>OU830604.1:2271622-4671622 GCA_917563855.2 Limnephilus lunatus
ACAGGTGCAGTCTTGCATACTTCAGTAATTAAACATAATATGAGGGCACTTTACAAAAAATAATATTCAAAGAATCATTTTAACTTTAAAACGGTTATGAAGAAAATTGCATTCTTGTATAGTGGTCGTTTTGAAATTGTGTGTGTTAAGTAATCCATTGAAAACATCGGTTGGCTTTTTTTTTTATGAAATATTAAAAATACAAAAAATTCTCTTGTGAACAATTATTATAATTTGGAAGGCGGGAATGTGTGCCACCGCCCCGCGAACCAATCATTGGATAACAAACACCACAAATTATTTTTTTATAGTAATACCTCACAAGAGTCTCAGCTGCTCCCGTCTGGAGCCAGTGAGACTATGGCATCCCCAATTGGGGTATGTTGTGAGGCTGAAGGAGGTGGGGAGGGGAAGGAGATAGCGAAGAGGAAGGTGGGATAGTACCTGGCTATTCAGATCTAGTCACCAAACACGGCTAACGCCATTTCAAGCAATGTTTCAATTCTGAATGGTGGTCTTACACTAGGGCGATACTGAGAGTATTTTCTACTCTGGAATGTGCCGCAAATATACTATATATAATTTTAAATGAATGAAATGTCTTCACATTATTATTATATTAGATTTGATTGTTTGTTTGCATTGAATAGGCTCCGAAACTACTGACCGATTTCAAAAATTCTTTCAACAACAGAATTATTATTAATTAAATGAAGACAATTTAGCAATATGAGTAGCAGTTGAGCAGACGCATCCACCGCCCCAATCCGGATAGCTGGTACCCGGCATGCGTTGCAATGACATTCAAAGAAATACATTGATTCTCCCTCTATGTCCTTTCCCGTGCGTCCCCGTTCCTTTCCGCCTTCCCCGTATTCCCCCTTCCTCGTCTCTTCATCCTCCGCGAACCCCACCTACCCCCTGCCTTTCCTTCCTGCCGCTAAAATATATGAAATACACATATTTTCATTTATACAAATTTCATAACGCCAGAACTCACCATTATATACAGCCTGTTACTCGCTGATAATGTAGCTTTCTGTTGTTGAAAGAATTTTTCAAATCTGTTCAGTAGTTTCGGAGCCTATTCAATGCAAACAAACAAACAAACAATCAAATCTTTCCTATTTTTTTATGTTACTAATATTATAAATGCGAAAGTTTGTATGGATGGTTGGTTGGATGGTTGGATGGTCCTTACTCTTTCACGCAATAAATATCGAATGGAATTTAAAAATTCTTTCACTAATCGAAAGCTACATTATTTGCGAGTAACAACGGCTTTATATATTGGTAAGCTCTGGCGTTATGAATGAGCTGTGACGTTATGAAATTATGTATCATAAGTTTTCTGTCCCTAACAAAATCGGGTTATTGCAAACGTCAAACAAATTGTTACCTTGGAAACAATGTGTTTTTTTTTAAATGAGTGCTTTGTTGTGATTAAAAACAGTACTTTTTTCGCGTCGTAGTTAATATCTACATATCTCTAAAAATGTTTATTCTCCGAACAAAAAGCATAACGTTGCTATAAAGCATAGCGTTTGAAGTGGACTGTCATTTTTTTAGGTTACTCTGGATTCAAATATGAATAAAATACTAATAAAGGGAGTAGGTACTTAAAATAAACTTCTATTTCTATAAATAAATATTTTCTAAAATAGAATTTTTATTTGCGAAATATCATTCTCAAATTTCGAAATTGTCTATTAAACAATAATTATTTTCTATTAGACAAAATAGCAATAATAATAACAATTATACCATTAATAATAATAATGCGAGCGAAGCCGTGGGTAATAGCTAGTATTCAATAGTGAGTGAATTTACAAATATTTAAAAACGTCAAATGTCAATGCGCTGATTGTTTTGCTTTTGTTCTTAAACATGTAATGCTGCCAATCTTTCTTACACACTAAATGTCAATAGTCGAAAATGAGAAAAACGGTGAACGTACGTCTGAACTCCTCCAAAGGTAAAATACAATATTGATAAAAAATCTCCCTCAGACGTGTAAAGAAAATGAAACGCATATTCCGTAAGTAAGTGGAAAAGTAAGAAAATTATAAAAAATAAATCCGTACACAACGCCATCTCTGAAACTGACGAAAAAAAACGGACATTTCATCACGCATCGATAATTACTTAATTGTGTAATTTTTAACTTAATAAAAACACTGAATTTAATTCAGGCAATAAGTAAACACAACATTTATTGATTCTGAGGCGGCACGAAGTCGCCGGGTCAGCTAGTAAAATAATAATATGTTAGGTGACTCCCTTTCGCCCGGGCGGGGTAAGCTAAGTAATACTTACATTTTTAAACTCATGGTATCTTTCGAATGGAAAGTCCAAATTGAATAATTAAAAAAGGTAAATAAAGGTATTGAATCAGTCTTCAACATGAAGTAATTTATTTTGATAAGGATTAAAACCAAGATACAAATAACGAGCCATTTAAAGCGGCGTAATTTTAATTAAATTTTTAAATAAAATAACACTTATTGTGGCATAACTATAATAGTTAGACATATGCTGTCGCGAGATCTTTTGTAAATAATGATGTGTTCTACAAAGTCATAGTACATTGTTTTATTCTATCTATAATAGTTTTCGCAGCGCACGCGATGTAAAGAATATTTTAGGAATTTCTTTTACACCTTGGGTTGCATTATTGAAGTTTTAGTAAGTATCCCTAATTTTTTTGAAAATATTATTTAGCCTATATCACCCGAAGATAGTGTAGCTTCCTAAAAATGAAAGAATTTTTCAAATCGGTTCATTAGTTTCGGAGCCTATTCAATGCAAACAAACACACAAAGAATCAAATCTTTCCTCTTTATATTTTAGTGTGCTAGATTAGACTGATGTTCTTCAGCCGTACTCTCTCGCCTTTCGGAACGTTTATTATGAATTATGAGTTGGTTTCTTTCTGAGTTTGCATGGAACCAATCTAAAACTATTTAAAGAGGAAAGATTTGATTGTTTGTTTGTTTGCATTGAATAGGCTACGAAACTAATGAACCGTTTTGAAAAATTCTTTCATTGTTAGGAAGCTACACTATCCCCGGTTGACATAGGCTATATTATATTTTCAAAAAAATTAGGAATCGTTACTAAAACTCCAATAATGTAGTCCAAGGTGTAAAAGAAAAACCTAAAATATTCTTTACATCGCGTGCGCTGCGAAAACTATTAACAATAGAATAAAATAATGTAGTACGGCTTTGCAGAAAACATCTTTATTTACAAAAAGTGTCGTGACAGCATATGTCTAACTATTATAGTTATGCCACAAAAAGTGTTTAATAGTAGAAGTGTGTTAGATTAGAATGATCGCCTTTCGAAACGGTGACCAGAAAACTCATAATGAAACATACTGAGAAAACATAGGTTGAATAGGAAGTTAGGTTAGGGTTACCGGCTTTTTTAAAATAATATTTTCATAGCTTTTAATGACTTTTCTGAGGAGGTTCTGAGTTATTATGAGTTGGTTTATTTCTGAGTTGACATGGAACCTTTCGGAACATCGCCTTGCACCAAAACGGGAGGGATGGATTCATACGTCCGTCACTCCTGGACACACTGATCCCCAGATTCCTACCCACACATTCTACCCTTGTCCTCCCCAGAACTTCCTCTCCTTCCTTTCCTAAAAATACCTTCCACACAGCGTCCACAGAGATTACATAGTCCCCCTGAGGGGTATATTTTCCTCATTTCTGTGTGGAGCTAATGAAAAAAATATCCCTCAATCAGTCTCTCCCGATCCGGCTTGCCACGCAGTAGGTGGGCAAACGCGTTCCCCGCACGGACCTAGACAAATCTCACTCCTTGCACCCGGACACTCCTGCTAAGTCACCAAAAGTAGCGAACCATGAGGTGACGTTTGAATTATACATATATTATCAAAATAAAATACAATATGAACTTACGACTGTAATGTAATGCGTTACCGAGGAATAAATTTATTAAATAAAATTTACTGGTGCACGCCAATTTTGAACTTGCGACATCCGAATTCGTAGTCAAAGATCATAATGCAACGCATTATTGAGGAATCATACATAGATATTTATCAAAATAAAATTTACTTGTGCACGCCAATTTTGTACTTGCGACCTCCGAATTCGTAGTCAACGATCACAATGCAACGCATTATTGAGGAATCATGCATTTATCAAAATAAAATTTACTTACGCACGCCAATTTTGAACTTGCGACTTCCGAATTCGTAGTCAAGATCGTACCGCATCGCATTATCGAGGAATTATATCTAAATATTTACCAACAAAAAATTTATTATTTTTGAACTTGTGACTTCCGAATTCATAACCAAGATCGTAATGCAACGCGTTATCGAGGAATTATACAAATTTATTAAATAAAATTTACTGGTGCACGCCAATTTTGAACTTGCGACATCCGAATTCATAGTCAAGGATCATAATGCAACGCATTATTGAGGAATAATGCATAGATATTTATCAAAATAAAATTTACTTGTGCACGCCAATTTTGTACTTGCGACCTCCGAATTCGTAGTCAAGGATCACAATGCAACGCATTATTGAGGAATCATGCATAGATATTTATCAAAATTATATTTACTTGCGCACGCCAATTTTGAACTTGCGACTTCCGAATTCATAGTCAAGATCGTACCGCATCGCATTTTCGAGGAATTATATCTAAATATTCACCAACATAAAATTTATTATTTTTGAACTTGTGACTTCCGAATTCATAACCAAGATCGTAATGCAACGCGTTATCGAGGAATTATACAAATTTAACAAAATAAAATTTACTTGCGCACGCCAATTTTGAACTTGCGACATCCGAATTTATAGTCAAGGATCATAATGCAATGCATTATCGAGGAATCATATATATTTATCAAAGTAAAATTTATTGCGCACGCCAAAATTTAAACTTGCGACTTCCGAATTCGTAGCCAAGATCGTAATGCAACGCATTATCACCCCTCGAACCCGGGCACCCTTGCTAAGTCATCAAAAGTATCGAACCACTTGGGATGACGTATGACAGATGTGTTTATCCAATAAATGTTTCCCGGGCGGCGGAGCCTAGCCACAAAAACCCGCGGAAGTATATTATTAGAATTTTATAAAATACAGAAAGATATATTTTTCAAGTCGGTGCCGCGGCCGTTATAATATTACGTTTTGCAACTTCCATATCGGCTCAACCAATGAGCAGTAAAACCAGATATAGGTATATGTTTTTTTATGACCAATCAGAAGGCTTCGTTCATAACGCCATCTTGAACGCCATTCTCATTGGTCATTGTCAGATCAACAATTTTATAGTAAAAGCACATATAGGTACATAAGATATACGATTATGTGGATCAACAACGCATGGCAATTTGGGCGGATCATCAACGCATGGTAAATTGGGCGGATCAACAGTTACGAAGCGTATGATTTCCATACAAATATCGAAAATTTTATGTGTAGTATTTCGTTTACTTTTACTGGGAAACTGGCAACCTTGCTATTTAATGTAACGTTGTTGCAAATTCATACAGAAGTAATCCATTAAAGCCAAGTTATTTGGTGTTAAAGGTGGATCAACACTGTCAAATAACTTCTTACTGGATCAGCATATTACGAGAAGAGGTCAATATATATATATATATATTATTAAAATATCTAGGGATCACCATTGATAAATATCTGAGATGGGAAGAGCACATTAACTCAACTGCCTCAAAAGTCAGAAAACTTACTCACCTTTTTATTACCATCAGAAATATTCTCTCTGTAAAAGATATGAAATCAATATACTATGCCATGTGTAATTCTTTACTCGAATATGCATCCCTAGGATGGGGTGGATGTGCTAAAACAATATTAGACTCCCTGGCTAAAGCACAGAAATCTCTACTAAGAGTCATCCTTAAAAAACCATTCAGGTACCCCAGTGACGCATTATTCACGGAATTTAAAGTTCTTGATGTTAGACAATTGTATATTAGAAAGATTGTATTACATGCTCAAAAACAACGTCAGCACTTCCCTTCCATTGACCACCTTCACGACACCCGACATTCAAGGAATAATCCAATAGTCCCAATAAAAACCACGACGTCCCTTGGGCAACGGCAATTTTCGTACTTAGGACCTAAAGTATTTAATATCATTCCTAATGCTTGGAAATCGAAAAGTACAACTGTTTTGCGCAAATTGATCAACGACTGGCTTCTTGATTTAGGGAGGGTCAAAAGCGAAGATATGTTGGCCAATAGATAGTCGAGGATTAAAAAAAAAAAATAGAAAAAATAAAATGAAAACACACACTCATACATAAATTGTTAGAGTCCATATATTACAAAAATCACATACTTATCACTCCAGAACATAACTGTCTATTCTTTTTTAATTTATGCGATGATTATTTTCTAATCCCCCATCTAGATTATAATCTTATATCACTACGCTTCCCATTTTCCTTTTTCCATTTTCCATTTTCCAAAACATTCACATTTAACATAAGCATTCTTCATTTTTTTTCTCTTCACTTGGGTATTCTTTTTCTCATAAGTACAAAATTGTGTATTTATCTAAAGCTTATATGATATTTCTCATAATTACAAAATTGTGTATTTATCTAAAGATTATATGAGGAATTCAATTGTAACACATTTTTTTCCTTCTTTAAATAATATGTTATATACTTAAACAATGTAAAAAATAAATTATGATATGAACTAAATTTGTCAATTTGACTGGCCTAAAACAGGATCCATTCCTAGTTGGCTAGTCAAAGTTTCCACATATGTTTAATTGTATAATTTTTATCTGAAATAAATTTATTATTATTATATATATATATATATATATATATATATATATATATATATATATATATATATATATATAGTAGTACAAGTATAGTAGTAATATTTTAATTTTGTTCCAACATCTTAAGTTTAAATAGTTTTTTTTAAAGGTTTTTATATTCTTTTCCGTTTTTAGGTTATCTGGAAGGAGATTATATATGTGAATTCCCTCGTGGCCAATACTTTTCTTACCAGTTTCAGTCCTGACAGTATTTGTGTTGCCTAGTATAATGTCCGTGTACTTGTGATGTTTTTATAAATGTTGTGTTTTTGTTGTTGTGTGTGTATTTTGTAGATTAAAAGTCATATGTTATATTCGTACAATGTTCTTATTTTCAAAAGGTTCATTTCCTGATATAGTTTTTTTTGGGAGTGTCTGGGTTATAGTTGAAGAGTTTTTTAATAACTTTGTTCTCTATTATTTGTAAGTCGTTTAAGTACGTAATGTATGTGTTTCCCCATATTTCTATTAAATATCTAAATCTAAAGAAAACATGTTTGTACTATCTTTTTTTTCTGCCTTTTCAAACGAACAATACACTCTCGTAAAGGTTATGCATTATATATTATATATTTTAAAGGACTGTCTGTTTTTTTAATATATGTTATCTGTTCTTCAGTGCATATATGTACGCTAATAAATTGAATGTATATAGTGTTAATTATAGGTATAATTCTAGAAATTAAACAAATCTTGTAAAAATTCCCTCTCTAAAACGAGTTATTCTCAATTAGGGAGGTATTAAATTAAATCAAGAAACATGTTATATACTTACCAATATAAATATAAAAAAGTTTCAATTAAAAGTTGTAAACAATATGAATTATGTACTATGTTAATATTTCTTTAAATAAAAAAAAAATAAAAAAAATCTCATGTAAAAACAGCTGTAAATATTGTATATAAAAATATCCCGTAGTATAGACTTATTATAATCATAGTATTATTAAATCACTCCACACTGCTCCACATTAATATCTACATTGCACCCATGCGAAGCCAGGGCGGGTCGCTAGTATTATTATATTACTAATATACTATATAAACTACTGATGGAATTTCTCTTCGTCACTCTCTAGTTCTTTAACAAGACGATTTAATTCACCTTTGTTAAATTCTGTCTCTCTCTGTCTCTCTGTAGTCTGTCTTAAGAAGTTTCATTGCTAAGAGAAATTGAAGATCTTCATCAAAATCACTATCCAAATCAGAAGAAAACATTATGCACATTTAAACGCTGCAAAGGTTTGATATCTAGGTAGGTACTGTTCAGAAATAACGCCAGAGCACCCTTTAAAATAACGCCAGAGCATTTTGACCCTTATGCATAAAGAAACTTTATGAAAGATAAGGTCACATTCGCTTGCGCCAATATCTCTCTTCGTAGCTTTAAAGATTTCATGCATGTGGCAACACTACAGAAAACGCCAGAGCGCTCCACGACACGCCACACCACGCCACACTAGTGTGCACACTCACCGTCACGACAGTAAGCGCCACAACACACCACACCACACAAATATGTTTCCGCCTTCAACATACATAGACAATAACGGAACATAAATCATAAGTGTTTGCCGTCAAACCATTTGATAGTCTACAAGCGTTCTGGCAAGCATTTGTCTATGCCTAGACGAGATTTTCGATAGTTGGATTAGATTATTTATGGTTGACAGTGAATTTTGTGCGGCTGAAATAAAATGGAAACTAATAGAGAAAAAGCATTCTTAGCTCTCGGGTGAGCTTTATATTTTAATAAAAATAAATGAATTTGGTGTCAAGAATGGTACAATTTGAGAACCCGCTTTACTAATAAGCATTTACAAAGCATATTACAGGCAACAGCACCAAATGATTATGTGTATTTTTTCCAAATAGATGACCGTTCTGACGAAGCATTGTTGTATATTTCAATTGATATTGTGAATAAATGTTATAATTAATATTTTAATATAACATTGATTGATAAAGGAAAATTATTTATTCCCCATTTCTCAGATGTTCACAAGACCTAAACAATATTTGAAATCAGTCAATAGCAGTTACATTATTATTAAACAATATGAAAACAAAACAAAAAAATATTTGCAGAACTGAATAATAACATTATTAATCAATAGCAGTTACAATAATATTAAACAATAAGAGAACAAAAAATAAAATACTTGCAGAACTTAATAATATATAATACTAGCTGGTACCCGGCGTGCGTTGCAATGCCATTCAAAGAAATAAATTAATTCTTCCTGCATGTCCTTTCCCGTGCGTCCCCGTTGACCTCCCGAGTCCCCTTCCGAGAATACCGCACAAGAGTCCCAACTGCTCCCGTTTGAAGTCAGTGAGACCATGGCATCCCCGATTGGGGTATGTTGTGAGGCTGAGGGTAGTGGGGAGGGGAAGGAGATAGGGAAGAGGAAGGAGGGGATGTACCTGGATAATCAGATCTGGTCACCAAACACGGCTTATGCCATTTCAATTCTGAATGGTGGTATACCAGGGCGATACTTAGAGTATCTTAAAATCTGGAAAGTGCTGCAAATATACTTTACATTATTTTAAAAGAAAAAATTGTGAAATAACACAAACTAATCAAATAAAATTTATCTGCAACGCCGGGATTCAATCCCGCGACCTTCGGTTTGCAAGTCAAGAGCCTTACCGCTGGACTTCGCCGGCCGTCAATTTTTCTTTCCGTAAGATCTTTCCACAAAGTATAGTAAGACTTAAAAAAACTTTCAATTCCTTCCCCTCCCCCCAATTTTCTTACTTTTTCTTTCCGGAAGAACCTTCTACAAAGTATTATAAAACTTTAAAAAAAAAGCTGAATGAAATAGGTAAAGTGGTTCTGAAGTTATAGAAACAGGGATTCATGTATATATATATATTTATATATATAAATATATAACTATTTAAACAATTTAATAATTTAATTAGTTTAAAAAAAAATCTGATCCATTTCTACAAATTAAACTCAAAAAATTTTTCATGATCGTAACAAATGTAACTAATTTTGAAAAAAATCTGTTCTTTTATGTCGAATAACGCTAACTATTAATGTACATGGGTTCATATTTTATGATACTGCCTTGTTTCGAAAATGTAATTAATTTCAAGGAATGGCTAAGATCACCTTTAATGAGTGAAAGCTAAATAAATAATTAAAAAAATATAAGTCTATGAGTTGTCTAACCTCAAAAAATATCAATTCGCATCAAACTCGCCGCCATCACGTAGATCATTTGAAGCAAGCCACAAGCTTCCTCTCATAAATCAACCAGTCATCTTCCTCTGTAGACTGTCAAATCGCTTGGCTCAAACAAAAACTACGCTCAGTGTTGCCAACTTAACGAAAAACTACGTGTTTGACAGAAACTACTACTTTTTGGAAATTCGCGCGCGCGCAATTAGATCTGTCAAAAAACTTCCGAAAGGATAAGTTCTGTAACTTGCTATAAATTACGTTAAGTGACTTTTGGTGTCGTTTACATTGGTAATTTGGCCATAAATCGCTTATAAGAGCGATTTACAGGAAAAAACTTACGAGTCTAAACCCAGGCTTACAATAGTTTAAAACAATCTACATAAAAGAAATAAGAAAACAAAATTACTCAGATAATTGTTTTATTTTTAAGTCTAACGACAAAACCTCTTTTTGCCTCATTTCATAGTTAGGTAGGTACCTATATTTGTTTTCTTTTATTTTTTCTAGTCATTAATTTGTTTCTTGTGCTCAATTTCTATTTTTGGTGACTCTTTTTGTAGTTGAACGAACTCCATTACTTTGAAAATTTTGGAGCTCTCGCTCGGGATTTATTTATTTGGGCACTGATTATCAGCATAACCTTAAAATATTTTGACATTCGCAAATTTAAGCAGCCCCCACACGGACACTTCGGTGCGATCATGCTCTAATCCACTTCAGGCCGCTGCTCAGAAAGAGTATGTGTGGAGGGTGCTTAGGGACGACGCAACTGTTTTACTGACGAGTTAACGGCGGAAACTGTTTTACCGACGCTAAATAACGTTTAACAAAATAGGGGCCATTACACGTACACTTCCGACCGCGTGCCTCGACCCCCAGGCTAAAGCGGCAGGCGACCATCCCGCCGAATCGCCGTGTCCGCCTGCAGGCCGACCCCTTGCGCTAAAAAGTCACCCCACTTCCGCGGGCAGGCCAAACCTTCAGTTCTGACCATAGATTATAGAAGCTCCATACAAATGTGCACTCACGAAGGTGGATGTCTATGGTGTTCGCCAAGCAGCCCGCCGAAACGCCGTGTCCGCCTGCCGGCCGAACAGGTACACTATTTTGGGTAAAAAAGTCGCCACAATTCCGCGGGCAGGCGAAATCGTTGAAAGGGTGACCTTGGGCGACCCTCGCGCGGAAGTGTACGTGTAAAGTGATTTTCAAGCGTTCGGAGCGAACTGTGGTGTGTCGCGGGAAATGTCGTGCAGTTCAAAAGTTTTGCTGCGGTTTTGACCATATCGATGATACCTATCACATGCTTGTCAGCTGTCACCTATCATGTTTTGACAGTTTTAGAGGTGGCGACAAATTATTTTATACGAATGAAATTGTAAACCAGTATCTTAATAAAAAATTACCATATTATTATTGACGCTACAACCATATTATAATTATTTTGGTAATGTTTAAAAGGGTGAAGTTAGTTATTTTCATAAGTTAATTATTTTTCATAGGTATTATTTTCATTAGAATGATGCCACAATAAATTGTAAAATAATTACAATAAATTGTAAAAGAACTTAAGTGTACTTATTTTACAATGGATAGTAAATGTTTGGACGTACTTTGTGTGGCAGAGAGTATGAATGCAGCATAACGATAGGCTCGTCATCTGGTCTGGGAGACCAGATACGGAGAGGGCTTGTCAGGGTGTTGCAGCGCTACTGTCTCCCAGAATGGTGGAATGTATGTTGCAATATGACTGTGTAAGTCCGAGAATAATGTGGATCCGATTCAAAATTGGTTTGACTAGGGTGACTTAGACTGATGGCATTATTTAGCGTTGTTAACTGTGTTAGAGAGAGGTGCATAATTTGTTAGTATTAAGATAAATAAAACATTTTTGTTACCTTATAAAACATATTTTTATTTACATACTACATTGAAAAAACAGAAGAAATAAACTATAGCTGTGATAACTTATAAAATTAAAGGTTGTCTCGGTTATGCTAGGATTTAAAAAGTTGATATTTTTTATACTAACTCCACACAGGAGGCCCTGAAGAAAATAATTTCTAAATGATGCTGGGTAGAAGGTCTTTTTGAGGATAGGAAGGACTGAACATGGGTCTTAAAGAGACCCAAGTTGTAGGAAGAGGAAGCACAGATGCTGGCAAATCGTTCCACCACCGAGCTGTTGAACTCAAGAACAAATCCTAAAAATTACCCGTTCTTGTGTGATAAATGTCATGACCGGTCAGTGGCTGAGTTGGCAATCCAACAAGCGTCCCACTCGGGCATCGCGTGTTTAATTCTTCGGCTGGCTAAGTCCTCCATCACGACCCAAGGAAAATTTTCGGCTGACTGTAGTGGTAGTAGGAGATTTTCAAACATTGTCAGGTTATTCGTAACTCGGGAATGTTTGACTTTGAAAAAAAAAAAGCATGTCAACCGTGTACATAAAATATAATCTATATTTTTTAAAAAGAAAGACAAACATTCCCGGGTTACAAATAACCCGACAATTTTGCTTGTGTCGTGATGCAGAACTTGCCAGCCAAGGAATCGTACAATGGGACTCCTGGACGCGATGCCAGCATAGCCACTGGGTCGGTCACGACATTAGTCACATGAGGACGGGTCATTTGTATTTCTCGTTCTTGAGTTCAACAGCTCGTCGGTGGAACGATTTGCCAGCCTCTGTATTTCCTCCCTACTACAAACTTGGGTCTCTTCAAGATTCAAAGCCAACTCAGTCACTGACCGGTCGCGGGAACTTATGTTGATGATGCACACAACTCAACTAGCACACTGTGATGATTGACACCTCTCATATAAAAATTATAATCTTTTACTATGACGGGAACTGCACTTTCAAATATGTGTGTATTAAAACCTCTAAAATCATGAAAAATTTACTTCTTTAATGGCCTATATGTCGTAATATAAAATACATATCGATCATCCAGTTGATTAGTCAGACAACTCCGAAAAATCAATATTTGAGTTGAGTATGCAGTTATTTGTAATACTCAGTTTACTCATAAACACCATCAAATCAATTATAATGCAGAAAAACTTGTGAATTAAACAAACTGTTGATGTTTTTTGGGTCACTAGTAGGATATTTCAAAATTTCATACTAATATACTGGGCCGTTATGCCTCCCGGGGTTATTTTGTATCATTTTTAGTATATAAAACACAGACAAGTGTAAATAATATTTGATTTAGTGAACATTCAAATGTTCCTTTCCTCATTATCCCAAAACTTAGTATTTTGAGATATCTGATTAATCAACTGGACGATCAGTATCTGTTCTAGATATTTTATACACATTTGGATAAAAAAATTATATTCAGTTTGTTTGAGTATTTTGGGCTCAAATACAAATTTAAAATTTGTTTGAAAAAGGCTGCGCAGCCGTTCCTCTTAAATGGGAAAATCGCTTTCCGGCTACAAAAACATTATCTTATTTGTTTTCATTTAATTGAAAATACTTTTGGCAATGAAAATCTGAAATCATATCTGAACTAACGTGGTTTATCCTTTAAGATGATAAGGTTTGTCCTAGATGGCACTAGTTTTAATTATTTTAGGAAAAAACACTTTTTGCAACTTATGCTTAAAATATCAAGATGAATTAATTGTTTGCACATATAGCACCTCAACACAGGCTTGACCTAGTGAGGTTATAAACTGAATTGTTAACAAAAAATAAATATGTATGATATGAATAAATAGTTTTGTCCATAAACAAAATCGATTCTTTCAAGAAAGGCATACAAATATAACATTGGATTGAATCGCCGATACATTATTGTATATAAGGGTTGTTATTACATTGTTAGTTGGTTGATAAATTATTGTATATTGTACGGGACAAGAAATTCAAAGCAAATTAGACTGCCGACAAGAAAAAAATCAAGCACCCAGAAATCTCTGATGTACCAGGCCGTCCAACTGTATAACAACATCCCGAATGAAATTACCGAGATAGAAAATATAAATAAGTTTAAAAAAGAATTACGAAAGTATGTCTACCTCAATTATTAATGTCTTTATTTATGTGTAATATTTAAAGAATGTTTATTTAATTATGTTTGCCAACCAATGTAAATGTTTATATATTTATAAAATATTAGCACACACAAAGATGTGAGCTAACTTAAGATTAATAAATAAAAATAAATAAATAATGTGTACAAGTATTTATTCCTTTCTTGAAAGAATTGAGTTTGTTTATGGACCAAATTATTTATTTATATTCATATTGTATATGTAAACCATTAATTCCGCTTAATATTTTAAAGTATAACTTGCAAAAAATATTTTTCCTAAAAATAATGAAACTAGCGCCATCTGTTGTGAGAGTAGATTTTGAATTCTTGTTTCATTCGCCCTTTGCAAGGGATCATGAATTCATCCATATTATTGAGTTCTTTGGATTGATATTTTGCAAAATGTGGAAGGCATCATCTACCAGTAGACTCACTTTGAAGAGTTTTTGCATTATTATTTAAATGCAGGTTGGCTCGAGATTTGAGGAACCTGTTTTTTGACATTGCTTAACTTTAACATTGCTTATGTAAGGAATATTGAGGCACTTCTACCAATAGAGATGCACCTGTGCTAGTTTTATAATACCCATCATGATATGAAGGCAAATAAATGTCTCTATTTCTTCAACTGAGGTGCATACGTTAACGACTCAACTTAGTCTGCTCTACCGTATTGTTAATTATATCATTGTCAAAAAAAAAATCATTTTAAAATATCCAGCAGTAAAATTTTCAGACAGGTCAGAAAAGTTAAAATTGCAGGTTGTGTCTTGAGTATCAATGTAGCGCTGCCTCCAGTGAAGGTCTCGGTCCGTCATTGCCCTTGGCGGACGGATGAGGATGTTCATCAGTGGGGGTCTGCTGGCAACTCTTGGCCCCGTACTGGTTCTGTACCAGCTCGTACAATCTGAAATTAAGTGTGGTCCTTGATAAATAACATATACACACATTATTCATTACACAGACTTTTGTAGATAATCTTTCAATAACTTGTTTATATTAACGGGACAATACACTTTTATTAGAAAGTTAATAATAATTAAGATAAAGAGCTGTTTAAAATGGGGCCCTCAGCATTGGTAAGCCACACAGTGAGGCCAACATTATTAAATTATAAAAATGTTAAATATTAATGCTTGAAGATACGACTTTGTACGCAGAGGACACTATATTTAAAACACTGGACATTGCATGATTTTATATTTGGTACCCCCTGTGCCAAAAAACTTCAGGCGGGCGAAAACCAGGAACCCGTTGGTGAAAATGGGAGTTGTTTTAAATCGATGTATCTAATTTTTTTTCTGTAGTTTGTAACTGTACAAGTTTTGTCCAAAATTATAGCCTAATTCGTAATAGGGATCCAAAAACAGAAGTTTAAGTCAGTGTAGGGACATTTAGTGACCTTTTTGTGTATAAAAAATGTTTGTATTTTATTACTTCACAAAAAAATTGCTTTTCACTTTGGTACAAATTATTACAAAAAAACGAACAATTTGATCTCTGATGCCAAAGTGTAAGTTTCCTTGTGATAAAAATTATTCCACACAAATGACAAGGAGATAAGAAGATTTCCCCGTCTTGTATCACATATACATATATATTATATACATATTTATATGTTTTTACATATACATATAGTTGGAACCCTTACCAAGAAATTGGTGTACAATCTCTACATATAATAAATTAAAGTCCTCCGACTGTCTATCTGTCTGTCCGCGATAAACTCAAAAATGACTTAACGGATTTTCATGCGGTGTTCACCAATAGATAGAGTGATTCATGAGGAAGGTTTAGGTATATAATTTAAGTTTTTGTGTAAATTGGTTGAAATATATAAAGAAGAATGTCTGCTGGCAAGCGGGCGGTGTTGATTTGATTTGTATGCAAATGAACAGATGGCGGTGGTTATAAAGGTTGGGTAACCATCCAGTAGATGGTGTTGTATTTCATTAGCAACAGCAACGCATGGCCGAGTCAGCTAGTATTCATATAAAAATACTTGACACAATTACCTTTCCAGGTATTCAAGTAGAACCGGCGTAAAAGGTAGAACTATCCTTTCCACCTAAAGTGTTTCAATATAGTAATTATAGTTATAAATTATTAAGTATATTCGTATTGTCGTATAAAATAATATGTGAAAATAATCATGTTTGCACATAATTTATTACACATTGTAGTTACAATGCTTAAAAAAATCATATATATTATTGCATACATAAATTATATCCAATATTGTAAATTTGAATGTAGTTTCTCTTATAAGTGTACTATGTATTATAAGTTCACACTTCTAAATACATAACTTCATCTATATTGTAAATTATATTGTGATTCCTCCATCTTGTTATTAGGTTTTTATCACTTTTCAATACCACTAACTTACCTACTTATACTTATCTCATACTCTGTAAATCCAAATATATTATATGTTACCAGGTTAATTCGGTAAATCCGAATTCAATATATGCTACCAGGTTACTTTTTCTATGTACATTGTCACAAAAAAATTTATGTATATATATATTTCTTCATTATACAACTTAGTTTCAGAGAAAATAGATTTTTTTTGTTATGTAATTACATATACATTTCTGAAGGAATAATGTGAACTAAACCTGTCAATTTGTCTGTCCTGGAACGGGAAACTTTCCTAGTTGGACAGGCAAAACTACCTAATATGTATTTTGTATCTATCAGTAATAAATAAATAAACAAACTATAGCATAGAAAGTATCTACAGAACAACAATTTATTATTTTGCATACCGTCATCGACAGCAAGTCTTTCTTCAACAAATACGTCCACCCATTCCTCGTCGGCGGTGTCACGGTTTCGCAATTCAGAATTCTTTCTAATGTTCTTCATTTTCGTCTTTCAACTCCTTGGCAGAGATCAGCCGCAGAGTTAATCATTTTCCACCTCCACCATGTAGGAGACATTTTCTGCAAACGATAATGAAAAAAAATGTATGAATTACAGACAAATGTAAGTCTTCCTTCTCATCAAAGCACATAGTAATGGATAATTATATTATCTGGAGAAATAGTCAAAAAAATATTTTTAATTTTTTGAACTGTCAGTTTTGAAATTTTATTTGCTCTAATGACCAGTGTTGTTTCGAAATTACAAAATAATACTCTGGGACAATAAAAACATGGCTAAAGTTCGGTTTACTGGCCAAATTCCTAAAAATACAAACTAGTTATTTTTATACTAACTATGGGCCGGGGAATACGAATCTGAAAGAATTAGGCGGCGGCAAGCAATATTAACTGAATTATACGACTTTAAAAATTTTTTTGACACCTCTAGGAAAATGGCCATTTTGGAAACATTCTGATTCCTAGAAAATCAAACTAGTTATTTTTATACATACGTTATCTTTTCGCTTTAATTATATTTTGCTTGTAAGTATGTACATTTTTCTAACAAAAAAAAGTAATGAAATAAAAATATAAAAACCTCATGACAGTCAATGACAGTTGACAGCGTTGACAGTTATCCTCGGAGAACTTGGAGGCCAAAGTAATGCAGTGTTGCCAACTCTCAAAAATAGGCACTGGAGCTTTCCTAAACTATTTTTTATCTAAAAAAAATTCAAAATGGATTTGAAATCAATTCCATAGCTTACCTGGATCCGGAGATATTTATGATGAGGGTAAGATCGCCTGTTTCAACCTGTTTAAAAAACGCGCCTCACAGTCTACACTTTAGCTTCCTAGAGCCGACCGAAGACCGAAGGGGGTGCGAAGCGTAATGAAATAGCGCTCCTGTAGAGGTATTGGCGCGTATTAAAGGTTGCACGGATACCGCGAAAATCGAGTTTTTCGGTCTTCCCCCAATTCCCGATTTACCCCAACTCACCCTATATAAAAAAAAAACAATACGATGTGCCGATAAATTGTATAACAGTAGAAAAAAAGGAAACATAAAAAATAAGGTAATTATAATCATACATACGGTGTGCCAGGTTTGGGCTAGAAGAAAAAAAAATCTGAAAAAGACACAAGTAATTTAAAAGAGACAAAAAAGAGTTAGCTGAAGAAAGGAAGATAAAACAGTACTTTAGATACAATACAATTTAAGCCCATTTAAAAAAATTATTTTGTTAATTTATATTTAATAAAGTTTTTAAACTTACAAAATGATGTTACTAAAATTTTTTCGATGCGGCACAACTTATAGGATTAATGTAACCAAATAAAACCTTAGTCAGCCTTTTGCCGTAAGCGAAAATGTTTACTAAAACACGGAAAGGCTATTGTTTTTTTTTTTTTACATGAGCTCCACACAGGAGGCCCTGAGGGAAATAATTTCCCTCAGGGCATATGTCATCTTTGGGGATGCTGTATGGAGGTTTTTTAAGGAAAGGAAGGAGAGGAGAGTTCTGGGAAGGAAAAGGATTTAAGGGGTGGGTAGGAATCTGGGGTTCAGTCTGTGCTGGTCATCCGTCTCCAAGACCTAAACAAACTCACTCCATGAACCCGGGCACCCCTTCTAAATCACCAAACGTAGCGAACCACTTGGGGTGACCTATGGCAGAGGTGTTGGTTATCCAATGAAAGTTCCCGGGGTTTTGACGTTACTTTATAATTTTTCTTAGTAAATTAAAACTAAAACATTGGATACGCCCGGGTTCAAGGGAGTAATTCGCATTTTATTAAAAAACGTCGGATTTTCCATCATTTACGTCAATTTATGGTCGGACTTTCGCAAAAAAAAAACAATATACAAACTTCAACTTAAATTTTCACAATATACAATCTTCGAGTATACAGATCGACGCAGTTTTTTTTTTCGAGTAAAATGGCATCAAAAAGTGAAAATCGACCAAATTTTGGTTACGTCAATTAGCCTTTCTTTTACACACTGGAAGAAATAGAAAAAAAATCTCAATGTAAATCCATTTTATAATACAAAATACCGATGGTAAAGTAAGAATGATGTGTACTATAAATGACTAAATATAATATATAGTTTTTCGGGAACAACTTGCTAAGAGAACCATTTACCAATTTTAAAAGAATTGCGCCTTAACTACTCAGAAGATTATAAAAAATACTTACATACGAACTGGGAAATTTTCGATAGTTTACTTGCAATTTGCAATGGTCCATTAAAAATGACTAATACTGTTATGAGAAAATACATATTTATTATTAGAACAATAACATTTCACAGCCACATTGAAATTTCTTGCGACTGGTTGTACTTTCGAATAAAAAATAAAAAATAGTATCTGCATTAATTATACTAATTATTCTCGAAACGTGCAAAGCTATTTTAGATGTTGATGATTAAACCTAGATGGTATTTTTTGCAAACAAATCCCGGTTTGAAAACATTTTTTTTAAAAGATGGAAAAAAAAAATTCCTTCACAGAACTCACTAGCTTGTTATATATAACTAGAAGGGATACCCGGCCTCGCCCAGGGAGTTATGTATAACTAGTTAAGTACCCGGCATCGCTCAGGGAGTTGATATGAGATTGAACTGAATTTCGAACCCACGATGTGTCTGGCTTTATATACCCCTACCTATGAGTAGCCCCACGCCCCACCCATCCAAAAAGGCTTCCAATAGTCCACAATGTTCCAGAACATTCGAGAGTGATCTTGAATGATCTGGATGTTCCCGAACGTTTCAGACTATTCCCGAATATTCCACAATATCAGAATGTTCCGGGATGTTCTGGAATGTTGTGGAATACTCTCGAATGTTCTGTACTATTCTAGAAATTTCTAGAGTGCGAAACTTCCAGCCCTTACATCTTCAAAAGCACGTCCTTCAGGTAAAAACGGGAACCTTCTTCGTGAATGGGGGTTAGGGGGCACCACACCGTATTACTCCTTTGATCGTACTGGGACTCATTTCTGAGTTTTAGCGGCACGTACATTGTACATTATCTTGTATAATATATAGGTACTGATTATATGTATATTTGCCTTTTTTGTTTATTGGTAGGTTTATGTAATGTGACGCCATTTCCCAAAAGTTTAAAAAAAACATATTTCAGGGATAAGCAACCACGTTTTACCATGTTTTTGAGGATAAAAAAATATTTTTAGAAAGACTTCATTGAAAATTTAAATAGGAAAATACTTATTAAAAAAACACCATACATATACTACATAAATATATACATACCATATATATACATAACTTTTATTTTTTGTTTTATCAAGCTTAATTTACAGAATTCTATTTTCAATTAAATTTTAAGATTAAAATATAAATAACAATAATAATAAAAAAAATTACGGTACCTAGAGTGGGTACCTTATTAAAGTTACTTATATGGTTATATTCAAATCATTTTACTAATTTATTCAAATCATTATTAAATTAAAAGACGTTGTGAACCCGTACACCCGTACTAAAGTTCAAGAACTACATTCCTGAATTCGGCATTTCACTCACGCGACCCATGCAAAAAAATCATATCCAATCAAAAGTAGATCATTTGGCGACCGCTAAAAAGACATGCCTTGTTCGATATGGTTTTTTGAGAAAACCGTGGAGGTTTAAACGACCCAAAAAACCACGCATCTGGTAACAATGAATGGTAGATAAATTAATTCTTGAATAAAATCAGTCGGCATTAGTATATTTATGGTCGGCAAACAGCCATAAACAAACAAAAAAAGTTAAAGACATCTCGCGCGACACCCGCTCCAACCCTTACGTGTGTTGGCTCAACCGGGCCAAACGCTGATACGAACTGGCGGGTGACCCGAGCGTTTCGCCTGCGAGTCGGTCGCCTTTACACGCACGTTTCCGCCAACGATTCGGCGCGAACTGTAGCGAGACTCGCAGGCCAAACTCTACGTCTAATGGCCGCTATTACCAACTTCAACTGCGTGGTGCAAGACGAATTCAAACATAAAGTTAAATGTATTTAGTGACTGAAATTCGTTTAGTTAAACACAATTTAACATAAAATTAACGATAGTTGGTGCAAGCAGGGGCGTATATGTTTGATTTGACCTTGAAACTGCCAAGACCATAAATGAACTAATAGCTAGATCGATATCTTCGGGCTTTTTGTATGGAACGGGCGTCAACACTATTTGACCCTAAATAATGCTCATTTCGCGATTATGACGTCACAGACCATCGACAAGGATACAGGAAAGTAAAAAAAAAAAAAAAAAGATACCACCTCACACAATATTAGTACCAGACCTACCCAAATCATTAGCCTAAAAATTATTTTAAAAATAAAATGAAAAACTCATTATTGCATGTAGTATTTTATTGCTTTATACATAATAACACAAAAATGGAAATACAATCATGTATGTGCAAACTCATTTAGAAGGAACTGATTACAATATCTCAGTAATTTCACCTGGAAAGGGAAGGTTTTTTTTAATCATAACTAATGAAAATATGAGTAATAATAATAAAAAAGGAAGTGTTTGGATAGATTTTTAGCCCACATGGGAGACCTTGAGGAAAAAATTCTCTCAGGGCCTATTGTCATCTTTAGGGATGCGGTGTGGAGTCTTTTTAGGGAAAGGAAAGGGAGGAAGATCACAAAAAAATCATCAAAAAGATCACAAAAAAAATAACTGTAAAATAAACTGTTCCACATTAAAAATTTCGAATTAAATCAAATACTTAGGAATAACAATAGACAAAAACCTGAACTGGAAAGATCAAATCAACCTTACCGTTAACAAAATAAGGAAATTAATTTACATATTTTTAAAAATCCGAAACTTTCTCTCATTAGAAAATCTAACATCAGTCTACCTACCATCACATCTCCAATACTCTGTAGTAAGCTGGGGAGCTGCATACAAAACAAATCTACTCCCTGTTGAAATTGTGCAACGTCTAATTATAAAAATTATATTGAAAAAACGAAGAGATTATCCAACACACCTTATTTTTGAAGAATTTAAAGTATTAAAATTTAATTATCTAGTTCGAAAAAATATAATAATCCAAATAATAAAAGAAAAACAAAATCATAACTTTTTAACTGAAAGTCGTACTCGTCAAAAGCATATATTTCCAACACAAAAATGTAACACCTCATTTGCACAACATCATTACACATATCTAGGAAAAAAATACTTCAATAGCCTACCTGAAAAAATAAGAACAATCGAATACGATAAATGCCTACTAAAAGCAATTAAAGAGCAATTTAAAGTAAAAATAACAAATTGATAAAATTTATCATCATAACTTATATAACTTGTAAATTTGTTTTTTTTTTAAGTATCTACCACAATTAAATCAAAAGATTCAAAATATATTTTGTTAATATATTTTAAATATTTTTTCATCCCGATACTCGTCCCTCTTCTAATCACAAGCGTCTGCTTCTATAGAAGAGAAATATCATACAAAAAAAAAAAAAAATCAGTGAAAATTTATTATGTAGTTTATTTGTATCAAAAAAAGATTATTTTGAAATATAAATATTATATGTTATATGTTATTTTTGCTGTATAAATAATGTATCTTCTGTAATAAATAAATGAAAAAAAAAAAAAAAAAAAAAGTTTTGAGAAGGAAAAATGTACAGAGGGGTAGTTAGGAATCTGGGGGTCAATATGTTCAAGAGTGATGGATGTATGAATCTATCCGTCTTACTGCGGCTAAGGCGATGGTTGACCGAGTATGGCTGCAGAGGTCTGAAGACAATGTAATAACAGAGTGCAATTCACACACGGTACGCTGCTCAGCCCAGGGAACATGTTTGGTTCTGCAATAAACATATTCATCACATTAACCAAAGTTCGCAAGCAAAAAATAGAATATTATCTCCTTTAATGAAATATAAATACAGATGTATACCTGTATAATCTTCCACTACTTTTTTGGCAGCAAAACGCACGGTACTCGGCCCAGGTAGAACACATTTGGTTCTGAAACAAAAAAAAAAATAATTACATTACCAGCCTCATCCTATGAACTATATCCTACCAGTGCAGAGTATAAAAGAGAAAATAAATGAAGAACAACGACCACGCGTCTCGGATATGCGCCTGTCATATTAAATATCTTAATAATAATGGAATTGCTGTGTTTGAAGAAATAATAAACGTATTGAATATCTTTATGGTAAATTTTCGTAAGTGGTGTCCACGCGTATTATTAATAATTTTTAGAAAAAAACTTTAGATTCGCCTTAATTACTATAAAAGGAAACTTTTTGCATTTCGGGAGGCGGAAAATTATGCATTTTAATTTTCAATTGCGTAAAATCCCACGAAGATGGCTACGGTCGTATTTAGCTCTTGTTAATGCATCAGGGATACCAACATAACAGTGACTTACCTAATGGCCGCTGACAGTCGCAGATCGGTTCGCGAAGTGAATTTTGGTTTTACGCAATTGAAAATTAAAATGCATGTCCACGCTCAAAACACACTTTAAAAAATTAAAATAAGTTGTACTAGGTAGATAATAATTAGTAATAAGTAATTCAGTAACCGAAATTTAAAAATATTACGTTTTAATGATTATTTTGTAAACTTTAAAAATGCGAAATGTCATTTTTCAAGGACCGCCATTCATTAGTGAATACACGCTCAAAACACACTTTAAAAGATTAAAATAAGTTGTACAAGGTAGATAATAGTCAGTAATAAGTAATTCAGTAACCAGAATTTAAAAATATTGCGTTTTAATGATTATTTTGTTAACTTTAAAAATGCGAAATGTTATTTTTCAAGGACCGCCATCTTTTTAAATAAGAAGGCCATTCTTGTGCCGTGTGAAACTGCAATACGCAAATTGTCAATACACACTACCAACCTAAAAATTCAAAAACATTTACTACAACGAAAGTAGGTACCTACTTAATTTGAATTATTTCCGAAACTATTGTAAGACCGGCGCCACACTTGTCGGAAATTACGTCGCGGATTTTTCGCGACGGAACGCCAATACAGTGCCCCCTTTATACCGCCTGCTCGCGTCAAGGCAAGAAAAACATCCCAGTTTTCAAATAGTTTAGCGGCTACGCTAGGTTTGTGTAACATGGTTTGTGATACAAAAGAAAGTGCCCCTTTATACCGCCTGCTCGCGTCAAAGCAAGAAAAACATCCCAGTTTTCAAGTAGTTTAGAGGCTACGCTAGGTTTGTGTAACATGGTTTGTGATACAAAAGAAAGTGCGCCTTTATACCGCCTGCTCGCGTCAAGGCAAGAAAAACATCCCAGTTTTCAAGTAGTTTAGCGGCTACGCTAGGTTTGTGTAACGTGGTTTGTGATACAAAAGTGAGTGTATTATTTATAAAAAATAATTACCGAAATTGTTTAGAGTTTATTTTGGAGAATTTATTTTAAATACTTTATAATATAGTGCTTATAAAATGAATTCTTTTAAATAAACTCGCATGTCATCATAATTAAAAAAAAACATCCCAGGTTTTGAATGGTTTGTTTGGCAAAGCAGGGTTTGTCTAGCGGGTATGTCTAATAATTCTAATACATTTCTTTCCATGTTCTTCTGTTATAAATACAGGTACAAATTTGTCTATAATACTAATCCTACTTGCAGTACAAACCTTTCAAAACTTGGGTGTTATTGAAAAGAAAAACGCGTGCGTGTTCTTTTATTTATTGTCGTTTTAGGTATTAAAATAATTACATACGTAATTTGGCAAATCAGGTACTTTCGTAATAATATCGTCTATGTATCGCTTCTAGCTACTCGTTTTGTGAATGCTTTCTTTTATTTTTAGGTTGGCTCATTTGTAAATTGCATGTAAAACATGTTTCACATGGAACAGTTGTGGGTGGTTTGGTATATTTAAGGAACAGTTTCACATTTCATATAGGCTTGCGTCTCGCGTCATGCACGCGTAATAAGTGATGATTTTTTGAATTTACGAAACCTAACAAAATAATGATTAATACGCAATATTTATCATTTTCGAAGATTGAAATTCGTACTTTTTATTGTGTAACTGACAGAGAGTGATTTTTCCTTTTAAAAGTGCATATTTCATCGTCGTAATTAATAACATGGCGGTCCTTGAAAAATGACATTTCGCATTTTTAAAGTTAACAAAATAATCATTAAAACGCAATATTTTTAAATTCCGGTTACTGAATTACTTATTACTAACTATTATCTACCTAGTACAATTTATTTTAATTTTTTAAAGTGTGTTTTGAGCGTGGACTCAATAGCGGAACAATTACCGACGATTCTTCATATACTTCCGTATGAGTAAAGTGGTATTTGAAGAGCTTCACAGCATAATTGAATATGATATAAAAAAAGAAAACACACGTCTTCGAAAGTCGATTTGGACTAGAGAAAGACATTCATTATAGGGGTATAATATTGAAATTAGTTATTTATTATATACCTAATCGTACAGCAGAATCTCTATAATTCTGAGATTTGATATTATAAATAACTTCGTGCTCAGTTTCAATGAACTGTTCGTCACCCATTTTTTAATAATAAACGATAATAAATGTCAAAAAGACAACCACAGATATAGCGAAACGCGTTATGCTTAGATAACACCAAAAAGATGTGAAATCATCTCATAGTAGGCGTGACCGTACCCCCTCCACCTTCCACACGGCCCACGCCTATCTGGCTGTGGCAGATCCGCGTCGCGTATTTGTCACCTCGGTTTGCATTGCGTGGGGCTAGTGTGATTCTAAAGCACCCGTTTCCATAGAAAATGTATGGAAGATAAGTAGTCCAGATATGGAAATGGTGACGTCAACCTACGTAGCGTCGCGTCGCGTGGGCTAAGTGTGTTCCTGCCTTTATACCCCCTGGATATCCCACTTTACATACCACCATCATACCACTCAGTTCTCAAAAGTTTTTCTATGGAAATTGTAAGATTCCTATTGGTAGTCGTTAATATGACGTCGCAAACCACGTGACCGGGTTACAAAAACTGACGGAGTTATAGGTTTTGGTTATACCCCCCTGGCCAAGACGGAGACCAAATTCTTATAGATAAAGCTGAATTATAGATAGGTCAAACTTTGTGTTGCGTCAAACGATTAAACCATGGATTAAACGAACATGAATGTCATGAAGTCGTATTTGAATTTGTATTGTTGACATCGCCGATGGGCATATATAATTCAAAAATCGTTTAAATGAATTCCAGAGGTGGAAAATTGGTCAAAATGTGTCCGCAATTGATCCAGACATCAGGTAATTACATTAATTCAGTTAATTTATCTGTAAATGAATTTGAGGTTAAATGACATTTGTATTGAAAAAAATATGCTTTCAATTTTACTTTAATAAGTCACGTACGCCTCGAACGTCATACAAATGTCTGTTAAAACAAGCTTATGGTTCCGAGTGGTTAATGTTTCACAAATTTTGTTTTAGAAAATGTTCCAGACTGAATGATTTTGGAGCTTTACATTTACACCTTACTACATTGTTTGGCAGACCGCATTGTTATTGGCAGGTAAAAATAATAATGCTTTATCTAACTAATTGTCTCGCTGTTTTCCCGCAGGGTATTCAGAGAGGACGGACCGCCAAACAACTCGGTCTTGGCATACACTCCTTGCCTCATTTACACACCCAAACCATCTGAGGGTCCCTTTTTTAATCTTACTCATTACGCAGCGTAATGAGTAAGATTAAAATACGCTTACACCATGCATTTTGCCTGCGCCTTGCATTTTTTGCGGATCTCCAACGATCATAAGTATTTTTTTCGTTCTTCATATGTATGGACAGAAGGGAAAATATTTTTCCCTTCTGATAAAAAAAGTATGTCATCACAAGGGAAAAATATTGTACGTTTTGTTCACAAACTTTGTTTAATGTGATATTTTTTTTTTTTCAGAACACATGATGCGGTTTTTACTGTTGGCTGGCTAGGTCCTCGATGAAGGTATATTCTGTTTTATTTCGGTTGAAAATAAATAGTATTTAGAATATGTAGATTTTTATTTCATTCTACAGAACTAAGATATGTATGGTGACTGCTGGAAAGGAAAAAACGGCTAAAGCGCTATATAGCTGTGACATTAGATGAACGCATGTAAACAAACAATATAGCTTATTGTGTAGGTTCATATTTAATGTCACAGCTGTATGTTGCAACGCAAACAGCAGCTGTTTAGCAACGTTTTCTTTCCAGCGTCAATACCTTTTTTCAATTCTTCGAATTCACCGAACCAGTGTTTTTATGTACTATTATTAATTGTCTTTCTGAAAATAAAAAAGTATTTAAACATGTACCACCGAGTTATCATTTTTCAAGCAGAAAAATGTAAATTTGTTGTAGAAAACCATAATCAATATTTGAAAATGTTTTCCTTTTATAAGGAGTTCATATTTCAAGTATTTTAGGTTTTTTACTAACAATTGATTTTTTCCTCAGGATAACAGGTTTCCATCTGACAAAGCTCCCTGCTGAGAAAATGAGCTGTAAAACATTATCTAAAGCTCATTCCCTCAGGCTTTGTCAGATGGAAAGTTGTTTTCTTGGGGAAACAAAACATTTTTCTGCTTTCAAGCATTTTTATTTTTAAATAATTTATTTGGCTAATTAATTAATGAAGTAGGTCGAGTGCAATTATATTGTCTATGGTGACAAATGACCTTGAACTTCCTCTATGATATTGTCTACGGTGAACCAACAGTTTTCCGTGGTTAAGTTGGTGACAGTGAGATGACAAAAAACTTACTAGGAAAAGGCCCGAAGATATCAATCTAGGGGTTAGTATATTTATGGGTGCAAGTCGCCCATTTACATACCGCGCCTGATAATATTGTGGTCAATTTTGATTATTTCCTTCCCCAAGGTGCCGTTTATTATTCTTAACGCTTTCCCAGTTTAATCCTGGGTATGATAGGTATTTTGATTTCTGAAAATTCCGAAAATTGATATTATTTATCAGACAAGTATCTTGATATTCATCATTGCATAAGGCACTAATAACATCGAATCTACACCATTAATGTGGAAACTCGGGATAGTTTTAATAATAATAAGTAATTACGTACCATAAACAAAAAAATCATTTGTAAATGCATACAGTAGCTTGATGCCATTAGCATTGCAGTAAATTGAATTTACTGCAACGCTAATGTTTTTAATTTACTAAATTTAAATCTCCGAGTGGAGAATGGACTTCAACTACGTCACAAAATTGTACGAATTTAGTAATATAAAAATAGGCAAGGCAACCAAACTACCAAACAATTATTTTTCCATCTGTGAACTAAAGACAGAA
Source organism: Limnephilus lunatus (assembly GCA_917563855.2). Taxonomy (NCBI): domain Eukaryota; kingdom Metazoa; phylum Arthropoda; class Insecta; order Trichoptera; family Limnephilidae; genus Limnephilus; species Limnephilus lunatus. The sequence goes on from OU830604.1 coordinate 2,299,949, forward strand.
TCTCAATCGGAAATAGCTGCCATCATAAATATACCAATCCCGCTGCCATGTTTGTTATGAACCGAACAATAAAATGCCTGATATGCAACGGAGTTTTAATGGTGCGTTTCCATGCTTGCCAAGGCTCGGCAAGCCTCCACAAGCTCCAAGCGTACACAAATCTCGCTTGGCATATAACGATAACTCTGTAATCTTTTATATAAAATGTACAATAAATACAAATACACAAAAAATAATAGCACAAATTATAAGCACAAAAACAGTAGACAAAAAAAATAAAAACTAAAAAACATGTAAGCACAAAAATATGTAAACATTGAAGGGTGCCCACCACTTTCCCACAGCGTTCTAAGGAAACAGATGGTTTCCTCCTTCACCGTACACTCAAATCTCAGGACTCTAGTTAGCAGGCAGTATGCGAGTCAATTATTTATTTCACTGTATTACGTCTCATCTCCGCCACTTGATGTAACTGAAATAAAAGTTTATTAATATAAAGGAAGAAGATTTAAGGCAGTCCCGCCGAGGATTAGCGGAGCCATCAGTCCAGTTGCAACAATCGGTAAGATTTTGGTCCTACCTTGTAAACAGCAAGTGCCAGTGACTTGTCTTCTTTGCTGTATCTCCGTCCTTTTTTGTGACGTGGGCTAAGTTTAGCTTGTGCTAAAATGAATCTAGAGAGAATGGGGTTTGAACTTAAAAGATAATCTTCCAAGCTGTTTCTTAATCTATATCGAGTTGCTATCATCAAACGTTTCTTCAACGAGCAATTCTTACACTGGACATATTGCAGCCGACGCCTGGTCTTCAAAATTTCCATATTCACCTTCTTCTTCCTGGGAGTCAGGGCTGCCTAAGTTGCATGTAGTTACTGTCCAACATAAGTTAAAATACTCTGTCTATTACCTAGAAAGACAATATTTGAGAATAATTATTAGATTTTTCATAACAAAATATACCAAACCATGATCTACAAACAAAAAGCTATAAAAATGCTTACGTTTAAAATGTTCATTTTGGTGTGTTGCGAATGCATGACTACTGCCGGTGCCGGGTCTCACGAATGCTTATATCTGAAAAAAAAGAATATGTATCTTAGTTCTTGAAGGAATGGAAGAAGAAATCTACATGTTAGATGAACAAAATGTAGAATTACTATTCCCTTTCAACCAAAATAGTAAGGAGTAATGTGCTCCAGATTTTATATCCGAGTTAAATCTTTCCCAAATGAAAGGCTAAACCCTTCCACACACTTTTCCACAAATGATTATCTAGTAAATTCACACAATGTAAGTGCACTATAAAAGTATAATAAATACAAAACAATACAAGAACAATACGTCAATCCACCAGAAACATAATGGGAAAATATTTCACCGACTCCAGATATTTTCATATCAGAGGGTTCGGCTCTGATGAAATCCTTACTGGTCCGATAAATCCTACTGATCCCTCAATATAAATATTTTAAAAATCTTTCGTAATCCTGCATGTATTTAAAATGACCCACTTTTGCATTTTTATATACAATTTTTTTGACAAATCTAATACACCTAAATTTTGAATGAGAGTATAATGCCAGTAGCCGAAATATGAAATGGTAATATTTTTATAGTCTGAGAATGCCAAATTCTTTTAATCTCATTTCCTAAATCTGTATATTTTCTTATTTTTTCAGAAACAGTTTTCTGAATATTACAAGAATTTGGAATAGCGACATCAATGATATAAGTTATTTTTTTTTAATTTTGTCATTTAAAACTATATCGGGTCTATTATGACTAATTATTCTGTCTGTTAGAATAGTTTTATCAAAATAAATTTTATAAAATTCATTTTCTAAAAATGAATTTGGTTCATATTCATAATATGGTACATTACGGCAGTCAATCAAGTTATGTTTAGTTACCAAACTTTGGTGAATTATTTTTAAAACTTGATTGTGCCTAAATGTATACTCGGACGGTGCTAATACAGAACATCCCGATATAATATGTTCTATAGTTTCCGGAAAAGCCGAACATTTTCTACATAAATCATCAATTTGATTTGTATCTTTGATGATATGTTTCCTAGAATTTTTAGTATTAATGACTCTATCTTGAATGGCAAGCATAAAGCCTTCTATTTCTGCGCTCAACTCTCCAATACTCAACCATTTGTTTGACGAAAATTTGTCGACATATGTTTGGTTGAGATAGTTGAAGTGTTTTACGTGAAGAATTTTCTTTGACCAGGAATCTAATAATTCCTGGTTGGTATTTATAAGAATGCTGGCATTCTCGTCGTATAAATTTAATGGCGAAATATTTCTATCTGCCTTGCAAATTATTTTGTGCATTTCTGAACTATCAGCTTTCCTATGGAAAAAAATTTTTGAGCATTTCAACCTGATTATGTTTTAAAGATGTTATTTTGACTATACCTCTACCTCCTAAATTTCTAGATAAATTAATTCGTTCTATAGCTGAATTTGGATGATGGCAATTAAATTTTGTTAACGTAGTTCTAATTAATCGTTCTAAGCTATCTTAATCTGTATTAGACCATTTAATTATGCCAAATGAGTAAGTTAATAGAGGTATTGCCCAATAATTTATTGCCTTTACTAAATTTTTAGCAGATAGATTGCATTTTAAAGTTTTTCTGATCCTAGTTTTAAATTTAATCCTAATATCATTTTTAATACTAGTATGATCTAATCTATTTGATTGCAGATATCCTAAATATTTATAAACCTCATCCCCTTTCATACTTTCAATTTTGAATTTTCTAAATATACCCTCGTCTCTATCTACAATTTTACCTTTCTCAATACGGATCGTTCTACATTTATCTAAACCAAAAGTCATTTTAATATCATCTGAAAAAAATTTAACTACTTTAATCATTTTTTATTTTCAGTTTATTATTATATACTAAATTCTTATTATTATACTCCTGAACAACTTATGTATTCTCCTGAAAATAACGTATACATGTAAAAGCCTTCAAGGCTTTTGTTTCAAAAAACTATAATAAACCATGTTCCTCAATTTTCCAGTAATTGTTTGGTTTCGATTACCTCCTTACTATAGTTTTATGTGCACTCCGAATTTGTATTATTTCAAAACGTAAACTGTTTCCTGGTCTGTAGTATATTTTAGTTTATAATGATTCCTGTTGAATGGCACCGTTATGGTTTCAATGGAATCAATATCTATTGTCATGTGCACTCACTATTGTTGTTAATATTGTTCTTTAGGAATTGCTTTGTATATACTGTATATTCTTTGTTTCACATTATTTAATCAATTTTGTAAGGACTCGTAAGGAACACTATATAATTAATTTTAAGCTTATATAATTAAGCGCATTTGAAGTGAAATATCACAAAACTGCACTATATAAATACTATGGTATTATTATTATTAAGGCGCATTTACTCATACCGTTCATTAATAATGCCTTTCTCAACGCACATTCGGGATTCGGGTGTCGGGATATCTTTTTTTCATGTGCCTAAGTTTACTAAATGTACATACCTTCGTTAACTCCTGGGACCCCTTTGGCAGGAACAATCTCACTGCTGGTGCCTGCGTATCTGAAATAAATATATTAAATATTAGCTAAAATTTGGGAACAAAAACTACTCTATTTTTTCCCTTTCAAGAAATATAACCCTCCTTGGCAGGAACAACCACACAGATGGCCCTCGGGAAGTCATTATGCACTGAAATCAATATAATTAACCAAAGTTTGTGAACAAACCAGTGTTATACCAAAGCTAAATTGAGGATTATATGTTGCTCAAGGTGCTTCTGACAGAAATAAAAAGGTGCTTCAGAAATAAAAACTATTCAAGTCCTCATGCTACGCTTTGCAATAATGTAAGCTTTGTCGTCAGCAAACGACATTGAGTATGCCGATTAAATCTGAATAAATATAAAAATTATTAATGATGCAATTTAATGTTGTTGTACCTTTTTAATGTTGATGTAATCTTAATCCCTTACGGCATCACAATAATACTGTACGATTTCGTCGAGTCGGGGTCTACAATGAGAAATAAATTCAGTTTTAGGCAAATAACAACAAAATGAAACATTAAAAAACATTGTAATAGCTACGGATGAGAGATTAATACCTGAATTTTCGTCACATAACTTTCATTTGGCTTAGTCCTTTTCCTTTTTTCAGTCGGCTTAGGTAAATCTGTGAATTTTCTAATTTCTAATTTCCTCGAAGTGCTTTAGCAAGAAACAATTAAAATTCAAAATATTTACGTATTGACATAACGCGAATGACTATTCACTGACAGTTGAAAGCATAATGGCCAAGCCGGATATACTGGTTCAATGGCGTATTTGTCATTTCCGTTTACTATCTACAATTCAGTTCATCTATGGTACCCGATCTTTTTTGGAGTTACAAGGTTAAGTAAAGAGATATACGCCCCTGACTGAGCGTTTGCCGAACCGCTGGATCGGACCCCGACTGGATCGGCGGCAAGCTCTTGCAAGCCTATGCAACCCTACGCAAGCCAAGACAAACGACCGGTTTCCACGTTGGCGTTTGTGGAGGCTTGCGTAGGCTTGGCAAGCGTGGAAACGGGGCTTTACGCATCACGCTCTCATTGGCCCGTTGTTCGGATATGACCCGCGTCGCGACGGTTTGAAAACCAATGCAAGCGAGAATACATTATATGAACTTGTCGGTAGAGACTATTTTTGTATAAGGTCCAAAGCACAAAAACATTCACGCGCAGGCGCAAAGCGACGTTTAGAATTGAGCGCCATTCGCCATTTTTTTCCGTTGTGTTGTGTTCGGGAATTGCACTTGAATTGCAAAGTTTCTGGTAAATTTTTATTCCTGTTATAATTATTTTGTTATTTACATGTGGTAAGCACTTACCGGTGGCAATTAACTGCCCAAGTTAATTTTTATTGACCCTGAAGGTGTTCACGAGTGAATAAACATAATAAAGCTTATTATGGTTGTCACATGCTTATCTGGTTGGTGTGGGTCTTGGGTTTTGGCCGCTGAGAATGCATAGTGTTTGTTTTTATGAAAAGTGACAAATATAACATTTCGGTGATAGTAACAGTGAAAGGCTGTTGTTATTGGCGTGGTGAGAGCATGGAGATGGAGTTCGCAAGAGCAAACGATGCGATCAATATGTCCGCTTCCCTCCAGTGCAGGGCCTGCAGCAGTGCGTGCAGTCTGCCAGACTTGCGGTTCATCTTCAGCGATTCTCCCGTGATGGATCGAGGGATTGCCGAGATGATGGCTTACGTGACAGGCCTTCAGGTTAGTCCTGGCTATTATAATTTGCGGAAAGCCTGCGAATTGCGATTGATGTACTAATACTATGGGGCATTGTTATTGATTGTCTTATCCCCTTTTGCGTAGCTTGGGTAGTTGAAGTGCAGTTGTATTGTTTCAGAATACTATTGCACTTCAACTTTCAACCGATTAATGCATTACCAAATGTTCTTTTTGTTGTTATTGGAGTGCAGTTGCATTCTTCTGGTACCATCTTGTTATGCACTTCAAGTAACTACATTTTCAGATGGTAGGTACCTATCTATATAATGTATTTAAAAGATTATATTTTCTGATTCTGATACTGCGTTAATTATGTAAATCTCAATTTATGATTTTTAACCCATACAACTAAAACACTTACTTATTATTGTTAAAAATGCCAAGTTTTAGCGACTTTTTATACTGGGTATCTCGAATCTCGTCCTCGCGACAGAGAAATAGTGATGATACCTGAAATTTGAAATAGACTATGGGTTTTTAAGGCTCTTTCTGTTTCCTTTCAGATTGCCAGAAGCGACGGTCTCCCGGACCAGATATGCCGGGATTGCATCTCGCAGGCCGAGTCAGCAACCCTCTTCAAGGAGCAGTGCTGCCGTGCAGATGCTAACTTCCGGAGCCTCCTCAGCAAGGTCAGGGATGGTAGTCACAGCACCGGCATCAAGCGGGAGGAGGATTGCCCCGTGGAGGTGGAAATTCAAGAGTATACCGAAATGTCCCTGACCAGCTCCAGGCACATCATTAAAGAGGACTCTATCGATTCGAGCGGTGTCGACATGAATTCACAGGAAGCGTCTGAAAGAGATGCTCCGTACCAGTGTGCTGTTTGTAGTCTTAGGTATATATTATCTATATTCTATAACAAAGTTCTGGTTTTCATACCATTACATTCATTTTTATTCCGTAATGCTTGCTCTACTACACCTGGCCACACTATCCAAAACAACCAAACCAACTCGCCTTCAACTGTCTCTCGCAACTCGCTGTCGTACCCATTGTGAAGAGACAGATTGTGAAGAGCTTCCTCTTCACCTTGACTCGGAAAAAGGCGGTTCGTGACTTTAGAGTGTGTTAGTTTTGTAGAATAAAGATAGAAGTGCTTTCCATTAAAGTTTGTATGGAAGGTACTTCCAGTATTGCTCTACTACACCTGGCCACACTATCCAAAACAACCAAACCAACTCGCCTTCAACTGTCTCTCGCAACTCGCTGTCGTACCCATTGTGAAGAGACAGATTGTGAAGAGCTTCCTCTTCACCTTGACTCGGAAAAAGGCGGTTCGTGACTTTAGAGTGTGTTAGTTTTGTAGAATAAAGATAGAAGTGCTTTCCATTAAAGTTTGTATGGAAGGTACTTCCAGTATTGCTCTACTACACCTGGCCACACTATCCAAAACAACCAAACCAACTCGCCTTCAACTGTCTCTCGCAACTCGCTGTCGTACCCATTGTGAAGAGACAGATTGTGAAGAGCTTCCTCTTCACCTTGACTCGGAAAAAGGCGGTTCGTGACTTTAGAGTGTGTTAGTTTTGTAGAATAAAGATAGAAGTGCTTTCCATTAAAGTTTGTATGGAAGGTACTTCCAGTATTGCTCTACTACACCTGGCCACACTATCCAAAACAACCAAACCAACTCGCCTTCAACTGTCTCTCGCAACTCGCTGTCGTACCCATTGTGAAGAGACAGATTGTGAAGAGCTTCCTCTTCACCTTGACTCGGAAAAAGGCGGTTCGTGACTTTAGAGTGTGTTAGTTTTGTAGAATAAAGATAGAAGTGCTTTCCATTAAAGTTTGTATGGAAGGTACTTCCAGTATTGCTCTACTACACCTGGCCACACTATCCAAAACAACCAAACCAACTCGCCTTCAACTGTCTCTCGCAACTCGCTGTCGTACCCATTGTGAAGAGACAGATTGTGAAGAGCTTCCTCTTCACCTTGACTCGGAAAAAGGCGGTTCGTGACTTTAGAGTGTGTTAGTTTTGTAGAATAAAGATAGAAGTGCTTTCCATTAAAGTTTGTATGGAAGGTACTTCCAGTATTGCTCTACTACACCTGGCCACACTATCCAAAACAACCAAACCAACTCGCCTTCAACTGTCTCTCGCAACTCGCTGTCGTACCCATTGTGAAGAGACAGATTGTGAAGAGCTTCCTCTTCACCTTGACTCGGAAAAAGGCGGTTCGTGACTTTAGAGTGTGTTAGTTTTGTAGAATAAAGATAGAAGTGCTTTCCATTAAAGTTTGTATGGAAGGTACTTCCAGTATTGCTCTACTACACCTGGCCACACTATCCAAAACAACCAAACCAACTCGCCTTCAACTGTCTCTCGCAACTCGCTGTCGTACCCATTGTGAAGAGACAGATTGTGAAGAGCTTCCTCTTCACCTTGACTCGGAAAAAGGCGGTTCGTGACTTTAGAGTGTGTTAGTTTTGTAGAATAAAGATAGAAGTGCTTTCCATTAAAGTTTGTATGGAAGGTACTTCCAGTATTGCTCTACTACACCTGGCCACACTATCCAAAACAACCAAACCAACTCGCCTTCAACTGTCTCTCGCAACTCGCTGTCGTACCCATTGTGAAGAGACAGATTGTGAAGAGCTTCCTCTTCACCTTGACTCGGAAAAAGGCGGTTCGTGACTTTAGAGTGTGTTAGTTTTGTAGAATAAAGAATATAACACTACAAGTGCTTTCCATTAAAGTTTGTATGGAAGGTACTTCCAGTATTGCTCTACTACACCTGGCCACACTATCCAAAACAACCAAACCAACTCGCCTTCAACTGTCTCTCGCAACTCGCTGTCGTACCCATTGTGAAGAGACAGATTGTGAAGAGCTTCCTCTTCACCTTGACTCGGAAAAAGGCGGTTCGTGACTTTAGAGTGTGTTAGTTTTGTAGAATAAAGAATATAACACTACAAGTGCTTTCCATTAAAGTTTGTATGGAAGGTACTTCCAGTATTGTATTCTTTATTCTATGCAATAGGATGTTCAAAATTAACTTCAATTTCTTGCATAAACTTTGCATTTTAACAGAACGAAATACGAACTTGTGACAAATATGAAGTAAATTACATTTGGTAATCCGACAATAAAGGTAACTTTCTGATTTTGAGTTGTCCGATCACTATCTAATCGATAATTGAACTCGTTTCATACCTGAAGATTATTTATTATTTCCTGGAGTCGCTCGGCCAGAGTTGTTGGTGGAGGTTGTACACGAAACTGATTCTTTTACAAACCTTTATAAGAGAAACCCACAAGGCGTGAGATCAGGAGTTCTAGGGATCCAGATCTGAAGAGCCAGGTCTCTGGAACTACTATAATCTTTTCAACGTTAACCCTCTGGTACATCTGAGTCGCGGAATGTTTCCTGAAATGAACAAATTGTCAGGAGAGTATCATCTGCCTTGAGAATACAAGATTACAAAGTGATAGAGTGTGGTCAAACCGTCTGACCCATCATGAGAATGTCCCCCATCTCTCCCTTACTTTACCAAGCAGGTAGTTACATTAAGTCTGCCCTACAAAACTAATGATTTTACTTAAATGAAAACAAATAACTTGTAAAACATCTCTATTTAATCAAAATTATCAACATGTTTCGAAACCAAAGGTTTCTTCGTCAGGATAAGATCAATAGGTTTATTTTTTTTTATTAATCTTATTCTGATGAAGAAACCTTTGGTTTCGAAACATGTTGATAATTTTGATTAAATAGTGGTGTTTTACAAAGTTATTTGTTTTCATTTAATTAAAAATGAAGCCACAAAAGGAATTTGCAAAGATTGGAGAAGTAATCATTTTACTTTTGCTTAAAGGTTTCTACTGTGCAGTAAACTGAAAGAGCACATCAAGAGTGAACATGGAGATATGCCCAAAAGAAAAAGTCTGAAAATAAAAGTGATGAAATCAAAATTTTCGTGTCCTCTATGTTCCAAAGCTTTCAGATCTTTGACGACATACAACTCCCACTATCGGAGATGTGAAAACAAAAGTTTACAACCAAAGAAGTCTAAAGAGAAGAAAATTAAAGAGGAAATGGTAAGACCCCTTTTTTACATCACTAAATAAATTCTCCCATAAATAATTTTATCATTTACTCCGGCAAATCCCATCCCCCGGATCGTCAACCAATTGATAATTTTTTTTATGTCATTCAATAGAGATCAAGCACAGCCAAGTTAACCAAAATAACCCGAGTGTATCTTTTTTTTAAATTTTAGGTTAGCAGTGATAGTGACACCCCATTAGCAGAAAATTTACACTTTGACGATCCACATTCTGGCTCTGAAAGTATCCCAATGAAAGAGATACCTATTGATACTTTTGATGAGATCTCCATCGATAATCCGGCAATTAAAACAGAAAATCAGTCTGCCCCCGTCCTTGCCCCAATTGGGAGCGATGAAATCAAATCTGAAACTATTAAGAAAATCAAAAGTTACACCTGCGAAGAATGTGAAATGTCATTTACTTGGAAAATGTTTACAGTACATATGAAGATTGAGCATTCTACAGACATAATGGAAAAGCCCGCCAAATATAGGAAAGGCTCAAAAAAATCTCACAAGAACAATGGAGTGCTAGAAAAAAAGAAATCTAAGAAAAGGAAATCAGAATCAAGTGATGCAACAGCACAGATGGACATTACGTGGAATGGCGATGACAATAGTGGAGAAGATGGGAAAGATTTGAAGACCGCCGTGCCTTACTCTTGCACTTTGTGTGAAAGAAAATTCTCTAAATTAACAGCTTTATCGTTGCATTTGAAGAAACACGAGGACCAACTGAGTGAAGTTCATTCTTGCCTCACCTGTAAAAGGTATGCTTAATTTAATTTATATTTTTGTGTTGGGCATTATTGCGATACAGACGATATGAGAAGCTGACCAGAGATTTGTTCATTGTTGTTTTGACATTTATTGAAGAAAAATTAAGGAATGTTAGCATCTCATTCCATAAATAAACCATTTATGCAACATTAAGAGATTAGAGGAAACATTTGGTTTGAATTCTGACATTAATAATTGACTGGCATCCTATCTATCCAATCGCTTCCAAGCTGTGAAGACTGGGAATAAACTGTCTAACTTCGCAATATGTACTTTACTCAGGGGGACCCCAGGTATCCATTTTGGGTTCACTTCTCTTCAACCTTTTTACAATTTGATCTCACTGCTATGCTGTGACGATAAGCAAGATTATTTTTACTCTACTTGCACTCCATACGAAATAATAGTCTCTAAATCTATGTAGCTTAATGTCAAACAATCACTCGTTGGATTTCTTCAAACAAGTTGAAGTTGAATCCATCTATGACCGAGTTCTCTTGGTGGCCACAAACAAATGACAACATTTATGTGTATGTATTATCAGCCTGTATAAAATATAAATTTATAATAAATATACATTTTAACACAGCATTATGTCATTGGTGAAATGCATTGTGCATATAGTTTAGTGATCGACAAACCGGTGGATGCAATCTGTTAACCATTAGTGATATAATAGTTTGTCTGGTAATAAGTAGACATCGGATTATATGCACTAACAAAGTGCCAAAATATGCATGCAAATATGCACTAAAAACTCTTGATATGCCAAAAATATGCACAATGCAAAATCAAATATACGTTTTATTTTTATATATTTTAATTAAAGGCGGTACAAAAACAGCGAAATATTCTTAAAATTATGTATAGTTTTTGTGACAGTTAAGTATTTTTCAAATTTTCGAGCCAAAATTTGTGACGTTTGTCACCAGTTTTAATTTGTACGCCGAAAACCACCTCCCTACTTCAACTGACGTCATTGGACAAAATTTAAAATTTGACGCCACTTCTGAAGATGTCTAGGCTTGTGCCGTTGATGTAGGCATTAATGTTCTTCAAGTCTTCCAGACTCGGATTTTTAAACGAAATAGCGTCTAACTTTTTATGAAACTTTTCTGATATTGAATTAGGAAGGGTGTTGGCGAGTCCGATCATTGTTTCCAGTATTTCTACTGATCTAAATAGAGGAAGGTTTTTTGTTTAAAAATTTTCTACGGCATCTGGTAACTTGTGGAAATGTGTCGGGATGAGGGTGATATTCTGTTTAATGGACGCGTCTTCAAATGCTAGCTTGCTTGACTGAATTGCAATAGCCTCAGAACTGCCAAATTGACCAACTACTTGTTTTACGGCCTCAAAATTTTCAGCATAGAATAACACTGCCTTTAGCCAATTACCTCATCGAGTTACTATAGATTCTGGCGGCAATGCTAGATTTGGCAGTTGCTCTTTGTAAAACTGCACACGCGACAGTGCTTTTAAATATACTTTTTTTTGTACAGGAAATAATTTGTTAACATTCCAACACTCTTGCCTTATCTCTTCTGCAAGGCCGTGAAACCCGTGAGCTAAGCACGTAATAAAATAAAAAGTTTGCAGGGCTTGGCCAGCTTTCACCATGTATGGCGCAGCATCAGAAACAAATATGGAGATTTTTTCATCCACAGAAGAATCGGGAAACACAGATCTTAAGGAATCATTTATGAAACGAGCAACAGTTGAATAATTTGTTTTTTCTAGGACTTTACAGGCAACCAAGTGGGGAATAGAGGGCTCCTTTGTTAGTTTTCCAACTATCAAATTCGCTATATATATCGTCCACACGAATCCGCCAATTCCTCCCGCTACTAAACAAAATATGCATGATTGGGAAAAAAGTTTAAAATATGCATTTAAGCCGAAACTAAAGTTATATGCATTCGCATATGCAAATGCATAAAATCCGATGTCTAGTAATAAGATATAGCATTATAAAAATATAATATGTGTAAACTGCCCTTGAGGTGATTTTTCACAGAAACGGCACTTTACAAATCATCCAAGTATTTTTTTTATTTTTATTAACATGCTACGCTGCCAATGTCTTCTTTGAACCGGTGTTCTCGTTTGCCAAATTTTTCGCCTATGGATTGCTATAATTTTACTAGTCTACGTAGTGAAAGAATTAAATTTTTTTTAAATTTGCAGAGAATTTAAGAGGAAAGCGCATTTGGACAATCACATCCTGACACATTCAGTGGAAAAAGGCTTCAAGTGCACTCTGTGTGATAAAGCCTTCGCTCGGCAAGACAGCCTCTCCATGCACATAGCCAATCACGAAGGAATCAAGAAACATCAGTGCAATTTCTGCGACAAAGGTATTTTATATAAAAACAATGATAACCCAAAACAACAATACTCAGAAATTGCGTTGTTTCAAAATTATACTCATTGTTAATCCTCTGAATTTTCGAGATTAACGATTCGTTTAGAAGAAATACGCTGCAATATATTAGAGCACCGTACTAATTTTGTTAAGCTTTCTTGCAAGGTTGGCCGGTCGGTGGCTGAGTTGGCATCGCATATAGTCCAGGCAACGAAGACAAAAAAACTTCAAAAAGCGGAAATAATTCGTGTAGAAGCCAATTTTGGCATAGTTGTAGTTGGCAAACTGAAAAAAGGGACTTTTAAACCCCCCCCCCACTTAGCTCAACCCCCCACCACCCGATATTTTTAGTATGTTAAGGACTAAACTATGCCAAAATTCGCTTCTACACGAATTATTTCCTCTATTTTTCCTTCGTTGCCTGGACTAATACTAGGTCCACGGGCCTGATAAAGAGGAATATTATTAAAGAATTTTGAAACTAAAACTGTGAAGTCGGTACAGTAGGTAAGTGTTCCAAAACTTCGCTAAACTACTCGCAGAGCCCATACTCTTCTGAGCTTTTTTTCTCTTCGCCGAACCGTTTTGCTCATTCTCGCGGAGAGGTTAAGCGTTGTGCGTTTTATTAGCATTGAGAATGTATTATGCTGTGTTGCGCTACCTCCTTCTTTAGCCAACGTTGCGGACAGGATTACACCGTGTCCATCATCAGGGCAGTTGTGTTTTGTGGCAGATGATGATGGACACTGTAACGCTGTCCGAAACGTTGGCTAAAGAAGGAGGTAGCGTAACACGTCATAACACTCCACAAACAACTAACGAAAATACTTTTGGCCGTGAAAACCTAAAATCATACCTGCAATATTGCTGTTTACTGCTAGAAAAAATGAGCCCAAAGTTTTTTTTGAATAGAAATCATATTTTCCATCACCCAATACCACTTGGTCGTTAGATACACTAGCAGTTAATGTGACACATACCCAAACTATCTACATAGGTAACCAAAAAAAAATGGAATCATTGAAAAATGACAGAGTTATTAGCTGGCTAGTAGGTAAATGGTTTTTTTGGCAGTAAAGTTTTTTTGCACTGTTTTTATGAATGTACCTCCGAAATTCAACTAAATTGCTTTATAGTGTCTTAACTAATGAGTATACATTTTGCACTACTAGGTTTCAACATGCTGTCTACTCTAAAGGATCACATTAGGACTCACACAGGAGAAAAACCCTTCCTGTGTTCGATCTGCGGGCGCGGCTTCAGCCAGAGCACCAACCTCAAGGAGCATGTGCGGCGTCACCAGGGTTACAAACCCTTCAGTTGCTCCTTCTGCGATCAAACGTATGAACATTGTTGTTTTTTATTTTTTTCAACCCTAGATCTTTCAGTTCTAGGTTTGCTCGTACTTCCATAAGAGCAAAGTGAAATTTGACGAGCTTCACAGCATTATTGAATGTGACACGAGAAAAGAAAATACACGTCCTTGGATCTGGAAGACTCAGATTGCGATGGAAGCGTTGGTTTACGTTGCGTGTTACAAGTGTGGTTCTAAAGCATCTATTTCCATAGAAAATTTAAAGATTGTAAATAATCCAGATATCTTGATGTGTTGCTTACGTTGGCCCAGTGCGTTCTTACCTTTGTTCAGTAGTATTTAATGTTGAGTAGTTTTCTTTATGGAAAATCAAAAGCAAAGTTTTCAATTTGGGAGGCGGGTATGGGTACCACTGTCCCAGGAACCATTTATTGGATAACCAACACCTCTGCATAGGTCACCCCAAGTGGTTTGCCACGTTTGGTGATTTAGCACGGGTGCCCGGGTTCATGGGGTCAGGTTTTTCCGGATCTTGACAGCATATGTGCCAGATGAACAATATCGTGGCAGGCCGGAACGGGAGAGACTCCTCTCCAGCAGGAATCTCTTGGAACATTGCCTTGCACCGCAGTGGAATGATGGATTCATTCGTCTGTCTCCTGGACACACTGACCCCCAGATTCCTACCTGTCCCTCGTACCTTTTTCCTTCCCAGAACTTCCTCACCTTCCTTCCCCTTAAAAGATTCTCCACACATCCCCAAAGATGACATCCGTACCTTTTTCCTTCCCAGAACTTCCTCACCTTCCTTCCCCTTAAAAGATTCTCCACACATCCCCAAAGATGACATAGGCCATGAGTGGAATTATTTTTCTTAGAGCTTCCTGTGTGGAGCCTCTTGCAAAGAAATAAATATAATTATATATCTACCATTATACCTATAGAAACAAAAAAAAAAAGCCCCAGCTGGGTGTGTAATCAAATAAAATAAAATGTATCACGCAATTTAATAAAAAAAGTGTAGACTCGTTGAAACCTGTAACCCTTTTCTTGCAATATGTGTGTAGTCTAGAGTTTGCAGTAATATGTTTGCAGGTTTGTGTCGAAGGGTGAGCTGGAGGCGCACACTCGCAAGCACAGCGGCGCGCATCCCTTTGTGTGCGACGTGTGCGGCGGTGGCTTCACTACGTCCAGCTCCCTGGTCAAGCACAAGCGCATCCACACGGGAGAGCGGCCCTACCAGTGCGACTTCTGCCCCATGCGCTTCACTGCGCTCGGCACGCTCAAGAACCACCGGAGGACGCACACCGGCGAGAAACCTTACAAGTACGTATAACCGTCCATCCCCAAATAGAGAATGTTGTGAGTCCAAAGGGAGGAAGGTAGGGAGTTGATAAGGACACCAAGGTGATTCTGAACATCTAACACTCTGGAATGTGCGGCAAATATGGAACGTATTTTTATTATCTTTTTACGCCGTCACGGTACCGTAATCGTGGATCGTCACGGTTATAATAATAGCCCACATTGACTTTCAACTTCTGAAAATGGAATTAAACTGTAACATATCTATTTCGTGAGCAGGTACTGCGCAAAGTAGGTACTGTTTATTGTCTATTGATTATTATTTATTTTTTTCTGATTTTAACTTTGTTGGTTGGCAAAACTGGAAGGAGACCGGAAAGAGGTCATTCTTGGGATCATGGCGGAAGACGTAACTTAGTTCTTGTTTGCGGCGGGGTTTTTTGGGGCGATTGGGTTTAAGAAGTTTTTATCCTAGTGCAATGTAGCCTGGAAATATTATTTTGATATGTCACGAGAGTGTGTGACGACCCAAATGGCATTGAAGCCTTTTTATTTTTATTAATCCCTCGCCGGATGTCGTTGGATAAAATGATCCGCGTGCGGAAGTTAATTTGGACTTTCTGCCCGCAAGGATTCTTTTGCTGTCTGTTTGTTTGGCCGGCGAGATTTGCCAACGCCGCCTGAGGGGTGGCAAATCGCCGTGCTTATTTTGTTGGGTGGATTCCCTTTAATGAAGCGGCTCTTCGACACACGCAGGACCCGCAAGTATTCTTTTGCTGTCTGTTTGGCCGGCGAGATTTGCTCGCGCCGGTGAGAAATCGCCGTAGCTATTTTATTGGGTGGATTCCCTTTAATCGAGCAGCCCCCCCTGCGACGCGCTGGACGGCGTTTTGGGATGGCTGTTTGCGAACTTGAGGCGTTTCGCTCTGCAAGAGGAGAATCACGACGACGTGACGTATGCGGTATTAAAAATTAACTGTAATTTTAATAACTCTCTCTCTCCAAATCTGTTGCTAAATGCTCAAAGGTATTTATGTCCTTTTGTCAAGCCTTCTTTGGTGTTTATTTTCCTTGCAAAGTGCAATAAAGTATTGTTATAAATTTCACTAGAAAATTAGGTGCTTCATTTATATGCATGACCTCAAATCCCTGACTCCACCATCCTGAGAAGGATGTTCTTTTGCACTAGAATAAGCTGTCGGATGACAAAGGTGGGTTACCTACATCTCCTTAGGTATACAAAACAATATATTTTTATTTTGAATTCTTGTTCATTTGGCAAATATAACAAACATTACATCAGATTAGGGAACTTTCAATCCTTTTCTAAATATGTACTAATTTATAATTGTATGCACTCAATATTATGGACCATCTTATGAGACATGATGCAGCTAAAACAGGGACTTTTTTGTTTTCGGCAAATAAAGACGACAATGGAGCATGATCAGTATACATCGTAAAATGACGACCAATTAAATATTTGTGAAATTTCTTAGTTCCAAGAATAATGGCAAGGGCTTCCTTGTGCAATTGGCTATAATTTCTTGGAGCCGAATTCAACTTTGCCAGCTCAAAAGCTGTAGGAAATTCTTGATACTTTACGACACGACTTTAGACACACTCGACACCACAAGCTATGGAATTGACTCTAAGACACAATGGTTTTGGCGAATCAAATAAAACTAACATAGTTTTAGTTGACAAAGGAGACTTACCATTTACAAATGCTTTTTCTCATTCATCTGTCATACTCCAGTCAAGATGTACATCCGCCCTTGCAAAAGGTCCCGTCATTCTGAATTTTTTATATGTTGTTAGGACCTAAACCAGTATTAAAAAAAAAATTTTGCAACTTCTAAATTGTTGTGCGAGCGGCGGTGGACCCAAAAAACCAGGAAATTTTCGGATTTTTTTCAGTTTTTGCTCAATATCTCAGTGACGGAAGGGTCTGACCGGTGTAATCAGTATGTATAATTTTGAAGTAGACTAAATTTCCTATAATTTGAGACCAAAGCGAGCTATATACAGCCATTGGTTTCCAAGATACGGTTCTTCGAAAATAGGCCATTTTTTTCCAAAAAGTGAAATTTTTTCGAAATGGTCACTCATTTTGTAAAATATTTTCTAAAATACGCTTCCCACGTCAAATATTATACAAAATAAAGTTGTTGGAAATTTTACAAGCTTTCATGTGAAACTAAATTGATATCTGTAGACGTAACGGTTCTCTCAAAAATGGCAGATAACCAAAAACAGTCATAAGTGCGTTTTGGGGAAAATGCAAATAAACTGTTCTCACTTCTCTCGGCAAACCTCACACTGGCCAGCATTGTTTTTTATGAGGTTGAAATAACTCCTGAGGAGCGAGACGAGACTAAAAAATTGCTGAGAGACACTGAAAGGTCTCTCACTATATCAGCAGAAGAAATTGATACCTACCAAATACTAAAGGCAAAATTTAAACGTGCCTTGGAGAAAATTGAAGCAAACGGTCCAACATCACAGTTGTGGGTCCAATACTTTCGTATGACCACTTTGATAAAACTATTCATCCAGGCAGAGCATGTTGGTGATTGGAACCTTCATTTGCACACTGTCCACAAGATGCTCCATTTTTTCCACGCAGCTGGACGTTTTTTGTATGCTAAGAGCACGCACCTTTACCTTCAGGATATGATGGCTCTACAAGATCGGATGGATAAAAGTGAATACGACATGTTCACAAAAGAATCCTTTACCATTCGCCGGTCTGACAAGTTTTGGTCTGGGTTGTGGTCAGACCTAACAATTGAGCAGAAGCTGATGCGATTCATGAAAACCTACGGTGGGTTGACCCAAGGAAGGGGAATCTCCGACAGTGTTCTGGCAAGCTGGACAACAGGAATGGTGTTTGTGTTGAACATTAGTGAAGAACTGGAAAGTTTTTGCAGTATCTCATGTCTAAAGACCGGATTATATGCAACAAAAACATCCCAAAATATGCATGCAAATATGCAATAAAAATAGCTAAAATATGCACGAAAATCCATAAAAAGGGCCAAAATATGCAACATGAAATAGTACAGGAAGTCGTATTTTTAAATATTTTTTTATTTTATTAAGCCATTAGTTCTCAAGTATAACAATCGAATTTTCGAAAATATCAATTACAAAATGTATTTAACAATGAAATTTACAATTTACCTTTAAAAACGTATATAACTAAGTAGTGTTTTAAATGTTCTGTAGACAAATTGTGTCTACGAACGCTTAATATATTTTTGTAAGCGTAAAGGAGCATTCTACGTCTACTGATGTGACTGGACAGAATTTAAATTTGGGTGTGATTTTTGAACTCATCGTGCCGGGCAAAATTTCACCTGCCCCGTTGATGAGGCTATCAATTTGGCACAATGGTTCAAACACTGGGTTATTGTTAGTAAATGGTTAGTAAATTTTTAAACTTTTCTTTGAGTTTACTCTGGAGGAATAGGTTTGAAAACAAGGAATTCATAAGGCGAATTGTCTTATAACCTGAATAGATTCATCAACGCCAATCCATGAGTTTCAAGCGTTTTTGAACTTGCAGGTATGTAGGCGAAATGAGGGTTAATCATAGCTAGGTTTTTATTTTTTAATACTAGCATCGTCAAACGCTTCTTTGCGCTGGAAAACTGTCAAGCCTCTGCTCTATCGAAGTCATTGATAATACCCTTGATGTCACTATGTGAGGCATCTGAACGATGAACGAGATCCAGCGTAAATATGCAAGATCTCAATTTTTTTGCTAAAATATGCAATTACCGCTGAAAAGGGTCTAAATATGCAAATGCATATGCAAATATGCAATTGCATATAATCCGGTCTCTACTCATGTCCCACTGGAGAGCAGGATGTAGACATGAGACCTTCTCGAATCATCAGAGATAATAGTGATGTGGAAAAACTAAAAAACTGGTTTGCTCTCCACCCTCCATTTCCCAAAACTGACAGTTTTATTTCTATCAGTAGTGGTTTACTGGCAGGTCCTTAAATTAATTGCCATACAGCCCAGAGAGTTGGAACGGAGGGAGTGATGAAAATTGTGGGGCAAATGTACGACAAGCTAGTAATAAAATGGAAAAATAAAGTTACCACGCTGGCATCGATCATCTCAACCGTTAAACTGCCGGACAAAAACAGAGGAGTGGCTGTGGATCCGCTCACAATTTTCCAGCGAGTGTGTATTGCAAAGCAATCTGAACAGGATTTACAGGATGACTTCAAGTATGAGTTGGCCCCGTTCCCGATGTCTCTGTTCAATGAACAAAGGATGTGCAAGGGCATAAAATATACTCTGTACTCTGCCTTCACTCCTCTTTCCAGCCACACGCCGATAGATGCCAGCAGTCATGTCATTTTGGATGGTGGCTACCTCTTGCACAAGGTCGTGTGGCAGCGGAAGAGCACGGTTCGAGCACTTTTGGCCCGTTATACCACCTACGTCCGAAACCACTTTGTGAAGTACGTCTCCATCGTTTTTGACGGCTACCCCGAAGATGCTACCAAAAAAACACCAAAACAGCAGACTCCGGCGCTACGCAGCTCATTACAGCTACGAATTGATGTTCGATGAATCCACAGTTATTCAAATTGCTCAAGAGCATGTATTGGACAATGAGAACAATAAGAGACGCCTTATAACTCTTCTCTGTGACGCCTTTCAGAAAGAGGGAGTAGAAGTGGCCGTTGCCGAAGAAGATGCGGATCGAGAGATCGTCATGATGGCACTTTCAAAAAGAGTAGTAGCCGATCGGCTCGTCATAGTGGGAGAAGACGTCGACCTGCTCGTTCTTCTCAATGGTTTAGGCGCTGAAGAGATAAACGTCTATCTTCAGAAGAGCACGAAGGGTGAAGCTGGTTGCTGTCACTACTCTACGACCTCCTACAACCACCAGGGCTCCCGGCGATTACCAGGAACGGTACTATTCACCCACGCGTTTACCGGGTGCGATATCACCTCAGCACCGTTTGGCCAAGGAAAGACCAAAATCACCACACTTCTGAGCAAGAGTGAACAACTTGCTGAGCAAGTGGAGGTCTTCCTTCGGCCAGAGTCCACCCCACAAGCCGTGAGTGAAGCAGGCATCAAGTGCTTTGTGGCTCTATATGGGGGTGACATCGGACAGGGATACTTTGGATTTCCTGAGTTAAAAGACGTTTGTCATTTCATCAAGCATAAACCTCGCCCGTTTGCCACCGACGGAAGATGCCGCAGGCCACCATGCAGCAAGGTGCTACCTCCAAGTGCAGAAGTGGCAGGGAGTCAACTTGAATCCCACTAAATGGGGGTGGAAGCTGTCTTCTCAGGGAGTCACTCCCATCCCCACCACGATGGATCCCACACCTCCTGCCCTTCTGCGAAAAATTTCATGTAAATGCAAGAAAGGATGCTCCTGGAGCTGCTCGTGCAGAAAGGCTGGGCTCCACTGCTCAGTCCTCTGTCAGTCATGCGGTGGCAAATTGTGCATTAACGTCCCGGATGTGGAGCTGAAATGCTCGGACGATGAAGATGACCCGACTACAGACTGGGCGCCTCTCCTAGCGTCCATCACAGATATCGAGACACCTTCTTCGTGCGAGCATAAGCCCGGGCCATCTAAGATAAAAAGAAAGACATGATTTGGAGACCAATACACAATACCTACATGATTTATATTAGTTTTATTTTTTGTGTACATGTAATTTGTCCTTATAGTATGTACCATGATGTTTGTACAAGCATTTTAGTATGTAGGTATATAAAACAAAGGTTTGAAGATGACGTAATTCCCGATAGATGTATTGATTATCTTATCTTTTTTTTAATCAATAACAAAAAAAAATTGTAACTACATATTTGATAAATAAAAAGACGTGAGAACAGTTTATTTGCATTTCCCCCCAAAACCCACTTATGACTGTTTTTGGTTATCTGACATTCTTGAGAGAACCGTTAGGTCTACAAATATCAATCTAGTCTTAAATGACAGCTAATTAAATTTACTAGAACTTTATGTTCTATAATATTTGACGTGGGATGCGTTTTTCAGAAAATATTTTACAAAATAAGTGACCATTTCGAAAAAATTTCACTTTTTGGAAAAAATGTCCTATTTTCGAAGAACTGTATCTTGGAAACCAATTGTTGTATATAGCTCACTTTGGTCTTAAATTGTAGCAAATTTAGTCTACTTTAAAAGTATGCATACTAACTATACCGGTCAGACCCTTCCTTCACTGAGATATTGAGCAAAAACTGAAAAAAATCCGAAAGTTTCCTGGTTTTTTGGGTCCACCTCCGCTCGCACAGAACTTTCGAAGTTGCAAAATTTTTTTTTTAATACTGGATTAGGTCCTAACAACATATAAAAAATTCAGAATGACGGGACCTTTTGCAAGAACAGCCCCCTTTTCATGTTTAACTTGACTGGACTATCATTCTAGTACAGTAGTTGGACCCATATGACCCATAGGAATAAAATTCCTATAAAAATTCAACATTGAAAAATATGATTTTAGTTGAGTAACATTAAAATTAACAATAACAGTGCTGTTATAGTACACGACAGTAATAATTAGTGTCGGACTGAAACAGGAATTTCTGCTGAAACCGAATCTTCGGTATCTGTCTCAGTTTCGGCCGAAACTGAAACTTTTTTAGACATGTTAAAAATCTATTGTTTACTGAAATTTGACTTATTTTTCCACTTACACAGACAGTTAACACGTGTTAAATGAAATAAAAAAAACAATAATTGAAGTATGAGATAAAATAATTATTTATTTTTTTGATATTACTGTTATAAAACAAATTAAAATTATAAAAATTAACAAACATGTTAACTATTTCTTGGAACAAAAATTTGTCTAATATCAACACTTATATTAAAAAGTAAGGACCTCATTAATTAAGTACCTATTTTAATTTTGCTTGCATTTACAATCACAACATTCTTATTAACCTCTTATGTGCTTGTTTACACGCTCTTAATTAGCCGTGCTCATGAGGCCGGCCATACAAAATTAGCGTGTTAACAAGCTCTTCCAAATGATGATTTTTTCGTGTCAAACTCAACTATTTAGAAAAATCAAAAAGCAACACAAACGATATACAGGGTGCGCCAGAGAAACTTACTTATTTGAAAAAATTCCCGACCGTTGAGTTGGGCAAGTAGAGGGGCGGGAGGGGGCGCATCTGGAGGGGGACGTCCTCAAGTTTGTTTCCCATTCTCGTCAGTTGCCATTATGCTGTGGTCTAGAGAGCAGCGGGCCTTCGCCGTCGAGAGCTTCTTTTGTAACGGTCGCTCAGTTGTTGCTACGCAACGTGCCTTTCGTGCTTGCTTCGAAATTCCTCCTCACAGACTCGTTCCTGGCCATAATTCGATTCTGTCGTGGGTCAACTCATTTCGGGAGTGTGGAAGTGTCGCTAAACCCAGAAATGGACATCAACGGACCAGCAGAATACCGGAAGCTGTGGAAAGAGTGAGGCAGTCAATTCTGCGTTCTCCCCGGCGTTCGGCTCGCGTTAACAAACGTTAGGGACTTGTGGTTTCTGCAAGATGGAGCCACAGCACACACAGCACGGGAATCAATGAATTTGCTGCAACAACATTTCCCCGACCGCCTCATCTCTCTCTGAGGCGATCTCCCATGGCCGGCGCGCTCTCCGGATTTGACTCCATGTGATTTTTTTTAATGGGGTTATTTGAAATCCCTTGTTTATGTCGATCGACCACGGACCATAGATCACCTGAAGAACAACATTCGCGACGCTATTGCCAATATTCCGATTGATATGCTGAGAAGAGTGGACGAGAACTTCAAAAAACGACTTAACCAGTGTATGCGCGATGAGGGTCGCCATTTAAAAGATGTAATTTTTAAGACAGTATGAAAAAAAACTTGGTACATTGTATTTTCAAATAAAAAAAGAATTACAACAATAACTACAGTGCTTTTGTTTTTATTGAACTTTCAAATAAGTAAGTTTCTCTGGCGCACCCTGTACAATATACAATGTATTTGGTTAGTCTTCAATATGTATATATTTTTAATATATTTCAGAATTTTTATTTTTTTATTAATTTGTTTTTTTTTTGCTAAAAAATTCGCGGCCTGCCGATATACCTCCACAAAAAAATACCTCACGGCATTTAAAGGGTTAAGCATGTTAAATGAAATAAAAAACAATAATTGAAGTATGTAAATAACACATAAACTCACAACATAATCATTGCTAATGATGGCGGGTGACACACGAGCCACGAACTCACCCGAAGTCAGCCGAACGACACGTGATAATTCACGAACACAGAGTTTCAGTGCGGCCAAAGGTTCGGCAGATTTTCTGTCGAAATCGAAACTCTTGCTGAAACTAGATTTTCTTGCCGAAACCGAACCTACGGTCGGTCACTAATAATAATAGACAATACCTGCTATTATAGCACATAATAAACCAATAACATAAAACATATAATATTGGAGTGTTACGTACCATTAAAACTCTTATTATGTGTGTCGTTGCTTATCCAGAATATATAATGTGACATATGGAGCTTATTTCTTGCCAGCGCCCTCGTATCTGCTGCTGTAATCTTGAATTTCCCGCCTTTCTTTTTGTAACTCCCTTCAGTTGTCTATTGTTACCTTGGCAGTTGGCGTCCTGAGACGCCACCTTGATTCATTTTTGGCATCTTTTTCACCCACGCCGGTTGTGTAATTTTCGTTTTTAATTGTTTTAACGAAAATAATATCTGTTGCTACCCGCAAATTGTCGTAATTTTATGAAAATTAGTGCTAAGTGATAGTGCGAATATTTTTGACACTTATTAGCGTCTTCCTGCTACACAATATAAATCTGCATCGCTTGCCCTCGCGTACCTACACATTTTGTGCACGGGGTTAAAATGCCCTCAGACAAGGACCATGTGGATGGTGATGACCATAGAAGATGACGTAACCTCTAAACGACGTGATTGAAGCGACGTGGCGGCGCCGTTCAATGTCAACCGGTTCATCGAGCTCGTAATCTAGCGGTTCGGCGTCGCAAAATAGTAGGTGACAGAATGGATTTCGAATTAACAGGGTTCTACTGTAAAAATAAATTTTTTGTGTTAAAATAATCTAATGTGATAACTTGAAACCTTACCACATCTTATTACAGACCTGCGACTAAAGAGTGTTCATACCCAGGGGCTCAGGTTCACCCCTCTAAATTAAACTTAAAAAAATGTAAGTTAAAATGTGTAATTTAATTGAGTAATTATTTTTTCAGGTGCATCTATTGCGACAAGGCATTTGCACAGAAAAACGACCTGGTGTCGCACACGCGTACACACACGGGGGAGCGGCCGTACGTATGCTCCGTGTGTAGCCACGCCTTCCGGCAGAGCTCGGCGCTCAAGACACATTTCAAGATACATGGAGGCATGAGTGAGCAGGACGCCAGCCGGCTGGACATGGCCTGCATCAAAGTGCCTGATCCCATGCTGGTGATTATATTTATTTTTATATTTTTTATATGCACAATAGTCCCAACTGCCAGGAACTAGTGGGATTATGAAACCTCCAATTTAGTGGCAGGTGAGGCTGAAAGAACTGGAGAGGCTATTCAGATCTTGTCACTAAAAGGTCACAGTTCTGTTATGGTTGTGATGACATTTTCAAATGTGGAGGTAAACCATGAAGTGGAAAAATCTTATCTATCATGATCATCGTATTATGTAGGAACAGGGACAAATTTTGATCTGAAGTCGATGCAAAATGTGTCTCAGTAAAAAAACATTTGTTAGGAGGAATGTGGGGTAATGATTTCCGCTCTCGTATCTGCGTCTTTCATCGTATCAATTTTACTGCGTCCATATAAAGGACTTGATTTTACATACGTACTAACTTTTGAGTGTAGCCAAGTATTTAAATTTTTGAAAAACGTTTAGTCTTTTTATTCCAGTTTTGAAGAATGAACTCTAAACATGTGAGGATTGAAAAACATTTAGTCCATTGATATCAGATGATAATTTAAAGGGTTAATTATTACTTCAACATTGTACATATCGGATGTACCATCAAGACTTGATGTACTTGTGTACATTTAGTGTACTGGTTCACGAACTTGACCCACTAACAAAATTATTTATTAATTGTTTTGTGTTTAATTCGTAGAACTCCATTTTAATTTTTAGAAAATAATTAAAATTAAATTTGATAATGTTATTATCGAGTTCTGCAAGTATTTTAGTATGTATTTTTTGTTACAGCTATTTCGACTTGTAAGGTCATTTTCAAATTGTCTGACAGTTTCAACGAAAGATTTGTTTGTATTTTAAACACAAAATACATTTTATAAATACCTTGATTCAATGCACAAATAAAATTTTATAAAAAAATCGTTTAAACATACTTTAAAAGTTGTATTAGATTTAGTACACTACTGAAGATTTAAATATTTTGGTACAAAATAATTCGGATGTGAAAGACAATTTTTTAGTTGAACAATTTAGAGGCCAATGGGTCAAATCATTTAGTGCTGACGAAACCGGACTTTATTATCACGCGGTTCCCTGAGTTATAAACGCAATTTTATTTGTGCCTTTTCGGTTATTTTATTTTATTTTGATAATATAATATGTAGGTACATACAGGTGTAATTAGTACATGATTATTATTTTGTAATTAGCCCCTCAGAAAATTTATGCTTTGCAATAAAATCCAAGTAAATGCAATATTTCTGAAGGTATCTGAAAACTAACTAAACTAAAAGTGATAAAATATGTTTTCTAATGTTATTATTGAAAATAAACGTATAACTTTTGATATATTAAAATTTTGAATGAAAATACTTTTTTTTGGATTACTTTTTTAACAAAAAATACTGATAATAATATAAAAAAGAAAGTACATTTTATTGGATAAATATGTCTTTAGCTTTATGACTTTAGACGTGTTTGGTGACGAGATCTGAATAGCCAGGTACTTTCCCACCTTACTCTTCCCCATCTCCTTCCCTTCACCACTACCTTCAGCCTCACATCATCATACCCCAATTAGCCATATGCCATATCATGATGCCACAATCTCACTTGCTCCAGACGGGAGCAGTTGGGTCTCTTGTGAGGTTTTCACATTAAAAAAAAACGTTTTTTTTGTTTTAAATTTTTTAACGCTATTAAAGCAATACATATTAATATTTTGGAGAAACGCTTTTTACCAAGAGTGTGGTGTCTGTAGCCAGCTGACAAGTAGCACATATTAGTAAGGTAGCAGGGTGTGAAGTCGGCAGAGAGGCAAATCATTGCCTTTACCAAAATTTTGAAATGAGCTGGTTGGTGAATACCTTTTTAAATACGTAAATTTTAACATTACTTTAATTTGATTTTCTTAGAAGTCGACAGTCTTAAGAAAAATTTGGCGGGAAACCTCGTATCCCTTTGTAAATCGGCATTTAAAATAATGTGCCCATAAAAGTATCGCTAACCCGCATATTGTTGACATTTTTTTAAATCATGCACCTATGCATATTGGCAAAATAAATGCCTTTGTCATATGGAATTTCCAAATTCAGAGTGTTTGAAATAAAGAGCTCTACCAAGCTAACCATGAACTCGGCAGAGGGTCAAACTATTGCTTTTGCCAAAATTTACCTTTTTCAAATATGTACGTAAATTTTATCGGAACATTTACGGAATTTTACTATCTTACCGGCCAGTCTATATATACAGAGTAAACAAACCCTAGGCGTCTAGATAAGGGGTCAGCTGTTTGTCCATCTCTTTTAATTTGTATAGAAAATGAATATGTGCGGGTGTGATAGAGTGCATAGCAAAGTCTTCTTCACCTATTCAACTTTTGGGTTAGGTGCATGATACCTAACAGGGTGAAAGTAAATTTTACGAATTCAGAGTGTTTGAAATAATAAACTCTAAATTGTCTTCCCTTAGAGCCCATTATCGCATAAACTGCTTTGTCGGATGAATCTCTAAGGGGTTGAAAATGTTGAAATACTAATCTAATTTTGTGATTGTATTTTTGATTGGTGTAAATTTTGAACACTTTGGAAAAATGGCTTAACCTGCCACTACATTAAATGAAACCTAGCATTTGGACGAAACATTTGACTTTTGTGAACTTTTCCCGCCCTTTTGATTTGTATCTTGGCCAGCCTTCCTTATCATGAGAATAAAAACAAAATGTTAGTTTCCAATAACGTTTCGTGGCTGCTGTTTTTAGTAAGATCTTTAGTAATATTATTTTTTTTATTCAAAAACTTATTTTTTTGTTATGAATAAAGTAATTCTTGACTTCTTATTTTAAGTAAAAGGAACTTTAAAAACTTTTAAAGTTAACTTTTTGTAGCAAGCTGACAATACATATTTTTATTTAACCTACCTATCATACAACTACAATATTTATAAAACCTTTGATTGGATGTCAACTTGACAGTCAAATTTAATACAAAATTGACAGAAAATTGAAAACCCTCTTAAGATGTTTTCCCGCTTAAGAAGTTTTTATTGACCGGTCCCTTGAAGAACTTCTTAACAAGGTTCGACTGTATGTATTAAAAAAAAACTCAATAAATTAATAAAAAATTTACCTATGTTAAACATCACTTATTTGGGACAAAATGTTTGGGTCCTGATGTGGTCCTTATAATTGTCTTACCATTTTTACATACAAACTAATGTTTGGTGGCTTTTCAGATCATCACCGGTCTTGGACCCACCGCATCGAAGATTTCTGATGACAATAATTCATCGATGAATCTTATGACACCGAAAAGTGAAACCAGCCAGCAATAAAGAATGTAAGATATTATAATTTTAGCTGATTTTAATGGACACAGTAAAACCAATTTTTATGGTTATCAATTATGTTAGTGAGGAAATGAAAAATATATAGAAAAATTAAATTTTCAATTACCTACTCAATTTCCAATCACAAAAATAAAAACATTGCTTTAAATATCATGCTTTAAAATTGTATCAAACTGGAAAGCACCAAACTTAAAAAAAATCATTATTTATGCTGAAAAATCTTAGTCCCTTTCTTCTCCATACATTTCTGTATAATATCTTCAGTTTTACGTATAGAATTTTGAAAAATCAACCCTCATTTTATCTCAACCTAAAAAAAAAACAAATATCTTTTTTGCAAAGTCAGTATTCCCCCACTAAATTACCAATTTATAAAAAATTTTCAAAATAATACAACTTTACCGGCAATGGTGGTTTACCTCATTTTAAGCTAATTATCAATCAGTAATTATTAAGGGCGGCTTGCACCAAAATTTAAATATGGTTTATATATCAAGTTAGACATATTACATATTTGATTTAAGTTCACTTGGCATCAAGCATCATGCAGTTGTTAAATGCATTTAAAGAACTGTCAAAGTTAAATACCCAAAAAAGGCTATTTAACTGAGTTAAACATGTTTAGCGAACGAGTTGTCAAAAATTTTTTTAGGTTATTCCTTCTATTTCCGGTTGTCTAATATTGCTGAAATCTCTCATTTAATAATTTGTTCGATGGACATTCGGGTTTTGTATTCTGATATTTACGGAGGAATACTTTGCAAGGTTGTAAACTTCAATTATGCCCACAGCATTCTTATAATACTTTAAAACAATCTACATAAAAGAAATAAAAAACAAAATTACTTAGATACAGTGAAAACCTCTTAAGAAGTTTTCCAAGAGACCGGAAAAAACAAACTTCTTAAGCAGGAAAACCTTATGTGTGGGAAAAGTTGGGCCAATATTGAGCCAAGGGACTGAAAAAGCCAAACTCCTTAAGCCACGAAACGTCTTAAGAGAGAACTTCTTAAGAGGGTTTCACTGTAATTGTTTTATTTTTACATCTAACAACAAAACCTCTTTTTGCCTCATTTCATAGTTATGTTTCTTTTCTTTTATTTTTTCTCTTAATCTAGATTCTAGATGTTTCATTAATTTGTTTCTTGTGCTCAATTTCTATTTTTAATGACTCTTTTTGTAGTTGAACCAACTCCATTACTTTAAAAAACAATAATTGTTCCTCCTTCGAAAAGTTAGGAGCTCTCGCTCGGGATTTATTTATTTGGGCACTCAATTTTCTGGATCAAAATAAAATAATACACTGCGCAACCACAACATAACCTCCTAATATTTTGACACTCGCAAATTTCAGCACCCCCACACGGACCCTTCGGAGCGATCACGCTCCTCGCCTCTTCAGGCCGCTGCGCAGAAAGTGTACGTGTGGGGGGTTCTAAGGAACGACGCAACTGTTTTACCGACACGTTAACGGCGGTAACTGTTTTACCAACGCTAAATAACGTTTAACGAAATACCAACTCCAACTGCGTGGTGCAGTTCCGAATTTAAACATATTTAAGTTAAATGTATTTAGTGACTTAAATTCGTGTAGTTAAATACAATTTAAGATAAAAGTATCGATAGTTGGTGCAAGCCGCCTCAAGTGTTTAATTTGCTGAAAATAATAGATCCAGAAAGTCTTGTTTTGTGTTTTGGGGATAATTTCAAGTTGGTCATTACGTAAAATCTTTAAAAATCGTTAATTGGGGGAATATTTTTATGAGAATAGTACATGGAATATATTGGGACTTAATTTTTTGGCATAAAATGCAGGAAAACATGATTAGGGATTACGTATTACATAAATCTGACTTTTGCTGTAGTTTAATTTTATGATTTTGTTATTTACATTAGCAATATGATTTCTGAGTTCACTTGTAAATTTTATAGTATTTATTAATCTTGTATATATTATTTTAATGGTTGGAAAACAGACATACTGAACAAATTATTAATACATACCATCACCTGAATACAGAACTATCCTAATTGGATTTAACCCTTTGGGACAGATTTTCGATTACACAACTTCGTAACAATAGCACTTAGGCATGATTTATTTTCAGATAGAAATAAAAGATTTTGATTTACAATATGTACAGTCAGTGGCGGTTTTCTCTAAAGTGCGTTTGTTCAGTGAACCCCCATTAAAAGATTGTAAAATAAAACAAACTCATTTTATAATAATATATAATATTATTATAAAACAAGTTTGGAATCATTATAAAACAAGTTTATAATCACATTAATAGGGCTCCATTAAAATCCGTATTTTAAACTCACGCCACCGCGCACCGCGTCTAAATCGGTACCCATGTCCATTTGGTGCGTGATGCGGTTCCGCGCAAAATTCTCCTTACAAAAACATCCTGGCCCATTCAGATCCCTCTGACAGTGATTTGAACGAAACTATACATTTCTTTGCCAAATTCATTCCCGCTTGGTGCGCAGCGATTCGTGTCATGGACATCACGTGATCTCCGATCTTTCACAAGTATTACCGATCGAGTCGGAGATCGAGATCGGAGAGTGACAAGTTGCCTTTGCACCGGATGCAACTACATATACTATGAAACTATACGTGATATCCCATTTAGATTCTATTTAGATTAATCTTTACTACGAATCGGTTTACATTATGAACATCAAAAAATATGCTACGGATAAATTGAAGCTTTTACTACCTTTTGAATGGATTGGAATTACAATAAAATTATTATTTAAGTTACAAAAAATATAAGCGTTAACTACTAAAACAATGTTTTTCATGACTTAAGTAACTATGAAGTAATACGAGATACAATTTTTAAAAAATACCCCTTTATGACTTAGAATATTTTTGAAGTTTTGTATGATCTAACTTTTTACAATCTTATAGAATTATGCACAAAATAAATAAAAAAACACTTTGGCGCTTACTTGCCTCGTACAAAAAAGTAGGTCGATTTTAAATTTTGAAGGCGTGGGAATCAAAATATTTCTAGCGTTTATATTCCTCTTTTTTATATTATTTTCGGCAAACGTCGCATTGTCAAGTCACTAGTTATGTAATTTTGTGTTGAACTTACTTCAGTATTGTTTTGGCCATAAATGTACCAAACCACCCACCCACCCATGTTGTCGCTAATATTCTGTCATAATTTTTTTACACAATCGCTGAATGCAGTATTGTGTACATAAAAAATAATGCTAGTACTTAAGAAAAAAGGTTGGCAAATAAAAATAAAAGGCCTCCACGTCCACTTATATATTCTACGTAATTATTCTTGTTGTAATAACAATAATAATTAACAACGTGCATTGCTGTAAAAAACATTAAACAATTTATTTCTTCTGAAAGTAAATTTTAAAAAGACCACCAACCGCCACTGTGTACAGTAGAAAACTTGTTGAGATGTTTATAAAAACCAAAATGTAAAACTCTGTACAAAGTTGATTGATTTTGACCGTTTTATATTACTTTGAAAACATTATTTACTTCTTTCTTGCCTGTTCAGTAATTTTCTTCTTTTTATTAGTTAACTGCTTAATCTGAGTCAAATGTTTAATTTGTGCCTTTTTAGATTCTGCTTAACATCATTATTGGTAATTACTTTGGCTCCTTTAGATTTTTTTTTAAAAGACAAACATTCCTGGGTTACAAGTAACGTGACAATATTTGAAAATTCCTTACTATCATCACAGAAAGCGGAAAATGTTGCTTGTGTCGTGATGGAGGACTAAGCCAGCCGAGGAATCGAACACGCGACGCCCGGGTGGGACCCAAACGCAATTCCAACTCAGCCACTGACCGGTCAAAAATGATGATTAACCTTTTTAGCCAGAGTGCCAATTCATTCATTTTCAATTTGCTCGTTGGCTGCAGGGGGTAGGGTACCTACGTACAACTGGACATGTTTAACTTTGAAGTCGGTGGTGTTGCTAATTTATTTATATTTTCTAAAATTTTATTTTCTTTTATTAAAAGTAGTCATAGAACGGGAAAAGCAAAGCGCCGCATGTAAAAATTTGGCTTTCCCTCTCGTCATCCGCGTTCCTTGGGTTTTATCCCAAAAAACCAGCTGTCCCAATAAATCGGTGTATCAATTGAGCGGAATCCACTTATTTATAAAGATTAGTTTAGTTACTATGAACAAGCAAACATCTAAAAGTGCCGCCTTATCCTTACCGGTAATTTAATGATATTTTCAATGAATAAAGCGCCTTTGCCATCCATCGAGCTTGGTGCATAGCACCTGGAGGCCGAATCTTAAATTTTCTCTCTGTATCTCCGCCTATAATATCACAGAGAGCTCTAACAACTCTCGATAGTCATCTCGAAGTATTTTTGTTGTCAGTGCAGTACGATAAAAGTCAAGCTAATTATCGATTTCGGAAGCAGTTAGGTGCAATATGAGATTTTCTCTGTAGCACCTAATTTTATCGGGATCAACATTTTTCCAGTTATCTCTAAACTTTTTGAAGAGTGGGATGTCGGGGCTTATAGTCACTTGATTGATTTTTAATTCAAACACAGCTTTTAATACCAACTCATACACGTGATAGGGGCAAGCAAAAATAAGCATTTCTCTGTTAAGTTTTTGTTTAAGAAGCACACAAGCACCATTGAAGCGACCTGTATTTGAAGCTGTAGTATCACAACACAGAATTTGCCCTAAAGCAGGAATCATTTTACCGACCCAGTGAAGAGTCACAGCATCTTGTACCTCGTTTAAAAAATTACCTTTTATGGCCTCCTCGCGCGCCTTTCGTTTTTCCTTTCAAATTCTTGAATTGAAGACTTACTTATTGGAAACTGATCAATATTATATCCAAGCGCCTCAATACTAAATGAAAACATAATCTCTCATACTTAACTGGCACCTGTCTAGCGCTGCGACTAACATTGGAGTAATGTAGTGTTTTCGCATCGACGTTTTACTGGTTTCAGGTTGAATGTTCTGTAGCGATTTTCGCAAATCTTCTGAATATGTGAATAAGATGAGTCGTTTTTTTAACAGTTCGTAAGATGATGTTGTAGGAGTTGGCGCAGATAAATATGTAGTTCGCCGCTTTTCTTACTCCATTGTTCTAAGGTGCACTCTCTCCTCTTTGTCTGTAAGTTTTTTTGTCCATCCCCGCTAAGTAGCCAGCACGACCTGGCTCTCTTTGCCGCTGAAAGAAGATTCTATCTTCATTTATTTTTATTAATTCAAAAGCTTTGGCATGTGCAATGTCAAAACTCTTGACGACGTTGTTCAAATATGTCTTGCGTTTTCTGCACATTTTTTTGCAAATCCCTCCAAACTTGATATAAGTTTACAAGTTTCTTCACAAAATTAGGTAAAGATTTGGTTGGTATACGTGCCTTTTCCCAATAGAAAACACACTCGCGAATAGTGATATTAGCACTTTTATTGACAGTTAAATTCACTTTTCGGATGTTCTTTAGAACAAAACTTCAAGAACTTGTCCATTAGAGGGCAGTTTAGAATCTGATATTTGGTGTTTTACGACTCCTTTTAAAAATATACCCTTTTTAGAACTGCGTAAATCTAACGACATCTTCCCTGGACGAGTTATATGCGTTTACTAACAAAAAAGCAAGTTACTACAAGCGCATCAACGTATTTGCCCGCGGGCTTCTTAATATAAAAGTACTACATAACATGTTTCGATGCAAGTCGGCACGGGTTGCCGTGGTCCCACGTAAATGAAAATTTTATTTATAACTTGTTTTGTCATTATTGAAACAAAATTATAATGGTATGCGTTGAAAAAATAACAACTTTAATTTTTTTGGGACACCCTAGTGAAGAGTGATATCTTTTTCAATTTTTTTGTTAAAATAGCATTGAAATCAGGCTTTATGTCAGACAGCTGAATACGAAGATCTGGAGCTGCATCCAGTCTGTTTCTGTATTTGTTTTTTGTGTAAGCGTAAGCCAAAAAACCAGTTTCTCACCGGTAATTGGTCACAAACGGTAACAAAACTGTGATAGCCTTCTCGACTACTTCTGGATATTCGTTTTTATGTCCAATCCAAAACTCATCCAGATTAGTTTTTTCTGGATTAAGCTTTTGTTGTTAGGAAGAAGAACATTTGATTTCTATCAAAGTCTCGTACTCCGTTGCTGTAAGAGTCAACGGTTTCCTGTGAACTAGGAATGGATTCTGTACCCAGTCAATGTCCTGCAGGTTTGTCAAATCAATGACTTTGAAAATTTCTTCTCCAGTGGTGTTGGTCTCCAAAGGAGCACAAATAAACAAAACTTCTTCAATAGATCCTTCGAAGGGGTATCTTACGAAAACAAGCAGTATTGATGTCCAGCGACATCTGTACTTTTGTCGAGGTACATTGCAAACATTTCAATATTTTTCAATCTACAAATCAATTCGTCTTCAATGTGGTCAGATATTTTATGTATTCGATCAGATATGACGTTTTTGAAACTCTGAACTGCTGCAACTTTCTTCGCCAAGTACACACTTGACAATTTCTGTCATACAGGGTTTTATTAAAGTCTCTGCAATCGTGTGTGGTTTGCCAGCACGAGCAATCCTGTAACTTAGCAAGAATGATGCTTCTGTGGCATTCTCGTTATCAGTTTTAACATATTTATGTAAAGCAGCCACACTGGTTTTATGTGCATCTTTGTATCTTTTGAAACAAATCTAAGCTTTAGTTTTTTAATTGCGGGTGGTTGGTATTAAGATGTCGTTTTAGCTTTGCAGGTGCCAGAGAGCTATTACATATGATTTTGTTGCAGATAACGCATTGACCATCCGGATTCCCAAGCATTCCTACAGAAATAAATCCGAATGACAAGTAGGATTCGTCATATTTTCTCCTTTTTTGAATTAGTGTTGTCCTGAGATTGCCCAGCCCTTTTGGTCGTTGGTGTATTTTGTCTATCCTGCTCAGGACAATATCCTTCAGTATTTATGATATCCTGAAATGAAATAAAAAAAAATACATTGTGACGGCAAGCTGCAGTTTGGTGTTGGCTAAATAGAACAGTCCCACCCCAAATCTTCCTTTGGCACAGTCTGGAACTTGACCCCTTTTTCGGACGTGATTCGTTTATATCGAAATTAGATGGAATTTGCTGTTTGAAAGGTTATAGTAGAACACCCATGCGTCAATAATGCCTATTTTGGACATTATACATTTTTGAAAAAACGTCAAAATTTTTGGGCAAAAAAACTTTAAAAATTGCTACGTCTTCATTTTGTGACAAAAAAATATTTGACTCCAAGCTATATAAGATCAAATACATGTGTTCCTTTTTGAAAAAATCTACACCTTCTACAAACAATGCAACTGAAGTAATTAATTATTTTGATTTTTAAATTTTTTTTCTCCGAGACCATTAGGTATTATCGGCTATACAGTAGAACCCCGTTAATTCGAAATCCACGGGACATCAAAAATAAAATGTCGAATTAACGAATTCCCACGTAATTCGAAATTTTGCGAAAAAAAAAAAAAAAAATCGCCGAAAATTTAATTTTTTGGCGGCAAATTCAAATTCGGGTAGGTTCTTCGGAATAAATTCGTAATAATACGCTTATTCCCTAGGTAAATCGAGTTTACTCAGCCGTGTACCGCCGCGGACGGCCCTCTATTCGAAGTATGAATTCACAAAAATACGATATTTTCCGAGTAGGTAAATCAAATTTTCGCGGCCGATTAAAATGTGATATTACCGAGTAAATCGAAATTTTGTAGCCTGTTTCCGATGCAGCTGGCCCTTTGAATTCAGGTACCTACTCGAAGTAAATTCGTAAAAATACGATATATTTTGCGTGAATCGAATTTTCGCGGCCGAATCCCGTCGCGGCCGGCCATTGTTCAAATATCTATTCGGAAAAAAATCGTAAAAACTCGGTATATTTCGCGTAAATCGAAATTTCAGGACCGAATACCGTCGCGGCCGGCAATAATGCAGATACCTATTCGGAATAAATTCATAAAAATACGATGTATTTCGCGTAAATCGAATTTTCGCGGCCGATTGCCATCGCAGCCGGCACTTGTTCAGATACCTATTTGGAAAAAAATCGTAAAAATACGATATATTTCGCGTAAATTGAATTTTCACGGCCGAATCCCGTCGCGGCCGGCCATAATGCAGATGCCTATTCGGAATAAATTCATAAAAATAGATATATTTTGCGTAAATCGAATTTTCGCGGCTGATTCCCGTCGCGGCCGGCCCTTTTTCAAATATCTATTCGGAAAAAAATCGTAAAAACTCGGTATATTTCGCGTAAATCGAAATTTCAAGACCGAATACCGTCGCGGCCGGCAATAATGCTGTTAACCTATTCGGAATAAATTCATGAAAATGCGATATATATCGCGTAAAACGAATTTTCGCGGCCGATTGCCATCGCTACCGGCCCTTGTTCAAATACCTATTCGGAAAAAAATCGTAAAAACTCGGTATATTTCGCGTAAATCGAAATTTCAGGACCGAATGCCGTCGCGGCCGGCCATAATGCAAATACCTATTCGGAATAAATTCATAAAAATCGATGTATTTCGCGTAAATCGAATTTTCGCAGTCGATTGCCATCACGGCCGGCATCTTGTTCAGATACCTATTTGGAAAAAAATCGTAAAAATTCAATATATTTCGCGCAAATCGAATTTTTGCAGCCGAATCCCTTCGCGGCCGGCCTGCTCCTCAGCATTGCGACAGCAGTTCACAAACCGCATCCAGTTGGCGCTGGGAAAGGTTTTCTCCATCCACATACTGCACGCCGCGTTTGGTTTGGCGGATCTGCCATAAGTATTGACTATTTGGGTTGGGTTTCTTTGGAGAGTTGGCCTTTGTAGGGTCCGAAGCGCTGGCCTGCTGGCAGGGCCTACGTCGCCCAGACCCCGCGCCCCGCTCCTGGTATTCCCGAGGGCCGCAGCGCCACGAGCAGGGGACAGCCTAGCTCTGTGGCCCCCTTCTTGTCGTCTGGCACCACCAGCAGAATGGGTAGAATGTCAGGAAGCATCTCGAGCACTCGTCACACCAGGTGTATGCATCGTCCTCTTGTTCCTGGAGTTCCATATATATAGTTCACCCTCTTCCCGGGTATTCTCCTCAAACGCCTCTTCTTAATGTATACAGGTTCGCTGTTGTGGTCAGTGTCTAAATCATGCTCTAATCTTTTGAAAGGCGTGTAATTGAGCTGTAGACATTTCAAGCCTGATTCCAATTCAGCTACACTTAAATTGCCTGAAATTCTACCTTTAAGATTTCTGCAGTTATTGACAAACCGTAATACATATGCTGAAACCCTTTTCAATTTTATAAATGACGAGAATTTTTCAAATATCTCCCATTCTTGAATATCTGTGGATATGTTCCGGAGGATTTGAATAGGAAATGTTTGATATGGGTCAAGCGTTGACTCCAGTGGCGGCTCAAGCACATTTTTGGTGGTGGGGACCGTCATTTTTTGTGTAGATACCTTCAAGTTTTTTAATGTTTTTGTTTTACCAAAAAAAATTGAGTTGTTTGCGTTTGTCATGTGCTGCTACGAATTTTCATGTTTTGTCAAAATTTCTGATAAATGTTTCAAATATATATGATTAAAATTAGTTTTAAATCTTATACCCAGATTGAGTACATCCCGTATCACCACCAAAAAGTATACTGGGAATATATTTTTCAGTTAAAAGGTGACTTCATTAATTCTTTTTAACAGATTTTTTATTTTATATAAAGTAGAATAGATCAGAGGATAAGTCACGCTCCTAACAGAAACACCAACTAGAACACACATAAATATTAAGTTTAATAAAAATAACACAAGATAATCAGAGGTAATTCCGTTTAAATTACCTTTGATGTGTATTTACCATAAGAACGGTGCTATAGAAATAATCCGATCAATCGATAACAATATTACTATTTTTATTTTTTATTTATTGTTTTCAAGATACAACCCCGTTAAACCGCAATAAAGCAGTTTGTCAACAGGATGTTAATGTTCAATTACAATTTAAACATACATACATATTATTATTACTATAAGTATACAAATAGACACAATTAACAAACATTAAGAGGAAACCGGGTGGTGTTTTTTCCATACAAACGTATTCCTCATTTCCCTCTCTGAATTTTGACACTAGAGAAAATATTTTTTTTACATAATATGAATATTGACCGCAAGCGTGTCGGTACGTTTTGATTTTTTTGATAAGTTACTTTTTATAGGAGTTATAACCCTTCAAAAATTGTTAAAATTGCCTTTTTTTAACGCCATCAACAAACGTTCAGTATACAAATTAGACGATGTATTTTTAAAAAAAGCAAAAGGTACAGACATAGAATGTTTTCTTCCAATACATTTGGTAAAAAAAATCTTGGAAATTGGTTCAGTTTTGGAGTAGAAAAATGAGGACTACAAAACCTCGATTTTGACAATTTTATTTAGGTATTATCAGGCTGAGGTGCATGTGTCCCTTTCTCTCAGTATTCGGGGGTGAGGGGGGGCGGAGAGGGTTTTGTTGAATACGTATACAGTCAACGAAGTGATGTGACATTCTCAATAATTATATCGATACACTAGTCCACTAGTGTTGTCATGTCCCGAGTTATCGATGTTTTTTTAAAATTATTTTTCTGTTTGGTGACTTATTTTGAGTGTGCCAATACTTACCGAGCTTATTTACTAAAGTTATTGTGACAAATTTAATTTGTTTACGTCAAATAAATTAATGGAAAAAAATTGAAAAAAAAACACCTGTTACAGACAGACCCCGAGATGATTCCATTCCGTATTGCCGAGTTGGATATGGAACACAAAAATTAATTAAAATATTTTTTGATAACTTTTGAAGGTTGTACTCAACATAATATTATCCCTTTATAGGACACTTTTTTTAAGATACAACTACCGAACCAAAAAAAAACTTTTATATTTGACTAAATATATTGTTCTAGATTTTTTTTTCAAAAAAATTATATTTTACAAGAAAATGTGTGATGGTAAGTACATACACCACTGATCGTTTGATGGAATGCTGGTACAGCGTATGTTCAGTGGTACATGCATCTACCACATGTTGTTGAATCGATTATGTTATTATAATATCATATTATACAAATGAATATTGAAATCTATGTATAAGAGGCACCATATTGTTTATTGTGCTACATATTAGGTACATAAACATAACTAGTTTAGTTTTTATTTAACTTTTTTAATACGTTATATTATTACAGAAAAATGCACTTTTGGGAATACCTCCTACATCACTTGACATTTTCAATCTTCTTCAATGATCTAATATTTTTTGTTTTTAAACGCTTTATTGTAAAAAAAATTACTGTTTAACATCTACACAATGAAATTAAAACAATTTATGGTCCAGACCTTTCCCTCGCCGGTAAATTTCTTGGTATGCGACCGTCAATTATTTCTGGTAAAAGGCATTGGTGGTAGAAATTTTCTAACAGTGGAACGATTTTTTGCCAGATTTCATCGTCCCTCTCAATTTTTTCATACAGCAAACCTTTTGGACTCCACACAACAAAATAACAATAATTACGACGAGTAATATGTAACTGGCCTTGTACTTGGTAGAAGTAATTATGATTCCGTTTTAATGTTAAAGAATGGTCTTCCAATTTACAGTAATCAATTATCTTTTGTGCAATTCCCTCTTCTGGTGACATATTTGCTATACTATAAGGGCATTTAATTTCAATTATAGAATCCTCACCGATAAGGCCATCCGGACTTGCCGCTAAAAAGTTTTTGGTTTTATCGATAAATAGCCCACAAGCGGATACCTGAAAACTTGTTTTTTTTGAAAATTGCTCTATTGCTAGGCTTTCATTTTCTTTTCCATAATTTGTGGCCATAGTTCCTTTGAATTGTGAGTACAGTAAAGAGTTTAGTACTCCCGTAACTGAAGTTTTTTGCCGAAGCTTATATATTTTTCCAAAGTTAGACGCCGTTATCCGCTTACGTCTTTCAATTGCCCACAGATTGTTATTGCTTTGGCCTACCGTATTCCGTTCGAGCTCTTCCTTATTGGTTGAAGATAATTCTTTGAGAAATTCCTCTTTTTTCGTTTCAAATATTTCAGGTGGCATATCTGGTTCTAATTCCAATTGACCATAATTTTCATCGGGCCCTGTAACTTTTTTTCTTTTTTCTGTCGTATTTTCATTATACTTTAGTTTTTTTTTTCGACACATTTGTTTATTCTCCTTCGAACGTCGTTTTCTCTCTATAAAGTGCTTCGTGTATTTGCCGGGACTGTGGCCTTGGATTTTCTTTTGTATTCTTGAATGGGTTGCCAATTCACTATTCCACGAAGTTACTGCTCCAAAACATCTTGCTTGGTAAGATCCTCTTGTAGTAAAATTTACCCTTTTTCCACCTATAAATTTGGCGATAACGTTGTTGAATTGCTCTACAGTGTTATTTGTCACGTCAATAATAAGACTTTCTGCATTTGCTATTAGAGACAATAAGAATTGTTGGATATCAGTCCATATTCCACAATCTCGAAGATCGCTTACTAAATTTGGATCATCAGTATACTTCTCCGGCTTGCAATAGTACGATGCACAATTTTTATGATCACCAAATACATGATTTGCGGTATTTTTTATGTCCATTTTCAAATTTTTTATTTTATCACTTTGTACTGTGTTTTCTTGCTCTTTCCTGTAATTTATTGCTCCAACTACAGCTCTTCTCATGCGTAAAACGTTTGCTTCAACCTTTTTCCTTATATGAACTGGTACAAAGCCTTTAGCGTTGTTGGTTTTTTTTCCAAGTGCTTTCATTTTGTTGCAAAAATTGCGGAGTAAGTGATTTTTGCACTCTATTTTTTGTACTATAAGGTTAGGACCATATGGCATTTGTTGCATTATTTTTTTCATGATGCTGGAGTCGCCATCACCAACTAGTTTGTTAAATTTCAATCCATGCATTTCCATGCTTCTCGAGAACCCTTCTGCTATAATGTGGGCTTCCATGGCATTAGCACTGTCACGCCAGTTTATGAAGCACCTGTGCTCAGAAGCAACTATGTGTAGTTTAGTAGCTCTAGCACATATGCAGCAGTATGAGTTTCGCACTCCCAGAAATAAAACCTTTTTAGTTCGTAGTCCAACTATGCACCCTGCGCCAGATGAGGAGCTAAATCCAGTTTTGTACGACCTCTTTGCCCAGGAGCCATCTGCAACCACCGTTACCAAAGGATAGCCACCCTCGTCTACGTCACCGTTTAAAATGGCTAGCCTTTTTTCTTCTTCACCAGCTGCGATCATTTCTTCTAAGGCACATTCTTCAATTGTTGGCGCTAAACATTGTTCTATGTT
Organism: Limnephilus lunatus; assembly: GCA_917563855.2. Taxonomy (NCBI): domain Eukaryota; kingdom Metazoa; phylum Arthropoda; class Insecta; order Trichoptera; family Limnephilidae; genus Limnephilus; species Limnephilus lunatus. The sequence continues at coordinate 2,341,259 of OU830604.1, forward strand.
CGTGTAAGTCTTACAATCCATATTTGGCATATTTAAAACCCCACAAATTTCATTCCATTGTGAATACCCATTTCCTGTACACATCACTCCTTCGACGACAGCAGTATTTATAGACATTTTCCGTTTCGGGTCTTCGGAGTGAATGTATTCTATTTTCTTGCACATTTTGCACTCGAAAACATACTGGCTTAGAAGACCATTTCGTCGTTCCTTCATAAATTTTAAATCGGAAAATGTGCAGTTGGTGTGTTCGTGCTTTATATTTGATATCTCCAAAAACAAATATTTTATATCCACAATTCTGCGACCTTCGAAATTATCGGTTTCATCAATATGGTCTGGTTCTATCACCAAATCATCAAGCGTTGTTGATGATGATGAACTTGCGTTTTCGTCTATATTTGGAGCAAATGATTCATCCATGGAAGTTTCATGCATTAGTGAAGATGTAGTTAAGTTTCCAAAAGTAGTATCGATGACATCCATATCCCTGTAAATGCAAATGATTTATTTATTTAAATTTGTCCATCCCATTTTCCCGTTATACATGCTACATAATACACGGCTCTCATAGCATAAATCTTTAGGTTTTTCTCGTAAGTCGCTCACGTAAGAGAGTTATGGCAAAATTATCAATGTAAACGATACCCATTGGTAATTTTGCCATAACTCTCTTATGTGAGCAACTTACGGGAAAAAAAACTTTACGTACGTAAAGGTAACCTTAGGAAGGTTCAGTAGTAAGAGTGACAGGAAAGCGATATTTCGACTTACCTAGATGTCGAACGTGGTGCAACATGAATCTGTCGTTTGATACTAATAATCGGTTTTTTTCGTCTAGTAGATAAAAACAAACGCGCTTTGTTTCCATTTCTTTTACCCATTATTTATCTGTAAGAAAAAATTTTTTGAGTTGAAGGTAGGTAATATAGTAGTCGATTTTATGTAACTCAATTTCTAAATACACATATCTTATGCTACGTATATATTTGCGAATAGTGGCGTGCACAGAATTTGAAAATTGAAATTTCGGAAAAAAAATAATTTTCAGCTTCGACAACATCATTAATGTCGTATTTTCAATCTTAGGATTCTAGCCCACTGAAAAATCAGTCTTTGCGGACAGAGACGCGAGCCGAACCACGAATTATGGTAAAGGTACGAAGCAACCGCAAGCGGCGCAGCGTTTCGGGCAGTTTGCTTTTGCTTCGTTCCTTTCCCATAATCCGTTGTTCGGCTGGCGTGTGTATACGCAGCCTAAGACGTGGAATAATATTTATTATAGGTTACTAGATATGTTAACAAATGTACCGACTTGCACTAATGCACTTTATGCATACAGTCAAAACTGATGAATTTACGTTATTCAGGGAGAGCCAAAAAACAACAACATTTTTAGCGATATTTATATGTTTAATTAAAAAAGGAAATTGTGTTGTAATATTGAGTTTTTATGAATGAATAGTTTATGTTTATAATAATAGTTTATGAATAATTTATGAATAGTTTAGTAGGTATCTACTCACCATATGTCCTATATGTGTAAATCGTGAGAAATGACCAAACAGATTTCAATATTCAAGGGGGTTTCAGGGTCAAAATTCGAAGGTCTGTATTTGACGTAGAATAGTTTCCAGTAAAAAGGCTAGTCAAAAACAGTAGAGTGATGCAGCCAGCGAAAAATAAAAACACTATACAATCACAAAGTACGTGATGTACCTACTGCGCCTATGCTGCCGTTTTATAAAAAAAGATGATATGAATCTCCCGATATTACTAAACCAAAACAGCGTGCATCTTACTTTACTAATAGTAACAAGATGAATGAACTATGAGCGCAGAAGATATCTATTATATAGGAATACGCACGCTCAAGTCGCGACGCGTATTGACTTATCTGTTGCAGCAGGCAGCAACCTGTATACACGCACCCACAAGTCTCATTGACTTGTGCGTGTGCAGAAGATGAGCTCGGAGCAGGCAGTCACATGTATTTGTAGTAAGTAATAATAATAATAAAGTTAAGTACAATACAATATTAAATAATGTAGACCTCGCTATTTTATTACGAATATGTACCTAGGCACCTACTTAATTTTTGGAATAAATGAATAACAGTAAATGAAATAATAAGAACGCGAAGTCGCTGGCGGGCGCGGCGCGGCGATTCGTGCTTCCAACACCTGCAGCCACGCACACACACGCATTGGGGTTCACCAATACACCGATAGCGCTTTTGCTGTCCCCGCTGAGATGAACGAAATAGAAATAATTTTTACAAATACCTATCGTTAAAATTTCTCGGCGCTCCTGCGCGCTCTTAATCAATATAAACAATCTCTATTTAGTAACCATTGTTTCAGCATATATCTGAATCTATTTGTAGAGTCGTAATTTTTTATATTAATTGGTAACATGTTAAATATTTTTGGCACGTTAAATTCCAGGGTTACTAAACGTCAAATACGATTGGAAATTCCTAACGTGAATTCCGGCCCGTGCATAACTGATCTACTTCAATTAGAACTTAAAACAAACATTCACAAGCTTCACACGGGGATTCTGGAGCCTGTCCCCACGATTATGGTATTGAGAGTTCAAGTGCGCATGCGCGGATCCTTAAAATCTCACAAAAATATTCAGTGCGAGCAAAAACTCCATTTTAGTAGAAACAAATCGTCGTGTTGAGAACGCATTAATTATTTTTTGTGAACACGACGAATTGTCAATTTTTTCAAGGCATGTTTCTGGAATAACTGGTGCGGACTGTCCCCATGGTCCCCTTGTAAGGAACCTCCGCTGGTTGACTCCTTCGGTCAACCAACTTGGCCCATTCCACCATATTGCAGAATTTATCCATGTATACCCGAGGGCCGCAGCGCCACAAGCGGGGGACAGCCTAGCTCTGTGGCCCCCGTCTTGTCGTCTGGCACCACCAGCAGCGGGTAGAATGTCAGGAAGCATCTCGAGCACTCGTCACACCAGGTGTATGCATCGTCCTCTTGTTCCTGGAGTTCCATATATATAGTTCACCCTCTTCCCGGGTATTCTCCTCAAACGCCTCTTCTTAATGTATACAGGTTCGCTGTTGTGGTCAGTGTCTAAATCATGCTCTAATCTTTTGAAAGGCGTGTAATTGAGCTGTAGACATTTCAAGCCTGATTCCAATTCAGCTACACTTAAATTGCCTGAAATTCTACCTTTAAGATTTCTGCAGTTATTGACAAACCGTAATACATATGCTGAAACCCTTTTCAATTTTATAAATGACGAGAATTTTTCAAATATCTCCCATTCTTGAATATCTGTGGATATGTTCCGGAGGATTTGAATAGGAAATGTTTGATATGGGTCAAGCGTTGACTCCAGTGGCGGCTCAAGCACATTTTTGGTGGTGGGGACCGTCATTTTTTGTGTAGATACCTTCAAGTTTTTTAATGTTTTTGTTTTACCAAAAAAAATTGAGTTGTTTGCGTTTGTCATGTGCTGCTACGAATTTTCATGTTTTGTCAAAATTTCTGATAAATGTTTCAAATATATATGATTAAAATTAGTTTTAAATCTTATACCCAGATTGAGTACATCCCGTATCACCACCAAAAAGTATACTGGGAATATATTTTTCAGTTAAAAGGTGACTTCATTAATTCTTTTTAACAGATTTTTTATCTACTACACTATATAAAGAGGTAAGGTTTGTTTGTTTGTTTGCATCGAATAGGCTCTGAAACTACTGAACCGATTTGAAAAATTCTTTCGCTGTTGGGAAGCTACACTATCCCTGAGTGACATAGGCTATATAATATTTTCAAAATAATTAGGGATCATTACTAAAACTCCAATAATGCAACCCAAGGTGTAAAAAAATTACCTAAAATATTCTTTACATCGCGTGCGCTGCGAAAACTATTGATGATAGAATAAAATAATGTACTACGACTTTGTAGAACACATCATTATTTAAAAAAAAGGTCGCGACAGCATATGTCTAACTATTATGGTTATGCCACAATAAGTATTCTTTTATTTTAAAAATTTAATTAATATGTCGCCGCTTGAAAAGGCTTTTTATTTGTATCTTGGTGTTAATCCTTATCAAAATAAATTACTTCGTACTCAAGACAGCTTCAATACCTTTATTTAACTTTTTGAATTTTTCAATTCGGATATTTAATTAGAAATATATCAAGAGTTTAATAATATCTAAAATTAATGTGTTTTGCATTGATGACAACAAATCTACTATCTACTATCTACTACACTATATAAAGAGGTAAGGTTTGTTTGTTTGTTTGATTGTTTGTTTGCATCGAATAGGCTCTGAAACTACTGAACCGATTTGAAAAATTCTTTCGCTGTTGGGAAGCTACACTATCCCTGAGTGACATAGGCTATATAATATTTTCAAAATAATTAGGGATCATTACTAAAACTCCAATAATGCAACCCAAGGTGTAAAAAAATTACCTAAAATATTCTTTACATCGCGTGCGCTGCGAAAACTATTGATGATAGAATAAAATAATGTACTACGACTTTGTAGAACACATCATTATTTAAAAAAAAGGTCGCGACAGCATATGTCTAACTATTATGGTTATGCCACAATAAGTATTCTTTTATTTTAAAAATTTAATTAATATGTCGCCGCTTGAAAAGGCTTTTTATTTGTATCTTGGTGTTAATCCTTATCAAAATAAATTACTTCGTATTCAAGACAGCTTCAATACCTTTATTTAACTTTTTGAATTTTTCAATTCGGATATTTAATTAGAAATATATCAAGAGTTTAATAATATCTAAAATTAATGTGTTTTGCATTGATGACAACAAATCTACTATCTACTATCTACTACACTATATAAAGAGGTAAGGTTTGTTTGTTTGTTTGATTGTTTGTTTGCATCGAATAGGCTCTGAAACTACTGAACCGATTTGAAAAATTCTTTCGCTGTTGGGAAGCTACACTATCCCTGAGTGACATAGGCTATATAATATTTTCAAAATAATTAGGGATCATTACTAAAACTCCAATAATGCAACCCAAGGTGTAAAAAAATTACCTAAAATATTCTTTACATCGCGTGCGCTGCGAAAACTATTGATGATAGAATAAAATAATGTACTACGACTTTGTAGAACACATTATTATTTACAAAAAAGGTCGCGACAGCATATGTCTAACTATTATGGTTATGCCACAATAAATATTCTTTTATTTTAAAAATATAATTAATATGTCGCCGTTTGAAAAGGCTTTTTATTTGTATCTTGGTGTTAATCCTTATCAAAATAAATTACTTCAAATTCAAGACAGCTTCAATACCTTTATTTAACTTTTTGAATTTTTCAATTCGGATATTTAATTAGAAAGATATCACGAGTTTAAAAATGTTAGTATTAGAAAAAAGTTTCTGCTACGGGCCGGGCGGGAGAGGAGTCAAGAAATGAAGTGCCAGGGGGGTTGGCGGGACAGGGGAGCGGGAGAGCGGTGGCGGGGAAGGTGGAAGTGGAACGCTGAAGGTTAACGCACGGGAATGTACGCACGGGAGTAACATTTTATTTATTTAAATATGGCATTGCAACGCATGCCGGGAAACAGCTAGTTTTATATAAAGTAGAATAGATCAGAGGATAAGTCACGCTCCTAACAGAAACACCAACTAGAACACACATAAATATTAAGTTTAATAAAAATAACACAAGATAATCAGAGGTAATTCCGTTTAAATTACCTTTGATGTGTATTTACCATAAGAACGGTGCTATAGAAATAATCCGATCAATCGATAACAATATTACTATTTTTTATTTTTATTTATTGTTTTCAAGATACAACCCCGTTAAACCGCAATAAAGCAGTTTGTCAACAGGATGTTAATGTTCAATTACAATTTAAACATACATACATATTATTATTACTATAACTATACAAATAGACACAATTAACAAACATTAATTAGTATAAACAATCTCTATTTAGTAACCATTGTTTCAGCATATATCTGAATCTATTTGTAGAGTCGCAATTTTTTATATTAATTGGTAACATGTTAAATATTTTTGGCACGTTAAATTCCAGGGTTACTAAACGTCAAATACGATTGGAAATTCCTAACGTGAATTCCGGCCCGTGCATAACTGATCTACTTCAATTAGAACTTAAAACAAACATTCACAAGCTTCACACGGGGATTCTGGAGCCTGTCCCCACGATTATGGTATTGAGAGTTCAAGTGCGCATGCGCGGATACTTAAAATCTCACAAAAATATTCAGTGCGAGCAAAAACTCCATTTTAGTAGAAACAAATCGTCGTGTTGAGAACGCATTAATTATTTTTTGTGAACACAACGAATTGTCAATTTTTTCAAGGCATGTTTCTGGAATAACTGGTGCGGACTGTCCCCATGGTCCCCTTGTAAGGAACCTCCGCTGGTTGACTCCTTCGGTCAACCAACTTGGCCCATTCCACCATATTGCAGAATTTATCCATGTATACCCGAGGGCCGCAGCGCCACAAGCGGGGGACAGCCTAGCTCTGTGGCCCCCGTCTTGTCGTCTGGCACCACCAGCAGCGGGTAGAATGTCAGGAAGCATCTCGAGCACTCGTCACACCAGGTGTATGCATCGTCCTCTTGTTCCTGGAGTTCCATATATATAGTTCACCCTCTTCCCGGGTATTCTCCTCAAACGCCTCTTCTTAATGTATACAGGTTCGCTGTTGTGGTCAGTGTCTAAATCATGCTCTAATCTTTTGAAAGGCGTGTAATTCAGCTGTAGACATTTCAAGCCTGATTCCAATTCAGCTACACTTAAATTGCCTGAAATTCTACCTTTAAGATTTCTGCAGTTATTGACAAACCGTAATACATATGCTGAAACCCTTTTCAATTTTATAAATGACGAGAATTTTTCAAATATCTCCCATTCTTGAATATCTGTGGATATGTTCCGGAGGATTTGAATAGGAAATGTTTGATATGGGTCAAGCGTTGACTCCAGTGGCGGCTCAAGCACATTTTTGGTGGTGGGGACCGTCATTTTTTGTGTAGATACCTTCAAGTTTTTTAATGTTTTTGTTTTACCAAAAAAAATTGAGTTGTTTGCGTTTGTCATGTGCTGCTACGAATTTTCATGTTTTGTCAAAATTTCTGATAAATGTTTCAAATATATATAATATGATTTAATTCTTTTCTATTGATTTATAAATAAAACACTTGTGTTGCAAAGTTTAACAAAGAAACGACATTTATGTTTATTTATAATAAAATAATAGAAAATAAAACAAGTGACAATTGATAATTACATTCCAAGTATTCCAACTGACACTACAGGATTCAAATTTAAATGGAATATATTGCCATTACATCTCCCCTCCCCCTGGAAAGAAAATTACTGCAAAATTTTCACTCATCTTCGATGTCCTCTTCATGGTTCATAAATAAAGGTGCTGGAGTTAACTTCGAGATGTGGAAAAAATTTGATTCAAATTTTTTTCGACCAGTATTTATCTTGTAAATTGAGTTTGATAATTTTTCTATGATTTTGTATGGTCCGATTCTCAATTCGTCGAGCTTCTTCCTGTTAAGTTTGTTTCCATTCTCCACAAAAACAGTATCACCAACTTTGAAGTCAAAGTGTCTCCTGGTTTTATCGTAAATTATCTTGTTGTAATTATGTGACTTCATAGTATTTTCTAGAGCTTTTTTTCTCTCTTGAATCAAATCGATGCCGGTCTTCTTAAGTTTTAACTCATTTGGCAAAATCGTAACATCTGTGCCGTCAAGTAGGTACTGTGGCGCATATCCAGTAACAGTGTGCTCCGTTTCATTATAGTTTTTTACACAATTATGCGCTATAGTTGTCCAAGCTACTTTTGAGTCATTTTCGTTGATTTTGCATCTAATTTTATTGACCAGCGTTTGGTTCAATCTTTCATTTAATCCATTTGAGAAAGGTGAGTTCACTGCAGTAAAAATTATTGGAATATTTTTTTCATCCAAAAATTTTTTGTATTCTCTAGAATTGATACCCGGGTATTGGTCTGAGAGTATCATGCCAATGTCATTAGTTTCTGTGGAGTTTAAGAGTTTGATGAAATCATTGGTATTTTGAGTTCTTGACGTCAAAATATATGCAAACCTCGTGAAATGATCTGATAACAGGTGCAAGTATCTCTTTGTTGATCGTGAACCCCCAAAACCGCCTATTGTATCAATGGAACATATTTCAAAAGGTTTTGTTGCGGGACCCAAGTGGGACATCAATCCATATTTATTTTCACCTCTTGATTTGTTCTTTAAACATACTGCACAACTTTCGCAGGTTCTCTTTATATTATTTGTCATGTTTTCTGCTGTGTACCATGAGCTTATCATTTTTTGCATTTGTGTAATTCCTATGTGACCTAGTTCTGTATGAACATTTCTGATAAAGTCTATGCTGAATTTTTCTGATAGAATTATTTTTTCTCTTTTTTTTACTTTCTTGTAATAAACATTATTTTTCGATATCAATTTATCTCTTCTGCACTGTATCTTCTCATTTTTTACCTGATCTTTTAAGATATCTTCTAATTTTATTAAGTTGACAATTTTTAATTGCTCATCTGTATTTTCATTTGATTCCAGCACTGGGTTTCTGCTTAGACAGTCAGCTTCCAAATTTTGTTTTCCTGGAGCATATTTTATGTTAAAGTCATATTGAGAAAGATAATATGTTAAATCACCTAGCTCTTCATCGGTCTAGATTTGAGATTCATGTTTTCCAGTGGTTTGTGATCTGAATAAACTGTAAATGGTTTACCTATCAACCAGTATTGCCAGTATCTCACTGCTTCTTTTATAGCTAAGCATTCTAAGTAAATTGCTTTTTTCTTTTTCTGGGCGCCATTTAGTTTTTTCGAAAAGTAAGCTACAGATTTTTCTTTTCCATCAGACTGTGTTTGTTTTAAAATAGCTCCAAGGCCTTCTAGAGAAGCATCTGTATATATATTAATTGGTAAATCTTGATCAAAAATTTCCAGGATTGGTTGTGAGCATAGTAGGTTTTTCATCGTTTCAAAAGCAATTTGGCATTTATCAGTCCAAATAAACTTTTGGTTTTTCCTTAGTAAGTTATGCAAAGGATCTAGTATTATTGCACTCTTCGGAATGTACTCATGATAAAAGTTGATTTTTCCTAGAAATTGTCTCACATTCTTCTGTGTTTTTGGAATAGGAAAATTCTTTATTGAAATCAAATTATCCTTTACTGGCTTGACTGAATTATTCTGAATTATATGACCCAGATATTTTACCATGTCTGATGCAAATGTGCATTTTGTAAATTTTAATATAAAACCTTCAGTTTTGATTGCATTCAGCAACTTTGTTAAATGATCGATGTGTTCAGCAAAAGTTTTTGAAAATATAAGTATGTCATCTATGTAATTGACAGCAAAATCGGTTAGTTTATATTTTCTCAATATATTGCTTAATATCCTCTGAAAAATTGCCGGAGAGGTCTTTAATCCAAAAGGTAGGCAGGTCCACTGATAATGCCCCTCCTGTGTTACAAATCCTGTTTTTTTTTTGTCTTCAATCCGCAACGGAATAGACCAAAAAGCTGAGTTTATATCCAGCGTTGAAAAAAATTTGCAATTTCTGGTCTTTGTCATTAGGTCTTCAATCAATGGAAATGGTTGAGCTTGAGGTATTACTATTTTATTTAAGTCTCTGAAGTCTATGCATAATCTGGATCTTTTGTTTTCTTCTTTTTTAAATAATAGAGTGACAGGTGCAGCAAATGGGCTGTACGACTCTTCTATCAGTTTATTGTCTATTAATTTTGCTATTTGCTCTTCTATTTCCTTTTTATCTTCTACGCTGCATCTGTAAGGCCTCTTACTACAATATTTATCCACCAATAAGTCTATCTTCGCTTCATATCCATTAACAGTACCAACATCGTATTTACTTTTCGCAAACACTGATGTGTATTTGCCTATTAGTTCATTTATTTCTGTTTTTTGATCATTATTTAAATGATTTATTGTTATTTTAAAATCTTCTTCTTTAACATGTTCATTAAAATTAATTTGGTGTTTTTCTATAATGTTCTTATTTTCAGAATGTTTAAATTCAGTATTTGTTTTCATATTTGTAGAATTTTCTTCTTTTTTATTTGTATTATTCAGGCAGATTTTCTGTGATATTTGTAAGTCTTCACTTTGGATTAGTTTGAAGTCTTTTATCATGTCTAATCCAATCAAAAAATCATACTTAAAATTGTGTTCATCAATAATGTACACATCAACATTTTTCTCCAATTCAAAAATTTTAATCTTCAACGTTGTCAAACCACTCGTTTTTTTAACACCATTAATCGTTACTAAATTTGCTTCATTCAAATTGTTTCCTTTTCTTTTTAGTTTCAAAAACTTAGAATTAATTAGAGAAACATTTGAACCCGAATCATAAATTCCGTATATTTTTAATTCATCATTTAGTAATAGTTTGACTTTGATTAATGGTGTTACTATTAGTTTTTTTGATCATTTTAATTTATCTCAGTCTCTATCACTGAATTGTTTACATGTTTAATGGCATTTCTCTTAAATTTTTCATCCTCTTTTGTTTTGAACCAGCATGTGGCTTCAGGGTGGTAACGAGTGCCCTTATTCAATTTTTCACAAATTTTACATGGCTTTTTATCCTCATTTTTATTATATTCTGCATTCCCAAATGTTCTCCTATTCATGAATCTTTTTTTGTTGACCATATGTTCATACTTGTTTATTTCATTAAATAAATCCACAGTATCTTGTAATCCTTCTCTATCGATCTTGTTAAGTATGAATTCTGGTAGTCCGGAAGCAACAAGATCTATCAAAGTACCGGTGTCGATTGATCTTCTCATATCCAATAGAAGTTTTTCTTTTCTCATAGCATAATCCAACAGAGAACCATCTTTGTATCTAAATAATAGTGCGTAGGTGACAGGGTTCCATCCTTTGTTTGCGAATGATTCACAGAATTTGTTTTTCCATGTTGACCACTCTGAGTTCATTGTTAGTTTAATAATCATGGAACTATACCAATCTACACAACTTTTATCCATGAACAATCTTAGTATTTCTATTTTTTTTTCATCCATGGTCACATCAAATCGTAAACATTCTTTTTCAAACACTTCTATCCACTGGCTTGCATTTGTATTTTTACTACAGAATTTTTCTATAACAAAATTCTCAGCAATGTTTTTGAGGCTCTGTTGCTTATCTTCCATTAATTTTACCATCAATCTTCCCAGTGTATCTTCTTTTTGATGTACTTGTAAACTTTCTTCTTCCAATTCTTCGAGGTATTGGTCTCCGAACTGTAGGTTTCCATCTTCGTCTACATATGTTTTTTTTAGTTCTTCTGTCATTGTTACCCAGACTCTTCTAACCTGGTATCTTTTTTTTAAACTATTTTTTACTTTGCCAAAAGCACCACTTTCCATAATCTCCTTGTGATGGCTGGCGGATTGTAACATTTCTGGTATTGTAAACACTTTTTCATCACTTGTGACTATTTTTGTAATGCTAATAATATTTGACTTGCCATCGCCTCCAGGTAGTAGCGTAAATTCAAATTGAAGTTTCTCCATTTGTGGTTACGAAAAATGTCGTTTTATAATATGATTTAATTCTTTTCTATTGATTTATAAATAAAACACTTGTGTTGCAAAGTTTAACAAAGAAACGACATTTATGTTTATTTATAATAAAATAATAGAAAATAAAACAAGTGACAATTGATAATTACATTCCAAGTATTCCAACTGACACTACAGGATTCAAATTTAAATGGAATATATTGCCATTACATATATATGATTAAAATTAGTTTTAAATCTTATACCCAGATTGAGTACATCCCGTATCACCACTAAAAAGTATACTGGGAATATATTTTTCTGTTATATATTTCAGGATAAGTCAATTGATCATTCCACGCTGCTTTAGACTGCCATAGCTTTTGCATTATCGATTTGGCTACGACTATAATCGGTCCTAGGAATGGATCGAAGGTTGATGCCATGCAAGATAATATCTGTTGTTTGCTCTCAGTTCGACCTGGTGACATTATTCCATTTTTTTTTTTTATTTTTTTTTTTATTAGCAAAATTTTTTGGTACATTTAACAGGTAAATACATAAAAACAAAAAATATATTTATATATATATATAAGTAACAACAAAAAATCCCACGAAGGCGAAGCCTGTGTGTGGGTATTATGTTTTGTGGATAACAGTGGTAGTTAAAATAAAATTTAAAAAATATATATGTTAATTGAATTATTAAATTGAATTATTGCAAAATTTGAAGAAATATATATGTATTGTATAGTAGCTATAGAGATCAATCAACATGATTGATTTAGCTGGAGTTTAATTTTTTTTTAAATTTGGATATATACATATATACACATTTACACCCTTACAAAAATACATTTACATGGCCTAGGGCCATATTAGCCACAAATAAAGTGTGCCATATTGCCCACTATATCAAATAAAATAAAAAGATCAAAAGAAATTAACTTTGTGCTACTTTGCAGAACAAAATTCGCAGAAAAAAACGTCCGTTTCCACTCCTGGGCATTCTTCGTGAGCCCATAATTTACAACATAGGCATTGAACCCATATTTCACCTATAGAGATCGTCACAAAACACTTAGCATCAGAAGCATTGCTCCTATCTGGACTTTCATCAGAACTGTCATCATACAATAGTTCATTTTCTTCCTCCGAGCTAGACATTGTACCTCCTCAGATTTTGACTTTTGCTTTTGCCTTTGCCCTTTCGTATTTTGCCTTTATCCATAGTTTTTTTTCGATTTTATCTCGGATCTTTTTTAAAGAGTCGTGCAATTCATTTTGTGCGGGGATGAAGTAAGAAATGTCGACGTAGCACCCTTTCTGCCTCAGTTAGTAGTTTTTCTAAGTGTTATTTCTGGTATTGGAGAGAATTGGAATGGCGTTATAAAATTCTGATCTCTTGAAGTCGAAGGCTGTGGCGACCTCGTAATGGGAACTACAACTTGTTCAAAACGGACAGATGGTATTCTGTTCTCGTCCTTTGATGCAGAGGTTACACTAACTAGCTAACTCATCACTCATATCAGGTTTATTTATGGTGGATGTCATGTCAACAGATTCATTTACTATTGTAGGAGTAGAACCTAAAGTGGTTGGTTCTGGTGTAATATTTTCTTGATTGGTGATTCTACATTCTGGCTCATTGTCCATATCAATAAAATCGTGATCTTTAAAAACATTTCTGTTAACAGGATATAACTCTATTGCACGAAAACCACCGACAGCTATCTCACCGTCTTAAGTACGTAGGTATGCATGTCCAAAAACTTCCATCATTTCATATTAAAGGGATGTAATAGCCACGGCCGAATTCTAAAACTGTCAAAATGTATTCATTATTAGATCGCTAGGTGGCGGTAGTGATGCCTTCGCGAATTTTAAAACTTCAACATTCAACATGTGTATGATATGACGAGCACAATATTTTTAAATATCGAAGTAAAAACAAAACCAATAACAAAGTGTGTTCAACTTATGGAACTTATTATTTTGGTAGAATATTTAATATGATCCTTTTTACAAATGTTTCATAATTTGCTTGTTGATGGTTTTTTCCCATAGTTCATGGTCGTTCATACTCGCAGGACTTCCATTATAAACGACGTTTGGAATCTCGTGGTTCATTTATTGTTATTAAGTTTATTTTGTAGAACTCCATTTTAATTTTTTATTTCTTTTATATGTTCAATAATATTATTATTTTATGTATAAAAACTAACTAACTAACCATCACGACGTTTCCCCGCAGGGGTAGGCAGAGAGGACGGACCGCCAAACAACTCGGTCTTGGCACACACTCTTTGCCTCACTCACATTCATACATCGTCTCATTCATTCTCTTCTATTATTCTGACTTTTGACATGGCCCGACTCAAGTATCTGATTCACTTGATCGTGCCATGTCTTCCTCGGACGTCCCCGACTTCTTCTACCATTCACATTTGCGTTGTATATTCTTCTTACACTACTTTCTTCGTTCATTCGCTCTACATGCCCAGTTTATTATAAACAAGTTATTATACAAACAAACAGTTTATTATAAACAAGCCAAAAACAGTTAATTATAAACAAGTTCTGCTTCGTAATTATGTATTTCGTATTTATGTATTATATAAATTTTTTTTTTAAGTAAAACTTCTTTACACACGCTTGACACTTGGGGGTAAACTGGTGAATGCGTTACGAAAAATGTGATTGTTACGAAAAATTAAAAAAGGAAACGGAGCATGTGCAACTTTTGAACATGCTTCGTTTCCTTTTTTAACGTGTTTCAATGTCATATGTTCTTTTATAAGTTAGTGAAGTTTTACTTCAGTCGTGTGGTCTAAAGCACACTCGTTTTTTTAAAGTAAAACTTCTTTACGCACGATCGACACTTGGGGGTAAACTGGTGAATGCGTTACGAAAGGTGTGATTGTTACGAAAAGTGTGATGCGAACGGTGATCGATGCGAACGGTGATCATCGATGCGAACGGTGATCAATGTCATTAAAAAAGGAAACGGAGCATGCCAAAGAAAACGGAGCAACTTTTGCCCAGCGAAAAAAAGACGCATGAGTGTGTACTACTGTGTGAAATGCAACAAACAATATTGTCTGGAATGTCAATGTCAATGTCACCCCAATATCATGTGTTCTTTTATAAGTTAGTGATATTTTGCTTCAGTCGTGTGGTCTTGCACACTCGATTTTTTATTTATTTTATATGTTCAATAATATTATTATTTATTGTATAAAAACAGTTAATTATAAACAAGTTCTGCTTCATAATTATGGATTTCGTAGTTATGTATTGTATAAAAACAGTATATAACAGGGAAACTACATTATAATGCAAGCGCCTGCCATTACCACTTATTTAATTTAATATCTGGCATTCTAAGTTTTTAAAACCATATTGAAATAAAAATAATAATAAAGATATTGATTTTTTTTTAATTAAAACAAATCGTACACAAAAAACTGCCAGGCTGCTGGTCGGCAGACCAAGGAAGTCATGAATGGGATGATCTATATTACAGTTTTTCGTTAGTTTCGATCTTGTATTCGATGTAATCGATGCAGCAGGGGAAGCAAAACCGATATGAAACGGACGAGGTTCGGAAATTTCCGTCGTTTTACGAACGAACGCAGCTCTTACGGCGACGATGCGTTAGTTGTTCGAACTTCCAACTACTATGGACTATTTGGCAATCTTAAAATGACTATTATTATTATAAATTTGTACAATAATATGGACACGCGACAGCGGTGAGGGGCACCGCGGCAGGTTTCGTAAGTGGTTTGGCGTTGAAAGGCTCGCCCGACGGATGGGTACACTCGGAACTCTCAAATACTTTTTTTTTTTTATCATTATGGCTTATTTTTTTAAAATATGGCAATCTAATTTAAAACTATAATGAAATAAAAATAATAATTCAGATAAACGAAAAAAAAATAAAAATAATAATAATTAAAAAGTCGTACACTAAAAGCTATCAGGCTGCTGGTCGGCAGACCAAGAAATTCTTAAATAGAACGATCTGGACTATGTTATTCATTGGTTTCATTCGTGTACTCGATGACGTAAAATTTACAATTTTTTACCCCACTTTGACGCCGGCTGCCTGGGAACGTGCTAGGCTGCCGGTTGGCAGACCTGCTTTTTCTCATTTTCTAATCCCCCTTTATCATATGAAACCATTTCCGTTCGCGTACTCGATGTCGTAATTTTTTCGAAAAAAATCGCTCACTATTTCCATGACTGCGCGGCTTTACCCATTATCCATTATCACTACAAAGTAGTTTCAACCGTGTACTTGATGACGTATGGTTTACCTATCTCGTCTTCTAGTCCATTATACTTGATAGTAATACTAATAATATAAGGTAATTTTTGTATCTATTACCAAACACAGCGTACATAATTTACCGACGGCGAGCAAATGCTCACAAATGAACATACTGACATTCCGAAATAAGCCACGCTACATATATTATAGCTGTGTGTGTGTATGCAGCACAATTAATTCTCACACATACTTGCAAAACGTGCGCGTAGCACGTTTTGCAAGTATGTGCGCACACACGTGTGAACATCGCGCTAACGCCGTTTCGGAACGAGAACCAAGAACGCACATGTAATGTTATATTTTCAACGATTTATACAATATGGCCGTTGAAAAGTTACAGTTCGAAAAATTTATACCAAAAAAGAGAATTTTCGAGTACTTTCTGTTTTTGTAGCTTCCTGAGATTATTGAAGTGCTTCAAGTGAGTCGGTATTCTATGTTTACAGCTATTAATGAAACACTTCGACCGTATTTTCAAAATATATACGCTGTCAAACGAGGAGCGTACAGCTTCGCTACCTGCCAACGGGAGATTCCAGCCCGGAATGAGTAGAAGCTAAGAAACGTGTTCAAATTTAGTGAAAAAATGAAGTATTTATTTAATTATCAATATCCACAGATATCATAACGATAATAAGAGGCCGTACTTCTACAGATGTATGTATTATGTATATATTTTTAATTTAAAATATTGTGTAAAATCATTATTAGTGCGATAATCATAGACTGAAGTTTTAAAAGTGGGTTGTATGGTGTATCGATGTTTTTATTTTTCATGGTCGAATGCCTATATCAATTACAAAAAAAAATAAGCAGATTGAAAAATAAAAGTCCATTATTTGGTATCAAAAAATATCAAGTCTGAGAATGACACACGAAAGGTAGTATTAAGCCGTTTTAGAGAGCAAATATATAATATATATATATACAATATTTTTCAGCAAATTACAATTCTGCCCCTATAATATACTCTTAAGTTAGTGGGCATGAATTTTTCCTGACCCATGATCTTATCTCATCAAAAA
Source organism: Limnephilus lunatus (assembly GCA_917563855.2). Classification (NCBI taxonomy): domain Eukaryota; kingdom Metazoa; phylum Arthropoda; class Insecta; order Trichoptera; family Limnephilidae; genus Limnephilus; species Limnephilus lunatus. The sequence goes on from OU830604.1 coordinate 2,358,241, forward strand.
CATATTTTTTCAGTGGTCCCGTGAATGACTTATCTAATGGTTGTATTTTGTGGCTGGAATGTGGAGGAATAAGTGGACACGATTTTGTCTCGCGAGGTCTATCAATTCCAGATTTCTAGTATGACTTGTATTTATTTCTGGTATGACCCATTTTATGATATCGTACATATTCTATTGCCTTTTTCATTGACACTTTGCACCAAGTTTGGCGTTTTCTTTGTGAAATTGGTTTTCGTGAAGCCATTGCCTTTAGGAAAAAATTTTTAACATATTATAAAGATTTACGTTATGTGAGGCCAATATGGCTTAAAAAAGGTCACCACACTATTAATTAAAGGTTTACCTACAAAACTGTTCAAGCAATATAAAAACAATGATTATTTGAGGAACAGGAACGAGTGAAACTTACCAAAAAATAACATCAAATCACATAATTTTCTATCGTCGCACTCGTCGGACAAACGCGCACTTCCAACAACGCGGGGATCGACTGAGGGGGTCAAAGGAAGGGGCCTGACAATATGGCCGATACGTAAACCACGTAAAGTTGGTTGGTGTTTTACATTTACATGAGAACAATCCAGTTCTAAAACTCAGTTATTACACAATTATAAAAATCTACAATTACGTACAATTAAATACAATTAGAAAAACAAAAACATCACAAATAAAAATATAGAATTATCTACAAGGTCACTCAAGTAACACATTACAATTAGTTGTAAAAGACCTATGAAATACGCGAGCATGCATAGAGAGCGAGAGTGATGCATTAAAGCAGTTTGTTGATGTTTTATCAGAATATATTTTAGATAAATATTAACTATGTTGTGACTATATAAATTACCTAACTGTAATGTCGTTCGGGTGCCATCGGAAGCGTTCGGCTACTTGCGTTAATGTTGCCACACTGAAGCAAGATTGCCAATACTACACTAACCTATTACTTACAAAAAGCATTGGAATCGCTTCGTTAGACAAATAAACACGACCAGAATCGCTTTATGGTCGTAGCTTGTCTTGATCCCGGAAGTGTTTCGAACAAATGACTAGATTTAGTAGACAGCCAGTCTGCCTCTTTTCTCAGTAATCTAATAATACCCACCCACTTCTCACGTCGTGCTGCATCTTTAGGTACACTGCAAAATTATTAATATAAAATACATAAAAAATATAGGTAATTACTAGATTATTCGTTAATAAACTAAAATAATATTAAAGAATTCTTTTGTTCGAAGATTAAAATATAATTTATTATTATTTCCAAAATATTTAAAATCACAGGTTACTTCCATAGTAACTTATTACATAAATTATGTATTCTCCCATTAATGTGGGAAAACCAAAAAGACTTTTTAGTGGCAACACTGAACCTATATTAGAGTTTTTGACATTTTACTTCTATTTCTGCGTTTTTTAATTAAATACGAATATGAATAACAATAAACTTACGTGTGGAAAATAATTCCGCTTGCTTTATTATGTGTTTCTGACCGTGAATGGCATTTTTTCACGACGCATTTAACCATTTCGGTAATAGTTTTGATCGCGTATCGTCCGGTTCTACTCGCTCGGCGTCGCACTGAACTGACATTAGATGGGCATATGCTTTTGGACATATGTAAAGTGGCAATGCTTTGGCGCAGTCATTGCTAATCTATGAATCAATGCTTTCAACAGTCTTACAATTAGTTATTTACGACTAACATACTTATTTACATTTATAATCACATATTGTAATGGTTACTGCCATAATACGAATAGAGCAGACACTTAAAGCTTGTAAAATTATTATTTAACAATTTAAAAAAAAAAAAACGTGCAAAATCCAGGGTACGATGGTATGGTCCAAACTCATGCAGCTTGCATTCTCATCGTTATCTGCTTATCGTACGGCGAGCTGCTCGCAGTTTTAAATTCCACGCTCCGTCCTGATGTGCGCTGGTATCGGTTGGCCGCGCTGCCTGGGATCCATTCTCTCTTAAACCAATTGTTACAAAGTCATTAGAATTGGTGTCATAATGATCACCAGCTGCATGGCAGGTCGAATCGAGAGAAATTCTTTTTGACCTCTCCAGCCGGACTCTACCGGAACATCGCCTTGTACTGTTGCGGAAGCGATGGAAACATACGTCCGTCACTCCTGAACACACTGACTCCCGTATTCCTACTCACCCTTCATCCTCTCTTCCTTCCCAGAACTTCCTCCTTTTCCTAAAAAGACCCTCCACACAGCATCCCCAAAGATAACAAAGGCCCTGGAGGGAATTATTTTTCTTAGGGCCTCCTACATGGAGCTAATGTAAAAAAACGCAATCAAATGAAAGACTAGTAGTGATTTCACTTTAGTTTCCAATATTTTCGAAATTCTCTTTGAATTTAAAAAAAGGAATAATCTTGTCAGTTTTGGCAATGTGGATATTACAAAGCTCCATATTCATGATGGAAACAACATTTTGAGCCAAAAATAGTCACACTGACCTATAAAATTACAAAGATAGACAAACAACTGAATGAAAATCTACGGTAATATTCAATGTATTTTTATTTAGAAACATGGCACAGCAACACTCAAACTGTGAAAACAGAGAACACTATTACTTCAGGATTTATATAATGTATTTTTATTTAGAAACATGACACAGAATACAATCAAACTGTAAAAACAGAGAACACAAATTACAAAGAAAACAGATTTACTCACTGAGAACTGCGGTCACTCAATACAAGAATACCAGTAGATCTAACAATATCAGTATGTGTGCTATTACAGAAAGGACAGAGGTAAGAACAGGTTGGGTGCATGTTTCATATAAAATAACATTTTGTATAAAATAAGAGTTCTACATCCCGGGAGCCTCGAGTCGGGCCTCTGCTAGCAGTGCCTCATGCCTCGTGCTAGGGCCTTCACTCTCAATTCTCCAAATATGTCGTGATATGGCGAATTAGTGTAGACTATGTAAAATAGCCGTGGGGTGCCAAATACTAAGTATATTTTAGCTAGGAGGTTAAAAGGAGTTGATTTTGTCCCCTACTATGTGATTACACCGCTTGTCCAGTGGGTGCATATTAAAATACCTTCCTCGCAGGGTGCAACTTTGTCTCCGTAGGAGACTCGGACGCCAAACATTCGCCTGGACCGGCAAATGTATGCTGCACCCTGCAGAGAAGCATGAGATTCCTATCTCAAAGATGGGCATTTATGATAACCCCGCAATTACATGAGGATGGGTTGTAATTAGAATGAAAGATTGGATTACAAACATATAGACCTCTATTTCAAAGTTAATCGTTTACAGGTAGATGTTAAATATAACTTACCCCCCAGACCGATTGATAACTAATCTAACTAACGTTTAACACCGCTGAAGTTCGGGGACGCCTTCCTCCACGGATCCTCGGCCACATCAGCTCGAGCGGCTAGCCGGCCGACTCCGATTCTCGTTCAGTCCCGTGCCTCGGGGTCCTCTAGGGCTTCGCTAAATGTCCTCGGCAACCATCTAACCGTCAGCAAGAGCGACATCCATGTCGCGCATCCGCGTGCTCGGCAAAGTGCGTAAGGAGTGGACTCGCTTCCCAAATACGGTATCCGTCCGATATTATAATTGTTTATGCTCATTCCCGACAGTCAACACATTCGAAGCGAGCGCGGATTAACGTTCGATCGGATCGATTCTACAAAATCGAATCTCCACCTTTCGGAGAACACCGACCCGCGTTTTTCATTCGCAACACCGGACTTGCTTCACGCATTCTCCGTATTTTAATCGCGATCCGACTTAATTTGCATATTAATCCAGTTACAGTAACATTTGTTACACTCCACAATAGTTACGTCTTGAATCTTTCTCATAAAAATAGCACTGCTGTCCCTACAAAGTCCGTGCCCGTATTGGGCTCTGTAGGGAAGTGAAGTTCGTTTCCGGAAAAAACCTCCTCCTACCTTCACCGCCGGTGTATATGGCTGTCAAAACAGACCATAGACAAGCATAACTTAAAGGTAACACAGTACCTGACCGCAATAGTTATAAAATATGAAATAGTTTCATAACAGTCAAATTGTCTTTACCATAGTTAGCTCTTATCATACTAAAATTTTATTTTTTAGGACCGATTAGTTGGATGAAATATGAAATAATATTTATGTTCTTTAAAATTAACTGGGACATTTAAGCTACTGAAGTTAAATTATAAAACAAATGTATCAAAATTGGAGAAACTTACTTAAAACTTCCCAGGACGTTGCACTTGTGAACTCGTGATGTATTTTGCGTTTCGAAGTCTGTCGAGAATGGAGTTGACCAGGGGGAGCGGATAAGCATCTGATACCGTGCAACCATTAAGGCGTCTGCTATCGAGACAGAAACAGGCCGAGCCGTCCTTTTTTGAAACTAGTAAGGTAGGGTTGGTCCAGGCGCTTCGGCTAAATACCACCACTCCCATACTTAGCATATCGTCCAGTTCCTTTTCTAGTAATTTAAGTTTTCGTGGAGCGAGGTTGTAGTACCTCTGCATAACCCTAGAAGGGTACGGTCAAATTGTAGGCGCTTATAGGTACCGATGAGTAAATTTTACTCACTTCAGAATTTTTACATTATTATCCGATTTATTTTGCAAAATAGTAGTGTTTAATGAAAAAAATTGATAGCAAGCATATAATATAAGTGTAATTTTTATTATAATATATAAAATAAGCAAAAATAATACATTTTTATTGATTTTTGACGATTATGAATACATAAAAATTGTTTTTCAAGCACAGTTAGGGCACTTTTTTTAGTGCATGTTCACCGCAAATAGTTAATCCACATTTACCTATATACTACAAGTGGCTTATAACTAAGATTGATAACTAATGACTTACAACTAAGACTTATAACTATACCTATTTTTATAACCGAGCTTGTACTTGCAAGTCATAATACAAACAGAGCAGTATTTCTATTTGCATCATGACTTTCAACCATTGAGTTAAACAAATAGAGAAGCAAACTTCATTATCGCGCGTCAAAATAAGCGTAACCACTCTACGACCGCGACGACGTAGCTTTGAAACCACTAAACATTTTAAAGTAAACATATATTTGACTCACTTACACAAGTCTAAAATAAAGCATAATTAATGAAATAATTAAGACATTTTTTGTTTCAATATTTTGTATTGCACCAAAAGTATATAACACTCAAACGAAAAGTGTTTCAAAAGTGTTTTCAAAGTTGAAAGTCTTCACTTTGGAGTCCAATTGAAGGGAATTAAAAAAAAAAACAATAACTATAATAATAAATATTTTTATTAAAATCTCAAATTATAATATTTAATTAAATGAATACAATATTAGCGAAACTCAATCAGCCGAATTTAAAACTTTTTTCTCGCATTGCTCGAGATTTTTTGGTGGGCGTTTTTCTGAGACTTCAGAAGATAAGTCCTTGGCCAAATGAAGTGACTGAGCTACACTATTACTTAGCAGCTGTGATGCCAACTTCACCTTCATAATTTGATTTCGAAAATTAATATTGCGGTTGGTTAGTTTGTTTCCTGTTCTAAGCCCTTCAATTTCTTTAATTTCCTGTAAACGGTTTATGTACTTCCATTCAATCTTTTCATTATTTTTGTTTAAAAATATTCTCTTTGATGCAAAGCTATTTCTCACTAGCTTGAGCATGTGACAAGCGTCTAACAACAGCACCACATCGTGTCCGGTTGTTGGATGTTTGAAAGTTGTTTTCAAATTATTTGGGTCGTTTAGGTTACATCCCAAAACACGCATTGCGGCAATATTAGTCTGACTGCCGTCACATGTTACTGATGCTACTTCGACATTAATTTGTTCGCATTTTGTCAGCGCCAAATTTATTATATTGGCAAGTTTGACTGAAGATAGCCCATGTGTAAAAAAATAGCCAATAGGTACCTTCCATGTTTCATTAAAACCAATGCGGAGGATGCTAGATTTTGCGTATCATTTATGTCATCTAATCCATAATCAACATACCCGTGGTGTTTTTTTCCATCGAAAACTTTTTGTTGGCGGATGGCCATCTCATCGATAACTAAATTACAAATGATTCTGGACTTAGATTATCACTTTTGACCTTAAGAACATTAAACGCCTCTGAAGTAAACCGAGGATCCCCGTTTATTTTGCTATACCAATTGACCAACGTTCTTGGATGCGGTAATGAGTTATTTAATGCGGATAATTATAGGCATATGCGGATTTAATGCGGATATTTATAGGCAGCAGGGAAGTAATGTTTAATGTTAATGCAAATTTTTTTAGCGTATAAGGAAATTTTTTATAAGTCCTTTTCTTTTTGAAGGATTTTTTAAATTCTTTGCACTGTGTCTTCATTCAAATTTAGCTGCATTTCTTCTTCTTCGCTCAATATACTTTTTTTTTTTCGGTTCTTCAATAAAATCTTTTAATTTTTCTTAGTCTTCGTGCAGACACAATTTTCAAACGGTGAATTATTTTTCTCATCTTGTGCTTTCGCGGCATTTCAGTTATTTCATTTATCTCTTCATCGGTTTCCACAATATCTACATCCATATTTTCTTCTACCATAAGTTCCACCGGCTCATCAGAATGAGATTCGTCCTGAAAAATGTACATTATACTGTAGTCAAAAGGGCAACATAAAACCTGATTACTAAGTAAGAAAAAAACCGTTCATCATAGAACCAAATTTGGTTTGTGTTTTTATTTATTTATACTGGGTTTTACAGATGTTTTACAGGTTTTACATTTACATGAGAACAATCCAGTTATACAACTCAGTTATTACACAATTATAAAAATCTACAATTACGTACAATTAAATACAAATAGAAAAACAAAAACATCACAAATAAAAATACAGAATTATCTACAAGGTCACTCAAGTAACACATTACAATGAGTTGTAAAAAACATATGAAATACGCGAGCATGCATAGAGAGAGAGAGTGTTGCATTAAAGCAGTTTGTTGATGTTTTATGAGAATATATTTTAGATAAATATTAACTATGTTATGACTATATAAATTACCTAACTGTAATGTTCTTGTTAGACTCTGAATCAAGACAAAACTAATGTATTTGTAATAATGAAAATAGGATCGTAATACGAAGAGTTTATTGACGTTATAATGTACACAGTATAATTGTATGTCCCAAGCTACGCTCTAGGAGAGAAAAAACGCTGAGCGGCCGATACACCGCGCGCTGCCTGCCTCACCGACCACTGACTTCGGGTGCCATCGGAAGCGTTCGGCTACTTGCGTTAATGTTGCCACACTGAAGCAAGATTGCGAATACTACACCCTTCCCTCTCTAACTCAATGGCTAAAGATGGCTACAAAACAGAGATGGTAGACCCTAATTTTGCTCCTTTATGTAGCAAAACACTACAAAACACTACCAGAAACTCTAAAGTCCTCACCAATTCAAAAGTTCAAGATGTATTGTAGGAGCTACATAAAACAAGAAAAAAAGAAAGAAAAAATTCAGTGAATTTGAAATATTATAATTAATTAGCTGAAATATAAAATATTATAATTAATTAGAAATTTTAACCTTAAATGTACAAATTACTAAAATAAAATTGAAATAAAAAAAAATAAAAAAAAACCTACTTCTGTATGCTGACTGTAGGTCGATGACCTGATAATATAAATAAACAAACCATACGCTACAATAAATACTTAAATATTTTAATTTACAACTTAGATATTTCAAACATTACACTTAAATAATTCACCAAATAAATCTATATTAAATATTATTAAACATGTATTGTTTTGTTAAGTAGCCTGCTCTTTTTGGATTCCTTGTCTGGGACGCAGGCGTCTCGTCCACGGACTACGTAGTGCTGATGCTTGTGTCCACGCCCCTGCAGATTCTGGCACGGCCTCCATCACATCCGTCAACCTGGAACCAGAAGAATACCGAGTCAAATCACCAAGCAACACTGAGGTCTCTAACTCCCGAGGGTCATTCCAACCGATCTCAGACGCGGGATGCTGCGACCTGGAGACCTCCTCATCCCAGCTTACTGACAGCTCCCTTAATTCAAGTTCTTTCAAGTCACGTCTGAGTTACGTATTTAAGTATGCTGAGTAAAAGAGAGTGCAAAATCCGGACAATTCAGGACGGGAGCTGTTTGAAGAGCATTTTTTAAAGTTATAAAAGCTTCTTTGGTTTCAGCGGACCAACGAAAGTTGCTGACACCTTTACGGGTACCAGTAATCTTATTAAGAGGGGCTGCAATGGTGGAAAAGTCTTTAATGAATCTCCTATAGTAATCTGCAAGTCCAAGGAAACCTTTGACTTCCTTCGCGTTTTTGGGTCGGGGAAAATTTGCCATGGCTTCCACCTTAGCAGGGTCTGTTCTTAGACCTTTTTCGTCGACAATAAATCCCAAATAACGTAAAGGGGACTTACAAAATTCAGACTTTTTTAAGTTGATGGTTAGACCAGCAAACTTAAGTTATTGAAAAACTTTTTCCAGCATTAACAGATGTTTTTCAAAGGTATCACTGATGATGATGATGAGGTCATCAAGATTGCAGAATAAGTTATTGTCAGCTTCAGGACCAAATAGTTTGGCAATCAGTCTTTGTAGTTCGGCGGGGCTGTTTTTTAGACCAAAAGGTAACCTTTTAAAATGGAACATTCCCTTACCAGGTACAAAAAAAGCAGTCTTTTCGCAAGACTCTGCGTCCAGGGGTATCTGCCAGAAAGCTCTACTTAGGTCGACAGAAGAGATGTATTTTGCGTTACGCAATTTGTCTAAGATTGCGTGAACGTATGGCAAGGGGTACGCGTCGGCTTCCGTACAAGAATTGAGACGCCTGCTGTCGAGACAGAAGCGTGCAGAGCCGTCTTTTTTAGAAACCAAGAGAGTTGGGTTGGTCCAAGCACTTCTGCTGGGAACCACCACTCCCATTTTCAACATTTCGTCAAGTTCGTTTTCTAAAAGTTTAAGTTTTTGGGGGGCCAAATTGTAATAACGTTGCTTAATTGGTGGGCCATTGGTTTTAATATGGTGTTCTACCAGATTTGTTAAACCCAAACCACATTTTTCGAAAGATATTGATTCGAATTTATTGACCATTTCCTTTAATTGGGAAGCTTGGTCCGTGCTTAAGTTTTCGTTAGGTATAATTGTACGAACTTCACTAATTTGGGCAACTGGAGATGTCTCACCAAGAGTGTTAAATACTTGTGGAGAGACGTTGAACGCCTTCCAGAAATCAACACCAAGGATGAAGTTCTGGGATAAAGAGGGAACTATTAGAAAATTATTTGTGACTATTTTATTTTTACAATTAATTGGCAGGGCAAGAGCACCAATGACTGACTGGGAAGCATTATCCGCAGTTGTCACGTGTGTAGATTGGGAAGAAACTTTAAAACCATTGTTAACAAAAGGTAAAGGTGCCGAGGCAACTAACGGATGCACCACTATCCAGTAGTCCGGAAAAAGGAACATTGTTAACGGAGAAAAGGGCATAAGGTCTTCCATCTTTAGCTTGCTTGCAACAAATCGAAGAAACATTCAAGGTCTGGTTGAAATATTTAATATGTGATAACCAATCAGTCCATTCCTTAGACCTTGGTACAGAACGAATACCTGAGAGGTTAGCACTTAGTATTTTGGTTTCCTCATATAAAAATTCGGTGGGGGTTTGGAGAAATTCACCTGAGGTTTAACATCCCTTGTGTCTTGTAGTCTTTCCATATTATTCCTTGATCTTTTAAAAGTTTCACGCAGTTCGTCGCGTGGAGGAGAACGGTCCCTAGAGCGGTGCCTCTTAAAGGTTCTGGACTCTTTTGGCTCCAGGAGTTTGGCTTGCTTAAAACAAGTAGCGGCCAGGTGACCTACTTTTTTGCAGAAGGAGCAGACTTTTTTATTATCGAATTCTGGTTTTAATCCAGAAGAACGGCTTGGCTCAACGACATTGTCCGCAACAGCTTTGGTGTTCTATCTTGGTAGGCTTCCAGAAGAAGGCAGACTTCGTTTAATTGAGCCAACGACGAAATTTTTTGTGAGGTGATAATGTTTTCATATTTATGTAGGAGACCGTCAGTTATAACTGGCAATAATTCAGCTTCAGGGACAGGATGTGAAAGCTTGATATTGATGGACTCGGCCCTTTCTATGAACGTTGCCACAGTTTCGTTTACCAATTGTTTAATGGATAGTAACGATAGCTTAATTCTGTGCTGAGCCTCTGCTTTACCAAAGCTGGAAATTAGAGCTGTTCTGGGCTTATTCCAATCCTTGCACTTTGATTTTTGTATTCGGTGCCAAGGAATTAATTCTGGAGAAATAAGTTCTATAAAATTTCTCCGCAGCACATCAAATGGAATGTTTTTGATTGTGGCCGTTTCTTCAATTCGATCAATGAAGTCCAGTACATTAGAAACGTCGTTGTATTTGATTTTCCAAGAGGAGAGGTCGTAGGTTTTTTCTTGTGCGGTGATGGATGCGGTGTCTTGTTTCACTTTGACAGTTGTCCCAGGTTCTTTACTAGGAACAGGAACCTCCAAAACTTGGGCGATAATGCGTGGAATGTTTTCGCTTGATGAAACAAGGTTTATTTTCTTGGTATATTTTTTGTTGAACAACAATGCATAAGCTCTCATGGCGGCTTTTGACTTGTTCAATGGCGAAAGTCCCCTGTCTTTCAAAGCAGATTGTAAATGAGTCTTTGATAGACTGTGCACATTGGGAATGACACCCAGGTCCGATGAACTATGGAAGAAAAAAAATTTCCTTGAAATTTTTCTAAGTGTCAAATTTTCAAAAAATTTGCGCAGGGGTTCCCCTAGAAAAACGCAAAATTAAATTTTTTGTAGACACTTTCATTCACTAGGGAACACTTGCACCGAAAAAGAGAGAAAATTAATTTGAGAAACACTTTTGAAAAGGATTCACTGAAATATTTGAGAGTCGGTGGTTTTTTATTTATGAAACTGTCATTTTTTTAATAATTCACAATATTAGTAAAACTCCGTACCTAAAGAGATATTGGGGAGAAATGTCATTAATTGTGTGCCCATTAAAAATTAATGCGAGATGTAATTTAAAATACTCCAAATGAGCCATTCGGTGTATTCTGTTAAAAAACTGCATTAGCATTTCATATGTATTTATGAAACATAACGCCTGTTGCGCGTGCAAACGGTATTATTCCAAAGGGCCAAAATAGCCGTTGCGTTTCGCGGGAACAATGTTGCTTTCCTTCTAGAAGCTTCTTTTTTTTTTTTTTTAATTTATTTATTTCATCCAAAAATATATGAATACATAATATAATATCATATTACAGTCGGTATTGGTTACATTTTAAGTACATTTTCCCTTTTTATTTTCTTCCTTTTCTTTTACACAGTAGTAATAATAACATAATTTTAATGACAATAACATGTTACTTACAAAGTTAAAAACATAAGGTAATAAATGATGCATTAGTAAGTAAATATCTATAAGTTATTAACATTGTTATAAGAATAATGTTATAATAATAATTGATGCCAATAAAGCAGTATCAAAATAGGAAAAAAGATATGGGGGTAAGAACTGTTATATAGAAGTAACATAATATATATTTTAAGTTGTGCATAGTCTGCCTCACTAGGCGAACTATGAATAGAACACCAAAATGGCCGCCGCGTTGATTTGCGACGAATTTAATGTGCAATTCTAACAACAACAATTTTCTTTATGAACTTTTTGTCTCGCAGTTCTCGTAAAAATCAACGGTTTGCAGAGTGACTTTCACGAAATGCGGCAATACATTAGGGAACAACCTCACAACATAGTAATATAATGTTTTAATACTAATTCCATCTGAAACAGCTCACATGTGGTGTTTGCGGGGACACAATTGGGAGATGGAAAGAGAAAGAGAAAAAAAATTCCAGCCCTTCTTAACCGCCCCAGTTGGATCGCCAGTGCTACGCTTAGCATCCAGTGCTAGTCCTGGGCCCACGAGGGAGCGCCAGTGCTATGCTTGGCAGGCGGGCATTCTACCACAGAACCACCGTTGGCGCCAGTGCCATGCTCGGCAATAAACCTGTCCCGAAGGCTAGCTCAGTCAGTCGGTAGGTTTCCTCTCATCATAAGGGGGTGCGGCTGCGGCTTAAAAAGGTTGGAACTAGGGTGTCTCCCGCCAGGCCCACACAGGTGGACTGATTCAAATGAAAGAGTGTTCAGGGTGAAACAAAGCAATGTATTGTGAGGTAGGTACAGATTACATGGGTCACGAGAAACGGTACATAGCCCTATCTATGAAATGGCCTAAATAATCTCTCTGAGCCTGGGGTCTATCATCGCGTAAGTTATATGGACGAGAGGACACATTAAGAATAGTTCGAGGGGTTAACTCACAGCATCGTGGAGAGGGGCGGCAGCTCCCTTTTCAGGCGGTCCAGGGTTCCAGGTGTCATCCTCGCGTCAATCCGGGAGGATACCGGAATGCACACCGAAAGTTAAGTTAACATTCGCAAGGGTTCCCGAGGCAAATCACTCTTTACATAGTTGCAAAATGCGTAAGATCGGGCGAAAGCCCAGCAGCGTCGGACGCGGTGCCAAGGTATGTGTCGCCGCAGGGGCCGTGACGCGACTGCTGCGGGCGGGTATTGACGGGGTGACAGGCAGGCAGCGGGGGGTCACGGCCTCGGCTGCCCACCGCTGGGTTTGTACTCAGGAGCGCGAAAACAATTGTTATTTGAAAAAAAGCTTCTTCGGTGACCTACTTTGCTTGCTAATTGTATTACATAACAATTCATGTAATTATCAATGACTTAAAAAATTTCTTATCCAGTGGTGTTGGTCTCCAAAGGAGCACAAATAAACAAAACTTCTTCAATAGATCCTTCGAAGGGGTATCTTACGAAAACAAGCAGTATTGATGTCCAGCGACATCTGTACTTTCGTCGAGTTGCATTGCAAACATTTCAATATTTTTCATCTACAAATCAATTCATCTTCAATGTGGTCAGATATTTTATGGATTCGATCAGATATGACGTTTTTGAAACTCTGAACTGCTGCAACTTTCTTCGCCAAGTACACACTTGACAATTTCTGTCATACAGGGTTTTATTAAAGTCTCTGCAATCGTGTGTGGTTTGCCAGCACGAGCAATCCTGTAACATAGCAAGAATGATGCTTCTGTGGCATTCTCGTTATCAGTTTTAACATATTTATGTAAAGCAGCCACACTGGTTTTATGTGCATCTTTGTATCTTTTGAAAAAGTCTTAGCTTTACTCTTTTAATTGTGGGTTTTACATGAGCTCCACACAGGAGGCCCTGAGGAAAATAATTTCCCTTAGGGCCTATGTCATCTTTGGGGATGCCGTGTGGAGGGTTTTTTAAGGAAAGGAAGGAGAGGAGGGTTCTGGGAAGGAAAAGGGTTTAGGGAGTGGGTAGGAATCTGGTGTTTGGTGTGTCCTGGTCATCTGCCTCCAAGACCTAGACAAACCTCACCCCATGAACCCGGGCACCCCTGCTAAATCACCAAACGTAGCAAACTACTTGGGGTGACCTATGGCAGAGATGTTGGTTATCCAATAAAGGTTCCCGGGGCGGCGCTATTCCCGCCTCCCAAATTGAATTGGGTGGTTGATATTAAAATGTCGTTTTAGCTTTGCAGGTGCCAGAGAGCTATTACATATGATTTTGTTGCAGATAACGCATTGACCATCCGGATTCTCAAGCATTCCTACAGAAATAAATCTGAATGACAAGTAGGATTCGTCATATTTTCTCGTTTTTGAAGTAGTTTTGTCCTAAGATTGCCCAGCCCTTTTGGTCATTGGTGTATTTTGTCTATCATGTTCAGGACAATATCCTTCAGTGTTTACGATATCCTGGAATGAAATAAAAAAAACATTAGTAATGTGACAACAAGCTGCAGTTTGGTGTTGGCTAAAAAGAACAGTCCCACCATACGTCAATGGTCCCACCCCATATATTCCTTTGGCACAGTCTGGAATTTGACCCCTTTTTCGGACATGATTCGTTTATAGCAAAATTAGTTGGCATTTTCTGTTTAAAAGACTATATTAGAACACCAATGCGTCAATAATGCATATTTTGGACATTATGCATTTTTGAAAAATCGTCCATTTTTGGGCAAAAAATTTAAAAAATTGCTACGTCTTCATTTTGAGACAAAAAAAAAATTTGACTCCACGCTATATAAGATCAAATAAATGTCTTCCTTTTTGAAAAAAATCTACACCTTCTACAAACAATACAACTGAAGTAATTAATTATTTTGTTTTTAAATTTTTTTTCTCCGAGACAATTAGTTATTGTTAAATTAGGTATTGGCTAATTTTGTGAAAATAATATCAATACTTACTTTATAATAATACTTTATCAGCTATAGGTAGTAAAAAAATTGAATCATAATCTTGCGAGGTATTGGAGTTATACTACATTTAAGTAATTTGTCAGGGTTGTCACGGTTGTCATCAATCAAAATATGTTCATGAACTGGGTCAAATGATTACTATTGCTAGGTAAGTATAATTTTCTTACGGATAAATCAACAGCTTCTTCTGATGATGATGAACATGATAAAGCACTTATGCCACTTTGTAAGCGCCCTGTTTTGAGCCAGTTATCCATTTTTTAATAAAGGAGGAAAAAAAAAATAACATGAAAATGAATTAAATCGTTTTTATTTGTTTTGGCACTACCTGCAATTGGTAACAAATAAAAAACACTTACCTAAAACGGATATCCTAAGTACAAGTTATAAGAACAGGAATAACAATATCACTGGAATGTCACCTTTGTAAGTTTACACAAATTAAAAAAGAACGAGAGCACGTAAGTTCTCTTATGTCACAGTCTTCTTTTCTTTGTTAAATAGATACGTTAAATCCGGACAGAATGCGGAACCCTCATGATGCTTCTACGGATCCCCAGGGTTCTGCGAAACATCTTTTGGGAAACGCCGGGAAACCCGTAGAGAGAGGGGGTTAGTGAAGAAATACGTTGATAAGATAAACTTTATGCTATGAATAATTATGATATGTTTATGCCAGGTGGGGTCTGAGAAATTAACCAGTAAAATAAAAAGTTGGAAAAGTACGCTATACACAAATGATAGGACAAATGGAAGGAAGGTTTCTTGAATTGAAAATGCTATTTCCATTTAAATATTTTCCTTTTTAACTACGTTGAATAATGTTCTTACAAATAGATATAATATAATCCACAGTACGTTGAATAATGTTCTTACAAATATATATGAGATCTGCATTTTATGCAATGTTTTTCGAGCAACTCAATTAATTTTTCAAACGTAACATCTGTGATTTTAGATGGAGAACACATAGTAGTCGAAAGGGTCAAGATTTCTGCTTCAAGCGAGTTTATCAGATAAGCCTTTTTCTTTTCTCGGTGATATCATCAAGCAATACGAGGAACTGCTCTAACCTGAGACGAAATACATCCCAATCTCCGCTTATTTGAGAAAACGGTGGAATTCTCCCAGATTCCATTCTCACGAGAGGGAAAAAAAATTAACCCTAGTTACAACAAACGACAACAATACTTCCCAAAAAACAATTTACAACAATCCGACAAATCCTCCACAAGAAAAAAACAAAATCTTATCTTTGAAGCTGCTGCTGCTGACTTCTCAAGACCGTCCTTCTCGTATGTGAGTGCCCTTTCCTCGGCACTCCGGAACTTTAACTTCCGTGAATAGGCTCAGCTGTTCAATCTGCCAAGCCCCAAAACGACCACTGCCTCCTTGTTTTCGAGTGCCATTTCCTCGGCACTCAGCAACCCAGACTGTGGCTCCAGGGATAGTTTTTAGGGAAAACTCCGATCTTCCGTCCTCGGCTGTAGGTAGCCTTAAAAAAATCGGGGTGACTTAGCCCTCCTTGTTTTTGTCGGTATATTTTTTTTCTTCTTTTGCGTACCCAGCAATCCAATTCACATTTAAATTTGTGTCCTTTGGCTGCGCCAGTTGTAATATTCTTCAATAACGTTGTTGCTCACTTCCCCCCAATTACTTATAAATGATTACAACGTAAGTTCGTTCTTGTTGTTTATTGTGAATTACAATCGGGACAATTATATTGTTGGTAATGTCTGAATGCGGGAGCTCTCTAATTAGATCTGAAGTTGGATCGCCTGACAACCGACCGCTTTGCAAGTATGTTCGTTCGGAAACATTCGGCTCTGTCGACTATCTCCGAAAGAACATGGTCTTATCATCTATATCATAGATTCTCAACCTTTTTTTGCCCACCGCCCCCTTTGACAATATTTTTTTTTCTGGCGCCCCCCAACTGCTTTTACATACCATCTTGGGGGGGGGAGGGCGATGGGTTATGGCTCCTATCCTATTTCTGAGAAGAATATTGTTAATTAAAACGCGTACTTAATTATATAAAGAATTATTTTTATTAACATAGAAAAGGTATTGAATTTATAACTTATTTAATGAGATGGTTGAATTTGATGCGTTTTAAGAAGTTTATATTAGGCTCGATTTTACTTAAGAACAAACGTAAGTCGCCGCGTTCAGTAATATGGAGCCTATTTCTCTTTTTGGTAACCAACGTTGCTACAGCACTGAATCCAAGTTCAGGTAAATAGGACGATGGTAATGCTATTAAAAATCGTTGAACTATCGACCATAATCCTAAGTACAGTTGCGAAATCGGCTTCTGCAGCCAAAACTCTTGGTAGCCATTCTTAAATTTAATTTTTAATTCCTCATTTGTCGTCAGTTCTATTAGTTCTTCTTCTAACTGTGATGATCCTGCTGTGTTGACATTTGAAAAAGGATCCAAAACCCAATCTGGTATGTCCATGTTTAAAATATCCTGGAATCGTTCCTTGAAATCACTGTGGAGGTTTTCCAAGTGTTGACTGTAAACAAGCAAGTCGTCGTTCTTGAATGATACTGCTGATAAATTTGAGAAGTTATTAAATTCCCGTCTGCCTATATTTCTTTTATATAATAGTAGTTTGGATACAAAAGCTGCAACGCAATTTTTTGTCTTAATCAAATTTAAGTCATCTCCTTGAAGTTGGAGATTGACATCATAAAACAATTTATACAGGTCTGTCAAGTACGCAATATCGTTCTTCGATGAGGTGAGGTTGTCGCGCAATTCTGTGTCTTTGTTTCATAGGAACTCTATCACAGACTCAAACAGATTGTAAAATCGAGTCAAACATGAAACTTTTGACAGCCAACGCACCTCTGTGTGAAGCAGCAATCGGTTGAAATCTTCATCATTGGCAAGCAAATCTGTCCAAATAATCTGTCATTCAATGAGTTACTTCTGATTTTATTAACTGCTCTGATAACATATTGCAGTGATGTATGGGGGTATTCACTCAGATTTTTCGAAACCAAATGCTGGCGATGAATTACGCAATGCACAGCAAGCAAGTCAGGAACTTTATTTTTTAAGCACACTATGAAGCCTTTGTGACGCCCTGTCATAGCTGGGGCGCCATCCGTAGCAGATGACAAAATATTATTTAAAGGAATTTTCTTTTCGTCACAAAACTTTTCCAGTGTATTAAATATGGTTTCTCCTTTTGTACCTGTTTCCAAATTTGTAACAAACAATAATTCTTGACATATTTTCTCATCTTTGATGAATCTCACGTATGACAATAACAATGCTTCATTGGTTAGTAAAGTGGACTCATCCAGCTGAATTGAAAATCGACAAGACTGCAGATGATTGCACAATGATTCTTCAATGTTTTCAGCCATTTCATCAATTCGTCTTTGCACAGAACTATTGCTCAAAGGAATTTTTCGGATAATATCTGCAGCTGGTTTATGGAGCACAGTGGTTATTACTTCTTTTACTGCTGGTAAAATTAAATCTTCCCCAATAGTATGTGGTTTGCCTGCTTTAGCAATCAACAGTGAGATATTGTACGAAGCTCGAAGTCCATCATCGTCTTGCTTAGAAGCTGTCGAGAATAGTTTTGATATATTTGGCTGAATTTCGTACTTCTTTTTCATGTTTCGAAAAAAGGTCACATATTTGTCTTTCTTATCCGGGTGGATTTTATTAAAATGATCTTGAAACCTAGAAGGCTTCATCGCTTCATTTGAAAATGTTTTTCGACAAATAAGGCACATTGGCGATGATGGATTTGTAGTATTTTCGATAAATCCGTATTTAATATAATCCACACCATATTGCCGTATGATAATATAGGGTAATATATACAGGTAATCCCGTTGTATGAGATATTTCACGTGAAATCGGAAGATTTAAATTTAAAATATTTTTTTATTCTAATCAACAAATTAAAATTATCATTCATAAAATTTAATGTAGATCTGAATGTAACGGAATCTATCAGTTCAATTTTCATTCACTTCCCAAACTCTCGAATGAATTTTCGCAAACGTGATAAAAATGATTAAAATACACACAATAACAAAAATTACCCATTAAAGTTTACTTTCCTTTATTAGTATGTGATTAGCGTGTTTTGTCTTTTTTAAACCATATTTTTTTACTTGCCAACGCCCCCCTGTACCATCTCAACGCCCCCCAATTGTCTCTGGATCTTCTACCGCCCCCCTGAAGGACTCAAACGCCCCCAAGGGGGCGTTATCGCCCACGTTGAGAACCTATGATCTATATCTATATATACATACACAACAACCGTCTATAGTATTAACATGTAAAACGTCAGTTAATCCCTTTACAGTTTAAAAGATTATTATTTAAACGGAATGTATTTAATATTATGTGTGACATTGTTTATGTATGATAATGTCTGATAATTTCAACGGAATATAAGCGTTTTGAATAATGAACAAACAATATCATTCCGACATTGCTACATATGTTTTGAATTGTAATAATAATGAGCTATCTGAACATTATCTGGACTTCGACACATTCTGAAACAACATCAAAATCTGAAGGATGCGGACACATGGAAAGGAAACCAATTTAAAATTTAATGAACGGTGTAAATACAATCTGTTACTTTGACATTTACTTGTCGAATGTAAACATTTTTGTTTACTGCAAAACGGTATCCATCTTGGATCATAGACAATAATAAAGTTATACAATCTACATATGTTTTTATTATGATATATTTTTTATTGTTAACTTATTATAGAAGTTAAAATGTCTTTGATTGGAACTTTATACTTCCATGAAAATAACATTTGACCTTGAAGTAAGGTTGACATAGTTCTCTAGACATTTTCTTTACGGGCAATAAGCAATAAATTTATCAATCTATAATCCATAGTACTTGAAATTACTATAGTGTTGGCAATAATGAAACGCTAAGTTAATATTTATGATGAAATGTATTGTCTCCACGATTGATAATAACAACATTCAAGAATCAGCAAGATTATTTTCCGCCATTTGTAAATCCAGCCGTTGGCTGTCCGTGCTTGCCCGTGCTGTTGGTAGTCTCCTCCCGTCCCGCCAGCCAAGAAGAGTTAGTAGTTCCCTTCTTTACCGGCCGCTATAGCTCGTGTAGTTTCCTTGTTGGCCGCCAGAGGCGATAGCAGTACCTCTGGCGGTGGTTGAGAAAAGCAAACGTGTGAAGCGGCAATATTCAAACATGCTGCTAACACGGCCATACTGACCACTCCTTTGACCTCAAAGCAAGAAGCTAAAAGAAGAAAAAAAATTATTACAGGGGTTGAAATTTTTTTCAACCCCACAATGGTACTGACAAACAGATTACCCTGTTCGCCCTTCCTGACCATTACAGAAATTTGTTCATCCGGTCAATTCCTCATATTTTCATATGTGTCCGTCACTCTGTGAGTGATGCCATTGGGTTTGGTGCCCAACACGTCAAAATGATCGTTCAGCAAGAGTTCTACCACCTTATAAGACAAGCTCCGAAACCGACCTTTCAACTTTTTGTACACGTCAAAACGATCGTTTGGCAAGACTTCTACCACCTTATAAGGCAAACTCCGAAACCGACCTTTCAACTTTTTTTACCCCGGATTTCCCTCAGAAATCCGTATCAAAACCTCATCGCCAACGCGATACGAAGGTTTAATTAACCGTTTCGCATTGAATCGTTTCATCTGCCGCCTTTGATCTGCATCAAAAAGCATGAATCGGTTCGAGTTGAACCGTTTCATCTGCCGCCTTTGATATTCATCAAAAGCACCCGTGTCTTAGCACATACGGCCATAAGGTCCTGCCAATCACCAACCTGTGAGTTTATGAATCGGTTCGAGTTGAACCGTTTCATCTGCCGCCTTTAATATTCATCAAAAGCTTCTTTGGCTGAGCACATACGACCGTAAGGTCCTGCCACTCACCGACCTGTGAGTTTATGAATCGGTTCGAGTTGAACCGTTTCATCTGCCGCCTTTGATATTCATCAAAAGCTTCCGTGGCACCCCAAAAAGATACGCCATCGCCAAAATTGCCTTGATGACAACTTTCGTGCTTGTTTCTGCCTCCGCCTCTAATCAGTAGTTTTTTTCATGAAACCATCCTGGAGAGCAATAACACGCAGCATTCCGTCCACGCTCTTTACGAAAGATCATAACAAATTGATCTACCTGCTCGACGCAACAGCAAAAGACATCTCCATTTTCTAAAAACCCCGGGCTCACATATCACATCGCCCAGTATCTCATTTTCCAACCAGCATTTAAAATAGTTTTTCACATATTTTGTGATAACATTCCTCTTCCATGGAAACCAGTATTTGTCCCGGACGGCAGCCAGTGTTTGATAAACTCCTAGATGTCCATCTCATCATGAAGAATCCAAAGAACCCCACACCTGACATATCTAGGTGTTCACCATTTCGAATATCTTCGAACCATTCAACATCGAATCATTTTGATTATCTCCGAATCATTTCAAACCACTTCGAATCATTTCGATTAACTCCGAACCATTTCAAATAACTTCGAACCATAATATAAGGTTTCGACATAGTATGCATAATCGTAATTCAACATGATTACAACTCCTTTTCGCCACACATAAACGGGCTTTAATTTTCGCAAACATATTATATTAGTAATTATTGATAAAAATCTGAAATGGAAGGAACAAATATGTCAAGTAGTAAACAAAATTAGAAAATTAATATACATATTTTTAAGAATTAGAAATTTTTTGTCAATAAAAAATCTATATTTAATCTACTATGCCTTAGTTCAATCAACTTTGCAATACGCTATTATTAGTTGGGGATCCGCACATAAATGTAATCTTATTCCAATAGAAATTGTACAAAGAACAATTATTAAAATTATATTAAAAAAATCCTTGGACTACCCAACAGAACGCATATTTGATGAATTCCAAGTACCTACATTTAAAGATTTATATATTAAAAATTCATTAATTCAAATTATAAAAGAAAAAGATAAATATCAATTTTTAAACGAAAACAGAACGCGACTTAAACATGTTTTTATATGCCCAAAACTAAATACGTCTTTTGCACAACACCATTACACTTACCAGGGAAGAACTTTTTTCAATCGTCTACCAGAAGAAATCAGAAGCATTAATGATAAAACCCAAATACTGCTCTCTGTCAAGAGACATTTTAAAAACATTCTGAAGAAAAAAACTAATGCCACTTAATTATCCTTACAAATATCCTCAGTTTTCCATAATATTCTTTCTTTTATTTAAATATATACAAATATCTTTGGTTTTCCATAATATTCTTTCTTTTTAAATATATACTATTATATACAATTACAACACACATATATTTATGTAAATGAATTATTTAAGTACTAAGTAATAACCACATTTATGTACACTCCTTTTCCATACACAAGCATATGCTTTAAATGGAAAAGTAGTAAAAAAACCTAAGATGTAAAATTATCATTTAGCAACATGTAAAACATATTAATGAAAATAATAAAAAAAAAAAATAATATTTCCTTTTGGTTATTTCATAAAGCCATCTGCGATGTCCATACTCAAAGCAAATCACCAAATTGATCCTCTTTTTGTCAGCTAGACGGCTACCAAGATCAGACAGTCATCGCCGCGTAAACTTTCAGCATCGTAATTTTGAAACATTTAGAGGTTCCGAATATTTCACCAATTGCCATCAAGAGATCATATTCATCTGCTATCTTCTGGCCCTGAAGTCAGCTTCCCTGAGTCACTTTGTATTTCAGGTTATTCGCCCAGCTTAATGCTAGCGACTTTATTTGACAGCCGTTTGTTGACATTTTGGACACATGTCTTCGATCATCAAATTAGGCTCACGATGATAAACACGAAAGGGAAAGGTCTTTTGACGAATCCATTGAACCACAAATGAGTTTTCAAGCACCAAATTAAAAATTTCAATGCGTAGTTTCACTCCTTTCGGCGGGAACACGACCCACGCATTCCTCCGACATCACAATAATACATCTGTCATCACTGTAATTACGCGACATTTTTACGTAAATTCACAACAGAAGTCCAAACATTTCACATATATTCAGAAGTCCGATACACAGATTGTCGCGGTGTAACAAAATCACCGGCATCAAACGTAAACAAACTCGAGAGACGCCGTGGTGGCCGCCGCTTTGTTTACAAAACGCGAGTTTTTGTCAGGTGAACGAAACAAAAGTCAATAAACACTTGCTTTTACGAATCCCACTTCTGATGTTAGCAATAATAAAACGCTAAGTTAATTTTTATGATTAAATGTATTGTCTCCACGATTGACAATAACAACATTCAAGAATCAGCAAGATTATGTTCTGCCATTTGTAAATCCAGCCGTTGGCTGTCCTTGCTTGCCCGTGCTGTTGGTAGTCTCCTCCCGTCCCGCCAGCCAGGAAGAGTTAGTAGTTCCCTTCTTTACCGGCCGCCATAGCTCGTGTAGTTTCCTTGTTGGCTACCAGAGGCGATAGCAGTACCTCTGGCGGTGGTTGAGAAAAGCAAACGTGTGAAGCGGCAATATTCAAACATGCTGCTAACAATAGTAGTTCAAAATCAACGTTACAATGTAAACAACGACTATTTCTTCCATAGTATTGTGTCAATTCGATAATCAAAATGTAAACAATAATTCAAATTGTAAATTACTTGCGACATGTTAAACTCCAGTTAAACCGCAGTTACCAGAATGAAAAATGAACGGCTTAAACACAATGGGATGCCAATTGATACGCTAGTATTGAACATTTAACGGTATTGCGTCAATTGATAGGTATACAGGCTAGCAAAGCGCCTTTGCCCGGTGCATTGCAACATATTATTTCGGCCTCAACTTTTCAGTTTTCACTGAGCGCCAAATTCTGTTTAAAACAGAAAATGTTGCGCCGGCATAGCTGTGGAAAGTATCATGAAACTCTTAATTTCATGGGGGCATGGGAAAGATGATTCATCCTGGTAATTGAGGTGAAACTTGGTATGTTTATGAAGTAAAAGAGTTTTAAGTGAAATGTAAGTATATTGTAATAAAATTATTAACATCAGCTTACCCCGACTAGACCGTATTAGTGTGAACTAAACTATCTAAGTAAATGCCGTGGCGATGATCCATTGAGAGGTCCGTCCCAGGATGAAAGCCGGTCCAAGCTTTCGGTCCACCAGGAAGTAGCGGGTACATAGGGTATTTTGCCACTTTCGTCCACATATAAACCCAATCAAATAAAAGAGGTCTTTAGGTAAATAACAGTTTGTATTGTAAGGAAAACAAATTACAGCAACCCGCCAAGGAATGTCGTCATACAAACAAATTGCAGTTTCCTAGCTACCATTACCCCTATCAAAGAATCTCTCTGGGTCCGGGATTGCGCCGGGTGGATTTTAGTGGCTTCACTGGGACACATTACATTAGGAGGATTGACTCACAGCGTTTGCAGGGTAGGGCGGCAGCTTGGGGGTCCATGCGGGACGGGGTCTTCATGGCCGGGTAGAGGGCGGAAATCACGCGTTCAACTATCCGCGAAAAGAGGTCATACTGATCTCGATCACACGCGCGGTACCTGCGATTCTATAAGGAGCTCGAGTTCCCATGGTAGGCAAAGGCTCCCATCGGCCATTACGTACAGAATTCGGCCGTGAGTGAATTTAGCTAGACACGAGCGCGGGTGCAGCGTGCCATGGGTAGATTTCAACTGGCGGGCGAACGGTAGCATTCTCGGTGCTGACCGCGGCATCTTGTGGCGCCACTTGTCGGCCGTTCGCAAATTGACTATACCGGAAATACTTCGTGATGGAGGAAGCGACTATTTTAGTGTTGTGATTCAAAAAAATCAAAAATACTGTTAATGTTTTAGTCAATTTAAATATAGCTTTATAAAAATATTCCCCTTGATGAAAAAAACTTCAATAAGGTATGCTTATATATTAAAATTGATGTACTAAATATCTCAACAACATCAGAGTATTTGTTTCCTAGCTGTTGAATCCGTCGCATAGGAGTGTAATATTCGGATATTGTTGTGAAATTGCTACAATAATATGGTAGGTACTGTATTGTTACTGACCTGCCTGGAGTATGAAAAGAGATTACATATAATAAATCTGGGGTATCAAACATTGAATGAATGATTTTATACAAACAGGTTAAATCGGAAATGATTCTACGATCAGATAATTTTATTAAATTTAATGAAGAAAGTACGTTATCGTAATTTAGGCATTCACTAGGAATGCCCATTTTAAAATTTACATATCTTAAAAATTTATTTTGGATTCTTTCAATGGCATGTGAATGAACCTCATAATTTGGGGACCAAATCGTGGAATTGTATTCTATATGACTCCTTACTAGTGACATATATAATGTTTTTACAGTATTGACATTATTGAAATCATTAGATACCCTTAAAATAAATCCCAACATTTTCAAAGCTTTATTGGTTATTATTTCTATATGCTGTTAACTTAAAAACTGAGGTGCCCCAAGGGGAAGCCAGGGTTAACTAAAGGCCCCCCAAGTTACAGCAAACCTGGTTCCGGTGTCTAGCTCAGTCGTGCGGTGGTAGAGCAGGTTCTCTTCACCCAGGGGGCGAGTGGGCAGCAAGAAATGGTTGATTGGGAAACTCCACACATGACTCGTCTCAAAGCAAAGAATGTTTCGGGGTAACAAAAGCAGTGTATTGCATTCTGAAATTGGTTACATTTTACATGGAATTACATCAAGGTGAATTGGCTACCTGAATACTAGCTAATTCTCTCTCCAAGTCTGGGTTTAACGCGCAGGTGCTAGGAAATTTAACAAGGACACAATAAAGGGTACAAAGTAGCAACTCACGGCGTTGTCGGGCAGCATTGTCGTCACGTACTCCATACGTTATTTGGACATCTTCCAGCGTAGAATACCACTCCGGAACGGGGGACCAACTGTACTTTCTCCCCGTTCTCAGATTAGGACTGCGTAAAATCACATGTTAGGTTTAACGGCCTACGGCGTGCGTGAGAGCGCGGCTGTTTACCTCAACGGCTGGCTTGTTTCTGTGGGCGCGTGGTCCCTGCGGACCGAGCGGGGAGCAACGGGCCGCGGGGGGAAAGAGTCCCGCTGTTGGGTCAGGCCACTGAGCGGCGCCAATCAGCGAAACTTCCGGTGTTGCCGACTTCGCGAAACACTCCTTCCCGAAAAATTTATCATGTACCTACTTGCGTTACATAACAATGCTTGATAAAGTTGAATTTAATTTTTAAGTCATTAATTTCCTTGACAGATACTAACGACATATTGTTAATGGAATAATCGAAAAATATTGGATTCTTTACTCGATAAAACCTCATAATTTGACATTTGCTTATGTTAAGTTACAAGCGATTATCATGACACCATATAATAAATCTTAACAAGTTATTTGACAATATATAGCAATCATTAATGTTTCTAATTGCTTTGAATAATTTCAGGTCATCTGCAAACATTAATACTTGAACATCATTGAAAATATATAACACATCATTAACAAATAATAAAAACAGAATTGGACCTAAATGTGACCCCTGGGGCACACCGCTTGTAGCAGTGAATTTGTATGAAAATGTACCATCAATTTTAACAGCCAGTAATCTGTTGATCAAGTAACTGCTAATCCACTCATATAGTGAACCACTTATACCGAATTTATGCAGTTTATTCAGCAATAACTCATGATTAACTTTATCGAACGCCTTACTTAAATCGGTATAAATAGAGTCAACTTGACATTTACTAGACATGGACTCAGATATATAGTTTTGATACGTTAACAAGTTAGTAAGGGTAGATTTTCCAGTAGAGAAACCATGTTGTTTAGGAGAAATTACGTGGTTTAGTCGGAAAATAATGTTTTTAAGAACTATTTTTTCAAAAATTTAGGATTTTTTTATAAAAGGCATACCTCGTGTTTATCACCTTTTTTTGAAAATTGGCGCAAGGAAGCTGAATTTCCATTTAGTAGGAAAGCATCATGTTCGTAATGACTGATTAAACATTGATTAAATATAAAGGATACGCCAGATTGGAAGCACAATTATGTATTCAAAAATATAGGAGGTATTTTATCTGGTCCACCGCTTTTGCTTTGATCTAGTAATTTTAGTTCAGTCAATAAATCATTATATTCTATGTGGATACAAGATAAGTTAAGATTATGATCAGTGGTAAAATTTGATGCTGTACTAGCAGAAATTGGTGTATTACATTCATATACACTTTTAAAAAAATCAGCAAAAAGGTCAGCGATACTTTGAGTGTCTTTGGACTTTTTACTGCATATTTCAAGTTGGTAGGTAAACCAAAGTTGTTATTTTTCATTGATTTTGCGTAGTTCCAAAAATACTTTGAATCATGATTTATTGAAGTTTCAACATTATTAATAAAAGAATTGTAGCAAATTTTTGATAAGATTTTGCAATCTTTTCTAACGTTTTTAAATTCAATATAATTTGATAAAGACCTGTCTTCTTTATATTTCTTATGTAAAACTTTTTTAAGGGCAGTTAATTGAACAAGTTCTTTATTGAACCATCTCGGATATTTCGATTATTTAAAATGAATGAGTGGGATGAGATCTGAAATAATTTTATCCAGCAAATAATAAAATGATTCAATATTTTGATTCATATCGCCTTCTTTAAGAAATGACCAATCTTCCTTGTGGAGACGATCATTTATATCCCGGTAGTTCACATTTTTAAAGATAAACGTAGGAGTTGAAATTTGTTGATTGCCTTCTTTAGTACAAGGGATAAGTATTGCTAGTGGGGGATGGTGGTTGTCTATCGGAAGAATAGACTCCAACGATTCACTTATAATTACGTTGCTCTCATTTGACAAAACTAGATCAAGAACACGATTATTAATATTACGTACATGGTTAAATTGGGTTAATTAAAAAGTAAAGACATATCTAGAATTTCTCGTTCATAGGCGGTTGTTGGTATTGAATTAAAGTTATTGTCTAAAATGTTGAAATTGCAATTAGGTAGGTTATAATCGCCGCAAATAATTATTTTAAGATTTGGGTATTTTGTTATTACCAACTCAACATCTTCACAGTGTTTTTTACAGATTAATATGTTGGAATTAGGAGGGATATAAACAGTTCCAACAATAGTCTTCTTAAAATCACCACTTAACAATACGAATATTTGTTCCACATCAGTATTTTTGATTTTAAGTATTTTCGAATTAATGTGTTTGCGGACCGCTATCAAGACTCCACCTCCTCTTGTATTGGAGCTAGTATTCTGACTCCGGTCTGCTCGGTGGACATGGTGACTATGTAGTCCAAGCTCCGATGAGAAGATTGATGATGTTAGCCAGGTTTCAGTGAGTATGATGACATCGTTTGAGAAAGATGGATCATTTACTCTGAACACCTTTAATTTTGTTCTGATGCCCCTGACGTTCTGGTAGTAGATGAGGCGTTTATATGGCTGGAGTTTTTTGGTTGAACGTTGACAATTTTAGGTGAGTTATTAATATATTTTATAGTTAAATTATTTTCTCCCTTATTTTTCCGGTTTTCTAACTCCTTCCATACGTTTTGAATTTCTTGGCGCTGAACCCACGTCAAGTCTTTTTTGGTTTTAATACTGACATTTTGGTAGTCTATCGCCTTTTTTTGAAGAACCAGTTTCACTTGATGTTGGTCTGACAGTTCAATCTTGATCGGACATATTTTATCCATTTCTTTTTTACCTAAACGGAACATTTTTATTTCAGAGGTATCAACATTTTCAACTTTGTTTAGGATACTCAAAACTTTGTTCATATCCTCCCTCATGCAGTCAGTTTGAGTACCAGCTGAGCACTCAGGTACATTAAACATAATAATATTCTTGGAACGTAATTTTCTCTCTTCCATCTCCGCTAGACTTTCGCAGATTCCAGGTAGGTCTTGGATGGTATTAGGTAGAGGTTGGACCTGGGGCGGTTTCTGTTTTGAGATATTTGTATAGGCCTTCAGCTCTCCTAGGAAGCCCACTTTCGCACCAACTACACTAATATTACCCAAAAGTTCCGAAAGTTTAGGAGTTAGTTAAGCCATTTGTTCTTTGGTAAATTTATTAGATGGGTCCATAATGGTACTGTTTAAAGCGTTTATTATATTACTAGCCATCGTAATAAAGTGGTAGGGATCACACAACTCCATTATTAGCAGTTCGA
Organism: Limnephilus lunatus; assembly: GCA_917563855.2. Taxonomy (NCBI): domain Eukaryota; kingdom Metazoa; phylum Arthropoda; class Insecta; order Trichoptera; family Limnephilidae; genus Limnephilus; species Limnephilus lunatus. The sequence goes on from OU830604.1 coordinate 2,386,851, forward strand.
AGTAGGAATATAATATCAGAAAAAGTTTAGCTGCCCTGGATCACGTATTCGGGATATTATGCGTAAATGTGAAGGTAACGTTTAATTATGCACACATACTAGAAGCAAGTTCGTACTGACAACTGACAGTTCTGATGACAGATTTATAATTATTTTGTTTTTGATATATCTTTTAAATGCAAGATTGGAATTACTTAGAATTCTGTCACTTCACTAAAACTCGATTTGCACTTGTAAATTAATATTTTCTTTACGCACTGGTAAAAAATTAGATATTCTTATTTATATTTTAAACTGGAGCAGAAAAAAAAACGTGCACTGTTTGCATGTAGTATTGTTGTATTGTGATTGTTATGGCGTAGACGTCAGACCAACAACCAATCAGAAAGAAGGTTGTGTTGCCCGTGTAAAATTTAGCGAATGGGTTGAAAAATTACAGTGGAAGTACAAATAAAACGTAACTAAAGAGTAGTAACCAAAAAGTAAATGAGTATGTCTCACTTTGATATTTGTGTATAAATTATTAATTTATTATGAAACCCCAGAGAAAATTACTTTGTACAGAAACTACTTTTAATTAATACCCTAAAACTTACAAAAATTCACACATTATAACGTTATTATCGCATTTTATGAAGTATAAACACACAAGGTGGGTAGGGTGGCAATTATATTTTGTATGCAAGGTAGAAATCGTAATTTAAAAAAAAATTGAAATATTTGCGAATTAATACGATTGTAATCTTTATTCTTCGTTATTTTAAAGCCTAATATTTATTCTACAAAATGGTGCATATTTTTTTTTGTATGATTAATTAAAAACGTGTGTAATTTTTAAACTGTTTCAAGGCACACTTTATTTTTCCAAAATGTACACTTTTTTTGAGAAATACTGTTATTTGTTTTGGCACTATCTGCAATTGGTAACAAATAAAAACACTTACCTAAAACGGATATCCTAAGTACAAGTTATAAGAACAGGAATAACAATATCACTGGAATGTCACCTTTGTAAGTTTACTCGAATTAAAAAAGAACGAGAACACATACGTTCTCTTATGTCACAGTCATAGACTCGACTGAGCGGCGCGGCGCCGGCGAGCGATTCGGGTCGAAGGCAGTCAAGAGCGTGCGCATTGTTTTGTTTGTTAAATACATACATACGTTAAATCCCTTATGATGCTTCTACGGAACCCCAGTGTTCTGCAAAACACCTTTTGGGAAACGCTGGCGTAGGCAATACGTATGCGTGTTAAAAAATTGAATTATTGAATAATTAAATTAAAACTGAACTGTGTTGATTGTTTTACCAGGGTGAGCTTGTTAGTTGCCGAAACTGTTTACTCCCTTTATATTGGTACTAGCAGATTCTGCTCCTCAGCATTGCGACAGCAGTTCACAAACCGCATCCAGTTGGCGCTGGAAAGGTTTTCTCCATCCACATACTGCACGCCGCGTTTGGTTTGGCGGATCTGCCATAAGTATTGACTATTCGGGTTGGGTTTTTTTAAGAGTTGGCCTTTGTAGGGTCCGAAGCGCAGGCCCCGCTCCTGGTATCCCCGAGGGCCGCAGCGCCACAAGCAGGGGACAGCCTAGCTCTGTGGCCCCCGTCTTGTCGTCTGGCACCACCAGCAGCGGTTAAAATGTCAGGAAGCATCTCGAGCACTCGTCACACCAGGTGTATGCATCGTCCTCTTGTTCCTGGAGTTCCATATATATAGTTCACCCTCTTCCCGGGTATTCTCTTCAAACGCCTCTTCTTAATGTATACAGGTTCGCTGTTGTGGTCAGTGTCTAAATCATGCTCTAATCTTTTGAAAGGCGTGTAATTGAGCTGATCTCAGTAGACATTTCAAGCCTGATTCCAATTCAGCTACACTTAAATTGCCTTAAATTCTACCTTTAAGACTTCTGCAGTTATTGACAAACCGCAATACATATGCTGTAACCCTTTTCAATTTAATAAATGACGAGAATTTTTCAAATATCTCCCATTCTTGAATATCTGTGGATTATAGAATATTTTTGCTCTTGAGTTCCGGAGGATTTAAACAGGAAATGTTTGATATGGGTCAAGCGTTGACTCCTTCGGTCAACCAACTTGGTTCATTCCACCATATTGCAGAATTTATCAATTTATCTGTATTAGTTCCTCTTGAAAGTATATCCGCTGCATTGTCGGATGATGATACGTGTCTCTTTAGATCTGGATCACAAAGTTTTTGTATTTTAGCTACTCGGTTTGCCACGAAGGTGTTCCAACGAGTAGGTTGGCCTTTCAGCCTGCACAGCGTTATCATAGAGTCAATCTCCACTATATTTAGCGCTTGTTTTATATCTTTTATTAACTTTACAGTAGCACAGCACTACAAAGCTCCAACTTAGGCAGCGAAATACACGTCAATGGTGCTACCCATGATTTGGACGTTATTAAATGTGAATGCCACTTACCAATAGGGTCCACTGACACCATGTAAACGCAGGCTCCGTAAGCCTTCCCAGATGAGTCGCAAAAACTGTGTAGTTGTAGATATTTAGATTGCTTGCAAATAATTTTTCTTGGTATTTTCAACACATTTAGCTGAATTAATTCTTGTACGAAGGTCCTCCAGGGTGCTAATATTTCATTGGGCAATTGATCATCCCATAGCTTTTGCATTATCAATTTGGCTATGACTATAAACTGTCCTAGGAATGGATCGAATGTTGATGCGATGCAAGATAATATCTGTCGTTTGCTCTCGGTTCGACCTGATGGCTTCATTATCACATAAGGAAAATAATCAGATTCATTATTCCATATTAATCCTAATATTTTCTCAGTCTTTGGATTGTCAGTAATATTTTTTTCTGAATTGCCTGATTCGGCAATCTTAGCTTGGCCCGACTCGGCTGACAACTCCAAGAGATTGGGCCTCCATTTCCTCAAAGTCATCCCCGCAGACAATAAGATGCTGATTGACTGCTCTTTTAACTTTCTACAGGATTCCAGGTCATCCCCTCCAAGTCATCCAAGTCATTAACAAGTTATCCAAGTCATTAACGGTTAACAAGTCATCCATATAGAAGTCATTTTCTATGACCTGACTAGCTCTAGGAAAATTTATATTGTTATCCATACAAATTTGGTGTAGGCTTCTAGTGGCTAAGAAGGAGGAAGGCCCCAAAAGCTCTCCACGCCCAGTAGGATGTCGATGGGTGCAGATATATTGAAGTTTGGGTCAGCTATCTCCAATCCTGGTGGTAGCTTGAATTTTTTTTGCCATTGTCACTTGGGGTAGGTTAGTTGTAATTTCTCCTAAAATCAGACATGATATTTCGCATTAGAATATAAGTTAACAATAATAATCTAAACGAAAATATGAAAGAGAACAAGACACAGAAAAAAGACAATGTTGCAACTGGGACTCGAACCCAGACCTCTCCGTCTAACCGGGACGAGCGCGTTAACCAATTTCGCTATTGCCACCTTCTGTCAAACCGTCATATTTGTCAACTCATATTTTCAAATTTTAGAATTAACATTATTATCAACTAATTATTAAAAAAATATATATAATATATGCCTTCTTGCAATTGGCAATGAATAGGTGAACATTTTCTGAAATTGCAGCCAATGGGTCCGTTTTAAGACAGTGTTACTGTCATTGAAATAAATATAGTTCAAGAGCGTGAGAAATCAGAATTGAGACATCACGCAACGAAAAATTTCACATCCAGAACCATCAGTAGCAAAAATGCATTTGGTGTTCTCGTGATTCGATTTGAAGACTGAGGTATAAAATAATCAATTCAAATTTAGAGCGAAAAACATCTTGTCAAATGGAAAATTAATACATTATTAAATTTAATTTCTTGTAAAAATAATGTGATGGATTTTAAATTTGTAACAGTTAGCTTTACATCATTAGGGCGCTTTAAAAATACAACTAGAGAACCCAAGTAATCATTATTTTAAATCATCACCAGTCAAAAATAATCAAATGATCACAATATACCCCGTGCAAAACTGACAATAATCATTACAGACACGTGACTCGAGACAAATAATACAAAAATTATTTACATAATTAATTCATTCTTAATCTGCCGAACACTGTATAGAGAAGCACACAATACCGCAAAGGACGCTCCAAATATAACCAAAGAAAAACTCGCGTACATTCGCGATACAGTGACGACATTTGGTGACCAACTATCGATTGGCGATTCCGTGACGACAATCGTGATCAACAATCGATTGGTGATTCCATGATAAAATTAGTGACCAACAATCGATTGGCGATTCTGTGACAATATTTTTGTCCAACAATCGATTGGCGATTCCATGATAACATTAGGAAAGCTTTCATTTCTTCACAATCGGTAGGTAGGGCTTAGTTCAATTTTATATGGGTTTTTGTACTTCGTGCGAACCTCTGATAATTTTTTATTAGTACAGGTAATAATCGTATCTATCATAATAGTGTCAAATAACTCAAGCCATAAAGATTCCGAATCGGTAAATGTTTTGGGCTGCTGCCGAGGAATATCAACAATGGTGTGTCCTGCTGCACGACTCGATCTGGTAACAGGTTCTTCAGATGACCACTTGAAACTATTTTTCCTGTAATAGTACTGATTACTAGATGAAAGTGGTTATTACTTACAGTTGCAGATCCTGAAATTTGGTTGCATCAAGATGAGATATGGTGATCGGTCTAATTTGTAACTGATTCTCATTTTCCTTATTTTGTTCGTCTTCTGACTGCTCAGATTCCGTTTCGTGGTCAGATTGTAAGAAGAAATCTGGGTCTGCCTGATCATCGTCAACGTCGCTAAAATCGCCTTCAATTTCTATTTCTAACCAAGATTACAGTACAGTATTGTACAGTATTTTCGAAGTCCTCACTAGTAGTAGCAACCGTTCTTCTTGTTTTGCGGCTACTTTTTGAGGTTGTTGTCGGATTCAGGGCCGAACAACTTGTCCATTAGCCTTTGTAGTTCTGCAGGGCTGTTTTTGAGTCCGAAGGGTAATCTCGTGAAGTGGAACATTCCTCTTCCTGGTACGACGAATGCAGTTTTGTCACAGGAGGAGCGTTCTAAAGGTATCTGCCAGAAAGCTCAGGAAAGGTCAATAGAAGAGATGAATTTGGCATGTCTCAACCTGTCGAGGATGGCGTGGACAAGGGGTAATGGGTACGCGTCTGCTTCGGTACACGCGTTGAGACGTCTACTGTCCAAACAGAAGCGAGCAGAACCGTCCTTCTTCGAGACCAATAGTGTTGGGTTAGTCCACGCACTTCTGCTAGGAACTACTACGCCCAACCTTAACATTTCGCCTAGCTCTTTTTCTAGAAGTTTTAGTTTTTGGGGAGCCAAATTGTAATATCTCTGCTTTATTGGGGGACCATTTGTTTTGATTTTGTGTTCAACTAAGTTAGTTAAACCCAAGCCAACGTTTTCAAAAGCGATGGATTCGAATTTTGAAACCACATCTTCCAGTTGTTGTGTCTGGGCTGGTCCCAAATTTTCATATGGTATAATTGTGCGAATTTCGCTGATTTGAGGAGCTAGAAGCGTAACATTGGAAGTGGTAAAAACTTAGGGAGCCACATCGAATGCCTTCCAAAAATCTTTTCCAAGGATACATTTCTGGGTGATGGAGGGGATAACCAAAAAGTTGATAGAGACCACTTTGTCTCCACATTTTACTGGTAGAGAAATAGAGCCGGTTACAGTCTGAGTGGTATTGTCAGCAGTGGTGACGAGTGTTGTGTACTTTTCTAAGGTGTATCCATTGTTTATAATGGCAGGTGAGCGTTGTCTTCTAGGCAACTAATAGACGCTCCACTGTCTAAGAGGCCGGAAAAACAAACGTTATTTATGGAGAATTGCGCGAAAGGGCGACCGTCTTGTGCTTGTCTGCAACTCACCGTCTGCAACCCTTAACTATGGACGTGAAAAAAAATCACACTCCCATGGACGTCGGGTCACACAGACCCCTTCATAAAATTCTTCTAATTTTCAAACCTGGACCAATCTGACTTTAGCAAGGAGTTTATATGTTTTTTTTTTTTTTTTTTTACAGTAATACCGCACAAGAATCTCAACTGCTCCCATCTGGAGTCAGTGAGACTATGGCATCCCCAATTGGGGTATGTTGTGAGGCTGAAGGTAGTGGGGAGGGGAAGGAGGTGGGGAAGAGGAAGGTTGGGAAGTACCTGGCTATTCAGATCTGGTCACCAAACACGGCTAAAGCCATTTTCAAGCAACGTTTCAATTCTGAATGGTGGTCTTACACCAGGGCGATACTGATAGTATCTTCCACTCTGGAACGTGCCGCAAATATACTACATATTATTTTAAATGAATTAATTGTGAAATAACACAAATTAATCAAATAAAATTTATTTGCGCACGCCGGGTTCGAACCCGCGACCTCCGGATTGTGAGTCAAGAGTCTTAGCCACTGGACTACGGAGGCCAAAAGTAAAATATAAAGTATTTATAAATAAAAGATCGAGTAATAAAAATAATCAACTTTTATTTATATTTTAATAATTATCTCCAAATTTAACAAACCTAGTCAGTTTTCAGTCTTAATTGACTTGAGATCATATTAAAGCTCCTTAATTATAGTAGGTATTACAAAAATCAAAACCAATAATTTTTCCTAGCTAATAAAAGAAACAGTAACAAAAAGTCATAAAAAAAACTTCTGAAAGAAATAAAATATAAATTCTCACAAGGATCAAACTTATGTAAAATTACTGGCACTCAGAACATAGAGGCTTGGAACACTGAAGACAAACTGGCTTCTTGCAGTTAATACAGGCATGGGTTGTCTTTCTAGAGAGCTTTGATGGGCAAAATCTACATCTTTTATGATTTTTATGACCAACTTCTTCAGCCTGTATTGCCGCTGGGGGCACATCTGCACCTAATATTCGAGTAATTGTCAACCTCAATTCTCTAGGCAACTTTGTGCATAAAACTCGTCTTTGAGCATGTGGCAGGACTAGAGACCGCGCTAAAGTTTTCAAAAAATCACCTCTTTCTATTTTCTTTTCCTGTTCCTGATTGAACAAGACGTAAGCATTTACTCCACTTAAATCCAGCACCCTGAAAAATACCACCATGGGCCAACGTTCTTGTTCGGCGGCTACTAGAATAAATGGCACACTTTTTGTCGGTTTCGTCCACTCCTCCTTTTGTAGAATTATAGAAGAGAATTATTTCAGGTTTTTTGGTAATACTATCTACTTCATTGGTGTGATGCATGGAAGAAAGGAGCACTACCGCCTTATTAGGTTTCGGGACATAGGAGCATAATGTTTTTTTATTTGTGAATCCGAACAAGGTAGACTTAACTTCACGCCTCTTATTAGGCAGAAACTCTTTAGGTATCTCCCTTTTGTTCTTCTTCACTGTGCCAACATACGTCAGTTTTCTTTTCTCCAGTTCATCTACCAGTTCAATTGATGAAAACCAGTTATCAGCTGTCACGTTTCGGTTGCTTCTATGTATAGATTTAGTTAGGCGTATTACACACTGACTTGGAACAAGCAGTCGTTTTTCGTCTGTTGATAAGCCTGCACCGTCGGAGCCTTTTCCGGAATAAATGTACCCATTATAAAAATAAAAAGTTTTGGAATCGCACAAAGCTCTTATGACTAGTCCATATTTGCCAGGCTTATTTGGCATGTATGAAATCAGATGGCTTCTTCCACGAAAAGCTACTAACATTTCATCGACAGTGACACACTCGTCCAACTCATAGAGACGTTGAGAGTTTTCAACAAACTTGTCAAATATAAATGAAATAGCTGCTAATTTATTTTCTTTTTGTCGCTCAGTGCGGTCCGCTGGATTATCGAAACGCAAGCAGAGTAGAATGACAAGGAATCTTGTTTCTGACATGCAACATCTAAATATTTCGCAGCCAGTACCATCTGTAGCAAATAAGTATCTTGAATTTTCGTAGTTTGACTTCAAAACAGCTGAATAATACAAAAGGCCGATAAAGGCATTTAGCTCAATAGCATCTAAGTCTTTCAATTCCGCTCTTTCTTGATTAGCAAATTTAGATCTAAAATTAGTAATTCTTACATTGGTCCATGTTAAAATCTGCTGTCTCATTTCTTCATCAAACAGCTGGTTCCAGATGCTTGAAGGGTCTTTACATTCCTCAGCTGTCAGCCTTGATGAGCTCGTGCGGGAAATGATGTTATGTTGCGCCGTTCGAACTCTTGAATTAGGTGATAATTTTGACCATTTATACCGGTTTTTACCATAATAAGCATTCGGTGCTTGTAATTCTGTCAATGGAATATTATCATCCGAACAATCCTCTGAATTTTGATTATTTTCAGCACCAACAATTCCTTCACATTCCTCTTGTAAATCAACATCATCCGTCTCACTATGTCGCTGCGCTAATTCACTTTCATATACAATCACGTCTCGAACAGTTTCTTCACTTTCAGATATGTCAGAATCGGAATCTGCAGCCAGGAACCTTTGCACCTCTAATTCAAGCGAAGGATCATTTACAAACATTACTTTACGCCTGCAATGTTCATTTGTTGGTTGGGCACCACATTTCACAGCTGATGTAGTTGGCTCACTACTGTCCGCCATTTTGTTTTTAAATCTAGAACAAATTAAAAAAGATTATAATTCTAAAATGTAAGAAAATTATAGTCGACGGGTCACATAGACCCGAGTATATTTGTATGGAAATTATAGTCAACGGGTCTCCAGGCCCTGATCAAATTTTAAATGATTATTACTCACGTAATAAGTGCCGGACGACGCGACCTTCTCCCTCCTTGGTCATAACACAACTAAAACTGAAGCTACTGAGACGCGCGGGGATGGCACGCGCGGGGAAGGTGTTTATTCCGAGAAATTGAAGAAGGGGTTGGGCCTCTGAGACCCGACGTCCATAGTTAAAGGTTAACACTGAATATGTACGTTTATTTTATTTTTTTTGTTATAAATCATATATTGTTTTGTTAAAATATTCGGAATTTAAGTCTTCCATGTTCTCTTCGGGCTTTCCAAAGCTGATCACATCGTTTTCCAGGATAAGACAAAATCTCCCAGGTTCTATTCTTTCTCCATTTATGTATGTCCCGTTGGTTGTCTGAAAAATAGAAACTATTACTGCTCTACTATTTGTATTCAAAACATATTAATCGATGGGTTTTAATGCAACTGTAATTAAGGTTCCACCACAAAAGAAAATCAGGGAAGCCACCTTTGACGCCATCTGACGCATTCAAATAAGCCAAATTATTGGTTAAATTTAATCCGAACACCGCTCAACAAATCAGCTCGGACATCCACCATGCTCAGCTCGATTCAAACATTTTTTAAAACACTTATCTTATTCTGAAATCTTTAATTTTTATTACAATAACATAAACATGTAAGCTATGAACCCAATCCAAACTAAAATGATGGTCATAATTTTTTTTATGATAACAGAAAGAATATAAAATTAAATATACAAAAGAGAAGCCAGAGAGACACATGTAATTATCGACCAAATTCCCACTCTTCATGCCTTTTTCTTCCTAGAACTTCCTCTTCTTCCTTTCCCTAAAAAGACCCTACACACAGCATCCCCAAAGATGACATAGGACCTGACGGGAATTATTTTCCTCAAGGACTCCTGTGTGGAGCTAATGTAAAAAACGGCTAGGAATCTAGGTTTATTTAATTCTTTAGTGCTTTATTTATCGTGCTTAAAAAAACCGCGGTGTTAAAAATAACCACGAATTAATGGCGTGTTTTGAAGTGTTTTGAATATTGTCTAAATAATTTTATTTACTCATTAAGGTAGGTGGATTCTCAGTATGGCGAAGAATAGATGCTCAACCGAAGATATTAAAACCCTCTTATCTGTGTGCTACACCAAACAATTTATATTCACTATTCCATTTTCCTTGAATTTCTCTCCTCTAAAGCTCCAAGGCACCGTCAGAACATTGATGTTGAATTAACACAAATTGGGCTCATTTTCGTGGAACAATGTTGAAAGAAGATCAGAGAATGGTATGTGGAAAGATGTTTTAAGATGGATATTTGCTCAAAGACTTGTAGCATATTCAGCCGACTATGAAAATTGTTGATCTATGTAACTACTGCTCACCTAATATAAGATAGTCTTTGCAATTTCAATATTTTTCTGACCCAGACTTAACCTTTTATCCCTACAGGACAAATTTGTACTCATCTTTAAAACTCCACGTATCTTCTATACTAAAAACAATTTTTCACGTATTATTTCTCTCAGTTCACTATTGGACATTATTTTATGGGCCGGCAATTTTTTTAAGTTTAGTTTCGAAAACGGACATCAGGAGAAATTGTTTTACGTTGAGTCGTAACATGCCTAATCGAGATATTTTTTAAGAAGTTAGAATGGGCTTGATAGCAGAGGAGAGACTATGTTTGAGGTAATCGTACGTCACTACAGATGTTTTTCTTCTGCTTTGATATAACTCCAGAAGGAGTCAGACTTCCCTTAAATGGGCGAGCGAAGAAATTTTTTGGGAGGTGATTACATTCTCGTATTTCTCCAACAATCCATCTATGACGACGGGTAGCAATTCACTTTCGGGAATGGAAGTTAGAAGCTTGTCATTGATTTCCTCCGCACGTTGAGAATATTGCGCCGTGGTTTCTTTTGGTAATTGTTTGATTCAACTTAATTTTATGTTGCGCCTCTGTTTTTCCAAAATATAGTAAGAGTGCTGCCTTCAGTTCCGACCAAGAATTTGTTTTTTTCTTGTATGACTTATGCCAAGCAAAGATTTCTGGCGAGATTAGGTCGATAAAGTTTTTATGCAAAATTTCTTGTGGGACCCCTCTGATGTTAGCAGTTCCCTCCACCTTGTAGATGAAATCATCTACGTTTGTTTACCCGTTGTATTTTACTTTCCAGGTGGACAAGTCATAAACTTTGTTCGGAGAATTATTTGTTGTAGGTATCGCCTTAATTTCCGGCAGGGCTGGGGGTATGATTTTTTCTTCCCTTTGGGTGGGGTTTGAAAACTGCAGTTTCTTATAATAATATTTTCCTTGTGATTTGGATGACAATCAATTAAAACACAATTGAATTTCTCTGTATGGAAAGTGGAGGTTTATTTTGTTAATCTCACAAGTTTACATAAATAAAAGTATCTAGTAAAAAAACAAACCTGTAAGGAAAGAAACGACATTTAATGTTATTAATTGTAATGTTGATTCCTTGATCACAATCACGAAAGTAATTACTTTTAATTATTGAAATTAATCTTATCAATTTGCTTTATCATGGCAATCGATTAATTTTTTAAATATTTTTAATTATCCACAGATTATAAAATATCGAGTCGACTGTTAAGTAGGTACTGAGGCACATACCAGTGGCAGTCTACGGTACATACACAATGACGAGTCAAGATCGGCATTGTGTTAAATTAAAGAAAATTATATTTTTTGTTAAAATATAGGGCGTAGTTCACTAGGGACTTTTTCGACTTATTTTCTGGTGACAGGTTTCTTTCACGCAGAGTGTAGCAGAGTTGTTTTAGTGGACTGAAAAACATTCGGGATTATGCCCAGGGGAGCTTCAATAATCACCGGTTGGCAATCCATAATGAGAATATGGCGAGAAATGGCTGTTGTCCAGAATCCGGAAAAACGGTACGCTTGATTCCAGAATTTTCTAAGTGTTGGGAACGGAAAAAAAAATCGGCGTGGACGGGCCTTAAGGGGAAAGGTTTTCTATTTTTCACAAAACACTTTTTTAAAACTCAATGAAATTCATAAGTATTTTGTTTCTCACAAAAAAATTTGCCAGGGGGGGGGCCTTTAGAAAACACGTTTTCAATTTTTCACCATTTACTTTTGAATAAACTACACTTTTTTTAAAGGAACACACACGTACTTTTGAGAAAAGAAAGCACCAGAGTATTTTGAAAAAAAAGGAAACATTATGTTTGACACTTCACTTTTTAAGAACAAATCACAGTAGCGCGAAATAACACTTACGCATTTTAAATTTACGGTACCTGTGCTAATTAATGGAAGGAAAAAATATTAATGTGTTGACAATTTTCGGGGCGGGGATCAACGGTCTCCCTGACTTATTTGAAACAGCATAGATAAAAAGTACTTCAGTACAACGACTCTGCTGCTACGTGAGAGCGTGCGGAGAACCGTTGAGATTTTCCCGCGTAAAAGGTTGGCAGCAGTGTTCGATGTTACCTATAAATGTACATGGAAGCAACTAGTATGTGAAAAAATTTGGGGAAAAAGAAAAAACACTCTCCCGCCAAAAACCACCCGAAACATCTGCTGGTGGACTAGCCCCATAGTTGGTCGCCAGTGTGAAATGCCCACGTGGAAGCGTCAGTGTGAGAAGGGTACAAACAGCGTAAAAAGCCCACTTGGTGTGCCAATGTGAAGTGGCGTATATCCCACGTTGGAGGCGCCCATATTGAGGCCACGTGAGGCCTGTGTCGGGGCGTAAACCCTTTCACATTTGGATGGCAACAATGCAACCACCAGGGTAACTTACAACGTCCGGAGACGAGACCTGAATCAGGGTCCACCTGCGACCAGCTCAATCGGCAAGAACACGTACCTTAGGGCAGCCGTCCAGCCGCAGCTTCAATCCACCGGCGTCAGAGTGACGCCCAGATATCTCGCGTTAGTTTATTGGCAAATTAAAAGAGTGGTTTACCTTACTGCGTTTATTCACTTAAACAAAGCATATAAATCAACCTGAATTTCAATGGGCACACATAAACACAACATTATGCTACGCTAAAGAATTCCTACGTTTTTCTCTGAATCTCAATTCCTCGCATCGCGACAAGAACAGACTTTGACAGCACAAAACTAAGAGGGAACGGGCTTACTGTGGCGGATGCAGGTCCTCCAAGGCTTCAAAGCATGTTCTCGAGACTTGGCCGTAGGTCTCGAGTAGGGTTCCGTTTCAGGGCACATTATGATTCTGGTTCACAGTCTCAAATCGATCAGATTGAAATACAAAACCGCCGCGCGGCAAAATGGTATCAGCGGACCGCGCGCGTGTGTCGTTGTTTGGCCGGTCGAGTAAACAATGGCGGACCCGATATCCGTGGCTGCGTTCGAGGCGGCCGCTCAGCGGGGGTTCGCGGGCTGGTTGCGCCGTCGGCCGCGCCGCCAACGACATCTCGTTACCGTAGTTTACACTTGACGCGTTACCTAACAACAATTTGAAAGATGCACACTAATAATGATGTGACGTCTAACAGACCCGCAACATGCATTCTGACCTTTTGTCTCAGAGACACTGCGCAGCTCCACAGGCGAACGTGTTGTCGCGCCGCTAGTGAGCGCTCGGCAGGTTGATCGCCGTGTTCAATACCGAAGCTAAGGGGAAGGGCGCGGGGGTATCTTTAAAGACTTCGAAATATGACTCATATTTGTTAACTTGCCGTCTGTGAGACACCCACGTCAGTACTTAAAGGTTAACACAATTTTTTTTAACGCCATGAAATTCCCTCAATTGGAGGTTGGGCAGTTTTATTTCTTCCCCACCTTGTTCTACAGAATCGATTGCTACCATGGCAGTTGCTAAGACTGAGAAATATTGGTTTTCGAAAGCTTCCTTTTGACTAGAATTTTATATTTCGTCCGATTCCGGTAACATTTCGATTTGTTCTTGAATTACCTCGAATACATCTAGTAATGATTTTACCCGATCGTATCCCAATTTAATTTCATTTGCCGACAATGCATTTATTGAATTTGCAAACCTAGTTAGTTTTCGCTTAATTACGCCTCGCTTGTTTATTAATGATTTAATTTTTTCCATTTTGGATTCCGTTTTGTTAATATCGCTCAACTATAATCTTTCTGTAATTCAACACTGGAATGAATAAGTTCCTGAATGCGTATTTATCTTATTTGGGGAAAGCACCCGTTTGAAAGAATACAATAACAACTTGACAATACGCTATTTATTTATTTATACTGGGTTTTACAGATGTTTACACTTACATGAGAACAATCCAGTTATAAAACTCAGTTATTACACAATTATAAAAAATCTACAATTACATACAATTAAATACAAATAAATACAATTAGAAAAACAAAAACATCACAAATAAAAATACAGAATTATATACAAGGTCACTCAAGTAACACATTACAATGAGTGGTAAAAGACATGAAATACACAAGCATGCATGGAGAGACAATTCACACAATATAATTAGGTAGTACTTTTTAACAGCGCCAGAACTTTTCTTTTAAATCTGTAGAAATTATCAACGAAAATATCCACATCAGCGCACTCTATTTTGTTATACAGTCGACACATCTGTTCAGAGGGCTGAAGTAGGCGATATTATTTTTAAATGTATTCATATGAAAAATGTTATATCGTCTTAAACAATGGGAATTGGGGACATTAATTTTAATACTGTTAAGACATAATGTAGTATCAAGATGGCCGTGAATAATTTGATGTAAACATATTAGATCAGTCAATTGCCTTCTAGTTTTAAGTGTATCAATCTTGAAGTTATCACGACGTAAATCTGTATGGATAACATTCTTAGTAATTTTTTTTGAACTCATTCCACAATGTTTTCATATTTTGCAGTAATGTGGATTCCAAATAGTGCTTTCATATTCAAGTTAATTTCTAATTAAGGCATTGTAAAGAGTTAGAATTGATCGAGGATCTTTGGAAGGTTTACATATTCTGTGAATAAATCCCATCATTTTAATGATTTGCAGTTAATGTTGTTAATATGTACATCAAATATGAATTTAGAATCAAGAGTGATTCCTAGATCCCTTATTGAAAAAACTTTTTAAAAATATTATTATTGATAACATAAGAAAAATCCTTTATAATTCTATTTCTAGTAAAGTTTAAAATGTTACATTTTTCAACATTTAAGTGCATATCATTAACAGTACACCAGTTATTGAGTGTGTCGAGGTCATTTTGAAGCAGCTGATGATCGGTAACAGACTTAATTTTACGAAAAATTTTAAGATCATCTGCGAAAAACGCATAATCACAGTTTAATTTCGAGCCAAGGTCATTTATGAATATAAGAAAAATCAGGGGGCCAAGATTTGAACCCTGTGGTACACCAGAAGTTACAACTATAGGGGATGATTTGTAACTATTAATACGAACTAATTGAGTTCTGTTATACAAATATGATTTCACCCAGCGTAATAGGTCTCCATGTATTCCAATTTGTTCAAGATTTTTTTTAGTAAGATGGAGTGGTTAACTTTATCAAAAGCTTTTCGGAAATCAATATAAATTGTATCTACTTGTAATCTATCATTAAAAGAATTACAAAAAAAAAAGGGGGCCAAGATTTGAACCCTGTGGTACACCAGAAGTTACAACTATAGGGGATGATTTGTAACTATTAATACGAACTAATTGAGTTCTGTTATACAAATATGATTTCACCCAGCGTAATAGGTCTCCATGTATTCCAATTTGTTCAAGATTTTTTTTAGTAAGATGGAGTGGTTAACTTTATCAAAAGCTTTTCGGAAATCAATATAAATTGTATCTACTTGTAATCTATCATTAAAAGAATTACAAACATAATTACAAAATTCCAAAAGATTTGAGTTGATTGATCTTTGAGGAACAAACCCATGTTGCCTAGTGCAGAGAAGGGGCTTAAAGTGTGAAAAAATGTTTTTATATATCAGAGATTCAAGAACCTTAGCAAAACAGGATAGTATGCTGATTGGCCTATAATTTTTTTTATTAAAGATTGGTCTCCCGATTTTAATACTGGAACCACATGTGCTTTTTTCCACAGATCGGGAAAAGTTCCCGTGGTAAGGGATGCATTAAAAATGACAAAAAGCGGTAAACATAAAGAGTCTGCACAGCAACTAACAAAGAAAGGAGGAATATTATCAGGTCCTGGGCCCTTATTGGAATCTATTTTACTCAAAAAATATTTTATTTCATCTGCACTAATATTTATTTTACCCAAATTGCTTTGATTGTGTTCAGTTATGTTTGGCATTGAATCATTAGTAGATGATTCCGACTTGGTATAAACAGATGAAAAATATTTAGGGAATATGTTTGCTATATTTTCACCGTCATTTGCGGAAATATCGTCAAGATGCATTTACTTTAGGAATACAATTAGTTTTTCGTAGTGATTTTGAGTATGACCAGAATAACTTTATGTTATCTTGCAGACCACTTTCGACAGAGTTGATACATGATTTATAACATTTTTTGTAAATTTCCTTAAATAAGAGAATTCCCTATAATCTGACTCGTGACCATGTTTTTTTTTACCTTAAGTCTAACATTGTTTTTTTTCTTAAGAAGAGCAATCAGTTGCTGATTAAACCAGACAGGATATTGATTTTTTGTTTTAGTACAAATAGGTCCAAGGACAAAAATAATACAGGCATCCTGTAAAGACAATAAATTATGGTTCAAAAATAGTTATAAGAATTCAGCGTAGTGGAGATACACTTAATTTCACACTAATAATATAGTGATGATGAGAGATTGACAAGACTGTGTGCTTTCATGCTTTTATGATTAGAAGGTGAAAGTACATTATTTTTTAATGATTTGTCAGGTAACCATTTAATTTCGGGCAAATTAAAATCACTAACAAAAATAAACTGCGAATTGGAAATTGAATACTTTAATAATTAAGTTATTTTTTTTTTTTTGGTTTTAGGCAATTCACCCTGAAAAGAGTGCTTTGTGCCGGTAATAGTTAAAGGGGATAAAAAAATTCGGTTAATCTATTGAGAAAATAATAAAACAAATAATTAAATATTGGACTCATTTAGATCACCAAAACAAATTAAATATTGAATTCATTCAGGTTAATAAACTTACATAAAGCTGTATGAACACGAGAATTGTTAAGAGATAAAAGGTATGAAATGTTAAGGGGGGACTGGTGTGTGATTTTAATAAGCCGGCGGTATATGTTCTTGAAAGATGAATGGTTTTTACAGTTAAAGAAAACGTGGTCGAGGGTTTCCTCTTCCACACCGCACTGGCAGACCGGATCATCTAAAACTCTAATTCTAGACAAGTGAGATGCGATTGAACAGTGATTAATTCTCATTCTCGAAATACATGAAATGAATCGTTTTGAAAGTTTTTTACCGTGAAACCATGGCTTAGCAGGGATATGGTTTTGAATTCCAGCATAGAAAGATCCAGTTCTTATTTTAGAGACTGCCCAATTTTCTTCCCAGGCACGAGTCATGTTGGATTTAAGAATCGGGAAGACATCGGAGATAGGAATTCTAAAATTTTGTGGGATAGTTCCGGAATCTGAACCAGATTTGACGAGAAAATCGGCCATCTCATTACCCTCGATACCCAAATGGGCAGGGACCCAGGCCAATATCGTCTCAAACCCAGATTCACTTAGAGAATTGAGAAGATTTTTTATTTTAAATATAGTATTGTCTTCCGGATAACATACAATATTTGACCTAATTTTAGTTAGAGCACTTAGCGAATCAGTACATAGTAAGGCTCGATGAATGTTGAGAACCTGGATTTGATTTAGCGCTTGTTCAATTGCAAAGCATTCAGCTGTAAATATGGAAGCTTCTTTTGGTAATTTATAAGTGAGATTGATGTTGATTCTGGACTATATATCGATGCTCCACATCTTTTATTTTCAAATTTGGAACCATCAGTGTAAAGGATGGAAAATCCAGGGAATTTTGAAGCCACAATGCTTTTAAAACAATCATCCCCATTTTGAAATTTATTTAGGGAAGATAAAATATTCTTCCGAAAGACTGATGTTATTGTGTTCGGCATAAAAGTGATTGCCTTAAATGGAATATTGTATATAGGGAGATTGGGAACTTCTTGGAGATATTGGAGGGAAGATGATAGAGAATTATAGAGATGAAAACTTTTGATTAGGAGAGGAAAACATTGTTTTTCTCTCAATCTTTTGTTAGAATTCAAATTAACACTTAACCGATTAAGACTTTGTTTAATAGGATGATGTGATAACGATAAAGCCTTGAAAATGTATTTATTGGCAAGGAATTGCTCTTCTGAAATATAATGGAGGCTCCCCACATTCCACCTGAAGCGCATTAATTGGAGAAGACTTCATAGCTCCAATAATCATTCTAAGGGCTTTTGATTGAATTCTTTCCATTTTCTTATCTAAATATTTAGGGAGTGGGTCAAAAAGGAATGAGCCATAATCCAAGTGGCTCCGAACTAGGGAATTATACATTAATTTAAGAGTGGTAGGATGAGATCCCCACCATACTCTGGAAACTGCTCGCATCATATTAAGTCCCTTTTCACACTTTGTAGAAATTATCTGAATATGTGGAAGCCAGGAAAGTTTATGGTTCAAAAGAAGACCAAGGAATTTGATTTGAGTAGAGGTTTGTAGAGGCACATTATCAAAAGAGATTGAGAAGTGGGGAATTTTTCTTTTGCGCGTGAAAGCCACGACCCTTGTTTTAGATGCCGCCAGATTCATCCCATTTATTGACAACCAGCTTTTAATATATTGTAAAGCCAAATTCATTTCCTTAGCTGCAAGAGTAATATTTTTATGTAACAAATATATAAGGATATCATCCGCAAAGTAAAGTCGCTTGATAGAAAAAGGAATTACTGAGTCTAGCTCGCTTATATAAATATTAAACAACAGAGGACTAATAACAGAACCCTGGGGCAAACCTCTCCATAGTTTGCGCCTTAAGCATTTAGAGGAAGACTCAATAATAATGGACCTATCTTAGAGCAAATTAATAATAAATTGGACTAATTTCGGGGGGATTTGTTAAAAGCTAATTAAAAAACAAATCCCCCCAAAATTAGTCCAATTTTTTATTAATAATAAATTGGACTAATTTCGGAGGGATTTGTTTTTTAATTAGCTTTTCTTTCAAAACATTCAGTAAAACATCATCGTAAGCTGATGAAAGGTCAAGGAATGTGGCCAATGTATAAGAATTAAGGGATTGAGAAACTCGGATATCAGTTGTGAACAAACTTAAATTATCCATTGTAGATTTCTTTTTCCGAAAACCATACTGATTTGGTGAGATAATATCTTGACTTTCAACAAACCACTCTAATCTGTTTTTTATCAAACGCTCCGCTACTTTCATCAAACATGATGAAAGAGCAATAGGCCGATAAGACGAAATTTCAGATGGATTTTTTCCAGGTTTTAAAATGGGAATGATTTTTTGAGTTTTCCAATCATCCGGAATTAGTCCTGTTTCAAACATATTATTAATAAGGGATAAGAAATATTCAACCGCCATATCAGAAAATGATTTAATGAGACTATTAAATATTCCATCGGGACCCAGAGCAGAGTCAGAAAGGGCTCTTATTACTCGTTTCATCTCATCAATGGAGAAAGGAGCATCTAGCCAGTTAGAATGAGATGGATATGGCTTAATAGAAGGCATTTCTTCACATCCGGCCACTGATGAGCCCCCCATCATTTTATCCGCAAATCCTATAAGAATTTCTTCTGATATATGTTTGATTCTCGGCGGAGAATACGATGATCCGAATTTTTTTAAGCTAGACCAAACTGAAGACTGGGGAGTTTCCGAAGACAGGTTCTCACAGAACTTCCGCCATCCAGCGCGTTTTTTATTTTTCAAAATTCATTTGGTTTCTGCCTGGGCTCTTTTAACTGATAAAAAATTTTCTAGTGACATACACTTATGAAAAGAGGAAATTGCTTTTTTACGAGTGTTGACGGAGCGAGTGCATTCCTCGTCCCACCACGGAGTAGAGTGTTTCATTTTAATGTTCGCATTGCGTTTCAGGATGGATTTTTCTGCTGCATTTATAACCATAGAGGGAAACATCTCACATTGCATTCTGATGTCTCCCGGGGACGATTTTGATAAATTAATAAGGTTATCTAGTTCAGAAGAGAAAGTGCTCCAATTCGCATCTTTTGTTCTAAATTTGAGATTATTTTTAACTGGGGGGGGATAAGTGTTAGATTGATGGTGGAAGCGGATTATAATTGGGAAATGATCACTAGAGAGGGGATCGTTTAGGATGTCCCAAGAGCATTTAGATGCTAACGAATACGAACAAAGAGATAAATCAACAGCACTTTTCCGTTGATGAGGGGGGGGGAATCTGGTTGGAGATCCGTCATTTAAAAAACACAGGTTATGGGTATCAATAAAATCTAAAAGATTGCGGCCAGAAGGGGAATGTGCATTAAAATCTCCAAGGATCATATAAGGGGAACAAATCTGGGTTAAGATTGGTGCCCATTCATTTTCAATAAAAGTCGTAGAGGGAGGAATATATATTGATAATATTGTGATATCAGATAAGACAGCTGCTATTATCTGGATATCGTCGGAGGGAGTATGAATATTAATTTGTTTAAACAGGATAGAATTATGGATTATCAGAGCCGTGCCGCCTTTACCATCCGGTCTGTCGTGTCGGAGACAATAATAACCTGGAATTATTAAGTGAAAGGAGGGTTTTAACCACGTTTCAGAAATGGCGGCTACTGAAACGTCGTGTTCGTCGAGTAATTGAATTAGGTCAGATTTGTTAGCGAAGAGGCTTCTACTGTTCCACTGAAGAATTTTGTACAGTTTCGAAGTCATTGGGGAGGCAAGATAATAAAGATTTAATGTAATCGGCAGCGTTGGACGGTACAGTATTTTTGTTTGTAAGTATAGAAATTAAAAGGGTAATTAAAGTTTGTATAAAAGAATTATTATTCATTATTTCGGGGAGAGCAGGAGAGGAAGTATTACCATTAATGGCAAACCCATTGGGCGTCTGGGATTTGGCATTCCCATTCGGGTTGGCCAAAATGTTATTCAATTGTTTTTTTATCAAGGTAAGGATTATATTTTGGGTTGGGTTTGACTGGCTTGAGAATGGTTTCCCTGTGAGAAGATGACGTTGAATTTAAAAAGGTGGTTGTTTGGAAAGGAGCTGAGGACGATGTCATCTCTGCGAATGATTATTTCGCAGGAGAGAATAACTTTGAGGCCTGGAAGTACGAAATGTTGTCGGTAGCCATTTTATGTTTTATGTTCTTCTGTCTTGATAATTCCGGACAGGCTAGACTGACCGCGGTATGTGCACCCGAACAGTTAATGCAAATGGGATCATTGGAAGATTTCGGACATTGATCAAATGGGTGACCTTCTCCGCAAAAGTAACAATGGGGGGGGGGAGCGGCATACGGGTTTTGAATGCCCAAACCGGCAGCAATTGAAGCATTGAATAGTCAGAAATTTATAAACTTCGACAGGAAGCGAGTTATAATAAATAAACACACGAGGCGGTAGGGACTGTCCCTCAAATGTAATAACAACCGATTGGGAAGGTTTCCAGATCGTGTTTCCATCAGTAGAATCCTTGTAGTTCAGTCGACGTGCTTTTAATACTTTCGGAGTTCCGTGGGAATTATTCAAAGCATCAACAATTTCAGCCTCTGGGATCTCCGCGAGAATTCCTCGCACAAGACCCATTCTCGTAAGGTTAAATGTCGGGATGAACGATTTATATTTATGGTTTGAGAGCGAGTCAATTTTTTTTACAAATCCATTTGCGGAAGCGGCAGTATTAAACTCAATAGATAATCGCCCTTCCGGTTTAATTGAACCGTTAACAATACCAAGGTTATTATTTTTTGAGTCAAATAAGAATTTACCAAAATCTAAAGGATGAATAAGTTTTCCTTGTTCAGTTCTCTGAACAATAATGATAAAAGGACCGGAAGCGGAAGCAGGATAAAGTTAGTCAGTACTTTTTGTATTATCGCTAGTTAAAGTAGTTGTCTGGATGTTACTATTGGTGTTAAGGTCGTTAGAGGTCGAGGTTTGTTGAATCGGCGGTATAGATTTAACTTTCGATGGAATGTGAAGGCTATGCGATGGTCGTCGTTTACGAGATGGGAGCGTAATAGAAACCTTGCTAGTATTAGATTCCGAATCAGAAAAATCTAATATCGACCCTGGGTCGGGAGGCCTATCTTCGTCTTCTTCCATTATATAAAAAAAACTTAACTTTTAAAAATTAAACTGAAAAAATAATACGCAGTCTATTTCATTGACTGTACAAACAAAAACGGATTAGCCGTAAGCAGGAATGCAAACAAATAGGTATACGATAAACAAAATTAAATAAAATGTAACAATAATCTCTTATCTCTATGAGGCACAGGAACAGGCGAACGGCACTAAATAGGTAAGGTACACACAACCACTGTTGACCGCGGCTCGAATCGGACCCAATTAAATTATTAATTTCCTGTAATTTTTCAATATGTTTTCAATAATTATCAACGGTTACACTAGGAGGAATATAGAGGATGCATATAATTAAATAAAATGTAACAATAATCTCTTATCTGTTTGAGGCACAGGAACGGGCGAACGGCACTAAATAGGTAAGGTACACACAACCACTGTTGACCGCGGCTCGAATCGGACCCAATTATATTATTAATTTCCAGTAATTTTTCAATATGTTTTCAATAATTATCAACGGTTACACTAGGAGGAATGTAGAGGATGCATATAATTAAATAAAATGTAACAATAATCTCTTATCTGTATGAGGCACAGGAACGGGCGAACGGCACTAAATAGGTAAGGTACACACAACCACTGTTGACCGCGGCTCGAATCGGACCCAATTATATTATTAATTTCCAGTAATTTTTCAATATGTTTTCAATAATTATCAACGGTTACACTAGGAGGAATATAGAGGGTGCATATAATTAAATAAAATGTAACAATAATCTGTTATCTGTATGAGGCACAGGAACGGGCGAACGGCACTAAATAGGTAAGGTACACACAACCACTGTTGACCGCGGCTCGAATCGGACCCAATTAAATTTTTAATTTCCAGTAATTTTTCAATATGTTTTCAATAATTATCAACGGTTACACTAGGAGGAATATAGAGGATGCATATAATTAAATAAAATGTAACAATAATCTCTTATCTGTATGAGGCACAGGAACGGGCGAACGGCACTAAATAGGTAAGGTACACACAACCACTGTTGACCGCGGCTCGAATCGGACCCAATTAAATTTTTAATTTCCAGTAATTTTTCAATATGTTTTCAATAATTATCAACGGTTACACTAGGAGGAATATAGAGGATGCATATAATTAAATAAAATGTAACAATAATCTCTTATCTGTATGAGGCACAGGAACGGGCGAACGGCACTAAATAGGTAAGGTACACACAACCACTGTTGACCGCGGCTCGAATCGGACCCAATTAAATTTTTGATTTCCAGTAATTTTTCAATATGTTTTCAATAATTATCAACGGTTACACTAGGAGGAATATAGAGGATGCATATAATTAAATAAAATGTAACAATAATCTCTTATCTGTATGAGGCACAGGAACGGGCAAACGTCACTAAATAGGTAAGGTACACACAACCACTGGTAGCTCCATTTCAAAGAATCAAATGGTGCGGGGCAAATAATTTATCAACCCGTTTGCAGCGGGTAGCAATGATTTCACTTGAAAAAACTGCAAGGAATAAGGAAAGGAGGAGAGGAAAGCCAAGAAACTCACCAAAGTTCACCTTCTTCCTTTTCTCTTCGGTAGCAGTTACTGTTTTTGTAGGCCACTGGTTTTAGTAAAGTCTATCACAATACAATATTGTACAAATAACAAAACACGGGGTTGCGGGTGAAAGAAGCGGATCAAACAATACAAAATGTGCAACGTGGACGGCGGTCAATATCACACATAGCCCGTCGTAGCGGAGCGGTTTTTTACAGCGAAACACAAAAACATAACAAACACAGCAATTGTCGAGATGCGGGCTATCAAACAATAAAATTCTCGACAAATGCAATAATTATAACCGAACGGTTACAGCGGAGCGGTTTGACAACGAACAAAACACAAACAAACAAAAACGAAGCTCTATTGTTTCTTGGCATTGGGTTGGGTTGGAAAGGTAGGAACTGGGGATGGCGGTAGGCAGGTAAGAAATTAGGAAATTGGGATAAGCAATTATTTCAGCTAATCATTGTATAATTAAAAAACACAAAGTGGCGCAAACATCCCCCTCGCCTTGATAGGGTGAGAAATCCCCCTTTCTAAACCGCATTGTGATAGCATTATCGCACAAATATAACCAAATACTTACCTTTCCTAAATTTCCTAAAACTACCTATATTTAACTAAATCTAACAATAACAACCCATTATTGAGTCGGCAAAGGGTAAAGCCTCACTACCGGACGAATATATGTTCCCAACGCTGTTTCAACGCGAGCAACACGAATTACTTCATCCTTTGCGGGAAAAACCTCGACAATTACTCCTAGCGGCCAATGCAATGGAGGAGAGTTTTCGGTCCCCACAATTACTACTACACCGACTTTGACTGGGTTAGCGGGAGTATTCCATTTGGGACGTACTTGCAAGGTATGCAAGTAATCCAACCTCCAACGTTTCCAGAACGATTGAATCAATTTATCGAGCAAGTCATGACGCGATAGAAGGTTCAAATTATCCTCCTCGATGGTCATGGCTGGCAGGTGTTTCAGCGGAGTAGTTGTTAAAAAATGAGAGGGGGTTAACGCGAGAAGTTCAGATGGGTCTGAAGAGAGTGTCCTACATAATGGCCTTGTATTTAGAATGTTCTCTACCTGTGCGAGCACTGTAATTGTCTCCTCGAAGGACAGAATCTGATCTCCTATTACGCGAAAAAGATCAGTCTTCATACTTTTGATATTTGACTCCCAATTTCCACCAAAATGTGGTGCGATTGGCGCATTTAGATGCCAATTTATTCTATTGTTGGCCAAAATACTTGCGAATTCTTCACCAAAATGTGAAGATGTTGAAAATGCGTGCAATTCATTTAACTTTCGTTTAGCTCCTACAAAGTTAGTTCATTGTCCGAGTATAAATTTGACACGGGACCACGGCGGGAAAGAAAGCGTTTAAATGCATTCAAGAAACATTCGGTACTTAGACTGGACGCTAGTTCAAGGTGTATCGCTCTCGTTGTTAAACACACAAATAAGCAAATATATGCCCTTTGAGAACGAATTCCACGTCCACGTGACATGGTTACCTTCAAAGGCCCGGCAAAGTCAATGCCAACGTGCTTAAATGGCTTTACAGACGGAGTTACACGACAATCCTTATGATCGGCCATTATTGATGCGATTGTTTTAGGGTGTAGCCGAAAACATGAATTGCTCTTATGTACTCGATTTCTAATTAAACTATGGGCCGATAAAATCCAATACGTGTGCTTCAAAATAGACATTAATAATGCGGGACCCGAGTGGCAATGAATTTGATGATAATGATCAAACAATAAATTCAAGATGTGGTCCTTTCGTGGAAGGACTATGGGGTGTTTTTGATCATAATTTAAATCCGAATTAACTAATCGACTCCCCAATCTAATAATTCCGTCATGCAAAAACGGCATCAAACGTTGAAATACGGGTTTACACATTTCTCCTTGTTTAAGATTGATTAAATCACGGGAGAAATAACCCAATTGTATTTCGCGAAATATTCTGAGTTCTGTAAACTCTAAGTCCGATCCACTTATGTGTCCTCCATATGGCACTTTAAGAAATCTAAATACGTAAATCCAACAATGTAATAATTTATTCCATGAAGAAAAGCGTTTTGATAAGTTGACTATTTCATACTCCTCTAAACTAGAAGTCCCTACAAACGATGGCTTCAGTTCGGGCGGTTGCGTCACCATGGTGACGTCAAAAGCAGTAATAGGCCTCTGCTCGGGCCTCAATTTTATCCATGGCGGACCATGGATCCATAGCGGGTGATCCAAAGGTTTTGGTTGCGGATGATCATGCGTGGAATGAATTATGTAACTGTTGTTGTTGCGGTGGTCACTCTCGGGCGGCGAGTGCAAAGATTGGTGCGTTTCCGGCGGCGAGTCGGAAATGGGTGGCGGCCGAGGGGAGGCCTCTTCCAGTTTGGCGTCCTCGGATATGCCCATGACGGGGGAGGGGGGTATCGTGGTGATCTTACCCTCTCGTGCGTGCATTTTAACTTCATGGTGCGATATTGTACAAGATGGCGTTTGATCCTCCTTATTTGGTGCGGCAGGAGACAAATTATCTTTCTCCAAATATTCACTCATAGTATTATTACTCATGTAAGCGTCTCTCAATTTAGGAGAGTTTTCCAATTTACGTTCGAGGCATAAATGTTTATTTGCTATTACAAACGAATCCCCAAGTGCTGAAGCATCTTGCTTAAATGGTGAGGCTACGATATACTTTCCACTTAAAGAATCTTGTGGCGTAGTTCTTTTATATATCTCCTCACATTCATGATCTTCAGGACTTTTAATAGACGGTACATTTACCTCCTCTAATTCCCAAAATCTCTTGAGACAAATATCCTCTGGTTCGTCCATCGTAGCAAAACAAGATACGGTAGCATTATCCTCAATTTGGGTTGGTGCTGCCCCCAAAACAACGTTTCCTAAAACGTGCAGATTATGCCTCTGCAAAGGGTCTTGAACCCTTTTCGACAACAGAAGATGAGGTAAGTGCTGAGCTCCTATCAACATATCAATTTCTCCTGGTTCTCCAAACGATTCGTCTGCCAGGGGTAATTTATTCAAGTATGACAATGAAGGTATGTCTACTTTGGCGGTAGGTAAGCGATCTGTTACCTTAATACTTAATTTTTTACAATCCTGACATTTATATAAATGTCTGTGCGATGGCTTTTTACAAAGTAAACATTTATTAAACGGCCGATTTTATCCAAATCGCTACCAGCGCTTATAAATGCTTGCGTAGATCGTTTTGACGTATCTTTCTCTCCATTAAAAAAAACTGGCTCAATTGCCGGGGTTTTTGGCTTTTTACAATTTTTATTTTGTAAACCCGATGGCGGTTTCTTCTCAATTAAAAAAAGTGTGCGTTTGATTTTACAGTACATGTCTTCAAATTCTGACAAATCTTCGAAAATCGGTTTGTAATTTGAATCAATTTCCAAATTAATTTCATTAATTTGCAGATGTATATCTTCATATTTATTTCTAGTTGAATCTAACGTATAAGTTAAAGATAAAAATTCTTCTTGAATTTCTGCATCACTAATCCCTTTCGAAAGTTGAAACAAGTTTTTAATGCGTTCATTCAACGCATCACGCTGCAACGACAACCATTTCAATTTCTTTTCCATTGCAGTAGCCATAATGCTAAAACAAGTAATCAATCAAAAAATAAAAATAGAAATAAATAACCTATTACGATTAAACTATTCGGCTCGCCACTGGTGAAATACCTACCTCGATATTGACAAGGTTTACGAAGTGGCACGCCACTGGTTAAATACGTACTGAATACTAAACAATTCATTCAGACAAGCGACCAGCAGGTATCTATGGCGACCCGTTGTTTTAACAATGTACTAACTACTTAATACAAATGCGACCGTCTAATATTTTTCACTACAAATTGGTTATATTTATTTAGAGGATGCTATCAAAATGTATTGGCAAACGGATTTACGTTCTATCCTACTCGTTAGGATCAAATGATGATCATATCCGGCTCGTTATGGACCAAAAAATGGTAGCTCTATTTCAAAGAATCAAATGATGCGGGGCAAATAATTTATAAACCCGTTTGCAGCGGGTAGCAATGATTTCACTTGAAAAAACTGCAAGGAATAAGGAAAGGAGGAGAGGAAAGCCAAGAAACTCACCAAAGTTCACCTTCTTCCTTTTCTCTTCGGTAGCAGTTACTGTTTTTGTAGGCCACTGGTTTTAGTAAAGTCTATCACAATACAATATTGTACAAATAACAAAACACGGGGTTGCGGGTGAAAGAAGCGGATCAAACAATGCAAAATGTGCAACGTGGACGGCGGTCAATATCACACATAGCCCGTCGTAGCGGAGCGGTTTTTTACAGCGAAACACAAAAACACAACAAACACAGTAATTGTCGAGATGCGGGCTATCAAACAATAAAATTCTCGACAAATGCAATAATTATAACCGAACGGTTACAGCGGAGCGGTTTGACAACGAACAAAACACAAACAAACAAAAACGAAGCTCTATTGTTTCTTGGCATTGGGTTGGGTTGGAAAGGTAGGAACTGGGGATGGCGGTAGGCAGGTAAGAAATTAGGAAATTGGGATAAGCAATTATTTCAGCTAATCATTGTATAATTAAAAAACATAAAGTGACGCAAACAACCACTGTTGACCGCGGCTCGAATCGGACCCAATTAAATTATTAATTTCCTGTAATTTTTCAATATGTTTTCAATAATTATCAACGGTTACACTAGGAGGAATATAGAGGATGCATATAATTAAATAAAATGTAACAATAATCTCTTATCTGTATGAGGCACAGGAACGGGCGAACGGCACTAAATAGGTAAGGTACACACAACCACTGTTGACCGCGGCTCGAATCGGACCCAATTAAATTTTTAATTTCCAGTAATTTTTCAATATGTTTTCAATAATTATCAACGGTTACACTAGGAGGAATATAGAGGATGCATATAATTAAATAAAATGTAACAATAATCTCTTATCTGTATGAGGCACAGGAACGGGCAAACGTCACTAAATAGGTAAGGTACACACAACCACTGGTAGCTCCATTTCAAAGAATCAAATGGTGCGGGGCAAATAATTTATAAACCCGTTTGCAGCGGGTAGCAATGATTTCACTTGAAAAAACTGCAAGGAATAAGGAAAGGAGGAGAGGAAAGCCAAGAAACTCACCAAAGTTCACCTTCTTCCTTTTCTCTTCGGTAGCAGTTACTGTTTTTGTAGGCCACTGGTTTTAGTAAAGTCTATCACAATACAATATTGTACAAATAACAAAACACGGGGTTGCGGGTGAAAGAAGCGGATCAAACAATACAAAATGTGCAACGTGGACGGCGGTCAATATCACACATAGCCCGTCGTAGCGGAGCGGTTTTTTACAGCGAAACACAAAAACACAACAAACACAGCAATTGTCGAGATGCGGGCTATCAAACAATAAAATTCTCGACAAATGCAATAATTATAACCGAACGGTTACAGCGGAGCGGTTTGACAACGAACAAAACACAAACAAACAAAAACGAAGCTCTATTGTTTCTTGGCATTGGGTTGGGTTGGAAAGGTAGGAACTGGGGATGGCGGTAGGCAGGTAAGAAATTAGGAAATTGGGATAAGCAATTATTTCAGCTAATCATTGTATAATTAAAAAACATAAAGTGACGCAAACAACCACTGTTGACCGCGGCTCGAATCGGACCCAATTAAATTTTTAATTTCCAGTAATTTTTCAATATGTTTTCAATAATTATCAACGGTTACACTAGGAGGAATATAGAGCATGCATATAAAGATGAGCGAGTTGGAACGAGACTTAATTACAAGCCACAAATCTTCATTGTCACTCTCCCACTCCGTTTTTCTTGACACAAGAAGTTTTTTAGAAACGGCGGCTAGAACTCCACCACCTTCTTTAGACACAGATTTGGTTGACTCACGATCTCTTCTAAATATTACATATTTATCATCAAATAATTCTTCACTAAATACTGTTGAGTTCAGCCATGTTTCGGAAAAACAAATAATGTCATAATTATTGATTAAAATATTATTGCGTAGACTTATGGTCTTTGTTCGAATACCCCTCACATTTTGATAAAATATATTTAATGCATCAACAGCAAGTACCTCGCCATCTATTTCGGTATGCTTAGACGCCATAGTCAATGGTGGAGAGGTCCTTCAATAGTCTTGCTTTGTAGGCCGGGCAATCCTTATCTCCGGTGGGGTGGGCACGCGAAGCTGCAGGCTTTTCAAAACGTGCGCATGTGGCGCAACTGGGCGCTGCAGCATCAGTGGGGCAGGCCTCACGCGCGTGTCCTTCTACACCGCAGTGGGAGCATCTCTTTGTATCTTTGCAATACTTGTGCGAGTGTCCGACCATTTGGCAATTCAGTACACTGTAAGTTCAACAAAGTCACGCACACCGCAAACGGTCCAGTTCACAAATACACGTCCTTGTTGCACCAACGCATGACGAATGTTAGCAGGCACCGAGTACATTCTGTGGCAAGACGGTCCGGTTCGAGCGCCAGCCATATGACTTAATTTGCACTTGGATGCACACTCTTTGAAGTCATTAGCTTCAGAGATTCAGGAGAGGGCCTTCTCTAAAAAGTTCTTGTCCATAAGTTCACGGGGTACATTAAAAAATATCATTCTAGGCTGCCTCTTAATTGGAAGACGGGCACTCAGCAAGTCGGAGCTGGATATAACAGGATCATTTAAAAGCCTTTCTTGTTCCTGGCTGCTGGCAGTGTGGATAATGACTCCTTTGTTTTTGATATTTTTTACTCCCGTTATCCTTACTCCTAACTGCGATGGCTTAACAATGTCCTTAATTATTTTTTTTTGTGACATCGCTATCATCAACCCCCGGTAGTTTTGGAAAAAAAACATACAGACGGTCTTGGTTTCCCTATTTTGATGGGGGTTTTTTCTTTGTGACTTCAGTGAAAGAAAGGCTAGCCTCTGTCGCATCAGCCACTCGGCGCATTACTCATTACAGATCTGACTCAAGCTGTTGAATTTTATCCAGCAGGTGCTTTGCATAGTTTTCCGCCATTTTCTTCTCAGCCTGCAAGACCTTGATGTTAGCTAGAGCCGAATTTAGGTCTCCTCTAAGTTCTTCCTTCTCTAGCAAAAGTTGTGCAACGGAGCCGAGAACATTTGTCACGTTTCTTGATACTTTGAGCTGCAGCTCTTTGGAGACTTTGGATGGTTTTTCAGCCAATGCGTCCTGTAGGGCTTTTAGGGCAATTTGGGTACCGGATAATGTCTGGTGTCCTGATACATGACTAAGGTCAGGGTTGGTTTCGGCTTCAATCTCCTCAGCGTCTGAGTCCGATTCTTCAGATTGGGAGGTGCAAGGGGAAGCAATAATAGGGCTTTTAACAGAGTTCTTTTTTCCCCCCATAATTATTACACATATGTAACTTCAGTTCAATGTTAAAAAAGTATTTTTCTTCAAAATAAAATTAGTTTTGATTTGTGATGAAAGTATTCAAAGTTCACAACACTTAACAACCAATTGGAGCCCAGGACAGTGAGCTCATAATCAAACGCAGCCAATGAACGCACTTGCTGTCGTAAACATCACTGTGGTACTTTTGTTTTAGAAACAACTGTTATGGATGATAAGTTTATTACTATAAAAATATGCTTAAAATCGAAGAATTCACAAGAATAACACTTCCACAGGTTGAACATTCGTTGTTTTTTACGATAAATAGTTTTTTTCTTCAGGCGGATTTGTTTGAACTTGTATTTTTCTTAGTATAAATAACAGCTTGACAGAACACGACAAGTGCGAACAGTGGGTAAGTAATGAACTCTATTTAAATATTAATTAGTATCCCAAGTTGGGTATGACTTGCATTATTTTCACAAATGGGAAATGGTTTTATTTTTATAATATTGGTTAAATAAACCAAATAAATCAAACTTATGTTTTAACTTTAAAACATAATGTTTACTATAAAAAACATTACATGTTTTTGCTCGCCATTTTTTATCAACAACAACCTAACAACCTCTCCCAGTGTTGCCAACTATCTTTACAAAAGCTAAACTCTTCAAAATCACTTTTCTCAACACACCTTTTTGATTTTGCAAGAGTTTCTCACAGCACATATTACATCATTTTTAATCCCAACAGTTCGCGGAAATTTACAAACTTTGTTTTGCCTAATGACTTAGTGAGTAGGGGAGACCGGGGCTAGTTGACCCACATTTCACTTCGTGATTAAAAAAAATGAAGGCTCGTCATCATGGACTGTTAATCCAATAATGTAACATACACATTTGACTATGTGATCATTTGGTAAAACAAGTTAAAACATCCACCTACAGGTCAGCAATTATGTTTACAAAAGAACCCTCCCGCTGAGTCAACAAACCCTAGGTGTGGGGCTATTCGACTCATAGAAGTGGGTTAGTTGACTCAAATGATTCAATATCGAATTGTAAAAGAGTGCAGTCAAAATTTACACATGAAAATTTATTACACATTATAAACATTACATATCGTCATCTGAATTACAGTTGATGCATTGGTAGTGGGTAGCATTGCCAGATACACATTTATTGTGAGCCCATAATTGGCAGTGTAGGGCTCATCCAAATCAGGCATGAAGTTTCATCTTCAGAATCCTCGTCGTCATCGGTAAACAAAGTTTTGGTAGCCATTGTTAATTAAGTAGTGTTGGATTTGTTTTTTTTGTTAGTTTTTCCAGATTGCTTCTCTTTTTTTATTTGTATCACAAGTTTCGCAGCTTCTATTAAATTTTTACAGGTGTATCTGTGAGTATCGCTGATAATAATAATAATAATAATAATAATGATTATAATAAAATAAAATATTTGGCTTTTCCGGAAACTATAGAACATATTATATCGGGATGTTCTGTATTAGCGCCGTCCGAGTATACATTTAGGCACAATCAAGTTTTAAAAATAATTCACCAAAGTTTGGTAATCTACTACACTATATAAAGAGGTAAGGTTTGTTTGTTTGTTTGTTTGTTTGCATCGAATAGGCTCTGAAACTACTGAACCGATTTGAAAAATTCTTTCGCTGTTGGGAAGCTACACTATCCCTGAGTGACATAGGCTATATAATATTTTCAAAATAATTAGGGATCATTACTAAAACTCCAATGCAACCCAAGGTGTAAAAAAATTACCAAAAATATTCTTTACATCGCGTGCGCTGCGAAAACTATTGATGATAGAATAAAATAATGTACTACGACTTTGTAGAACACATCATTATTTACAAAAAAGCTCGCGACAGCATATGTCTAACTATTATGGTTATGCCACAATAAGTATTCTTTTATTTTAAAAATTTAATTAATATGTCGCCGCTTGAAAAGGCTCTTTATTTGTATCTTGGTGTTAATCCTTATCAAAATAAATTACTTCACATTCAAGACAACTTCAATACCTTTATTT
Organism: Limnephilus lunatus; assembly: GCA_917563855.2. Taxonomy (NCBI): domain Eukaryota; kingdom Metazoa; phylum Arthropoda; class Insecta; order Trichoptera; family Limnephilidae; genus Limnephilus; species Limnephilus lunatus. Next base: position 2,419,948 of record OU830604.1, read on the forward strand.
AACTTTTTGAATTTTTCAATTCGGATATTTAATTAGAAAGATATCACGAGTTTAAAAATGTTAGTATTAGAAAAAAGTTTCTGCTACGGGCCGGGCGGGAGAGGAGTCAAGAAATGAAGTGCCAGGGGGGTTGGCGGGACGGGGGAGCGGGAGAGCGGTGGCGGGGAAGGTGGAAGTGGAACGCTGGAGGTTAACGCACGGGAATGTACGCACGGGAGTAACATTTTATTTATTTAAATATGGCATTGCAACGCATGCCGGGAAACAGCTAGTTAAACATAACTTGATTGACTGCCGTAATGTACCATATTATGAATATGAACCAAATTCATTTTTAGAAAATGAATTTTATAAAATTTATTATGATAAAACTATTCTGACAGACAGAACAATTAGTCATAATAGACCCGATATAGTTTTACATGACAAAATTAAGAAAATAACTTATATCATTGATGTCGCTATACCAAATTCTTGTAATATTCAGAAAACTGTTTCTGAAAAAATAAGAAAATATACAGATTTAGGAAATGAAATTAAAAGAATTTGGCATTCTCAGACTATAAAAATATTACCATTTGTTATTTCGGCTACTGGCATTATACCTAGCTCTCTCATTCAAAATTTAGGCGTATTAGATTTGTCAAAAAATTTGTACATAAAAATGCAAAAGTCGGTCATTTTAAATACATGTAGGATTACGAAAGATTTTTTAAATATTTATATTGAGGGATCAGTAGGATTTATCGGACCAGTTAGGATTTCATCAGAGCCGAACCCTCTGATATGAAAATATCTGGAGTCGGTGAAATATTTTCCCATTATGTTTCTGGTGGATTGACGTATTGTTCTTGTATTGTTTTATTCTTATATAGTGCAATTACATTGCGTTAATTTACTAGATATTCATTTGTGGAAAAGTGTGTGGAAGGGTTTAGTCTTTCATTTGGGAAAGATTCAACCCGGACATGAAATCTGGAGCACCGTAAAAAATAATAACGATTTATATAGCGCCGTTTTTGTGAAAAATCACCTCAAGGGCGCTGTACAAACTTACCATACATGCCTAAAATCTAGAAAGACTACAAGCTAGACAAACAATTAAAAACAACTTATGGCTAAAAATTGCATACACCGGTTCATTGATCACCGATACGAAAATATATGTACAATATTGTGGGGGGGCACTTTTATATAATTATCTTTAATATATTTATCATTAAAGAGAAACATTATATAAACATCGTTGTACCTCAATGGCGTAGCGTGGGGGGAGTACAGTAAGTTATTTTTTTTAAATGTATAATAATTATTTTAAAATGTCCTACGATACTTTCGTTTACGAATCCAACTCTTTCTTTTATTATTTATTATAAATGTCTATAATTATATTTTTTAACCTGCAAAATTCGTAGGAAAACCGTATGCATATTATGTGTGAAATAGTATTTTTTATTTTATATATCTTTATAAGATTTGTTTACATTATATTATTACTCACTATGGTATACCTGTGTCCAGACAGGCGTAAATTAAAGCTAGGAACTCGCATACAAATTCACTCTTAATTAAAACCAGAATTGTCTTCAGAAGGTAACGATTGAATTTCAGTTGTGCATTTATCCGCTGATACATTTCGAAGGAGACCATTATTTTATTCGAAGGGCATTGGAAGTATCCATCACATACCCGCCCCTCTACTATACCTAGAAACTAGACCTCCCTCACTCGAAGTGCAGTTATAAAATTCTAATTGCAGATTGTGTATGAGCTGCCAGAATGAAAGAGAAACCATTTTCATGTTTTGAGTGTAGTTTTAATTCGCCACATACAGATTTAATTTAACCCGTTTAATCACAGAGACGCAAATTGTCCCACACATTAAATTTTAAAATAAAATTGTAGGAATGCGATAAAAACTTAAGAGACCGTTTTATTAAAAAAAAATTTAAGAACAGGAATCTGTAATTAAAATTTTAAGTTTATTCTATTTTAAGTACTCTAATTTGAATATTCGCAGGTGTGTATTTTTGAGTCAATTGACATTTCCATTTGACAATTGACAGTTGTATACTATTTATTTAATGCCACAATCAAAAAAATATATTTCATGTTCTGAGTGTAGTTTTAATTCACCGCATACGGATATAATTTAAACCAGTTTTTTGTTCAGAATGTACAATTTCCGTGTGTAACTATTATTTGGCAACTCTAACGCAGAATCAATTGTAATTTAAAACCTGCCTTGCATTCTAAACACGGTGTAAACTTTTGGGATGCGAAATCCTCTAACATGGATACCATTTTCGATTTCCGACAGCAATTATAAATTTTGTAGTAGAATTTATAAACATGATTTTCGTTGTACTCGTAAAATGTGATTATTGAAAAATCGGCCGGTATATAAATAGGTCCTAATAACAAATTTGGATTTCCACATACACCCCCCCCCCCCTCCCCCTTGAAGTGCCCTCATAAGGGGGCGGCGAAATTTCCCTCCGCCCCGGGCGGCCGAAACCCACGCTACGCCACTGCTCTGATGCTTTTTTTTTCAATGATAACTGCAGAAATGGCACGTTCCATGACATCTTTGGCAGTTTTCCTCTTATCGGTTGTTCTTTTGTATTTTCTCATTGCGAATATCTATCGAAATGAAAAATTCTCTGTTAAAATTATACTAGCGACATACAATAATGGAATACATTATATGGATTACAAAAATAAAATATGAAGTAAATATGCAAATAAATACAACTTCCCCCATTCTCGACTCAGCGAGTCGACTAACCCCAATGCCACTGAGTCGACTAGCCTAAGTCGCCATTTTTAATTTTAAAGCATTATTTCCAGTAAACGACCAGTCCCACAAAAAACACAACTATCGCTCTTCCCTCACAAAAGAAGCACAATTAGCACCCAGTATATGTCTATATGATCTTGATTAATTAGGGCACAGCAATAATAAAATTGCAGTAAAAAAGTTACTCACCAAAGCAAAATATTGAAAATCAGAACTATATAAACCGACACGTGCGATCCAAAGGAACACAAATACCATAAATATACCAATCCCTAGATCGATATCTTCGGGCCTTTTCTATGGGACAAATTTTGACGTCAACTTCATCACGGAAAAACAAACCCGATAGATGTAGATGGGAGTTCAAGGCCATTTGTCATAGACAATAGCACAAGGCCCATCATAGACAATATACTCGACCTACATCAATAGCCCAATAAATTATTTAAAAAAAAAACGTAAAGCAGAAAAATGTTAAAACTTTTCCCCATGCCAACAAGGTTCCATGAGACAAAGCAGATTCTGAGGAAATGAGATTTACATAGTTTTTTACACCTCATTTTCTCAGGAGGTAGCTTTGTCAGACGGAAACCTGTTATCCTGAGATGAAAAATGAAAAACTCACAGGTTCATGTTTTAAATATTTTTTATTTTCAAAAAGAAAAAGGATAAACAACACAAAAACGCAGAGTCGGTTCGACTGATAGATTGAGCATGAGTCAGAAACTAATGTTGACTGGGCCATAATGTATTCACGCCAGTATTACAGCTTATCCTCGAGGTACATTGTAGGGGAGGGATGGGCACTTTTTCACAAAATAATTAATAAAAAACAAGTTTTTAATAAAAATCAAAATGTATTGCCAATTTTAACTGCACCATACATTTGGCTACATGTATTAAAAATAAAAGTCTCCAAATTATAATCAGTCTCAAAGTTACAAAAGAACTTTCAGAAATATGTCAGTTGTGCCCAAAGCTCCCCATGGTAGGGAGGCTTAGGCACCCCCTGTGGGAGGTTTGGGCATGACCTATAAAGCATACAATATCTAATATATAAAGCAAACATAAAGAGTTATATAATCTTAAACGGTATATTTAACATTTTTACTTATCTAAGATTCGGTATGACCCATAAAGGTTTACCGAATGTATACTTAGAGCTACCACGTTTAGTATTATTGCTTGTCTTTGGTCCTGGCAATTTAGTCTTGATGTCGTCTAGTGGGATGCTGGCTATGTCATCTATTTCAGGAAACAGAAAAGTATTTCGTATCTTGCTTAGTCTCATAAACTTGATTGTAGCCATAGTTTGACTAATTTCCTCAATTCGGCCGACATAATGCACAACAGCCTTATTTGTATCAAATTTTACGAGCACATAATCGTTGACTCGAAAGTTTCTATCCATCACAATTACATCATCTTCATTAAACTCTTCTTCTGAAGTTTCTTCAACAAATGAATCTTCAGAACTGTCAGCAAAGGAAACATTTTCTAACTCACTATCACTACTACTCATTTTCCTTTCTTCACTCTATTCGATGTCAGTTCTAGTGGAAGTTTAGGAATCTTTTTCTTATCTATATTTTTCAGAACCCTTTTTAACTGCCTGTCTTTTTTTGCCTTATTTTTCGATTGTTTTTCCTGTTCTGCCAGTTCTATTAGTTTCTTTTCAGGTGTATCTGTCAATATCCTTGTTTTTCCTTTCTTCCTTGCATTACCGGTAAGTTTTCTAGGCCCAGCCTTTGGGTACGGTCTCACTGATTCAGGAGTTACAACTTCAGGGACTTCAGCTGCTATTTGGTCTCTATTGAATGCTTGGGAAGAACCAGCGACGGCCATATCATCATCCTTATCATTTTGATCTTCTCTTTCAGGCTGTATTGAGAGGACTTGACTTTGAGTTAGCTGATTTGTAGGGTCCTTTTCTAACAATACCGTTCCATCAGTATTCGGCAAATAGCGATCGGTGACAGAAGAACAGAGAAAATCTTCATCTGAGAATATATTTGAATTAAAAGGCCATATGCCAGATATTTCAAACCCTTTTTGAATATTTTTTTGCTTGAAAGCTTGAGGTATAGCAAGAGCCGCTAGTTTGGGGATGTCATAAATTGTTACAGTTCTACCAGGATTGCTCACCATCCAATCTGTTAAAGCTTTATTGTAGTAATTTTTCAGTGGTCCATACACTGTTAAGTCCAGCGGCTGTAATTTATGGCTGCAGTGAGGGGGAAAGGTCATTAAAATAATGCCAATTTCTTTGCAGAAATCTAAGACTTCCACGGAAATATGGCTCTCGTGATTGTCGAGGAGCAAAAAAACTGGTGTGTCAGGTGTCGGTTTGGCATGTTTCGCAAAATGGTGCATATATTTAATGAAATTTGGAGATGTCATCCAACCAGAAGGATGCGTTGAGCCATTTGATCAAATGGGAGCATCATGAAGCATGTAGGGTTTGAAATTTACTCTGGGAAATATAAAGTAAGGAGGTATTGAATTCCCAATTGCATTGATTCCGCAACACACTGTGACGAGTGAGCCCCTTTCTGCAGAAGTTGCTTGTCCAACTTGCTTAGTGCCTTTAGGGGCAATCACTCTTTGTGTTCGCTGAACAGTAGTTAATCCAGTTTCGTCTATATTATAAATTGCTTCAGGACCTAACTTATAACGTTCATAGACCGTTCTTAGATTTTCAAAAAAATCCCCTACATTTGTTTTATTGAAACTTGTTGCGCGTGATAAACTAGTAGCTTCTGGTGTTCGAATTGATAAATGAGATTTCCTATTGAGAAATCCCCTAATCCAGTCTTTAGATGCAACTTTGTTCTGGATCCAATTATCTGGTGTTTTAGTTTTCTTTATTGCTAAAGCATAGTCATAGGCCAATTTACGAGCTTGTAGCTTTGTCAATCCATAATTAAGTTTAGAAGAAACCATCATGTACTTCGCCAATTTTTCTTCTTCTTCAGCTGTGAAAATTTGTGAAGATATAAATCTGGATGAACAATCCTTTACATATCCTTGTTTAAGGTATCTTTGTAAGTTTGATCTAGGGATTTGATATTTATCAGCAGTGGTTTTTACCTTTCCACCTTTTGACACTTCTTCTATGGCACATAATATAATGTCTTTCGGAATTTCGCGTCGCATACCCTTTTTTTTAAACTTGAACGGCATCTTTCTGTAATTTAAGTAAATTAAACATTTTAATGGAATCGGTTAACGTATAATAAACTACATGATTATATACTCTACATTATAGGTGGGAGCATTGGGCATGCCCAAACCTCCCTCAAAATAAGTGCCCATTGCTCCCTCTGCGTATTTTCTTAACTTAATAATCCTGTGGAATTTTTTGGTTAGATATTTTAACCTGACTTTCGGATTAATTTATAAGTTAACAAATGGCGGTTAATTAAACTGAGGCGAATGTGTGGTAAAACCATGTACGATCGTGAGAGAAACGTGGATATCCGCAAAGAATGCAAGGCTGACGTAAGCGTGATGTGTAAGATTAAGAAAGGGACTCTCCGATGGTTTGGGCATGTAGAGCGAATGAACGAGGAAAGGAGTGTAAGGAGAATATATGATGCAAATGTGAATGGTAGAAGAAGTCGGGGACGCCCGAGGAAGACATGGCACGACCAAGTGAATCAGATACTTGAGTCGGGCCATGTGAAGAGTCGGAATAATAGAAGAGCATGTATGAGACGATGTATGAATGTGAACGAGGCAAAGAGTGTGTGCCAAGATCGAGTTGTGTGGCGGTCCGTCCTCTCTGCCTACCCCTGCGGGGAAACGGCGTGATGGTTAGTTAGTTAGTTAGTTTAGTTAGTTAACAAATATACAATGGGAAAAAAAATATAAAACATACATACCTTTCGTTGGTTCTTCGTCTATTCACTGCGAAATCACAACAAAATATTTACTTTGACTGTCACCTAACCTTATTAAACGTGTAGGTTTGGCAACTGAATGAAATGACAGTTTGTCTGTGGATGAACAGTGTTGCCAGTGGGTAAAGTAAACTACCAAAATAGGGAAAGAATAAATTCTATAGTTGAATTGAAATTAGAGGGGGGTGCCCATGTCTCCCGACTGCCCAAACCTCCCCTATCTCCCCTACTTGTTATATAATTAACAGTAATAATATGACAAGAACAATGTACCTCGAGGGCTTGTCATATTATGACAAGTATTATATAATTGTTCAAATATCCAATGGAATATCCATGAATACATTAGTTGGCTTAATACGATATCTCTGTAATCTTTTATATAAAATGTACAATAAATACAAATACAGTAGACAAAAAAAAATTTAAAAACAAAAACATGTAAGCACAATAAGCTTTATACAAAAATGTTTAAACATTGGAGGGTGCCAACCACTATCCCACAGCGTTCTAAGGAAACAGATGGTTTCCTCCTTCACCGTACACCTCAGGACTCTAGTTAGCAGGCACTAGCGAGTGCGTACATGTTGTTAATTATTTATTTCACTGTATCACGTCTCATCTCCGCCACTTGATGTAGCTGAAATAAAAGTTTATTAATATAAAGGAAGAAGATTTGAGGCAGTCCATCAGTCCAGTTGCAACAATCGGTAAGATTTTGGTCCTACCTTGTAAACAGCAAGTGCCAGTGACTTGTCTTTGCTGTATCTCCGTCCTTTTTTGTGACATGGGCTAGGTTTAGCTTGTGCTAAAATGAATCTAGAGAGAATGGGGTTTGAACTTGAAAGAGAATCGAGTTGCTATCATCAAACGCTTCTTCAACGAGCAATTCTTACACTGGACGTATTGCAGCCGACGCCTGGCCTTCAAAATTTTCACATTCACCTTCTTCCTGGGATTCAGGGCTTCGTTCTGTCCAACATAAGTTAAAATACTCTTTCTATTACCTAGAAAGACAATATTTGAGAAAAATTATTACATTTTTCATAACAAAATATACCAAACCATGATCTACAAACAAAAAGCTATAAAAATGCTTACGTTTAAAATGTTCATTTTGGTGTGTTGCGGATGCATGACTACTGCCGGTGCCGGGTCTCACAGGAATGCTTATATCTGAAAAAAAGAATAGGTATCTTAGTTCTTGAAGGAATGGAAGAAGAAATCTACATGTTAGATGAACAAAATGTAGAATTACTATTCCCTTTCAACCAACATAGTAAGGAGTAATGTTAATGTTTAGTTTATTATATACTAAACTCTTATTATTATACTCCTGAACAACTTATGTATTCTCCTGAAAATAACGTATACATGTAAAAGCCTTCAAGGCGCATTTACTCATACCGTTCATTTAATGCCTTTCTCAACGCACATTCGGGTGTCGGGATATCTTTTTTTCATGTGCCTAAGTTTACTAAATGTACATACCTTCGTTAACTCCTGGGACCCCTTTGGCAGGAACAATCTCACTGCTGGTGCCTGCGTATCTGAAATAAATATATTAACTAAAATTTAGGAACAAAAACTACTCTATTTTTTCCCTTTCAAGAAATATAACCCCCCTTGGCAGGAACAACCACACCGATGGCCCTCGGGAAGTCATTATGCACTTGTGATAAACCCCCCCCCCCCTAACGACGAAGTAAGTCCTACCACTTGAGTTCCAAATGCTGCTACATTGCTACGGCTACAGGCGCAACCCCGGCCGGCCTTTAAAAGCTCGTAGCTCGCCCGTTCTCGCGTCTCTCCCCTCCATCTCTTTTGCGGCGCCTTTTCAACCCCATCACGTAATACTTTTATGCAAACGTGACGAGATGCTCTCAATTAATCAATTGTAATTAACCCCACAACGTTGTGTACTTTTTTGTTTGAGTGGTTTGGTATAGTTAATCCAATTTAATTAATAATTTATTTGTGGTAAACCCTTGTTCTTTTAGATATGGCGTGTTACAATTTGCAAGGCTTCGAATAACAATGACTGAGTCTGACTAGCTTGAAAATTAACTAATTATCTATCTATATTCGTTCAGCTTCCTCCCCTAGCACCTGTTATACACCTACGCTCATCGACGACTATTTTTATTGAAGTAATCTGCATTTTCCCTCCTAGCATCTAATATATAAATTTACATTCAAACGGCGAATTGAGAAGATCCTACCTTTCGATGCGATGTCACGTACTCTCTGCAGCTCTATAAAATGCTATCATGAAGATAATTTGACATTTATGTACATTCTAACAAAAGATTTACACTCAAGCAGTACGGAGTGCAATAATTCTACACTTACAGTGCTAGATGCAGTTTGTTAGTTAGCTAGCTTGTTTTATTTTGTTAATTTGATTCTACGGGTAGGTATTTTGGATTAACATGAGACAGAACATGTGCTGTTTAAATAATTGGACTCCTCCATAGCCCAACTGATAAGGTGATGGTCATAGACCGCCGAATCAGCTTCCAATTCCAACGCCTCCGGAGAATGTTAAGGTCGCAAGCGACGAATGAAAATCGACATGTTTTGCCTTCTGTCGGGAAAGGGTTTGATGTGTGTTTCTGGTTCATAGAGTGGTGATGGGAATAATATCGACCACTACGCCGCCAAATTATAAATATGTTGATGATGATGATGAGAGGTCATCTCATACCGTTTGATATGAGGGTCTGCTCCGATTAATGGTGTGATAGCCGATGTCAGGAACTGTTCAGGAAATGTGTGGGTGGCACGAGGTTTTGGAACTTGACATCCTACTCTGGATTGATGATGATGTTGAAGTTCTTCAGCATGCCGATGACTTGAGTTCCATTAACTCCTAAAGCACCGGCATAAACATTAAACCGAAGTTGATTAGACAATCGGCAATGTCAGGAGATCGGTGGGGCCGCTCTCTCCTCTGATCTGGCGATGTATGAATTTAATTAAGGAAGATTTTGATGTCACCGATCCTCGCCTTGGCAGTCACTCATGTCCTCAATAGTCCCGTTCTCCGTCCAGCACGCCGCCTCGAACCAGTAGAAATAATGATTACGTTTTTCCTAGGCACGCTACAGAAACGTGCGCCAGCCTGCAATCGCGATGGTCATCGGCATTTGATTTGAATGAAAAATACGTCCTCTCGCATAACATACACAAGCGTAACTTGGGACCTTCCCCTATATGTGTTACGGGCATATGCTCTACGATAGGCGTACCCCAACCTCAAGCTCAAAAATCAGCTCAAAGAAGGAATGTCAAGCTCGGCGTCCAGGGTGCTGGGTCCAAGAATGAAAGGCACCAGGTCGTGAATCTGGCTTCCCTCCCTTCTATTTCCCCGGCTGCACTTTCGTCCAGAGTACATTCCCACCCTGATGCTGGATGATCCCTATTCCTAGTGTGAGGGAGTTAAGAGAACTTTTGCTACTTATGTAGGTGGATATAACGCATTACGCTTAAAATATGCATACCTACCGACGGCTTCATTCAACCGACAATGTGAAAGTTTTTGCTAAATCGAATATCGAATGAAATATACCTACCTAAGCGTAAACCAAAAGGTAATTAAGAAAACTTTTGCTACTTATGTAGGTGGATATAACGCATTACGCTTAAAATATGAATACCTACCGACGGCTTCATTCAACCGACAATGTGAAAGTTTTTGCTAAATCGAATATCGAATGAAATATACCTACCTAAGCGTGAACCAAAAGTAGTTAAGAAAACTTTTGCTACTTATGTAGGTGGATATAACGCATTACGCTTAAAATATGAATACCTACCGACGGCTTCATTCAACCGACAATGTGAAAGTTTTTTGCTAAATCGAATATCGAATATACCTAAATCGTAAACCAAAAGGTAGTTAAGAAAACTTATCCGGATTCCAACAAAGAACCGCCGATCGGCTGCCAAACGATTCCATATGTCATGTTCCCTTCGTTCCGCCGACAAGGCAGACCCCACACGAGCGTAACCTAAAAGGTAGTGAAGCCCACGCAAATTTCGTCACTTCGTTTCCCCCATGACGAAGGTAGTCCGGCCAGATCGTAATCTTCGTCCTGCATCAAATTGACCTCCCGCGACGACAACTTTTATCCGCTGGTACCTCGGAGCGGCGGTAGAGGGAGGAGGAAATGGGTGCACGTCCTTTGTTCTCCTGAAGTCCCCCAATGCCTTAGTGACGTACATACGTCGACATCATGAAATGGCTCCGGCCACGCTTCCAATCCAGTCTAGAGCGGGTACGAGATCCACGTTACCGAGACGTGATCACAAGGGATTCCAATTTGCTCGGACCAGACACGACCATCGCTTACTTCGCCTCCACATTAGAAAAATAGTGTAAGCCCACCTGCATTTCGATCACATCGCCCCCGATAAAGTCGCGTGAGATACTTCCTCATGGTGAAATAGGAAAGCCGGACCCGTTAATCCATTCGACAACCGCCGTCCATTCTCGAGTCGTAACCCGCTCAATTAAGTTTGAAGAAATAGAGTTTGTTAATTAAGTAGGTGGATATAGCGCATTACGCTTAAATGTGAATACCTACCGACGGCTGCATTCAACCGACAATATGAAAGTTTTTTGCTAAGTCGAAAGAAATATACCTAAACGTGAACCAAAGGTGATTATATGATTAAATATCGAACCAAGTTTATGCAAAGTCCTATGTAATAGACTTGTTGTGATACCTAAAATTCGGAATAAGGTGTGGGAAATTTTTTGAATGGGAATTCAATTATGTCAGATTTTGTTAGTAATCAAAAATGCCCATGCTACGCACCCTTCATAAACCGTTATATTACCCAATGCCTTTTCAAAAAAAAACCTTCCTGAATAATAGTCCCCTAGCTACGTTTAAAAATATTATTACGAAACTCGTAAATAATAATTATCACCTCAAAGGCGCATTACACATTAATTTATACCTATATTCTATACCTCTGTATTTTGTTACCCGTTATGTATTGGAGCATACCCAGTAACCTAGTTTTCTAGATCACCAACAAAGCACTTTTAAAGGACTTTATTATTGTTTTGTGTTTTCAAAATCCCGTCTTTTAAATGAAGGCTCTCGTCTAAGATTTATTGCCCGAAAGTGTCTATTGTGCTTCAAATAGTATTTTGTTAACTAAATTATTATTTTACAACGGTCTTGTCTCAAGAGTAACTTCACCCAACAAAGGTACTTGCTAGCCGGTCAACCCGGAAACGTGCAATGCTCCGCTCGACAAAAAAAAGGGTCCTAGATTCCTAAGGCTTGTATATAAACCCTAATTGACTCTTTCCTGCAAGGCCCGTACTAAATATGTTAATAATTTTATACAAACTTACCAAATTCGCCTTGTTGCACAAAATAATTTCACAAATCAATTCACTACTCTAATATTTAACTTCAAACAAGCATTTCTAAACCACAACCCGTCATGCAGTTATTTATTCCAAGATGCAGCCGTCAAACACAATTCCCGCGTCAATTCGTTGTAAAATTTTTCCTGACCCTCATAAACGCCCCGAAAGCGCGTCCCGTATTGATAATTGACCGCCTCAATTTACAAATTATATTATTTAACTTCACAGATATGAACTCGCAAGCCGCAATCTCTGACTTCCTTATTCGCGTGGACTCTTTTTGTTTAATAAAGACGAACTATTCTTTGTTTAATTAAAATGAAATATCCCCGATTTAGAAGCACCGAGCTGGTCTCCTCGCGACTCTCAGAACTTGACGATCTTAATTCTCAACAGGATCTCTCCCTGACTGTCCTCTAACACTTCCCTGCCCCGACTATCTATTATTATATATTACTATCTGAATTATTCCCGGTTTACGCGCACCAAATTATTACTCTGCCGTTTATCAAAACTCGATGATTTTTTCCCGTCTGCGCGGCCCTAGGTTCCTTTTCCGACCGTCTTCCAACACTTCCCTGCCCCAACTTCCTTTATTATTATATATAACTATCTGAATTATTCCCGGTTTACGCGCACCAAATTATTATTCTGCCGTTTATCAAAACTCGATGATTTTTATCCCGTCTGCGCGGCCCTAGGTTCCTTCCCTGACTGTCTTCCAACACTTCCCTGCCCCCACTTCCTTTATTATTATATATAACTATCTGAATTATTCCCGGTTTACGCGCACCAAATTATTATTCTGCCGTTTATCAAAACTCGATGATTTTTATCCCGTCTGCGCGGCCCTAGGTTCCTTCCCTCACCGTCTTCCAACACTTCCCTGCCCCCACTTCCTTTATTATTATATATAACTATCTGAATTATTCCCGGTTTACGCGCACCAAATTATTATTCTGCCGTTTATCAAAACTCGATGATTTTTATCCCGTCTGCGCGGCCCTAGGTTCCTTCCCTGACTGTCCACCAACACTTCCCTGCCCCCAACTGTCTTGTTCCAACCCCCTGCCTTCTGACTCCCACCCATCTACTTGTGTGGTTTCAATAATTTATTAGTCACTTTTTTCAAATCTTAAGTGATAAGCACATCTCCCAATATGCATATATCAACTTTAATAGTCAAAATGTCACACTTTAACTATTATTTCAGAGAATTTTGTGAAGGAACCATGTTCGCTTTTTTTCCGGTGTAAATTAATTTTGTCTGCGCCGGAGTCATAAACTATCCCCATAGCGCTTAAAAGAAGAGCTCAGTGGCGTACTTCAATCTAATACTCTTTCTCAATACTTGCGTTGACTATTGGTTATATAATAACATTATATATTCATTGTCCGAACACGCTTTTGTCCTTTCTACGTGCGTCACTATTTAACGAATTCTGCAATCCTATTTCGACAAATATGTCAAATATTTCAACCCGTAATCGGCGCGTCGCGCTAGTATATTTAAATGCACCAAGATTAATCTTTATTGCCTAGTTTTCAATTTCCTACAGCCATAGAAAATGCACCATATAATTGTTTCGTAAATCCAATCTGCTCGCGTTAAGGTCAATCACCACTCGGGCAAATATCCATCGGCCGCCCCTGACTTGATAATGAACCTGAAAAAAATCCCTCTAAATGTTATTCTGGGTCCTTTCTTAGTTTTGTGAGGAATGGCCTTTGCCGGGGCTCGCATGCACTAGAGCTACGCAAACACATGTGGTTATTTAGTGGTAAGGACCCATAAATCACCCCCATGAATTGAAACAAAGGGTCGTATGCTGACACCATTCCCTGTTACAAAATCGAATATAATTCCAAATTGATCTCTCAATTTTAAAAGAATCATTTCGTAGGCCCAAAGGCGAGATCATCACAGTCTCCCCTTTATGGAAAAAAATAGTGGAGGTAGATATAAATCCAAACTACAACCACCTATTTTGTTCCAGAACTTCAGCAGTAGTCAGCCCGTTTGGACTCGCCTAAAATCTTTGTGCCCTTTTTTTTTCAAAATTGTAATGATGAATATTTCCTAATCCGGCCCTGTCCTGTACGTCATCGCATCCCTTCCCTATTCCGTTTCTTCGTCGGCCTTGCCCAATGTTTGTCTAATGTTGAAACTACGGTCAATGTACCTTGCGTTACGCCTACATATTTCCAGGAATTTGTCCCGGTTACCACCTACAACGGTACCTAGTCATGGTACCCTAACTGTCTCCTATTGTACTCCCCACATAAGCCGACAATGTATTATGTGAGTAGTTAGTTGTCTATTTTTGCCCCCAAACCAATTAATACTAATTTTATTCAACGCCTAACCTTTTCACCGACTTACGCTGATTTTAACTACCCACCGCTTCACAAAAACTCCTTTTGCGCAATTCGCAAACCCTTTCACAAACTAATACTAAAATTGTAAATGTTCCAATGCTCCACATCTCACTGTGTCTAAATTCATACTTTATTTTTCTCTATAAAATAACCCGAAGTGTTTTTCCCCAATTCGGCCCTGTCATTGTTAACGGTAACACGACTATCACTCGTAAGCTTGCTCTGTCTATGTTCCCCATTTTCAGAACACTGTTGAAACTGTATTTGCTTAGCCGCTGTTATCTGGTTTTAAGAGGCGATCAGGTGACGTTTCACCCATACAACTTCCCTTACAACATGGCAAGCATATTCTAGCATAGATCGCTTAAGTCGGTACTTCTCCCCTTAAAAGCTCCTTTCGGTTTCACATAATGGCCGTCTCGAAGGTCCGTCTGCATTTTTTTCTCCAAAATATCCCTACCGTAATTATACGAAGTCTGACCGACCTTTCTTGTTGTTTGTTTGTTTTTTTTTTTCGCTTACGGAACTTTGCCCAAAATGGACCTGACCGTTGTTCTAAATTTAACAATTTGGTACTGGGGACCAATATCATCATAAAAGTATTTAACTGCTAAAAAATGCCAATTGTCTACAGTAGGTACCTAGTCATTTTATTTCTCCAGATTCATACGTTTGAGTACGTAATTATTATTGTAGTCCTTTAAATCTAGTGCATTATTAGAATTAAACGTTTTGGATACGTTCATTCTGTAAGTCGGGTTGAATATTAGCAAACAATTTATTTTTAAAATTTAATTTGCCATCAAGAACCGACTTCCTCCCCTCACATCGGAATACCTTTTATTCCCTATACTTATCGGAGGTTGCCTAACATTTTACCTACCTCTCCTATCTTTAATTTGGTCTTATTGTCTTCACGCCTAATCCGGTTCACGTCACTAATGTTTATTCTGCATGTATTTTGTTTCTCAACAGATTCTGTTTCTTTGAACTATTTAGTTAAACTAATTTCGTTTAATCCTGTACAGATTATTTTGTAATTACGTTTCAAAATAATGCTTTTATTCCGACTGTCACCCACTTCTTGTGATGACCGGCTGTAGAAAGGGTTTCAATTTACCGTTACGTTAAACGCACAAACCTATTTGACACATATCTCCGCTAGTCGGCACTCGGTTTAATGGCCTCCCTTTTTTTTGTTGTTCTTCACGCTGAGTGTTAAATGTTTAAATGATCTACCCTCAAAATGAAAGAGACCCTTTTTTTCTATCGTTTGTTGGTGCCCCTTTTTTTTGTTAAACTATCTCTATTCAATATAACGATTAGGGTAGATTATCTATGTTTACTCTGGTAAACAGAACTACTCAACGCTGGTCCGATTGCATAATTTTTAAACTAATCGTACGGTATCCAATTTACCAAACGTTCAAACCCAATTGAAGGTTGACTAACATCAATATTATCACCCCGGCGATTTGATATTGAATGCATCATTGAAGGACTATCTCCCCTAATAACGTAACGCCCTTTCTCACTTTATCGAAGGTGGGATATCATTAGTTTCTCTTGATTAATTATTGTTCCAACTATTATTGGAGTACAGCGCTCCTCCCCTCAAAATATGATACCTTTAACCTGCGTCTTATCGGAAATTGGACATCATCAACCAACCTCTCCTAAATTTATCTGGTTAAGCTAATGTGTACATTATTGCACTACCTACTCTCTTGATTTATTTTGTTTCACTTTTTATAGACGTATGGCGCTACTCCCCTCAAAATATGATACCTTTAACCTGCGTCTCATCGGAAATTGGACATCATCAACCAACCTCTCCTAAATTTATCTGGTTAAGCTAATGTGTACATTATTGCACTACCTACTCTCTTGATTAATTTTGTTTCACTTTTTATAGCCGTACGGAGCTCCTTCCCTCAAAATATGATATCTTTAATCTGCGTCTTATCGGATGTTGGGCATCATCGTCTTATCTCTCCTATCTTTATCTAGTTAAGCTAATGTAAACGTTATTGCTAATTCCTCTGCTACACATCTATTTTCCTAGTACTTTACTTTTTTTTTCGTTGTGTTTTCAGTCATTTTCGGATGACATGCGAACCGTTATACCTACTGTATTAATTTTTTTTTTTTTTTTTTTTTTTTCTTATTTAAGTCATTGTATAAAACCCAGCAAAATGCAACACTTTGTAATACCATACCTCCTGGTCACGGCACCACTGTGATAAACCCCCCCCCCCCTAACGACGAAGTAAGTCCTACCACTTGAGTTCCAAATGCTGCTACATTGCTACGGCTACAGGCGCAACCCCGGCCGGCCTTTAAAAGCTCGTAGCTCGCCCGTTCTCGCGTCTCTCCCCTCCATCTCTTTTGCGGCGCCTTTTCAACCCCATCACGTAATACTTTTATGCAAACGTGACGAGATGCTCTCAATTAATCAATTGTAATTAACCCCACAACGTTGTGTACTTTTTTGTTTGAGTGGTTTGGTATAGTTAATCCAATTTAATTAATAATTTATTTGTGGTAAACCCTTGTTCTTTTAGATATGGCGTGTTACAATTTGCAAGGCTTCGAATAACAATGACTGAGTCTGACTAGCTTGAAAATTAACTAATTATCTATCTATATTCGTTCAGCTTCCTCCCCTAGCACCTGTTATACACCTACGCTCATCGACGACTATTTTTATTGAAGTAATCTGCATTTTCCCTCCTAGCATCTAATATATAAATTTACATTCAAACGGCGAATTGAGAAGATCCTACCTTTCGATGCGATGTCACGTACTCTCTGCAGCTCTATAAAATGCTATCATGAAGATAATTTGACATTTATGTACATTCTAACAAAAGATTTACACTCAAGCAGTACGGAGTGCAATAATTCTACACTTACAGTGCTAGATGCAGTTTGTTAGTTAGCTAGCTTGTTTTATTTTGTTAATTTGATTCTACGGGTAGGTATTTTGGATTAACATGAGACAGAACATGTGCTGTTTAAATAATTGGACTCCTCCATAGCCCAACTGATAAGGTGATGGTCATAGACCGCCGAATCAGCTTCCAATTCCAACGCCTCCGGAGAATGTTAAGGTCGCAAGCGACGAATGAAAATCGACATGTTTTGCCTTCTGTCGGGAAAGGGTTTGATGTGTGTTTCTGGTTCATAGAGTGGTGATGGGAATAATATCGACCACTACGCCGCCAAATTATAAATATGTTGATGATGATGATGAGAGGTCATCTCATACCGTTTGATATGAGGGTCTGCTCCGATTAATGGTGTGATAGCCGATGTCAGGAACTGTTCAGGAAATGTGTGGGTGGCACGAGGTTTTGGAACTTGACATCCTACTCTGGATTGATGATGATGTTGAAGTTCTTCAGCATGCCGATGACTTGAGTTCCATTAACTCCTAAAGCACCGGCATAAACATTAAACCGAAGTTGATTAGACAATCGGCAATGTCAGGAGATCGGTGGGGCCGCTCTCTCCTCTGATCTGGCGATGTATGAATTTAATTAAGGAAGATTTTGATGTCACCGATCCTCGCCTTGGCAGTCACTCATGTCCTCAATAGTCCCGTTCTCCGTCCAGCACGCCGCCTCGAACCAGTAGAAATAATGATTACGTTTTTCCTAGGCACGCTACAGAAACGTGCGCCAGCCTGCAATCGCGATGGTCATCGGCATTTGATTTGAATGAAAAATACGTCCTCTCGCATAACATACACAAGCGTAACTTGGGACCTTCCCCTATATGTGTTACGGGCATATGCTCTACGATAGGCGTACCCCAACCTCAAGCTCAAAAATCAGCTCAAAGAAGGAATGTCAAGCTCGGCGTCCAGGGTGCTGGGTCCAAGAATGAAAGGCACCAGGTCGTGAATCTGGCTTCCCTCCCTTCTATTTCCCCGGCTGCACTTTCGTCCAGAGTACATTCCCACCCTGATGCTGGATGATCCCTATTCCTAGTGTGAGGGAGTTAAGAGAACTTTTGCTACTTATGTAGGTGGATATAACGCATTACGCTTAAAATATGCATACCTACCGACGGCTTCATTCAACCGACAATGTGAAAGTTTTTGCTAAATCGAATATCGAATGAAATATACCTACCTAAGCGTAAACCAAAAGGTAATTAAGAAAACTTTTGCTACTTATGTAGGTGGATATAACGCATTACGCTTAAAATATGAATACCTACCGACGGCTTCATTCAACCGACAATGTGAAAGTTTTTGCTAAATCGAATATCGAATGAAATATACCTACCTAAGCGTGAACCAAAAGTAGTTAAGAAAACTTTTGCTACTTATGTAGGTGGATATAACGCATTACGCTTAAAATATGAATACCTACCGACGGCTTCATTCAACCGACAATGTGAAAGTTTTTTGCTAAATCGAATATCGAATATACCTAAATCGTAAACCAAAAGGTAGTTAAGAAAACTTATCCGGATTCCAACAAAGAACCGCCGATCGGCTGCCAAACGATTCCATATGTCATGTTCCCTTCGTTCCGCCGACAAGGCAGACCCCACACGAGCGTAACCTAAAAGGTAGTGAAGCCCACGCAAATTTCGTCACTTCGTTTCCCCCATGACGAAGGTAGTCCGGCCAGATCGTAATCTTCGTCCTGCATCAAATTGACCTCCCGCGACGACAACTTTTATCCGCTGGTACCTCGGAGCGGCGGTAGAGGGAGGAGGAAATGGGTGCACGTCCTTTGTTCTCCTGAAGTCCCCCAATGCCTTAGTGACGTACATACGTCGACATCATGAAATGGCTCCGGCCACGCTTCCAATCCAGTCTAGAGCGGGTACGAGATCCACGTTACCGAGAAGTGATCACAAGGGATTCCAATTTGCTCGGACCAGACACGACCATCGCTTACTTCGCCTCCACATTAGAAAAATAGTGTAAGCCCACCTGCATTTCGATCACATCGCCCCCGATAAAGTCGCGTGAGATACTTCCTCATGGTGAAATAGGAAAGCCGGACCCGTTAATCCATTCGACAACCGCCGTCCATTCTCGAGTCGTAACCCGCTCAATTAAGTTTGAAGAAATAGAGTTTGTTAATTAAGTAGGTGGATATAGCGCATTACGCTTAAATGTGAATACCTACCGACGGCTGCATTCAACCGACAATATGAAAGTTTTTTGCTAAGTCGAAAGAAATATACCTAAACGTGAACCAAAGGTGATTATATGATTAAATATCGAACCAAGTTTATGCAAAGTCCTATGTAATAGACTTGTTGTGATACCTAAAATTCGGAATAAGGTGTGGGAAATTTTTTGAATGGGAATTCAATTATGTCAGATTTTGTTAGTAATCAAAAATGCCCATGCTACGCACCCTTCATAAACCGTTATATTACCCAATGCCTTTTCAAAAAAAAACCTTCCTGAATAATAGTCCCCTAGCTACGTTTAAAAATATTATTACGAAACTCGTAAATAATAATTATCACCTCAAAGGCGCATTACACATTAATTTATACCTATATTCTATACCTCTGTATTTTGTTACCCGTTATGTATTGGAGCATACCCAGTAACCTAGTTTTCTAGATCACCAACAAAGCACTTTTAAAGGACTTTATTATTGTTTTGTGTTTTCAAAATCCCGTCTTTTAAATGAAGTCTCTCGTCTAAGATTTATTGCCCGAAAGTGTCTATTGTGCTTCAAATAGTATTTTGTTAACTAAATTATTATTTTACAACGGTCTTGTCTCAAGAGTAACTTCACCCAACAAAGGTACTTGCTAGCCGGTCAACCCGGAAACGTGCAATGCTCCGCTCGACAAAAAAAAGGGTCCTAGATTCCTAAGGCTTGTATATAAACCCTAATTGACTCTTTCCTGCAAGGCCCGTACTAAATATGTTAATAATTTTATACAAACTTACCAAATTCGCCTTGTTGCACAAAATAATTTCACAAATCAATTCACTACTCTAATATTTAACTTCAAACAAGCATTTCTAAACCACAACCCGTCATGCAGTTATTTATTCCAAGATGCAGCCGTCAAACACAATTCCCGCGTCAATTCGTTGTAAAATTTTTCCTGACCCTCATAAACGCCCCGAAAGCGCGTCCCGTATTGATAATTGACCGCCTCAATTTACAAATTATATTATTTAACTTCACAGATATGAACTCGCAAGCCGCAATCTCTGACTTCCTTATTCGCGTGGACTCTTTTTGTTTAATAAAGACGAACTATTCTTTGTTTAATTAAAATGAAATATCCCCGATTTAGAAGCACCGAGCTGGTCTCCTCGCGACTCTCAGAACTTGACGATCTTAATTCTCAACAGGATCTCTCCCTGACTGTCCTCTAACACTTCCCTGCCCCGACTATCTATTATTATATATTACTATCTGAATTATTCCCGGTTTACGCGCACCAAATTATTACTCTGCCGTTTATCAAAACTCGATGATTTTTTCCCGTCTGCGCGGCCCTAGGTTCCTTTTCCGACCGTCTTCCAACACTTCCCTGCCCCAACTTCCTTTATTATTATATATAACTATCTGAATTATTCCCGGTTTACGCGCACCAAATTATTATTCTGCCGTTTATCAAAACTCGATGATTTTTATCCCGTCTGCGCGGCCCTAGGTTCCTTCCCTGACTGTCTTCCAACACTTCCCTGCCCCCACTTCCTTTATTATTATATATAACTATCTGAATTATTCCCGGTTTACGCGCACCAAATTATTATTCTGCCGTTTATCAAAACTCGATGATTTTTATCCCGTCTGCGCGGCCCTAGGTTCCTTCCCTCACCGTCTTCCAACACTTCCCTGCCCCCACTTCCTTTATTATTATATATAACTATCTGAATTATTCCCGGTTTACGCGCACCAAATTATTATTCTGCCGTTTATCAAAACTCGATGATTTTTATCCCGTCTGCGCGGCCCTAGGTTCCTTCCCTGACTGTCCACCAACACTTCCCTGCCCCCAACTGTCTTGTTCCAACCCCCTGCCTTCTGACTCCCACCCATCTACTTGTGTGGTTTCAATAATTTATTAGTCACTTTTTTCAAATCTTAAGTGATAAGCACATCTCCCAATATGCATATATCAACTTTAATAGTCAAAATGTCACACTTTAACTATTATTTCAGAGAATTTTGTGAAGGAACCATGTTCGCTTTTTTTCCGGTGTAAATTAATTTTGTCTGCGCCGGAGTCATAAACTATCCCCATAGCGCTTAAAAGAAGAGCTCAGTGGCGTACTTCAATCTAATACTCTTTCTCAATACTTGCGTTGACTATTGGTTATATAATAACATTATATATTCATTGTCCGAACACGCTTTTGTCCTTTCTACGTGCGTCACTATTTAACGAATTCTGCAATCCTATTTCGACAAATATGTCAAATATTTCAACCCGTAATCGGCGCGTCGCGCTAGTATATTTAAATGCACCAAGATTAATCTTTATTGCCTAGTTTTCAATTTCCTACAGCCATAGAAAATGCACCATATAATTGTTTCGTAAATCCAATCTGCTCGCGTTAAGGTCAATCACCACTCGGGCAAATATCCATCGGCCGCCCCTGACTTGATAATGAACCTGAAAAAAATCCCTCTAAATGTTATTCTGGGTCCTTTCTTAGTTTTGTGAGGAATGGCCTTTGCCGGGGCTCGCATGCACTAGAGCTACGCAAACACATGTGGTTATTTAGTGGTAAGGACCCATAAATCACCCCCATGAATTGAAACAAAGGGTCGTATGCTGACACCATTCCCTGTTACAAAATCGAATATAATTCCAAATTGATCTCTCAATTTTAAAAGAATCATTTCGTAGGCCCAAAGGCGAGATCATCACACACTGAAATCAATATAATTAACCAAAGTTTTTGAACAAACCATTGTTATACCAAAGCTAAATTGAGGATTATATGTTGCTCAGGGTGCTTCTAACAGAAATAAAATGGTGCTTCAGAAATAAAAAATAAAAACTATTCAAGTTCTCATGCTACGCTTTGCAATAATGTCCACAGCTTTGTCGTCAGCAAACGACATTGAGTATGCCGATTAAATCTGAATAAATGTAAAAATGAATAATGATGCAATTTAAGATTACATACCTTCAGTTTTAGGCACACAACAAAATGAAACATCAAAAAAAAACATTGTAATACCTAACGGATGAGAGATTATTACCTGTATTTTCGTCACCATAACTTTCATTTGGATTAGTCCTTTTCCTTTTTTCAGTTGGCTTAGGTAAATCTGTGAATTTTCTAATTTCCTCGAAGTGCTTTAGCAAGAAACATTTTAAATTCAAAATATTTACGTATTGGCATAACGCGAACGACTAATCACTGACAGTTGAAAGCATAATGGCCAAACCGGATATACTGGTTCAATGGCGAATTTGTCATATTTTATTATTATTTTTATTTCATTTGTAAAGAGATATACGCCCCTGACAAATACTAATCCGCACCGGCTATTTTCATGATGGGAAGGACTTAAAGCGCCCTCTCTTGAGAACCATTCAAGTTATCACCGCTGAGTCTACTAAGGCCTATGGTCAACTAACCCTGGTCTCCCCTATGTCAGCTAGCTGGTCGTCAGTATGAATCTTTTCAACATTAACTACTTTTTTTTTCTCATAATCATAAACAAAGTGGTAACTAGTATCAATGTGTTTTGAATTTTTTTGAAAATTTATCACTTTTAGCTAAAGCTATTAGCACCTGTATTATCTTCAAAAATTGGTACAGGACCAGTCAACTGAACATCAAAATCATTTAAAATACCTCTGATTGGCAAAACTTCTTCCACACAGTCTGCTAGCGCATAATACTCTGCATGAGTAGATGCTCTTGAAACTACTTTTTGCTTGATTGTTTTCCACAAAATTACATTTCCAAAAATTCGAATAAGTATGCCAGTAGTAGACTTCCTGTCAACAACATCCGATGCCCAATCAGCATCTACGAAATCGATGAATAATCTTCCCCCATTCCGTTCTCTGAATATTAACAATAATAGTGGCAACGAAGAGAGAGAATAATTTAAATTCAGTTATAGTGGAATCCTTACTTTCCTGAGAGATAAAGGTTTGATTATTTTTATAGGAACATTGAGAGATAGCGAAGGTCTACGTTTTCGGAAAGGGATCGTTGTAGAAATATGACTTTCATCCGAGTCATACTCATCAGCAGTGCTGAATATAGATTCGGGGTCAGGAGGTCGATTTTCATCTTGCTTTATTTTAAAAACTATTTAATTGAAAAAAGAAAAAAAATTAATAATAATAGTCAACTTATTTGACATGGATTACTGTAATATTACAAATAAATTATAATGAAGAAATAATGTAACAATAAATTCTTATCTGAACACGGAGGAAGGTACCCAGAGTCTTGCTTTATTTGATGATTGATAACGAGACATGATTGGATAGCGAAATTGTGACGTCACAACGCACTCACGAGTCGGTGTTAGTTCATTTATGGAGGGCACTTTCGCGTCAGTCTGCTTTTGTTTTATAGTCTTTAAACTCAAAACAACATGCTTATTACTATTTTTATGTTTAGAATTTAAACCACTTGAAACGGCGGGTAAATGTTGAAGCTAAGAGGCTCAGAGAGGTTTGCTCACTTGTCTGTATATTATGTATGCGGGCATGGTCGGACTCTACGCTACCCTGAGACAGGGTGCGGAGGTCCGGTGGGAGGTTTCCTGCATGTAGAAGTCGGCTGGCCATGATGTCGTGTAGTGGCACTGAGGACAGGATCACGGGAGCCCTGCTGACCCTTCCAGGGCCGAAGCCCGGCGGTTGCACTATTTGTTCTGATCCCGGGGGCGAAGGGTAAACGACTGACCCCGAGACTGCATGTCCCTTCATTATACAAGTTAATTCCAGAACATTTCACCGCTGCAACGAATTGCTTGCGTGCCGTCCTGTGTTAAAACTTAGGACTAATTTCTCTAAGCATCTTTGAACTGTGGCGTGTTGCGTTCCTACGATTGTGGTGCGATGGCCGCGTATGTAAATTACATAACAAGGTTTTAAATTTTTCTCAGGTATTCAGGTGATGTATGGCCATTAATTATTTTGTTGATTGAAAATATAGTGTTGAAGTAAATAATTTGTTTAAATGACAAGATATTTATTATCCACCTTATTTTTTATATTCTATTGTTCACTGTAGTGTCAATAAGGATAAATCGAATTACATAACCCATTCAGATAACTAGTAATAAAACTATTATTATTTTTACCATTATAAATGTAAATTTAAATTCACTAATGTAATTAAGACAAAAGCTCTAAGGGCTAATAAGTTGACTTTTTCAACATTTCGTATATCTTTTTTCCTTCATTTTAATTTTAATTTTTTCATTCAGTCATATTTTCTTAACTATCCATCATTGGCTAAGAATGAAATGCTGCCAGGGTAATTAATGTGTGGGAAAATGATTGCATTGTTTACATTTTTGTGTCTTATTCTTCCCAATAGATAATTTTTTTAGTAATGTGCTTTGGGAAAAAGTCAGGTTTTTAATCCTGTAATACTCCCAAATATTGAATTTCAAACACTTCTTTAAGCTTCGTACCTGGTGTTACTCTTAATCCAATATTCATAAATTTAGTTTTATTTACATACATTCAATTTAGTTTATTTTTCTTCAGCCATAGATATTTATATTATTTAGGTGTCCATTTAATTGATTCATTATGAGCTCTTGATAAATAATAATCTTATTCTAGAATACTTGTGTCATTTAGTTAATGTACAAAATAAAAAGAATAGGTCCAAGTGCAGACCCTTGTGGTATTATTTAGTCAATTAGAGATTATCTCACCAACTTTGATGGTTTGTCATAATATATTTGTTTGGTGTTCTTTCCATTTGGTTTGGTGTTCATATCCATGGTGAATTTACTAAAAAATATATAAATACATATGTATTACTTCTTGAATCTTTGCAAAGAGATTTGTTTTTATTCAAGTATGTACTAACTTTAAGTTTTATCCAGGTTTTTTTATACTTTTACCTGCTAAATTATACTACTTCAGATTGTAATTAATACCTACATTAAACCTGGAATCACTGGGCCTTGTCAAATTTAAATGCATAATCATTTTATCAAAAAATACTTAATTTTTGGTTGAAATAAAGATATTTATTTGTGACTGTCTTTCCCGCCTAGATTCAGGTACCTATTATGTAATATTATTGTAAGGACAAGTTGTGTATAAAATTTGTGTGCTTTATAAACCGTTTATAATGTAATATATTCTGAAATTATTTTATGTAAATATCATCAAGAATGGTTTTTTATTACTTTTTGAACTCTTATTATTTATCTTTTTGAAGATTTTTTTTTCTTTCTTATTATTTGTATCTATTTTGTTATTACTAGTAGGCAGTTGGCGGAGGCAAAACGAAAATTCGAGAGCCCCTCTTTACTAAAGGCAAAACAATTAAATTATGGTCATTTAACCGGTCAAATTTGTTTTATGGGTCCAACAGACTTAGCTATAAAAGATCATTTGGTTTTGGCCTATTACATTCCCAATATTTTTGCCTCCGCTAGCCGCCTACTAGTTATTATATTTTAAATTGTAATTTTGTAATATATTGAACAAAATTAAATGCAATATATAGCTTCAGAATGTGTGCGTAAATAAACTGTGTTTTGTAGTAGTAATTATAAAATATTATAAACATGATTAAATGCAGTGTACCCTCGAAACCATCAACCACTGATGCTGGAAACCTACAATAACCTTTCTGCATCATTTAATATATGCTCCCTTTCGATCACTGCCTCTCATTTTCTCTTTTACAAAATATATATTTTTTATGAATGCCGAATGTGTTTTTATTAACAAGCTTTCCAAGATATTGATGACTATATTTCCCCTTTTAAAAAATGAATAATTTTGTTACGAACCAAACTATCAGCTATCAGAGATCCCGCGTTTAGTCCGTAACTAAACGATCGGCCGATACTTCAGTCAGATTGGACTACTTGCACACAATGCACACAACGCAAATGAAACTGTTTGATTGTTGGTGGGTACACTCTGCGAGTAATATCCTCCTTCCACTTCCCTAAAACCTTCCCTACTTCCCGCCAAAGCTTATTATCAAGGGCTTTTTATACAAGTCATGATCAGTGTATTATAAATACCAGTGTTTCTGTATGTGTTATACATAATTAAATGTATTATGTTAAAGCAACACTCACAACTGAACACAAAATTCAACGGCTTACGATTTGTATTTGCAATGAAAAAGATGATTAATTGTTATTGTATTGCACTTTGGTACAATACAATAACAGTAGCGATGTGATGTTGACATTTTACCTAATGTTTTTCTATATTAAAAGCAGTTAATCTTGAATAAAAAACGCCTCGACTTTTCACACCTAAAGTCATTCGTCAATCGATTTTTCAATATAAAATGAGTAAAATGACAGCACCTGTTAAAAGTGAATAAAACTATCGATGACGTGATGGCGTAACACGAAGAACCATATATATGGTGGTTTTCGAGGATCTTAAAAAATCAAAACTTTGAAAATTATTTTAAATGTTAAAACTAACTTTAAAAATAAATAAAAATATGCAGTTATTTAAGTTAGAAGGCAATTATTCATTAAAAAAAAATAGACTGGAGTTCTCTATTGCTAATAAATTTGCTGACTATTTTCATTCCGTTTATAGTCAAGTAACCCCGAAACTTGAAACCAATTTCCCAACAACATCACCCTGGTACGTTGGAGATATCGATCGGATCTTGGGGTGATCTTTGATCCCAGGCTGACATTTTCAGATCATATAGTGTAGCTTACTTCAGCTTGCTACAAAATTCTTGGCTTTGTAATTAGAACTTGCAAACAATAGGCCACTTGCATCACATTTTTTAAAAAAAATTTCCGGTTAAGGCAAATATTCTAAGACATATATATATACATATATATATTTTTTTATCGTATTTTTGAAACCCTGGCTATTTTTTGAAAATTTCTATCCGACAAATCAGACCATTTTTTATAAACCGGAAAGACGGGACATAATTTTATGAGTGCGAAAAAACGATAATTATATAGCCGAAAATCATTTAAAAAAAAAAACGTTTTCCACACGGATAGCAATAAATTGTACGGGGTTCTCTAACATCTGTAAAAACACCGCCATCTTTATCAAAAAATCAAACCAAAGGATAAGTTCGCATAGAACAAACAATAAATCTAGTGAACGTTAAACGCAAATTCAAAAATTCGCCGGAAATCAAAGTGTTGCCATATAAAAAAAAAAATCAGTGTGGAATTTTACAAAATTAAGGGAACATAATCGGAGACGGGACATTTTCATGTGGTGACGTCACGAGCTAAAATAATGGATTTATTTATTTAAAAATAAAAAAAACTATACATTTCTAAAAATTTTTACTAACATTTTCGTAATCTTAGTAAAAACATCTATCCACACGATTTTTTCCAAGTCGTTATGAAATCCATGCAAGTGACCTATTCAATAACATAGAAGCAATGATCGCCATGTTCAACGGAGTGGTCAGAAGCAAGCTGGAGTACGCTAGTACTGTCTGGATACCTTATCAACTTAAATACATAAATATGATTGAACAAATTCAAAAAAAAATCCTAAGGTATGTTTACATGCGACCATATGGAATATATCCGAAATTCATGCATCACATCGAACTGCTGAAGGAGACAAATTATCAAAGCCTGGAGACCAGGCGTAATGCCGGACTCATGGTATTTGAATTAAAGTTACTAAAAAACCTTATCGATTGTCCATATCTCCTGTCATGCTGTGGCTTATTCGCTCCTGATAAATACTGTCGAACTCGTAGCCACGCCCTATTCTGCATACTTCAGGGTCGGACAGATGTCATGGCGCAACATAGCATGACAAGAGGTATGACATTGCTGCCCTACCAGCAGATATAGATGTGTTTAATATCACTATACCATGTTTAAAAAAAATTATATACATGTATTGTTAGTTGTAAGAAAATTGTACCATAATTGGACTAACCTGTCTGTCGTACAAAAAAAAAAAAACTTGATGACAATAAACAAATGAATATTCATCACTACAGTCATAAATGAACTAATACCTAGATCGATATCTTCGGGCTTTTTGTACTGAACAGGTGTCGACACTATTTAATCATAAATAATATCAATTTCAAATTCTTGACGTCACACACCATCGACAAAGATAGAGGAAGGTTAAAAAAGGTACTACCATAGACAATATAAACACCTTCCCAATTTATTAGCCTAAAAATATATTTTAAAAATAAAATGTCTGAAATGCCAATAGTATTTTTTATTTTTGTATCAATTTATAGATTCATTCACACAAACACAAATAAATAAAAGTGTTGAAATATATCACAAACCATTTAATTGGTGCTCCAGATTTTATGTCCGGGTTAAATTTTTCCCAAATGAAAGACTAAACCCTTCCACACACTTTTCCACAAATGATTATCTAGTAAATTCACGCAATATGTAGCAGTTCCTACCTTACTGCTACGGAAAATTTATTATCGTTGCACAGCATTGTATGCACGGGCCTTAATTTGGTTGACCACGTGATGTCAATTGAGGTAGCTGCTTCCTACTTTCCCGCTCGCCAGTCAGTCTTGGAGCGATCTACAGGGAGGATGTGACCCGCAACGCGGAAGTCCAGGCACAAGGCCGCGTCAGCAAGCAATCATGGATCCACGATCTCCGTAACGTTATCACCACTTTATTATTAGAGTCATAATGGTTATCCGTATAAATTTAACTTCACAACGTTTCTCGTTGGGTTGTAAAATTTGCAATGAGATGGCGTCCACTCGTAGTTTAATTATCCGCACAGATACTTAGAATCATTTAACTTCGTAATATTATTTATTTAATTTAACAATAATTTCTATCTAAGGTTTTCATCGAGCCTTAGCGGCCCTGAGAATATTTAAAATATAATTTAATGATAGAGTCTCATGCATATTTTATATTGTTACTTGATTAATAAATTTATACATATTTTATTGAGCTAGCATCTTTTATTTTTATTGGGCATATTTATTTACTCGTGTTTCTATTTCAGAGTACACATCAGAATACATACATATACACATATTATTAAGCACACATTTAAATAGGTAATAATTCTTTTACGTTACAAATATAAGTGCACTATATAAGTATAATAAATACAAAACAATACAAGAACAATACGTCAATCCATCAGAAACATAATGGGAAAATATTTCACCGACTCCAGATATTTTCATATCAGAGGGTTCGGCTCTGATGACATCCTAACTGGTCCGATAAATCCTACTGATCCCTCAATATAAATATTTAAAAAATCTTTCGTAATCCTACATGTATTTAAAATGACCGACTTTTGCATTTGTATATACAAATTTTTTGACAAATCTAATACTTATTATTATCTCTACTAATATTATTTCTGCAAAAGTGTGAATGTGTGCGTGTACAGGTGTACGATACTTCTTCATGCAAAAAAATACTTAACCGATTGTGATGAAACTTGATATGTAAAAAAAAAAAATAGCCGTTACATGGTCGCCGATAAGCTGCTTGCCTAGGGCGCTCTCAACACTTAATCCACCTCTGTATACATGGATAATTGTATGCAAGAATTGAAAGAGATGGGATTGGGCGCGAAATTGAGTAATCTGAAAGTATGTTGCCTAATGTATGCTGATGATGCGGTGCTGATATCTAACAGTATAGAACATCTACAGTCTCTCGTGTCTAGGATGAACGAAGTATGTATGAAGAATGAGTTAATGATTAACTAATTAACTAACCATCATGCCGTTTCCCCGCAGGGGTAGGCAGAGAGGACGGACCGCCAAACAACTCGATCTTGGCACACACTCCTTGCCTCGTTCACATTCATACATCGTCTCATACATGCTCTTCTATTATTCCGACTCTTCACATGGCCCGATTCAAGTATCTGATTCACTTGGTCATGCCATGTCTTTCTCTTCTACCATTCACATTTGCATCATATATTTTTACACTCCTTTCCTCGTTCACTCGCTCTACATGCCCAAACCATCTGAGCGTCCCTTTCTTAATCTTACTCATTACGCTTACATCAGCCTTGCATTCTTCGCGGATCTCCATATTTTTCACACGATCGTACATGGCTTTTCCACACGTACGCCTCAGGGATCTCATTTCTACAGCATTCAGTCTACTTTTCATTCTTTTTCTATGGATAACTAAAACATACAGCTGATTCTGACAGCTCCTAATTTAAAACTAAAGTTAATGATATTAAAACAAATTTACGTGTAAACTTATTTGAAACTCATAAACCAGTGATACAGTGTACTTGATAGTGCATAATAATTTGAGTGGGAGAGTGTTTTAACTTTTTATCTTGATTCAAAATATTTTCACAAAACAACAAATCAGTGTCATTAAAGTCACAGACAATTTATTTTTCAAATTTTCGAAAAAGTTCAAATCCACTAAGTGTAAACGTCAAGTTTTTGTCTATTCAATAAAGTCACAACAATAAACAAAACATTGTTGACAGAATTAATTTTTATAAGGGGCATTTCTGAACAAAGATTTTAGTGATGTCTAGCACTCGAAGCAAAAACCAAATTTCTGATGAAAAAATAAGTATGGACAAAATTATCGACTATATAGATAAAAAATTTGAAACTTTGAAGAGGGACATTTTTATCAAAATCGAATCTCAGACCACTGAAACAACAAAAAGCATTGAATTTATAAGTGCTCAATATGATGAAATACTAAAAAAAATTGATGTTACAAATAATTTAAACCAAGTTATACAAACTGATTTCGAAAATATTAAAAAAGATATGAATGAAAAAAATAATACAAAAAAAAAACTTGAAATTAGACTGGCAGAAATTGAAACCATTTCAAAATGTAATACTTTAGAAATAGCTGGGATTCCCCAAAAAATAAGAGAACAACCTATTGAAATCATAAGGAAAGTTGCTGCAGCAGCTGGGATAACTATACAACATACAGACATTACTGAAGTCATCCGAGTCCCAGACAGACGAAATGGAGCTCCACCCAAACTACTTGTCACCTTCTCTGAGAAAAGACAAAGAGATTCCCTCCTGGATAAAAAGAAAGAAATAGACTATGAAGAAATCAAGGATCTGGCGACCTCTCAAATCTTCATCGGGGAAGAACTAAGCCCGTATCATAAAGAAATACTATGGAAAACAAAACAATTAGCCTTAGAAAAAAAATACCAATATGTATGGTACAAACATGGTAAAGTTATGATACGTAAAAAACATGAAGACAAAATTATCTACATTAAGCACCTTGATGATATGGTGAAAATAATTTAGTAAGCAATATAAAAACTTAATTAATTTAGATTGAAAAAATGGATAACACAATAACAACTAACTTACCAAACTTATCATCCATAAGAAATAATTTTAACATAATGCATCAAAACATTAGAAGTATCAATAAAAACTTTGACGAACTACAAATATTGATAAAAAGTTTAAATTTAAACTGGGATATAATTATTCTTACTGAATGTTGGTTAACTGAAAAATACTATCCCCTACAAATCGATAAATATGTCCCTTACTCTACAATTATGAATAATACCAAAAATGATGGTGTCATCGTATATATTAAAGAAAATATCGAAGCTGATGACAGAGAGATCAGTATTAATAATGCGAACTGTCTAAGGATATCAATCGGCAATGATACAACAATACTCGCAATTTATAGATCTCCATCTACAAAAAA
The DNA here is from genome assembly GCA_917563855.2 of Limnephilus lunatus. Classification (NCBI taxonomy): domain Eukaryota; kingdom Metazoa; phylum Arthropoda; class Insecta; order Trichoptera; family Limnephilidae; genus Limnephilus; species Limnephilus lunatus. The sequence continues at coordinate 2,452,282 of OU830604.1, forward strand.
TCTGGAGCCATTTCTAAACTCCTTATCCTTTGAACTGAATTTACTAAAAAACACTAATGATGTATTTGTTATCGGTGATATAAATATTGATATACTTGAAAATGGACACCCAAAAAAATATGATTACATGCAGACACTTGCATACCATGGATATAAAAGCCTAATTGAGGAACCTACACGTGTATTTAATAATAGCAAAACTTGCATTGATCATATTTTTAGTAAAACTAATAAAAAAACTCAAGCCATTATTTATACTACCACGCTGACAGACCATTACACAATAATTCTATCTATAACAAAAAAAAATTCTTATGTAAACCAAAACACAAAATCGCTCCTAAAAAAGTCTGAAACAAATTGGGAAAACGTAAAAAGAGAGTTAACAATGAATGACTGGACCGACCTTCTGGAAAAAGATGATACTGATACTGCTTGGAGTTATTTTATAGAAATTATACAGCACAGTATTCTATCAAACACCAAAACCACTGAAAAAAAGGTATCTCACAAAAATATTCACATTAAACCATGGATCAGTCAGAATATTATAAACTCAATCAGAAAAAGAGTTGAACTGCACAGAAAAGTAAAAATCAACCCTTATGATGTCCATACTCTACGATTCTACAAAAGATATCGTAATACATGTAAAAATGTAATTCGTTACGCAAAAGAAACATTCTATAAAAACAAAATTGATGAATGCAATAATGATTCCCGTAAACTCTGGCAGATCATAAATGAAATTACAAATACTAAATCCTCGTATAACGACAAAACCATTAAAGAATTAAACATTGATGAGATTCCCACATCTTTTACTAAACACCCAGACAAACTTCTTGACTTTATAAACAACTACTTTTGCAATATAGGCTCTAACCTTGCAAATAAAATTAAACAAAATTCTACTACTGTCGAAAAAACAATGAGGATTGATAATGTAAACCATGAAAACAGACTCAATATAGTCAAGATAACAAGTGATGAAATAAGAAATATTATAGCCTCCTTAAAAACAAATACCTCATCGGGAAATGAACTGATATCAAGCAAATCAATTAAATACCTACAAAATGAGTTAATCCAACCACTGACGTACCTTGTAAATCTATCATTATCAAAAGGTGTTTTTCCCGCTTGTCTTAAAATTGCTACGATCATACCATTATATAAAAACGGTCCCAAAAATGATATATCAAATTATCGACCAATTAGCATTTTAACTCCTCTATCGAAAATATTGGAAAAAGTAATAAAAAAACAAGTACTTACATTTTTGGATACTAATAAAATATTATCACCTACGCAGTATGGTTTTAGGAAAAACCTTGGTACGGGTGACGCTATAGCCAATGTAACAAATACAATTATTAGAAAACTGGATGAAGGCAAAAAATGCTTAGCGGTTTTCATTGATCTTCAAAAAGCTTTCAATACAATTGACCATGAAATACTGTACTTAAAACTAAAAAAAAATGGAATAACCGAATCAACCCTAAATCTACTTAGAAGTTACTTAACTGGAAGAGAACAAATTGTACAAATTGGTAAAAGAAAGAGCAAATCTCTACCAATTAAATTCGGGGTCCCCCAGGGAAGCGTATTAGGACCTATACTATTTCTGATTTATATAAATGACCTTATGAATCTTCCCATCAATGGAAACATAATGAGCTTTGCAGATGATACTGTTATTATATTCCACGAACAAGATTGGACAAGAACCTACAAGGAGGCGGAACATGGCCTGGCTATACTTCAAAACTGGCTAAAAGTAAACTCCCTTACATTAAATGTTAGTAAAACTAAATATCTAACTTTCTCCAAAAACAAACGAGGACAACCGATGAATGAGCATAACCTCAAATTACATGAATGTCAAAAAACTTTTCCACAATGTTCCTGCCCGTCTTTAACCCAAACAAAAAGCATTAAATATCTTGGGATTGAAATTGATGAAAAACTACAGTGGAATTCACACATTGATCTTACCTCAAAAAAGCTAACAAAACTCATCTACTTCTTCAAAAAATTACGTAACATCTTGTCAATGAGGGATTTAAAGAGAGTATATTATGCCTTATGCCACTCTCGACTAGAATATGGAGTAATAGGATGGGGCGCAGCAGCATCTAATCACATAAAACAACTTAAGGTAACTCAGAATTGCATCATAAAGACCATACTAAAGGTCCCCATAAGGACGTCAACAACAGAAATTTTTAAACAGTTTGATGTTCCAAGCATACAGAAAATCTACGCCAAAAACATTCTAGTACATCACCACAAAAATTATTCAGAGGCAGACACCTCACATGCTCATAAAACCAGAGCCAAACAAACAGACATACTTAATATACCAAAGTGTAACTCTTCATTTGGACAAAGAAGTTCAGAATTTTTAGCAGTAAAGTTATATAACAAACTCCCACTTAGTACCAAACAAATTAAAACAAAAAATAGCTACATTAAGGACATTAAATGTTGGCTGAAGGAACTATCGGAAAATGAACTTACATATATATAGTAGGGTGGTTCGATTTCTTGTTTTTTTGTTTTTCTTAGTAGCGGGGTGCGGAATGGATGCTCTATAGGAATACCTTTAAAAGTTATTATGACAGCATTAAGATATTTTGAGTGCAAGTAGTAAGGGATGCGCTGTGAGCGAGCGAGGCGCGAAAGAGGACTCAGCAATTTGTCAAATTTTCGCGGTAAAATAAACATTGTCACTTTTTTTTAATATTATTATTTAAGGCACGGCAATTTTCATTAATTATGAAATGTAAAAGTAAAAAATTAAATTATTAATATTGACACAAAACTGTTTTATAAAGGGACAATTTTTACCAGATTTTAAATAATTCAACTGCTTTGGGGCAGTACTTCTTATCAAAATTTTAAAATGATATTTTGTATGCTTAATTCTATGTACCTAGAGCACCCATTCCGCACCCCGCGAAAACTGATTTCTAAAAAAAAATAAAATCCATACAGTGGCGATCCACCTTAGTACTATATAGTATTGTTTGTATATAGTATTGTTTGGTTTTTCAAAAACTCACTTTTTTCCTTGACGGGAAAATCGACCGCACCGCCCCTCGAGTTTGACCGACCTCAAGGTTCACTTTCGGATACATGCATTTTAAGACTTTTGATGGATCCGAAAATGACCTCTCCGCTCCTCGAGTTTCAAACACCGCAGAGACCATTATCCGATTTGGGGTAGCGTGCCCAAATCGTGTCCCGATTAGGGACCAATTTTCATACAAAACACCGGTGCACGGTTAGCAGTGCACCCAAGCGGCGAAAACTACAATTAAATCTATCACCGATGGAGAAATTCGGCCTCAGTTCTATTTCCTGCCGTCAGGTTCATCCGTTGAAACGGCGCGACGTACGCGTAGGCTCAAAAAGGGAAGGAAAAACGTTATTTTTTGGCTACAAAGCACACTTTTCAGTACTTGAGAAAACTACGGAAAAATTGAGCATTTTGTTTGCCTACATTTTTGCTAGCGATTTATTCACAGAAAACTGAAGCAAATCAGCGGCAAAAACTGGAACCTCAAATAAAAGTACTCAATTCGGCTCAGTTCTATTTCCTGCCGACAGGTGTACTTCAAAAAAAAGATGTCATTTTGGCCATTAGTTTCAATGCAAAGAAATTGCTACGAATGTTGAGTTAGGTCAGGATTCTTACATGTCAAAACAAAACGGATCTCTCAGCGGTTTGGGTTGTTGTTTTTCGGGAAACGGCATTGCGGCCGGAAAAACGATTCCGGCTTGGATGTTTTTGAAAAATACGGTACCCGGCAATATTAGGCAACTTTTAACACCAAAATTTTGTGTCCGTTCCATGTAAAAAATTTCAGGGTCGCCGAAAAACCTATAAAATTTTACAAAAAAAACAAGAAAATTGGTGTCCATAGATTCACTTCAGTAGGGTGGATATTTACCGGCCAAATTGAAATGTTATTAATTCAGGGTAGGTACCTACTTATCTCGGTAGTATTGCAAATATGATGAGAAAAGCAAAAACATTGCCGGAATTTTGTAAGGAAATGCGCCGGTACCTACCGGAATGGGTAGTTGGACAATTATTTAGATTTTTGATGCAATTTAATTTACTTAGGTAATGTTGTTTCCACGATACTGAATAATTTAACAATTTTTTAAAGTTCATTTTCACGTTCTGTGTAAGTTGTGTTTTTTTTATCAGTAAATGCCAGTTGCATCATAAAACTGAAATAATTACAGAACTTGAATAGAATTCGAACCGAACTTTTACAGAACGTTAAAATTGACTTGAAAAATTGAAGAATTTTTAATTTCGTTAAACAACCCAGCCTAAATATGAGTTCTTTTTTACGTATGTATGCAAGTACCTATACTCAGAATATAAGTAGGTACCTACCTGCACATAAACACTCGATATCATCCGACGATATTGCATACGTATTAGTTTTCTAATTTTACAATGAAATTACTCGAAGTTGAACGGAATATTTTTTTAAAAGTATTAAATTCATATAGCGCTTTATTTTAAGCAGTAAAACTACTGGTGAGTTCTGGCATTATAAAATTTGTATGAAAATATACGTACGCTCATAACTTCCGAAGGACTGCAACAAATTGAAAAATTCTTTTTTTGTTGTGTTCGTTATTGTTAGTACAAGGTTTGTATAAAATTACTGGTGAGTTCTGGCATTACGAAATTTGTAAAAAAAAAATTTATAGGTGGCGCGCGAGCTGTTTGAAAAATAAATGTACCGGGAATTAGTGTATGTAATGCGGCAGGTGGGGGGGGGTGGAAACAGGAAGGGGGGTAGGGGGACCTGGGAGGGGGGAGGGGAACTCGGGAGGGGGTTTACGATACGGAGAAGCCTAGGAGTGAAGTGGGGTGAGGGAAGGTGAGGGAGGCGGAGTGGAAAGGGAAGAGGACGCTGGTGAGGGAGGGGGGGGGGGAAGGGGATCGGAAAAAATGAGAAAGGACACGCAGGTAGAAACATTTTCTTTATTAAATGGTATAGCAACGCATGCCGGGTACCAGCTATCTTCTATATATATAAAAATCAAAAAAATGTTTGCATGTATGTATGTCCGCTATGCGTTGCTAAACCATTCACCCGATTGCGATGAAACATTGGGAATTTGATGTGCGCATGACTGCTATGGTTCCTGTATACAATAGTGAGCTCTGGCAACACAAAATTACGCATTGCTCAACCGTTCATCCGATTGTTATGAAACTTTGGGGATTTGATGTGTGCATTTCTACAATGGTGTTTATATACTAACGTATAGCAGGTTTTTGCTGCTAGGTCCTGCGGACGGCTTTATACATGGTTGTATGTTTAACCACTAAGCGTTTCTAAACCATTCATCCGATTGCGATGAAAATTTGTAGATTTGATGTGTGCATGCTTACGACGGTTTCTGTATACAAAAGTGAGCTCTGGCATTTTGAAATTACGCATTGCTAAACCATTCATCCGATTGCGATGAAACTTTGGGGATTTGATGTGTGCATGTCTACAATGGTGTTTATATACTAACGTATGGCAGGTTTTTGCTGCTAGGTCCTGCGGGCGGCTTTATACATAGTTGTCTGTTTAACCACTAAGCGTTGCTAAACCATTCATCCGATTGCGATAAAAATTTGTAGATTTGATGTGTGCATGCCCACGACGGTTTCTGTTTACAAAAGTGAGTTCTGACATCATGAAATTACGCATTGCTAAACCGTTCATGCAATTGCGATGAAACTTTGGGGATTTGATGTGTGCATGCCTACAATGGTGTCTATATACTTACGTATGGCAGATTTTTGCTGCTAGGCCCTGTGGGCGGCTTTATATATATTTGTATGTTTAACCGTAGGTACCTACCCGCTTACTACGAAATATTTTTTTTTCTGTTAGTAAGTCAAGTTAGTTTTAACCCGTTAGTTGCTTTGCAACGGGCAAACTTCTAGTGTATACTTAAAACATCGTCATAGAAGTTTCTGGAAAACCTTATCCAAACAATAAGTTAATCTATAGAAGTCGCTGAAAACTTATCCAAAGCATAGTCCCCCTCAGCACAGGATCTCCCAGTGAGGAGGACTACGAATATATTTTCTTATTTTTTATACCTAACATGTTTCATATAAAAATGTAAAATATAATAAATGTATTGTTACTAAATAAAAAAAAAAAACTTTCATCCTTCCTCTGCCAGTTCCATGCCTCACTGCCGTCCTCTCTGCTTACCCCTGCAGAAAACGGCGTGATGGTTAGTTAGTTAATAATTTATTTTTTTGTTTCGGTTATTTTAATATTACATATGTAGGTAGTTTTTAACAAAATTATTTTTTTTGTAACACATACTATGAGTTTTAATTAATTTTGTTTTTTTAAAAACATCTCACTCTTTTGAACACTTTTTTCTCTCAAAAACTCACTCTCTTAGATGAAGAGAAAGGCTAAAGTGATCTCTTGCAAAACAGAAGAGAAACCGTTGAATATTTTTTAGTGCAAATTTTTTGATATTTTATGTATTCAAAGCCTGGGGCAGCAGGAAATGGGCTTGCGGAACGCGGGTTGCTCATCACAAGTGTTGAATGGTGTGCACTTCTCATAAAATAATACTTCTTGTAGGAGAATTATTTCTGATCAATTGTTATTGTACAGAATCCTAAATAATACGATATCTTCCCCGTATCTTTTACAAAAAATAGATATTAGAGTTCCTGGTCGCAATGGCAGAAACGTATCCCTTTTTTATAACAGCCGCTCCAACACCAACTATTTACAAAATGAATTCATACATCGAGCCTGCCACTATCATAACACACACCTCACATATACAGACATCTTCAATATAACTTTCAACAAATTCAAAGCAACACTGTCAGATAAATGTAATGCATCACAACACACCACTTAACATCCATATTTATTATATTATTAATCAGATTTCTTTTCCTAATTTGCAATATATTTACATATTCCCTAATTACACACATATCATCCATATACTCCTATAAGATCATAAGCTTACCCTTTATTCAGTGGCGGCTCTCCCCTTAGGACAATGGGTGTTTGACCCCCCAAAATTATAAGACATAATAATAATATTTTTTTACGGAATAAACCGCTCAACGCATCGAATTCTTTACTTGAAATGAACCGCAAAATAATAGCAGTTAGCGGCGACGACTCGCCGGGTGACGAGCAGTGACATCTATCGTGTCAAATGGAAGCTCCAATTCTCACAATATTTGGATCCCTGGGTCAATTTTTGACTTGCCCTATCTTCTGTCTCTATGCGCGCCATACAATAAACGCGATGGCACTATGTTTTTATCCTGGAGTAAAAATTCCCGCGTATAGGTACCACAGAAACCCTAGCGACGTTTTGGACATGACCGAATGTCTTGGAAAGGAGACAGCATTATGAATCTTATGCGTTGTTGAAAGAGATGGCGATACAACATAGGTCGGTTTTGCATTTTGCACGCATGCCTCGTCCATTGTATTTGGACAGTTCGGGAAAGATTTGGAATAATAATTATTTACGTTGTTATCGGCGACGTTTCAAATATAGTTTGGTCGCACATCGAGAAGTAGATCTTTTCAAATATTATTAATTATTATATTATGATCACTTTTCAACGGACATAGAAAACAGCTTGATTTAAAACAATGTTTGTTTTTTAGGTTCCTAATCTACCTAAGTGACAGCAGATTCTATACATTTAATTATCTAGTTACAGGTAAATCATTGGAAAGGGACCTTTGTTTGTGTAGTGGTGTATTAGATAGATAAAAAAATATCTAATATAATTTAATAATAAATCTGTTTTGTTAGGTAGCTGAAAAATGCAAAAAAAAAACATCGTCAAATTGAAACGCAAGTCTAAATTTAAATAAAATTGATAAATGTCTTTTCTCACCCAATATCTTTGGGCATTTTAGGGGTAAAAGGGGACTGCGGACGTGTGTTTCAAAGTCAATTTTTGTTTTTAAATTTTTGATATTACCGGTTTCTATTTTTTCTAATCTACCTAATTTGTTTTTTATATTTTGGATTCTTAGGTACATACTATCGGTGTGCATAACTATATTGAAAAGTGCCCTCTTTAAAATGATGTGCCAGCAAGTACATGAATTATTTAGTTATTTTGCAATTTATAAATAATACCCATGTAATTTGAGTTGCGGATTCATGACCCTACCTATCTTCTTATTGATATAGATAATTATATGTCGGCATTTTTCACAATATCAAAAAAGGTAATTTCACAATTTTTTTTCAAATGACCTCCCATACCTGGAGCCCTAGAGCCGCCTCTGCCTTTATTGTAATTTTCTATATTTTATCATGCATATTTAAGTATTTAGCTTCTCCTAACTATTTTTTTTTAGTTTTTCTTAATGTTTTAATTTAGCTTATCTTAACTATTTTTTTCTTAGTTTTTCTTTATGTTTTTCTTGTCAACGAAAAAAAAAATTATCAGCGAAAACATGTTTTTAGGCTTACTGTTTTATTTTAGCACTCTTTCTTTTTTAACGACTTCGAAAAGGAGGAGGTTATCATTTCGACGGTATTTTTTTTATGTATCTTTGTAAAGCTGTTTGTTTTCCAAATAAAGATATTATTTATTTATTATAAACTAGCTGGGTTACCCGGCTTCGCTCAGGACAATAAGATGGTGTTCTGGAATGTTGCACAATGATGTTCCCGATTCCCTATTCCTGATCATTCCACGACATACTCCGCCACTCCTTCCACAACTTTCTACAGCTCTATGGAACCTTCTAGAACTTTCCGGAAGACTGTTCTAGAAATTTCAAGAGGGCGAAACTTTCAGCCCTTATATTTTTAAAAGCACGCGCTTTAGGTAAAAACGGATACCCTTATTCCCTAGGGGGGATAGAGATCTACCACACCATATAACTACCTTGATCGAACCGGGACTCTTTTCTGAGTTTTTGCGACCTGCACGTTTTTTTGGACTTTCTTTTATAATATATGCCATATTCAAATAAATAAAATGTTACTCCTTACATGTCCTTTCCCGTGCGTTCCCGTCCAGCGTTACACTTCCTCCTTCCCCGCCACCGCTCTCCCGCTCCCCCATCCCGCCAACCCCCCTGGCACTGCATTTCTTGACTTCTCTCCCGCCCGGCCCGTAGCCGAAACTTTTTTCTAATACTAACAATTTTAAACTCGTGATATCTTTCTAATTAAATATCCGAATTGAAAAATTCAAAAAGTTAAATAAAGGTATTGAAGCTGTCTTGAATATGAAGTAATGTATATTGATAAGGATTAAAACAAAGATACAAATAAAGAGCCTTTTCAAGCGACGACATTTAAATAAAAAATTTAAAATAAAAGAATACTTATTGTGGCATAACCATAATAGTTAGACATATGCTGTCGCGACCTTTTTTGTAAATAATGATGTGTTCTATAAAGTCGTAGTACATTATTTTATTCTATCATCAATAGTTTTCGCAGCGCACGCGATTTAAAGAATATTTTAGGTAATTTTTTTACACCCTGGGTTACATTATTGAAGTTTTAGTAAGGATGCCTATTTTTTTAAAAATATAATATAGCCTATGTCACCCAGGGATAGTGTAGCTTCCTAACAGCGAAAGAATTTTTCAAATCGGTTCAGTAGTTTCGGAGCCTATTCGATGCAAACAAACACACAAACAAACAAACAAATATTACCTTTTTATATATAGTGTAGTAGATATTGGACTTTTCACAAACGCTCTTTTCTTCTTGAAAAACTAAATTTAGAAACAAACTACAATTGGAAGCTAACGTCATCTCGAATAAAGAGCCAATGTTTGACAAATTAGTTGAAAAGCGTTGCATTAGTTTGTATTACTTGGGAACAAAATTTAATTTCTGTTAGTGGCCTACTTCTATAAAATTGTAACCATTGTTTGCTTGCTTTTTTTTTTACACAGGAGGCCAGTAAAATGACATGTACATTTTTTTCTCCAAATATGCTCAGGAATCGCTGGTTAAAAATCCCTCGGGTACATCCTGTATACAGTGGCGTTGGGTATACTGTATACAGTGGCGTGTCACCCCCAAGAGCACAATTCTCTATCTCCACCCTCCACATTTAGACGTTATCAAACAGGATTGGGTCTTTGAAACATTAAATTCGACGAGGTTATTCTTACCCCAAGAGAAAACACTCTCGAGGTAACCGTCCATTCTTTGCTTCAAAGCCCTCCGAGCTATTGGGGTTTGGGTGCTCTTTGGAGGCTTGTCAAACAAAAAGCTATCATGGACTGTACTGTCATCCGCGTAACAATGAATCGGTGCACATGACAAGAGGTCGTTGATGTGCAACAGAAATGCGAGGAAGAGGTGAAACCGTCAGCAACCGCCTGAATCGACCTCCCCCTCAAAAAGTCGGCAATCCACGCACACAAGGATGCGGGAAGTCCGTACGAACGCAGTTTGTTGACAAGTGCTCGATGCCAAACCTGGTCGAAGGCCTTGGAAATATCCAGTCCAACCGTTTGGGTCTCACTGAAACGTTCCAGGCACCGCCCCCAAATATGCGTCACATACGCGAGAAGATCACCGCACGAGCGGTTCCGCCAGAATCCGTATTGACGGTCGTTAATAATTTTGTTCTTCTCAAGGTATGTGAGCAGTTTGTCATTGATTGATCACTTTTGACAGAATAAATGTGATCGCTATGGGGCGGTAGTTGGCTGGGTTGGAGCGGTCACCCTTCTTTGGAATGGGGTGGAAGTATTAAGAATTTGGAAGTATTATTTGCATTAAAAATATTTTGTTATTGTAGGAAGGTAGGTACTTTTTAATTTTAATTATATTATTGTAGTTCTTTAAAAAAGAGTATTATTTGCATTAAAAATACATATTTTGTTATTGTAGGTACTTTATAATTTTAATTATATTGTAGTTCATTAAAACGAGTGCCATACAATATGACCAATGTTTAGAAGAAATTATTTGGTTATGTGGTTAAATACAAAGTGTTTGTTTTAATTTTATTAGAAATTATTTTGTTCTTAAGATGAAAAGTATTTTTTGTTCAGTGTACCTAAACAAATTAGGTTTAAAAAAAGTAATTTTATTTTCTAAGTATTTTTTTTTTTTTTAAATAAGGAGTGATAATTATGTTATGTTTATTTTTAGTTCAAATATCAGATACTGAATGATTGATATATGGAAGTTTCGATTTCGGCCGTAAAAACTAGTTTCGGTCGGACACTAAGGAAAACACATTTGTTATTACCCAAATGTATTATAAACATTACTGTCACCTCGCTTTTTTTGTAATTTCATAAAAAAATATAAGACAAAATCTCAATTTGCAGTTGAAAATTTTGGTTTCTTAGAGGTGCACATTTTAATTTTTCCGTGGTTAACTTCAAGATTCAAATATAAAGCATGGTATTTTCTCATCATGACAATAAGGGAGATACAACGATATGGAGGGGGGGGGGGGAGGGTTAATGTAACCTTGTCTTTGTAATCAATAAAAATAAAAGTTTCTCAAATAAATATAATGAAACAATTTCATAAAAACAGTTCGTCAATAAACAAAATGCAAACACCCAAAAGATAAGGGATTGTGTAATGGCATAACAGTGATAAATTCAAAATGTATACGACTGTACATGTGTGGCTGTCAGCCGGGCGATATTTAGATAATCCACATTTAACAAAAATATTTGTTTAAAATAAATCTATGATAAAAAGATAAATTTCTTAAAGCCAACACGCAGACAATACTATACTTGAAGAAGTGATATTTTTTTTTCTTTAACTGACTAGTAGATGTAATATTTTATTATATCTACAAAAACTACGTACATGCCAAACCTGCAATTGCAGGGCTTCGTACCGTATGCACGATTCTTCAACACCTGCTTATGCAGCAGTCCAGCGCCTACAGGTTAATTCAGAATGATAAAAATCATTCCAAACCAAAAAGCATTTATTGTTTTGGAGACAAATAGGTTAGCATTTGAAAATGGATAAATTGGTTCTCCAGCTAAAAAGAAAGCAACTAAGATCTTGAATTTAAAAAAACTTTTATTATTGCACAACTTTGAACATAAACAGTTAACTCGTGGTTTGATTAATTATTTTTTGATTCATCCAGAACACCACTAAATAAGAATCTCTCTAACCGTACTCAGTTTACATTTACCATCTTAAAATACAAAAATACTGAAAACTTTTGATACATTTCTTATTTTATTTATTATCTATTCTACTTACTTATTAGATTCTTATGCACCGGTTCAACGTTGATACGGTGAAACCGGCTATAAGCCTGGTATAAGGCCGTTATAACCATACACAGGCCGTGAAAATTTCACTATTCTGACCTTATGCGCTGTGTTATATTAACACCGCAATTATAAGTAAGCGGGATCATGCTTAAAAGATTACTAATAATTAACCATCGACACCTGAAGCATTCATAATTTCCAGAACCCTTGTAGTTTTCATAACCCAAAAGCGCTCGCGCTATGAGCATTTTGCCGCCCTCTGCAAATAAATGTTATTATTTTGTGAACTATGCACTCGTCGAGGTCAAGTATCCTAGTAGCTGCCCCCCCCTGTTCCTCATCTTCCTGTATTCTAAATTTGAGGACAATCAGTGCACGGGCAACCTTCGGAAGAAAGAGGTTATTACCTGCGAGTCTCGCGCGGTGGCAAATTGCTCACTGCACGTTCACTCATGTAACTATAATTTGTGTATTTAATGACTGACTTGACTACTTTAAAAGATAAGATCTTGCCTAGAGATGTTGAGGAACCAAATTGCTCGATTCATACCACCTGAAAACCAGAAAATACCTTCAAGAAGAGAGGGGATAAGCACGGTATGTCCACTAAAGAAAACTAAACAGTTCAAAAAAGGGTGCAATGTATGCAAAAGTTATTGTGCAACGAACAGTGTATGTATATGTGTCAAGTCTGTTTCGTTGAAACACATGATGGATATGTGAAAATATATATAAAGTATTTTTATTTTACTTTGTTTTTATATGAATTTTTATTAGGATAAGGTAAAAATGATCCCATAAGTAAGGAATTTTTCCCAAAGAGGATTAAAAGCCAAACTAATTATGTTACTTGAATTAACTTTGAACTTTTTTCTAAACGTATATATTCATTTTGATCCTTTTATAAACATTTATATTTTTGTTTAACAACAAATTTGCAAAAAATGCATTTTAATATGGGCAGCAAAATGCTCCCCACGCGACTACTCAAGATTCACGGAAAGACGCGACTACTATAGGGTTAATCCGCAGAATTAATATAAATTAAATATAGAACGTGAATCGCATTACATGATTATAATAATATAAGAAACACTAATAAAATAAAATAAACTTTTGTATATAAACTATAATTTAGTATCACAATAAAGTATTTTGTAAAATACTTTATATTCTCAGAAGTGAAGTTTACATAATTATGTACATAAATCAGATCTCGAGGTTGAAACCCTAAAATGAATTTTAATACAGATGCAATTTCCTCTACTCTAATACTAAATTAATAATAACTTGCTAAAGTGGATTTTTTAAATCACTTCCGCTTTTGTAAAAATCATATAATTGAGGATTTGGAGTCCAACTTGCTATTATAACTTATTTCAGTATTTTTTTAGTTTCAGTAGGCACTTTGTTAGTAGTTTTTTCAATAATGTTACGTTTTACTAAATAATACTTGGAAAATTAAAAGTATCATAATATGGCAGTTCTAATGTAATAATTATTGACTGTAGAAATTGAGGACCAATTTTAAAAAAAAAGTATTGCGTTATAAATGTAATGTATTCAATATACTATATGTATATTATAGTTAAAAAATGTCTTTTAAAATGTATTATGCACCTTGGGGTGATTTTTCACAAAAACGGTGCTATACAAATCATCCAAATATCATTATTATTTATAAAAAGTTTAAGCTCCGATATTGGAAAAAAATTATATAATTTAAAGGTAACATTCAAGTGCTTATTTTAAAAATGCATTATTTTTTATATTAATGTCAATCAACTAGGTATGTTTTATTAAATATAATAAACATATTTCATTTATTTTTTCTAAGTGAAAATGCAATAAAAGTAAGATAATTAAATTAAATTAATTTCATAAAAATAATTTTTAAAACTAGATACCGTACAAAAAAAATTAACAATTTTAAGTAGCTTGAAAAGATATGTACATATTTCATTAAAGAAAAAATTTGATTTAAAAAAAAAATTATGATTGTAAGTAGCTTGAAAAGATATGTACATATTTCAACAAAGAATGAAAATTATTTTTCAAAAATTAACGATTGTAAGTAACTTGAAAAGATGTGTACATATTTTAAAAAATAATGAAAAAAGATTTTTCAAAAACATAACGATTGTAAATAGCTTGAAAAGATATGTACATATGTAAAAAAAGAAAGAAAAATGATTTTTAAAAAAAATTACGATTGTAAGTAGCTTGAAAAAATATTATGTACATATTCTAGATTTTAGGAATGTATGGTACATAGGTACATATTATAGATTTTAGGCATGTATGGTAAGTTTGTACAGCGCCCTTGAGGCGATTTTTCACAAAAACGGCGCTATATAAATCGTCCAAATATTATTATTATTATTATTTCAACAAAGAAAAAATGACAATTTTTCAAAAAAATTGACGATTGCAAGTAGTTTGAAAAGATATGTACATATTTCGATAAAGAAAAAAATGACAATTTTCAATGGCAGAGAGCACACACACAGACTCCACTGAGTAAAAATACCAAATCACAGTATTCCACGGAAATTGACATAATGTATCTATAGATGTATTTCAAAATGTACATTAAAATCAAAATTTTCAAGAAGTGCCGAATCTGTACTCTGAGCTATTGATTATTTGTTGTATTGCCAATGGCCATCGAAGCCGAAAGCTGAGTCTGAGTCAGAGTCCTGCAGAGTGGGTGAGCCGGGGCGTGAGGGCAGGCTGGCCAGGCTGGCCTGGTCCTCCGAGGGGGCAGCGCGTGGCTGGCTGGGCGTGCCGGGAGTGCTGCGACTCTGCTGGCCCCCCTTGGTCACGCGGCGCTTCACCCTGGTGGACGCAGGGGGTGGCATGCCCGCCGTTGCTTGCCCGCCACCATCCTGCAAACAAACAAACAAAACTTTCACTTAGGATGGACACACTCCTCGCTTCATTCACTTTCACATCTGCATGGATACTGCAAGGCTACTCCAAATGTTGGTTTGAGAACGAGGAGGAAAGGAGAAGAAAAGTCAAATAACATAACCCCATCCCATTGGACGTATTAACACTAGAAGCGCTAAACATCCTGACGCACCTAGAAGCTCAGATGGGTTAATTATGGCCATTTTAGTTTTGCTACAGTAATGTGAAGATATATATTCAAATAAAACTAGTAATTATGATAGAAATTTTCAGCAAGGGATAGAGACGTGAAAAAGTTATCACTTGTGATATTTTTTCCTTTTTTTAGGTATGACTGCATTAATTTTTCACTACATAATCCCCAAGACGTTCGTCATTTGACGTGATGTCGTCCTTGCCTAGGTAGGAAAATGCGTTAACTATATATTTAGAGTCCTTATCTACAGCCAACCAACTGTTGTCCGTATTTGTCGGGTATTTTGATTATTCTGATATCCATGACTGGGTCAAAATTGACCCATCCTTACTTAGAGGTGAATTTAGATTAAAAAAATATGTATATTGCATTTACGTGGTTGAAGTTTCGTATAAATAATATTCATCATTTTCCATGAAAAGTCATAAAAAATTACGATTATATGCATAATAAAATATTGACTAGATCAGGAAGAACATCGAAATGAGTCAAATTTGGGATACCCGCACTTCAAGTGTTAAAACAGACAAACAATATATTCATTTCTCCTTCTTTCTTATCCGAAGCAACAGCAAATGGCCCAAAATATCTCTTGCAGTTGCTTTGTATTTTTCATTTCACCTGTTTTACACAGCCTTAGGTATGGTGGAAAGACGAGTGTCTTTAGTTGATTTACACGAGAGTTCATAAATAAATTATTATTAACAAAGGATATTATTAGTATCTCAATTTAGGAGACCGGAAAATGTACCACAGCCCCGAGAGCTATTTATTGGATAACCAACACCTCTGCCATAGGTCACTCCAAGTGGTTAGCAACGTTTAGTGACTTAGCATGGGTGCCCGGGTTCATTAGGTGAGGTTTGTCGAGTGGCAGGCCGGATCGAAAGAGACTGGTTAAGGGAGACCAGGACGCCAGGAGGACTCTCTCGGAACATCACCTTGCACTGCAGTGGGAGGGATGTATTCATACGTCTATCACTTCTGGACACATCCCCACATTCCTACACACTCCTCTCTTCCCTTTTCTCTCGAGGAGTCTCTTCCCTTCCACTCTTTCCTTTGCTAAAAATACCCTCCACACAGCATCCCCCAAGGTGAAATAGGCCCTGAGGGGCATTATTTTCCTCAGAGTTCCCTTAGTGGAGCTGATGTAAACCGTTAACTATATCATTAATTTATTATGATGTACATAATCAGCCTTACTAAAAAACCCCGTGAAAATTTTATTCAATTGGTAAACATTACTAATTAAAAAATTGTTCATGGAAAGAAATATACATTGTTTACAGAGCCGCCTGAGAAGGTAGTTTATCTCATGTGTTCACAACTGTTTTGTTAATGATGTCTGAAGGAATTTGGAATTTTTCCAAAGTATTTTGAATGTTCTATGTAGGTATTTCTTATTTTTTTAGGTGTTGTAAAAACAAATACCATTTATAAAAACCAGATAAAATTACCTTTTAGATTTGTGTATTTGAAATACACTTTAGTTTTAAAAAATTGCCTTATTTTAAGATTCAAACGCGTAAAAAAATTTCTTACCAAAACATTTTTGATCCAAATGTAGAGAAATTTAAAAAAAATCAAAATCAAAAAAACAGTCCTTTTATACAATGAATTTGGAAGGAAAATGTTACCTCACTTTTTCCTCATGGATACAATAAAAAAATAATTAAAAATTTCAAAGTTTTCTTTAATACCAAAAAAATTACCTAAAAATAAACCGACAGTTAAAACGGATTTCTTGCATCTATAAAGACGTTAATTTCTGTTTTTTCCTGCGCGGGCCACAGAGTAACAAATGCGCAGACGCGCCAAAAATGCCCCTGGCGGAAAAGTATTAAAACAACCATTTTTACGAAGAAATTATGGGCATTTACAATGTTGCCAGATGTAAAATGAATTTTAAAGTGTGACCGCGGAAGAAAGCTTATTAGTAATATTTCGTGTTTTAGTGTATACGGGGTTTATTCACGTTGCTGCAGCAACACAGGTTATTGGCCGTGAAAGGTTTTTTTTAGTAAGGCTGAATATATATAGTTACAATAAAATATATTGTATTATATAGAAACTTGCTGACTATCAAAGAGGCGGAGAGGGACCAATGAAAGTTATGTGTTTGGTGTGTAGGTAGAAACAGGCAAGAAAGCGAGGGGTGCAGCAGTGCAAAGATGCTATTTGCAGTAGTATGGATGAAGTAAGATATGGTTCATGTTTCGCTTGTTTCTATTATTTTAGTACATATTACAATGAATAAAGAAAAAAAAAAAAAAAAAATTAAGAGGCATTATTACCTGTAAATTGTGGGCAGATCCCCAGGTGTTGTTGACGTCGCTAGGTTGTTGGTTCATTGTGGACTTGCCGGCGAACTTGAGTGACTCGCGCTTGCTGCCAGAGCCGACTCCCAGGAAGTTGCTGAAGGCGTGCGTTGTCTTCTTTACCCGGAGGTTCAGCGAACCGATGCGTAGGAACTTTGTATCTTTTTGTTTATCTGCAAATTACATATTTCTTATTACAATTCCGAATCTGGGTACTGAAATTACTTCCAATCGTGAATGTTAACTAGCAAAGGTTGTGTACTTGATAAAATTTTCTTTTTGGTGTCACTTAGAAAATGCACGATTGACAATGATTTTTTTTTAATAAAGAATGATGACTATTACAAAAATAAGTTATGTATTTGATAATCAGTAGGCTTAATCAGTTGTTTAGTAGGCGCCGAACTTAAATGCCGACCTGAACTCGATATGATCCATTCTCGTACAGGTACAGTCACTTTACTGACTTTACATTAACGTAACCGAAAGATAACGGCTTGGGTGAGGAGTCATGCCGCTTTTCGGACCTTAAACTCGCCTATTGTGACGATTTCTGCGTCAAAATCAGGTTGGCATTAAAGATTGGCCCTTATTATAGGTTCATATGTATTAATTTGCAGAAAGCTTGCACCATAATATTATTTAAATTATTATGAATATGTACAACTTTAACACTGAAAAAATAATGTATTGTGATGATTGTCAAATTAATGGTGTATTTTCCTAACTAATTAAATACATACACTATCATACAGTAGAATGTAGTTCCATAACTTCATTTATTTGGACAGTTTAATGTTGTCCTGAGTTCAATCAAATCCTATCAATCCCTTTTTTATTACATTCTGTTGGAACGAAGCAACTTCAAACGGTGTTTCGTATGAAGATGTAATAGTACAATTTTTTTTTAAGTGAAACTTCTTTTTGTTGTAATTTGAAATTCGGATGAAACGGAAATGGACGCGTTAAAGCACCTGCGAAGCATCAAACTGCGCTCATAGGCCGCTTTGATTATGATATCACTTTTCAAGGCATTGCAATTGTTATGGTAAAGTTTCGCTTCTACGTTTCATGGTTTATATGAATATTTAACAAAAAAGTAGTGCCACTTATGACTCACCTGCTTGTTTTTGTCTGTAAGCCTTGATTTCTGTAAGTTAAAAAAAAAACACATGTAAAAAAGTTTTTAAACAAAACCAAAAATGATACAGACTAACCAAAAGAACAATTATTTTGCACCTTACTTATACATTAAATTAAAAAGAAAATAGTAATACAATGATAGTTTAATTTTATTGAGAAATGATAAATATAAATAAATTTTGAGTTTTCGTTGTTAGTTTTTGGGGTGTAATGCCGTGTTGCGCTACCTCCTACTATAGCCGACGTTTCGGACAGCGTTGCAGTGTCCATCATCAGGGTAGATCCGACGATGTACCGGATCTGCCCTGATGATGGACACTGCAACGCTGTCCGAAACGTCGGCTTTAGTAGGAGGTAGCGCAACACGGCATAACACCCCAAAAAATAACAACAAAAATGCTTTTGGCCGTGAAAATCTAAAAACTTATCCAAATTTTGAGTTATTGAAACTGTTCATAAATTTTTGGTTGAATTCCACCATAATGAATTTAAAACATTATTCCACAAACCAAATGAAAGAATGCTCTGCCTTTATATTGTATATCCTTTGATCCCTGAACTACAAACACTTAATACACCACACTATATACTTTCATACACTTTTTTGTGAATTATTGGCACTTGATTATTTTTTTTGGAATTTTCATAGGGAAAATTTCTCCAGTACATTTTTATACCGTCTGGGAATAAGTAAAAATTTATCTTACAATTTAATTGTTTTCATGTTATTTAAATTATAATTTAATATCGTTAATTGTTTACTTCTAAATGGCTAACATTTTTGATAGATAATTACATTATTGGTTACAATATTTACTCATTCTGACTTCTCGAAAAATAACTCGATTAACCATGTGATGTCAACGTAAAACAATTTCTCCTGGTGTCCGTTTTCATTACTAAGCTTTAAAAAATTGCCGACCTATAAAATAATGTCCATTAGAGAACTGACCGGATTAATACATAAAAAATTGTTTTGGGATAGAAGTTACACGGAGTTTTATAGATGAGTACAAATTTGTGCCGTCAGGAAGCAAAGGTTTAAACACATATTTAATAGCAGGCTGAATGAAGGTTGAGAGTATTTTGGGAGTGAGTTACTTTAAAGTTCCCAAGAAAAGGGATGAACTTACAGTTAATTTGGGATGTGGATTGGGAAGGGAAGGTACAAATTAACAGCTACCCTAACGAAACAGCAGATATGCCAATGGGATAAAGTTACTATTACATATTCTGAGAATTAGAATAATAACTTGGAGGAAGGTTTATAAAAGCTACATTAATCTTAGAAATAATAAAATAAAATTAGATTTAGCTTACCACAAGCAATTTGCTGATGCACAACCAGGACAGATTGTCAATGCAAGGCCTTTAGTATCTAATACATTATAAAACACAACCAAGTTAGTGTGGTTAGTAAAACATGCACATGCAGTGATCAGCAAAGTATGAAATAAAATTATTAGTTCTACTTACCATATTTACCAATCTACAAAATATAATGTTAGCTCTTGAGGTGTTTTTGATAAAATTACAAAAAAATATCTGGGTAAATATTGGTTATAAGTTAAGCAATAACATTTTCATCAGAAACAAATTGAGTTTTTTATAAGCAAAAATGGCAACAATGCATGTGTAATGGTTGTTGAGATTTATCAAATAACGTTTTTAGGTCAAAGGGCAGATGAAAAACTAGATACTATAAATTAGACCAAATGAAAACGCCTTCGATAATCAACCCACTTACCTATTATAGGTAGAATTTCATGTTCAAAAATATACCTGCGCATTAGTGTTAGCATAAGTAAGATAGCATTAACCACTCCGATACATCGCGAATATGCACTTTTTACATCTTAAACGACATGTCAGATTTAAGAAAACTTTATGCTATTTCCGCTTCGAAATTAAAGCTCTAAAAATGAAACATTTCCGAACTTAGCCGAATACTAAAAACGGTTTTTGAAAGGATATGAAATAAGCTTTCAAATTGTTGTTACAAATAAATATTAACATTTGTAAACATTAAAATTTAGAACGCAAACATAAAAAAAATGAAAAAATGACTCACGTGATGTTTTTATGTAAAACGGTACTAAAATCACGGATTATATAAAAGACAATATTTATTCTATCTTATAAATGTATAATAAAAAATTTGGTCACCTCGCTTTTTTATCATTTCATACAAGAATATTTAATAAAAAAATAACGATGTCGAACATTGGATAGGCAATTTGGCGGTCTATCATGTATCTGACAGCAAAGATTTTTTTTATCTATTTCTATGGACATCTTGAATAGTGATGGTAGCTTGATTTATTATGGAGCTTCTCCTTTTTGTTTTAGGGATGTCACTAGAACAATAACGGAGTTATGACGATTTCTGTATAAACATACGCGTTGACGTGTAAACACGCTTATTGTACTTAACTGATGTCGGCATATTAACGTGTATATCCGCTTATGTTGCTGAGTGGTTAATACAAAACATATTTAATGACTGCAGTCAGCAGTGGAGGACACACACTGGAAAATTTAAGAATGGGGAAAAAATGTTTTTATTAGCAATGAAATAAAACTATTTGATAGTTCATTTGAAGAAAATAAATGATTTTATTAGTACCTATGTACAAAATGGTTTGTTAAAAAATAAATACTATTTAACACACAACTCTTATCTACAAACTACGGAACATGCATTTTTAGTATAATATAAGCATAAAACGAAAATCACTAAGATTGTCTATAGTTACTACAAGGACAGGAAGCATTGAAAAAAATGTGCTCAAAAAAGACGCTATACAAGTCATCCAAATATTATTTTTATTAACTCTTTCATTTTTTTTCAATGGCTTTCACCCTTTAAGGGTATTTGGTTTAGGAAATCATTTTAAATTCGGAGAAAGGAAATGTGAATGTACACTTTAATTTTTTTTAAATGTGCAAATTTATATGTAAGATTAGAGTCGAGTTCAGACTTTTTAGAGATGAGGCTTTAAGCAGAGGGAGGGCATATATTCTATAGATAAGACTCGATAGAAGAGAGGATAATTGATTAGAGTGTTTGAACTAAAGTTCCCACTTCTAGACCACAGAAATTACAATATGGGGAGTCAAGGACGAATGTTTTAAAAAGGTGGTAACTTATTAGGCAAAATGTTCGCGGAAAACTCGACCCTCGATGATCAAGGTGCTACCCCGCCGTCAGTTCCTCATTGCAGTTTTCGTATGAAAAAGCTGAGGATCCGGCATCGGGATGTACTCCAAGTCTTACGAGGGCTTGATGTTAATAAAGCTAGCGGGCCTGACGGAATACCTGCCCTGGTATTGCAGAGGTGCGCTGTAGAAATAGCTCCAATTTTGACGAAGCTTTTCAAAATGTCCCTGAAGACTGGCTCTGTGCCCTCTGGTTGGAAAAAAGCGATCATTCACCCTATTCCAAAGAAGGGTGACCGCTCCAACCCAGCCAACTACCGCCCCATAGCGATCACATCTGTTCTGTCAAAAGTGATGGAACGTGTGATCAATGACAAACTGCTCACATACCTCGAGAAGAACAAAATTATTAACGACCGTCAATACGGATTCCGGCGGAACCGCTCGTGCGGTGATCTTCTCGCGTATGTGACGCATGTTTGGGGACGGTGCCTGGAATGTTTTGGTGAGACCCAAACGGTTTCACTGGACATTTCCAAGGCCTTTGACCGGGTTTGGCATCGAGCGCTTGTCAACAAACTGCGTTCTTACGGACTTCCCGCATCCTTGTGTGCGTGGATTGCCGACTTTTTGAGGGGGAGGTCGATTCAGGCGGTTGCTGACGGTTTCACCTCTTCCTCGCATTCGATAAATGCTGGCGTCCCACAGGGATCGGTTCTGTCTCCGACTTTGTTTCTGTTGCACATCAACGACCTCTTGTCATGTGCACCGATTCATTGTTACGCGGATGACAGTACAGTCCATGATAGCTTTTTGTTTGACAAGCCTCCAAAGGGCACACAAACCCCAATAGCTCGGAGGGCTTTGAAGCAGAGAATGGACGGTTACCTCGAGAGTGTTTTCTCTTGGGGTAAGAATAACCTCGTCGAATTTAATGTTTCAAAGACCCAATCATGTCTGATAACGTCTAAAAGGGATCGAAATGATAATCTAGTCTCCTTCAACGGAAGCATTCTCCCGAACAAGACCTCCATTGATATGCTTGGTGTAACTCTTAGTGACCAGCTCAGGTATGGGGGCTCCATCGAAACCAGAGTTAAGTTAGCCTCTCAGAAACTGGGCGTACTGTACAGGGCCCGCAGATACTTTAATAGTACTCAACTGTTAACCCTGTACAAATCGCAAGTGCGCCCCACGGTTGAATTTGGCAGCCACCTCTGGTCTGGAGCTCCAAAATACCTAAAAAAAACCCTTGACTCTGTGCAGAAACGGGCGGTCCGTTTGATAGATTCTCCCATCTTAACAGACGGATTGCAATCTTTAGAGCATAGGCGTCAGGTGGGAATGCTGTCCTTGTTCTACCGGTATTACAATGGAAGATGCTCCGAGGAACTAGCGTCATTGATCCCCTCGGCACCGGTGCATAGTCGGGAAACACGCCAAACACGCGCCCAACATTTGTACACAGTTGATATTAGTCACATGAGAACGGGTCGTTTTTACGATTCGTTCTTGAGTTCAACAGCTCGGCTGTGGAACGATTTACCGGCCTCTGTGTTTCCTCCCTCCTACAACATGAGTCTCTTCAAGACCCATGTTAACTCCTTCCTTTCCTCAAAAAGACCCTCCACACAACATCCTCAAAGATGACATAGGCCCTGAGGGAAATTATTTTCCTCAGGGCCTCCTGTGTGGAGTTAATGTAAAAAAAAAAAAAAAAAAAAAACGGTGCGATTCTCATTTGAAATTTCGATTTTGGAAAAATGTTAAAAACACAGTTAATAGTTTATTTGCGAAATAATACTAGTTAAGTGTAAAATAATACATACAATCATGCATAGTAAAGCTGCTCTATTAAGAAAAGAGGTAGGGGAATTGTGCTTAAGATGACATACATAGGTAAGATGACATAGTGTTTACATCTGTGAAACTACACGCGCCACAAGTCCCAAGATGTCGTTTACATGCCAACTCATAACACTTATGCATCGATAAATAGGTATGTCAACTTACCCACTTGGACATGATCGGTGTTTTTTAATTTAATTTTAATTGCGTAATTTTCTTTAGCGTCAAGATAATTTTGTGTGCTTCGTAAATAAACATTTTTAATATGCACTCTTAGATTTATTTTTTATCACCTTTGAATAACCAAATATTTACCTCCAAACAAAAAGTATGTCATCTTGAGCACAACTCCCCTACTACAGTGGAAATAAATACTAAACATATGAAAACAAACTTAATCTAAATTAAATTACCAACAAAAAAACATACGGAAAAGAAAAATATATTGGGTGCAGTCGAATTTCAAATGAAAAATTCTCAAATGCAACCTAATCTTCCTTTTTAAGTTCATATTGTATGGATAATATTATTGATTTTCTTTTAAATAATGGTAAGTTAAGCTCTTAATTTTAAATATATATGTAAGTATATTATTTTTATTAGGCAGGCAGTTAAAATAATTAAAACAATATAAGTTTTAATCATTATTGAATAATTATTTATTGAACATAAACAATTATTAGAAAGTTTAACCAAAGTATAAACAGAAACAGTAAGTTTTAAAAGACAAAAAGTTTTTAACCCGCAGACGGTATTAAAAGTTTTTTACATTATTTGCCACAAATTATATTTTTTGAGTTGCAGATAAGCAACCGGTAATCACATCGTCGTATAGGATCATCTACAATCTACAGGATTTCAAAACAAATGTTTTTTAAATTTATTTTTCCCTCAAAAGGACAATATGTAGTTTCGAATGCATTCAAATTGGATTTTCACTAAAGACAAAAGCAATGATTGATTTGCAAATAGCAAATTTACATAACATTAGCAAGAGTGCATTCCTCAGAAAGTTTCCTGAAAAAAAGCCACCTCCCCGCTCTTGGAAATGACAGTCTTTGCGGGCGAGAAGGTCTTCCTAAGGAAGCTCTTCCTGTTCTTGTCCTTGGGCAATGACTTGAGTGACTTGGCGCGCTGGCTCTTGGGCAGTTTGGCGTGGGAGATAATGATGGTGCGGTTTGGGAGGGACATGCGGCCGTGCGGGCGGTACTCACTGCGGTAGGTTTCAGCCGACACGCTTGCGCTGGTGTCCTCCGTCACCCGGTACTGGCGCGCCTTCCGACCCGACCAGTCGCGAACGGTCTGATCCGCTTCTGTAACCACATTCATTCTTATTAAACTTTGACGCAATAATACAAGAATCACATTTATATATATATATTTTTTTAAATATATTTATTAACCAAGATAACAATATATACAATATGCATATACATTTATATTAAAAAAAAAAACACACACACAATTTTGGTATATACCACCTCACTAGGCTGAGCCTGTTCCGAGGTGGCAGGAATTTAATCTAATTTTGATATATCTTGGAAGATAAAAAAATAATTTTTATTTAAATATATAAATATATATAGATAGAATAAAAGAAAAATATAAAGAAATGAAAAACAAAAGAGAAGAGAAAAATAAAAAAAAGATGAAATAAAGAAATGAAAATAATTGAGAGGAAGAGAGAAAAAATAGAGGCATTAAGTGTATTGTTGTATTAATCAAGTTATCTGCCCGCAATATGACATGTAATGCCTTTGTTGACTATCCACGTATGTGTGTTTTAGATTTGCATTTTTTGTCACTTGAATATCTTAGATATATTTTAATATTCTTACTGTAAACATCGCACAGCAAATTGAAGACGCCTTCGTGGTGGAACTGCATTGAAATGTGAAGTGGTGTATAGCCCTGGAAAGACACCAAAGTAGCAGTTATTACTTAGATCAAGTACCAATTTATATTATTTAGATCAGGCCCAGCCAGTGGCCCAATTGAAGATTTTTTTGTTGCCCAAAATTAAGTTTTCATCTTTCTATGTTTAGGATTTTGGTATTCATACAATAAAAAGAAAAAAAAGTCGTAGTAAATTTATCACATTTACATTATATTTTGTGAAATTAGAACTTTCTTGATATTAGACCTCGGACTCCCGATGGGGGTTTTGATTTATTGCTCGAAAAGTGCCAGGCGTATGGTCGCATTAGAAATTTATTTTCGCAATCAATTCCAATCATCCATCAATCCATTTCTAGGAAGATGGAATGCAACTGACCTGATTTTAATAAGTGGAGGTTGAGCACGATGTTTAATTTTCACGTGATTTTGGGTAGGGGGGGGGGGAGGGGGTAGTCTAAAACCGCACCACTTATCACCAGGGGGGGGGTTAAAAAGTTGCTAAAAACATCACGTGATTAATGGACGACCCCTTAGCTTTATTGAAATAAAAAATAAATAAAAGGTCCCTTGTAAATTCAATATTAGTATTGTAACAACTATTTTACGATAAGCACTACGCTCCAGGCCCTCTAGCATGTTCAATCGACAAGGATTGTATCGATAACTTTCGGTAACTTCTCACCGTTCCCAGGACAACTGCAAATCGCTAACGTATAAACAACAGGAACATTGAATATATTAAGAACACTTAGTCATTGGTCATTGTGAACTGTTATTTATTCGTTGGCAATCTGCGGTCAAACTCCACATCCTTACCATTACACAAACTTGGCATGAGAACAGTGACTCGTACTCAATTAAGACACTCCAAGCTTTGGGATATTTGGTGCTCGAGGAAGCCCGACCTAGTGCCGAGGAACCATCAAATAACATCTCTCGTGTGAACCACGGGGGTGTAGCGATAATAGCCCGACAAGGATTGCGGCTAGCAAAAATAACTATTGGTACATTAAGCACGTTTGAGTATATTGCATGCAGGGTCTCTTCTACAGGAACGTCGTTTATGCTCCATACACTGTATAGGCCCGGATCGAAACCAATCTCTGTTGAATTTTATAATGAGTTCTCGCGTTTTTTGGAACTCTCAGTTGGACTTTTTGATACACTCATTATTACAGGTGATATCACCAAACACCGTTAAATTCTCAGATTTATTAGTCAGCTTTGGGTGCCGCCAGTGGGTGGACGTCCCAACTCATGATGCTGGTGGTACATTGGATATACTAATTTCGAAGAAGAGCGGATCGCCGCTCTTAGCAAATATTCGTGATACAGGACTATCGGACCATCGGCTTGTTCGCACTGATATTGATTTTAATCCGCCAAAAGTACCATATAGAACAATTATATCAAGGGAATGGCGTAAATTTAGTTTTTGTGATTTTCTGGAAGAGCTTCCGACCTCTCTATTATGTACACCTAATTTTTGGGAAACAAAGAAGCCAACAGAACTTGTCGAGACTTATAATACAACTCTATTACGTCTGTTAAATAAATATGCTCCGACAACGTCAAAAACACGTAAAGTTCGAAAGTCTGACGGCTGGTTTGATGATGAATGCTGAAACCAGAAAATACTTATGCGGAAATTAGAGAGGTCATATAGGAAAAATTCTGCGGTAACTTCAAGGGATGAGTGGATCCTTGCTCAAAAACAGTATATGAGCAAAATAAATTCCAAAAGATCTCTGAATACTGGAATGAAAAGATGGACTCTGAGCGAACCAATCCACGGCGTCTCTGGAACTCAATAAAGACGGTTATTTCCGAAGTCACTGTTCCAACTAAAGTAGATATTACCCCGGAAGCCTTCTTAACGTTTTTTCAGGAAAAAATTGAAGCCATTCGTGCCTCCAGATCTCACGCCCCTCCGCCAATATTTACTATAAATTCTAAATGAAATTTGTCATCCTTCAAACTCACGATGCTGGAAGAAGTAAAAAAAAAAATCAAGTTCGCCAAATAAGCAGTGCATTCTTGACCCTATACCAACATGGTTATTCAAAAAATGTGTCATTGTCTTAGCTCCGTTCCTAGTTCATCTTTTTAATAAATCTCTTACAGGTGACTTCCCTGAACCACTAAAATCAGCTGTAGTTACGCCGATACTAAAAAAGTCACAACTAGACTCCGATAACTTAGGTAATTATAGACCTGTTTCAAATTTACCTTTCTTATCAAAAATCCTGGAGAAAATTGCTGCTGCAGAAATAACCAGTCACTTGAATTTAAATAAATTATTCACTAATCGTCAATCCGCAAATAGAAGGTTCCACTCAACAGAAACCGGAATACTTCGTATGCTGTCAGATATAACTTTGACCATAGAGTCAGGGAAGTTAGCACTTATCTCACTCTTGGACATGAGTGCAGAGTTTGACACGATTGATCATGACTTCCTCATTAAGACATTAGAGGAAACATTTGGTTTGAGTTCCGAAGTAAAAAAATGGCTGGTGTCATATCTATCCAATCGTTTACAAGCCGTTAAGGTTGGAAATAAACTCTCTAACTTCGCAACACTTTCTTCAGGGGTACCCCAAGGATCCGTTTTAGGTCCATTTCTTTTCATCCTTTTTATAAATGATGTCGCCAAAATAATTGGGTCATTTGGTCTCTTGTCCCACTGCTACGCTGACGATCAGCAAGTTTATTTTTACTGCTCTCCAAACGAAATCAATAGTCTCAAAATCCGCATAGCTGAATGCCTAGAAGCAATAACTCGTTGGATGTCTTCAAACAAGCTGAAGCTGAACCCATCAAAGACTGAGTTTCTCTGGGCAGCACAAACAAACGCCAACATTTCATAGACAATTCACCGATTTCCATTTCCGGACAGATATTATTCCAAAGACAACAGTCAAACTTCTTGGCGTTAATTTAGATTCAGAATTTTTGTTTAAAAGTCAAATAAATAGGACAGTAAGCACCGGTTTTTTTCGCCTAAGACAACTAAAGTCAGTTCGAAGAAACCTTCCTACAGAGGCGACAAAACTATTAATCAACTTTTACGTAGTCTCGCGGCTTGATTACTGTAACGGCATTTACGTTGGTCTTCGAAAGTATCAAACTGACAAACTTCAGTCCGTGTTTATTGCAGCGGCAAGGCTCATAACCGGGGTCTCTAAATATTCGCACATTTCAGAACACCTTCGTAACCTTCACTGCCTCAAGTGCCCTGAAAGAATCCAGTACAAATTGTGCTGGATGGTGTTTAAATCAACCAACGAAATGGCCCCACCTTACATGTCTGAATTATGCGTCCCGGAAAATATTGGTCCGAGGCAATTGACCCTTAGATCAGCAATTTCATCTGCTATACGCAGACTAATAGAACCTAAACGAAAGCCAAATACTAAGTTTGGAGATCGTGCTTTTGGAGTATCTGGGCCTAAGGCTTGGAATAGACTCCCTCCGGAATTAAGATGCATAACAAGCCCAACAGAGTCTAGGTCCAATCTAAAAACCTACCTTTTCGGGCTCTCATACCCTTAACTTAATTTAAATATACCTATCTGAGAGTATCATACTTGTATTGCCTATGATGTGTCTTAATCACACTTTTCTTACTGAATTAAAATTACTCGAATCCTTACACATCAATCTGTCTCTGGGAAGATCAAATCCTTGTACTACTGCACCGCCCACCATTAAATGTTGCTTTTACTTTCCAAAATACACTCATTAAATAATATATTACTTATTAATATTAAAATATTTTTCAGGATTAAATAACATGTAATCACAATATGTCATCTGCGAGCGAACTCTATCTAAATTTCTTTAAATAGAAATAAACAGTGTTAATTTCAAGCGACCTCCCAGGTAAGTATGGTCCTATATTCATTTTAATAAAAAGACAAATAACTTTGTTTACATCACTTTTATTGGTACACAATCAACATGTTTCGTAAACAATGTTTACTTCATCAGGATCAAACGTATACAGTATACTACTTCATCAGTATCCTTTGAAGTAAACATTGTTTACGAAACATGTTGATTGTGTACCAATAAAAGTGATGTAAACAAAGTTATTTGTCTTTTTATTAAAATAAATAATGCCATCACAAAGTGAAAAAATTCCGAAGAAGTTTTCTTCGAAAAAAAAAAAAAAAAATCTATATTCATTCATTTTTGGGCAGCATCGCGTTCATTGGTCAAAACATTGTACATATATTTTCGTATCGGTGATCAATGAACCGGTTGTATGCAATTTTTAGCCATAAGTTGTTTTTAATTGTTTGTCTAGCTTGTAATTTTTCTAGATTTTTGGCATGTATGGTAAGTTTGTACAGCGCCCTTGAGGTGATTTTTCACAAAAACGGCGCTATATAAATCGTCCAAATATTATTATTATTATTTATGCTAGGGAACGATGTGAAGTTATAGATACTAGGGGCCCTAGACCTCTCGGTCGATCGATAAGGATTGATAGGATATATTTCACTAACTTCTCAGCGTTCCCTAGCATGACTGCAGATCGCCAACGAAAAAGAAACAGTTCACAATGACTAATTGTTCTTAATACAATCGAAGACAACTGTTGTTTGTATGTACATTAGTGATCTGCAGTTGTCCCAGGGAACGATGAGAAGTTACAGAAAGTTATCCTATCAATTTCAGCAAATGTTGAAATGAAATTAAAGTTATTAAAATGCTGAAAAGAAATTAAAGTTATTAAAATGCTGAAAATAAATTAAAATCCTATCAATTTCAGCAAATGTTGAAGTGAAATGAAAGTTATTAAAATGTTAAGAAATTAAAGTTAATCCTATCAATTTCAGCAAATGCTGACTTTTTTATATTTATGTACATGTAAATATAAAATACAAAAAAAAATGTCTGCAATTAACATGCGGTAGAAGTGAAACCTTCAGAAAACTAAAGTAGACAAGAGTGGAAAGGCTAAGATACACTGGAAATTTAATTAAAGGTATATTGAAATTCTTACCCCATTCTGCATCGCGGAAGAAAGGATCAGCACATGAAAAAAAAACAATAATTATTAGGTACTAATAACACGTTGCTATTTCATAATAGACAAATGACAATCTTTATTAAGTTAAATCTTTCTACCTCCGTAGAACACGAAACCAAATAATATATATAATTTTTATTTTTAACTTTATGAGTAAAACCTCAAATTTTAACATTTAATTAAATGAAGACAATATAAGCGAAACTCAATCGAAAATCTGGAAACAGAAAAATCAGAAAAAGATATTGGCACCTCTGGGACTCGAACCCAGGACCTCTCGCTTTCCTTTTCTCGCGCCCGGAAAGCGAGAGGTCCTGGGTTCGAGTCCCAGAGGTGCCAATATCTTTTTCTGATTTTCCTGTTTCCAGATTTTCGATTGAGTTTCGCTTATATTGTCTTCATTTAACCAAATAATATAGTTCATTTATTTATGTTTTTCTCACCATGTGTTTGTGCCGTGTAAAATATTTTTACTACAACGCAATGCATAAACATTATAATAATTAGTATTTTGTAATAATTAGTACTTTAATATTAAGCATTAAATTTAGTACCTATTTACCATGTAAAACTGAAAAGTATATAGTATTAATCAATTAGAAAAAATGCGAGATTTCTTACAATCAAACTGATTGATCAGTTTCGTAAGATTCGTAAGATAAAATATTGTAAAATTAAAACTGAATAAAAGCACTTTAAAAAAAAAAGTCTTAAAAATGTTACACATAGTATTTATATAGATGGTGCCACTAACATACTTAACAATTGTGTTATCTATATTCTAACACTCCCACTTAACAAAATAAATGTCAATTTTTAAACAGAATACATAGGTATTGTTTTATTTTACTTTAATTCCCAGTATGTGCATGAACTTATGATGCTTAGTTGACAAAAGACCCTTGGTTAACAAGTCAGCGTGCATTTCCTGAGTTGAAATATATTCAATATTATTAATTTATTTTTAACTGCATCTCTAACATAATGATACCAAACATCAATATGTTTTGATCTAGCATGTGCCTGATTAATTGTTGTTAATTTTAATGCACTTTTTGTTCATATGAAGCAGTTACTTTGTGATGTGACATTATAATTTAAAATAAAACAATAACTTTGTAATAAAAGTGGTGTTTACAAAGTTATTGTTTTATTTTAAAAAATTAATGCACTTTGTTTATCACAATTCAATTTAATTGCACATTTTTTACCAGTATGTTCTTACATAAAATTTCTTAAATAAACAGCTTCCCTAGATGCCTCTGAAAGAGAAATATATTCTGCCTCAGTGCTGGATAAGGAGACAGTCTTTTGTTTTTTACTTTGTCAGGAAATCACAGAACCACTCATTACAAAGCAGAACCCAGTCTAAGACTTACGATCCAGACTATCACTAGCCCAGTCTGCGTCAACAAAACCTGTCAGCTCTACATTATCCTTATGATATGTTAAACAATAGTGTTTTGTTTTTTGTAAATAATTTTATATTCGTTTAGCATAACTAAAATGAGTTTCATTGTAACTGTTATTGAACTGGCTGAGATAACTAAGGGAATATGACAAGTCTGGTTTAATCAGAACTGCCAAATACGTAAGGTGATAGGTTAGCCCGTTGATGGCACTACCTTACGTGGGTTAGAATGTCCTTGCGGCCACTCTTGCTATACACGCTTATGGACTTCGATAGTTATGCCCGACTACCAAATAAGATACGGTATTCACAAAGTGGTACTCACTGAGGGGTCTTCTGGCTGGTTGTTATTCGGCGACAGTCACAGATTATTCATAAGCGTGCGATATTGTTTGTTTTGGGTTATTTGTTATTTCATAACCCACGATAGAAATCTGAGTCACGTCACGATTCACGTAGGGAGTTTACACAAAGTATACGATAGAAAACACTTCTACGTACAGCGAAATGTCACATTACGATATGTTCCGATGGTTGTTGATAGACTGACGATAAGGCGGTACTTGACTTCTGTCTATGCGGTTGTGTAGGTAACCCTTAATGTGCGGAATACCAAAATCTGGATTCCTTCCGATCCTAAAGGCCGATCAGAACACAAATACGAACGAAACCCACCAGGGTTATGAAACATAAGGCTTCCAATTAGCTTTTGATATGGAATGTTAAATACAAAATTTTCAGCCTTTTCTATGTTCAACTTACTCTCAATAGGGGTATCTACAGTTTTGCAATTGGACATATCAAACCTTAATAATAATACCTCTATATATTCCTGCTGATCTACAGTTATAGTCTTACTTTCTTAATTTACACTAATTTGCATCCCTAAGTAAAGTCTAACTTAGGTACCAAACTGGAAGTCAGCCGCTGAGGACAGGAGGAGTTGGAGGCGACTGTTGCAGGAGGCCAAGGCTCGATATGGGCTGTAGCGCCATCGAAGAAGAAGAAGAAGTAAAGTCTAACAGGACCTAAATCTTTTAATTGAAATTTGGAACTAAACATATTTTTTAATTTTTCTGTTTCTGCAATACTATTCGAAAAAATTAAGAAATCGTCAACATATATAGCTACAATAATCTCAACATTCTCACAAAAAAAATGTAAACAAGCATGGTTCAAATTTACTTTAAACCAAAGTTAAGCAAACAATCTTTCACTTTTTCATACCAGACTGAAGAAGACTGTTTCAGTCTGGATATAGCACTTTTTAATTTCAAGATCTTTGTAATTTGCTTATTTACAAAACCTTCTGGAATTGACATGTAAATATTTTATTTTAAATTTCCATTTAAAAAAGCTGTTATCACGTCTAGATGCGTTATGTCCATATCTCAATGTAAATTCAAAGCAAATAACATTATCAGTGTAGAATGTGTAGTTTTTTTTATTTAACACCCACTTGTTTTGCACAATTAATCCATTACTTGGTATATCAACAATTTCCCACGCATCGTTGTCCTCGAACGACTGAAGCTCTTCTCGCGTGGCCTGTCTCCACTGATCAGCTTCTGGTCTGATAAGTTCGGATCTACCGGATCTGCCCTGATGATAGACACTGCAACGCTGTCCGAAACGTCGGCTATAGTAGGAGGTAGCGCAACACGGCATAACACCCCAAAACTAACAACGAAAAAGCTTCTGGTCTATTTGTTCGAAATCTGGACTAAAATTGGAAATACAGATATTACCAAACCCAAAACGTTCCGGAGATTTTCGTGTTCTCTTTTCCTGTTCTGGTAATTCTGGAATTGGTTGCAACTCACTTATTGAGATATCTGTCTATATGTTTGTGATGCTTGTATCGTCATCATTTTCACTAGCCGTATCAGTATACACAGATGTAATTGAATTTGAATTATGGGGAGATTCATTCAATAAAGACTCCCCCACTGAATCTCTGCCATCTTCGTTTGTTGCCGGAGACTCATGCCCTTCAAATTCAACATCATCCTGTATCCACTCTGTTATGTTTTCTTCATAGTTTTCCTATGAAACTGTTTCTTCTTTTATCATTAGTATATCTCTCTTTATAGTTATATATATCTCTCTTTATAGTTATAATATTTTTAAATAGGATCGTATACAGGATATCCCTTCACCGTTTCTGAAAATCCTAGAAGAATGTGCATTTTAGCCTTCTTGTCCCATTTTAATCTTCTTTCCTTCGGTATGTGAACCATTATGGGGCTGCCAAACAGGCGTAGGTATATGACTTAAATCTGGTTTATTTTTATACCACGCTTCATAGGGTGTTTTATTTCCCAAACTTGAAGTAACAGATCTATTTTTTAGGTATACCGCTGTATTAGCTGCTTCAGCCCAGAACTTCTTTTCTAGTTTCGCTTCCAAAAAGTAAGCATCGCGCTTTATAATAATAATAATATTTGGCTAATTTATATAGCGCCGTTTTCGTGAAAAATCACCTCAAGGGCTTTCTCTATAATAGTTCTATTAGCCCGTTCACAAACACCATTTTGTTCAGGTGTTTATTTTTTTTATTTTAGTACATGAAACAGGCATGATGCCCAAAAATTTACATACATAAATTATTTAAATACAATGTATTACTAGAAATTATAACAAAAAGTAGTAATAAAAATGGTTACCTAAACATGCAAAAGTAAAAAATTTATTATTGGCACCTGTGTTGAAGGGTCAATGATTTAGTTGGTACCATAAATAAACCAATCCCAATATTTCCTGTCTTTAAATAAAGGGCTTCATCACAGTATCAGTATCAGTTGTATGCAGTTATTTTTTGGTATATAATTCCTTCTCTGAGTAAGTAATTCTCTATCTCACCACTACAATACTCACCACCATTATCTGTGCGCAATATTTTTATTTTTTTATTCTGATGATTTTCAGTCCTTGCTTTAAAATTCTTAAATATCTTGAAAACATCATTCTAATATTTGTGGAAGTATATGAAAGTCATACGACTGTGATGCCCAGGTGTGATGGACGCGTGAAATATCCCTCCCCTTGTTGGTGCAAGGCGATGGGTCGAGAGGCCAAAGGGTCTTCCTCAACCGGCCTCTCCCAATCCGGCAGTCGGAGAGACGCATCCGCCGCCAAGACTTGGCCGCCACTTGGGGCGGCCTATGGAAAACGTGTTGGTTATTAATGAATGGTCCCCGGGCGGCGGTACCCATACCCGCTTCCTAAATTAAAATGACATGTTTGAGATAGTGAATTAGCAATAGGTACTAACACTGCGCTGATTGACGATTGAGGGACATTTTCCAGCCACCAGTTTGACGATATCTTCATTCCCGTGCTTAGCGGCCCAATGAAGAGCGGTCTGAAACAAACAAAAAAACAAATATTGTAACTTCCTTTATAAATACTGTACATCAAAGCCAACATTATAAAACAAAACATTCTTTAAATGATGCGTGTACGCAATTTCTTCTTTTT
Source organism: Limnephilus lunatus (assembly GCA_917563855.2). Lineage (NCBI taxonomy): Eukaryota > Metazoa > Arthropoda > Insecta > Trichoptera > Limnephilidae > Limnephilus > Limnephilus lunatus. Next base: position 2,487,986 of record OU830604.1, read on the forward strand.
CACTTTATACCCAAATTAGAGGTCGAATATTCCGATTCATGGTGATGTTTTGGTGTCCTGTAGGTAAACCTAAAGCCTATCCACTGCATGATGAACGCTATCAAACATGGAGAAGTTTTGAGGAGTATAATAGGTACTCGTACTGCAACTGACTCGACCATTTATTGATCGAAGGACTCGACACTTAAAGGGGAAATATTTCAAAAACACAATGCAAAGATTCTTTGAATTCGGCCAAACGAGTGTTTTTTTAAAGTGCGGGGAGCTCTACGACCTCAATCCAATTGAAAGTTTATGGACGATAGTGAAGAAACGTATCAGGAAGGAGGAATTGCATCACAAGAGGAAAGCTAATTTCGGCATTTTTAAACTTTCGTTTCATGATGATGAAATGAAAAATAAAAGTATTCATTAGTTTATGCCATCAATGCCAAAACAAAATAAAGATGAAGCAAAGATTAGGGGTTGTGATACAATATACCCAATGTACAATTTTTTATAAGAACAACTCTCTTTTTATAACTTTTGAATGTTATTCCCATCAATGTAGTATATCATTGAAGAAGAAGACAACACTAATAATCTAAATGAAAACAAGAAAGAGAACAAGACACATAAAAATAGAAAAAGATAATGGTCGCAACCGGGACACGAACCCAGAATCTCTCGTCTATCCGGGATCTTTTACCAATTCACCCATTGTCACCTTCTAAGAAACCGTCATAATTGTCAATCTCATTTTCAAATTTTAGAATTAACAATATTATTTTCGACTAATTTTTCCATATCATAGGCAACTACCCTTTTCATTGGAGACAATCGTCTTAAGAACTGGTTCGTAACCTGATAGCGTCCCAGTTGCGACCATTATGTTTCTTGTTCTCTTTCATATTTTCGTTTAGATTATTAGTGTTATCTTCTTCTTCAATAGTATAATATTCAATGGCCAGAGTTGCTAAATAAAGTTCATTTCAATGTACCTGCAACCTGCACGTTCAACACGCTCTTCTGTCCTGTTCAGGGTGGATCAATGCAAGACAAACTGTAAGCAGAATTCTTGCCTGAACAGACTATGCAGTAGTTATAATAACGTATTATCCAATGTGGACATTTTCAATTGCGAACTTACCAAATATAAGAGGTCCGTAAAAGAATATTTCTCTGATGGTGAATAATGTTATGTTTTTTTATGAAATAAATTTTTTTAATGAAATTAAAATTTTTATGAATAATGTTATGTTTTACGTGAATAATGTTATGTTTTTATTGTTTTATATTTCTGTTAGGATTTGATTTATATGTACAACCTCTCTCTATGGCTACCAATGTATTGATAGATTTTTTGTTTAGTAATGTTTCATTTTATATAAGAAAAAAATTGTTTTATATTTTTAGTTACTGGTTTTTGTTTTATATAATTTTTGGATTCATATTGCTTTTTTATAAAATTAATTTACATTCTTATTATGCTGTCTCAGTACAAGTAAAGTCACAAGGAGGAAATCCATAATTGGTTTTATTTTGGCTATTTAATATTATGTACAAACTGAAATAAATGTAAACTGTCGATTTCCTGAAAATAAATAAATAATGTATTGGATTTAACTAAAAATTGTGAGTATTCTATTACGATAAAAGTGAAAAATGTATGATAAAAATACTTGTCTCAAATACCTAATTCGCACACGTGTACCTTCGCGCGTATGTTCGCAAAAGTGTACCTTTAGAATATGCAATATAAAACTCGGGAGGATCTATATGATTCACTAAAGTTTTACGAAGTTTACATTATATAATTACGTAAATATAAGATTTTAATAAAGCTGGAAAGTGCCGTTTAATCGTAGCCCGGTCGACGTCCGCGTCCGCTCGCTGTCCGAGGCTTGTTGCGAGCATTACCAGATTAATGAAAATTTTGCATTCAAACATAAAAAAGTTTGAAAAATAGCTCACCTTTCGTTTTTTCGAAAAAAAAATTACTGAAAACGAAATAAAATAAAAACAAAAACGTAAATATTTTAGTAGAAAAATGTTTTATAAAAGTTATTGTCTCCTCACTTTTTGTCATTTTACGTAAAATTTATTTTACTTATGAACTTTTATATTTGAATATAAAGCGTGGTGTTTTCTCTTTCTAACACCGTTTAGATTTTATTTATCACTATGATAATACGCACTATTTATAAAGTACATTATATACACCCCACGAAAGACCTTTTTAAAGACTTCAAAGTTCTTAATATAAAATCCATATATGTAAAAAATATTACCTCTTATTTTAAATTCAAATTTACAAAAAAATATCTACTACACTATATAAAGAGGTAAGGTTTGTTTGTTTGTTTGTTTGCATCGAATAGGCTCTGAAACTACTGAACCGATTTGAAAAATTCTTTCGCTGTTGGGAAGCTACACTATCCCTGAGTGACATAGGCTATATAATATTTTCAAAATAATTAGGGATCATTACTAAAACTCCAATAATGCAACCCAAGGTGTAAAAAAATTACCAAAAATATTCTTTACATCGCGTGCGCTGCGAAAACTATTGATGATAGAATAAAATAATGTACTACGACTTTGTAGAACACATCATTATTTACAAAAAAGCTCGCGACAGCATATGTCTAACTATTATGGTTATGCCACAATAAGTATTCTTTTATTTTAAAAATTTAATTAATATGTCGCCGCTTGAAAAGGCTTTTTATTTGTATCTTGGTGTTAATCCTTATCAAAATAAATTACTTCACATTCAAGACAACTTCAATACCTTTATTTAACTTTTTGAATTTTTCAATTCGGATATTTAATTAGAAAGATATCACGAGTTTAAAAATGTTAGTATTAGAAAAAAGTTTCTGCTACGGGCCGGGCGGGAGAGGAGTCAAGAAATGAAGTGCCAGGGGGGTTGGCGGGACGGGGGAGCGGGAGAGCGGTGGCGGGGAAGGTGGAAGTGGAACGCTGGAGGTTAACGCACGGGAATGTACGCACGGGAGTAACATTTTATTTATTTAAATATGGCATTGCAACGCATGCCGGGAAACAGCTAGTATATTATAAATTCAAAATAAAACACAAGATATTCAAACCAATGGAATTATATTATTCCAACAACAAAAACTTCATTGGCACAGTCACAGTTTAACTTTCTTGCACATAACATTTTTAATAACTTGTCAATTGAAATAAAGTCTAAAGCCAAATATCTCACTTTCAGAAAGGCGCTTACTGACCTTCTGATGAGTGACTATGACAGTGTTTACAACTTTTTTCATATACTCAGATAAAGATATAAATTTTCAACTACATTACATACTAGTACCATTATGTTTACAGGTTTATTTTATTTACATGTTTGTTTTACGCACTTCTTTTTCTCTTTTCTATTTTTTATTATAACTTTACCAATTTAACCATTTGTTTACACTAGACTACACTCAAAGTTACTATCCTTAATTAATCACCATGAAACAGGCATTCGCCTAGTATGGTGATTTAATAAATCTTATCTATGGAAATGTCAAATATATGTAACATGTATTATATAAATAAATAAATGACAGCAAGGGAGACAACGAATTCTACGAGACCTATGTGAGTTATTCCGAAAAGCGAAAAAATGAGCCTGAGGGGTTAAGTTAACAAAATGGCGCAACAGCTGTCGCAAGCAGTATTGATTCTCACATAATGCGGCGTTCGGTCATCTGAGCGTTGTTACACAAGTTAATGATGAGTACATTAGACTGCGAGCTACGAATTCTAAAGGTATTTCTCGTTCGTGACTATAATATAAAGTGAGACGTGAGCCATTAATCAAGCCGAACATATCAACTCAAGATGCATCAATAATGTAAAGGAGGAAATAATAAATCGACAGATTGGATAGAAAGAATAAAACATTGGATTAAACAGCCAACATTATAATAGATGTAATATTAAATGGATGGATTGATTGAATGGTTTGCCCGCAACAAACGCACAAACTCGAGCACCAAACCCCGCGATTTCGGCCTGTCTAAAGGCCGTTATACACGAGCCCGATTTTCAGCCCGTTTCCAATTGGAGACAAAAGTCAACATTTTTCGCTTAACGCGATCGCTGTTTTCATCTCTATTTTCATATCTACGATTTCAGTAGGCATCACAACAAACAGAATGGTTCATGTGTTGTTTGCAGCGATGAAAATTGAAATCCTAGATATAAAAATAGAGGTGAAAATAGCGATCGCGCAAATCGAAAAATGTTGACTTTTGTCTCCAATTGGAAACGGGCTGAAAATCGGGCTCGTGTATTACGCTCTTAATTGATGGATGGCATCACTCGTAGGTACAGGTGTGCCGCTGATAGCTCCGTTGACTCCGTGACCTCTCCCTCTTTCTTGAAAGCGGTAACAGAATGAGAGGTTACAGCGGACCATAACTGCTGTCTCTCGATAATGCGGATTAATAGTGGCAAGAATTGGTTCCACTCATTGTTTCAAATACTATTTTAAATAGCTATCATTTTTTATACAGATAAACCAATGATTCCCAAAGTGGTCCAGGTGGACCCCCATGCAGGGGTCCATGGGAGGCTCGACGGGGGTCTACGCTGGCGTGATAAAAAAATGGGGGTCCACGAGTTGTAATTGGGCGTCTACGAAAATTTATCTATTTTTTTGTTTTACTTGAGCTCCACACAGAGGAGACCCTGAGGAAAATAATTTCCCTCGGGGCCTATTTCATCTCTGGGGATGCTGTGTGGAGGGGTTTTTTTAAGGAAAGGAATGAGAGGAGAGTTCTGGGAAGGAAAAGGGTTTAAGGGGTAGGTAGGAATCTGGAGTTTAGTCGTCCGCCTCCAAGACCTAAAAAAACCTCACCCCATGAACCCGGGCATCCATGCTAAATCACCAAACGTAGCGAACCACTTGGGGTGACCTATGGCAGAGGTGTTGGTTATCCAATAAAGGTTACCGGGGCAGCGGTACCCATTCTCGCCTCCCAAATTGAAAGTTTCGAAAGTAAATATCAAAAATGTTGGCTTGGCTTTATCTATTAGCGTAGGTCTGTTGTTTAAAAATTGGTCCGTACGGAGGGGCGTAATGGGATAGGGTGGAACGGCAAATTTATATCCCATTCCGCCCCCTCCGTTGTGCGATCCGCTTCGGGGTCCGTGGGACATAACAGTTTGGGGAAAGGGGTCCGTGGCCAAGATAATTTGGGAACCACTGAGATAAACGATGTGAATAATTATTTTTAAATAATGATGAACGACCTAGCGTAGAAGAATAAAAATCGAGTTCAGATCGATAAAGGATTTTTTTAAGTGAAGCTTCTTTAGCCTCGTTGTGATTTGGGACTCAGATGAAACGGAAATGACGCATCATTACAACTGCGCAGCATAAACTGTGCTCATTGACCGCTTTGATTATGACCACACTTTTAAAGGCTGCTATTTTCCTCCTCCTAGAGATTGTTATTGATAAAGTTTCGCTTCTACCGCGTCTGAACCGCACTCGATATTTTATTCTATTTAAATTTTCGAATAACTGAACTAATTTAGGTAGGTAATTATTAACGAGGATGGAATGACACAATTCTTTAACGGTAAACTTCTTGCTTCATTCCCAATAATTCATAATAATTGTAAATCGTCTTCAATATATGTCAATTATTGTCTTTCTGCTACTTGTGCATCAAATCTGTAATGACACATATAAACAATTAACTCTAATAATTATATCATTATGGATTCACCAACATTACTACTTACTACAACTCATCCCATTCAATATACCTTCCCGTAGACTCAGAAATAATGAACTGCTCTTCCTCAATCAATACTTGGCTCACACGATTCACCACTGTCCAGAATGTGTAGAAAGGTCACCTCAAGTCAAGACCTTGATTTTATTTGGTATAAGCCTAAATGGTTTTTGTCAGTCACTTAACAATTGAAGATATTTTATATATATTTTTAATTTTAGCAAAGTCTTGACGACTTGTCACTTTTACACTTCTATTTTCTTATATTTATATCTGCTTTATCTTTGCTTTCACATGACTTCCTTTATTCTTATAATGTACATTTTCCCAAACTTCGTGTTTTGTAAATTGGATATATTTATTAGTCCGTTAATAAATATATATTATTCTCCTAAAACCCCTATTCTGTTAATTCGATGTACATCTCTAAACAACATTAGAATCCATTTCAAAGCTGTTCGTGTACATCGGTCTCGCGTTCTTTTCGAATCTCCTCACGTAATTCGTAATGCGCTCAATACACATATATGCCCTGGGGAACTAATTTCCTTTACATAGATCAAAACTAGTAGGTAAGTGTGTTTACCGGAATTGACCTGTCAGGTAAATATGTTTTCAGTATCTGTTTGTAAATAATAAAATTAAATCACAGCAACTCGTAATAAATTGTACTGCGTCCTTGAGATGATTTTTCACAATAACGGCGCTCTACAAATTACGTATTATTATTAGTAAAAATCATTTAAGTATTCCAGCCAAGCATACCAAAAAAAAATTCACCCTGATGTGTTTGCGTTTTTCCATGTGTTTGTAGACAACCACAAGCCACAAGTGTTGAAAATGAGTAAAAAAACTACGGTTATTAGCATGAATTATGATGGAAAGTTATTTAAAAAATACCCATCCCACAAACAGCATACTTATCATTGCACCCGACCACGCCAACAGTTTGACGTGAGACCTGACATAATGATATGCAATTTGACGAAAAATAAAAGTAAAAACACGTTCGATAAGATCGGACAAGTCGTGTTGTTACACAAAGTGACATCTCACGAGATCGGTGATAAGCGCATTAGAATTCTTTAAGCATTGTAGCGGCGCGGGCGCGGCAGTTCTGTATTAGGTATTTATGCTCAGGAAGTAGAGAAGGCGGCACATCAAAACAACCCCTCGCATAGTTGAAGAAGTGTGTTTGTCTATGGGACTATATTGTGACTCGCAGCTCGCAGGATATCCGTCAAGTGAATAGTCCATGCGCTCGTGCCGCAGGGCTGATCGGGATGTCGAATCATTTATCCTCCACGATCCGACGAAACAATAGTCGTCCTGCGGAGGTAAGATGCGATGCGGTGAAGGATTGTAACACAAATTATAATTCAAGGACTAGTCGGAACGCGTGGCCCGCACGTGCCCTCATCGCGCATTAGTATGTCTGACTGCATCGTCCAGTGGATGCTTACCTAATTAAAATATATATATATCATTACATAGTATAAAATGAAGTCGCTCAAAATGTATGTGCGCTTAGATCTTTTAAACTACGCAACGGATTTTCATGCGGTTTTCACCAATAGATAGGGTCATTCAAGAGGAAGATAGTAGAGAAAAGCCGAGAAATTCAAATATTCAATTCAGGCAGCGGGGTATAAAATGAAGTCGCTCAAAATATATGTGCGCTTAGATCTTTTAAATTACGCAACGGATTTTCATGCCGTTTTTACCAATAGATAGAGTGATTCAAGAGGAAGGTTTATATGTATATCACATGCTTATTATAGTAGAGAAATGCCGAAAAATTCAAATATTAAATCCAGGCACAATCCGGAGGTCGCGGGTTCGAACCCGGCGTGCGCATATAAATTTTATTTGATTAATTTGTGTTATTTCACTATTAATTCATTTAAAATAATATATAGTACATTTGCGGCACGTTCCAGAGTGGAAGATATTATCAGTATCGCCCTGGTGTAAGACCACCATTCAGAATTGAAACGTTGCTTGAAAATGGATTTAGCCGTGTTTGGTGACCAGATCTGAATAGCCAGGTACTTCCCAACCTTCCTCTTCCCCACCTCCTTCCCCTCCTTCAGCCTCATAACATACCCCAATTGGGGATGCCATAGTCTCACTGGCTCCAGACGGGAGCAGTTGAGATTCTTGTGTGGTATTCACTGTAAAAAAAAAGGCAGCGGGCAGCTGGCAAGCGGGTGGTGTGGATTTTATATAGGTTGGGTAATGTTGTGTTTCGTTAGCCACAGCAACGTTTGACCTTTTCTACAAGTTTGAAATAAATACTGAAGCACGGTGTGAACAACATGAGATAATATCGTTATAAACTAACAAACTTAAAGTACCTACTCAGCACTAGAGCTGAACGTCGTTTTAGGAAAAATAATTATAGACCGGGCGCTAGAGGTAGTTGAGTATGCAAAATGTGAGGACCGAATACCATCAATGGATTTGAGTTAAAAAAAGGTCAAAGATTAATAATGTGGATCTTGCCGGTCAATTTTTTGGTCCATTTTCTTTATTACCCCCTCTACTCTTATTTGTAATGGGAATGTATTGAGTACACGTTTTAATGATTATTTTTTTTTTTTTTTTTTACATTAACTCCACACAGGAGGCCCTGAGGAAAATAATTTCCCTCAGGGCCTATGTCATCTTTGAGGATGCTGTGTGGAGGGTATTTTTGAGGAAAGGAAGGAGTTAACATGGGTCTTGAAGAGACTCATGTTGTAGGAGGGAGGAAACACAGAGGCCGGTAAATCGTTCCACAGCCGAGCTGTTGAACTCAAGAACGAATCGTAAAAACGACCCGTTCTCATGTGACTAATATCAACTGTGTACAAATGTTGGGCGCGTGTTTGGCGTGTTTCCCGACTATGCACCGGTGCCGAGGGGATCAATGACGCTAGTTCCTCGGAGCATCTTCCATTGTAATACCGGTAGAACAAGGACAGCATTCCCACCTGACGCCTATGCTCTAAAGATTGCAATCCGTCTGTTAAGATGGGAGAATCTATCAAACGGACCGCCCGTTTCTGCACAGAGTCAAGGTTTTTTTTTAGGTATTTTGGAGCTCCAGACCAGAGGTGGCTGCCAAATTCAACCGTGGGGCGCACTTGCGATTTGTACAGGGTTAGCAGTTGTATACTATTAAAGTATCTGCGGGCCCTGTACAGAACGCCCAGTTTCTGAGAGGCTAACTTAACTCTGGTTTCGATGGAGCCCCCATACCTGAGCTGGTCACTTAGAGTTACACCAAGCATATCAATGGAGGTCCTGTTCGGGAGAATGCTTCCGTTGAAGGAGACTAGATTATCATTTCATATTTCAGATTATTTAAGTTATAATTTATAGTTTTTTCTAATCGTAAAAGTGAGAAAGTATTCTTCAATGAAAAGAAAACGAAATAAAAAGTATGATTTTATTACTTTTATTTTCGTTTTCTTTTTCATTCAAGAATTCATCCTCACTTTTACAACTAGAATAAACTCTAAATTATAACGGAAATAATCAATAAAACGATATAATATCATGTACTCAATACTTTCCCTTTACAAATAAGAGTATAGGGGGTAAAAAAAAAAAATGGACCAAAAAATTGACCGGCAAGATGCACATTATTATTCTTTGACCCTTTTAAACGACTTCGAAAAGGAGGAGGTTATCAATTCGACGGTATTTTTTTAATTTTTTTATGTTTGTTACCTCAGAACTTTCGATTGGGAGAACCGATATTGATGATTCTTCTTTTATTAGAAAGCTGGTGCTTCCCGTGTGGTCCCATTTTAATTTGGTCCAGTTCTGACAATGAGAAAACCATATATGTCTTAAATTTGCAATAAGTATGTGCGCGACAAATGGACGAATAACTCAATATTACGCCAACAGATTTCGATGATTCTTTTTTTGAAGTAAAACTTCTTTACGCACGCTTGTCACTAAAAATCAAAAAATAAACAAAAATTTTAACAAAACAAAAAACGCCTCCAAAAATGCACTAAAAAGTAAAAAAAAAAATATTTCGTACGATTGTTATTTTTGGAGTCGGTGTCAGCCAAGATCACCACATCTCACCTATCTATGTAGTTACCTTGGCTGACACCGACTCCAAAAATAACAATCGTACGAAATTATTTTTTTACTTTTTAGTACATTTTTTGAAGTCGTTTTTTGTTTTGTTAATTTTTTTTTTAACTCAAATCCATTGGTGGAATTCGGTCCTCACATTTTGCATACTTAACTACCTCTAGCGCCTGCACTATTAGGTTAATGTATCTAAATATATTAAAGCACATTTTATTATATCATGCAATATTACTTTCATACAAGAAGTTTGGTCTGTGTGTTGAAGATAACATTTTCATTAATTTATAGTACCTACCTAGTAATTTTTAACTGTCATTTTATACAGTAGAAAGGCATTAAAAACTCAAATAAAATAAGTAATTAAAAATCAGAGATTGCAATTCACAAGAGAAGTTAAACCTTCAGAAAACTAAACTAGAAAAGAGTGGGGAGACTACGAAGCACTTTTGTATCAATGTGAAGGACGATTTTTTTTCTATATTTTTGTCGCCGAATTCCAGTGCACATTTTCCTATACATTTGGTCATCTTGTTAGTATTTGTGTTTTCTTCTTCGGAGTCGCTAGATGTCGCTTTCTTTTGCCTGCTCATTTTGGAGTGGTTTAAAGATTGGATATTGATTTTACAATTTTTAATTTTTTTGATTTCGTAGGATTCGATCCTTGGTCGGCTAAATGAGGCTCGGTCTGCAGAGGTTTGTCGGTACCACTACACCAAAGGAGACTTGGGTGGGACTGTGGATTTATAGTATTATTTTGGAACCGAGTACCCGAGAATTAAATGCTATCTCATTCTCTTGCAGGCTAAATCCTATAGATGTATGTGAATGTCTATTTTTAGTGTCGCTCGTTTTTCGTTTCATCGAGTTTCAAATCACAACGGTGCTAAAGAAGTGTTCACTTCAATAATAACAAATTCCGATACGAAAGTACTCCACTAATATGGAGATGAGTTCTTCAATACAAGTAAAGTTTGTATTATTAATAATAACAATACCCTAGTTAGATATCTAATATTATTATGAAAAATTCAACACCATACATTTTTCAATGAAATTCATTGATATGAAATAATGAATGGTCTACATTGTAGAATTTAAACAAAACATTGTATGGCATTATATTTTTGTGTTTTAGGAGCAAAAAAACTTTTGTTTAGTTTGGTAATTATACGTGTAACTGTCAAGCAAAGTTATGTTTCCGCAGTAGGTGAAAATCACCGCCAGTCTCGCACGTGTTTCCTTTCAATTATTAAATTATTCGAAATATCCGAATTGAGCGATCTTTATCTGTTTATGTTAACATTGTGATTTGCAGTTGATTCACTTCACATACATGTCTACATCATAACATACATATATTCAAATACACCAATGTAACATCACTTAATAAAAATATTTTACAAAAGTTCAAAAGCAGTATATTGTAGGATAATGATCATTGTGCCACTATTTTTGCTTGAATTCGAGTATAACATTATATTATAAAAATGACATATTCGTTTTTAAGGCCAAAATAACACTTTTAAGAATAGTGCCGTTTTTATCGAAGATAGAAAAGATATTCAGGAACATTTCTGCATACAGAAATGCATTTTTTGGAATTGTGCCATTGTTATTCCCCGGTTGCGATATACTGATATTTCGAGTAAAACGACCGTAATCAAGTTTAATTGCCAGTAAAAAGATATCTAAAAGCAAAACACGCGGCAGAAGTAAAACCTTCAGAAACCTAAAGTAGACAGGAGTGGGGAGACTATGAAGCGCTTTTTTTTATCAATGTGGAGGTTGTTTTTTTCATATTCTTGTTGTCGAATTCCAGTGCACCTTTTTCTAAACATTTGGTCATCCTAAAATAATATTTGTGTTTTCTTCTTCGGAGTCGCCAGATGTCGTTTTTTTTGTGTTTTCTTTGCCTGTTCATTTTGGAGTGGTTTGAAGATTGGGCTTTAATTCTACAAAGAATTATTATTATTTTTTTTTTTTGATTTTATAGGATTCGATCCTTGATCTAAGGTTCGTCAGGCGCTTCATACCACTAGTCCTAAGGACACTTGCGTGGGACCGTGAGATAAATAAATACTTTATTGCTATATATCTAAATCCTATAGAAGTATGTATTTGTCGCTTTTTAGTGTCGCTCGCTTCCGTTTCATCGAGTTTCAAATCACAACGGTGCTAAAGAAGTTTTCACTTCAAAAACTAGAGCACTATGTACTTGCTACTAGTACCTTCATATATAATATTAAATCATTAGTTTCTTTAAAATAAAATTATACTCAGAATTAAGGGGATAATAAATATATTCAAAATGACCCGAAGGATGCTGAGATGTGCTGAACAGATAAGCAGATCCTGAAATGCTTCCTCAAATCGCATATCAAGAGGTAGATTGGAGTTGCATGTGAGATTTATTTGCATATTATTATATTTCAGCGAATCTCGTAAATATAAAGGCGAATCCGTGCTCGGCACTGAACATACAACACGTAGAACGTGATCAACGGTGATTTTTAAACAAAACGCATGTCTTCGTATTATGAACGTAAAACCTTTCGATTCCTGTGCATGAGGCAGGTACATAAATGAAATTAATGATCTGTTAAAGAATTCCAGCTTTAAGACCTGACTAACAACCCTAATTTGTTGCTTGCCTCTCAAAAATTTTTTTAATCAAGCTTTTCTGTGAATAATTTCAGGAAGTTTCAGTTTGGCCGTGTGCCACTGCCCACGCCCACAAGACACTCTATTAGTTCATACTTCAGGGTTTGACTGCAAGTGCCTAAAAAACAGTGAAATCAAGCGGCCTCCAGTGGGTCACCCCCGACTCACCTTGGGATAATATGTATGAATATTCGATCGGTCTGGCCAGCAAATTGATCCATTTATGTGAATTAGGTCGAGATATGAGGACCATGAGAATATGAGATCTTCCGTGTGTTGCCGGCTACATCACCCCCGGGCTGAAATTATCGCAAATAGAACGTAATAGAATCACGCTTACCAAATTAGACAAGTCGCTTTCGTCTAAACTCTAAACCATCTGGGTACCTTGCACGGCCCATCGAAATAACCCTAAATCAATACGATATTGACCAAATCCGTATCTATGGCCAGTCATCAATATTTGCGATCACGGTCAATAATTATATGACGCGTCGGATATTGCGACGCTCGATACATTTTAGCCCGGACTCAACAGTATATCAGATACGTTTCGGAAGTTCAAAACACCTGTAACTGTACAGGGCGGTTCTGATGAGAAATATTGATTATTCTCCGTACCAGCATTTTGAACTAATAACGAAATATCGATTTTATTTAATTTATTTAAAATTTGCTTTTTTTCAAGTTAGCAATAAAAATGATCAAATGCGTGATGATAAAATTTTGTAAATAGATACTTATATTTTGAACATAAGTATTTATAATTTTACAATAATGTCTAAGCGAAATCAGTGTGAAAAAAATCTGAAACATATTAGTTTGTAAGACCGTAAATAAATATACAAAGTATATATTTGTGTTCGTCGCAAAACACGAAAGCGGATTTTTTTAATGATTTCATTTTAACTAAAATTAAAATTCTGAAAAGTAGCCTTTCTAGATAATTTATTTTAGTGTATGATTTAATGATATATATTTTGCAGGTACAGATTTGTACGTAGTAAAAACGTCGACGCCTAAGACCGTTGGGAACGTGACACTGTCCCGGTCCCGGACTGCGGTAGACCTAAGCCAGCATTAGGCGGAATAAGTTAGTCAAAATAATGACATGTAAAAGCGGGCGATGCCGTCAGCCGTCAGCCGTCACATCGCCGTCGTCCCGTCAGGTCACTAGTCACTGGTCACCGGTCAACTCTAATCCGATTGTTGTGGAAAAGTGCGGACGGACAGTCAGCTAAATCGGGTTCGGGTAAATCCCCGAATACGCACCCGCGTTGACAGCGGAATCCACACGAGGCGACATATTCAATTAAAATGCAGTTTATAAAATAAAGCACAGTATTATAATACGATATGATGTGTCCCTTGAGGTAATTTTTCACAAAAAAAACGGCGCTATACAATTTATATATGATTATTATAAATATGAAAGTAGATATCGCCATTTATTGTTATCAAGTTTAATTTGTAGAACTCCATTTTAATTTTTATTTATTTTATATATTCAATAATTTTATTATTAAATTAATAAAAACAGTTTATTTATAAACAAGTTCTGCTGGTAATTATTATTACGCGTGACAGCTGTTTCGCCTTCTGAGGGCATTATCAAACTGTGGTCATGCCACATACAGACAATCTATTTATAGTATTTTTGGATAGGTTTGTACTATGACTCATTTCTAATTTCTGGTTAATAATGACTGAAATTATTAATGGTTATCATTTTCTCAATAACTTTATTGTTATAAGGCCTGCACTGTGTCATAGATATATGTCTTAGAGAAAGGAAATGTAATACTGTAAAAAATGTAAAACCTCTCTTTCTTGCCTCTACAGTAATATACGAAACGTAACTCTCTCTCGTTCTATCTTCACTAACCTATATCTCCCTCTCAACTTCCGTTCGCCTCGCCCGATCACACTTTTCGTAACGCTCTCGTCACGCATTCATCAGCTTACTCCCCAAGTCAAGCGTGCGTAAAGAAGTTTTACTTCAAAAACTGAACACTCATAACATCATGAACAAAAAGCAGTACCTAGGTAACTTCATTTCAAATCATATTTACATTTTTTATTGTTACCACATTCTATACTGAAGTAAGTAGTAAGTACTAAAAAAGGAGAAGGGTGGATATGAATATACGAATGTTAGAGTATATGCAAGAACGACAATAACTAAGCGAAAAATGTGTAAATGTTTTATAAAACACTACTCGTTTAAAACAGAGTACAAATCTCGTAGGAAATGTCATAAATAGTATATAAAGAAGCACTGTGATTTTTTTCATACGCACATAAATATACGAGTAAGGGCTGGCAAGCAGGCGGTGTGGATTTGATTTGTATGCAAAATACAGTTTTATGCCGAGGTTCATGAAATTTTGCACATATGCCCTTCAAAACAATAGGATGATCACTGTCTACTTTTGATTTAGAAAACTCTGTGTTAAGCCCGGGCATCGCCGGGGACTTCAACTAGTAATATTATAATTTAAATAAATAAAAAATCTACAGTAGAAATGACAATTTTCACAGCAAATATTAACGGACATTATAAGAATGAAGTAGGAGTCAGAAATAAAACATGGTTTACAGGGCCTTTAACACAACATCGTACACCGTGTTATTTTTATTTTTACATCAACTAATTAAGTCGTAGCAACGAGCAAAAAATAATTTAATCACAATAGGATGGAGAAAATGATATGCGTACAAAATTGTTTCCAACCTTCGGGACCGCGCAGCGGAACGGATTATTATACAAAACAGTCAGTTATCATAATTTATGGAAAATCTTGTGGTTTTTAGTGCTAACCCGGCTCCTGGCTGTCATCTGTGAAGGCTCGATAGCGATCCGCGCTCACGTGACGAGGAGCAGCGGCCGGCCGGGCATGAGAAGCTATGCATAATGAGGCTCGGCCACCACCGGCACCGGGCACCGGGCACCGGGCACTTCCTTTACCGGCCCGGTCAGTCAGCCAGTGAGTCAGTCAGCCGGTCAGTGTTGAGAACCTACCTAATACAAGATGCACTACAAATGTCCCATACACTGTACCTAACCTAACCCGGCTCCTGGCTGTCATCTGTGAAGGCTCGATAGCGATCCGCGCTCACGTGACGAGGAGCAGCGGCCGGCCGGGCATGAGAAGCTATGCATAATGAGGCTCGGCCACCACCGGCACCGGGCACCGGGCACCGGGCACTTCCTTTACCGGCCCGGTCAGTCAGCCAGTGAGTCAGTCAGCCGGTCAGTGTTGAGAACCTACCTAATACAAGATGCACTACAAATGTCCCATACACTGTACCTAACCTAACCCGGCTCCTGGCTGTCATCTGTGAAGGCTCGATAGCGATCCGCGCTCACGTGACGAGGAGCAGCGGCCGGCCGGGCATGAGAAGCTATGCATAATGAGGCTCGGCCACCACCGGCACCGGGCACCGGGCACCGGGCACTTCCTTTACCGGCCCGGTCAGTCAGCCAGTGAGTCAGTCAGCCGGTCAGTGTTGAGAACCTACCTAATACAAGATGCACTACAAATGTCCCATACACTGTACCTAACCTAACCCGGCTCCTGGCTGTCATCTGTGAAGGCTCGATAGCGATCCGCGCTCACGTGACGAGGAGCAGCGGCCGGCCGGGCATGAGAAGCTATGCATAATGAGGCTCGGCCACCACCGGCACCGGGCACCGGGCACCGGGCACTTCCTTTACCGGCCCGGTCAGTCAGCCAGTGAGTCAGTCAGCCGGTCAGTGTTGAGAACCTACCTAATACAAGATGCACTACAAATGTCCCATACACTGTACCTAACCTAATTCTTATTTTATTATTGTTTATGCTTTCTTTCCTTCTATTATTTCATGTTTTTCCTCTCCTAACCATTCTTATGTACTTATTGCTGCCACACCCGAAGCCAATTTCATGTCACTATTGCCTTCCGCGAGGAATGCCCACCTTGAAATCACTAGCCTGTTATTACCTTCTTAACAATCCAAAAACCGGTTTTGGGCTTGGTATGCAACATTACACTTTATTGTTTCCCCTATCCAAAATTTATCCAACCAATTTTTGCGTAATATTGCTATGTGGTGTTGATGCAGCACACGAAACCCTTCCATTGTCAACACTGCCCCAACAAGGAGTGCCTATATCGCAACCAGTTGTCCACTTAAACTCCTACAATAATACACAAGCGGGTTTCGGGTGTTGTATGCAACACTACAACAACTATGTATCCTTTTGACATACAGGAAGAAAATAAAACCTTGCTGTGCTGGCGCCTTCGTGAGACATCATTTCATAAACTTCCGTGCACCTCAATATTTCTTTTATTTATTCATTTTTTATTGTTCTCTAACATTGGTATTAATATGTTGCAATGGTAACACAAACCGGGTTTTACTGTGTTTGGGGGTTTGTTGCCGTGATCACACTGAGGTAGGTGAATCACACCCAGAGTTAATAGAGACCAAAGACATTTTAGAATATTCCACATAGAGACTTGTTAAAAAACCATAGACAAAACAACATTAACCATAAACAAAGCGCTTAATTGAGCTTATGATTGGAGGAAAAGAGCCAAAAAAATATAGATGATGCAAAAATATAGATAGTAAACAATCTTCAAAAATTTTATCTGAGCTTTTCCAACAAACCACTTATATGTGCAGTATGCATCACTGACAAGGACAGCTATCAAATAAATCCCAAGCGTAGGAAACCATCTCGGTGTGTTCACTGTAGCATGGGCCCGAGTTACCTTAATCTGAGCTTAAATCAGAAAGCCGTTTGTGTGTCCATAATGCAACACTTGTATGATTGCCTCTCATAATTGTTAATTTATTTCTGCTGTTGACTTATGTTTCTAGTTACCTAAACCACTCCGATGTTCATATTGCTACCACACCTGAGGCTTATTTTATTTTTATTTTTATCTTTTTTTCGTTTTTCTCCTTGTCACTATTGCCATCCACACGGATTGCCCATTTGGTAACCACTATTCCAGTGGTTATCTTCTTGACAATTCATGGGTCGGCCCCGGGTGCGATATGCAATACTATACTTCTTTCCTTTACTGTAGGATTGACCTTACCATTTTGTGATAGTGAAACCACTTCAATGTGTTTACTGCTACACTAACCTGGGGCTTAGGAATTGCGCCAGTAATCAGGAACCGCTTACAAGTTCGTACTGCAACCACTCGCTAGTATGGGAACAATTTCTTTTCCATTTTTATTTATTTTTATTTTTTACTTATTTTTCTTTTAAGAAACCACTCGCAAGTACTGTATGCATCCATAAAATAAGTTATCACTAAAATGGAATATTCTTAATTACTTCGCTCTTTTGTGTTCTCTGATAATAGTACTGAGAGCACCCACAGTAGCCACTTATGGTTTCCTTTCTTACCGTTTCTTTTATTATATTTAAATTAGTTTTCTTTGTTTTGTGAACTTGATTTTTATTGGTTTTGTAATTGTTTATTGGGTACCCGGTTAACATTCCAGCGGAAAAATTCTATAGTAACGTCTCAGAGACGAAAGCTGAACCAGCGTTTGTGTCTCGTCCATATCCCTACTATTGGGGTGGATTGTGACCCCGTCCCTGCATGCGGACACTGGAGAGAAGCCGAACCGGAGTGCTGTCTCATGGATCATCCGCGCCTCCCCTGGGGAGAGGTGTGGGTCGTAAGGGTGTCTTGCGCGAGTAAGGGGACCCTCCGCCCTGCCTCCGATAACCCGACGCTGTCCTTCCTAGAGTCTTTGGGCGTTCTGTCACCCACTTCCAAATAGCCGTGTCGTCAATGCATCACCGGGAAGTCGGCTTAGGGGCGCGGAAACCAATCTCAAGCTTGGCTTTCCTGAAAACATGCACCTCTCAACAGGACTGCCGGGTGTATCTGTGACACACTCGCTCCCTATCAGCAACCACATGAAAATTGAGTGATGTTTTTTTATTTTTATTTTTTTATGTACAATAAACCGGCAGGGTAGGCATACCGCCTACACTTGAAAATTTTATTTCTCCCCTCTGCTTTTCCCCAAAGAAAGAGGTAATGTATATATTTATTTAATTATTTAATACTAACCTGTACATATAAAGCACTTGCATACTGCTCGTTAACACCGTATGCGGGGACATTGGGGGTCTAGTTTTGTTTAATTAAATGTAGAGACGTTCAAATAAAAAAAAATTAGCTTCCTTGTGAGAGCCCTGAAGGAGTAACCATAAGTTACTTATACCGGGGCGGGTATGTGGTGGATAACCTCCAGTGTACCTAACCTAACCCGGCTCCTGGCTGTCATCTGTGAAGGCTCGATAGCGATCCGCGCTCACGTGACGAGGAGCAGCGGCCGGCCGGGCATGAGAAGCGATGCATAATGCGGCTCGGCCACCACCGGCACCGGGCACCGGGCACTTCCTTTACCGGCCCGGTCAGTCAGCCAGTGAGTCAGTCAGCCAGTCAGTGTTGAGAACCTACCTAATACAAGATGCACTACAAATGTCCCATACACTGTACCTAACCTAACCCGGCTCCTGGCTGTCATCTGTGAAGGCTCGATAGCGATCCGCGCTCACGTGACGAGGAGCAGCGGCCGGCCGGGCATGAGAAGCTATGCATAATGCGGCTCGGCCACCACCGGCACCGGGAACCGGGCACCCGGGCACTTCCTTTACCGGCCCGGTCAGTCAGCCAGTGAGTCAGTCAGCCAGTCAGTGTTGAGAACCTACCTAATACAAGATGCACTACAAATGTCCCATACACTGTACATATTTGTACCATACATATTTGTCTCTTATATATTTGTCCCATACATATTTGTCCTTTACACACTTGTCCCATATTTGTACCATACATATTTGTCCCATACATATTTGTCACAAATCTTTTTCTTTGTATTACTACAAAGGTTAAAGGTGAAAGGTTGTGAGACACCTCAACATGTCCCGGATAATTTCACGTGAGGCCGCCAGCACAGGCGTTTTAATCTTCAAACCACTTTCAAATAAACAGGCAATATATATCAATAATAATATAAAATAAAGCGACATCTAGCGACTTTCTAGTTTCACTTTTACCGCGTGTGAATTACTGCTTTTGCAACGTATTGTTTTTTTTACTGATTTGGCATAATAATTAACATTTAATTTCAGAATTTGAGTACCCAACAGGAAATTGTGTCCTACCCATCCTACATAACACTAGTGCCATTGCCCAGACAGTGCTCCGCAGTGTCGGAAATGTGATGATCTTGACGCGCAGTTCTACGGACGCGAGGACAAAACTTTATTATGCCGTGAAACGTTGGACCGTGCGATTTAGAGTGCAATCCCTCGCTGGGACAATGGACTTAGCCACGTCAGCAGTTTCATATGTTTTCTCGTTGATAAATTAATTTATTCACACAAATAATAGATCATTACCAAAGTGACGTTGGGATATAATAAAATTACCATACCTACTCTTCATTTAAATTTCAAGGGCAGGGTGAGTCATTGTATAACAGTCTCTTGACATGACCTAATTCAAGAAGTGCCATGTCTACCTTTAAAAGAAAATCAGAGTGTGCAATTTACACGCGGTAGAAGTTAAACCTTCAGAAAACTAAAGTAGCCAAGAGTAGGAAGGCTACGAAACACCGCACAAGATAGACTACAAAGCACCCATAAATAGGAGGCCGATAATACTATCTCATTCTCTCGCAGGCTAAAGATTTATGTGTTTGTCTCTTTTTAGTTTCGCTATTTTTCGTTTCATCGAGTTGCAAGTCACAACGGTGCTAAAGAAGTTTTCTCAATATTCTATTTTTCAAACAAAAACGAGTGTGCTTTGGACCACACGACTGAAGTAAAACTTCACTAACTTATGCCGTCCATTAACAATATAACAATAACAGGAATACAAATATCCCCATCCCCTCAACATCCCCATCAACTCAACTCAATTCTTAACTCAACTCTCAACTCTCAGCTCTCAGCTCTCACCTCTCAACTCAACTCAACTCAACTCAATTCAACTCAACTCAACTCAAATCATTGATTAGCGTTTCACATTGATAATGTTTCATATTGATTAGCGGCACGTTCCAGAGTGGAAGATACTCTCAGTATCGCCCTGGTGTAAGACCACCATTCAGAATTGAAACGTCGCTTGAAATGGCATTAGCCGTGTTTGGTGACCAGATCTAAATAGCCAGGTACTTCCCCACCTTCCTCTTCCCTATCTCCTTCCTATCCCCACTCACTTCAGCCTCACAACATACCCCAATTGGGGATGCCATAGTCTCACTGGCCTCAGACGGGAGCAGTTGGGACTCTTGCGCGGTATTCATTTAAAAAAAAGAGTGTCACATTTTTTCGTAACGTTTCATATTTTTTCGTAACGTTTCGTAACGTATTCATCATTTTACCCCCAAGTGTCGGGCGTGCGTAAAGAACTTCAAAAACTTTATGTACCTACATGAATATGGGTAAAAAATATATATTATCGCTTGAAGTAATAGCGATATTGCAAAGTATAGTGTAAGTATTGTAAGTGTCGACAAGACATGTCACTCTGGATGTGGAGTATGTGGACGTGGACGCTTCCCACCTCCCCGGCCTCGGCCCTTCACAAGTGCGTGTTTAGATGCTATGATGGCGGGCTGCCACTGAACTTGAAAACAATGCTATGAATATGTATTACGTATTCATAGCATTATGCGTCGACTTTGTTAAACTATTTAATTAGTTTACTATAAAAAAATGTTATGTGCATCACATTTTTGTATGCAAGCATATTTTATTTTGCTCAATCTGATTTGAAATAACAATAGCAAACAAACGGATCTATTTTAATGTAACAATGGTTTCATATTGTTAACAAATAATCCATTCCAATGCACTATTTCACAATTTACGTCCGGATAAAATTAAATATTTAGGTATTATCTTTGACAGAAATTTAAAATGGAAAGAACATATTATAACTACAGCAAACAAACATAGAAAATCAATATTAGACCAGTCAGTGGTTGAGTGGGCATCGCGTTTGGGTCCCACCCAGGCGTTTCGTGTTCGATTCCTCGGCTGGCTAAGTCCTCCATCACGATTCAAGCAATATTATCAGCTTAATGTGGTGGTAGTAGGAGATTTTAAAATATTGTCGGGTTATTTTTAACCCGAAAATTATTGTCTTTCTTTAAAAAAAATAAAATTATACGATATTATATTAAAAATTACAAAACTATACGATGCACTTCTACTGACCATTAAACAAAACAACATGTATCTAAAATATAAATCTGACATCAAGTCCTGGAATACCAGCCAAAACAAATCCAACATCAAAGATATTATCAAAATCAACTAATGCATTTGTTCCTTTGTACGATAATGATTGTCTGTTACCTTAAATATAATATTGTGTTTTTATTTTAATACGCATTACAGAATTGAAAGCGTTCGAAATAGATTATTAAGGCACCTCAAATTCCGCTCTTTTCGATCTCGTATTAGTAATGAAGACTCTGCAAAATTCTTCAAAATACAGACGCTAACTTGTCGAAGAAATATAACAGATTCGGTAATGTTATTTAAAATTACACATAATTTACCCGACTGTTCTGATCTTCTTCAACGCCTATTATTTATTCCATGTTCCAAATCGCGACGAAGACCTTCGCTTACCTTTAATCTCCCTCTTTGCAAGACCAACTCCAAACAGAACTCATTTATCTGCAGATCCACACACTCATTTAACTTAAATTATTACCACATTGACATTTTTAACTAGACTTTACGTGATATAAAACGAAAATTCACTAAGCAACATGACTGAAAAAAGAAAGTTCAATCCCTATATATTCCCGTCCCTTACCTCTTAATATTATTCCTATGTTCCTCCCCCCCCCCCCTTTTCATCTATTGTAACTAAAAAATAAATTAAATAAGAAAACACCCTTACAATGTCACACTTTATCATTGATCATCATCAGGGAAAGTTCATAATTGGCATAATTATCTATCGTATTATTGTATCATTATGTAATCTCTGATTTGCTGTCAACTTTTTTTAAAATAAATAAAATGAAGTAATTACAAACTGATCATGTATTAAAACGTCTGCCCTCAACACAGGTTTTCTTGAGACAGGCATAGGACATCACAAATTGTAAGTCTAGAATTAATAAATTTGAATTATTTAAATAATACATCATCTCATATTCTATAATCCTTATATTCTGTTTTCCGACTCTTGGCATGATCCATTTGATTCACTCGATCATGGTGATTCATGGGGCCACGACATCTTTTTCTGTCCACTTGCACGTCATACGTCCTCCTGGTATTCATTCCCCCCATATGTCAAATTCATCCAAAAGTTCCCATCTTATTTTTTTGAAGTAAAAACTTCTTTAGCACCGTTTTGATTTGAAACTCGATGAAATGAAAAATGGAGACACCAAAAAGAGACAAACATACATCTACAGGATTTAGTCTGCGAGAGAATGAGATAGTATAATCGGTCTCTTTATGCGGTGCTTCATAGCTTCGTAGCTAGGAAGAAAGGTGACGCATGGTGGGATGACGAGATCAAAGCATTGTTCTCAGAGAAGAAGAAAGCATGGTTATGTCTGATAGCGGCTGGCACTGCTTCTAGCGAAGAGAGGGATAGAGCGAAAGAAGTATATAAGGGATGCAAGAAAAGAGTAAGTGTTGGAGTGAAAGAACGTCAGAAACGTCTGGAAGAGGAAGAATGTTGACGAATGAGGAAGAAATAAAAGAGAGATGGATGAAATATTTTGAGGAAGTCTTTGAAAGCAACCCGGGTGATAGTGAGGCCAGCGGTGAATCGGGTATGAACGATGACGGAGTGAATGTTACTAAAATCAGCGTGGATGAAATTAAAAAATCGATAAAATGCATGAAGAATGGTAAGGCTGTTGGTTTCGACAATATTGCTGCCGAATACTTTAAAGGAGATAGCCATGTTATTCTCACATGGTTGTACAAATTTTTTAACCAGTGTTTAGAGGAGGGTTACACGCCATTAGATTGGAGAAGGGCTGTAATCATGCCATTATACAAAGGTAAAGGGTCACGTATGGAATGTGGGAATCATAGGGCTATTAGCCTGCTAAGTTTAGTCGGCAAGCCGTACGGAAGAATATTAATTGAAAGGGTAAGAATGGAAACAAAGGATAAAATATGGGATGTGCAAGGTGCCTTTATGAGTGGAAGGGGATGCATGGACCAGATTTTCTCCTTGCTTATGTTTACTGAGAAGTTTCTGGCGAAAAACCAGAAACTTTTCAGCGCCTTTGTAGATCTACAAAAAGCATACGACCGAGTAGACAGGAAAAAGCTATGGAAGGTGTTGTCCAAGTATGGAGTGAATACAAATCTCATACAGGCAATTGCGTCTCTGTACGAGGGAAGCGTTGCATGTGTTAGAGTGAAAGGTGGTTTTACGGGGTGGTTTGACATCACAAAAGGTTTTAAGCAAGGCTGCGTAATGTCACCATGGTTATTCAATCTGTACATAGATAATTGTATGCAAGAATTGAAAGAAGTGGGATTGGGCGCGAAATTGAGTAATCTGAAAGTATGTTGCCTGTTGTATGCTGATGATGCGGTGCTGATTTCTAACACTATGGAAGATCTACAGTCTCTCGTATCTAGGATGAACGAAGTATGTATGATGAATGAGTTAATGATGGATGTAAGTAAGTCTAAAGTCATGGTGTTTGAAAGAGAGAGTACGAAAACAGTATGCAATATAGTTGTGAATGATGAATACTTGGAGCAGGTGGATGAGTTTGTGTATCTGGGTAGTGTGTTTACGAGAGATGGGAAGGCTGATAGAGATATTGAAAGAAGGGTGAATGCCGGTAACTCCATTAATGGAGGACTGAATGCCGTTGGCGCTAATAAAAAACTGTCAAAAGAAGCGAAGCTAGCAGTCCACAATGGAGTCCTGGTACCTACCCTGATGTATGGCAGTGAGGCATGGAACTGGCAGAGGAAGGATGAAAGTAAACTGAATGTTGTTGAAATGAGATCCCTGAGGCGTATGGGTGGTAAAACAATGTATGATCGTCTGAGAAATGTGGATATCCGCAAAGAATGTAAGGCTGCTGTAAGCATAATGAGTAAGATTAAGAAAGGGACCCTCAGATGGTTTGGGCATGTAGAGCGAATGAACGAAGAAAGTAGTGTAAGAAAAATATACGACGCAAATGTGAATGGTAGAAGAAGTCGGGGACGTCCGAGGAAGACATGGCACGATCAAGTGAATCAGATACTTGAGTCGGGCCATGTCAAAAGTCAGAATAATAGAAGAGAATGTATGAAACGATGTATGGATGTGAGTGAGGCAAAGAGTGTGTGTCAAGACCGAGTTGTTTGGCGGTCCGTCCTCTCTGCCTACCCCTGCGGGGAAACGGCGTGATGGTTAGTTAGTTAGTTAGTTCGTAGCTTCCCCACTCTTGTCTACTTTAGTTTTCTGAAGGTTTCGCTTCTACTGTATGTGAATTGCACTCTGATTATTTTAATTTGCTTATTATCTTGTTATATTTTCACTCGTAGTAAGGTGGTACATGGTTTTACCACGCACCCTAGGTATCTCATTTCTACCATTCTCAGTCTACTTTTGTCCTTCCTTTGGCACTTCCATACATCAGGGTCGTTGGGAACTATCACAACGGACGGGGACACTCGGACAGTGAAAGGTGGAAGTGGAAGGTACAAGGTGAGGGTACGTCCGTGCTTGACAACTCCTATACCTATACCCCGACCGCGTAGGTACCGACATGCGTGCAGTTGATTGGCAAACGATTTTGGTCGCTACACATGTCGTTTAATTTTTACGGGAGCGAGAACATGGCATGTCAGAGTGGGCAACAGCCGAGTCAAACACGGGTTAGTCATGTACATAAGTCACTCAATGGGCCTGCCGCGCTACGCCCCGTCTCATTATTTTGTTTATTAAAATAAATTATTAACAATGAAAATAGACGATGCCGAAATTATTCCTGTAAATCCTTGAATCTCTCGGACATGGAGGCTAATATAAAAGCGATAATAAATCCACTAAAATAAGTACTGTAATTTTAAACAATAAATTTTTTTTTTTCTGATTTAGTTCACAGCCAGGCGAAAAAGCACCGGAGCAGTTTTACCGCAATCCTCCCGCGCCTCCCCCAATGATATGCGTAGGCCTGAGGAATAGCCGCGTGATCTCGACGTCCTTCCGCCCCCCCCCCCCTGCGACAACCCGACGCTCATCTTTTCCCCAGAGTCTTCTAAAACTTTCTCTTCTTTCCCACATATATTTCTTCGAGGCAAAATCGGGGAGCCGGCTAAAGGGCGCAGACTCCGGGTTTCGTCTGCGGTTAGGCCGATAGCCATGCACATTGTCATTGGGACTGCCTGGTGGTTTGTGGAATACCTTCTCTGAATATTTTCTTTTTATGCATTTTATTTTCTCTGTGTTATTATTGTAAATACTTGCATTATATTATTACTGTTATTTTTTTTGGTATGTCTCTTATTCCAGGCTTCCTCAACCGGGCGCAGCTCTCATTTTTTTTTACTTACTATCACTTTTATCTGTATATATTTTTCTCTATAGATTTCAGAAGAATTATTCCACGGGCTGCGACATTTATTATTCTTTTGTATTATATTAATGTAAGTACTTGCACACTGCTTTCTAACCTCGTATGCTTGGACATTGGAGGGTCTAGAATCGTTCAAATAAATGTAGCTTCGTTCAATAAAATAGAGTCCTGAGGTGTACGGTGAAGGAGGAAACCATCTGTTTCCTTAGAACGCCGTGGGAAAGTGGTTGGGCAACCTCCAATGATTTAGTTCACCTAAAAGTGTGAATAGAGAGAGCGGTTATAATTACAATTTTTAACTAACAATTATCAGCTGAGCTGTTAAACTCGAGAACGCGTCGTAGAAACAACCCCGTACCTGAGCTGGTCACTTAGAGTTACACCAAGCATATAAATGGAGGGCCTGCTCGGAAGAACAGGCCACCCATTGAAGGAGACTATCCAAAGGCCTTCCCCACCTTCCTCTTCCCTATCTCCTTCCCCTCCCCACTACCTCCAACCTCACAACATACCCCAATTGGGGATGCCATAGTCTCACTGGCTTCAGACGGGAGCAGTTAAGACTCTTGTGCGGTAATCATATAAAAAACTTTAAACTTTTTTAAATACCCTGAAAAGGTTGGCAATTCACGTACACAAGGATGCGGGAGTCCTTACGAAGGCAGTTTGTTGACAAGCCCTCGGTGCCAAACCCGGTCAAAGGCTGGGTCTTACCGAAACGTTCCAGGCAATGCCTCCAAACATGCGTCACATATGCGAGAAGATCACCGCACGAGCGGTTCCGCCAGAATTTGTATTGGCGGTATAATATATGGTAAGATTGATAAGATCCTACCAAACACGTCGTTATAAAAAAAATATTCGTCAACATAAAAATAAAATTAAAATGCCATGATTATCGTAATTTTTTCGAAAGGTAAAAATCTGTGAAAATACGTTATTAGTCAACATCATCCAGGCAAGATACAATTATTTCCCTAAAAGCCATAAATTATTCACACATATTCCAAATTACAATAAAACGCTTATTCCTAATATGAATCGCAATTAGCCGTAGGTAATAAATTAATGTACGTGGTATTTCATAGTGTAATATTCGTCATTACCTTCCCGCCTCGTTTCACGATCCTTATCCGAAACATCGAGTAGTGGTGTTAGCATTATTTTTCTACAACCAACGTGTAAAATAGCCATTTCTCGGCCCCAATTTAAAAACGAAACTATAAAATATGACTGTGATGATAAGATTTATACGTGTCGAGGTAAAGTGATAAGGCCACAACAAACAAACAAGCTGAAAACGAAAATTACGGAAACGAACGGACCATTTAAAACAAACAAAAAATTACTTACACAAAATCGCCACGGCACTTACGAAATATGGCCATACCTGTTGTTTTTTATTCGAATGCACTACAACAAATCATACATTTTATTGTTAAGAGGGAACCGGGCGGAGTTTTGTCCATACAAATCCATTTCGGATTTTGACACAAGTGCAACATTTTTTTTACATAATATAGATACCGACCACTAGCATGTCGGTATGTTTTGCCTTTTGATAAGTTACTTTTTATATGCAATATTCAACATTCGTCAACAAATCCCACGTCTGTAAGCAAGGAGCATAAAAACCTAGTTAATATTGAAATGGTTAACAATAATAATTTAATAATTTGTACAGGGCCGTTTTTGTCACCTCAATGACGCTAACAATAACGTAATATTTGATTATCTAACATGTTAACAATAGACGGGCAGTTTAGTTTATCGTCAATAATTTCAATGTTCCTTAGCAGAAGAGCGGGGTACGAGCGTGACATAAGTAGTGCGGGGAATTTCTTACGCGCGTGTAATTGAGGCAAAAACAACGGAAACTACACATTTTTATAAAGTGTAAATTAAGGCAATATCACAAAGCTGGGAAAGTATCGCGAGGGCGATTATTTAGCGGCGTGGCCTTTTCGTGGAAACGTATTCGGTCGAGTTATATCCAGGAATAGCAATAGCAATAATAATAATCATTTCCGGAAACTATAGAACATATTATATCGGGATGTTCTGTATTAGCGCCGTCCTAGTATACATTTAGGCACAATCAAGTTTTAAAAATAATTCACCAAAGTTTGGTAATTAAACATAACTTGATTGACTGCCGTAATGTACCATATTATGAATATGAACCATAATTTTTAGAAAATGAATTTTATAAAATATATTATGTTAAAACTATTCTAACAGACAGAACAATTAGTCATAATAGACCCGATATAGTTTTACATGACAAAATTAAAAAAAAAAACTTATATCATTGATGTCGCTATTCCAAATTATTTTAATATTCAGAAAACTGTTTCTGAAAAAATAAGAAAATATACAGATTTAGGAAATGAGATTAAAAGAATTTGGCATTCTTAGACTATAAAAATATTACCATTTGTTATTTCGGCTACTGGCATTATACCTAGCTCTCTCATTCAAAATTTAGGCGTATTAGATTTGTCAAAAAATTTGTATACAAAAATGCAACAGTCGGTCATTTTAAATACATGTAGGATTACGAAAGATTTTTTAAATATTTATATTGAGGGATCAGTAGGATTTATCGGTCCAGTTAGGATTTCATCAGAGCCGAACCCTCTGATATGAAAATATCTGGAGTCAGTGAAATATTTTCCCATTATGTTTCTGGTGGATTGACGTATTGTTCTTGTATTGTTTTGTATTTATTATACTTATATAGTGCACTTACATGTGAATTTACTACATAATCATTTGTGGAAAAGTGTGTGGAAGGGTTTAGTCTTTCATTTGGGAAAGATTTAACCCGGACATAAAATCTGGAGCACCGTAAAAATATTGGATGATTTTTATAGTCATTTTTGTGAGAAAATCACCTCTAGGGCGCTTAATGGTCGAAATCTCACGAGGAATATATTGAGGTGATTGTTCAATCTATTTTACAATACGGTATTATAGGCTGGGGAGGAACATACGATGTTATTTTCAAATATATATTTTTTTCAAATGTTATTTCATATAGTTCAAAGATTGATCATTAAGTTTATCTTTAAAAAAACCATCTACATTTTCTACTGCAAAAATATTTCAAAATTCAATGTACGCACAATGGACAAAATATTAAAAAAATATTCAATACTACAAACTTTCAAAGAAATACAGAAATATAACAATTCAATATATCAGCAAAATATCTGAATAATATTAAAATCCAAAAATTTAATACCAAGCACATTCAAAATACTTATCTCTATCTAGGTATAACTTATTTCAACAACCTCCCGTTAAATCTAAAAATTATCGAAAATAATCATGAATTCCAGCTTAAATTGAAAAATTACCTGAAACAACTATAAGAGTTCACATCTATTATTATTTTTTTAAATGTTAAAATCTATTATTGATATTTCTTACTTATTGTTTTGTTATTATTTGCAATATTTTATTATTTACCTACTTACATGATTTCATATAATTGAGCAAAAATTCCCTCACCAAACACAAGAGCCTTGTCTCTTTGTTTGGTGAAAAAACATACAAATATTAAATAAATAAAAAAGGTATCGAAAGCATAAATTAATTATAAACAATCAAAAAATATGATCACCATAGGCTAGTAGCCGAGTGACCCAAGGCTTTGGGGTTGCCACCTTGGCATCGGTTGTGGGTTTAATAATTTTCTAATTAATTCCTCCATAATTGTATAAATAAAACAATTTTTGATCATAAATAATATTCAAATTCGCATTGGATAGTGGAATTATTGGCATACATTGTAATTTGAATGGCATTCAATTGGATAAATTAGAATCAGAAAGAGCGTGAGTATAAATGAAAGCAGGCGGAATTCAAATAATATTTTTTTCATAATAAGCAATTACTTTGTGGTTAGACATTATATTATAAAAATAAATAAAACAAACACTTTGTGTTTAACCACGAATTTATAACATAATAAATTCGTAGTTAAATACAAAGTGTTTGTTTTATTTATTTTTATAATCAATAGTATTGGGATACCTCTTCCTAATCTGGGATGAGTTATCTTTCTTTAAAAGAAGAAAAGAAAGGCATGCAATATCAGGTGTATAGACGTCTCTTGAAGTTATCAAATAAATTCATGAATCGGTGCAAAACAGTGTCTTTGTTCGTTAGTACCTCTTTCGTCTGCCTACACAAGTACAAAATACTAGCTCAACTTCCCGGCGTTGTCTGTGCTTTACACAGAGTTTTACGAAATCAGATGTGGATATTAATAATTTTCCTCATATTTTCAACGTCAATAATAAAAATCAAGATTTTCGTGAGTGGCATTACATCACACATACTGTAGAAAGAGGTCGTAAGTCAAAAAAGTAAATTTTACAGGAAAACAAATGATGATTGATGAAGCAAGCGGTCCCGTCGAAAAGAGACAGTAGCGACATCTCGCGGAGAGAGAGAGTTTTCGTGGGGCATGGATAATCACAATCAGTTTATTTATTATTCAGAGATAAAAATAAAATGTTATAAAACAGAAAAATTTGATTTATGACACTTTTGTATGAGATGTGATACACATATACATAAGTGATATACAAAAGTAAAATATATGATCATGAATTTGCGACATGGGTTAAAATTAATCAATAATACACGAAGTAGTCAAGTTAAGAATGTACTACGAATGTAATTAAGAAGCAGAACTCGTTTATAATAAATTGTTTTTATACATTAAATAATAATATTATTGAATTTATAAAATAAATAAAAATTAAAATGGAGTTCTACAAAATAAATTTAATAACAATTATTAAAAAAAATAAAAATTAAGAATGTACGTTACAGAAATATGAAACCTCGTTTCAAATGTTTAACCCCACCGATATGACATGTATGTAAAAATTGTATAGGTATACATGTACATATGTACATGTACATGTACAAACGAGGTAGGAAAAAAAGTAACCGGGACCACAAAATTTCAAAGGGTTTGACGACAAAACCAAAACGTGCAGCAATTACAGCGGAAAATATATCCAGTCGCTGTACACACAATAAACTTAATTAGCACCTGTAACGAACAACAAGCCTTAACCAGTCAAATTTGTATATCGAGGGTGCCATTCCATACTATGTTAGGTGAAAAATATTTAGCACCGTTGTGATTTGAAACTCGATGAAACGAAAACGAGCGACACTAAAAACAGACAAACACATACATCAACAGGAAGCCTGCGAGATAATGAGATAGCATTAAAATATTTATTTATTTCACGGATACTAGGTTCCAGTATAATACGATGAATCTATGGTTCTACGCAAGTCTCCTTTGGTCTAGTCAGTCTAGTGGTATGAAGCGCCGGACGAATCTTAGCGGCCAGACATTCAGTGGACCGAGGGTCGAATCTTACGAAATCCAAAAAAAAAAATAGATATATATATATATATATACATTTTTTAAAAATCAATACCCAATCTTCAAACTCCTAAATGAATAGGCAAAAAAACACAAATGAAAGCGACATCTAGCGACTCCGAAGAAGTAAACACAAATATTAATAAAATGACCAAACGTACAGGAAAAGGTGCACTGGAATTCGACAACAAAAATATGGAAAAAAATCATCCATCACATTGATAAAAAAAAAGTATTTCGTAGTCTTCCCACTCTTGTCTACTTTAGTTTACTGAAGGTTTCACTTATACCGCGTGTGAAATGCACATTTGTACTTTTTTTCTTGACAAAATTAAGTCAATACGCGCCCCAATAGCCTCCGCTCCACCACGATATTTTACTAAAGCGATATTTACTAACTAGATTTAATAACATATAATATCTCGTGGTTTTCTAAACTGAAGATTAAGTGTTATTAAGTATAATAAGTAAGTTATAATAATAAATAAATAATCCGTGTTGTGGCAGTAAAAGTGCGCCGGCGGGGAACGAACGTAGCACGGGTGAATTCGCGTGACATGCCTAAGCCTTGTTCAGCCGATGTGTTAACAAAAATGTGGGCAGGACCTGAAGCCCAAAATACGACGGCTCGGAAAAACTAGGCAGAATCTGTGATGTGAATATCCGCTGCCATATTAGGCATGTGTGTAGTAATAATGCCGGCTGGACGTACCCTTACCCTGGTATCCACCTACCCTGATGTATGGCAGGGAGACATGGAACGAACTGGCAGAGGAAGACTGAATGAGCATAGACTGAATACTGTGCAAATGAGATCCCTGCGGCGCGGCGCGGCGTTCGTCTGCTAAAACTATGTATTATAATGTGAGAAATGTAGAGATTCGCAAACAATATGTACAAGATGTAAACGCAAAGAGTACTGAGAAAGATGATCTAAAAAAGAAACGCTTTGATAGTTTGGGCACGTAGACCAAATGAAAGAAGGAGTGTAAGGAAAATATAAATATATAACCGAATGTGAATAATAGAAGAAGTCGGGGACGCCCGAGGAAGACATGACACGACCAAGTGAACCAAATACTTGAGTCTGACCATATATGAATGTGAATGAGGCAAGGAGTGCATTCCAAGATCTGTATTAATATTTATTTTATTTTATAAAATGGAGGCTTCAGCACGGCTAAGTCACCCAGTGAGGCCAACATTACTGGATTACTATTGAAATTCAAACTATTGTATCAAAATAAATCAAATAGATATACTTAATTTAAGGGTATTTATTTCGAAAAATTTAGGTTTTTAGTTTGTACCTAACTTCTGTTGGGTTTGTTATGCATCTAGTTCCGGGAGGAGTTTATTTGAAAGCTCGTTCATTCTAAAAAAAACTATAACATTTCACTTTCAAACAACCCAAATTGTAATTTGTATAGCTTTGGACGATACAAATACTAACAATATTATCTACTAAAATTTACCACCAAGTTCAGATGCAATAAATTTAATATATTCAAACATAAATCGCCTCCTAAAGCAGCATCGTGCCGTTTAAAAGTTGGCGTGGTTCATAAATGGCTAGGGGTTATATTTGGTTGCGGGACACAGAAAGTCATGGATATTAATAATGTGTATAGTAATATGATTGTTCAATAGATGATATCCGAGATAGTAGAGTGGAAATGAGCAGGTGCGGACTAAGCGTAGTGGCAGTAACAGAAAAATGATAATTTATTCAATGAGAGCCATTAATTCCACCTGAGCCGTGAGCCGTGAGCCGCGAGTGGCGAGTGGATGCCCTGAGCCCTGAGCTCTCCAGCCAGGGGGATATGAAATAAATTACATAAACACGATAATCTATGTCCCCTATCTTGGCGTGTTAAAACGCGGCCAGTGATGGTAGCACAATTCGATATAATGTCAATACCGTTAAAATTCTGGAGCGGAATCTTCTGTTTTTCACCAGATTCGTGCTAGAGAACTGTATCAGTGAAGAATATTTGTGGAAGCCAAATTTAGCCAGAAGCGTGCCGTATTTACATAAAAATATAAATAATATTCAAATTTATAAAATTATTGCAAGAAATCAATCTACACTTCCAAAAATATTTGAGAATTATAGCCCTGTGCGCGTCGCATTGACATCACTGTTGGTGTCAAATACAGCGCAAAATGACAAAACACCACATATTCAAAAGTTTTCTTCTTTCGACACAAAAAATGCAGATGTGTGCGAGAAGACTCGTTACATCACAAACATTGCAATAAGTGCCATCAGTTTATACCTCTATTAATGAATACCACTTTACTAACAAAATCAACGAAATACATACATAAAAAAATTATTGTAGTAAAAAGGGAGTTATATGTGTGTAGTAGATCTCTATCACCCTTCCAGGATGATGGTTCGCGTTTTTACCTAAAGGGTGTGCTTTTAAAGATATAAAGGGCTGGAAGTTTCGCCATCTAGACATTTCAAGAACAGTCTTCAAAATTCAAAAAATTCTGGAAAATTGTGGAATGTTCGGGAATAGGGAACCGGGAACATTGGAACATTTCAGAACACTCTCGAATGTTGTCTTGAACCCAGCTAGTATTCATATAAACGAGATTGACTATCTTTAAGATGTACGAGGCGCCCTTCAAGTTCAACGATCGGCTTCAACCCACTTTTCCAAAAATGCAAATATGAATCATATAAATTTCATAATGAATGGCTGGAAGAAATTAAAACAAGGCAAAAAGTGCCTAATCGGTGTGAGCGGTATAAGTTTGTCATAATGTTGCAAGAAAGCGAAGTAATTCCACTAATTGTTAATTACCTGAAAGAAAGTTAACACAAAAATGGTAACCTACTGATGCACAAGCAGATTGGAAAAAGTTAAAGAATTAAGATGTTGAGCAGATCATAACTTTTTTTTTCTGGATGTTTTGGAGTAAGTAAGTAGTCCGTACATAATATTTTGTGGGTGGGTAGCTACCATCCATTTCATTACAATTAAATGTCGGCGAATAAGAAAGGCGGCGCGAAAGTATTAATTATATACACATACCTCAGAAATGAGGATGAACAAAAAACCGTTGTGTTGAAGAGTTAACATAAATGCCATTATTATTATTATTTTATAATTACGCAAACCACGAATGGGTAAAATGCAATTAGTTTATTAGAAAAAATCTGATTCAGAAGTGGTTCTGAGTGAGGGCCATTACACAAATATTTTCTGTCAAATCACTAATGTTATATATTTTACATCCCTAGTAATGATCTAGTTATAGTCTATGATCTACAGTACTGTGCGAATTAATGTGAACACGTGATAATTAGCACAATAATCATGTTTTTCGCAGTTGTATGCAGCATATTGTCATTCAATGAGTTACGAGACGCACCACACTACAGATGAGTTAAATTTAGTAATTTTTTAGAATCACAGTTTTTTTGCAGAGGTAAACTTAACTAAAGCTTTTTTGTTTCTAATTTTTGAAGATGGACATTTCTCTTAAAAAACGCGCTAAGATTGTTAATATTTCAAAGACAAAAAAATACATACCTTAAATAGCCAGGTAACTCTGCGGATCTTAATCCAATTAAAAATCGGTGGGCTATAGTTAAAGCAAGACAAGCACGACAAAAACCAAGCTGATTGGGACAGTAATTCAGATATGGTTTAGAGACACGCAAATATCAAAAAACTTGCTGATTCTATACCAAACCGTGTACAAGGAGTTAAAAAAGTTAAGGGAGGACACACTTGGTAGTAAAAAATATATAATTGTAATTGTTTCTCTATTTTTTTTCCTCAATAAAGAATATTTATTATTTTTTCCAATTGATCACTTGTGTTCACATTAATTCGAACAGTACTGTATATCTAATATGTCACAGTCGTGATTAATAAAGTCAAGAAAGTCAGTTACAAATCAGAAAAAAGTGTTTCCAATAATAACATACTATATGCATTTATTAGAGTATATTTTTTATATTTTATAAATCAAAAAAGTCTTTATTATTAAAGACTTTGACTTACGACATATTATTATTTATAGGAAAGAGATCATAGATAAAAACTAGATCATTACTAGTGATGTGCAATATGCGAGAATAACATTAGTGATGTGACATTTTCTAAGTAAAACATAATGAAAGGTACAAAAAGTTTGCGACATCGGGGGAAGACATATTGTGGTCAATCGAATTAAATGCTTAAGTTGGGTTATGAAAAGAATCAGATTACAAAAATAATAATTTAATAAATTGTAGATTTCCAAAAAAAGGTAGGTACTAAGCCTGTGGCACATTTGTTACCATTCAAATGTGTACGAAATTGTTACCATTCAAATGTGTACGGAAGGCACTTCTAGTGTTGTATACTCTATTCTATGGTAATAAAGAAAGTTAAAGTTAAGGCGATCCAATAGTCCTGGTAAACATCGAGAGCAGAATTCACGCCCCTTTATAGGAGGAGTTTTAAAATACGTGAGAAAAAGCTTTTGGAAAAGTTGGAAAAAGTATTTGAGAAAAAAATTACAGGTTAATTTCGGAAAGGCCTATAAAAACATTTTTTCTTTTTTTACGCATTGTTTATTGTAATAAAATACAAATTTAAAATTTATTTCACGAAACTAAGCGACGCGGAGCCTAACGTCTGTTCCCCGCTCAGGCCGGGAGAGGACTCAACGCGGTATGGTCGCCATGAAGTCAAAAATAACAACGCGAAAATGCGAATTGTATTTTATTTTGTGAGGTTCTGGCGTAAATTTCTTTTTTTTTGCGATTATTATAAAAGAAACTGAATTTTCCACATCAAACAATAAAACCACAAATGAAAAAAGGTTTATAAATAGGAGAGTTTGAACTTGAAAATGTTTTTTAAAGACCTTATACCTACTTTATTTTTTTCTAGGCTTATTAAAAGACTTCTAAAAAAAAAAATACCAATATTTTAAGGGCCAAGATATATGTTCTACATGCAGTATTTAATTGAAGCATCTATAATACTTCTAAGCGATCAAATTTTCAAAACAAAAACATATGATTTAGTATGATTTTGCAGTATTTAAAGCAAATGTTATGCCACATAATTTTCAGAAAAAAATGTAAAAAAAGAAAGAATTAAAAAGCAATTTCAACGGGTTAAGCCTTCGCAAACAATTAAAAAGAACTATTTTTTATTAAAATGTACCAAAAGAAAGGCAGTTAAATTTTAACGAATGCGATATCTCGTTAGAATAATTTATTTAAAAAAAATTATGTTTATGATGAACATCGCGTTGATCAAAAGAATAAAACTGCGACGCGAACACAATCGTGCAATAATGAAGTTATTAAAATTAGAAAGGCAAGCGAAAAAAGGTTTACGCTTTGAAAACCACAAAGTATTCACGTTGCCATTCTTTGGCAAAAGCGCCGGCTATAATGGTGCTTACGACATAATAATGACATATTTCTGCAATTCCAGAAGAAATGATGTGCGAAGTTGGAACAATAAGTGTCAAGGATTGTAGGATAAGAAGAAGTTCTATTCTTCGAATGCAACAATTTAGTGGGGGAAAATTTAAAATGAAAGGCTGGTAGGTAAATAACACGATAAATAACAAAATTAATTTTCAATTTTATTAGGAATAACGAATTCCCGTCATGCGTTGCAATGCAATTTAAATAAATAAATTATTTCTCCCTGCGTGTCCTTTCCCATTCGTCCCGTTTATACCTTCCGCATCCCCTTCGACACCCGCGACCCCTTCGTTTCCCGCGTTTCTCCTCCACCTTTCACGCCTTCCCCCTCGGCACCCGCCCCGGACTACCCCTACTTCTGAACTATATGAAATACACTCATTTTTCAAACAATTCGCGTGCCACCTACTGCATAATTTTTTAACAAATTTCATAACGCCAGAGCTCACCAGTATATACAGAATCCTTCGCGGGCGTGTGCACAGCAACTCAACAAATTTTCATCACAATCGGAAGGATATTATAGAAATAATTTCATAATACCAGAGCTCATTACTATATACAGAAACCATCACGGGCGTACGCACCTCAAATTCCCAAAATTACATCGCAATCGGGTGAATGGTTTACGAACGCATACGTGACAAACAAAGAAACATTAATTTGTGTATATTAGCATAATAATTTATAGTAATTTATAAACCTCATCATAATATTTAATTATTGAAGAAAATAATCGACAACTATTAATGAAAACATGAAACACATTATACAGACACAGAAAACAAAAAAGATTACCATTCAACTGGGACTCGAACCAAGATCTTTAGTCTTACCGGATCTGCCGGATGCCATCCTATTACCAATTACCACCTCATTATATTTCTTCATTTTTATCAATCTCATACTTCACATTTTGAATTACTAAGGACCAGTCGTCACATGGCCATTCTGTGCCATATTTTTTTGACATATGAAAGGTCCCCATTAAACGCCGACTCTATCTGCGTTTAAGCTTTCTATTCCAATAGGCCACTTGCATGGATTTCATAACGACTTGGAAAAAATTGTGTGGTTAGAATTTTTTATTGAGATTAGGAAAATGTTAGTAAAAATTTTTAGAAATGTATAGTTTTTTTTATTTTTAAATGAATAAATCCATTATTTGAGCTCGTGACGTCACTACATGAAAATGTCCCGTCTCCGATTATGTTCCCTTAATTTTGTAAAATTCCAAACTGTTTTTTTATGTGGCAACTCCTTGATTTCCGGCGAATTTTTGAATTTGCTTTTTAAGTTCACTAGATTTATTGTTTGTTCTATGCGAACTTATCCTTTGGTTTGATTTTTTGATAAAGATGGCGGTGTTCTTACAGATGTTACGAAGAGAACCCCGTACAATTTATTGCTATTCGTGTGGAAAACATTCTTTTTTAAAAATGATTTTCGGCTATGTAATTAACGTTTTTTCGCACCCATAAAATTATTTCCCAACTTTCCGTTTTATAAAAAATGGTCTGATTTTTCGGATTGAAATTTTAAAAAAATCGCCAGGGTTTCAAATATAAAATTAAAAAAAAATAAAATACAGAATGTCTTAGAATATTTGCCTAAACCGGAAAAAAATATGATGCAAGTGGCCTATTGCATTAAACTGACAAGTATAAAAACATGAGTGTTGTCCTCTTCTGCCGATAACAATTTGTTAAAAAGCTGAAACGGACTTAGAATCGGCATTTAACGGGAACATTTCAACTGTCTTAAAAACAAAATGTAGCAATGGCCATTTGATAACTGAATTTCTGCTAAACAACTGGGCCTGATGATATCCTTTGCCTTTCAATTCAGTTCAGTTGATATAGTTACTTGTTTATTTTCCGTGTCTTTAAAAGTTTTATATTTTAAACGAGAGTTGTTGATATTATCTTTTTCAATAATTAAACAAAATTTACATTTAAATCCTTCGATACATTTTTTTTCATTTAAGTTCAAATTAGTTAAAACCGGCTAAGTGGTTCAAGGCTACGGGGTTTGAACCAGGCATCGCAGGATCAATCCTCAGCCAGATTAAGTTCTCAATCACCGCGCATACCACATCCATCGCTTGTAACGACGAAAGTAGGACAATTAAAAAAAGAATAATAAGTAGAGCGTTATTTAACCCGTCTGCTTGTTTAGGAATAAATACATCCCTAAACATGTAATCGCGTTATACTTTCATAAGCCAAAAACGTCCCGAGCGACCTTAAATTTTAAGAGCCTTATATCTCACTTCCTTTCATGCAAACATATGTATTTTTTTATTTTAACCAGAAAGAAAATGAACTAATGCTTCTTATTGTCTTCGAAATATGAAAGCTATCTCGCACAGGTATTTTACAATCTCGATCCAAAGTGACAGTTTAACCGGTTTGGCACGAAACTGAGGCTTCCGGATTGTGAGGTGCGAATATATTGAACCAAGCAGACGGGTTTAAGTGAAAAATCACCTCAAGGGAGCTACATAATTTATCTTGGGTTCTTAGGCTCTATCTAATTTTATTATTTACAAACAGATACAGAATGTTTAGCACATTATAAGCACTTTTATTAGAAAGTTTATGCTTGGAGAACATACTACTTTGCACGCAAACTACCTATACTATATTTAAAACATATATTATGTAAAATAGGGGGATCAATACTTCTAGGGTATCTAGTGACACCCACTAAAAATTAGAAAAATAAATTAAAATAACAAAAACGGTATTTAC
Source organism: Limnephilus lunatus (assembly GCA_917563855.2). Lineage (NCBI taxonomy): Eukaryota > Metazoa > Arthropoda > Insecta > Trichoptera > Limnephilidae > Limnephilus > Limnephilus lunatus. The sequence continues at coordinate 2,527,725 of OU830604.1, forward strand.
AAATATTTCAGCAAAAATTAATAACAAATAAAATAATTAATTGAATACTTACATACTGAACACCAAACAGCAGCCAGGGCAGAAACATGAAAGAAAAAAAGAAAAACAAATTAGTAAAAATATTCCAATGAAATGAAACATATAGTAAATAGTTTATTAATTCTGCCGTTTTATTTTTCGTTTAGGAAGAATATGCGGTTGTTGGAGAAATATTCGCCAATACAAATTTGCGCTCTTGCAACATCGGTGTACGTTTTTTTTTAAATTTCCATATTAACAATCATATTAGTTAAATTGTTAAACTACGAGTATTATTGTACTCATTTGTAGACGCACTGCATTTAAAGACGAACTATCGCATAATCTCAAGATTTCTACCCACTGCAAAGTGAAGAACTTCGTTAATTTATAAAAAATAAATACTACCTTTTCAATTGATTTTTCACGATTAAATTTTTACATCATTACATTTACAATTTTACATTAAAATTTTTACATTTACATTTTTACATTTACATTTTCACATTTAAAATTTTACATTTACATTTTTACATCACTATTTCAAACAGGGTGAGTTAACATATTTAGCTGATTGGTAAAGCGCCGTAATGTGAAAAATCACCTCAAAGGCGCTTCATCTTTTTTCTACGCATCCCTCCGCCTTTATTTGGTTCGTTCGTTTAGTTGGTTTAAGTTATAGTCAGTAAATAAGTGGAACTATCTTCCCTAGAACTTCAAAAATCGTGCCTATTTTATCAGAAGGTAAAAATATTCCCGCTTTGCAATAATAATCCAAATAAATGAAATGTTTGTGAACGTATCCGAAAACTAAAAACGGCTTTTGAAAGGTGATGAAAGACGCTATCAAATTAGTATTATAATAAATAAGCATGTCATTCTTTAAATGTAATTTTTTTTACGCAAGCCTTGAGAAGTTTTAAAAATGGCTCACCTTATGTTTTTTCTAACTAAAACTACTGATAATGAAAAAAAAATACCCATACATTTTATTACACAAATGAATTATAAATGTTATTGTCACTACACTTTTTCGTCATTTTATGTAAAAATAATTTTAAAAATATCACAAAGTTTCATAATGTTTTACAAATGGCTGTCGGAAACTTTGGTTTCATATAAAGGTGTAAATCATAAAAAATTTGCTAATAATTTTTAGATTTGAATACAAAGCGTGTTTTTCTCTTTCCGATACTGTTTAGAAACTATTTATTACTATGGCAGCAAGGGAGATATAACGATTTCTATGAGACCTATGTGAGCTGGGACAAATATGGACTCGTGAGATTAAACGGGTTACAAGTACAAGGATAGGTACAAGAACAAGGATAGGTACAAGTACAAGGATAGGTACAAGTTACAATAAATACATTTTCCACCACAATGAACAGAGTTTCACAAATCATAAAAATACTTTTTTTTTTTTAATAATTTCGTATATAAGCATTTGATATCGGTATTGATTGATTTGATAGGTGTAAAATGTAAATCAAGTCTTTATAAAGAACACCAAATAAATCTGAAAATTTTCCTTGCATTTTCACGACTAATTTGACGGGCCGTATTTTGTTTCATAATGGCATCCGATCGGAGTATGAAGGTAAGTGGTAAGGGGAAGGAGATTACGGAGAGGTAGGTGGGGAAGTACCTGGCCACTCAGTTCTGGTCACGAAACACGTTTAAAGACATTTCAAGCAACGTTTCAACTTCAAATTGTCTTACACCAGGGCAATAATGAGAGCATCTTCCACTCTGGAACGTGTCGCAAATAAACCTTACATTATTGTAAACTGTTTAAAAATTAGAAATAAAAAATAACATATTTTGGTAGAAAGCAGTCAATTTGTGGTTTGACACATTTAATGAAATAAAACAATTTATTATATCTACTATCTACTACACTAATATCTACTACACTATATAAAGAAAATAATCTAATATCTACTACACTATATAAAGAGGTAATATTTGTTTGTTTGTTTGTGAGTTTGTTTGCATCGAATAGGCTCCGAAACTACTGAACCAATTTGAAAAATTCTTTCGCTGTTGGGAAGCTACACTATCTCTGGGTGACATAGGGTATATTATATTTTTAAAAAAAATAGGCATCCTTACTAAAACTTCAATAATGTAACCCAGGGTGTAAAAAAATTACATAAAATATTCTTTAAATCGCGTGCGCTGCGAAAACTATTGATGATAGAATAAAATAATGTACTACGACTTTATAGAACACATCATTATTTACAAAAAAGTTCGCGCCAGCATATGTCTAACTATTATGGTTATGCCACAATAAGTATTCTTTTATTTTAAAAATTTAATTTAAATGTCGCCGCTCGAAAAGGATCTTTATTTGTATCTTGGTTTTAATCCTTATCAAAATAAATTATTTCAAATTCAAGACAGCTTAAATAAATTTATATAAATTTTTTAATTTTTCAATTCGGATATTTAATTAGAAAGATATCACGAGTTTAAAATTGTTAGTATTAGAAAAAAGTTTCGGCTACGGGCCGGGCGGGAGAGGAGTCAAGAAATGCAGTGCCAGGGGGGTTGGCGGGACGGGGGAGCGGAAGAGCGGTGGTGGGGAAGGTGGAAGTGGAACGCTGGAGGGGAACGCACGCGAAAGGACATGTAAGGAGTAACATTTTATTTATTTGAATATGGCATATATTATAAAAGAAAGTCCAAACAACTCGCAAAAACTCAGAAATGAGTCCCGGTTCGATAAAGGGAGTTATATGGTGTGGTAGATCTCTATCCCCCCTAGGGAATAAGGGTATCCGTTTTTACCTAAAGGGCTTGCTTTTAAAGATATAAGGGCTGAAAGTTTCGCCCTCTTGAAATTTCTAGAACAGTCTTCCGGAAAGTTCTAGAAGGTTCCATAGAGCTGTAGAAAGTTGTGGAAGGAGTGGCGGAGTATGTCGTGGAATGATCAGGAATAGGGAATCGGGAACATCATTGTGCAACATTCCAGAACACTATCTTATTGTCCTGAGCGAAGCCGGGTAACCCAGCTAGTCAGTTATAATTTTATACCATGAAGACGCTTGTGTTAAGCGAAACCGGTAGGTATTAAACAAATTAAATTAAGTAATAGGCCACTTGCATGGATTTGGAAACGACTTGGAAAAAATTTTGCGGATAGATTTTTTTACTAATATTACGAAAATGTTAGTAAAAAATTTTAGAAATGTACTTATGGTTTTTTTATTATTTTTAAATGAATAAATCCATAATTTGAGCTTGTGACGTCACTACATGAAAATGTCCCGTCTCTGATTATGTTCCCTTAATTTTGTAAAATTCCACACTGATTAATTTTTTTTTATATGGCCACACTGTGATTTCCGGCGAATTTTTGAATTTGCGTTTAACGTTAACTAGATTTATTGTTTGTTCTATGCGAAATTATCCTTTTTGATAAAGATGGCGGTGTTTTTACAGATGGTACGAAGAGAACCCCGTGAACTGAACTGTCCCCGAGAACTATTGCTATTCGTGTGGAAAACGTTCTTTTTTTAAAATGATTTTCGGATATGTAAATATCGTTTTTTCGCACCAATAAAATTATGTCCCGTCTTTCCGGTTTATAAAAAATGGTCTGATTTTTAGGATTGAAATTTTCAAAAAATCGCCAGGGTTTCAAAAATACGATTAAAAATATATATATATATACAAAAGTCTTACAAAAATTTAAAAAATGTGATGCAAGTGGCCTATTGTTTTATTTAATTAAAATAATAATTATAGAAATCCGAAGTTCTCGTTGTTATTGATAAAATAAAGTAAATTGGTCCACCTTACCGTCAATACGTCAACTCGGTAAAATACTTAACGACTTATTCAGTAAAAAGATTGACAGTCAGCCGGTGCCGGTGCCGTGCTGGACTTTCAGAAACAGGGCCCGAAGGAAAACCAATAAAAAGCAGCTCGCGTGCAAAACGAACCAACGCGTGCAAAAATCCGTGTAAAATGTAAAACAGACGAATTCAGCACGATTGCCGTGCATCTCGCATATTGCCGAAAAAACCCACGGCCGGATTCCGATCACTTCAACCGAAAAGTCAATAGGAACGGAATAGATGCGTATACAGGGTGTTATATGAATTACTTTAACCAGTAATTCCTGACATTATTTGGCGTCAAAAATATAATTCAAATTTTGGTCGCCGGTGACTTTTAAAGATAAGACTTCTTTAGCACCGTTGTGATTTGAAACTCGATGAAACGAAAAAGTGACACTAAGAAGAGACAAACACATACATCTATAGGATTAAGCCATTTTACATTTTACTTTCTCTCTTCTTGTATAAGTTAGTGAAGTTCGTTCTGTTCGTGTGTTCTAAATTTTTTCTTCTCAATCAAAAAAACAAAAAATTCTTCCACATGTCGTCACTGGTCATTCAGCTGAAAAACCGCCCAACCCCTTACCCCGCCTCCAATTGTTCAACACCTATTATTTTTTAATGTTTTGTAAAAAAAAAACAGAGTATGCAATTCACACGCGCTAGAAGTGAAACCATCAGAAAACTAATGTAGACAAGGGCACTTTTCTATCTATGTGAAGAATGATTTTATCAATATTTTTGTTTTTGTCTTATAATTTGAGGGCACCTTTCCTACACATTTTAGTATTTATGTTTTCTTCTTCAAAGTCGCTAGATTTCTTTTGTGGATTCATTTTCATCGCAGGCTAAATCTTATAGATGTTTGTGTTTGTCTCTTTTTAGTGTCGCTCGTTTAGGTTTCATCGAGTTTCAAATCACAACGGAGCTAAATAAGTTTTCACTTTAAAAAACATCAAAAAAGTCCCCGGACACCAAAATTTCATTTGATTTTTTTACGTAAGTCAAGAACGTCCCCTAACACCCTGTATAAGGAGTTAGTCGGTACTAAACCGCTAATGCGCTTCCCAAGTGGCAGGATGACGGGGTACCGGATCATTCTTAACTTTTTAAACTTTGTCAAGTGCTTTTACACAGAACAAGTGTGTGTTTTTAAATGTCAAGTTGTGAAACAGAGGCACTTAACGCGGACACGTGATTAGGGCATGCTTATCAATGTTTCGGCATATCTTCAACCGTATATTATTATAATAACGAGCTCCACGCGTTGAATTTTAACGTCTTACAAAAAAATCGAATAGATATTATTTATGGAATAGGCCACTTGCATAACATTTAAAAAAAATCCGGTTTAGGCAAATATTCTAAGACATTCTGTATTTTTTTTATTTTTTTTTCTCATTTTTAAAACCCTGGCGATTCTTTGAAAATTTCAATCTGAAAAATCAGACCATTTTTTATAAACCGGAAAGACGGGACATAATTTTATGTGTGCGAAAAAACGATAATTACATAGCCGAAAATCATTTTAAAAAAATAACGTTTTCCATACGAATAGCAATTGATTGTAAGGGGTTCTCTTCGTAACATCTGTAAAAACACCGCCATCTTTATCAAAAAATCAAACCAAAGGATAACTACGCATAGAACAAACAATAAATCTAGTGAACGTTAAACGCAAATTCAAAAATTCGCCGGAAATCAAAGTGTTGCCAGATAAAAAAAATGAATCAGTGTGGAAATTTACAAAATTAAGGGAACATAATCGAAGACGGGACTTTTTCATGTAGTGACGTCGCGAGCTCAAATAATAGATTTATTTATTTAAAAATAAAAAAAACCATACATTTCTAAAATAATTTTTTACATTTTCGTAATATTTGTAAACAAATCTATCCACACGATTTTTTCCAAGTCGTTATGAAATCCATGCAAGTGGCCTATTACATTGATTATTAGGATGCTTAAAAAAACGTACCGACATGACAGTACTCAGTACTCGGCATGTTTGTTTCCTACGCTCTGAAGTAATACCAATAAACTTATGATGAACGTAAATAGGTACTTTTAACGAACCATTCTACAATAATAGATTCTAATAAAACAAATAAAAAACTTTATTTCACTTAATTTTATCTTAAAATTAAGTGGAATAAAGTTTTTTATTTGTTTAATTATAATCTATTATAATGGACTTCCACCACGAATTATCGGTTTCAAAAATAGAAATATTCTACAATAAGTTCAAACTATTTTTTTTTTTTTAAATAAAAAGAAAGACAAACATTCCCGGGTTACAAATAACCCAACAATGTTCGAAAATCTCCTACTACCACCACAGAAAGCCGAAAATGTTGCTTGTGTTGTGATGGAGGACTTAGCCAGCCGAAGAACCGAACACGCGACGCTCAGGTGGGACCCAAGCGCTGTGTCGACTCAACTACTGACCGGTATTAAAAGACAAACTTCTTTAGCACCATTGTGATTTGGAACTCGAAAAAGAGACAAACACATCGGTGCGGGTCCGTGAGTTTTCAGTGAGCTAGAGTGCTAAGACTGAAAAATACGACATTACTGATGTTGTTTTTTTTTTTTTTAAATTTCAACTTTTTGTATGAAGATCTTTTAGTTTATGGCGCATCCCTTGACTGAAAGAATCCTGAAGATCTTCATACAAAAAGTTAAAATTTTGAAAAAGTTAACATTTTCCGCTACAACAACGTCAATAACGTCATATTTTTCAATATTTGCGCTGTAGCTCACTGATAACTCACGGACCGCCACTGAAACACATACATCTATAGGATTTAAAAAAAAAAAATATTCACGGGTACTCGATTACAGTATATAACGATAAATCCTCGGTCCCACGCAAGTCCCCTTTGTTCTAGTGATGTAAAGCGCATGACGAACCTTTGCAAACTTTCAGCCCACCAGGGATATCAAATCCTACGAAATTCCAAAAAAAAAATCTACTTTTTTAATATCAAAATCCAATGTTCAAACCACTCCAAAATTAACAGACAAAAGAATTAACAAAATAAAGCGATCTCTAGATGTATAGGGAAAGGTGCACTGGAATTCGACGACAAATTTTAAAAAAAAGTCGTACTTCACATGTGAAAAAGTGCTTCATAGTCTCCATACTCCTGTATACTTTAGTTTTCTGAAGGATTTATTTGTAAATGGCACACTCTGATTTGTTGTAAATGAGTGAAATTATACGATGATTATCAAATCAAATTTTAGACGTATTGACTCTATTTCACAAAAAATATAATGTGATTTCGAAAGACTGTTCTTTTATCTAGTAAATCTATATTTTAAATTTTGAGAAAATATGTTTATTTTTAGTATAATAAGGTTTTACCGCAGGTCGTTGACAGATATCTTAAATTTTTAAACAAAATTTTGTATTAGACAACACACATTTCAAGTCATAAAATACAAGTACAATAAATCAATAAATTATCTGGGAAAGCTATAATTCAAAATTTAAATTTTAGTATAAATAAAATCATTTTTGAAATACTTCAGTTTGTCTATTTATTTACGGTTTTACAAACTAATATATTTAAGTTTTTTTTACATTCTTATTTTACTTAGACATAATTGAAAAATTATAAATACTTATGTTACATTATTGTTTTAATATTCTTTAAAATGGGTAAATCGGTAATTATTATATTTCTTTCTTTTCTTTCTTTTTCTTTTTTTATTCATTTTTTTGATCATCGAGGTGAGTAATTCATCAAAATCAATACAAAATTTCTTGGAATGGTAAAAAGCGTACGTACACGTTTGTAAAAAAAAACAATATTTTTTCTTTTAGAATTTTCTTTTTTATTTCTCTTCTGCACATTAAAAAAATATATATTGTTAAATATATAATTTACACTTAAAAGTATCTTGTACATAACCTGTATAAGTAACTTGTAAAATTTTATCTACATATCTTCAAAACCTTAATATTATTTAGCAAGTGTTATATTTAACTATCACACTAATTACATGTAAAAATTTCTTCTCATTTTGACTGTTCTAGAACGGGCAAATTGCCTAGTTGAACAGCAAAAAATCATTATAAAGTTATAATATGTAATGTTTCAAATAAATAAATAATTATGATGAAAAAATAATTACAAAAAGTACATCATTTTAATAGTTTTATCATCACGCCTTTCAGAATTTTTGAATTGTACTCGTAGGTATAAATTAAAGCAAATTTTGAATGAAATAAAATAGATATTGAGTTATTATTTTAAAAAGCTGGTACGGCGAACATTAATCTTTCTCATTGGAACCGCCTAGTACGATCATAAGAACATCTTTCGACGAAATGTGAATTCTCGGCCGCTGGCTGGTTGGGTTTATTTCGACAGGTACATAAGTGTAGCAATAATGAGATTAAAAAACTTTTAATTTAGATTTAGATTTGGGTGAGTTGACTAATAAAATTATTGCACGATGTTTGTTGATGATCCAATGTAAAGCGAAGGCTTTAAATTTATGTAGATTTTTTAAATTGTCTTCTTTTGTCAGGTTGGTGAATTCTCGGCCGCTGGCTGGTTGGGTTTATTTCAGGTACATAAGTGTAGCAATAATGAGATTAAAGAACTTTTAATTTAGATTTAGATTTGGGTGAGTTGACTAATAAAATTATTGCACAATGTTTGTTGATGATCCAATGTTAAGCGAAGGCTTTAAATTTATGTAGATTTTTTTAATTGTCTTCTTTTGTCAGGTTAATGATTTTATATTTTAGTCGTGTAATTTCTTTTTTTTTAAATTTATTTGGTCAAATGTTGTACTTGTTTTAGGTATTTGTAAGAGTTTTGAAGTAAAGTTTTTTATTAAAAATAAACTTTACTTGATTTGTTTTTAAAGATTTGAGTTAAAATGTTTTTGTGTAAATTTGTCGAACATCCAGTACTTGATTCTACATTTACTTTACTTTACTTGTTAATTGGGTTAGGCTGCAAGAGGATGTAGGAACCTGTACGCAGTGTAAGCTGTATGTACCCTCTGTTTATAATATTTATTTGTGCAATAAAAGTTTTTTTTATTCTAAACAAACGAAAAAGATTTGGGAAAGATTTGATGAAAAATAAGCCCAACTTCGACCCTGAGGACATAGAACATAAAAAGAATGTGCGAAAGGGTTCAGTTCCCGTAATTGTCATCTTTAAAAAGATACATTTATTTGAAATTCAATGGGTATTCTCCCACATTCTTACCTAGCGAACGGTTTATTTAAATTATTATTTTTGTAAGTTTAACAGAAAGGAAAACAAAGATGTAATTAAAATGTACATCGATGCCCCCCGGGGGGCTGCGGGGCACGCGACAGCCGCCCATCATTAACCACTAACCCTGTGGCCAATCAAGAGGGATTTTACTCTACCAATAATTATTATTTACCCACTGCCATCGACCAAGTATTCATAATGTATTATTATATGTCGATGCCCGCTGCAAATCATTCGACCTCGCGATTAAAACAGAGATGACTAATAGGCCTGATGATTAATTATTGTCTTTATTCCCTGATATTGATTATCGGTCCTATTACATAGCTACCTAAGGTCCCTTATAGAATGTGTAAATTATTTCAAATGCATGTCTGTGACATCTTTACATAGTATAAAATGAAGTTGCTTCCACTGTCTCTGTGCGCTTAGATATTTTAAACTACGCAACGGATTTTCATGCGATTTTCACCAATAAATAGAGTGATTCATGAGGAAGGTTTTTAGGTATATAATTTGTAAAGGTTTTGTGTAAATTGGTTGAAATATATAAACAAAGGCAGCGTGCTGGAAAGCAGGCGGTGTGGATTTGATTTAACAGATGGCGTTGGTTATAAAGGTTGCTAGTTGTAATATAAATAACAAAATATGTAAAAACCATTGATAATTTAGTAAAAAAAAGGAAAGCGAGGAGTTCGAGACAGTTAAACCTCAGATCAGCAACATCATCACCTAAAGGCAGACTGATACCATTTAAGAGCTAGCCAAATACTAAGTTTGGAGATCGCGCTTTCGGAGTATCTGGGCCTGGCTTGGAAAAAACTCCCCCCGGAACTAAGAAGCATAATAAGCCCAACAGAATTTAGGTCCAAACTACGAACCTACGTTTTCAGGCTTTCATTACCTTAAATTATAAAAACCTACCTGAGAGTATCGTTCTTCTATCACCTATAAAATGTCTTAATCAGTGGCGGTCCTTCCTTCAGGTCAATTGGTCAAAAACCTCCCAAAATTATAAGATGACAGTAAAACATTGTGAAATATTATACTAATCATAACAACTGATATTATTCTAATGTATTCGATGCACCGCGAGATAGGCCGGGCGTATAGATGAGATTTTTACATCCGATTGTCTGATCAGACAACCGGAAGGCCTTCGCGCCATACATTTCTTATGAAAGCCCGCACACATCAGATTCGAAAACCGGATCGGTAATAAAAATAGGCCACGCCCTTCCGCGCCGGCTGTTCATTCCGGTCCGACAATCGAATCGGATCGGACGAAAAAGTTCATGGCCCCGGTTTTATTACCTATCCGGTTTTCGAATCTGATGTGTGCGGTGTTTATCCGATCCGATTGTCTGATCAGATAACCTGAAAGCAAAATCTAGACATAGCCGGCAGCGGCAAGTAGTGACATCTAACGTCTTAAATGGAAGCTTTCTTTCCCATGCACCATGATTGGCTCGGTCAATTTTTAAAATGTCCCAATATCATGTCTTCTGTGAATTTACGCGCCATACAATAAACGAGATGGCACTATACCGCTAATAAGAAATGTTTTCGGATTCTGAAGTCAGTTTGGGTCATGGCCGTGAGCGATAGAAAGCATGATGAATATTATGCGTCTGAAAGAGATGGTTTGATAAACGTATGTTGATTTGCATATTGTGGGATTGTCGCATGAAATAATTTACTATATTAAATTTAATTTGACTCTCAAACTCGTCAGGTAAATGAATATTATCGTATTTCATTTTTTTAAATGACCTTCCACTTCTGGATCTCTAGAGCCGCCACTGGTCTTAATCACACTTTTCTTATTAAATTAACATTATTCGAAGCCTTACATCTCAATCTGTCTTTTACTGGGGACGAATCACATAGAAAGATAAATTTCTAATCAAATCCTTATACTATTATTTTTTATTTTTTTATTTATTTAGGAAACAAACAGTACTACAAAATGATAATATAACAAAGAACATTCATATGTTGTAGACCAATTAAGTTCCATTTAGTTAAAATTTTGATATAGTTTTTTTTTACCTATTCAACTTATGTGACAAAAAAAATAAACATAATAAGGAAAAACATAAAAAAGAAAAACATAAAACGTAATAAAGAAAAAAAAGTAAAGTTATTAACAAACATAGTTATACTATTTACTACGGATAATAATTTTATAAATTTTCGAAAAAAAAAAAAAAATTTTAAGTTATTAATATATTAAGCTGCATTTTATATGATTTCAAGTCATGGTTGAAAATGTCTACATCTCGTAAGGCATTGTAAGTTTCACAGATACGTATTATTACAGAGTTTTGCGCGTATTTGGATTTACTGTGTGGTATTCTAAATAAGTCGTTCGATCTGGTATTTTGTTTGGGGCAACGAAATGCAATATTTTCTAACAGATATGATGAATCAACAAGGCAGTTCATGATTTTGTATAAGAATAATGCAACAGAGATTTTTCTGCGTTAATATAAGGCGATAGGATCAAATTGATGATCACTAAAGCGATACGATAGGTGTTTTATAATTTGTTTCTGGATATTTTCAATGCGATGAATATATGTTTGATATTGAGGATTCCAAATTACTGAGGCGAACTCGAGTTGTGACCGTACATATGACATATATAACAGAATTAGGGTGTGTGCTATAGTAAAAGGTTTTGTAATGCGAATAATGAAACCCAATTGTTTATAAGCTTTTTCTAGAATATTTTCAATATGATCCCTAAATAACATTTGAGAGTCTAGTATTACTCCAAGATCTCTTATTGTTTCTACTCGTTGTAGAGGGACATGGTTTAGTTTGTAAATATAATTAATTGGATTTTTTTTTCGTGTAAAAGTAATAACATTACATTTGTCTATATTTAGATATAATTGATTGTTTTCGCAATATTTCTCAATTTTATTATGCCACACATTATAAAATTTTCCTTTGATTTCCCAAACACGTTCTTAAATGACACATTAAAATTTATACCAGGATTAAATAACGGCATTTCCAATAACATGTGTTCCCCTATTGTGTCCTCTGCGTGCAAACTGCATCTAAATTTATCTAATAAAAAAAACATCGTTGATCTCAATTAACTTCGCAGGTAAATATAGTAGTGTTTATTTCCTGCCTGTACAGAGTATAAATAACACTATATGTATGTTAATATGTGTACATTTTTACATAGCACCGCGTTCATTGGTCAAATGTACGTACAGTTTTGTTTTATTGGTCGACGAACCGATGGATGCAATATTTTAGCTATAAGTCTAGTCTGTAGTTAGAACTAAGATTGTAGAAACATTTTTTTTCAAATGGCGATCGGAAACTTTGGTTTAAGGTGTACATTAAATGTACACCTTAAACCAAAGTTCAAATTTTGAACTATTTTGTGGTTAAGTTTTAGATTAGATCTCATTAGATCATGATGCCTATATGAGTAGATCCGAAAACTGAAAATTAGCCTGACGGGTCAATAATCGAAATAATTAATTCGATTTCATAACTGATCTCAAACACTTCGAATGTAGTATGGGTTAAATTTGGTTTACCGCAAGAAAATAAACTAAATTCTGGCGTCGTTGTTTTAACAGGAATAACATGTCGGCATTTTATCTCAGGGAAGTTAGAAGTGAATATAATGAAAATATGTATAAATAAAATAAGTGATTAACTTGCAAATTTTATCGATAATAATCGATCAATTTAGAGTCATATTTTCAAGTAAATTATATCAAAACATTCGATGATATAACTTTTCTCAGCGGTTTCTGTTTTCAATTAAGTCAAAACGAAACGACTTAATAATCGAATGCTTAATGACATCACACAAAATGTTTTGCAGACCAACGACAAAATGACAATTTAAGGCAACGATTAAAATAAAACAAAAAAATAAATTCAACGATACAAATAACAACCATTCAACATAATAGAAATACGACAAAAAAACTTGTTTCGGCTAACAACTGATCAGACATACAGGTGACATGACAGGTTATGTCGATAATGGCTTTACGGAGCTTTTTAACATTAGAAAACACGAAAAATATTACACTAAGCTATTGTAAATTCATTCCCAATCTCTTCATAATGGAAATCTTTTTTATAAATGTCCGAAAAAACAACACGCATAAAATAATGTAAATAATTAAATAAGTACATATTATTCTAAACGCATTAGCTAAACCGATAATCACAAAATCTGGGAACACGGCTCTAAAACGACGGGTTATTTTTAAGGCGCGTCTGATAATAACCATTATCATAGGCTACCTGATTTTCAAAATAAATAGTGACTCAATATTTTTTTTACTAATAAATATGTGACAATTTGGTGGCCCGTGGTGATTTTAATTAAAATATAAACGATATAAAATGTTTAGGTACTTACATTGAATACGAACTATCGTTAATAAACTACATTTTTATTACCCGTAGGTATATAATAAAATAAATTACAAAACATTTATATAATCGAACCACGTTTACAATTAATCGATGATTAAGGATGAATTATAAGTGTCGTCAAAGACGATACTAGTTTGTTCCTAAAATAAAACAAAAATCCGCAGGGCTTAAAGTCTTATATATATATATCGATTCTAATTCCATATCTATATATAGAATTAGATTTTAAAAATCGATTTTAGCAGCAATGTGAATCACAGTAAATGAATAATAGTCCGCTAATTTCCAACCAAAATGCTGATATGAATAATGAAATTTGGTTCCATTACTAAACAGAATACAAAAAAAATTAACCAGTTAAAAACAATGTTTTTACTATAACACAACTTATTACAATTGTAGACTTTCTTGAATTACAAAGATTTTTTTGTTCGACTGAGGATTCAACCTTCCTCTACAACGACTGACTAAAATAAGTGAACACCATTCACATCTACATAAGTCAAATCCTAATAGGTCACTTACATCACATTTAAAAAAAAATCCGGTTTAGGCAAATATTCTAAGACATTCTGTATTTTTTATTTTTTTTAATCGTATTTTTTAAAACCTTGGCGATTTTTTGAAAATTTCAATCCGAAAAATCAAATCATTTTTTAAAAACCGGAAAGACGGGACATAATTTTATGGGTGCGAAAAAACGATAATTACATAGCCGAAGATCATTTAAAAAAAAAAGAAAGTTTTCCACACGAATAGCAATAAATTGTACGGGGTTCTCTTCGTAACATCTGTAAAAACAACGCCATTTTAATCAAAAAATCAAACCAAAGGATGAGTTCGCATAGAACAAACAATAAATCTAGTGAACGTTAAACGTAAAGTCAAAAATTCGCAGGAAATAAAAGTGTTGCCATAAAAAAAAAATTTATCACTGTGAAATTTTACAAAATTGAGGGAACATAATCGGAGACGGGACATTTTCATGTAGTGACGTCACGAGATCAAATAATGGATATATTTATTTAAAAATAAAAAAAACACTACATTTAAAAAAAAAATTGCTAACATTTTCGTAATATAGTAAAAAAATCTATCCACATGATTTTTTCTAAATCGTTTTGAAATCCATGCAAGTGGCCTATTGTATGGTACCGACATAGACTACCGATTTAAACAAATATATAATTTCATCCGTTCTCAGAAAAATGCTCGTGTGTGCGCGTGTGTGTGCGCGAGTGTGTGCGTGAATGCCACCAAAAGTTGACAAAACGCACTGTGATCGACAACAAGTTTATCTGCCGAGTTTCAGCTCGATCGGATGTTAGGGAGTGGGTTAATTTCTTCGTTCAAGATTTGCATTCATGCATTCACAAAAACCAAAACTAAATTCGAATACATGTATTTAAAAACAGAATACTTCTGAAAAAATGATGTATGTGGTCGATGACCTAGTCCCTGGTCATAAACACTATGTAATACAACTTAATCATTAACCCAAGTTAATAGATTTTTTTTTCATACCTATTAAAGATATTTTAAGTGTTCTGTTTTGTAACTGTTCTGCTCGGTCCGATTAAATAAAAATATACACAAATTCAGAAAAGATTTTGAAAATTTTAATTCAATTTTGAATAAGTATTCCGGCAAAAAGGGAGGAGCATGGCTAACCAATTTTTAAAACCACAAGAGTCATAAAGTATATCGCTTAATCATATGGAATAAGTTTCAATGAAGAAAAGCTGTAGCGAAACAAACACAATCATAAACACGTCGACAGGAAGCACGTTATAAATGTGTCGTCAGAGAACGATCGACCCAACAACGTCGAAAAACACACATTATAACGCCTCGCAAAAGCGAAAAACTTAACACATAAATATTATGTAAAACACGTCGTAGTCTTGATAACGTGGACGATAGGGCGCGGGCGGGTTGAATAAGCATTTTTCAGATGGAAACGTTGAGGGGTCTCAAAAGTTAAGCATGCCAATAGTGATACGAATAATGAACAAAAAAATATGAAACAGTACTTTAGTATTTATGGAGATAATTACGTTTTAAGTCCTCGGGCCTATTTTGTCGGAAGGTCAAAATATTTCCGCTTTGCAATAAGATCCAAATAAATCGAATATTTTTTAACGCATCCGAAAACTAAAAACTGTTTTCGAAAGGTGATGATATACGATTTAAAATTTTATAATTCGAATTAAATACTATACACATTTTTTTAAATATATATTTTTTTAATTCATAAATATAAAATAATTGTATATAGCTCACGTTACGTTGTTTCTAAAGTTATTGAAAACCAAAAAAATCAGAGTGTGCAGTTTACACGCGGTAGAAGTGAAACCTTCAGAAAACTAAAGTAGATAAAAGCCGAAAAGCTACGAAACATCGCACAAAGAGGAGACCGATTATTATTTCATTCTCTCGCAGGGTAAATCATATAGATGTATGTTTTTTTCTCTTTTTAGGGTCACTTTTTTGTTTCATCGAGTTTCAAATCTCAACGGTGCTAACGAAGTGGTCACTTAAAAAAACCTCAAAGATACGAGTATTTTATTAGATAAACGTATTACAAACGTCATCGTCAACTCACTTTTTTTTCTTTTATGTAAAATAATTACAAAAGTTTCATAAATTATTTTCAAATTGCGGTCGGAAACTTAGGTTTTGAACAAAAAGCAGGGTGTTTTCTCTTTCTAAACCGTATAGATCATATTTCTAATCACGACACTTAGGGAAACAAGGATTTCTATGAAACTTATACGAGTTGTTTCAAAAAGGGAACATATTAGCATGATAGGTTGATAAATAATATATTTATGACCCTTTAGAACCGTCGCACACATACCTAAAATATAGGCATTATTATTTTGTTTTTCTTGGCCATTAACTATGTAACAATTTCTAGACATTTTGTTTTGAAGAATTTTACTTTTCATGTACATTTGCTACTTGAATTTTAATAAAGGTATTTGATCTGTATATTTTTAGTAAATATGTACATTATAAAAATCTACATCTACTACACTATATAAAGAGGTAAGGTTTGTTTGTTTGTTTGTTTGCATCGAATAGGCTCTGAAACTACTGAACCGATTTGAAAAATTCTTTCGCTGTTGGGAAGCTACACTATCCCTGAGTGACATAGGCTATATAATATTTTCAAAATAATTAGGGATCATTACTAAAACTCCAATAATGCAACCCAAGGTGTAAAAAAATTACCTAAAATATTCTTTACATCGGGTGCGCTGCGAAAACTATTGATGATAGAATAAAATAATGTACTACGACTTTGTAGAACACATCATTATTTACAAAAAAGGTCGCGACAGCATATGTCTAACTATTATGGTTATGCCACAATAAGTATTCTTTTATTTTTAAAATTTAATTAATATGTCGCCGCTTGAAAAGGCTCTTTATTTGTATCTTGGTGTCAATCCTTATCAAAATAAATTACTTCATATTCAAGACAGCTTCAATACCTTTATATAACTTTTTGAATTTTTCAATTCGGATATTTAATTAGAAAGATATCACGAGTTTAATAATGTTAGTATTAGAAAAAAGTTTCGGCTACGGGCCGGGCGGGAAAGGAGTCAAGAAATGAAGTGCCAGGGGGGTTGGCGGGACGGGGGAGCGGGAGAGCGGTGGCGGGGAAGCTGGAAGTGGAACGCTGGAGGGGAACGCACGGGAAAAGACATGCAAGGAGTAACATTTTATTTATTTGAATATGGCATTACAACGCATGCCGGGAAACAGCTATATATTATAAAAGAAAATCAAAAAAAAGGTACGAACCGCAAAAACTCAGAAACGAGTCCCGGTACGATCAAGGGAGTTATAAGGTGTGAAAGATCTCTGTCCCTCGGGAAAAAAGGTACCCGATCTCTGTCTCTCGGGAAAAAAGGTAAAAGGTTTTTAAATAAAGGGAGTGCTTTTGAAGATATAAAGGCTGGAAGTTTCGCCCTCTTGAAATTTCGGAAAGTTCAAGAAGGTTCTATAGAACTCTAGAATGTTCTGGAAGGGGTGGCGGAGTATGTCGTGGAATGTTCGGGAATAGGGAATCGGGATCATCATTGTGAAACATTCCATAACACTCTCAAATGATTTCCTGAGCGAAGCCGGGTAACCCAGCTAGTAAGAATATAAAATTTAAATGTGACTTTTGGTAGATATATAAGTTGGTGAATACAGATTTTGAAGAAACCGTCAAAAATCTGTGAAAAACCTATTGTTTATCATACTTAAGTGATGAACTGATGAAACTTGCATATTATGTAATTTTTTCGTAGTTTATTGTTTTTTATGTTTTTATTTTTGCAAAACCAATATAATAATTACCGATATGCAATCCTCGATACGATACGATTGTACCCTCCAGCCGTGACACTCTTGTCCCAGAGAGACCGGTACATCGGGGGACACTGATTTGTTAGGACTTGGAACTCGTGTTCCGAGGATGACACGGAGGTTGGAGTTTAATCGACCGGCATTCGGTATACCTGGCAACCTAATGATCCAATATTGGATTTTAAAATGGGCAGGAATAAAGGAACGGATTGAGGTTGACTGATTCAATAAATTATGCCTGCATCTTCTGCCTCTTCTGGTATCTTATTGGCTCTTCTTGCATCTTCTTGCTTCTTCTGGTCTCTTATTGGCTCTTCTTGCATCTTATTGTTCTTCTGGACTCTTATTGACTCTTCTTGCTTCTTCTGGTCTCTTTTTAGGCTCTTCTTGCATCTTCTAGCTTCTTCTGGTCTCTTATTGACTCTTCTTGCTTCTTCTCGTCTCTTTTTGCCTCTTCTTGGCTCTTCACCCTTCTTGTCTATTCTAATCGATTCTAGAATAATTGACCCATACGCAAGCCTCAGTAATAAAACTCGGAGAATCTTATATTAAATGATGTTTAAAAGAACTTTTTACGGCCCACCCTAGACAGTACAAACACCTTAAATGCCCGTCACGATGTAAACAACGCAGTGTGGCTATTTCGCCGTGTCATAACAGCCGGTCATAAATATGTATTAAATGTTTAATGTTTATACGGATAGATCGTTTAATATGGAAATTGGCATTAAACGGGGGTGCGTCTTGGTATCGTGTACTCACCATCTACCGTCCGTCTATTGGGGGCACCGAGGCGCTGACCGGTGGGCTGTGACTGCGCGCGGTGGGCAGACAGTTAGTGGGCAGCAGGCAGCAGGGTAGTGCTGGTAGCTGGTAGGTGCCTGCCTCGGGATGGCCTGCGAGACTCGAGAGGATGGTGGCACTCATTGCCGCGAGGAGAAATTATCATTCGTGTTGCATAATACATTACTTTTAAAATTTTAAAACGGAAGCATTCCTCCTGTGGCTAGCGGGCTTGAATTGTCATCGTGCTGACACATGTCGCGCACTGGGTGTTAAGTCGGCGTAACTGCAAGCACTGTTATTTCTGCATAAGAAAGGTTTCAGTTGGCATTTTTTGATTTGGGGAACGCAAAATTTGACTGTCGTGAGGCTGAATTCGTTGAGAAAGTGTAGGAGTCTGTTAGGAATTACAACCCGCCGATTCAGATTAGATACTAATAATAGATAGGCATATATTATTTATTATTTCATAAATGTTTACATGTTACATTTTAACCATTTTTTTAAACTACAATACTAGGCTATTGCCCGTGTTGTGGTAGACATATACGAAATATTATTTTATATAAACAGATAATAAAATATAAGAGGAAAAAAAACATATTTAAGGACAAATAAAACTAAAAAAGTACTATTATAAATAAAAAATATAAACAAAAATCAGAGAAATAAAGAATAAAAAGATATTTTGAAGAATATTGAAATAAAAATGAAAAAAAAATTGATAAGAATTATGCTTCTTGAAATAAGAATTTTATTTATTGATTGTATGTCACACTCATTGATCCATTCATATCCATACATCGTCCTTAACATAACTTCATGTCGTTCCAATTCTTGACATCTTGACATGATTCACTTTATTGTGGCTTGTCTTTGTGAGTTGTCCTCGACTCTTCTTCCATCCACTTGCGCTTCACATTTTCTCTCGATAGTCCTTTCTCTGTACATTCACTCAGTACTTCCAGGCCATCTTTTTTATGTGAATACTTCCAGAAGAGTTCCAGCTGCTTCTGTCTGGAGCCAGTGAGACTATGGCATCCCCAATTGGGGTATGTATGGTATGGGTGTGAAGCTGAAGGTAGTGGCGAGGGGAACTGGCTAATCCAAAGATATTCAAATTTCAATATCTTTGGGCTAATCAGATATGGTCATCGAACACGGCTACAGCCATTTCAAGCGACGTTTCAATTCTGAATGGTGATCTTAAACCAGGGTGATACTGAGAGTATCTTTAACCCTGCAACGTTCAGCAAATATACTATATATTATTTTTAATGGATTTATTGTAGAATAACACAAATTAATAAAATAAAATTTAGATTCTTGCGCACGCCGGAATTCGATCCCACGACCTTCGGATTGCGAATCAAGAACCTTACCCCTCGACTACGGAAGCCGCCATCTATTCGTAAGTACCTGTCTTAATCTTATTCATTACGCTTACACCGAATTTTCAAAACACCTCATTGGTAATACTGTCATAAATGAAATTACCAATCATGCACCTGTCGATTATTCATGCTCGTAAATGGTAATCTTTCACTTTCCAAAGAGGTTTAAAATACTGTATTTAAACTTGTTATGTGAAAAACTCTTGGTTCTAAGACAATAAGCTAATCCCCCTACACATAGGGTTGTCAGACATATCACTTCTAATATAAAGCAGAAAAGTTCGATTGATTTCGATTTTTTATCGTATTGGACGTGTCCTGGAAACGCCCACGTCGTGTAATATTTGGAATCAGGCCGCTAACAATAACACTCCTCATGTAGATGGCGATAAGGTGTAAATTCCCGCTTAACACCAGCCGTATGCTTTTGGCGGTGAAAAAAATCGCCAAAAAGTTTTATTTTATTTTGCGAAGTTTAGACGCTTTATCTCAAAAATCAAGATTTGACTCATAGTATTTAATTAAAGTATCTAAAATTTCTTAGCGGCCAAATCTCCAAATCAAAAAAAATAACGATTTTTACGTAACTTTGTAGTGCTCTACCTTAATCAAATAAAGTATCTCGTGCATATTGTATTGACGTGAAACTCATCGCATCGACTAATACCAACGTTCATGTTCGTACCTAGGCGCCATTACTGTAGGCACTACCCTAAAATTATAATTATAACATTAAATTAGCTCACGGCGATGTTCGTAAGCGCCATGATGTTTGTAATTGCCAACACGTGTCTCACAATTGATGCCATCCAAATGGCAGCATCCCTCCAGCGCCGAGCGGATGGGGGAGTGTGGAGCAGAATCGTTACATTTGATTGCCATTAAATCATAACTAACCCGAATAAACAATAAGCTCCCTTACCTAAACGCAAATTAAATACATTCAGCGTGTTTAAAAGCATAACAATTTCAAGAAATAATAAAGAATAATATCTCTTGGTCGAATTTTCAAGCGATGGTATAAGAAGGAAAGAAATTCATTGATGGGGTAAGCGTACGTAATTATGTGGTTGCGAACACTTGCTTCTATTTGAAAAGTTCTGTGAAAAAAGGTGTTCCCAATAATATATAAAAAAAATTTTCGAAGATAATATTGTTAATTCTAAAATTTGAAATATATACGAGATTGACAAATATGACGTTCAAATAAGGCGACAGTAGCCGAATACGTAAAGCGTTTGTCCCGCTAAGACGAGAGTTTCCGCGTTCGAATCCAAGATGTGACCGTTATCTTTTTATCTTTCTATGTGTTGTTCTTTTTCATATTTTCGTTTAGATTATTATGACTGTTATCTTCTTCTTCAATGATATATCTTAATACGTAGTTAACTGTTTAATTATTTACAGTTGAATATTCCGCTTTGATATAATGTAGATATATACGAAAGCATTCGGATAGGTTATTCAACAGACAAGAGAAGATTAAAAGAAGATTGCGTATTCTTATACTACGATACGTATACGCTTACCCCGCATATAATGAAGTAGACGTCATCAACAAAGACATGGTATTTTATATAACCTTTTGATTTATGAACCGTGTGACCTTTTTGTGTTTGTTTGAGATCCCTTAATAATCGATCATAATAATAATAAATATAAATTAGAATAAAATATTCAAAGCGTTTTAATACAAAAATACTAATGCAAAAATGCGTGCGGTTACCTCACGTAACTCTAAAAAGCAACATTCATTAAAGATATGCAAATTTTCAGTTACAGCACACTTGAAAAATCATAAGACAATAGAAATAAAGTTTAGGTCCGTCGAACTGTTATTTAAAAAAAAACTTATTTCCTAAACATGTTCAAACTGGACAAACCGTATTATTTCTGAATCAAATCTTCTCCACCGCATTTATTTGTGCGGGAAAATAAAGAAATATGCTGCAAACAGAAATAACTTCGGCAATTAGTTATTTTTAAGAACGTTGAGTCCAGTTAGCGAATAGTGCATACTAATAAACCGCTATTAAACCTATTGCGTGAGACGCTCTTCAGCATGGTAGCAGGTATCAAGTAGGTAGTTGGGAAGAAAAACGAAAAACTACGATCAATCATTCCGGCCGCCGACTTACTATATAATTGATTCAAACAAATAATGAACTAATCAGTTGTTAATAATCACTGACGCCAGGTTTCGTTTTTCTTTTAGCTGCGGTACTTGCATGCCCGACAGGAAGATTAATGGTCCCAATTGGGGAAAATTAAAAGAGATGTTCCGGCGATCGTAGGACTGCGTGAGCCCGTGTTAATGTTTGACGGTTAAGTTTACGCCAGAAGTAATATTATTTAAGATTCATTGGTGCATAGGCAACTAGAAAATTACTTTGCAAAGAGTTCATTCTGTGTTTTGAGTGTTTTGGTATGGGTTTTGTTATGTCATTTTTAGAGTTTGTTGTCAAATAAACATTATAAATAAATAAAATATTGATTCAGCACATATCTGATACTGAATATAAGACGAAAGTGGAACATGAACATAATACTGGGTTCACAAAGAATAAAATAATTATTTTTCCAAAATAACAATAACTACGGACAGCGAACCCTATTATATAAAATATTTAACATGTTACCAAGCAATATTAAAAAAAATTGTGGTTCACCAAACGGATTTCAATTTGGGAGGCGGGAATGGGTGCCGCCGCCCCGGGAACCTTTATTGGGTAACCAACACCTCTGCCATAGGTCACCCCAAGTGGTTCGCTACAGCTTTCAACTACAACATTCCACACAGCATCCCCAAAGATGACATTGGCCCTGAGGGAAATTATTTTCCTCAGGGCTTCCTGTGTGGAGCTCATGTAAAAAAAAAAAACAAATTGAGATGTATGTATCTACGCTGAAAACATGGTTACTAAATAGAGGTGCTTTGTCATGTGTATTAATAGGCCACTTGCATGGATTTCATAACAACTTAGAAAAAATCGTGTGGATTGATTTTTTTACTAAGATTTCAAAAATGTTAGTAAAAATTTTTAGAAATGTATGGTTTTTTTTTTTAAATAAATAAATCCATAATTTGAGCTCGTGACGTCACTTCATGAAAATGTCTCGTCTCCGATTATGTTCTATTAATTTTGTAAAATTCCACACTGATTTTTTATTATTTATTTATTCATAACATTACATTTGATACATTTGTATAGCAAAAATAACATAGTTATAACATTGCAAAATAACTATAGACATTAAAATGTGTACAAGTGTATTATGTTATTTATACGGCAACACTTTGATTTCAGGCGAATTTTTGAATTTGACGTTTAACATTTACTAGATTTATTGCTTGTTCTCTGCTTTTCCATTGGTTTGATGATTTTATAAATATGGCGGTGTTTAGACAAATGTTACGAAGAGAATCCCGTACACTTTATTGCCATTCGTACGATACGATACGATACGATTGTACCATCCCAGCCAGGAGCACTCCTGTACCGGTGAGACCGGTACACCAGGGGGCACTGTTTGTTAGGACTGGAACACGTGCTCTGAGGATAGGAAGGAGGTTGGAGTGTAATCGACCGGTATACATGGCAACCTGGAGCCAATATTGGAATATAGGATGGGCAGGAATAAAGGAAATGATTGAGCTATATATATAAATATATATATATATATAGATATCGTTTCTCGCCTTTCGCTTATTTCGCTTCTGGTTTCTTCTCGCTTTCAGCGTATTGCTTTCCGTTTTCATCTTCCCACTTCCCACTTCCCACTTCCCGCGTACATATGTATTTTTTGGTTGTTGCCTTCTGCTGCTTCTAGCTTCTCGTTTCCGGCTTCCCGTTATTTATATTTTCCGCCATACGCTTGCCATAGCAGGGTTTTTGTTGTCTCTTCTTGGATGTTCTTCCTTCTTCTCTTCTGGGTTCTTATTGTCCCTTCATGGCTCCTTTCGCCTCTTCTTGGATCTTCTCGACTCTTCCTCAGCTCGACTCGGCTCTTCTTGCCTCTTCTTGAATCTTCTAATTTCTTCTGGGCTCTGTTTGGCTCTTCTTCCTACTTCCTGTCTCTCATTGTCTCTTCCTGGCTCTCCTTGCATCTTCTTGGATCCTCTCATTCTTGGCTCTACTTGCATCTTCTTGACTCTAATTGGATCTTCTCGTCTCTTCTCGGCTCTTCTTGTCTCTTCTGGAACATTATCGTCTCTTCTTGGCACTTCCTGTATATTCTTGGATCCTCTTGCCTCTCCTTAGCTCGTCTTGTCTCTTCTTGAATCTTCTCGTCCCTTATTTAATCTTCTTGTCACTTCTCCTCTCTTCTTGCTTTTTCTCGTCTTCACTTGGCTCGTCGTGGATCTTCTCTTCATGGTTATTCGTGGCCCTTCGCGGCTTTTCTTGTCACTTCTTGCCTCTTCCTGGATCCCCTTGCCTCTTCTTGCATCTTCTTGCCATTTATTGTATCTTTCATCTTTTCGCCCCTTCTTGACTCTAGTTGTCTGTTCTTGAATCTTCCAACTGCTTACCCACCCTTCTTGTCCATTCTTGTTTTTCCAGTCAAAAATGGTATTCAATTCAATTTATCTTTTCAAAAACATTACAAAATAGATTTTGCCCTTTGATTTTTTTATCTGTTATGATCTATCTAAAAGTTTTCAACAATTATTACTTTTCGCTGATTTTTTTATTGATTCGGGTACATACCATGATTCTTAGTAAAATTCCAAAATTTCAGTCTGTTCGGTGCCATAAGGCAAAAGTTATGACCGAAACCAAAAACTGAATAGAAAAAAAAAACAAAACAAAACCGGGAAAATAAACATGAGCAATTACATAAATCAAATGATCATAAATAAATTGTTAACTTCACATCGCTAAGTTCGTCTAGTAAAGCGTATTCTTCAGTAAATTAATACTCAAGTATGATCGTGTTCTCCGTGAACTCAGTTATTTATAGAACAGTCCTTAATATTTACCAGCAAATGACAATCTGAGATGCGAGGTAGAAATGTGAAACTTTTATGGACCCCAAATCAGACTGGAAATTCTAATAATGTGACCCATGTCAATTAACGCAGCGTTGAAATTTATTCAAGTTCGATGCTCCGAAACCTTTTCTTGCCTTACGTGCATACGTAGTCTTGCATACTAAAAGAAATCTTTGAGAAATTAAAAATATACAACAATATTTGGTCTCGCGGTCCAATGGTTGCACACCGGTTGGACAGCAGACCTAGGATTCAAGTGCGACATACTAACACAAACATAAACAAATTAATATATGACTTATCTTGTTGATGTGATCCAGTTTTTTGTCTTCTCATACCCAACACTTAGCTTCATCTCTTCAAATTTTCGGAGACTGTCTGTTTATGAATTTACACAAAGAACATTGATAACTTTAGAAAATATATTGTTTAAATCTAGCGTTATTTCTTTCCCAAAAGAGATAAAATTATTTCGCGAACTCTAATAGATAAAACTATAATATATAAATCAAGGCGTTCGATAAAATTAACCATTCCATTCTGTTTAGAAAACTAAAACTTGCGGGTATCCATGGAGATCTACTAAGATGGCTAGACTCATATATCAGAAACCGTTCGCAAGCTGTTGTGCTAAGTGGTTTCAAATCAAATTGGGTCAATATTACATCAGGAGTTCCACAAGGATCAATTTTGGGTCCTCTCCTGTTTAATATCTATATTAATGACATTACGAGTTGTTTTAAACACTGCAAGGCAATTTTATATGCAGATGATATGAAACTATACCTTCCAATCGATGATATCGCGTGCTGCTTAAAAATACAGGAGGACCTTAATAATCTCAGCGAATATTGCAAAATTAACTGCTTGTTCCTAAACATAGATAAATGTTACTCAATATCATTTACGAGAAATAGGACCAAAATAATATTTAAATATTCAATAAACAATGTCGATATTAAAAGAAAAGAATCAGTTCGGGACCTGGGTGTTACCTTAGATTCCAAACTTACATTCCAATTACATATTAATAACATTGTCACTAAAGCCACCCAAATGTTAGGATTTATACTACGAACATCAAAACTATTTTATTTTCTCGATACATTTATTTTGCTTTATTATACCTATGTTCGTCCGCACCTAGAACACGCCTCACAAATTTGGAATCCAAGATATATAACATATGTTCATAGAATCGAATGTGTTCAGGAAAAATTTCTCTCCTACATAAATTTTCGGTCGTTTTATGCATTCCAATCAAATGAAGATATTCGTCAATTCTTTAAAATCCCGAAATTAAATTGTAGGAGAATTATTTCTGATCAATTGTTTTTGTACAGAATCCTAAATAATACGATATCTTCCCCGTATCTTTTACAAAAAATAGATATTAGAGTTCCTGGTCGCAATGGCAGAAACGTATCCCTTTTTTATAACAGCCGCTCCAACACCAACTACTTACAAAATTAATTCATACATCGAGCCTGCCACTATCATAACACACACCTCACATATACAGACATCTTCAATATAACTTTCAACAAATTCAAAGCAACACTATCAGATAAATGTAATGCATCACAACACACCACTTAACATCCATATTTATATTTATTTATTATATTATTAATCAGATTCCTTTTCCTAATTTGCAATATATTTTCATATTCCCTAATTACATAAAAATCATCCATATACTCCTATAAGATCATAAGCTTACCCTTTATTGTGTTTTTCTATATTTTATCATGCATTATTTAAGTATTTAGCTTCTCCTTACTATTTTTTTTTTTCTTAGTTTTTCTTTATGTTTAATTTAGCTTCTCTTAACTATTTTTTTCTTAGTTTTTCTTTATGTTTTTCTTGTCAGCGAAAAAAAAAACAAATTTTATCAGCGAAAACATGTTTTTAGGCTTACTGTTTTATTTTAGCACTCTTTATTTTTATGCATCTTTGTAAAGCTGTTTGTTTTCCAAATAAAGATTATTATTATTTTATTTTATTATATCACTGATTTTTGCGCGTATGCTGAACAAATTTTATGAATGTAGTTAGAAAAACACACGAGTTATTTGAAAAACAAGGCACGAGCCATGTACACACAACCTGCTCGAATGACACACCACAACAATCCTCCAGTACACTTTATTGCCATTCGTGTAATTATCGTTTTTTCGCACCCATAAAATTATGTCCCGTCTTTCCGGTTTATAAAAAATGGTCTGATTTTTTGGATTGAAATTTTCCGAAAATCGCCAGGGTTTCAAAAATACGATTAAAAAAAAGAAAAACGAAATGTCTTAGAATATTTGCCTAAATCGGATTTTTTAAAAATGTGATGCAAGTTGCCTATTGTGACAGTCCGCATTATAATTAATAACCATATTATGTATTTATCTTCTACACTGTAATTTAATAAACTAAATTGGAATTGAATAATCATTGTAATTGTAAACACTATAATTGAACATTGATCAAACTGCTTAACTGCGGCATAAATGGATGGATAACAATAAACATAAAATATAAAACCGTCTCTATTGTAAGAGAGGATGTGCACTATTAAATTCGTAGTTAAACAAGATAAGTTGTAATAAATGGATTATTTTTTAATTTTAATTAAAATAACCGCACTTTAAAACTCAATTTATTTTATCTATGTCGTTACTTAAGACGGGTTGTTTCACATAATTTTAACAATTCGTTAAATTTGAAAATTATAAATCAAGTTCTGCGAAATTATTCCATCATGGGCCGGTTGGTCTTACTTAGATAATAACAGATCTTGTATAGGACTTTCACAGAATTTGAATATTAACATTGAATTTGGAAGCATTGTTCAAACTCTGTGACGCAACCTGTCCTTAAACTTATAACCAATAACTTGCAATAAAGATTTATTACTAGTGATTTACAACTGGATTTATGTTAGTAAATAACTACGGTGATTTATATCTAAGGCTAGTGACTTACGTTGTGCGGTCGAAAGAAGTGGGTGAGGGATGAAAATAGGAATGAAGAAAATGGTTCGGTAGTACATGATTATTCAGTGCTATGGTTTAAGCCGTGCTTACTGTCATGATATCAATGTTCAAAAGGGTTTCGATTCAGAATGGTGTTATGTTATCGGGGAATGGTAGTGGGAGTAATTAACACCAACATATGAGAAAACAATCTGGCGTGTTTTAGAAGATTTTTTTTAGTATTATTATTATCAACATTACAACAACAAAAAAATGATTAACATTATCAATATGGTTATAACGATGATTTCAATTAAAGGTATGCACACCATTCACCTCAACATTCTTAGTATGACCATAAGTGTAATACATAATAATAAATCAAATTACAAGTATGTGGGTATATAAAAAAAGAGGATCAAAATCAAATATTAGGAAATACATACATACACATTTAGGAATTTAATACACACAAATATATGTTTATGCGTGCGTGTGCACACTCTACACACATACATGCATATATGTACACACACACGCACATGTACATTTATACTCATATTATAGATCCAATGCATGTCGGTGAATGATTCAATAATCACAAAACGGCTCTAAGTGAGGAGTATATGTTCCTTCTGAGATGCATAATAAATGGGGTAAAACCACAGTAAGCCAAAACCAACCTATCTGGCTTCCTCCGAAGATACACAGAATGATAGCGTAAGTGTTATGCAAATCGCTATCCACATTTTTGCAGGAACTGTTTTAGTACCTCCGTTCTTCACATCCGAACCATCACATTTTCAATAAACCCGCGGCAGAGTGATTGAAAGAATAAGAACATTGAAAAGTATAAAATAATTCGGTCATAAATCAAGCCGGCCAGCGAAGTAGGCGCACAGATCGGCCAACAAAAACCAAACCGCGGAGCAAAATGTGGAAATCCACGATGCGAATCTTCCATAATCGTTCCTCACTTAGACTGAATATATAATATATGTATTCCATTCGAGGCATCTTCTTTCTGGCCACCGTGTAGTTAACACATCGTCCGATTTAATTAAGCGCCATTATTTGGAATGCAATTGATTCTCGAGCGAGGGAAACCATTTCTCAAGCAGTACAAGTCAGCGTGTAGGCCGTAGGGCCAGCGGATAGATAAAGATGAGATTATCGCCGATCTGAACCATTGTTTAAAAAATATATATATCATTTTATAATTTTGGAGTAACTTAATGAGTAAAACGTCAATTTGTAATATTTAATCATTGAAGATAACTTTAGTAACACTCTTGAAACAGAAAAATCAGAAAATGATTCGGAAAACCCTTATGAATATTAGTAACATTTTTTCTTATAAAAACCTTTTTAGTTGACTTTGGTTTTGGGGAATATCTCAAAATCCTAGGTTGACGTAATACTTTTTATTAATATGTTAACCCGTCGGGGTAATTTGTTCGCCTTTCGCAACAACTCATTGATCGTAAATCGTTTTATTGACCCTCTGACAAAATATGGTAGAGGCCTGAGGAGTTAAACAGACAAGTTTACTTAGTGACAGCACTGATTTCGTAATTTGGCGATCGCGAACCCAGGTCTGTACTCTAAGTAGGCCATATCGTGGTGTAAAAAATATCTGTTTGTTCGATTTTCATTTGGTCGCTCAAGTAGACAGGTAGATGTGGTGGCAAGTGGCATCTCGCACAGCACATTGTAAAGCAGCGTACATATCCGAAGAGAAACTTTCGCTTGCAATGGTATCGAATTCAAACCATATGGTTTTGGAAAATAATTCATGTACCCTTCGTACGCTCCTCTTATAACATGGAAAGGGTGGTACTTGCACGCCGTTTCTGAAAAGCCTTTAAAAATACGAAAGACTGCGGAATAAAACAAAATATAGGTGGCGCCACCGTGACACGGAATAGGAACAAAGAAAATGTATTATAAAAAACGATTCCTAATAATATCCCGTGGAATAAAGAAACCTACGAACCATGATAATAACTGCAATCACACTAGCTAGGTAACCTGCAATAATAAGCATTGTGTGTCTACTTATAAAACTCCAGCACACAATTTTTTAAACTATACACCTGTCATTATGTATGTCATCAAGTCACTAGTTTTAAGTCAGTAGTTATACATATTAGACAAAAGTCACTAGCTATAAGTTTTAGACGTAATTCGCTAATTATTGTTTTACATCTTACATAGTTGTAAGCTGGTTATATCAATTTTATTATATAGTTTGTGATATTAAAAAAAGGTGCTATGCAAATCAGCCAAATATCATTAATATTATCTTGAGAATAAAAAAAGACAATTCCAAGTACCTACCTTTAAAGTAAATAGAGACTATTATTTTTAATTGATAAACTAATGTTTAAGATTTTTATGCATAGCAATAATTGTTACCCTTGGTGCTTAATTTAAAATAAAAGCTGATATTTGAGGATTTAAAGTATTTAACCAAAAATGTAGACATAATTTGTCTCGAAGCCACCTAGTGGGAGATTTAGCACTTACAATGCCATTCTCATATAAAAATAAAGTGAGTTGTTTGTAGGTGGAAAAACGAAATAAGCAGTAATTGTTGAATGAAACACTAGTATATAAAAATTATTTGGCGGGCAGGAGCTGACGTAGCTCAGTGGACAGAGTAGTTGACCGGAAATCAGAAAGACGCGGGTTCAAGTCCAGTCGGCGGCATGTGTCTTTGAGATTTTTTCGATGTAGATGTGTGTTTCAGGCTAATTATTACTTATAATAATTGTAAATAGAGTCTATGGCATCCCCAATTGGGGTATGTTGAGAGGCTGAAGGTAATGGCGAGGGAAAGGAGATGGGAAAAAGGAAGTTGGGGAAGTCCCTGGCCATTGATATCTTGTCACCAAACAAGGCTAAAGTCATTTCAAGCAAATTTTCAATATATTGAATGGTGGTCTTATACCAGGGCGATAGGTACTCAAAGTATCTTTCAGCCTGAAACGTGAAGCAAATATACTATTTATTATTTTTGATGAAATTATTGTGAAAAAGATTATAGATGCAAATCAAAGCATAGAAAGCTTGAATCGACTTCGGAGGCTGTCGAAATTACCGAACCTACTGAAGAACAATTCGATTGTGTTCCTTATGTAAGTCGGTATCTACATTTTTGTGATATAACACTAATACTCTATTCATGTAGATACTTAGATAGGTACTTTCCCACCTTCCTCTTTCCCATCTCCTTTCCCTCCCCACTACCTTCAGCCTAACCACATACCCCAATTGGGGATGCCATAGTCTCACTGGCTCCAGACGGAAGCAGCTGAGACTCTTGTGAGGTATTACTCCGTATTTTTTTCTTCCATTCGTGTGATATATGGTTTTTTAATCCTTTTGTCCGTAAAATAATATAAATAGTTATTAAATCAGGAGTAGCAAAACAATTAAAGCGATGTCCCAAAAACATTATAGCTCATTTTAAATACTGCGAGTAGAACACATCTTGGCATTTGTTATATTGGGCAACTTTTCCCAAAGGTTTTTTTATAAACCTAGAGGAAATAAGACTCAAAAAATTTCAGGTTAAAAAAATTTCAGGTTAAAAAAATTCCTACTTACGAACACCTATTCGGATAGGGTTTTGTATGACGTGGCAAATTAAGTAATTTAGAGTGTGATCGGAAAACATTTAAATATTTGTGCATGAACATCGCAAAAAAATTTACATTTTTGGCGATAATTTTTTTTTGCAGAAATCAAAATAGGCGGCCGGTATTAAGGACAACATTACTGCGGCGTGTTTTTGTTCGAATTTGGATCTCCTTAAGGCGCCGCAACCGGGCTTAGAAAGGAGAAGATGGAGAGATATGAAATTACGAATGTTAGAGAAGCGCGCTAACATTTGACAGACATTGACAGTCAACCCTAAGGTCAGCAGCGTCATCAGCTGTTGGGAGGTTAAAGGAACCAAAGCCGCACACCAGATACTAAGTTCGGTGAGCGCGCTTTCGGAGTGTCGGGACCTAAAGCCTGGAATGCACTGCCACATGACTTAAGAACGATCACAGACTCGGCAGAATTTAGAGCTAAACTTAAAACCCACCTTTTCAGACAGTCGTATCCATAAACTCAAATTCTTTCACCTTCACATTCAATGCCCGCGACACTGTAAATTACTAACCTAAAAATGAAGAGAAAAAAAAAAACTATTTGTAAGCGTTTTTAAAGGTCATTTTAGTAACATTCTCCAGCTCTAAAGAGTCCTAAATTCTCCAGTCTTTTAAAATACATATTTTGATATTATCAACTCCACTTTTGCCACTAATCTTTTAAAATGTAATACTTATAGTGATGGGGGTAGCAAATGTAAAATCATGCAATGTCCAGTGTTTTAAATATAATGTCCTCCGCGAGCAAAGCCGTATCTTCTCCAAGCACAAACTTTCTAATTAAAGTGTTAATCGGAAGTGACCTGCAGGTAAGTATGTTTCTGTATCCATTTGTAAATATTAAAATTAGATAGAACCTAAGAATTATGAATAAATTGTACAGTGCCCTTGAGGTGATTTTTCACAAAAACGGCGCTCTATAAATTATCCAATTATTATTATTATTATTATTATTTAAAGCGACAAAATCGATGCGAAAATTGGGAAAATGTTTAATAAAACACCACTCGTTTAAAATAGAGCAAAATTCTCGCGGGGGTTGTCTTGAGCAGCATTTAAAGAAACACTGTGATTTTTTCATTCATATAACTGAAATAAATGTGTATAATAATTTTTGGAGCATACTTTGCGATTTTTTTCTATCGAGGGAATTTTATATAATTTGCATTTCTGCGGGGGGAATGTCTAGACATTGTCATCAAGAATAACATATATGTTTTTAAGAGCTTTAAAACTTAACATGTTTAAGGGAGATATGTAAGAAATCGACAGAAATTCGGGTAGCGGCGGCTTAAGTATCCTATATTAATATTTAAAAAAATGTAAACATAAAAAAGTTTTTAAAATGGCTCACCTTACGTTTTTTCAAAGTAAAATTACTGACAACGAAAAAAAAAACACGTAGGTACATGGGGTCGTTTTCAAATTATGCGCATGTGAACTTGTCCCCGAAGAAAAAAAAATATTTAAAAAATAATAATACAAAGATCTTAACAACAATTAATATAAATTGTACTTCATATTCAAATTGAAAAATATTACTTAATATTTCCATTTTATTATTTTTTAGTCATAACAATGTGGTCATTCTTGGTAACAGAGTTGATTTTCATACATTTTTCTTGTGTCTCAAGTACCGGTACAATATACATGAGCATGATTTTTTTTTTTTTTATGTACATGTATATAGCGTATTTTATAAAGACATTGTAATATTGCATCAAATGCAGTCATACACTCGATTGTCATAAAATTAGCATTCATATGATTTTTCAAAATTTTGTCCCACGAATCGTCTAAAGTAATAGTACCACTCTGTTATTATAGAAAAATCAGTGAAGAAATACAGATGTCGCTACATGTAAAGCTCTGTCAGTTGTAGTGCAGTGTCCGTTAATATTATGAACTCGTCCGCAAGGGCGGAGGGGATCACAACGCTAGCCAGCCGGCCACGCAGCGTCAAACGTAGTGCGTGTGCTTATTCCGCGTCCACTCTGTTACCAACATTATTGGGTAAGTAATTAGTAGATAATTTCAATATGAGTTTACAATAATTTCGTAGTACTTAGTGTGAACATCTTATATAACCAGGAATTGTCCCGATCCACGTGATTTAATTGATATAAATCCTTCAAGGACTGTTAGATTTACCATTCTGTTTCCGAAAACTACCTACAACTACTGATAACAGAGTTGTATTTTTTTGTTCCTTATGTTACAGAATTTAAAATAAAACCGAAACTATGGGGCAACCATCGCCACCAATAACAGAAAATCAAAATACAATAGCTATTATAAACAAAGAATCCAAAAAAGCAGTAAAAAATATACAATGGGTTCCATAGCTCAATCGGTAGAGCACTTGCCATGTAACCAAAGGGACCCGGGTTCGTGTCCCAGTGGAACCAATATCTTTTTCTGATTTTTCTGTCTCCAGATTTTGACTGAGTTTCGCTAATATTGTCTTCATTTAATTAAAAAGTAAAAAAATAAGTTTCGAATAAAATTAAAAACTTTGAATTCGAGCTTCATTAACCTGCGCAAAAATTTAAACCAACCCACTTCCTTTATTAGGCAAATATATTAGAAGCGTTACCGTCAACTCACTTTGAGTCGTTTTATGTAAAAATAAAAAATCAATAAGAAGTTCCCACTTTTTTTTTCAAATTGCCACATTGGTTTTATAAAGGTGTACATTTTAATTATTTTGTGGTTAATATTTATATTTGAATATAAAGCGTGGTATTTTCTCTTCTTGACACTGTTTAGATTCTAGATCATGTTTCTAACCATGATAATAAGGGAGACTCATCGATTTCTATGTAGGCCGATATAATAATAATGTAATATTTATATAGGGCAGTTTAGTGTTATTTCACTTCAAGTGCGCTTAACTATAATAAACCTAAAAGTAATCATATAGTGTTAATCCTTGAGTCCTTACAAAAGATTAATAAAATAATATGAAACAAAGAATATACAGTATATAAATATAAAGCAATGCGGTGAGAACAAAATTAACAATAACAGTGCTGTTTTGGCACGGGACAATAGAAAACGATAAACAATTGAAGTGCCATTAAACAAGAATCAAGAGTTGAATCATGAGAATATATGAGTTGTTCGGAAAAGCGAACAAATTAGTCTGTGGGGTAAAGTTTAGAGGAGCACCGAAGTAAAAGACTTGGCCCGAGAGGAAGTCATATATTATATATTGTGCCGAATGTAGTGTTTTGCTGGATTGATCGGAAACGACCGAGACCACCTAGGTAAATCGGATACGAGAATCGGACGTGTATTTGGTTATTACAATCCGATAGTCTGATCCCCGGCCTTACTATTGTAAAAAGCGTGCGGGCATCAACAACTGAAATGATAAAGGTAATATGTAATAATTGCGGGACGCCCTTAGAACAGGTGCAATCGCGCCGATCCGACGGGTCATTAATACCCGCTAAAGGTTAATAAAACGCATACTATTACCTACGGGACATTAAAGATAACAATCATCGATCGTTTATATCGAAAGGTTTGAGAGACAATTTAAGCAGGTTATTTTGTTACACCTTGGGTCTGGGTCTCGGCCGCGTATCCCAAATTGTTGCGTTTTACGTTTGAGCCATTTATTATGAATTGGCTGCTTTGACCGGCAATTGGTTGACGGCGAGTAGTTTTAAATCCAAGGCGAAGACTTTATTAGGTCGATAAATATTTGTATGTATAGTTATATATTGTTATAAGCATTAGGTAAATTTTCAGAAATTTTATTTCACTACTTGTAGTTTGTGTACCTTCTACTTTTAGAGTATTCTCCTATTGGAGGTTGGCTATGATCAGGATAATTTTAACCCCGGAGATTGTAGCCTGGAATAACTCTGCAGAACTGCATTCTTACCAGTATCGTAAGAAGTCATCAAGTGCGGCGTCATCCTTTGATTCGTCTTACATCAATACAATTACATAGAAGTTGTTTGTAAAAGAACACAATCGGAAAAAAAAAACAATTGATTTGTTTTTATACCGATCTTTGAGCGGTACTCATCAAAGCAAATTTCGCGCCGTTTCAGAAATATCATTCGACGTTCAAAAGATTAACTATTTCAGAGGACAGAGCATTTCAAAGGTGTGATCCTTGATGATGAGTGTTCAGATGAGCAGGTGAGATAATATTTTAAAGGGTACCATAGAGCAGATATTAGGTTCCTGTGTTCGAGTATATATATTTTTACAGGATGCATCATAATACATATTAAACGTGTGATATTCAGAGAAAGAATTAAAAACAGATTTGCAGGTTAACAACTTCTGCTAAAGATTATTGTTCCAATTGGTTTCCCACACCTTGAGCAGTCCCGCGAAGATAAAACATTGTATATTTAAATATCATTAAAAAGGACGGAATATGATGCTGTCATATGTGGAAGAGATAAGACCTGGAATGAAGAAGTATAAGAGGGGTGCCTGCCACTCGCGGTCGTCCCTTTTCGATAACCCAGTTTAGCCCAATTTTAACATGTAAATTAGGCTCTTAATGTGTTTGCATAATAAACAACTGATTTAAGATACCACGCAGGGCAAGTCAGGCGAACAAGTGAGGGCCAACGAAAAATTGGCTTTAAAGAACTTACTGCACAAAGGTCCCATCGATTAGAACCGTGACATCCTCTCGGATGGTTGAAGAGGAAGGTTGGGAACAACTCGGCTGGTCAGATCTGGTCACTAATCACAGCTAAAGCGTAAGCAACTTCAAGAAAGGTGTCGAATTTAGTCGGTGGTGTTTCCTCAGAATGTTGTGGGGCAGAAGAAAATGGTGAGGAGAAATAGGGATGGTAATCGAGAATAGGAAGGGAAAAGTAGGGAAGAATCTGGATGCGATTCCTACAGAGAATGTGCAAACACAGTGAAAAGAGGTGCAAATAAACTATATTTTATTCTAAATACATACGTAAAAGCTATATTTTTAAAGGCTGGGATTTTAACACGCCCGTTCTAAGTTTAGAGCAAAATAGCTAACCATTCTACTACAAATAAAACATTCAGTAATTTCGCAATAATTGTCATATTGGCTCATCTGAGAACACCATAAAACCCATGCATTTATTTAATATATTTGGAACTAATAAAAATGAGAGCTCAATACTCCACGAACTCGCAAGCAAGGCTTTTTTATATCGTAATAAGGCACCGTTTAAAGCCCAAAATAAGAATTATCAAAAACAGAAGAGAATATTACCGAGAGCGAGTTTAATCTCAATTATGGGCCCCGGTTATCCCGGGTCAGATTAAGAAGGCAGGTTATAAAAGGGAGTATAATAGGTGCAGGTACACTCTGGTCCAATAAAAAAATCATACAATTATGAGATATAAGTTAGAAATCAGATTAACAATAAAATATATAATACTAGCGACTACCCGGCCTGAAAGCCATATAAAGGAAAAAAAATACTAAAATTGTTACTCTCCGCATGTCCTTTCCCATGCTGTTCCCGCCATCGTTCTGCTCCCGCGTCCCGCATCCCCTTCCCCTTCCACCATCCCCGCCTTTCACCCTCCAAAATTCTTCTTCAACCTTCCTCGCCTACAACCTCTAGCGAACCCCCCTCCCCCTTCATCGTTCTCCTTCAGAGAAATTTAATGAAAGACGAAATGAAAAATGGTCGAGTCAAAATCATAATAACACAACATTGAAGCCAAAGAAACGATATAACACCTTGATCAAAAAGTTTTAGGACTATTCATAAAATCGAAATTAGAAGTTTATTCATCAAAATTGATATGGTTCCCTTCAAAGTACTCTCTGTCAACTGCAACGCACTTACCCATCGCTTAATCTAAGCCTCGAAACACCGCTGGTACTCAATTTTCAGTATGTCCATCAGAGCCGTTTTGAATTTTTTCATGACAGGTGAAGTTATAGGTGAAATCCTATTTAGATACTATTTATATTAATCTTTACGACGAATTGGCTTACAGTATGAATATCAAAAAATATGCTACGGATAAATTGAAGCTTTTGCTAGGTTTCCTTTGTAACGGAATTACAATAAAAATATTATTTACATAACAAAAAAAATAAGCGTCAACCACTAAAATAAATGTTCTTTCATGACTTAAGTTTGAAGTACTACAAGAAACATTTTTATAAAAATACCCCTTTATGGCTAAGACCATTTTTGAGGTTTTCTATGTTCTAACTTTTTTTCACTCTTATAAAATTATGGACAAAATAAATAAAAACCGCTTTTTCGCTTACTTGCGGCGCGCAAATAAGACGCTCGATTGCAAATTTTGCAGGCACGAAAATCGAAATATTTCTAGCGTTTACATTCCTCTTAAACGGTTTTTTAAATCTGTTGAACTTGCAAAAGTCTCAGGGAGCCAGATCAGACTAATTCGAAGGCTGCTGTATAGTATTCGTATTGTTTTTGGTCAAAAATTCACGGACAACGGTCGCATTGTGCGAAGGTGCGTTATTGTGGTGCAAAATTGATGCCATTTTCAGGCTTATAAAAAATAGAAAACACGCACAAAGGCAGAGGTACTCAGTACAGAGTAACTTTTACAAACATCAAGCTATAACGCTGAAATTTGGAAGCAAGTGTCAATGACAGACGTGGTAACCTAACAAAAAAATTAAATCCGTTGACTGACAGAGTCACACGGTGGCCGGTCCTTAAACTTTTTGATCAGGCTGGTATTATTTAATATAGCAAACACTGCGTAAATTACTTACACATATTAATTAACGGCCGATATCTATTATGAAGTATGAATCATCCAAAGAGAGATCAAACAATATGAACAAGTGTAAAATATGAACCGTCCATTATTCCGCGCCGAAATAATGCATCATTGTTATTGGGGCACTGTTATGAAATGGTGCATCGCGCGTCTGGCGCAGCAAATAGCAGATGATTGATTGGACCCACAGGTACTGGTCGCAGCTTGATGGCAAAATATCCAATAACCAATAAACTTTTTTTAAACGTACAACAATTGTCTGCCGTGTTGACACTTTTACAGCGGTTGATTACTTGCAAAGTTGTGAATTGGACGGGTAAAAATCAATTGGGAAATAATAATTTTTCTCTAATTTGTATATTTGGCTGTGATGACGTTTGATGTGTTGCTCATGTTGTAGAATGAATGTAATAAACTGGAATTTTTGGTGGTTTATTTCATTGAAGCGTGGAAAGGTAATTCCACAGGGAAGCAATAAAAATAAAATGGTGATTTTAATACCACTTCTCGTATATCGATCTTTCAGTTAATTAGTCAGATATCTACAAAACTAAGTTTTGAGGAAAGCACTAATATAATGTTCAAGTGAATCGTTGAAATCCAATATCCTCCCTAATGAATTTTGGTCAAAAATTAGGTATGGATGCCATCTGATATGATTTCTCACAAGGAATACGATGCCGTTGTTATTATTTTTAAAAGACATATAGTTTCTTAATAAATCGTGTTTAAATATGGATCTATAATAATTAAAGCACGTTTTTTTTTAAATATATATTAAACATTTAAATAGAAAATAACAATTGTATCAAGTTATTATAAAATCGTTCAAACCTGTAAAAAAAAAAACTGGAATTATAAAAAGTCATCAGCCTAATATGCTTTTCTTGATTTACTCGAAAGTAATAAATTCCATCAGGGAGGTTTTTGGAACTCAACGATTCAAATATTATCTACATATATTTGTCTGTGTTTTAAATATAAAATAAGTCAAGTACCTTTTGAAATATCCTACTAGTGACCCAGAAAACATCAACACTTTGTTAAATTCACTACCAGTTTTACTGCATTATAATTGGATTGGTGGGGTGTATGAGTTATGTGAGTATTGTATCAGATAGAATACACTTAACTTTTAACAGCACACGGAACTCAAATTTCGATTTTTCGGAAATGTCTGTAAAACCGCATAAGAGTCCCAACTGCTTCCAACCATCTGGAGCCAGTAAGACTATGGTATTCCAGATTGGGGTTTGTTGTGAAGCTGAAGTTGGTGGATAGAAGGAGATTAGGTGGAGGAAGGTTGGGAAGAATCTGGTTATCCAGATCTTATCACCGAACAAGGCTAAAAACCATTTCAGAGAATATCTTCTTTGGAACGTGCCGCAAATTGTCTTCACAAATGAACGAGCCGAAAGGTTTGCG
The DNA here is from genome assembly GCA_917563855.2 of Limnephilus lunatus. Classification (NCBI taxonomy): domain Eukaryota; kingdom Metazoa; phylum Arthropoda; class Insecta; order Trichoptera; family Limnephilidae; genus Limnephilus; species Limnephilus lunatus. Next base: position 2,567,603 of record OU830604.1, read on the forward strand.
TGGTCGTAAAAAATAGAGAGAGAGTTGTTCAAATTTCAAGAGGCCAAAGCTCAAAGATTGAGATGTTTTACTGATTCAGAAAACAGATTTATACTCTCATGTGTATCTGCCATAAGAAATTGTAAATGTTTTATTATTTTTATGTGAGTACCTCCCCAGCTGCCAGTGAAGCCATTGAGACTAATATTGGGGTATGTTGTGAGGCTGAAGATGGTGGGGAGAGGAAGGAGGTGGGTAAATTAACATCTAGCTATTCAGATCTGGTCACTAAACACGTCTAAAGCCATTTCAAGCAACGTTTCAATGCTGAATGGTGGAAGAATACTGAGGCGAGACTGAGAGTATCTCCCAGTCTGGAAAGTACCGCAAATATACTAGGTATATATTATTTTTAATGAATTAATTGTGAAATAACATAAACTAGCAAAATAAAATTTATTTGCGCACGCCGGGATTCGACCCGCGAACTTCGGATTGCGAGTCAAGAGCCTTACTCCTCGACCACGGAAGCCGTCAATTATATCGAAAGTCCCTTTCAATCTTCCACTATAAAATAACGAGTCCTACTTTATAGTCTATTAAAGGAAATATTGTAATAAATGAAGCTCACTTAAGTTGTCGGATTCAACAACCTTCAGTTTTAAAAGCTCAAGACAGGCGCCATGGGCACATTACGTGTGAACATCATCAATAAACATTATGATCCATGACATGAGAACACTCGTAAAAATATATCAGTCCGATTCTGCCACTGCTAGCGTCACGGCAGGCTGCAGATGGCCGCAGTCAAGGAGCCAGGGTCAGGCACCTCAGCGCCGTCAGATATCTTGCGATATAGAGGAAGTCAGCAGCTCACTAACCCGCGCGGGGCTTCCGGTGTGCCGAACCTCGAGGTCGTCCCTCTGCAGTATGCAAGTGCCTGCACTCGCTCACTTGGCCAGTTTTGCCAAATCACCGCCGCTCCGGTTCCATCAAATTAAATTACCCATAAAATGCACGATGATTTACGGAGGAGCCGAGACGCGATAAAGTTTGTGCGAAGCCAATTAACTTCAAATAACAATGCACAACGCAAATATATCATGTCTCCTTATAAAAAAGATACTTATGTTGTATAATGTACATAATTAGCTGATGGTAAACATCTTTACCTAGTTGTCGATAGGGCTTGGTAGATAAGGTAACTAAAATAGAAAAAGTGTGTAATTCACACGCGGTAGAAGTGAAACTAGAGAGTCGCTAGATGTCGCTTTCTTTTCTTTTGCTTGTTTTTTTAAAGTGGTTTGAAGATTGGATAATGATTTCACAAAATAATTTATTTTTTTTGGATTTCGTAGGAATCGAACCCCCGTTCGCTTGATGTCTGTCTCTCTGGCCGCTAAGACCAAACTTGTCAGGCACCTTCCCAACAACGCTATGGAAGGCACGCGCCAAGGTGCTTATTTATCGCGTTCTATTAGAACCGAGTATTTGTGTAGAGCTGAGTTGTGATGCATTTATGTTTCGCCCGAATTTCAAGTCACTAACGGCGCTAAAGAAGTTTTACTTCAAAAAACATCACTCAGTAAAAATAAAGTATTTTATCATGATACATCCATTTACAATTTGAATTATTTGCTCGACCCCGCAAACATTCTGGAAGAAACTATTATTATGATCATTATTAAAGAAATTCTACGTAGAATAACCAAGAATAAAATTACACCAGCAATAAAAGTATGAGAACTTCAAATAGGGCATGGTCATATTATGATAAATAGAAGGTAACCCAAAAGAAATGGAAAACCAGGGAAATGTAAATGGAAGACGAAGCAGAGGAATACGCACCATTTCAGTCTGCACTGAAGACTCGACCTCGTTCGTACAAAACAAAATTTTAGGTTTTCGGCCAAAATACCCAACAGAATATAAAAATATTTTTTTAAACAGAAGATATGGCAAACATCTAGTATGTATACGTGATACTTAATTAACTTGTGTTTAAAATTTGAAAATGTACGCCAGTAAAGATTTCACGCTTTTAGAGGCAACTTTGTCAAGAGAGTTAGTATTTGTAATTATTTAAAGAAATTATAATTTTACTCTATTCAAATAAAATATAAAATAAAAGTGATTAAAAAAAAGCGTTTTGATAGGCCTAAATTTATCTTACAAATGACCAATTTCATTACATTAACACAGTAGGTTTGGCAAGCTTACTATTTTTTAATATTTACTATTATCTAACGAAACTATGCCAAAGTTGATCTAAAAATAATGAAAATTAAAGAATGACCTATTTTAAATAACTAAAAACACAAATAAATAAAGTAGCAGATATCCGTATTAAATATTATTTGCTATATCATTAGAAAAATAAATTTAATATTTTGTCAACAAATCCAAAAGTAAGATTTGCATGAAAAGGTTCAACTCAAATTGTAAAATAAAAAGACAAGACGTCAAATTATTTATTGTTTGTCACATACGACTAACCAATCCAATTGTTGATCCCAAGTTATTCAGTAGAAAAGGCCAATGCAGAAGAATGCAGAAGAAATTAAACCCCTGAGATTAATAAAACCTCGTATGGTCGAAAGAGAAGGTCCAAAAAGAATGTAAGACCGATTTAAGAAGAAGATGTCGCTAAGATGGTTTGGACACGTAGATGCCTATAGGTCTCAAGAGAATAAAATGATTCGGAAGAAGGGAAGATAATGGAAGAGTCCAAGGAAGACAACCTGCCGAGTTCCCACGCATTAAATGTCAATGAAGCGAGAAGTAATTGTGAGGTACAACGGATTTGGCCTTTCATCCATTCTGTCTACCTTTCAGGAAAAACGACAAGTTATTGTAGTGTCCTTGAAAGGTTTCAGTGATATAAATAGATGCCGTTAGGTTTAGAGCTTCTGTCAAGTTCCAACATAATTCGTAATTATTACATGTAAAATTATGCTTTATAACTAACTAATTAACCATCACGCTGTTTCAGCGCAGGGGTAGGCAGAGAGGACGGACCACCAAACAACTCTAACTTGGCACACACTCCTTGCATAGTTCACATATATACTCTTCTATTATTCTGAGTCTTGACATGGCCCGACTCAAGTATCTGATTCACTTGGTCGATTACTGATAACTGCTTTATATTCTGTGAAAAGCAATAAAAAAATACAATATACAATTAAATAAATAAATTAAAAAATAAACGATACTTTTTTTAATTAGCAGGGGTGCCAGGGTTCACGGGGTGAAATTTTTCCCGGTCTTGGCGGGGAATGCGTCTGCCTACCTGTTGCGTGGCAGGACCGGGTCGGGAAAGACTGGTTGAGGGAGACCTTCTGACCTCTCGAGCAGGACTCTACCGGAAAATCGCCTTGCGCCGCAGTTGGAGGGATGGATTCATACGTCCGCCACTGCTGGACACACTAACCCCCAGATTCATACCCCCTATACCTCCGATATCTTTTTCTTCACAGAACTTCCTCTTCTTCTTTTCCTAAAAAGCCCCTCCATAGAGCATCCCAAGGATGACATATGCTTTGAGGGGATTTTTTTTCTTCAGACCTGACAAACCTCACCGCTTGAACCCGGGCACCCATGATAAGTCACCAAACGAAGCGAACCTCTTCACGGGGTGTCCTATGGCAGAGGTGTTTATTATCTATTAAATGGTTTCCAGAGCGGCGGTATCCGTAACATGCCTCCCAAATCGGCTATCCTTGACGTTTAGTGTTGGTGTGCTCAGATCAAAGATATTGAAAAATAATATAAGTAGGTATAGAACAAAGTAAACGAAATATTGAGCTCACTTATTGAATCCAATCGGACCCATAGGCTTGTTTTCACGATAATTTACTGTTGCCAGACATACGTATGACGTATCTGACTAATTAAATACAAATAAAATCGCACCAATAGAAATGCACGTTTGTTGAATCGGCTTTGATATTAATTACGCTGCTGCAGATCTTGGATCAGGTACCTGCTAAAGTTGCCATACCTGCTACGAGGTCCCTACCGCGGATATAACGTCATTACAACATAATCACCTACCTATTATGACGCTAAGTTATTCGGTCTTTCAACGAAAACAATTAAAATTAATGAATTGGTTATTATAAGCGCAGGAAGAGCGGTGACTGGGCAGAAAAGATGTTCATACACAAAAAACATGATTAAAACGGATATTAAAACCCTATACATGATTAATTAACAAGATAGAAAGTTGGAAACAAAATATGAAGGACTTCACTGTCAAAAACATTTAGCGGGGACGACCGTACGATGAATAATTTTATGCAGGGCCGCGACGGATAGGTGGAGACAGATAATAACTTAAAATAATTATAATATTACAGTAAATAAGTTATCTACTGGGCATTACGAAGTCCTGTTTTAGCTCGACCGTTTGGCATTTCATCCGACTGCATATTTCTTTGTACGTTCCGTTTTCAGTTTCGATAAACTGCTGCACCTACTTTTTATTCAAGAAATTTTACCAGGTGGCTAACTTTTACCGAGCTTTTCAATATTATGCTACCCCAACTGCCTGATATTGATTTAGGTAATTGTGTATAACTTTTGAGGGATATTCCCATCAATGTAACATATCATTCAAGAAAAGGATAACACTAATAATCTAAAAGAAAATATGAAAGAGAAAAATAAAAAGATAACGGTCCCATCTGGGATTCGAACTGAGAACCTCTCGTCTTACAAGCGTACAACCGTGCCTTCTCAATGAAAAAGGGTAGTTGCCAATAATATAAAAAAAAAATAGACGAAGATAATATTTTCATTGTTTGTTTTTGGGGTGTTGTGCCGTGTTGCGCTACCTCCTTCTTTAGCCGACGATTCGGACAGCGTTGCAGTGTCCATCATCAGGGCAGACCAGATCTGAGAGGGATTCAGGTGAGATGAGAGGGATTCTCAACTAGATTCAACGAAAATATACGATGTTATAATATTAAAAGCCCTTATTAAAAATTCGCAAACCTCTCAGTGTATAGTCACGTTTAATAACAACAAACCTTAACCCTTACACATAGAAAAAAGGGTCATAGATTAAATTTACTTGAACAATTAGACATCACTAAACGATTAAATGACCCTAATTTAACATTAATTAACAAAGTAAGAAAAAATATTTATTCCCCACTTATCAGTGTGTTCACAAGACCTTAACAATATAACACATTTATATAAGCCAATAGCAGTCACGCCAATATTAAACAATTTAGAAAACATTAAAATTTAATGTGGGAAAACAGATTTCAAGTACCCCATAAAATAGAAAATCTATTCCCACAAATATTTTCTCAGTAAATCGGTTTAACCGATAATAAGAAATCATTTTAGGCGTCTTAAAAATTGAAATTGTGCGGGGGTGAATAGAATCATATTAATAAGTCATCTAACAGTGGTCTAATCACAATTTGAAAATGGCCTTGTAAGCCGAAACAGCAGTCCGAATAAAAAAAAACTAAAATATTCGCAGAACTTGTTAACAAAATTATTTAATTTGATTTACATTATTTAAAAAATAAATAAATGGAGTTCTACGAATTAATATAAAAACAATCAATAAGAAATGTGGGTAAGTTTTGAATAAACGTAGGATTTATCATTTAATTAATAACTGATAACTTTGTATAAACCACTTTTTATTATATTAACATATTCTGAAGAAGATAACATTGTTATTGAAACATGTCGATATTGTTTATTAAAAAGTGGTGTATACAAAGTTATCTCTTATTAATTAAATAATAAATAATGCCACAAAGTTATTTTGCAAAGATTGAAGAAGTAGGATTTATCTTTTCACAATTTCTGTAAATATCGAAACGTTTTATGATATTCTACATGACCGACGACAAACTATTTTAGTAGGTAGGTACATTTCATCAAATTCAAGGAACCACAACATAACACATTACGTAAAGATTCCTTAAATTACACAAACAAAAGTCAAATCATAATTAATATTTAATAACAATAAATGTAACTTTTTAATTTTTCAATAAGTATTTTTTGTTCCAGGAATCCAACGCACAGCCTTACGACTTCTAATCATAATCATCACTCTTGGCTCTACAGCCCCTGGTGGGTGTTGGCCTCCTCAAGAGTCTTCCTCCACTCATCTCGATTTTGTGACAGCTCTCTCTAGTTTACAATCTCCAAGCCAGATATATCTTTGAGGACGTTGTCGTTCCATCTTGATTTTGGTATTCCCAGGCTCCTTCGTCCTGTCGGTCTTGAGTTCAGCAGGGACTTTGGTGCTTGACGCTTGGTCATTCTCTCTACATGACCCAGCCACTGAAGTCTTCCCAATGACGTTTAGATCCCTAAACAGAGTAATATACCTCATTGTTATAACGTCTGCGCCAAAATCCATTTTCTGAAACCGGTCCGAAGATACGCCTCAAATTTTTTCTTTCATAAACATTCAGTGCTCGCTGATTCTTCTTAGTTAGTACTTAAGTCTCAGCTGCGTATGTGAGTACTGGTCTGATAAGTGTTTTGTACACTAATATCTTGGTGTTTCTGAACAGCAGTCTGGATTTTATTTTTTTTTCGAAGAAAACTTCTTCTAAAAGGTTGTCACTTTGTGATGTCTTTATTTATTTATTAAAAGAAAATAACTTAGTTTACATCACTTTATTTATTGTACACTATCAACATGTTTCGTGAACCATGTTCACTTCTTCAGGAATAAAAGTATACATACTTCTATTATACATACTTTTATTATGTATACTTTTATTCCTGAAGAAGTGAACATGGTTCACGAAACATGTTGATAGTGTGCAATAAATAAAGTGATGTAAACTAAGTTATTTTCTTTTAATAGATTTTATTTTGGTTTTGTAGGCGGTAATAACAGCGATTTGCGTTCACTATGCGCTTCTGGATCTCCTCTGTGATATTAATTATTCTCGTTTGTTATCAGGGAGCCTAGGTATGTGAATCTTGGTACCGTTTCAAAATTTTGGCTTCCACATGAGAGAGTTAGGGTTTGTTGAGTGCATCCTACGGCCATGTATTTGGTCTTCTGCTGGTTTACTGTGAGACCCATATTTTTAGCAGAACTTTCGAGATTAATGAAGGCGTCACGTAAAGCATCGGGAGTTTTACAATCATAACTTCTAATAATAATAATAATATTTGGACGATTTATATAGCGCCGTTTTTGTGAAAAATCACCTCAAGGGCGCTGTACAAACTTACCATACATGCCTAAAATCTAGAAAGACTACAAGCTAGACAAACAATTAAAAACAACTTATGGCTAAAAATTGCATACACCGGTTCATTGATCACCGATACGAAAATATATGTACAATATTTTGACCAATGAACGCGATGCTGCCTAAAAATGAATTAATACAGGACCATATTTACCTGGGAGGTCGCTTGAAATTAACACTGTTTATTGTCTATTTAATGAAATTTAGATAGAGTTCGCACGCAGAGGACATAATTGTGAACACATGTTGTTTAATCCTGAAAATATTTTAATATTAATATGTAATATATTCTTTAATGAGTGTATTTTGGAAAGTAAAAGGAACATTTAATGGTGGGCGGTGCGGTAGTACAAGGATTTGATCTTCCGAGAGACAGATTGATGTGTAAGGATTCGAGTAATTTTAATTCAGTAAGAAAAGTGCGATTAAGACATATCCTAGGCAATACAAGTATGATACTCTCAGATAGCTATATTTAAATTAAGTTAAGGGTATGATAGCCCGAAAAGGTAGGTTAAGTCTGTTGGGCTTTTTATGCATCTTAATTCCGGAGGGAGTCTATTCCAAGCCTTAGGCCCAGATACTCCGAAAGCACGATCTCCGAACTTAGTATTTGGCTTTCGTTTGGGTTCTATTAGTCTGATTATAATACTTAGTTCCAATCATAATACTGTGATAAAATTGTATAAAAAATACCATTACACTAAGAAAAACATTAAATTAGTTCTTCTATCTTTGCAAAATAACTTTGTGGCATTATTTATTATTTAATCAATAACAGATCACATTGTATATACCACTCTTTAATAAACAATATCGACATGTTTCAATAACAATGTTATCTTCTTCAGGACACGTTAATATAAAGAAAAATAAATGACAAACAAGTACAGACAAATTAGAATAAACCATAACATAGACGAAATATTAAAAAGTAGAGGTGATTAATGGCTCAAAACTATTATTTTAAAAATATCATATTTTGGAAACAAGTCATTCTTTTGATATTAATACAGGTCTTAAAATTTTACACACTAACACTACGGGCATATAATTGGATAATTTAGAAATTTTAGAAATTAGAAAAAGCATTAATAGTAATTTAAATGTTATAAATAACCAAACATTTTTTAAAAATAGCCATCTTTTAAATTTATTTTCTTATTAATACTTACAAAAATTATTTATTTTTTGATTTAGACTAATTATTTTAATTATTTCTTCTTAAAAGTTTTTTATTATCTAAATGCAATTTTATTTTTCTTTAAATAATTTTTATATTTAATTTTGTATGACTATTTTTATGATTTTTAAGCAATTAATCACCTCTACTTTTTTTAATATTTCGTCTATGTTATAGTTTATTCCAATTTGTCTATACTTGTTTGTCATTCATTTTTCTTTATATTAACATATCCTGAAGAAGATAACATTGTTACTGAAACATGTCGACATTGTCTATCAAAAAGTGGTCTATACAAAGTTATCTGTTATTAATTAAACATTAAATTGTTTGCTCAGTTGAGAAAGATTAACATTTAAAGTAATGTAAGTACCAATAATTCCTTAATAATAACTTATCTTTTCCAATAATTCTTTTACTTCTTCACCTTATTCTTATAATGCAAAATAACAACATAAACTCTAACTAACTAACTAACTAACCATCACGCCGTTTCCCCGCAGGGGTAGGCAGAGAGGACGGACCGCCACACAACTCGATCTTGGCACACACTCTTTGCCTCGTTCACATTCATACATCGTCTCATACATGCTCTTCTATTATTCCGACTCTTCACATGGCCCGACTCAAGTATCTGATTCACTTGGTCGTGCCATGTCTTCCTCGGGCGTCCCCGACTTCTTCTACCATTCACATTTGCATCATATATTCTCCTAACACTCCTTTCCTCGTTCATTCGCTCTACATGCCCAAACCATCGGAGAGTCCCTTTCTTAATCTTACACATCACGCTTACGTCAGCCTTGCATTCTTTGCGGATATCCACGTTTCTCTCACGATCGTACATGGTTTTACCACACATTCGCCTCAGGGATCTCATTTCTACAGCATTCAGTCTGCTTTCATCCTTCCTCTGCCAGTTCCATGCCTCACTGCCATACATCAGGGTAGGTACCAGCACTCCATTATGGACGGCTAGTTTCGCGTCTTTGGACAGTTTTTTATTACCGCCAACGGCATTCAGTCCTCCATTAATGGAATTACCGGCATTCACCCTTCTTTCAATATCTCTATCAGCCTTCCCATCTTTCGTAAACATACTACCCAGATACACAAACTCATCCACCTGCTCCAAGTATTCATCATTCACAACTATATTGCATACTGTTTTCGTACTCTCTCTTTCAAACACCATGACTTTAGACTTACTTACATTCATCATTAACTCATTCTTCATACATACTTCGTTCATCCTAGACACGAGAGACTGTAGATCTTCCATACTGCTAGAAATTAGCACCGCATCATCAGCATACAAAAGGCAACATACTTCCAGATTACTCAATTTTGCGCCCAATCCCATCTCTTTCAATTCTTGCATACAATTATCCATGTATAGATTGAATAACCACGGTGACATTACGCAGCCTTGTTTAACACCTTTTGTGATGTCAAACCACTCCGTAAAATCGCCGTTCACCCTAACACATGCAACGCTTCCCTTATATAGCGACGCAATTGCCTGAATGAGCTTCGTATTCACTCCGTACTTGGACAACACCTTCCATAGCTTTTTCCTGTCAACTCGGTCGTACGCTTTTTGTAGATCTACAAAGGCACAGAAGAGTTTCTGGTTTTTTGCAAGAAACTTCTCAGTGAGCATACGCAATGAGAAAATCTGGTCCATGCACCCCCTTCCACTCATAAAAGCACCTTGCACATCCCATATTTTATCTTTTGTTTCCATTCTTACCCTTTCAATCAATATTCTACCATACAGCTTGCCCACTGAACTTAGAAGGCTAATAGCCCTATGATTCCCACATTCCATACGTGACCCTTTACCTTTGTATAATGGCATGATTACAGCCCTTCTCCAATCTAATGGCGTATAACCCTCCTTTAAACATTGGTTAAAAAGTCTGCACAGCCATGTTAGAATAATACGACTATCTCCTTTAAAGTATTCGGCAGCAATATTGTCGAAACCCACAGCCTTGCCACTCTTCATGCATTTAATTGATCTTTTTATTTCATCCATACTGATTTCGGTAACATTCACTCCATCATCGTTCATAACCGATTCACCGCTGGGATCACAACCACTCGGGTTACTTTCGAAGACTTCCTCGAAATATTTCTTCCATCTCTCTTTGATTTCATTCTCATTCGTCAACATTTGTCCATCTTTCGATTTTATCACTTTCATGCTTCCGTTCTCTGGACCACTCCGGGACCTTTTGACCTCCTTCCAAAACAGTTTTATGTTTTCTTGGAAGTGGTTTGTCATTTTGATTCCCTCTTCTTCTTCCAGGCGTTTCTTTCGTTCTTTCACCCCAACACTTACTCTTTTCTTGCATATCTTATACACTTCTTTCGCTCGATCTCTCTCTTCGCTTGAAACACTGCCAATCGCTATCAGACGTAACCATGCTTTCTTCTTCTCTGAGACCAGTGCTTTGATCTCATCATCCCACCATGCATCACCTTTTTTCCTACCTTGCTTACTTATTCCACACACATCTCTAGCAGATTCGCATAGACTCACCTTAATGTGGTTCCATGTTTCCTCTATGCTTAGAACGTCCATTTCCTTCTCATTCAATCTCATTTCTGCACAATTCTCATATTCACTTCTGACATAATCGTTTTGTAGTTTTTCTATTTTGACTCTTGTTGGAGCTGATACCGTTTTCACCTTAGAGCGCCAGCCGCGAAAGAGGTTTACTTTTGACACCACCAGAAAGTGATCGGTTTCAACCTCAGCTCCTCTGTAACCTCTTGTGTCCTCGGTAACGGCTCTCAACCTAGAGTCAATTACTACAAAATCGATTATCGATCTTTCAATTCCTCTTTCCCATGTATACTGATGGATACCCCTATGATCGAAGAAAGTATTCGAAACAAAAAGGTTCCACTCCAAACATACTTCAAGTATTCTATTCCCATTGTCATTCGTTCTTTTATCCCCAAACATACCTAAGGCCGAATCAAATCCGTCACGTCTAATACCGACCCACCCGTTCAAATCGCCCGCCATTATAATCTTTTCATTCAACTCTTTTAGTCTCATTACATCATTCACATTAGTCCAAAAATCATTTTTCACTTCATCACTTTCAGAATTAACAGGGGCGTAGCAAATAATAAGAAACACCCTTGTCAAACCAATTTTGAATCGGATCCACATTATTCTCGGACTTACACATTCATATTGCAACATACATTCAACCATTCTGGGAGACAGTAGCGCTGCAACACCCTGACAAGCCCTCTCTGTATCTGGTCTCCCAGACCAGATGAGGAACTTATCATTATGCTGCAATGTACCGCTCTCTTTTTTCATACTCTCAGTTATACAAAGTACGTCCAAACATTTGCCTTTCATTGTATCACATAATTCATTCATCTTTCTTTCCATTCCTCCTCTTATATTCCATGTACCAATTCGGCATTGCTCACGTTCCGTCCTCCTCTTTGCGCCACCGAAGGGATGGCGATGTGATGGATAGCGAGTCTCATCGACAGAAGTGTGCATAATAATTAGTCAATATTTTCAACCAATACTAATGAATGTATATCGCAAACTGTAAACTTATGGACATCCCTAGCATGGAGGGTGAAATATCATAAAAAAAACTAAACGTACTTTCGATAATTCATGTATTAAATAAATAAAGTAAACTTTTACTCCATAGAAATGCGTTCGTAAAAACTGCTTTGCAGTTGGTAGAAAAACTAGTTAACAGGTGCGACGCGACGTTAAATATAATACGCCAACTAATTTAATTGCCATTTAAACCATGGATGGTGATTAACATCTCAAAGTATTTAATATTCGTAGTGGAATTGCAGTAAGAAATATTATCTGATATGATTATGTAGATGCGATTGTAGTGAGACAATAACATTAGGGATATTTTAAAATATTCACAGCAAAAGGGGCGATAAAAGGTTTTGTCTGAAATTTTAGACATGGAAATCAAATTAATTAAAACAAATAAAAATTTTAATGCTTGAAAAATTTATGTTAAAAATGGAAAATATTGTACAAAATTCAGAGTGTGCAATTCACACGCGGTAAAAGTGAAACCTTCAGAAAACTAAAGTAGACAAGAGTGGGGATAAAACAAAGCACCGCTCAAAGAGAAGACCGATAGGCTACGAAGCGCCGCACAAAGAGGAAAACGATTGTACTATCTCATTTTCTCGCAAGCTAAATTCTATAGATGTTTCTTTTTGTCTATTTTTCGTTTCATCGAGTTTCAAATCACAACGGTGCTAAAGAAGTTTTTACTTCAAAAATTTTCCTCAGAAAATGTGAGGGCATTTAGAGATTTTGCGTAAACAGTGATATTTAATTTATAAAGTTTTAATATGATACCGCACAAGAGTCACCACTGCTCCCATCTGGAGCCAGTGAGACAATAGCATCCCCAATTGAGATATGTTATGAGGCTGAAGGTAGTGGAGAGGGGAAGGAGATGGGAAAGAGGAAGGTGGGGAAGCACCTGGATATTCAGATCTGGTCACCAAGTCATGTCAAGCAACGTTTCAATTCTGAATGGTAGTTATACACAAGCTATGCATATTATAGAGTGGGTATGCATGCTGGAACGTGCCGCAATGAGCCATATTATATTAATTAATTGTGAAATAACACAAAATAAAATAAAAATTTTACCTGCGACCTTAAAATTACTTACCTGTCGACTACGGAGGCCGTCAATTCATCAGTGATAAGCTATAATAATTTGTAAATTTTTTTAACAAAAACTAACTTTGTTTTAACATTTTTTTACAAATTTATCGTGTTTCTAAAAAAAAAAAATTAAAAATTTCATATAAGCAAAAGCTTCTTGTAGTACCGATATAAAAGCGACGTTCATAGATATTCATGATTTTTTTTTTTACTCTCACATAGAGATTTTTCAGTGAAATGTTCCGAAATAATTCATGCATTAATGAAGCGCATTGGACACGAACATTAAATTCAGACACACATTAAAAGAGGTAATAAAAAGTAGGTACTCACGCCCTGTGTGATGACATTTGGCAGCGGCAATTATTAATTTCAGCGACGAGGTGGCAGTGACATCAAGAGGGCGAACCAGAACAGATCGAGAAAAAAAGAAATAAATACATTATAGAATATTCTATTTTAACAGAACAAATTCATCAAGCAAACATAATATTAAAACACATATAAAACTTATTTCCACATAATTTATTTTTGACAGTAACCGGTTTCAGCTTGTTAAAGCCATCTTCATAGTGGTATCTACAAATAACTCTCAATCTATAGTTTATATAAATAACTTACGCGAGAGAGGGTGACTACCTCCTAGTCTAAATAGATTTTATTCAATTTATGTGGTTTTTTCCATATTTGTTGCCATGTCGTCTTTGACTATTGGATTTTTAGTTATTTGGCTGTTAGCAGTAGATATATTAGTAGACTTGTAATCTATAAACTCGAGATAATTATGGTCTTTGCTAAAAGCTAAATAAATATTCCATCGTCAAAGACATGGCAACAAATACGAAAAAAAAACATACAAATTGAATGAAATTCTTTTAGACAACCCCCTCCTTCTCCCCCCATATTTATTAACAAATAGCTGGGTTACCCGGCTTCGCTCAGGACAACATTCGAGAGTATTCTGGAATGTTCCACAATGATGTACCCGAACATTCCACGACATACTCCACCACTCCTTCCAGAACTTTCTAGAGCTCAATCGAACCTTCTAGAACTTTCCGGAAGACTGTTCTGGAAATTTCAAGAGGGCGAAACTTCCAGCCCTATATCTATATATTTAAAAGCACGCCCCTTAGGTAAAAACGGTTACCCTTATTCCCTAGGGGGGATAGAAGTCTACCACACCATCTCCCTTGATCGCACCTGGATTCATTTCTGAGTTTTTGCGGTCAGCACGTTTTTTTAAACTTTATTTTCTAAAATATATTGATGATTAGGTATTTGTACCAGTCTGAAGATGGCTTTAACAAGCTGAAACCGGTTACGGTCAAAAATAAATTAAGTGGAAATAAACACATCAAACATAATATAACAGATTTTTTTTAGGGTCAAATTCGCATAGCAAACAGATCAATATAATATTTACTGTAACAGATCACTAAGAAAGTTGTTGGTAAAAAGCAACGCAATTATCGCCACATGCACAAAAAATAAACAAAACGCTAGAGTATTTAATCGACCAATTATTATGAATTTTTACACGCACAGAAGAATGGCATGCAGCGGAATTTCAAACATCATTTCAAGATCGAAAAAAATTACTGGTTTCATAATACGGGCGCTCAAAAATAAGATTTTCTACGCTTATCGAGATGTAAAGATACCTCTCTATTTTAACAGACATGCCATGGAGCAACACAGTGGCGCAGTGACAAACTTGAAGCCTCCCGAGAAAGCTTGTCGACCCACCATTTCATCTATACATTATCTCTAAGTCCAGCGTACATTTTTACAGAAAGTATATAATTTGTAAAGATATTGAATAAATATAAATATAAAATGACTTGTAAAAGAACGTTAGTTTACGAGGAATTGGCACTTTTATGAATTTCGAGAAAATCAACACATGAGATCAGTTCAATTCAGATTTTTTTTGTTTTTTTTTTACTAGCTAACTTTGACTTCTTAACTGTAAAAAATGTATTTGCAACATTTTACAATATTTAATATTGCTATTTTATTGCAAAAAAAGCTCATAAAATAAATCCAATAAATTAGGAATTCGAAATTCACGAAAGTGCCAAAGACTCAAAAAGTAACGCCTTTTTACTAAAGCTAGGCGTTCGTTTTCTGGTCCGTCATGAGTCATGAGTCAAAACGGCTTACAAGCCCTCCAAAAAATAACGATGAGTTTTGGGACACCTGTACACATTTTCAAACAGTATTATTTGTTAGTTTACTCGTTTCCCAATTTTAGGGTGGGTAATTTGCGAAGATAGAAATTAAGGCAAAGCTAACTGTAGACTTTTCTCAGCAAGTCGACAATAGTAAGAATGCAATTATTTACGCATTTAGATCATTTTGGCATCAATGGACGCTTATGTAATTACTGTGACGATTCACGGTAAATGTAAAGTGACGGCATAAAAAAGGCAATAACACAATAATGCTGCAACTCTTTCTTATACACTTAATAATAACGGTCTTAAATGAGACAAACGGTGAACGTATGTTTGAACCCCTTAAAGGAAACATACAATCATTATCGTGCATTTCCTTCACACGTGTAAAGAAAATAAAAAGCAATTTCAGTCCAAAAAAGTTGGACTTCGGAGGAAACAGCCTCACGTATTTTGTGTGTCTCACCATTATTTAATTATTATTGTAAGAAAGAGCTGCAGCATTTAAGCGATAAGGAAAGATAGCCGTAATTATAAAAGCGTCCATTCTCCAAAATCTTACCAATAAAAATAATTCCACAATCCATTTTGTCTCCATCCTCTTCAATAGACTATAACTCACCGGGCGTTCCGGCCTTCCCCGTTAACAATTCAATCTGTTAACATATCTGTTTCTTCGATTCTCAACGAAAAATAAAGAAACAACTAATTAGAGAGCACTAAAACGAGTTATAAGTAATAACACTAATAACAAAACGTTTATTTCGCCAAACACACGAAATGTGTTGATTCTCCCATCGCCACGTAAATACAAATAGTGTGGACTTTGAAAAAATGCATGCATATGAATGAATGCAGATGTGTTTTTAATTGCTTGGTGTGTTGTACGCCCACAGCATTTTAGTTTATCGCCCTCGTAGAGCCGGGCGCAAGTGTGCGTGGCGATGTATACGTGTACGCCTGCGCGAGTGTGTGTAACGTGATTTACCTACCGCACATAAACCGGCGGACATTGACATCGTTTAATAACGAAGAAAAATATTTCACATGTGTACAAGGACAACATGTCCGGCCTCCTCCCATCGCGGGGGATTTGTTATCGGGGAAAATGCGCGTCGTTCCGAGCAACCGCGGCCCCTCGCGGAGTCGGCCCGAGTCGGGCGCGGAGCCCGGGGTACTGACATTACTAAGCTTTCATTCGAATCGTACTATTTCTGAATCCTACTCATATACAATGCATATTCAGTTTATTACTTAATAATCTCAATAGGAAAACTCGATGCACGTAGACAGGAAGGTTTCTTTACTGGCATTCCTTTATATTTCAAATTTCTGTCAGTGTTCGATTGTGTTGAGACGGGAAACCAACCCGCGTCATAATGCTCAAATACAAAAATACGATTAGAACGGGTTTTTCACAGAATATGAAAAAATGTATCAAATTGCAAACTTAAAATTCATGTTTCGTAAGAGGTTTTATTTAAATTCTATTATTATTTCATAATAGGCCGGTTAATTCACAGCATTTCTTGGATGATAACGAATTTCAATAGGACTAGAACTTGAAATTTAGATTTGAAATTTAACAGATTGTTCAAATTCTGTGAAACACACTTCCTTGAGTGATAATAACTTCGAAATTTTGAAATTTTATGAATTGTTCAAGGTCTGTGAAACACCTATCCTTCGACGATAGCAGCACTTAAAAGGACTTTCACAGAAATTGAATATAAACTTTGAAATTATATGAAATGTTAATATTCTGTTAAAACAACATGCCCTCAGTCTATTAATTAGTGTACAAGGCAATTTCTGTACAGTAGGTACCTAGAAAAGTTTTCAGTCTTACCTGGGTTAGTTTACGGTGAATGGAAATTTAAATAATTCGATTAAACTAATCTCTGTGAGAGCTCGTCCTCTTCCTTCTCACGCGTCTTGTTTGAAAACGAAAAATGCAGAAGATACTAGGAAAGTCACTAAGTCACGTACGATACCTCGCTGCGACTAGTATATGTTGCATAATCTCTGAAATGCTTAGTGTATGAAATATATCTGAAAACAAAAATAATAGTAGTTTCGATGGGTTAGATCTTTTGATTCGTTGTCGATGTGTTTGTGTCCAATGTCATACTCACGGTGGCAGGATCCTGAAGTCCAAGATGAACATGAAACAAAGGAAAATAAATATATTAGTACAATTATTATAACAATCTTGTTTTATATCATGATAGAAAAGAGTTTTTTTAAATTAAAACTTAGTTCCATAAAATAAAAAGGATTGCATCATAAGCAATATTATTTCAATAGTGGTTTAACTATCTTACTAATATTATAAATGGGAAAGTTTGTATGGATGGTTGGTTGGATGTTTGTTACTCTTTCACGCAATAAATATGGAATGGAATTTAAAAATTCTTTCACTAATCGAAAGCTACATTATTTGCGAGTAAAAACGGCTTTATATATTGGTAAGCTCTGGCGTTATGAATGAGCTGTGGCGTTATGAAATTATGTATCATACGTTTTCTGTCCCTAACAAAATCAAGTTATTGCAAACGTCAAACAAATTGGTACCTTGGAAACAATGTTTTTTTTTTTAAATTTTAGGCTTAAAAAGAGTGCTTTGTTGTGATTAAAAAGAGTACTTTTTTGGTCGTAGTTAATATCTACATATCTCTAAAAATGTTCATTCTCCGAACAAAAAGCATAACGTTGCTATAAAGCGTTTGAAGTGGACTAATTTTTTTAGGTTTTTTTTGGATTCAAATGTGAATAAAATACTTAAAAAGGGAGTAGGTACTTAAAATAAATTTCTATTTCTATAATTTAAATATTTTCTAAAATAGAATTTTTATTAGCGAAATGTCATTCTCAAATTTTGAAATTTTCTACCATAATTATTTTCAGCAAGAATAATAACAATTATGCCAAGAAAGCGTAAGTCGAATCTAAGCAAAAGCTCTAATAAAGCTCGAGCTATGAAAGTTGCAAGACTTGAAGAGACATTTCCACAAGCTTAAGTGCGAAAACTTAAACATGCGTTGTTTCAGGCAGCACACAGAGCTGCTGAGTCAACAGAACAATCCCAAGCTCGCCGTCAACAGCATGCTGAATATCTATCATCTGAACGGGCTGCTGAGACACCAGAACAGTCCCAAGCTCGCCGTCAACAGCTCAATGATCATAAAAATCAGTTTAGCCGTTCTTGAGTTATAAATGGTGTAAGTAACCAGACTTTGTTTTACATATAAATTTTTTTTTAAATGAGCTCCATATAGGAGACGATGAGGAAAATAATTTTCCATCTAATGTCATCTTTGGGGATGATGTGTGGAGGGTTTTTTTAAGGAAAGGGAGGAGAGGAGAGTTCTTAGAAGGAAAGGGGTTTAAGGGGTGGGAAGGAATCTGATGTTCAATATTTACCAGTCAACCACCTCCAAGACCTAGACAAACCTCACCACATAAACCCGGGCACCCCTGCTAAATCACCAAAGTAGCGAATCACTTGGGGTGACCTATGGCAGAGGTGTTGGTTATCCAATAAAGGTTCCCGGGGCGGCGGTACCCATTCACGCCTCCCAAATTTGGATTAATATCGCAGTTTAAATAAGTTACTATTTCGATTCAGAGGTTCAATATTTTATTTGTAAGCAAACATTAAAAAAAATGTTAAATTAAAATAAAATATAACAAGTTGGTACGAGAATTTTATTTGTCTTATAGATATTTGTTGTTTATATTATGTGATTTTTTTTAAACAGAGAAAATTGGAGGAATGGGAAATGACATGGGCTACTTTTTATCACGGAAAAAAATTTTCATTAACGTGGGAAAATTCTTTATACAGTAATTTCCCACTAATACCGTGCGAGCGAAGCCGCGGGTAAAAGCTAGTACAATAATACACAAATAACTTAAAATATTTCGACGCACTAACTATACTAAAGACACACAACAAACATTGTTAACCACCAGTTTGTCTAGTCTGTAGTTAGATCATGGGAGAAGCACCCTTGAGGTGATTTTTCACAAAAACGGCGCTACACAAATCATCCAAATATTATTATTATTATTACTGAAAATATCATAAATGAAAAAAAAAACTGAAACATGCAATCGCATTTACCTCCAATGTGTGTATTTGAAGTTTGATACATTAATTTATTTTTATAAATTTATCTCCAATGTATAAATTTTCCAGCGTTAGTGGTCTGGAATCGAATAGTCAGAAACCAAATCAAAGTATATAGTTAGATAATGGTCTAGAAAACCGGAAGAGCTACCACAATATTATAAAATAAAAACTTGCCAATAACGCTAAGTTTAAGGGGCATTATAGTCGATACGATACGATTGTACCCCTCAGCCAGGAGCACTCCTGTCCCGGTGAGACCGGTACACCGAGGGGCACTGATTTGTTAGGACTAGGAACACGTGCTCTGAGGATGGGAAGGAGGTTGGAGTTTAATCGACCGGTATACATGGCAACCTAATATTTCAATATTAGAATTTAGGATGGGCAGGAACAAAGGAATGGATTGAGCGTTATAAAGTTTTTTTTTTCTTAATGTCTTCCTTCTTCTTGCCTATTCTCGGCACTTCTTGTCACTTTCTGGCTTTTCTTGGACGTTCTTGCCTCTTCTTGGATTTTCTCGTCTCTTCTTGACTCTTCTTGTCTCTTCATGATTCTTGTTTCGTCTTTTCGACTCTTTTTGGTGCTTATTGGCTATTCTTGTCTCTTCTTGGATCTTGTCGCTTTTCATGTCTTTTCTCTTCTTGCTTCTTCTTGTCTCTTCTGTGATATTTCTGATTCTCCTTGGTCCTTTTTTAATTCGTCTTGTCACTTCTTGCTATTTGTTGACTCTTCTTGTTTCTTCTTGGATCTTGTCATCTCTTCTCGGCTCTTCTTGCACCTCCGTGGCTTTTCTTGTCACTTCTCTTCTTCCTTCTTCTGGTCTCTTCTGGGATCTTTCTGATTCTCCTTAGCCCTTTTTTACTTCGTCTTGTCACTTCTTGCATTTTCTTGCTATTTCTTG
Organism: Limnephilus lunatus; assembly: GCA_917563855.2. NCBI lineage: Eukaryota > Metazoa > Arthropoda > Insecta > Trichoptera > Limnephilidae > Limnephilus > Limnephilus lunatus. The sequence continues at coordinate 2,587,936 of OU830604.1, forward strand.
ACTCTTCTTGGATCTTGTCGTCTCTTCACGGCTCTTCTCTTCTTGCTTCTTCTTGGACCTTCTCATCTCTTCATGTTCCCCCCCCCCCTTTCTTACCTCTTCTTGCATGTTCCAGGTTCTTATTGTGTCTTAGTGGCTCTTCTTGCTTCTTCGAGCAGATCCATTGCTCGCCTCTCTTGGCTCTTCTTGATTCTTGTCATCTCTTCTGGGCTCTGATTGGTATCTTCTTGCCTCTTATTGGATGTTCTCGTCTCTTCTCGGCTCTTCTGGGATATTCTCGTGTTTTTTTGGCTTTTCTTGTATATTCTAGTCTCTTCTTGCCTCACCTAAATCTTCTTGTCTCTTTTCCTCTCTTCTTGGCTTTTGTTTGCTTTTTCTCGTCTCTTCTTGGCTCGTCTTGGATATTCTCATCTCTTTACGACTTTATTTGGCTCTTCGTAGTTTTTCTTATCACTTCTTGGCCTTTCTCGACTCTTTCCGGCTCGTCTTGTTTCGCATATTCGTATCACTGTTCAGATCCCATTTGTGAACGAATTAATCTGTATATGAAAAGTATTAACTTCTGAAATACACTATCATACATATATACACACTCATTTATCATTTTGAAAGTTATAGCCATTTTAGAATCGTGGCAATCCGACCGGTTCATACGAAGTCTAGCTAGAATGTAAATAGAATGTTTTTCACGAAATATCAAGTTCAAATTGACCGATTTTCTTGAAATTTGGCAAGAATTTTCTTTATATATATCCCTCTATGGTAGGAACTAAATTAAAAATTAAAAATTTTTGTTCTACCTACTATTTTAAAAAAATCGGAAAAGTAAAAAAATAACTGAAAAAAATCTTTGTTTTTGAGCAGCCGCCATTTTGTGAGATTTGTTTTTGGTCATTTTTTTGGTTCAGAATTCAAGACATTTGTACTGATAAAGAATCTACATTTTTCTTTATTTTTCGAATGACCAGAAGGGTTGGAAACGTGACAAGATGTGACAACACGCTCTTTATTTACCCCTCTACATCAACATCGCGTAACTTCATGAAATATAAATATATTTTTTGGAATTTTTTTGTGAATTCTTAAAATATAAATAAATATACTATAAAAATTTGAAGGATTAAATTCGGGCTTCTAGACTAGAATACCCCCATTATGCCTGCAATACACGACATCGTTTTTCAGCCCGATTCCAATTAGAGACTAAAGTCAACAATTTCGCTTTACGCGATCGCTATTTTCATCTCTATTTTCATATCTACGTTTTCAGTTGGCATCACAGCAAACAGCACGGTTCATGTGTTGTTTGTAGTGATGACAATTGAAAGCGTAGATATGAAAATAGAGATGAAAATAGCGATCGCGTAAAGCGAAAATTGTTGACTTTGGTCTCTAATTGGAATCGGGCTGAAAAAGGAAGTACGCATAATTTAATATTCGTTGTAATATTTACGATTATTTAATAAATCTACTTGTAATCACAAGAGTGATTTATTAGAAAGATATCCAACACATCCATTGTATTAATATTGGAAAATTAAGAGACACAATAAAAAGCAAGTTTTTGCGGAAACAAATCTACTACACTATATAAAGAGGTAAGGTTTGTTTGTTTGTTTGTTTGCATCGAATAGGCTCTGAAACTACTGAACCGATTTGAAAATTTTTTTCGCTGTTGGGAAGCTACACTATCCCTGAGTGACATAGGCTATATAATATTTTCAAAATAATTAGGGATCATTACTAAAACTCCAATAATGCAACCAAAGGTGTAAAAAAATTACTTAAAATATTCTTTACATCGCGTGCGCTGCGAAAACTATTGATGATAGAATAAAATAATGTACTACGACTTTGTAGAACACATCATTATTTACAAAAAAAGTCGTGACAGAATATGTCTAACTATTATGGTTATGCCACAATAAGTATTATTTTATTTTAAAAATTTAATTAATATGTCGCCGCTTGAAAAGGCTTTTTATTTGTATCTTGGTGTTAATCCTTATCAAAATAAATTACTTCACATTCAAGACAGCTTCAATACCTTTATTTAACTTTTTGAATTTTTCAATTCGGATATTTAATTAGAAAGATATCACGAGTTTAATAATGTTAGTATTAGAAAAAAGTTTCTGCTACGGGCCGGGCGGGAGAGGAGTCAAGAAATGAAGTGCCAGGGGGGTTGGCGGGACGGGGGAGCGGGAGAGCGGTGGCGGGGAAGGTGGAAGTGGAACGCTGGAGGTTAACGCACGGGAATGTACGCACGGGAGTAACATTTTATTTATTTAAATATGGCATTGCAACGCATGCCGGGAAACAGCTAGTATTTAATAATGATAAATATATTTTTAGAGTTTGACCACTATTCCACCGCATAACCATATTTCCATTGCCGGTGAATGGTAGCTGCTATTGCCGGCGCATAATTGAGACTTTTTCAAAGTGGTTTAGGTACTCTTGGTGGATTGCGATTATGGTGAGTTGAATTGCGGCAGTTTAGCCGGCCGATATTTTCCTATATACAGGACTATATTCCCACAGGATGACGCTTCGATGGCTATGCGATGGTTCGAGGCCGAAGCATCAGCCATCATATTAATAATTTGGGTTAATTTTTGCCAAATTGAATTAGCCCCTTAGGCTAATTTGTTCGTTTTTCGGAACAACTCACAGTCAAATAGAAATCCTTGCCTCCCTTGCTATCATAATATTTTTTTATTTTTTTATTTATTTAGTAAAAGATGATACAATTATATACATTATTTAAGAAATGTTTTGACTGCCCAACTATGAGGATTCCCGTTTTAGGACTGTGGATTCATCGTATTATATTGGAACCGAGTACCCGTGATTAAATCAATAGAATTTTATGGATGTCAGTCTCTCGCGGGCTAAATCCTATCACTATTTTTCGTGTCATCGAGTTTCGATTTCACAACGGTGCTAAAGAAGTATTCACTTAAAAAAAGGTAAATTTAGTAATAAATTATCTCCCTGTAGGAAAGAAAAATAATTGGATTTTTCGAAGAACAGCGGTGGAAAAAAATGTAATAAAAATGTGTGTCTATTGAAATGGATGTCCCATTTACTAAGAATTCTCACAAAAAACACAATCAACATATCGATTACCTGTAGGATGATCATCACGCTATACTGATTATGAATAACATAATGGGGCAAGACGGGTGGCAAGATCCAATCAAATGCTGGGATTACACTCTGAACAATGCACATTGTACGCCTACAATTTAGCCGGATAAAGTAGTGGTAAATAGATTATTAGTATCGGCGAATGTGTCGATAAGCAATTAGACAATGCAAGCAGTTCCGGATATCGAATTTGCATTAACACTCACGCAGAAGATAGAGGCGGAGGTACCGCGCCGCATATTAAATACTAACAAGCTGTGAGAAAAGAGAAAATCCTCAGCATTCGGCGTGTCGAGGCGCCATCGCACAATGGCGCCCGATCCCAAAGGGCGCTGGAAACCGTATAATAATACATTTTACGTATAATAATACATTTTACGCAGAAATAACACTCGGTTGGATGTCCTTAAGCTGGCTACTAATACCGGTCGTTACATCGCTGATACAATGCACTGTATTATGCTAGCATAAGGCACAGTTGAAGTGAAAAGAGCATGGGAATCATATTGCTTCTGCCGGTAAGCGCAGAATAAAAAAAACAGATTGAAGGATTATAACTGGCAGAAACGAATGAAGTAAAGACAAATAATTATGGTGTCACAAATGTCGTAAACAGAAAAACAACCTTTTCTTGGATAACCAACATCTCTTCCGTATGTCACCTAGTTTGGTGACTTAGCGGGGGGTGCCCGTGCTCATGGCGCGAGCTTTGTGTAAGTTTTGGTGGAGGATGTGTCTGCCCACCTTATGCGTGGCGGACCGGATTAACTGAAGAGAGAGATACTGTTTAAGGAAGACTCTCTCGACCCATCGCCTAGCACCGCAGTTGAAAGGATGGATTCATGCGTCACTCCTGGGCACACTGACCCCCAGATACCACCCCTCATACCTTTTTAGGACTTTCCCTTCTTCCTTTCTTAAAAAAGACTCCTCACACAGCATTCCCTAAGATGACATATGCCCTGAGGGTATTCATTTTCCTCAGTATGTAGCTATTGTAAAAAAAAACAAATGTATATTCAGTTAAAAATCGATAATTTTTCGAAACATTGGCAGTTTTACGAATTTTGTGAAAATCGACACCTCCAGTGCCAGAGCTATAAAATTCCATATTCTAAGATTTCCAGATAACTGAATAGCCCTGCTATTGAACTAAAAGTGCCCACACCTTTGCGAAAACGGCTGTTTCGCTTTATTTATGATTTTTTTTTTAATTATAAACTTCGACTCCCCTTGACTGTAAAAAAATTTGCACTTACGCATTTTTTTTATAAAATAAAAAATACTCGTGAATCTGGCAAAACGCATTTTTCCAAAAGTTTTGGGGCAATATTACATTTTTTTGGACTCTAATTAATAAAAGGGCTCTTCAAAGTTGCACATCAAAAATTGAAATTTTGAATTTTGTGGGTGTTTTTACGAAATTACGGGAGGTGTTTAAAGAATAAACTTGACCATTTAAAAAGTGGATCTCAGCAGTCCAGATTGATGGCAGAGAAATTTTATCTTTTACTAAAATGATCGTCTATCTAGTTAGTGATTTAGCAGGGGTGAGATGAAATGAAAATATCGGAATAAATGGAAAGCTAAAATGACAAACCCAAAGCGAGGAAAACTGAAAAATAGGAAGCCTTTACTCAGAAATATATAGAGCTGTTTCACCTTTTTTTTTCAAATTTAGCTTTAATTTTTTTTTTTACTTTAACTCCACACAGGAGGTCCTGTGGAAAATAATTCCCCTCAGGGCCTATTTCTTATTATCTCCTACTATCTTTGGGGATATTGTGTAAGGGGTCTTTTTAGGAAAGGAAGGAGAGGAGTCTGGAAGTCAGTATGTGGAAGTCAGGAGTGACGGACGTATGAATCTATTCCTGCCACTGCAGTGCAAGGCGAGGCTCCGAGAGAGTGCTGCTGGGGAGGTCAAAAGGACTCCCTTCAACAGTCTCTCTCGATCTGGCCTGTCACACAGTTGGGGAGCAGTTGCAACTGCCGTCAAGATCCGGACAAATCTCACCCCATGAACCCTGGCACCCTTGCAATATCACCATTGGTGATACAGAGGTTTGAATTATCCAATAAATGGTTCTCGGGGCGGCGGTACCCAAACTCGCCTCCCAAATTCAGTTATACAAAATGTGACAAGTATTTAAAAGCTTCAAATCTAAAAAAATTGTTTAAAGTGTCAGTAAACATTGTCACAGTATGCATGGGACTGTTGTGCGAACTGAACAATGGGTCGTAGTAATTATGAGCGATTTGGTATCTATGGACATACATTTCATTAGATTTTCTTTATCCCGATACACATAACATATAGGGAGGAATGCACGTGAGCACAGCTGGAAATAATGTAAGATTGATAGTATGTAAAATTAGCCTGAGTGGGAAAATGGCGAGAGATGTGTTACGCTAAGTATCAAAACTGGATGATAAGATGAAGAAGAAAATCATCTCCAACAATATTGATAGAAGAAGAAAATGCATTGCGCTCTTCTTGGATCTAGCCAAAGCGTTCGACACTATTTCAAACAAAATTCTTTAGAAAAAACTTCAGAGTATTGGCATTCAGGGTCAGCTACTTAAGTGGTTAGGTAGTTATCTAGAAAATAGGAGCCAAAGAGTGAATATTAACGATACTCTAAGTGATCCAGCTGATATTAACTTTGGTGTAGCTCAAGGAAGCACTCTAGGACCACTTTTTTTCAATATCTATATAAATGAATTATGTAACAGTTCATTTGCCGATCGTATTACCACTTTTGCCGATGACACAGTATTATTATTTGAAGGCAAAATTTGGAATGAAGTTCATAATAATTCAGAAATTGGTATTAACAAGGTAAAACAATGGCTAGACAATAATCTTCTCACTCTTAACACTGACAAAACTAAATTCATCCGCTTCAGTGCAACTCAAGCGGGACAACCAAGAGAAACTCAAAGAATTACTATACACCATTGCAGTGACCCAAACACTTGCAATTGCAATACCTTAGAATATGTGGATAGCATAAAATATCTAGGAGTTATGGTCGACAAGAATCTGAGATGGAATGAACATATCGACTCAATTGCCACAAAGGTCAGAAAACTCACGCATCTTTTCATGTCTATAAGAAATATTGTCTGCACAAAAGACCTGAAAGTAAAGTACTATGCCATGTGTAACTCATTACTTAAATATGCATCTTTAGGATGGGGAGGATGTACCAAATCAATACTGGACCCCTTAGCCAAAGCACAGAAATCTCTACTAAGGGTCATCCTAAAAAAACCTTTTAGATACCCCAGTAATCAAAGAGATAGGAGTTCTGGATGTGAGGCAACTATTCATAAGAAAATTTATATTATACACACAAAAATATCGTCACCTCTTCCCCTCCGTAGAACACTATCACAACACCCGACGTGCAGGGAGGAATCCAATAGTTCCACTTTCTACTATGACATCCCTTGCTAAAAGACAATATTCTTACCTAGGTCCAAAAATGTTCAATCTTATACCCGGTTCTTGGAAATTGAAAAGTGCAAGTGTCCTGCGTAAATTAGTCAATTATTGGACGTCAAAATACGCTCGTAATATATACGTTTTTACGTTTACTACTAATAATACGTTTTTCAAAATACGCTCATTACAGATAATATTATACATTATAGTTCTCAATTATCTACTTTGCTTGCGAACTGTGCCTTAATTTCTCTAAATAAACAATAACAGTGTTAATCTCTAGTGACCCTCCTGGTAATTATGGTCTTGTTTCTTGTATATATATTTTTTCGGCCTGTACAGTACATTTTTACAGCAGCATCGCGTTAATTGGTCAAATCATTGCCCTTGAGGTGATTTTTCACAAAAACGGCGCTATACGAGTCATCCATTATTATTATTGTTAGTAATAACTGGCAATCACTTCCCTGACATTTCAATGAAGCCGCTCATGTACTTCAAGAATTTCATTATCTCAAGAGAAGCCTTCTTGGACGTTTGTTTCAACCGTCAGACTCAACAATAATCTCATTACAAAACAATTCGTTTAGAAAACTCCCTTATACTACGCAAACACAGATTAGGTAATCTACATGCAGAAGTAACAAGTACTTTTAATAGCACCGAAAGAAAGCTAGCTCCTCTTTGTGGTGTGCTTCATATCCTCACCAGTCTTGTCTACTTTAGTTTTTGAAGGCTCCACTTCTACCGCGAGTGAATAGCACACTCTGAGTTTTGAAGTAAAACTTCTTTACGCACGCTTGACTTGGGGCGTAAGCTGGTGGATGCGTGACGAGAGCGTTAAGAAAAGTTTGATCGGGCGAAGCGAACGGAAGTTGAGAGGGAGATATAATTTAGTGAAGATAGAAAGAGAGAGAGTACATTTCGTATATTACTGTAGGGGCAAGAGAGAGAGGTGCGTGCACACATTTTCTTACTCTCATAGCCAGTTACGTTTCGTATATCTAAGACACAGTGCAGGCCTATTGTCTGTATCACAATGTAGGAGCAAGAGAGAGCAGTGCGCGTGCACATTTTCTTTCTCTCTTCTTTTATAAGTTAGTGAAGTTTTACTTCAGTCGTGTGGTCTAAAGGACACTTGTTTTTTTGTTTTTGTTTAAACTTTATTAGTTTATATTTTGTTTCTTATAGCCTAACAGTAATTATAGTTAAATTGAATCATATTACGTAGTATGTTTATACAGTGTAATGGATTTGTTTTATTTTTTGTGCGTATTTAAAGGTACTGTAAATAAATAAATATTTGCCCCTTCGAAACGCTATACAAGGTGTTAAGGGACGTACTTGATCTACTTACTTTTGACTTACTTCCTGACATTATTTGTAGTAATAAATGTGAAATTTCGGTCTCAGGTGACATTTCACATTTTTTTTTCTATCTAGAAAAGTTAGGTGTTTGATAGTTGGAGGCCGGGTAAGGGGTTGGTCGGTTACTCGTCTGAGTTTGATTTTGAAACAAAAAAAATTGAAAAAAAAAATTCTTCAAAAAAGTCACCGGAGACCAAAATTTCATCTACATTTTTTCACCAAATAATGTCAGGAATCACTGGTTAAAATAAATCAAGCACAAGTACTATACACTCTTTATATTATGTTGATATGGTCGAAATTTCGCGATGAAAGGTCTGCACAACAATGTGTTGGTATGATTTATCTGAATATTATAGACTCATTGAAACCGACCGAAAGAATTGAAAGCCGCAGTGTTATTAAACGATTTCATTTGGCAATCTCTGGCAGCCTCTGCCGGTATAAAATTATAGTTATTTTGGCTTATTAAAGGTAAGCTGTTGGGAAATTAGGCAGAGGGGCCCCGCCCGCTGCATACACAATTCAATACACACCGCTTGGGAGCGATATACCACGCGGAAGAAACACCACCGAACCACGAATTATTCTTTGAAGGATTACTACACGTGACGGATGAAGGAGAGACAGTTACTTCAGCGCTGGCATCTGCTTGTTGGTAAATATCGGTCCTTGGAGTAATAATACAATGTAATATTGGTCGACCCTCTCCAGCAGTAGAGTGACGTGACATTTTTTGTTAAGAGCCATTAAACAGCGGCCGAGAATTCGAATTTCGTCTAACGATGGTCTTGCGATCGTATCCTTGCGAACGGTACAGGCCAGTTCCGATGAGGAAGATTAATTATTCTCCATACCAGCGTTTAAACCTAGGTAATAACTCAATATCGATTTAATTTCATTAAAAATTTGCTTTGATAAATATCTACATTCAAAATTGTGATGATAAAACTATTGAATTTATGTACTTTTTGTAATTATTTTTTCATCATGAGTATTTATAATTTTTCCGTTACGTCTAATAAAAATAAAAATGTTTTTATTATTACTTATTAGTTTGACCTTAAATAAATAGACAAACTGAAGTATTTTCGTCATAAAAAAGGGCCGGATCTTTTTTTTACGATTTTATTTGAACTAAAATTAAAATTCTGAAAAGAAGCTTTTCTAAATAATTTATTGATTTTACTGATTATATGATTTGAAATGTATGTTGTATAACACAAAATTTTGTTTGAAAATTTAACAAATATGCAAACGACCTACGGTAAAACCTTATTGTCCTAAAAATAAATATATTTTATCACAATTTAAAAAATAGCTCTGCTAGAAACAGAACTAAAAGAACAGTCTTTCAAAATCAATTTATAATTTTTTGTGGAAAAGAGTCAATAAAGTCTAAAATTTGATTAAAAAATGACATATTTCAGACTGTATCTAAAACGGCAATTTGATGGTTAGATAGTTACATTAATGAAATTGACGTTGTTGGGATGTGCAAGGATATTAACACTCCAATTAAAATTGTGTTGAAACTTATAAAACAATGAAAAGATTAAGTTTCAAAAAACTTCTATATCTAGATAATAACATAAAGTAATCAAGGAAAAAAAGCTTTAATGAATATATTAAGTAAATTGAAAGCCTAAAGAAGAAAAGGCTTAAAAGATGTTGTAGATTGAAAAATTAATTTGATAAGCATTTTTTAATTGTAAGAGATAATATAGAGAAGGTTAAAGGTTTCAAAAAGTTGTCATAAAAAATTGTTTGTAAAAATAAGACTATCCAAAATAATAATGCAATAATAAATGCGAAAGGGTTTGCTTGTTTGTCCTTTTTTAACGCCGCAATGAGGCGACCAATCCAAGTGATTTTTGCATTATTTTATTTTGCATTTGTCATTATTGGAAAACTTCCCATTCCTTTTGGTTACTTTTCATCCAGGAAAAAACATTTCATTCCCGTGGGAAAATTCTTTGTAAGTAATTTCTACCTAATACCACGTGAGCGAAGCCGTGGTATGAAATGAAAGCTAGTAAATAAAATAAATTGCAATATTTTCTGGTAAATCACGTCACGAGTGATTTCACGGTTACCATACGGTAGAAAATGGGTTAAAAGAATGACAATTGCAATGTTATTGATAAAAAAACGGCATACCTTATGATTCTCATAAGTTTTCTAAAATTGCGCTTATAAATCACTTGCGAGTTCCCAGCATGCGTTGTTGCTATGCCACATAATAAAGAAATTGTTTCTCCCTGCGTGTACTTTCCCATTCGTCCCGTTACCCTTCCGCCTCCCCTTCCTCTCACGCTTTCCCAAGTTTCCACTCCGCCTTTTCCGCCTTCCCTCTCCCCACTCCCCTCTCCCCTCACCCGCTTGCCCGTCCCGCAAACCTACCTCTCGAGTTCCCCTCCCCCTCCCGCATTCCATACATTCAGTCCAGATACATTCCGTTTTCAAACAGCTCGCGTGCCACCTATTGCAATTTATTTATATAAGTTTAATAATGCCAGAGCTCACCGATACAGAAACCTTCGCGAGCGTGCTCACGACAACTCATCAAAGTTTCATCGCAATCGGATGAACGGTTTAGCAACGCATAATTTTATGACGCCAAAGCTCACTATAACATATAGAAACCATTGCGGGAATGCACACCCAAATTTTCATCGCAATCGGATGAATAGTAAGCAACGCATAATTTCATGATGCCAGTACTTATTATTGTACATAAAATCGTAAAAAAAATAATCGCGCGCATGCGCACATCAAATCTCTAACGTTTCATCGAAATCGGATGAATGGTTTGGCAACGCATATACACCTACACCCAAGCGAGCATATTTTGATATTTATATATGTACCTATATTAAGGAACTAACTACCTTCATACAATTTATGATCTTTGGCCGAATAGTTGATCTACTTCTTGCCGCTCGGCCAATTTGCTACTTTGCACTTTAAATAAAATATCCGCATGCCACTGCTGCCGGATATGAATAGATCAATACGGGCGTCTGATGGATGAGAATCCGCATCATTTGGCTGAGATTCTGATTGTTGGCAGGATTCTGAACCGCCCATTTCCAAGTAATGATACTTACAGGTGTTTTGACTGCATGGAAATGTTAATAACAATAATGATCTTTGTTTAATAATAATAATAATTTATTTCACAAAAAATTAATCAATAAAACATATGTGAAAACTGTGACTAGCCAACTAGGAATGGATCCCGTTTTAGGCCAGTCAAATTGACAAATTTAATTTCATAATTTACATTCCCGGGTTACGAATAACCCAACAATGTTCGAAAATCTCCTACTACCACCACAGAAAGCCGAAAATGTTGCTTGTGTTATGATTTATGATGGAGGACTTAGCCAGCAGAGAAATCGAACATGCGACGCCCGGTGGGACCCAAGCGCTATGCCCACTCAACCACAGACCGTTATTACATTGTTTACTTACATAACATGTTATTTATAGAAGGAAAAAGGTGTTAATTATGTATTCCTCGTAGAAGATTGAGTTCAATATATAATTTTGTACTAATAAGAAAAAGAAGAGAAAAAGTAATATCTTAAAATACAAATTAAGTATCGAATGCTTATGTTTAACAATAGATAGATGTTTGGTTATTTAAATCGCTTGCAAAAATCGAGAATCAAGACATTCTTCAAGCGTGATTACAAAATATCATAATTAACATGTATGTTTAAATCGCTTGCAAAAATCTAGAATCAAGACATTCTTCAGCGTGAATACAAAATATTAAAATTATTATAATAAAAGTGTGCTTATGTTTAACAATATTCGAATGCTTATGTTTAACAATATTCGAAGGCTTATGTTTAACAATAAATATATGCTTGGTTATTTAAATCTCTTGTAAAAAATGATAATTAAAAAATTCTTCAAGCGTGATATCAAAATAAAATAATTAACGTGGATGACGTGTCCCCCAACTATAGGAGCCGGCAAAGAAACTAAAAAAAGATGTGACTCGAAAAGGATGAAGCAAATGATTAAAAACAATTTGAATATATAACTTAAGTTAGTGTATAAAAGGCGACATGAGAAAATAGTTGATACACAAATGTACTTATTTCCCTTTCCGGTAGAGCATAGCAAGATGGTAATAATAAGAAGACTATCTCTTGGTCAACATATCTTCGCTTTTGACCCTCCCTAAATCAAGGAGCCAGTCGTTGATTAATTTGAGCAAAACATTAGTACTTTTCGTTTTCCAAGCAATGGAATGATATTAAATAACTTAAGTCCTAAGTACGAAAAATGCCGTTGTCCAAGGGACGTCGTGGTTTTTATTGGGACTATTGGACTGTTCCTTCAATGTCGGGTGTCGTAAAGGTGGTCAATTCAAGGGTAGTGCTGGCGTTGTTTATGAGCATGTAATACAATCTTTATAATGTACAATTGTTGAAATATTATTTGCAATAAAAAATGAACACAAGTACATTTTTTAAAATTTTGTTATTGAAAATAATATAAAAATATGCAACCATATTTTACAAAATATTATATTTGGTAACAGTGGTCATGTAAATTTTATTAGAAAAGAGGAGCTCTTGTGCCTGATAAGGGAGCCACGATTCTTCATTACGTTGGTTACTTCGTGACTTTGGTTTGTACTACATTTATCATAATATAGTTTGTATAAAAACATTTTTTTTTAAAGTTTTTGTTTTTTTCTAAATTGTTTAAGTTCATTTATTTGATCCGGTTGGGCGCAATTCAGAAAGGAGATTATTGTAGTTTATTATGGCTTGGTAAACTCGCTGGCTTTTAAATTAGGAGTTATAAATTGATTCCAATTTCTCATAAGTTCACAGTAAGTAATCCTGATTTTCTTAAAATGTTTAAATATCTTTACACATTTTTATAATAAAATCTTGCTTAAATATGTCTTCCACATTAGGTACTGGAAATCGTTCAAAGGGTTATTTCTTTGGGAAGGCAATTTTTTTTAATGTGTTACTTTTATGAAGATTCAAATTAATAATATTAATAATTCAAGACGAATTTCAATAACAGTATTAATTACAAATATAAATTAACATATATTTACTTGAAATTACGAGATACCTTACAATTTTTGTATCTTTTGATTTATACTGCTCTTCCTTAAAAGCCTTTCCTTGCGGATGGAAGAGGAGAATACATTTGAAAAAGGCTAACAGATCAACAATAGCAACAACAATTAATCATTGTACATTTACTACATTACAATTATATGTCTTCCATATTATAATCATCATCTTTACATAGTATAAAATGAAGTCGCTCAAAATGTATGTGCGCTTAGATCTTTTAAACTACGCAACGGATTTTCATGCGGTTTTCACCAATATAAAGGGTCATTCAAGGGGAAGGTTTATATGCATAAAACATGCATATTATAGTAGAGAAAAGCCAAGAAATTCAAAGGAAATATATTTGTGTGCGATTTAAAATGGCATAGTAGCCGCTAAAAATGTATGTGCGCTTAGATCTTTTAAAATACGCAACGGATTTTCATACGGTTTTCACCAATAGATAGGATCATTCAAGAGGAAGGTTTATATGTATAATACATGCATACTATAGTAGAGAAAAGCCGAGAAATTCAAAGAAAATATATTTGTGTGCGATCATCACAATCATTACATACCTAATATAAAATGAAGTCGCTCTAAATGTATGTGCGCTTACATTTTTTAAACTACGCAACGGATTTTCATGTGATTTTCACCAATATATAGAGTGATTCAAGAGGAAGGTTTATATGTATAATACATGCTTATTATGGTGGAGAAAAGCCGAGAAATTCAAATATTCAATTCATGCAGCGGGCAGCGGGCAGCTGTCAAGCGGGTGGTACGGATTTTATAAAGAATGGGTAATGGCGTTGTTTCGTTAGCCATAGCAACGTGTGGCCGGGTCTGGTAGTATATTATATAACTCTTCTTATATTATCAAGGAAGAGTGTCCGTGGGTGGGTGGCTTTGTTTTTTTTTATACAAATTTACACTTTTATTCCGAAATTAGTAAAATTTTGCATACTTGACCTTTAAAACGTGAGTAAAGTCACTGTTCACATGAGATTTCTAAAAACCACGCACTTTCTCTATTTTTAACCCTTAAAACTGAATTTTATGTGATGCAATTTTGTATACTTTGCACGTTCAAAACATGAAGAAATTTACTGTCTATATTGAATTCCGGAAAAAAAAACTCTTGAGTAAAACCCTACTAACGCCAGGAACTTTTTCAGTTTGGGGAATAATATTATTATTGCATCTAGATTGTTGCTGTGAGTTTAGATCTGAATAGTGTATAGATCATAATTATTTTCTATGGTATTCAAATCCAAACTTATAATTGATATGAAACACTGAGATTGCGTGATGTGTATACATATACAAGCAGGTTTATAAAGCTCAAGGTTCCTCTGCAACGAGAGCTTGTTCAAACTGCTGCGGCCAATAATATTGAAAGGAAAACAAAACAGGTGATAAAGCACCCGATAGTACTAAACGTTAAATAATAATACGGTAAAATGGTAAACGCTACCTGACATCTACCGACATCATTGTAAAAAATGTTGTTTCGTTTAGAATTATTGATTGAAAGTCATAATTTATTTTGCCTAGACGATAGGTTGTATCTCCTATCAAACGAGTTAGCAAACAAAAACACACGGAAATGTTGAAGCGTCCCTGCAAAATACTTACATATGTATATACTAGTTCCTCTTCCGTAGGGATACTCAACTATATTAGCGACTGTCTCCATACATATGCACGAGATTTGTACACTGCACACATTTGCCAACATAAAAATCCTTTAGAATAGTATGCTCGATATTAGAGTCATTAAAACCCTTTATTGGCGTAGCTTTTACACATTAATAAATTTTTCATCTTTGAGTGGTTCAAAATTTACAACCGAAATTTAAGCCGCTTTCTACAGACGTACCTACTAACTTGGGTAAACTTTTAATCAATTTAAGGGATAAAGTAAATAACTTAAGCCATTCTGATTTCTATGGGATCCAAGAAGAAGCAAGAAGAGCCAAAAAGAGACGATAAGATCTCAAAAGAGACAAGAAGAAGCAAGCAGAGCCAAGAAGAGACGATAAGATCCCAGAAGAGACAAAAAGAAGCAAGAAGAGTCAAGAAGAGACGATAAGATCCCAGAAGAGAAAAAAAGAAGCAAGAAGAGCCAAGAAGAGACGATAAGATCCCAGAAGAGACAAAAATAAACAAGAAGAGCCAAGAAGAGACGATAAAATCCCAGAAAAGACAAAAAGAAGCAAGACGATATAACGATTAATCCATTCCTTTATTCCGGCCCATCCTAAATTCCAACTAACTAACTAACTATCACGCCGTTTCCCCGCAGGGGTAGGCAGAGGACGGACCGCCAAACAACTCGGTCTTGGCACACACTCTTTACATCATCCAATATTGGCTTATTAGGTTGCCATGTATACCGGTCGATTAAGCTCCAACCTCCTTCCCATCCTCAGAGCACGTGTTCCAAGTCCTAACAAATCAGTGCCCCCCGGAGTACCGATCTCACCGGGACAGGAGTGCTCCTGCCTGGAGGGTACAATCTTATCATATCGTATCGTAAGCCATTCTGATTTCTGTGCACAAGCTTAGAATTAACGAGTGTATTATAGGAACAAATGTAAAAAAAGGGTGCTAAACACATTATTTGATTACAGATGCGTAAATAGTATAGGTCATAATAAAAGTCAAAAAGTCAAAAGCATATATTTCCAAAACAAAAATGTAACACCTCATTTGCACAACATCATTACACATATCTAGGAAAAAAATACTTCAATAGCCTACCTGAAAAAATAAGAACAATCGAAGACGATAAATGCCTACTAAAAGCAATTAAAGAGCAATTTAAAGTAAAAATAACAAATTGATAAAATTTATCATCATAACTTATATAACTTGTAAATTTCTTTTTTTTTTAAGTATCTACCACAATTAAATCAAAAGATTCAAAATATATTTTGTTAATATATTTTAAATATTTTTTCATCCCGATACTCGTCCCTCTTCTAATCACAAGCGTCTGCTTCTATAGAAGAGAAATATCATACAAAAAAAATAAAAAAAATCAGTGAAAATTTATTATATAGTTTATTTGTATCAAAAAAAATTATTTTGAAATATAAATATTATATTTTATATGTTATTTTTGCTGTATAAATAATGTTTCTTCTGTAATAAATAAATGAGAAAAAAAAAAAAAAAATTTTTCATTAATAACAACCACTCCACTCGTTATCAGAAATCTTCGGGAATAGATGTACTTCATAGATAAGTATAGGTCTAAAAGCTGTAGAAATAAATAAAATCAATTTATCAAATTAGATTTAAAATAAATAGATTTATCGAAGAGTTTTATCATTTTTAAATGTTCCCCTTCTCTTTCCCTAGACCCTATCTTACCCCCTCCCTCTTGTTCTTACCAAAGTTGATGTTCGCTCTCTCTTTCTTCTGTGTTTTCTATGCATTGTTACTTTGTAATAATTTTAGTGTGTTTAAAAAAACAGATTTATTACGTTATTTTTGGGATCAAAAGGAACTTAAAAAAAATCATGTATTTTTTATTACATGAACGAGTTAAAAAGTGAACTGACAGCATTCTTGCAAATTCCTTAAATAAAAGGTCTGTGTTTTTTTTTTAATTATATATTCTCCAAATTTTTTTACTAGCTAACTAACCATCACGCAGGGGTAGGCAGAGAGGAAAGATCCTGTCTGAAAGACTCTGGAAACAACTCTGTCTTGGCACACACTCTTTGCCTCACTTATATTCATACATCTTCGGGTAAATACTCTTCTATTATTCTGACTTTCACATGGCCCGATTAAAGTATATGATTCACTTGATCGTGCCATGTCTTCCTCGGACGTCCCCGACTTCTTTTACCATTCACATTTGCGTCATATAATATTCTTCTTACACTTTATATTGACTACGTGAATAAAAATGTTTGTGATTCGCTTTTTTTCAACTTTTTTTAATGTTTGAAATTAAAATATTGCATAAATATGAAAGTATCCATATTTCACATACACAAATCTAAATGGCAATTTAATCTACTTTCTAAAGTGGTATTTGTTTCCGGCACCTTCAAAAATAAGAAAAATATAGGACATTTAAGGTACCTTGGAAAAATTCCGAAATTCTATGAGAAATTTGTACGACAAATAAATAACCCTCTTTGGCTATATAAATTGTGAACTATTTTATGGCAGTTTCAATTTTTCAATTATATTAGTAAGTTTACCACGTACACGGTTGTTATCAATTCTATAAAATAATCACGACGTTTATTAGATCAAACAAAGTTATTTTATTCAAATAACCCACAACAGAATTATGTCGTGGGCGTATCCTTGTTTTCGATTATAACTTGCTTTTGGGTGAAAATGATGAAACTTGGCAAATATCAAAATTTTTTCTTGAACAGATAAATAATTAATTTTATTGACCTGTCTTAACACTGCCTAGGAGTCGAAAATTCTTATTTGAAATGCCAACGTAAGATTTCTTTCAAATCTCTCTAGCTAGATCACACTTGTAGATATGTTAAAAGAAAATATTAAACGATATTTACTTTGCACTTGCGCACTATGTACTACAATATGGAATCACAGCTTGGGGGGTGCATATAAATCAACCCTTCTCCCACTCGAAACAATTAAAAATATTCTTATAAAAATTATCCTACAAAAAACATATAACTAGCCAACAATTAACGTATTCCAACAATTCCCTGTTCCCCCACTTACAAAAATTTACGAAAAAATAGCACTACTTCTGCTACACAAAGATATCTTTAATAAAAATATTACCCCACTGCTAAATATTAGCATAAAGAATACTTCTATTGGTGGACTAACTGTACCACCCGTACGAACCACAACAGCAAAGAATCACTATGTATATAAAGGAATTAAATTATTTATTCAATTACCAGCTGATATGCGAACAGAAAAAAACTACGACAAATACAAAAATAAAATTAAATCTTATTTTGGTAGTACCACCATATAATTTTAACTTTCTCTGAGATATATTTTTGACTGTTTGTTATTACTAATGTTTTATGTACATCCAATATGTATACATTTCTTGTTTAATTACCCTTATAATCTTCAAAAAATATGTTAAGTCTAAATCTCTTCAAAAGTTGGTTATAAGGATTTTTTAAAATAATTCTTAAGTTATTAACAAGTTGTCCTCTCCTAAACACAATCATTTGCTTTATTAGGAGTGTATAAAATATGTAAGATATATTATGATATAAGATATATTGTTTAATGTAAAATAAATAAATATATAAATCTGTTTAAAATATAATAAATGTTCTGTTTAGTGATACGTAGTAGTAATTTTAATACACGTCACATGAGTAGGTAAGCATTTTCCTCCATTAAACTCCGATATGAGAAGGCATCGAAGGAAGAAGGTACACCAAGCATACGCCTGTTTTAAAACATATGATAAAAGTGTCATGCAAACTCAAAAGGAATACCACAAGCGATACCGTAATACCGTACTAACCAACTCCCATGTATCCTAGCTCGGCATTGGATCTCTTTACTCCCGCACTGAACGAGGCACAATCTAAATCCCACGACATCAACAACGCGTCTTGTTAAGAGACTCGAAATCTGCAACCTCTGATTGTAATACTTACCGAGAGAGAAAATTGAGAACGTCATTGGTACAGATGGAATACTAAGCTGATGAAACGAAAAGCCACAGGACCGGTTCATCAAAGAGATTACGACGGTAATCCACGCAGTCTTTAGCGTGATAATAGCATTGATTTTCTTGGGTGATGAGAATAGAGTGACCGGAGTAGGTACTGAATTTGCAAATGGATAAGGCATTTTTTAAAGTTTTGATCAGTCGGTAAAAAAAGTTTAAAAAAAACCTCAGTGGCATAAATGGAGAGCTGTTAAAAATAACCTACAATTAATTGCAATTGACGGAAAATACATATTTCACGGTGAAGAGTAATAGAGAATAGTCGAGAAGTCACTATTATTATAACATAAAAAAATTTACACCACCAGTTAAGTACGCATACAGCATTTACTTCTAGGTATACTTCAACAAAAACATCAATGAAAAAATCAAAGAAAATTGAAGACCTTATAAAATATAAATTGTTATCTTTTTATGCATGACTAATAGGCCACTTGCATGGATTTCATAACGAGTTAGAAATATTTTTAAGAAATGCTAAGTTTTTATTTATTTTTAAATAAATAAATCCATCATTTGAGCTCGTGACCTAACTACATGAAAATGTCCCGTCTCCGATTATGTTCTATTAATTTTGTAAAATTCCTCACTGATTTTTTTTTTATATGGCAACACTTTGATTTCAGGCGAATTTTTGAATTTGACGTTTAACATTCACTAGATTTATTGTTTGTTTTCTGCGAACTTATCCTTTGTTTGGACGATTTTATAAAGATGGCTGTGTTTTCACAGACGTAACGAAGAGAACCCCTTACATTTTATTGCCATTCGTGTGGATAACGTTCTTGTTTTTTAAATGATTTTCGGCTATGTAATTATCGTTTTTTCGCACCCATAAAATTATGTCCATTCTTTCCGGTTTATAAAAAATGGTCTGATTTTTCGGATTGAAATTTTAAAAAAATCGCCAGGGTTTCAAAAATACGATTAAAGAAAAAACGGAATGTCTTAGAATATTTGCCTAAACCAGAATTTTTTTTAAATGTGATGCAAGTGGCCTATTGTGTTGAATTTTCACTTTATTTCCTCCTTTAATACTACGTACTATATTAATTTTTCGCCTCCACTTGAATTAAATTGAATGCCAATAACTTTATTGATCGAAGGTCAATAACAATGTAATGTAATATTTTTACTGGACATTTCGGTCGTCTACCTCAGAACAGGTTACACCTAGTGAGGTAGGTATGTAAAACATACAATAAAATTAAGTAAAAAATCAATTATGGCATCTATTAATATTGTTGTTTTTCCTTTGTGTGAAACTGTAAAAATTATATTTCAATGAACGCCGATTTATCGGTATTAAACCAATGACATTAATACCGGACGCGTGGTAGAAATCTCAAAGTGGGAAGCCAAATACAAGACAATTGTACTGGTCTCTATTTCTAGTACTTAAGTACTAAACTACTACGCGTCGAGTAATGTCGTGTCTTACCAGCACTTACCAGTACCTAAGTAACTTGCATTGCAAAGCGAAAAAAGTGCCCTCCTGTGTGATGAGAAAATGCTTCAATTACACGGCAAATAGTCGAAAAGGAGACAGCGAACGTTGCATCACATGTGCATACAGTGAAATAAGCATAACAAGGACAACCTACTAACAGTAGGTCGGTTCAAACAGCGTCCCGCATTCGTTTTATTCCATTGGGAAAGATGGGGTAAAACGTACAAAGGGTAACGCGTTCATTAATTTAATAATTCCGTTGATGAAAATTGTAAATAGTAACGGTCCTAGGTGTTATTAATCTGTATAGATTTGTATAATCATTTGAACCTATAACCTGTACTGTATAATAAAATATGTACTTAACAATACTACTATAATAGTACCAATATTGTATTACTAATGATAGCTCATATAATTATAATAAAAAATATTTGCCCGTGCCTCGTTTTCCCCGCCTTTACCCTTCCCTGTGCATAGTGATGTGAAAGCAGTATTCGGCGAAGAAATTAATTGGCTGCCCGCCCATATCCCCAATCTATGATATTCAAACACATACATTCTTTGATTGTCTATCTTTATCACACAGGAATAAACTTTTGAAGTTAGGAATTATACTGAAAACTGCTAAAAACAAAAGAGTGTTGCATACTTTCACATTATATTGTAAGAATGTGAGACTATGGCGAGTCTATTTATAATATATAACGTCATTGTATTAAACTGAACATAGTCTTCGTATGACGGCCGTCCGACGTGACCTACCCCAGACAGCGTGGACATTCAGGCACTCGAGGGTCGCGTGAAAGATCACGAAAACGAACGGTAAAGTGTGATGACGAGCGGATCGCAAGAAAGCGGAAAACGGAACAAGAGGTTTGAAGATTCACCCGTCATTTCGCGCAGTGAATAAGGTCTATTAGACTAAAATTGTTACCACGTGCGGAGGATCATAACTCCGACAAACAATTGTAGTATATATTAATTAATTTGTGCCGCAGGCAGTTGTATGTAGGAATAATGTCTGAAGCAGGTAGGTAGGTAAACCTCTCATGGAAACTCTTCAAAGGACCAGACATCGTTGCAGTGGAATCCAGATTTCAGAAATAACAAAAAAGCAAACACATTTGTTGCTTCAGCTCATGACACCACTTAGAAGAAACGGACTACGGAAATGTCCGTGTCAGGGATCATTAATCAACTTACCATTTGTCAAAATAAGTCACAGAACTCAGGAGACTTCGTAGAACGGGAAGCACTAACTGCCAAACTAACGATTTAATGGCGCACATAAGAAATGACACTTTCGTTTAACGTTCTCCACGGGGTGAAAGATGTACGCGAATGAAATGGAATACATAAACAGAATTCAATGCAAAATTGTGTAATTAGACTGTCTAGTGTCTGTGAATTGTGACACGTGGCAGGAAAAATATTTGCAACAGCAGCTGCGTATATGGAAATGAAACAAATAGATAAAAAGGAAACCATTACTGTTCGATTTCATTTTGTTTAGAAACAATGATAATCAAGATATAAAATAAGATGATAATCATGTTTCATGTAAAGATTTGAACTTTAATTGCGTCAAGTAAAGGAGGACCACTCTGAATGCTCTCAAAGCGACTTAGATTTAAAATTTGGTAATGAGTAGGATAACATTAATTTAATAAATAAATCCATTCAAGCAAAGCTTTTTTTAAACTTAGAACGTGATGCGAATATGTAGCCAGCTAAATTATCTTACTAATATTATAAATGCGAAAGTTTGTACGGATGAGCCTTACTCTTTCACGCAATAAATATAGAATGGAATTTATAAATTCTTTCACTAATCAAAAGCTACATTATTTGCGAGTAACATAGGCTATATATATTGGTAAGCTCTGGCGTTATGAATAAGCTGTGGTGTTATGAAATTATGTATCATACGTTTTCTGTCCCTAACAAAATCGAGTTATTGCAAACGTCAAACAAATTGTTACCTTGGAAACAATGTTTTTTTTTTAATTTTAGGCTTAAAAAGAGTGCTTTGTTGTGCTTAAAAAGAGTGCTTTTTTGGCGTCGTAGTTAATATTTACCTATTTCTAAAAATGTTTATTGTCCGAACGGAAAGCATAGAGTTGCTATAAAGCATAGTGTTTGGCGTGGACTGTCATTTTGTTATTTTTTTAACGTTACTCTGGATTAAAATATGAATAAAACACTAATAAAGGGAGTAGGTACTTAAAATAAAGTTCTATATCCATAATTTAAATATTTTCTAAAATAGAATATTTATTTGCGAAATGTCATTCTCAAGAATTTTATTTGTCTTATCGTTATTTGTTGTTTGTATTATGTGATTTTTTTAAACAGAGTTAATTGGGGAAATGGGAAATGACATAGGCTACTTTTTATCACGGAAAAAAATTTCAATACTGTGGGAAAATTCTTTATACAGTAATTTCCCATTAATACCATGCGAGCGAAGCCGCGGGTAACAATAAGGCAACGTACCTACCAAATCATACCATCAAACATGATACTTTGGTGGTGTATTACTTAATCGACCGAACATCTGTTGGCACCGCTCTCAGTCTCAGTAAGGTAATATTAACAATTGAGAAACTTATTGGCCATTAACGTCGGATAATAACCGCGATAAATAAACGTCACAACATTTTGATGTGTCATTAAGTCCGGTAGTCACCGCCACGCAAAGCTTCCCATGTCACAATAAGGGCCATTAAACGGCCGGGGCGCGATTAAACAAACGTTTTATGGTCTTCTTTATTTCAATATCCGACGGAGCAAGTGTCACCGCTGAGATATTGTTTATTAATATCGCTAGTAAACACCGCCACGGCCACGAGGGCCTATCGGGAGGACCATCTCCCATCAGCGTGACTCGGAGGCGTACCTAATAACTACTATCAAATATCAACGGGGAATTAAAGATAAAACGTCATTATCAGATGCTAGAGTTATCAGTGGGAAGAGTCAACCGATCGTGGCGTCGCATCGCGTCGTTAGCAATGTGCGGTTAACATCTTAGGTCGGTTGTTCTTCTAGAAAAAAGGACCACGAGTAAATTACCAGGTAAGATAAAACAGACATTAGTATGTTGTAAGCTATTCGACGATTTTGTTTCGAAAATATTATCTACATGCGAAAACACGCGTCGCGGTCGACGGTAGTCAGAGTCAGGGAATTCGGCGGCGGGAATTCGAATGTAGATGTTCCCGCAGGACAAGAATCCACGCATGCGCGCGCAACAGATCTTATCTGACTGCCGGCGTTTAAACAGCAGCAAATTTATGTACATATGGACGTAATATCTCATCGTGTCCCGGACTGGGCGGTGGGCCAGGGAGGCTAATTAGCTCCCTGGCTATCCTGCAGCCAGCCTCAGGAGCAGCCGCTACCAGCTACCAGCGGCCAATTAGACCAGAGGGCCAGAGGGCGGAGCGTGAGACAGCGGCAATTCAGCAATATCGGCTGATGGAGTCGTCGATAACTCCATTCAACTGCTCCTCGCTGTCAGATGGGCCGATACTGTCCGTACTGTCATTATACGGTCGGCCATTTGGTCGCAATTAGAAATCAAAGCCACAACATAGCAGTCATGTCATCAGCGCGCGACACTCGGCGAATCGGACGGAAACAGCCAGTAGATTCCGGAGACGGGCGAAGAGCGAAGACTAACAGAGAAGAGTTTCCAGCTCGACTCGGCTGGCCGGGGAACTGTCATTCCACGAGCGGGAATTAGTGGGATCATTTCCTTTCCCACCGTGATATACGGCCGGCCTGGACTTCAAACAGTTCCCCTGAACAGAGCTACCGCTAATTTAAGATTTAATTGTCCCGCGTCCGGTGAGTTACTGCCGCCGCCTTTAATTGCGGCTGAACCACCATTATCTGGCTTTCATATAAATATTGTTATTAGTAGCGGTTCACTTCAGGCTCGGGTGCATTATGAAGGTTATTAGTTATTAGAAGATATTCGGCGCTCGAAGGCCGGTAACGCTTCGGCCGAAAGAAATTACCTCGATAAAAAGGAAATATCCGTATACTTTACAATGTAATTACGCATATTAAAGTTAATAGGTAGCCGTGGTAATCGAATCGAGATTACAAAGGAGGAAGTAATATTAGTGAAATAAATGCTTGTAAATTGTGTGAAAGGATTAATGCACGATGCAGCCGTTTAAACGTATAAGCTCTAAGATAATTTAACGCATATCGGGGAGTTAAACGCGTACGTGGATTGTGGAATCAAATTAATAAATTTATGTGAAACATCGTGGTTCTAGCGAAGACAACTTGTTTCCTGTATCGTCAGCGTAAAAATCTATTTCCAACAAGCAAGTTGAGCTGGAACGGACGTCGGGAATGTACCTATAACGCAACGATGACAACTTAAATATCTCCTAGAAAACAAACAAGGAGAAAAATGGCTAACGGACAAATGAGTTTCACATGTTGCCCATTGCCCTCCTCCGAGCGCAGGCGACCTCTTCGCGGAGAATTATACGCGAAATTAACTTCACAACTGTCTATTTATTTTTCCAGCGAGTGTCGTGCCAAATGCGCTTCATGGATGAAATGAACTTAATGATGTACGCCTTCCGTGTAAGTGTGATGTCGATAAATTATGATTCCTAATTGCGCCGGAGTGCGCATTGCCACCGAAACGGATTGGATTTGTCATAATTAGGGAACAGATGTAGGTACGCTACAAAATTATACCAGTAGGTAGGTACATAAGAGCCATTTCATAATTAAACGCAGATCTCTCAACCAACTTGGAGGATGGATGCACTGATCGTCAGCAGAGAACATGATATCATTATTAACTGGGGAGCACATCGTTCATAATATTATCTTCAAGACATTGTAATATTATGACGTAGCTTAGTGCTAAAACCCGCCCTATAACAAGTATAAACATTCGTTTTTCCTTCTTATTTTACGACTGCTGAATTTTATTTTTTACTTCTATTCTCGTATAAAATGATTACAGTTTATCAGATCTATTTTGGGACCACTCCTATGTTTTATTTATAAATGCAAATTTATTAATTAATGATTTTATAGTCGAGTGCCTAAAGTAATGTTCCATGTAAAAGAAAATTCCAGTAAAACAAAAAAAATAAATTATAATCAGTAAATAAATGTTTTGTAAACACCTCACTGGAGGTATTTTAGATGCAGTGTTATTATGTAGTCACAAGTAAAAACACAGCATCCTCCTTGACACTCTCAATGAGGACACTGTGGTTCCATCCATGGCGGCAGTATTGTACATTAGGTTAGGAATTAATCGTTATTACGAATAATAACTGGACTAATCTCGTAAATTTATCAGATCGCAGAAAAATCTGTGATCTATTAATATTATATAAAATAATTCACTCGGTCCTGGATACCCCTGATTTAATAGAACTAATACGATTTCATCGCCCTGGTCGCTCTAACAATAGACTCACTCTACCGTTCTACTATAATAACACACATACAACAGTAAGAACATAATATTATTTATTTAATTTTTCGAAGAAAACTTCTTCGGAAAGGTTTTCACTTTGTGATGGCATTATTTATTTTAATAAAAAGACAAATAACTTTGTTTACATCACTTTTAATGGTACACAATCAACATGTTTCGTAAACAATGTTTACTTCATCAGGATCAAACGTATACTAAACTTAAAAATTAAATATAGATGACACATGGAAGGAAAGGGTAGGAGGGAGGGGGAGGGGTAAGAGTGGGGAAAGTTTATCAATTAGGGATTTCAAAGCCATTAGCAGGGAAAGGCCGGTTAAGTGGGAAGAGGTTCAAAAGAGGGTTTATAAATTTTTTTTAATAAGAATAAGATTTTTAATAGCGGTGCACTTTTACTTAAATACGTATATTGCTGGAAAAGATATGTCGATGATATAAGTTGTATTTGGTTAGGTACAGAAAGGCAACTGAACATGTTCTTAAACTTTTTAAATAAATTTCATAAAAACATTCAATTAACACTAGAAATAGGTAAAGAGAAGAGTTTAAATTTCTTAGATTTAAATTTAACACTAATAGGTAATAAAATAAATTTCAATATATTCCGTAAAGATACGTACACCGATACTGTTATAAATAATTCATCTAATCATCCTTTCACTCAGAAACTCTCGGCCTTTCACAATATATTAGTAAAATTAGGAACAGACAAAGGAATCGTAACTAATCTATTAACAATAGAGTGAAAGGCCGAGAGTTTCTGAGTGAAAGGATGATTAGATGAATTATTTATAACAGTATCGGTGTACGTATCTTTACGGAATATATTGAAATTTATTTTATTACCTATTAGTGTTAAATTTAAATCTAAGAAATTTAAACTCTTCTCTTTACCTATTTCTAGTGTGAATTGAATGTTTTTATGAAATTTATTTAAAAAGTTTAAGAACATGTTCAGTTGCCTTTCTGTACCTAACCAAATACAAATTATATCATCGACATATCTTTTCCAGCAATATACGTATTTAAGTAAAAGTGCACCGCTATTAAAAATCTTATTCTTATTAAAAAAAATTTATAAACCCTCTTTTGAACCTCTTCCCACTTAACCGGCCTTTCCCTGCTAATGGCTTTGAAATCCCTAATTGATAAACTTTCCCCACTCTTACCCCTCCCCCTCCCTCCTACCCTTTCCTTCCATGTGTCATCTATATTTAATTTTTAAGTTTAGTATACGTTTGATCCTGATGAAGTAAACATTGTTTACGGAAAATGTTAATTGTGTACCATTAAAAGTGATGTAAACAAAGTTATTTGTCTTTTTATTAAAATTATTTATTTGTTATTATTTTTATCACATTATTACTCACCAATCAGTCGATTACACATTTTGGGAAATGAACATGCTAACATCGGCGACATTTATTTCTTAAAATTAGCGCAATATAAACATGCACTCAAAAATTATTTTTCCAAAATGTAACTTTATATACGCAATATGGACATGTTGAAATGAAATGATCATATTTCTCATTGTTCTTTTTTGTTATTTTTTTGTTGTGATACACAAAATGATTGTATGTTATTTTAAAATTTAAAACTACTATTATGAAATAATATTATTTTTCTTACTGTTGTACTCTATTATATGTTTATTTATAAAAGGCAGTATAGTCGTTTATGTATTTAAAAAAAAAAAAAAAAAATAAATAAATATAAGTCAGACTAAACTCAATTGCTTATAATGGAAATGACATCAGTAGCTGAAACAAGTAAATGCTGTGCAAGAGCACGACGATAGAGTTCACATAACATAAAACACATACGGAAGGCATCCTTAAATAAATTGAATAGCCCATAAACTCTTTAATACATCACACATCCTTTGACAACACGTCGCAATGCATAAATCCTTAATTCTACTGGGGTCCCGCAAACAGACGCAGCGTACACAAAATTACTTAGTCGAGTCGTAATAAAAAGCCGCGCGCATAAAAAGACGTCGTCAAAATCGGCGACAGGTGATGTGCAATCGGCGCAGATAAATCCCGATAAGACGTCATTGTCTACCCGAGCGCGCGCAAGAGGGATGGCTCCCAGTCTCCCAGTATTGCATATTGCGTGGCTCCACGTTCTGGTTTGGTTATCCTGCCGTTCTGTCATGCGGACGGACCAATTGGGCCGGGCTCTGCTGGCGTTGCATTCAGAAAGATTCATTGGGCCCGTGATTGCGCGTTGTAAAACGATGGGAAAGTTTCATTTTCGTTTTTCGTGTAATGTGGAATTACAATTACCGAAGGAAGTAGGGCAATTTCATGAAAATAGGGATTTTTTAAATTTTGAATTTACAACTTGTCAATTCGAAATGTCTAGTACATATCTCACCTGATGGGAAGAGTGACTCACCTAGTGAGGAGGTATATACCAAAAAAAATTGTACTTCAAACTGTAAAAAAATAAAATAAAATGTATTTTGTGCTTATATTATCTTGGTTAATAAATAATTTAAAAAAATATATATATATATATCTCCAATTTCAACAATAACTCATTGCCTTGCATTTTGTGTTGAAGTCTGTATAAATAATAATTACATTAGAATAAGTTAACAATAATAATCTAAACGAAAATATGAAAGAGAACAAGACACAGAAAAATAGAAAAACGACAATGGTCGCAACTGGGACTCGAACTCAGACCTCTCTGTCTAACCGGCAATTTCGCTATTGCCACCTTCTGTCAAACCTTCATATTTGTCAATCTCATATTTTCAAATTTTAGAATTACATTATTATCAACTAATTATTTTTCTCCATATTACGGGCAACCACCCTTTTCATTGGAAACAATCATTCTAAGAATTGGTTTGTAACCTGGATAGCGTTTCGGATAGATATATCCGAATTTATTTATATGGAACAATTGACTTTTATAAAAGTCTAAATGAATATTAATTAATAATTAGTTGATAATAATGTAATTCTAAAATTTTAAAATATGAGATTGACAAATATGACGGTTTGACAGAAGGTGGCAATAACGCGCTCGTCCCGGTTAGACGGAGAGGTCTGGGTTCGAGTCCCAGTTGCGACCATTGTCTGTTTTCTGTTTTTCTGTGTCTTGTTCTCTTTCATATTTTCGTTAAGATTATTATTGTAAACTTATTCTAATATGATATATTTCACTGATGGGAATAACCTTCAAAAAAGTATAAAAATTAAATAATAATTAATCATAAATTAACTCAAATTCGCATATTCATTTGGTGTCGTGGTTTTTATCTTTCGTGACTGTTTACCAGTAACATACTTTTGACATTCTGAAATAATGTATACTGGATTCGCTAGAGCTTTTAGTGCAAGCGTTACTTCTATGGGTTTGCAATTGGTCGGCATTTTAATGCAGTGGTTCCCAAAGTGGTCCGTACGGACCCTTAGGATCATTCAGGGGGTCCGTGGAAAATAAAAATTGATTTGGGGGTCCCCGAATGACGTCAGGGGATCCGCGGCCAAGTTTTGACACATCTTTTCATATGAAAGTTTCGTCCGGGAAGGGGTATAATGGGATAAGGTGGGACGGCAAATTTACCATAACGGAGGGGGCCGAAATGGGATATGGGGTGGAACGGGGTCCATCCTACCCCATAAAACTCCATATCCCATTCCGCCCCCTCGGTTGTGCTAGTGCTATCCGCCCGGGGGTCATAACTGTTTGGGAAAGGGGTCCGTGCATCAAACTGCGCTCATTGGCCACTTTGATCATGATGTCACTTTTCAAGGCTCCTATTGGTTGAGATATGAAACGGAAATGACGCTACGTCTGCGCTCATTGGCCGCTTTGATTATGACCTCACTTTTTAAGGCTCCTATTAGTTGAGATTGTTTTGGTTTCGTTTCGCTTCTACCGCTTGTAAACTGCACTAGATTTTTTTTACTAAATCTGTCGACAAAAAAACTAAATGTGAGTTTCCAAAACACTTTGTCAACGTTCACTAAACCAGTTCCTTACAACATTCTCCTAATATAGGAGGTATTATCTGAAACGTGGTATTCTGTTTGTAAATAATAATATTTTTTATAATGTTTTAGCAAGTGTTTTTGATTTATGTGTGCCAATTAAGAAATCAATAAATGTGAGTATAACCTACCCGATATGGTTCACAAAATCAATTATTGACAAAATAAAAGATACAGTCAAGACGCAGTAAGCAGTCTGACTACTTGTTGTTTTGTGCGGTGCGATCCGAGCTCAAAACAACACATACAAGATGTAAAAGATAAAATCACACTCTTAATTAGCGTGTTTAGCCGGTTATCACATCTATTACCAATTAAATTTAAAAAAATTATATTATAGTCTCGTACACTCGCACCTAAATTACCTGATTGAAATCTGAGGAAATGCATATGAAACATACATCAATGAATTACAGGTAATTCAAAATAAGCTAATCAAAAAACTATATCACTACGAATCCAAATTATTTTGGAAACAAAACTGCTAACATTAAGAAAACTATACGAGTACAATATATATCTCCTTATATACAACATAAATAATAAACTCATATACATACAAACACAGAATTCATTAAAACGTCCCAAATACACAAAAAATTTACACGACAACACGATAACAAACGTTTAAACACCATTCATACTAACTACGGTAAGCAATCAATTAGTCACGAGGGGGGCAATTTATATAATTGCCTTCCAGATGATATCAAAAACGAAAAAAGTATGTGCAAATTCAAAAAAAAAATATTCATGTTTATTCACAAAAAACAAAGTAGTGAAAGCGAATAATATCGTATGGTATATAATGTTATGTAAATGTTAGTACTGCAATCTAATGTAATTTAAGGTTATGAAATGTAAAAACTGTGTATAAATTCAATATTCTAGTTAAGTAAGTGAAAATGTTATTTTCTTTTTTACTGGAATAAAAACTTATAGAAAAAAAAAAAAAAAAAAATATATATATATATATATACTAGCTTTTGCCCCTGGCTTCGCACGCGCCACTGCCCCCCCCCCCCAATCCCTCCCCCTCCCAAACCCCACCCCCTTCCCTCATCCACGCCCCCACAACCCCCCCCCTCACCCTCCCCCAACAACCTGGACAATAAACCTATAATTTTATACAAATTTCATAATCCCAGAGCTCTAACTTGTAGCCTATAGCCTATTCTGATGTATTAGCTATATTACTATAATGTTTCATTAAAATCCATTCAGTATTTATTGCGTCAAAGAGTAACAAACATCCATACTTTCGCATTTATAATATTAGTAGGATTGCCGTAACTAAACAGATATATTTAAAAAGAATTCAGGACGGGATTAAAGACGATACCAAATTCTTATGGGATTTCATAAAAATCACAGAAAGCAAACTCCAGGTCGCATAATGGCCTGAAGAGTGGCGACGAATTTATAACAGATTCAGAATCTATTTGTCAGGTGTTCGCAGACTACTTTCGATCTGTATAATGTGTTGATATCGATGTATTCCGTGGAACGTAGGTGACATATCCCTTGGATTAACTAATCCGAAAGAGGTAGAAGCCTATATCCGTAAGCTGAAAACGAACAAGGCTACAGGACCGGATGGAATTCCTTCCAGTATTATCATTAGCATAGCGCCAATGATAAGTGAAGCCCTTTGTTATATATTTAACACTAGTATTTTGACTTCTACTATCCCCATATGGAAACTGACCTGAGTCATTTTCGTTGTTAGTTTTTGGGGTGTTATGCCGTGTTGCGCTACCTCCTACTATAGCCGACGTTTCGGACAGCGTTGCAGTGTCCATCATCAGGGCAGATCCGGTAGATCCGACGATGTGTAATTGTTAGTGTAAAGTGTGTGATTATTTACTTGGAAGCGATACCGTGTCGCCAGCTTCAATTCACTACGAGCTGGTAGGTATTTCAGGAGAAAGGGAACTGCCTTTAACTTTATACCTTTATATTGTATTATTATATGATATTACAGTATACTTAGACATGGTATTTTTTTGCGTTTAGCTTTGGTGTAGCCGTCAATTACCGGATACCAAGAGCTGTTGAGCTTAGCTCCGTCGTCTCTATTAATATTAATTGGATTTTTGTAGATTTCGATAGCCTCCGTAATCAGGCGTGATCTGTAAGTTTTGGGTTTCGAGTGACAAAAAATCGAAAACTGTAATCTTTAATTTCTATGAAAAACATTTTTAAAAAATCTGTAGAAGGAGCAGCTTAAAAAAAACATGCTGACTTTCTCGTTTTAGACAAACGTAAATTCCACTACTTATTTAATACATCACTTCCAGTACGTGTTTCATTCATAACTTAAATTCCATTACGTATTGCACATATAACTTGAAATCCATTATGTACGTATTTTTTTATTTTTTTTTTATAGACATATATATATATATATTTTAATACATAAACGGCTATACTGCCTTTTATAAATAAACATATAATAGAGTACAAAAGTAAGAAAAATAATATCATTACACAATAGTAGTTTTAAACTTAAAAATAACATACAATCATTTTAAGTATCACAACAAAAAATAACAAAAAAAAACAATGAGAAATATCATTTTGGAAAAATAATTTTTGAGTGCATGTTTATATTGCGCTAATTTTAAGAAATAAATGTCGCCGATGTTCATTTCCCAAAATGTGTAATCGACTGATTGGTGAGTAATAATGTATGTGTGTTATTATAGTAGAACGGTAGAGTGAGTCTATTGTTAGAGCGACCAGGGCAATGAAATCGTATTAGTTCTATTAAATCAGGGGTATCCAGGACCGAGTGAATTATTTTATATAATACTAGCTGTTTCCCGGCATGCGTTGCAATGCCATATTTAAATAAATAAAATGTTACTCCCGTGCGTACATTCCCGTGCGTTAACCTCCAGCGTTCCACTTCCACCTTCCCCGCCACCGCTCTCCCGCTCCTCCGTCCCGCCAACGCCCCTGGCACTTCATTTCTTGACTCGTCTCCCGCCCGGCCCGTAGCAGAAACTTTTTTCTAATACTAACATTTTTAAACTCGTGATATCTTTCTAATTAAATATCCGAATTGAAAAATTCAAAAAGTTAAATAAAGGTATTGAAGCTGTCTTGAATTAGAAGTAATTTATTTTGATAAGGATTAACACCAAGATACAAATAAAAAGCCTTTTCAAACGGCGACATATTAATTATATTTTTAAAATAAAAGAATACTTATTGTGGCATAACCATAATAGTTAGACATATGCTGTCGCGACCTTTTTTGTAAATAATGATGTGTTCTACAAAGTCGTAGTACATTATTTTATTCTATCATCAATAGTTTTCGCAGCGCACGCGATGTAAAGAATATTTTAGGTAATTTTTTTACACCTTGGGTTGCATTATTGGAGTTTTAGTAATGATCCCAAATTATTTTGAAAATATTATATAGCCTATGTCACTCAGGGATAGTGTAGCTTCCCAACAGCGAAAGAATTTTTCAAATCGGTTCAGTAGTTTCAGAGCCTATTCGATGCAAACAAACAAACAAACAAACCTTACCTCTTTATATAGTGTAGTAGATAGTAGATAGTAGATGTAGTAGATAGTAGATTTGTTGTCATCAATGCAAAACACATTAATTTTAGATATTATTAAACTCGTGATATCTTTCTAATTAAATATCCGAATTGAAAAATTCAAAAAGTTAAATAAAGGTATTGAAGCTGTCTTGAATATGAAGTAATTTATTTTGATAAGGATTAACACCAAGATACAAATAAAAAGCCTTTTCAAGCGGCGACATATTAATTAAATTTTTAAAATAAAAGAATACTTATTGTGGCATAACCATAATAGTTAGACATATGCTGTCGCGACTTTTTTTGTAAATAATGATGTGTTCTACAAAGTCGTAGTACATTATTTTATTCTATCATCAATAGTTTTCGCAGCGCACGCGATGTAAAGAATATTTTAGGTAATTTTTTTACACCTTGGGTTGCATTATTGGAGTTTTAGTAATGATCCCTAATTATTTTGAAAATATTATATAGCCTATGTCACTCAGGGATAGTGTAGCTTCCCAACAGCGAAAGAATTTTTCAAATCGGTTCAGTAGTTTCAGAGCCTATTCGATGCAAACAAACAAACAAACCTTACCTCTTTATATAGTGTAGTAGATAGTAGATGTAGTAGATAGTAGATTAATAGATCACAGATTTTTCTGCGATCTGATAAATTTACGAGATTAGTCCAGTTAAATAACAAATTATAGTCCACGGATTCTCTTGGAATACCTAATTTAAAATTAATATACCTAAGGAATCTATGCTGGACTTTTTCAATCGCTTGAATATGGATATTGTAATGTGGAGCCCAAATCGTAGAATTATATTCGAAAATGCTTCTCACTAGCGTTATGTATAAAATGCGAATAGTATCAATGTTACAAAATTATTTGGTTATTCTAATAATAAATCCTAAAATCTTCATTGCCTTATTAATAATATTAGTTATAGCTGGGTTACCCGGCTTCGCTCAGGACAACATTCGAGAGTGTTCTGGAATGTTGCACAATGATGTTCCCGATTCCCTATTCCTGATCATTCCACGACAACTCCGCCACTCCTTCCAGAACTTTCTACAGCTCTATGGAACCTTCTAGAACTTTCCGGAAGACTGTTCTAGAAATTTCAAGAGGGCGAAGCTTTCAGCCCTTGTATCTTCAAAATCACGCCCTTTAGGTAAAAACGGATACCCTTATTACCTAGAGGGGATAGCGATCTACCACACCATTTAACTCCCTTGATCGAACCGGGACTCGTTTCTGAGTTTTTGCGAGCTGCACGTTTTTTTGGACTTTCTTTTATAATATATGCCATATTCAAATAAATAAAATGTTACTCCTTACATGTCTTTTCCCGTGCGTTTCCCTCCAGCGTTCCACTTCCACCTTCCCCGCCACCGCTCTCCCGCTCCCCTGTCCAGCCAACCCCCTGGCACTTCATTTCTTGACTCCTCTCCCACCCGGCCTGTAGCCGAAACTTTTTTCTAATACTAACAATTTTAAACTCGTGATATCTTTCTAATTAAATATCCGAATTGAAAAATTCAAAAAGTTAAATAAAGGTATTGAAGCTGTCTTGAATATGAAGTAATTTATTTTGATAAGGATTAAAACCAAGATACAAATACAGAGCCTTTTCAAGCGGCGACATTTTAATTAAATTTTTAAAATAAAATAATACTTATCGTGGCATAACCATAATAGTTAGACACATACTGTAGCGACCTTTTTTGTAAATAATTATATTTTCTATAAAGTCGTAGTACATTATTTTATTCTATCATCAATAGTTTTTGCAGCGCACGCGATTTAAAGAATATTTTAGGTAATTTTTTAACACCCTGGGTTACATTATTGAAGTTTTAGTAAGGATGCCTATTTTTTTAAAAATATAATATAGCCTATGTCACCCAGGGATAGTGTAGATTCCCAACAGCGAAAGAATTTTTTAAATCGGTTCAGTAGTTTCGGAGCCTATTCGATGCAAACAAACAAACAAACAAATAAACAAATCTTACCTCTTTATATAGTGTAGTAGATAGTAGATATGGCTAATAAATGTAAGTTTTGAGTTAAAAATAATACCTAGATCATTTATTGTTACTACTGAGTTTAATATAATTTTGTCAAGATTGTATTCATAAATGGTCGGTTTCTTTATTTTATAAAATCTTATTATTTGACATTTACTAATGTTAAGTGCCAGTTTATTGCTTATACACCAATTAAACAAGTTGTTTAATTTTTTTGTAAAATTATGCAATCAGAAGTATTTTTAATTTTTATATATAATTTTAAATCATCAGCAAATAACAGGATATCAACATCGGAAAAAAACGTCTACATTGTCATTAATAAATAAAATAAACAGTACTGGTCCTAAATGGGAGCCCTGTGGCACACCACTAGTGGCAGAAAAGGCATCCGATATTTAACTTTACAAACAGTTGCCTATTTGTTAAATAACTCTTTACCCATTTAAGAAAGTTCCCGGTTATACCCATACTCCTTAATTCATTTATCAATATTTTATGACAAACTTTATCGAACGCCTTGCTGAAGTCAGTACCTATATATCGAGTCTACTTGACATTTATCTGCAAAGCCATTCGCTA
The DNA here is from genome assembly GCA_917563855.2 of Limnephilus lunatus. Taxonomy (NCBI): domain Eukaryota; kingdom Metazoa; phylum Arthropoda; class Insecta; order Trichoptera; family Limnephilidae; genus Limnephilus; species Limnephilus lunatus. The sequence continues at coordinate 2,623,845 of OU830604.1, forward strand.
TAAAGTTTTCATATATCAGTAGATTTGTCAGAGTTGATCTATTCTTCATGAAACCGTGTTAAAACCTTGTTATAATCCCATTTAATTTAAAACTAATTTTATCCAAAATAATTTTTTCAAATAGTTTTTCGTACATAACTTAAATTCCAGTACGTATTTCATATGTGACTTATATTATTATATGCTAACAATCTAAGAACTTTTTTCATTGGAAACCTTATAAATTTTCCCAACTATCCTTATAGAATTTACAGATAAATCATTCGTAGTTTAGATTATTTATCAGACTACAAAGCATTTTTGAGTGCTGACCAATAAACCGAATTTAAGAGCTATAATTTTGTTGACAATATTAAAAACGAGAAGAAATAACAGAGATCATTCTCCTGTTTGGGCGTTATTCGATCGCGTGGAACAAAAGCCAGATTAAGGTTAATCAATGAGAATTATTATTCTCGACACAAACAATTGAATTTGGACTTTTTTTTCATTTGCATAATGCAAATCCACATTCGAGGAGATTAGGATGAGGCCACACCCGACGCGCGGCTGCAACCAAGAGACGTCCCACAACAGAAAGGTCTAACTTGAAATAAGGAAATTTAAGAAAGGAGGCGGGTTTAAATTAGACCTCGTTGTTTGATGCCACTTGACGCGCTTGCATACCGTCCGAATCATGATGAGATACGTCCCGGTAAAGCCGTGTATGCTAACGAGGAACTTGAGCTGGCCGGCGGTGGTCGGTGGCTTGGTCGCTCGGTGCGGTGTCCCGGCCTAGGAACGTCTGCGTCTGAGACCGGGCAGGGGGCAGGCAGCCCGAGCAGCCCGGATAAGTGCATTTGCTTGTCACCGCGCGGACGACACCTCCCGCCCGACAGGAATAAATTAAACCGCCGAAACAATGAGACGCGGACCCCCGATCGGGTTTAATTTGTAAACCATCCGTGCGTGTACGCTGAATGCCAATCGCGGTAGACAATGGCGGGTAGGACTCCTAAATCTCCGCTACTAGTTGTTCTAATAAATCCGGGACAGAAAGCGCACGACCGCCAAATTCCTAATCCCAGATTGAAGTAGGTACCGGGCCGAATGACCGGGCGGAGCCGGGCTCCCGGGCTGCACGTTCCCCCTTGATCATACACGCTGGCACCAATTCGCTAAGCCAAACAATAAACATGCACAGACCAATAAATGAACACACAAAAATAATCAAAGATAATAATATTATAATAAAACTAAAAAAACATGTGTGCATTTCACACACGGTAGAAGTGAAACCTTCAGAAAACTAAAGTAGACTAGAATGGGGGGGCTACGAAGTACCGCACAAAGAGGAGACCGATTATTTACGAAGGATCGCGCAAATAGGAGACCGATTATTCTATCCCATTCTATCGCAGGCTAAATCCTAAAGATGTATCTGTTTGTCTCTTTTGTAGTGTCGCTTTTTAGTTTCATCGAGTTTCAAATCACAGCGGTGCTAAAGAAGTTTTCACTTCAAAACAATTAGAAAAATACCGAAGGGTATTGGGCGTGTGTGCGTGCCCAAATGGAAGTCAATTTCATCTTTCTTGTAAACTTGAACAATTTCATAGGCCTGTCCGGGACCTACGAGTCGAAATGTAAATGGGAGAACCTATATTTATTTCAATCAAATTAAATCAGTTTATAGTCCATTATAATAACAATACCTAGTTCTTAATTAATTACAAGTTCAAAAAAAAATACGGAAAAATAGTTATAACAGAATTCCAATTTATAGTAACAGCAGGAAAAAGTGACATTCGTAGTTTTTTTTTTAAATATTAACTCCACACAGGAGGCCCTGAGAGAAATTATTTTACTCAGGGCCTATGTCATCTGAGATGCCGTGTGGAGGGTATTTTTGAGGAGAGGAAGTAGTGAACATTGGTCTTGAAGAGACCCATGTTGTAGGAAGGAGGAAAGGAAGGAGCTGTTGTCACTCACGTGACAAATGTTAACCGTGAACACGTGTTGGGCGCACGTTTTGCGTGTTTCTCCACTATACACCGGTGCCGTCGGGATCAATGACGCTAGTTCCTCGGAGCATTTTCCATTGAAATACCGGTAGAACAAGAATAACATTTCCACCCAACGCTTGTGCTCCAAAGATTACAATCCGTTTATTAAGATGGAAGAATCGGACGGACTGCAAGGAAGAATGAGATGGTTTGGAAATGTAAGAAATGGAATTTATATATTATACGAGGCGTAAGTGAATGACAGAAGAAACTTCAGAACATGGAACGATCAAGTAGTGAACACTCGGGTTGAGTCATGTCAGGAGTGGGAACAAGAGAAGATTAACTGCTGGAAAATGGCTTATGAAAAAAGAAAACTTTTAAAAAATCGAGTGTAGTTTACACGCGGTAGAAGCGAAACTTTACCAAAACAATCTCAACCAATACTTGAAAAGTAAGGTCATAATCAAAGTGACCAATGAGCGCAGTTAATGCGTCGCAGGTGCAGTAATCGTCATTTCCGTTTCATCCGAAATCCAAATAACAGCGGGGCTATAGAAGTTTATCTTAAATAAAAAAGAAAATTTTATAAGAGAATTTTGGAAATTTGGCAAAATTAACAACTATTACGGGGTTATGGCATCCATAGGTTTGCAGTGAACCCTAAACCAAAACGGATTATTATTTAGTCACCGCAATGGCCGTATATCGTCTGCGGACACTGCAAGGGTTAACTCAAAATGGATCATTTATAAACTGCTGGTCACCTAAATGTCATCCAATCCGAATAGTAAATATAAACAACAAAACTTATTATAATGCGTATTATGTAAAACTTAACAAACAATTTAAATTAATAAGTTATTATTGACATTAGGACGGTAAGTCCAGAGAGAAAGTTCAGACATTTAAAATATTGTTAAAAATGGAGTAGTGTTATATTTTATTAGAAAAACTAGAAATTAGAAAAACTTTTTAACAATTTATTTCTACATATCTTTATAGCCTTACAGACTCTGTAGATTGCAGGTTCCAGCTGGAATATTTACTACACTGGGTATTTTATATGGTAGTAGAAGTCAGGGACACCCGAGGAAGACAAGTCAAGACAATGGTTCGGGTCATGACCAGATTAAGTCAGAATAAGTAATCAGTCGATCATGAACTACCCGATCATTGTAACCTGTGGCGAGCGATCATAAATGTATGAATTTAGAAGACAGTCTCTCAAGTCTCGTTCTCGCGACGCGACGGATAAATACGTCTTACGAAAGTACCCGATCAATGATGAGGTGACGGGTGCTCGGGCTAATGCGGCCGGCGGCGCACTCATCGATCTCTCTTCTCTACTCAACGTACGAGTATGACATTTTTTCTATAAGTAAAAGTACCCGATCAAAGAGCGGGTACTCTCGAGCGGATCACTTTGCTAGCGGGTCGTGCGCTACCCAGGTCGAATAAATGATCGATTTGACACAGCTGAGAACAGAAAAACATAAAATAAATAGTAGGTATGTACATATGAGACGAGTAAATTAAATCATGTATTGTTTCATAGTGCTTTCACACAAACGAAGTATTGAATTCCGTAAGTCTAAACTTAAACTTTAGGGCGCACAGTTTACACCCGCGCTGTGCAAGCGGGTTCCCTACAGAGTATCGGACCATCAAAGAAGTAGGGAGTGCCAAATTATAATTGTTTGACGATCCAACCTATCTGCCCACCCCTTCAAGTAAACGGTTCGAGGGGTAGTTAGTTAGATATAACTTCATAAACTGAAGGAAAGGGGACAGATAAATAATTATGGAGCTGAAATCGATGAAAGCGGGCTTGTTGCTTGGTAGGCAGATATCGAGAACCTCTTGGAACATCTCAGCCCGCTGGAGACGATGCGCGCGGGGCGGCTCGCGGCTCACCCGTCGTGTGTGGCCGCCCGCAGCCGGGGACGAATGATAATGCTAAGCGGATTACGGGGACAACTAATCAGATAATCATTAAAGCCGATCTGGAGCACCCACGTAGCACCACTGTACACTCACTCTACACACACACTCACTGTACACAACACACTCTCAATATGTTATGCATGTGTACGTGCGCAAATATGGTGAAAAATCTTCAAGCTTCTTCTTATCGTCTTTCGTTGAAAAGGCAAACTCTAAAGAATTTAGATATTCCTTCAAACATTTCGGAATGATTATATGTTGGGTTTTATTATCTGTCTAGCTTTAATACATATTATCGATCACGGAAATATGAAATTAATAAATAAGGGACAGTAAAATAAATAAAAAAATCAGAGTGTGAAATTCACGCATGGTAGGAGTGAAACCTTCAGAAAACGAAAGTAGACAAGAGTGGGGAGACTACGAAGCATCGCACCAGGAGGAAAACGATAGCCTACGAAGCACATCACAGAGAGGATACCGATTAGTCAATCCAATTCTCTCGCAGGCTGAATCCTATAAATGTTTGTGTTTGTCTCTTTTTAGTGTCGCTATTTTTCGTTTCATCAATTTTCAAATCACAAATTTCAATTTTCTCTATTTTTGTCTCTTTCGATCAGCGTCGTCGTAATGTTTCTAGGAAAGAAGTGCGTCTTTTACGATGTGCATTTTAAAAGGATTTTTTTCTGAAAATTTTAAAATAAATAAAATACTGTTAAAAGACATTTACAAAAAAGTATTCTGAAATATCTATTCGATGTTAATTTATAATAAAAAAATGATAATTATAGGTCTAAAAATAGGAGATATGATTTTTTGAAAAACAAAAACTTCCTATTTCGTTCTCCTGAATAATTGACATTTTGTCCTTTAAAACATTTCAAATTTCCGTCATCGATATATTATAGACAGATAGATAATAAAACTTATTTGTATGTGTATATCTTCAAAACGAGAGGAAGGTCATTTTCCATACGAGATTTCGAAAAACGTCCCCCACCCCCTATTGATACTTTTCGAAGAAGTTTTGCACATTTGAAGTTCAAAATCAGAGGAAAATTACTGTCTACTTCTGGTTTGGAAAAACTCCGCGTAAAGCCTCGGCAACCCTGGGAAATTCATCGACTTACGCTAGGTACGTACAAACGGCTGTTGTTACTATCTGCTCTCACTTTAATAATACGTAAATAAAAGTTATATTTTTATCAACATTTGGCGTTGCAGTACAATTTGTCCGATTTAGGGACTTTTCAGAAAAGATAGTTTGAATTTGATAATTTAAAAAAATCTCTCCATAAATAAATAGAATAACATATATTTAGTACGTACGAAAAAGAGGAGGGGTAACAACTAAGGGTATCAAACAAATTAAAAATAACTACGTTAAGGACAGTAAATCTTGGCTTAAGGCGCCGCATCCGCGCTCAAAAAGAAGAAGATGGAGAGATGTGTAATTACGAATGTTAGAGGAGCGAGCTAATATTTAAAGCGATAAAAACGATGCGAAAATGAGGCAAATGTTTAATAAAATACGACTCGTTTAAAATAGAGCAAAAATCTCATGGAAGGCGTCTAAAGTATCATTTAAAGAAACATTGTGAATTTTTTCACAACTATAACTCGTATAATAACTGAAACAAACGTGTTTACAATAATTAGAGGGAATTTTATATAATTTGCGTTTCGGCATGGAACGCGTCTGCTAGATATTATCTTAAAAAAATAACATATATTTTTTTAATATCTTAAAAACTTCAAATATTAAGGGAGACATGTAAGAAATCGGTAAAAATTCGGGTAGCGGCGGCTTAAGGAACTATCGGAAAAATAACCTTCACCTAAAAATATTATTTTTATATTTTATTTTATTTGGAAATCCAACAGTTTATGACAATACGCAAAACAGTTTGCTATACAAAGGAATTAAGTTATATAACACACTACCAGAAACTCTAAAGTCCTCACCAATTGAAAAGTTCAAGATGTATTGTAGGAGCTACATAAAACAAGAAAAAATATAGTGAATTTGAAATATTATAATTAATTAGCTGAAATATAAAATATTGTAATTAATTAGAAATTTGTAACCTTAAATGTACAAATTACTAAAATAAAATTCAAATAAAAAAATAAAAAATAATGTTTGATGAAATACATATGTATAAAAATTTAACCAATAACAGGTTTTCACTGATGTATATTAAATTATTATGTGCGTAGGTATAAAGTAAAATAGTTAAATTAGGTTATGTGGATGGGATGGTGGAAGGGAAGGGAAAGGGATGGATCTATTCTGTGTAAATAGTGAATATAATATAATAAATAATAATAAATATAATATAATAATAAATTAAATATTATTATTCAAAATATCGTCATTGAAGTTTCTGAAAAATATCTTACCCAAACCATGAAGTTATAGGTACCATAGAAGTCGCTGAAAACTTATCCAAAACATAGTCACTCTCAGCACAGGATCTCCTAGTGAGGAGGACTACGAAAATAATCTACATCTATTTCATATTTATATATCTACATATGTGTCTTATATAAATGTAAAAATAAAATTGAAAAAAATAAAAATAATATAAAGAGCAATTTTTAAAACGCCTATTTTGCACTTATAAAATGCAATACATTTTGCAATCAAATATTTTCGTGTGCATTCTTATTCTATCAGCGTTTCTAGCACGGTCGATCGATAAAGGATTTATCGATAATGTCGATAACTTGCCATCGTTTTAGAGCACAGGTACACGTCGAATATATTAACAACAGTCGTTGTTAACCGTTGTTTGATCGTTTTGCAGTCATTCTCAGAAACGACAACAAGTTACCGACATTATCGATAAAACCTTTATCGATAGATTATCGATAAAGGTTTTATCGATAGACCATGCCCTGAGGTCTGTGAAATAGAACAAGCATATTTCGAAAATAATTTTACAATCCAACCCTGAAATTGAACTTGTTAAAATAAATCATATTAGAATCTTCGAAGCCTTAAAATTTAAGGCGACTTTTTTGTGACGACAATATAAAACTAAGTCAATATAAGGATTTTTCTAGTTCAGTGTTTCCCAAAGTGGTCCACAAGAGACCCGACGGGGGTCTACCTTGACGTGATAAAAAAAATGGGGGTCCAAAGTTGTATGTGGGGGTCCACGAAAATTTATCTGGTTTCGATAGTAAAGAATAAAAATGTTGGCTTGGCTTGGCTTTACTTATCAATGTAGGCCAGTGGTTCCCAAAGTGGTCCGTACGGACCCTCAGGGGTCCCCAGGATCATTCAGGGGGTCCGTGGAAAATAAAAATTGATTTGGGTGGTCCCTGAATGACGTCAGGGGGTCCGCGGCAACGTTTATTCATATGGAAGTTTCGCCGGGGGAGGGACATAATGGGATAGGTTAGGACGGTAAATTGACAAAAACGGAGGGGCGAAATAGGATATGGGGTGGAACGGGTTCCATCATACCCCGTTCAAACTCCATATCCCATTTCGCCCCCTCCGTTGCGGAAAATTTGCCGTCCCTCCCTATCCCATTCGGCCCCCTCCGTTGTACTAGTCCTATCCGCCCGGGGGTCTGGGGGTCATAACTGTTTGGGAAAGGGGTCCGTGGGCCAAAAGAGTTTGGGAACCACTGTTCTAGCTTCTTGGTCAGGAGTGTAAAACAAAAACTTTCTGAATATGTTTTCATTTCAGTGATTTTTTTTTATGTGAATACTTCACAAGAGTCCCAAATGATCCCAACCATCTAGAGCCGGTGAGACCATGGCACTTCCAAATGGGGTAACTTGTGATATTGAAGTTAGAGTGGATGGGAATGAGGTGGTGAGACGAAGGCGGCGAAGTACCTGGCTATTCAGATCTGTTCACTAATCGGCTAAAATCATTTAGTTTTTTTTTTTATATTTATTTATTACCATACATTGGATTCATTTATCTACAAAAATAACGTAATAGTATTGCGTAATAACTGAAAATATTTAAAAAGTGTACAAGTGCTATCATATCTTGTCGGGTCGATATTAGTTCTTAGCTAGGCAGATTGCCAGTTCTATGAAACCAAATTAGGTTAGATAGGGTATATTACCTATAACAATTTTTTTTTACTTCTATTTTCTATTTTAATTAAATGCGTACGAGTGATAATATGTCTTGTTAGGTCCATATAAGTTTCTAGACAGACATGTTGCCTTTTCTAAGGAAGCAAATGCTCGTGAAAATGCCAAATGAATTATGCTGTAAAAACTATTATTTTTATTATCAAACCCAACTACTAAGTTTTTATTAAATGTGTCATTAATAGGTAAATATGTACAATTTAAGTGACAATATGTAAGATATTATATTTTCTTCCTTTATTATTAATGATTATTTAAATTTTATTTTCCTTGATTATTTTCCTCTACCCAAGCCAGTCAACCATTCAGTTATTATTGGACCGATGTAGGATAATTTGCATGTTTTAATGTTTAATTCTGAGGGGATTTTTTTATAATTTAAAGCAACTTTTCAATTCTGAAAGATGTTCTTTATTCGGGCGATAATGAGAGTATTTTGTACTGGAACGAGCCTCAAAACATAATAAAATATATTTTTTAATAAATTAATCGCAAAACAGCACTAATTAATTTTCATTTTTAACTTCATGAGTAAAACCTCAAATTTTAAATAAAGATAATATTAGCGAAATTTCGAAAATCTAGAGACAGAAAAATCAGAAAAGGATATTGGCACCTCGGGGACTCGAACCCAGGACCCTTTGCTCACGTTACAAGTGCTCTACCAACTGAACTAAGGTGTCTACATTCAATTCGGTCACTTTTAACTGTACCATACTTCCAGAGGTCAATATCAGAGGTGCCAATATCCTTTTCTGATTTTTTTGCCTCTAGATTTTCGATTGAGTTTCGCTAATATTGTCTTCATTTAATAAAACCTTTTTTTTTTAAATTAACTGGCCGGGATTAAACCCTTGGCCTTGGCATTCATAGTCGAAAGTCTTAGCCCTCGGACACTTAGGACATCAAATATATGTTCATAAGGTAGATTTGGTAGAATGCTTTATGAAATAACTGTACTAAATAATACTAATAAAATTATTCAATAAAAAAATTTGTCTTTTTATAACTTGTAACGTTTCAGCGCTACATAAATGTACCATTAAGAGAGAAGTTTGTGTTTTATTAGATTTACGTGGGAGAGTATTTAAGTTAGATATCTATTTACAAAGTTTAGTCATCCTCTAAATTTAATATATTTTAAAAATTTATTACTAATATAGGTACATAGATTAAAATAAAACATAAAACCTAATAACAGCATTGCACTATTCCTTAATATAATAATTATTTTAAAAAGTTACAAACACTCTTTTAAATCCAAACTATACGTGTAAAGATAAACCGAAACAAGATTAGGGTAGAATTACGAAAAAAGATACGATCTGATCAAAACAGTTGTAATAGGAGGCAAGAACACGAGATGAGAGCTTAAAGATTAATATTATAAGAAGATATTCCACGGAACCAAGTGAAGTTCCCGTGGTCTCGAAAACCATGGACTGCGTTTCAACTGAAAGTGCGAAAGGTTCGGGTTCGGAAAGGACGGCTAAACCGGAAAAATACCCAATTCAAAAGTAAAACATACTGATGAACCTACAGAAATTATTATGAACTAAATAAACTAGTTTAATTTTTGATGATCGAGCGGGTGCCGAAGTGGAAGCAAGCCTAAAGGAAGATGTACAAAATGTGTGAAAAAAGCAAGGACCAGGATGTAGATGTAGAGGACTGGAGGACTGGAGAAGAACGTTCAGAGACCGTGGAGGCAGCAAAGAATACAGACACAATTGTGAAGGAGGACAAACACACCAGCCTAGTGGATAAGCGATGTCCGTTGTGGTCAGAAATAGTCCTAAAGCTTTTGAAAGACATTGAAAAACACATTAAAATTTATAAATTGTTCGGTTAAAAAGCGCAGAAGTGAAGTGTTTTTGTATTTACCACGTATGGGCATTGTCAGCCACCCCGGCTTAGAAGATCATAGACAAAATTACAATGGAAATATGTTTAAAATAGGGTTATTCACAAAATTAATTTGGTTATTAATAATATTTAAATTTCTATTTTCTATTAAAGTATTATTAATAACCAAATTAATTTTGTGAATAACCCTATTTTAAACATATTTCCATTGTAATTTTGTCTATGATCTTCTAAGCAACCCCCTCCCCCCTGTCTATCTTCTAAGCTCCTCTTCTTTCCGCCCCTCTCCCCCCCCCCCTCCAACTAATTCCATTTCCACCCACGCCTGTCTTTCTATGCTTGATAATTTGTTTTTTAGTACATATAATGTCCTGATGAAGAGAACATCGTTCTCGAAACATGTCGACTTTTTAAATAAAGATTATTGTGGTAAAAACAAAGTGTTTTAATAATTTAATTAATAAAATGGTGCCACAAAGTGAATTTGCAAAATTTGAAGAAGTAAATTAATATTTATTGAAAAGATTTGATAGCTTAGCCCTCTTGTACCTACCTTCCGTGCAGTTAAATAGGTCCGCCACATCTGCGTATCTATGAATAACTTCATGCAAACTAGATACTGTATTGCAGCGATTCTTAACCTCGGGTCGCGACCCAAATTCGGGTCGCGAGAGGTATTGGGTTGGGTCGCGGAAATCGCGTATTGATAGCGTATGTGCCCAAAATTTTGGGCACAATTATCTGGGAAGCCTGTTCCGAGCAATGAAGCTGAAAAAGCCCTCCTACCTTTGCCAACTACTTATTTATGTCAAGCAGGATTTTCATGCCTTTCTGTTATGAAGAATAAGTACAGGAATAGGTTGGATCATCAGCATGACATGCGATGTGCACTTTCTATAAACATAACTCCACGTATACATGATCTTTGCTCAAAAATACAACAGGGTAGTCACAAATTATTTCGCTGTAATTTTTTTAACTGTTTTAATGCTAAATTGTCTGATTTTAATACAGAACATTTAAATAAAGTTGTTTATTTCTAATTTTACAACTACATCCTATAAATTTTATAGGATGTATTTGTAATTTAATAGTTTAAAATGACATAATATATCATTTTAGTACCTTTCACTGGAAAATAAAAAAAAAAAACAAATTAGATTAGGGTCGCGTACTTCAAATATATTCGTACTTTGGGTCGCCAGCCAAAAAGGTTAAGAACCACTGCTGTATGGTATAGTCCTGGTATTGTTGCATTTAAACAGGATTTTGGAACGAGTAGCTCTCGTGGGTATATGAAATTCAATGAAGTTAATTAAATCTGAGGACTTTCTATATTACCTATTATGTATTTACAATTTTGAACAAATCAGAAATTATTAGTGTTATCAAAATACACATTAGTTCTTAAAACTCTTCTTATTTGACAACTGTACGTTATAGAAGGCAAAACTAAAATCTTACATAAACAATCCTCCACTAGGTGTGTGTGTGTGTTTTATTTCTGAATGCGATGAATCGACTTCAGGACCTGTTTCCACATCGACCAATCCAAACATTTAAAAATGTCCGAGTTCATTCAATACCGAGATAGGCAATTTAAAATTTAATTAATAACATTGGTATAACTTGATTCCAATTAATAAAACAAACATTAATCGAAGGCGAATCCCCGAAATGTAATTCCTGTAATAATTTATCTGCAATCGAATAATCACTTAAATAATAACTACCATTTACACTTAACGAGGAGAAGTGAACAAACACCGTAATCTAAAATGGTCTAGCCAAGTTTTAATTACGAAACGATAATAAATTAACCGCGCCACAAAGAATATTACGTTTAATAACAACGGCGGACCGGTTTCAGGCCGTTAATGAAAAAATAATAATCAAAACGGAGAGATGTATAAAACACCAATTAGGTATTTTTAATCGAACTGGGGGTCAGAGTTGAGGCTCCCGTTTACAGAAGCCAATTACACTGCGGGGCGGGACGGTGCCCGCGGAGAGCTGCCATCCACCGCGGCCGCAGAGGTGCATCGGCCTATACCCTTCTGGGATAGTGGCTTCCATTTCATTTCCATTTGGCTTCGGGCTCAGGCTTGAAGAGTGTATTGATTCATTGCGTTGTTTGCTGATGATAATTGCATACAACGTAATTCTGATTTTAGTGCAAAGGAGGCTGAGGAAAATAAGTCGCTTAGGGGAAATCGTGTCATTTTCGGGGATGTTCGAGGAAGAAGTGAACATAGGTCTTTAAAGAGACCAGCAATCGTTACGCAGCCGAGCTATTGAAATCAATAAAAAGTCGTAGAAACGACCCATTCTCATGTGACAAATGTCAACAGTATACATATTATGTTGGACGCATAACTGCAGGTATATCTGTCATTAAAAAAACATTAGGTAGTAGTTAGTATAAATTTATAGGTACCTACCTACTTACAAAAACAAAGATCTATACCTACCAGTGGCGGGCCGTGAGTTTTCAGTGAGCTAGAGTGCGAAGATTGGAAAATACGACGTTATTGATGTTGTTGTAGCTGAAAACGAATTTATTTTTCTTTTAAATTTCAAATTTTTGTATGAAGCTGTGTTAAAAGTGGATGCGACGCATCCCCAAACTGAAAGAATCCTGAAAATCTTCATAAAAAATATTGAAATTTAGAAAAAAAAAATCGTTTTCAGCTACAACAACATCAATAACGTCAATAATAACGTAAAATGCTATGTAGGCAAATCGCCGGAAAAAAAGTGAAGTGACAATTTCCTCGGATGTACGAATAAAACTATTATCCAAACTTTTGTTTTGATGGTGTCTTAGGACGGACTATTCCCAAGTGCCCGTTATTTGATGCCACTAGGTGGCGGAAAACAGTTGTAGTTAGAGTTAGAGCCATAAACCTAATGCAGGTATGTATTAGTTAGAAAGCACCGCCTGTTTGCTGACGACCGCATTTCACAAGATCTGCCCAAGATTGGGTATGGCTGGCTTCGATGGGCTCCGGCTGGCTAGGATGTGCTTGCTGCTGGACGAGGCTGCCGCTACCCCCGTAAACACATACAACCTCCGGGCGCTGGGCGCTGGGCGCTGGGCAGCCACGGGGCGGTATTAATTACACTCGAGGATTGATAAGCGCAAAGTCGTAAAGAAGTTAAATAAACTCGCTGGCTCACCCGGGCGAGGGGATATTAAATTATATCCCTCGGCAGCCTCTCAGTGGCACTATCTGGCATCGCCGGGTCGTAAATAAAACGGTGGCCATAAATTGAATATTCATAATTAGTTTCTATAGTTTATAGCGCAACGATAATTAGTTTGTTTCGATTTAAGGAGAAATGCATTCGATCCGAAGGTTCGCGCACGCTGTATGTGACTAGGTGTCCAGAAGAAAGCTAAACACACAATGGGACGAATCAAGTATTTGGCTCCGGCGATTGAGAGGGGATTGCGCTTCCTCGAACGGAATATCAAATGATCACGGATTATTTAGTCTCATCCGTTCAGGAGCTCGTCGGGACGAGCGAACAAACAGCATCGGCGATTAGCTTGACAGTCTCTGTGCGACCATCTATATCGAACAGTTGGAAGCGGGAAGGGGTGCAATTTGTCCCCGCAGATGTATTATTTACTCTAAAGAATACTTAATGCGGCCATAGCGATTGCGATAGAACGGACGGGTCTCTCGGAGCTTAATTAAAAATATACGCGGTCGCCGTGTGCGGTGGTGGGAGTAGAAACCATATAAATTACGTATGGATCCGTGGGACTAATTATCGGATGCGTCCGAATACAAATGCGGGGAAACGATTAATTAATAAAAACCAGAAGCGTATCTGCGCGCACAAACAGAAGCCGGAGAATGCTTGCGATAGGCTTGGAAATCCATTATGTTCTGCGGAGAGCTGAACCTAGACGCGGGGAGGTTGTTGGCCGTGACTCTTTACATCTTCGCAGATTGTTCTATGGTGTGTAATCTTTTCTCCATGCATGCATATGCGTTACGAAACCCATTAAATTATAAATAAAAATTAATCAAATTGCGCAACATTTTATTAGTTAGCTATAAGTAGGATGACACACGTTACCTATAATCGTAACTTAACTGAAAGCTCTTGAATCTGTATTGCATGTGACTATGTCTGAATCTCTATTGATCCTTTCTCTAACACCTCTACTATCTTTCAAGCCCCATAAACATTCCAAATATTTGTGGGTCTCAAAGGTACGTGTACTGGTGTACTACCCACATGGTGAGGGTACTTTGTTCGAAAATTACAGGAAAAGCAAAAATTCAATATTTTTCATCGATGGTGCATTAATTTGGGATTTTTGTGCAGATGATTAGATGAACAGCCCCGAACACTTCATCATGAAAATGCAATTGTTGGGGGGCTGTAAAACAACCGCGCCCCGATCCAGCTCGGGGAAACGCAACCGTCCACCGGGCGACGTTCGCCCGTTTGAATAAATATCAAATAATTAAACGGTAACAGGAATGAGAAAAATACACACATTAATAATAAAACTCGTCGAAGGAGTAAGCGGCCGCACGATTTACAGGTGGTTTCAAGGCGGGCCGGCCATATATCGTACCGGAGCTGTAAGTTTTTAATTAAGATCGGCCTCTCGCTAAGGCAGAGCTATTTGTTTAACAAACTGTAGTGCTTTATTCGAGGGGAGGCCCGGTCACAACACAAGAAGACCTATTACTATTTCTCCAAAATATACATTTTAATTGACTAATGAAACTTGCTTTTGATTGTGCTCGTGAGGACTCGCCGAATCGAGGAAATAGCGGTTTATAAAGTTTATTCTTTTCTCTACCAATATAAAACAGTCAATGTAGTAGACAGATATAAAGTAGGCACAAGTTTTTAATCAATCCACGGCTGGACGAAGTTTGTCGTAGGGATAGTCAATTGTCATTTAATTTGGGAAAAGGGTGTGGGTACTGCCGCCCCTGATTTGGTAACATAGTAGGGGTGCCCGGGTTCATGGGGGTGAGGTCTGTTTAGATATTGGCCGCGGATGTGCCTGTTCAACTACGTGTGTGCGTGGCGGGCCAGATTGAGAGAAACCGCTTGAGAGAGAACTTTTGACCTTTCCGGACTCTTGACCCATCACCTTAGGGAACAACACCGCAGTTGGACGGTTGGATTCATACGTCCGTCACTCCTGGACACACTGACCCCCAGACTCCTACCTGCCCCTAAAAGGCTCTTTACATCGTCTCTTTCATGAGCGTAAATCACCACTTTGCCAACATCGGTTGATATCATGTGTCATTCACGACACGAACACCGAATTTCCTAAATACGAGTTCGAATATGTACCTAAACCTATTTTTACAAGGAAAACATAAATACATCTAAACAGTTTGGTTGTTACCGTAAGTAATAGATTTAGATTATTCGTGTCATGATTCCATACGTCGTCGTCATTTGAATTTGCGTAGCATCGTACTTTAAGACAAAAGCTTAGATCAACATTGTGGAGCGCCGGCTTTTATGGACTTCGGTGATTTCAGGATATACCTCATTCTTATTGTTCGAGGCCATCCTCTTATTTCATAGTTATTAACTTACACAGGTTACGTCGTTATCTCATCAGTACTTAAAAAAAGTCAACGAAATCTTGGAGTTAAAATTTAGTTGATCAACAAACAACTAACAAAGATATAAAGACACTGAGATTTATTATCAGAACTACCAAAGACTAACGTTGTAAGTTATAAAAATATTTAATTTGTAGCTAGTACGCAGCTTGTAGAATGATATTCATTAGTGGACTCCATACCATCAAATAAATATAAGAAATATTGAGCTTGGCAGCACACATTTTTACGATTTATTAACTTCGAAATACACATACCTACTTAACAAAAACTAAAGTATGCTTACTAAATACACTTCCTAGTAAATAGAAGATAAATAAATTTTCTAACTTTTTTGTGTAAAATTATTCACTCCGAAGTAAAGTGTTATGAACTAATCGCCAATCCACATATAGAAGGTTTCACTCAACAGAAACCGGAATACTTCGTATGCTGTCAGATATAACTTTGGCCATAGAGTCAGGTAAGTTAGCACTTATCTCACTCCTGGACATGAGTGCAGCGTTTGACACGATTGATCATGACTTCCTCATTAAGAGATTAGAGGAAACATTTGGTTTGAGTTCCGATATAAAAAATTGGCTGGTATCATACCTATCCAATCGCTTATAAGCCGTTAAGGTTGGAAATAAACTCTCTGACTTCGCAACACTTTCTTCAGGGGTACCCCAAGGATCCGTTTTAGGTCCACTTCTTTTCATCCTTTTTACAAATGATGTCGCCAAAATAATCGAGTCATTTGGTATCTTGTCCCATTGCTACGCTGACGATCAGCAAGTTTATTTTTACTGCTCTCCAAACGAAATCAATAGCCTCATAATCCGCATAGCTGAATGCCTAGAAGCAATAACTCGTTGGATGTCTTCAAACAAGCTGAAGCTGAACCCATCTAAGACTGAGTTCCTCTGGGCGGCCACAAACAAACGTCAACATTTCATAGACAATTCACCTATTTCCATTTCCGGCAACGATATTATTCCAAAGACAACAGTCAAACTTCTTGGCGTTAATTTAGATTCAGACTTTTTGCTTAAAAGTCAAATAAATAGGACAGTAAGCACCGGCTTTTTTCACCTAAGACAACTCAAGTCAGTTCGAAGAAACCTTCCTACAGAGGCGACAAAACTATTAATCAACTCCTACGTAGTCTCACGGCTTGATTACTGTAACGGCAACTACGCTAGTCTCCCAAAATACCAAACTGACAAACTTCAATCCGTGTTTAATGCAGCGGCAAGGCTCATAACCGGGGTCCCTAAATATTCACACATTTCAGAACACCTTCGTAACCTTCACTGGCTCAAGTCCCTGAAAGAATCCAGTACAAATTGTGCTGGATGGTGTTTAAATCAATCAACGAAATGGCCCCACCTTACATCTCTGAATTATGCGTCCCGGAAAATACCGGTCCGAGGCAATTAACCCTTAGATCGGCAACGTCATCTGCTATAGGCAGACTAATAGAACCCAAACGAAAGCCAAATACTAAGTTCGGAGATCGTGCTTTCGGAGTATCTGGGCCTAAGGCTTGGAATAGACTCCCTCCGGAATTAAGATGCATAAAAAGCCCAACAGAGTTTAGGTCCAAACTAAAAACCTACCTTTTCGGGCTCTCATACCCTTAACTTAATTTAAATATACCTACCTATCTGAGAGTATCATACTTGTATTGCCTATGATATGTCTTAATCACACTTGTCATACTGAATTAAAATTACTTGAATCCTTACACATCATTCTGTCTCTCGGGAGATCAAATCCTTGTACTACTGCACCGCCTACCATTAAATGTTGCTTTTACTTTCCAAAATACACTCATTAAAGAATATATTACATATTAATATTAACATATTTTCAGGATTAAACAACATGTGTTCACAATTATGTCCTCTGCGTGCGAACTCTATCTAAATTTCTTTAAATAGACAATAAACAGTGCTAATTTCAAGCGACCTCCCAGGTAAGTATGGTCCTGTATTAATTCATTTTTAGGCAGCATCGCGTTCATTGGTCAAAATATTGTACATATATTTTCGTATCGGTGATCAATGAACCGGTGTATGCAATTTTTAGCCATAAGTTGTTTTTAATTGTTTGTCTAGCTTGTAGTCTTTCTAGATTTTAGGCATGTATGGTAAGTTTGTACAGCGCCCTTGATGTGATTTTTCACAAAAACGGCGCTATATAAATCGTCCAAATATTATTATTATTATTAACTCCTTCACCTCATTGACTTAGTACCAAATCGAGCTAATAGGCAAAATATATTATTATGGAAAAATAATTCCGGGACTAACTATTACATAAATACAACTATTTCTGGCTTTATTACACTTCGAAACAAATTTCAGTTTAAATATCAAATATTATTTAACATAAGTTTACCTCTGCACATATTTATTTATTTATTTATTTATTTATTCAACGCCCAGAGGGCTTTTGCAGTAGTAAAATTTGTTTATGACAGATGATTTTTAAACAAATAGAGAAATGATAAGAATAAAATTAGATTAAAATGCACACAAGTCACAAAAATACAGCGATTTGATAAGTTTAAAAAAATACATATATGTTTAGGAATAGTTTTGGAATAAGTTTTTTACAAGTTCCACAAAATTTGCCAAGTTGATGTTGAATATGTCAACATCACTTAAGTACTGATTTCCCATAGTGTGAAATCTTTGTATCGGAGAGTGGGCAATGTAGTTCCGCTTATGAATGCTGCAGTAGAATAGTGTATTTTGTCGTGTGGTTACTGTCGGTATTCGTTAGTTTATGAGTTGTAGGAGTTCGCAACAGTCGAATTTTGAGTTAAGTATTTTAAATAAAAATGTCAAGTCGTATATTTTACGTCTGTCTTCTAGTGTGTGTATTTTTAGAATATTTAGTAATAGATTATATTTTAAGTCTTCTAGTGGTATATTTAATTTAAAATTTATAAAACGCAGAATTTTTTTTTGTATTCGCTCAATATTATTAACGTGAATTTTGTAAGATGGAGACCAAACTACCGAGTTATACTCAATTTGGCTTCTAACTGGAGATACATATAATAGTTTAATGGCTTCTATGGAATTAAAGTTTTTAGTTGTTCTTAAAACGAAACCTAGTGTTTTCATACCTTTGTTCATAATTTGGTGGATATGATTGGCGAAACTTAGTTTTTCATCCAAAATGATTCCAAGATCCCTCATTTCCGGGACTCTTTCTAAAGCTGTGTTATTGATGGAATATTCGAATAAAACAGGATTTTTATTTCTGAAGAAAGTCAACGTTTTACACTTTTCTACATTTAAAAATAAATTATTTTGAATGCACCAATCCTTAAACTTACTAATATTTGACTGTAGTATTTGGCAATGATTTATATCAGTTATTTTCTTGTATAGCTTGATGTCATCAGCAAAGAGCAATACCTCGACATCATTGAAGCAATTGGTTATATTCCAAAACTATTCCTAAACAAATATGTATTTTTGTAAACTTATCAAATCGCTGTATTTTTGTCACTTGTGTGCATTTTTATCTAATTTTATTCTTATCATTTCTCTATCTGTTTAAAAATCATCTGTCATAAACAAATTGTACTACTGTAAAAGCCCTCTAGGCGTTGAATAAATAAATAAATAAATATCATTGATGAAAATGAGGAACAAAACCGGGCCATATAAGAGATATCTGAATGATATTTTTATGAAGCATGTTTTAGGAGCATCGCACAGGAGCGATTGCACATTTTTTTCATATACTTCTAGTTGCATTCTTGTAAATTATGTATTGCGAACGTATATTATTATTTTATATTATTTTTAAGCCATCTGCAATTTTAAAACTGATAATTTTTTCTTTCTCTTTTTTCTACTTTTTACATAATTTATACATATAAATGCAACTTTATATCTGCGATGTATTATTTTCCTTTTTTAAAGTCAAAGTTTTTTATCATTGAAGAAGATAACACGAATAATCTAAACGAAAATATGAAAAAGAACAATATAGATAATGGTCGCAACTGGGAATCGAACTCAGAACTTCTTGTCTAATCGAGACGTGCGCTTTTACCAATTCAGCCATTGCCACCTCCCATCAAACCTCAGATTCTGTGTCTTGTTCTCTTTCATATTTTCTTTTAGATTTTATTAGTGTTGTCATCTTCTGCAATGATATATAACATTGATGGGAATGACGATCAAAAGTTAAAAAAATCTCTTGTGGTCTCTGTATCACGCAGTAAATCATTTAAAATTTAAAGTTATGTAAAAGCCCATCAGGGAAATATAATATAAAATTATATGAAAACAAATGGTCTGATTACTAATTCTGCTTCAAATGAAAAATAGATCATTCACACATCAAAAGAAATTAACGTTACATATAAAGCCACAATATATTGAAATATTCCCACAATTGTAAAAACGATCTTGATTTTTGCAGGGATTGCGCAAAAACTTATTCCAGTTAAATGATTCCAATAATAAAGATTCACAGGTCGGTCTTCCCCCCCGCGCGCCCTCACCAAAACCCTCGGTCAATCGGAAGCAGGACTCTCGGCGCGGAATGAAGAGTGACGCTAGCCACGATTTTCATCCCGGTAATTTGTTAAGTACGTCGGTGGGTCCGTTGACAGGTGGTGTCAATGAAAGGGGATTTAAAAGCGAGGGAGTAAAGTTCAGAATCCGATGAAAAATGCACATCTTCTAACACGGCACGGCACGGAAGGCGAACTGCCTCGCTGCGGAGATAGACAGATTCCAACAGCAATAAATCTCAGCTATTTGAATAAAAGGAAAAACACTTTTACGATGATCCACATAAGATTATGTTTATATGCCATCCTTTGATTACATCCGTGTGCCCTGAGCGTTCGTGCGCATGCTTAGAATAACGCGAGCTATTCGACTTTAAAGCCACCGGTCGGAGTTAACCGCGGCTATAAAACAATATAAAAGAAATCGTGCCAGCAAGAGGCAACTAAGACAATAATGAAAGGCTTTAACACTCACGCAGGATGTCGTAAACAGTCGTGATACTGTTTGTTTCAGCTTGTGATTTGCATAATCATTAATATGACCGTAAAACTGGCAGAGAAAATAAATCCGCGGGAAGAAAAACGTCTAGACCCAGTGGAGGTAATTAACACCGCAATCTGAAGGATTCCATTGGACTCGGCAGAAGGTGCAGGAAGCTGCGGCCTTGTGCTTTATCGACTTGCGCGATGTTTCAGATCGGATGCGCGTCTAGTTACAAAATACAAAAAAAATAATACTTAACATATACACAAGCGTTTATGACATGGTTAAATAATTATTTGTATTAATTAAAACCCTGAGAATCATTGTTCTGCATATAGATTTGTTAAAAGTCTATACTAAGTCGGAATCACCTGCTATTGATTCAATATGCCAAACATTACTGAACATAATCAAAGCAAATAAGTCAAAATTCGTATTAGTGCAGTTGAAATAAATTGTTTTTTTGAATACAGAAAATTCCAGTAAAAGTCCCGGACGTGATAAAAATTCCACCTTTCTTTGTCAGTTGCTGTAAAGATTCATTATGTTTACTTTTTATTATTTCCAATGAATCTCTAGCAGCTGGAACTTTTCCTGACTTGTGGAAAGAAGCACACACGGTACCAGTTTTCAAATTGGATGACCAATTTTTAATAAATTATATACCAATTAGTATCATTTTTTGCTAAGGTTTTTGAATCTCTTCGAACCTCTTCTGATAAATATAACCACTCCGTCTTACTAAAAAAGCTTGACCAAATAGGAAACATGAAGACCTATTTCGCTGGGTGAATTATATTTACGTGACAGAACACAACTATTGTTTATTAGTGAATACAAAACATTACCTGTATATGTAACTACTGGTGTACCACAGGGGTAAAATCTAGGCCCTCTGCTTTTTCTAATATTCATAAATGACCTTGGTTCAAAATTATGTTGTGATTATGATTTTTACGCCGATGGTTTTAAAATTTCTCGTAAAATTAATTAACAGTTTCCGATCATCAACTGCTTCTAAACGATCTCAAAGTGTGCAGTCAATGAAATGCACTTAAATTTTTTAAAAAGAATTTTCCCTATGTTATTAATAATACCATTCTTAAAAATAAGATAACGATGGGATTTATTCACAGGTTAAGTAAACCTTTCAAAGAACCTCATTAAATTTAACCCTTTACAATGCCTTAATTAGAAGTAAACTTGAATATGGAAGCACTATTTGGAATTCACATTACTGCAAATATGAATCAGTTAAAAAATGCTAAGACTGTTGTCTTTCAAAGGTGGATTACATGAACGTCTTAGATCATACGATATGCGAATTGAATACTTCAACATTAATACACTAAAAATTTATAGAAGAAAATTGACTAATCTATATGTTTACATAAAATAATTCACGGCCATCTTGATGCTACATTGTGTCTTAGCAAGATTTAAATAGATGTTCCCAATTACCATTATTTACGACACCATAACACGTTTCACCTGAATACATTCCAAAATAATATCACCTATTTTAGCCCTCTGACCCAAATGTGTCGCCTACATAATAAGATGCTGAAGTACTTATTTTCCACGATAATCTATAAGGATTCAGAAAAAATGTTTTGCAATTGCTAAAAAATATGTTGTGCAGTTATATTACGTATCAATTGCGTCTCGAAGTTTGTCTCTCGCGACACAGAAAAATAAAAAGATAACGGTCGAAACTGGGACTCGAACCCAGAACCTCTCATCTTACCGGGACAAACTTATCCATCAATCCGGCTACTGAGACCTCTTATTTAAATGTCAAATTTTGTCAATCTCATAGTTAAAATTTTAGAATTAACCATATTATCTTCAAATATTTTTTTATTGACGTGAAAACTTCTTTAGCACCATTGTGATTTTAAACTCGATGAAAAAAAAAAACCAACTCTAAAAAAAGACATACACATACATCTATAGGATTTAGTATGCGAGAATGAGAAAGAATTATCGGTGTCCTCTTTGTGCGGTGCTTCGTAGCCTCTCCACTCTTGTTTACTTTAGTTTTCTGAAGGTTTCACTTCTGTGTACTGCACACTTGTAATTTTTTTTCATACTATTGGCAGCTACCTTTTGCATTGGAAACATGTGTTCGAAGAACCGGTTTTTATCCTAGATAGTGTCTCGGATAAATATATCAGATTTTACTTATATGGAACCCCTATTGACCTTTTTGTAAAAGTCTAAATGCATATTCAATTGTTATAAAAATAATCTCTTTTGATAACTTTTTGTTCCCGATGGGTCCCAGTTGCGACTGTTATCTTGTTATTTTGTTGTCTTGTTGTTATTCATATTTTAGTTTAGATTATAACTGTTATCTTCTTCTTCGATGACATACTTTAGATTTGTTTAATTTTACAAAAATAGAAAAATCAGCCAACAAAATATATGCAAAATTCTTGCCACCGCCATAAAAACCAACATATTATAAGCTTCAAAGGCAGGTGCTAAGAATGATCATAACCCCTTTAATACAAAACACCGATTGACAACGAGATAATCGACGCTTTAAATTTGTACTGACCGAGTGGCGGTAGCCAAACGATAACACCCGAGACGCTTAGAAGAAAAAAGGCAAGTAGAACGGATAGTGGGATAGAGTTGGTTGAAAAAGAATTCGGGCTGGTGATGAATGGGACTTGCGCCGCGAGCGACCGCCGGATTTATACCTCCGCTACCGTCCGCTGTAATCAGGCGTGTAAAAGAGGATTTAGGAATGTTATTCTTTGCCTTTCCATTACTGATTATTGATTACTAATAATTTACATCGATATCGATTGACTGTGGACTGCACGCGGCACCCAGCAATCAGAGCCAGAGGCAGGGGTGGCACCCATTGACATCTTGGTGCGGTACCTACCTACTTTGAGATGAATGAGAAAAATTATTTGACAGTGACTGTAGAGAAGAAAATGCTAGATTTCTGGAAAAATATACAAATGCAAACTTATTCCACATTTTTAACAACAAAATGTTGGTGTAACAGAGAGCATGATGGTTACTAAGTCATTTAATTATTATGAACCTAATAATTTAACATATTGTTAATCATGAGTAATTTTTTGTTTGTTTCTTATTCTGACAGCTGCATCGACGCACAAGGCTAAATTGATAGATTGACAATGGCGTGAACGCCGAAATAGCTGTCACAATAATAAAAGTAAAATGGTTCAGTAACAAGTCAACACTTTGGCTTAAAAAGTGGTATAAAGACAAGTGATGAAAAAATAGTCCATAACTTAAGAGGCCGGTATTCGAATTTCTACCGATTTCTTGCAAACCTCCCTTAAACACTTGAAGTTTTTAAGCTCTTAAAAAAGTATATGTTATTCTTATAATATTTAGACATTAGTCGCGCCCAAACGCAAATTATATAAAATTCCATCGATAGAAAAAAAATCGCAAAGTATGCTCCAAAAATTATTATAAACACGTTTGTTTCAGTTATTTTACAAGTTATATGTATGAAAAAATTCACAGCTTTTCTTTAAATGCTGTTTAAGACAATTATCGCGAGATTTTTGCTCAATTTAAACGAGTCGTGTTTTATTAAAGATTTTCATAATTTTTGCATCGATTTTATCGTTGTAAATGATAGCGCGCTCTTCTAACATTTGTAATTTCATATCTCTCCATCTTCTTCTTTTTGGGGCCGGGAACGGAGCCTTAACATAACGTAACCGATTTAACCTACTTTGTATGATCACTTTTCATTGTGTGTTGAGTTATTCGGTAACCGAGTCGAACACAATAAAAATTTTAAACTATAGAATTCAACGCTTATCTCTTATCCATCTCTACTGAAAACAATTTCATTAATAAATTAATAATTATTATTAGACATTTTGTTTTGAAGAGTTTTAATTTTCAATGTACATTTCTTACTTTATATTTTAAATTGTCTGCTACTTGTTTCGACACATCCGTGTCATTCAATAGCAAACTTAAAACTGACTTAAAAAATCTACGCAAATACAAAAGGATTAGAATTAATTGGGTGGGGATAGTGGGAAGGGTGATTTTGGGGGAGGGAGGGGAGTCGAAATTACAAGGAAACATTGTTAATAAGGGCGATTTTCAGGGTTCTATTAATTTATTAACTTAATTAATTTTTTATTTATTTCCGAGGTTTCTAAAGCGCACAAATTAAAATATTTATTTATATTGGAATGTTTAAACTTAGTATTTTTCTTTGTTGAAGCTATGGCCTGTGTTAAATGGTAAGCAAACTCTGAATAATAATTATTTCATAAAAAAAGTTCATGTTCCCTGATTCTAGTTTTATAAATTCTAGTAGTCATCCCTACATACTGTGCATATGACTACTAGAAATGAAAATTTAAAATATAAAGTAACAAATGTACATTGAAAATTAAAACTCTTCAAAACAAAATGTCACGAAATTGTTACACAGTTAATGCCCAAGAAATACAAAAAAATAATAATTGTTATTGATTCGAAAGCAATCATCTCCCGGCTAGTTAAATTCCGACAGTAGATTATAGCAGAGGCTACCGTTGACAGGGTAGAACACAATCCACCGATGAAATAATACATCTCTTTAAGAGGAATATAAACGCTAGAAATATTTCGATTCTTGTGTTTTATTAAATCTAAAACCGAGCGCCGTGTACCGTCATATTTTGGTCTGATTTGCACGAGGCAAGTAATTTGAAATAAATACTGTTGCTATGACGTGGTGCTTGCAATACGTAAGAAGCGCCCAGCGAGATCTCCGTTCGCCGATGCTTCTACACATACCTTGTTACCCGGTGGATGAATACCGTCAATTCTATTTTACCAGCAGTGGCCGAGGCGAGTACGGATCGAGAATCCTCAAACTATGGGGAATGCTAATAAAAGTAAATGTTTATAAAATTTGAATTGATTTTATTTATTTACAATCTAAAAAATTTTAAGAAAGTGAATTATTAATACATATTATTTTAAATACATATAAATATTAATAAAAAGAAACTTGATTCAAGTTAAATATAATATGTATATATGTTAACAAAATGTAACTAATACGTACTTTTATAAAACTAGGTAATGCAATATTATATTTTAAAATAAAAAGTAAAATTTCGACGGTCTCCATGGTAGAGGGGAAAGGCTGCCAGCAAGCGATCCGGAGATTGCGGGTCTTAGTATTAGACATTATCAAGGAACAGTTCCCAGCTACATGTATTAATAAAAAGAAACTTGATTAAGTGAAATGTAATATATGTATATATATACGTAACTAATACATACTAATAAACTAATGTAAATGTAACTAATATATACTTTTACAAAATTTGGTATATGTAGGGTAGACTGGGGACGATTGAAACACGTTATGATTGAAACATCTCAATTTACTCGAAAACTATAATACAGTGTTGTAACAGTGTTATACAACACTCGAAAATCCGTCAGGTCTGTTGGGACGTTTTTACAAAAGTGCAGTAGCCGGCGAGTGACTCAATCGTGCATAGGGGACATTATTGAATTTCGCACTAAAACGTAAATATTTAAGACATTATTGCTTATCTCAGGGGTTCCCAAACTTTTCCAAGTCGCGGCACCCTTAGAAAATTTGAATTTTCTCACGGCACCCCTGTCATATAATGTCTATCTGTGGTAGCCTCGGGACCGAGTGTCACCCCCAAGAGCACAATTCTCTGGGCGCCTCGCGGCACCCCTGACCTCTGCCGCGGCACCCCAGGGTGCCGCGGCACCCACTTTGGGAACCTCTGGCTTATCTTATAACTCATTTTACTCTCGCAGCTTGACGAAATGTTTCATTACATTCTCTTCTTTATCTATTTAAGAGTATTTATAATGCATTTGCGTGGCGTTAATGTCTATTTAAAAAGCATGTTTTTGACTTTGAAGCAGAAATTGCAGCGTAGGGATGTTTGGAACAACCGTGTGGGGATGATTGCAACGTTTCAATCATAACCATGTTTCAATCGTCCACACTGAGAGAACATTTTGTATTATTCAAATTCAAATCATTAAGTCGAATGTACTTCTGTGATCTTAAATGGTGAACTTCTGTGATCTTGGTTGATGAAGTCGATTTCATTCGACCACATTCGACGTCACACACCCTCACGTGACAATTTCGTAATATCATATCTTTATTGATTTTTTTACATTTATAACTAAAAAAAAATCAAAGTTAATAGTATACATTGTTTTATCAATTATGTAAGTACAAATAAGATGACCAATGAATAGGAAAAGGTGCACTGGAATCCGAGGACAAAAATATGAAAAAAAATCACCCTTCACATTGATAAAAAAAGTGTTTCGTAGTCCCCACTCTTGTCTACTTTAGTTTTCTGTATATTTCATTTCTACCGCATGTGAATTGCACACCCAGATTTTTCTTTTCTTTTAATAGATAATATTTAATTGTTTAATAGATTTTAATGCCACTTAACAGATTATTTAAAAAAAAACTCAAATATTGCGATATTTTGTATAATGATGTCACATCCCAAACCATAAATTCAATAATTTTTTATTTTTTCGACGTCTTAATTGTTGAATTTTACACACAAAAAATGCTCTTAATTCAGAGGTAAATTCTACATTGTTATGATTGAAACAGTGTGATGGTTGAAACAAGCACTTTTGTATGAAAGCAAAAAACTTATTTTTAATGCCGTTCTATTCTGCTCCAGGATAATATCGCAGTAAAAGTATGTTGATTATGCCAAATACTCATAATAAGTATAACTAAGAGCACGTAAACATAAATAATAAAAAATATATTTAAAGTTGTTTCATTTCAAGACATTTATGTTTATAATTTAAAAAATACTTGTGATATGTTTAATCACTATTCATGATCTCATTGAGTACTGTTTTAATAATGAAAATGTTTAAGATTGATTACAATTATTCCAATTATTCCATAGATATTTAGAGTGTTTCAATTATCCCCACATACTGTTTCAATCGTCCACACTATGGGGATAATTGAAACAGTTTTTCCCATCGTCTTTAAGTGGTCATTGTAGCTTACCAGTACGAGTTGTGGCCATCCAATAAATTTAATTTGATAAATCGATAGATCATAGAACATCTAGTACAAACATCTTATCCATAATTACAAATGAAATATTACTACACCTAGTTAAAGTAAAAGTGTTTCAACCATCCCCAGTCTACCCTACTTTTATCAAATTTACAAACACTTTTATCAAATTTCCGCATTTAAAATTTTTGTAAAATTCATTTACAAATAAAACTTTTGGAAACAAATTAACAAACCAATTTCAGTATTAGAAATTATGACGGAACAACTCACAGCTAGGTTTAAAAATATTGTACATTAGATACATCAATTTATGGATACACACACTTAAAAAAACCGGTGAAAACAAATAATTTGCATCTACCTATGCTGAATTTATCCTAAAAGAGCATAATTAAAACAAATACAATATATATCGCGGGTTCAAACCCCGGCAAACAAATCTTAGTATTAGACATTATCAAGGAACAGCTCCCAGCTTCATATATTAATAAAAAGAAACTTGATTAAGTGAAATATAATATGTATATATATTAACAAAATGTAACTAATACATACTTTTACAAAACTAGGAATATATACTTTTATCAAATTTACATACACTTTTATCAAATTTCCGCATTTAAAATTTTTGTAAAATTCATTTACAACTAAAATTTTTGCAAATAAATCAACAAACCAATCTCAGTATTAGAAATGATGACGGAACAACTCACAGCTAGGTTTAAAAATATTGTACATTATATACAATTGGATACACACACTTAAAAAAACGGTGAAAATAAATAATTTGTATCTACCTATTCTGAATTTATCCTAAAAGAGCATAATTTAAACAAATACAATATATCGCGGGTTCAAACCCCGGCAAGCAAATCTCAGTATTAGACATTTTCAAGGAACAGCTCACAGCTACATATATTTAAAAATTATTCTTTTAAAATATTAATCCTACCGATAATGAATTTAAGCATTATATTCGTCAACCTAAAATTTCTCAAATGATATAACATTCTGAACATCAAAAGAGTTGAAATTAGGAATAGTTGATGCTGACTTATTTTGAGCTCACGCTGTTTGAGAACCAAAAATGCTCGCTGTAACAACGAATCCGCTACGTATATTGCAAGTAAAAAACTTCGAAAACACGGGCACAGATCCCACGTCCGTTCCTGGCCACGGCTCGCGGCATTATGGTGGAATACAAGCGTTGGGCGCAGATCGTATGAATTAGTACGGTTCTAAAAATTTGACGTAAGCGCCAAAGCGGTTTTTATTTTTTTTGTGCATAATTTTATAAGAACGTAAAAAAGTTAGAACGTAGAAAACGTCAAAAATAGTCTTAGCCATAAAGGGGTATTTTTTAAAAATTGTTACTTACATTACTTCATAGTAAAGTCATGAAAAAACTTTTTTTTTAGTGGTTTACGCTTATTTTTTTTGTTACGTAAATAATAATTTTATTGTTATTCTGTTACGTAGAAAAGGTAGTTAAAGCTTCAATTTATCCGTAGCATATTTTTTTATATTCGTACTGTAAACCGATTCGTTGTAAAGATTAATCTAAATAGTGATTTCACGTATAGCTTCATCTTAAATAACATACTAATAATTCTTGGCCGTGCTAACACCGCTAACGAGGCGGGCCCACACCGCCACCGCTCCGGTGCCGGTGGGAGCGGACAGTCATTTGGGGCACGGCAGTAATTAGTTGGACCAGGCCCAGGGGCACAGGCTACCGAATTACAGGTACCATCCAATGTTCTACAGTTGTAAAGAAATTATGTGAGTTCCATGAATTTTAATGTTTTATTCAACGACGGGCAAGTGTTCTAAATTCTAAGATGTACGTTTAGTTCATTTTCGCAAATACTGAACCATAATATGTTAACTTTGGGGGTGTAAATAATTGATGAATTTACTTTACGAGGGTACAAAATATATCAACAAAATGGTAAGATCAACAAATACACCAATCTGATAGAGTGTGTTCATTGCATAGGAGACCCTTTAAATATTTTTCAGTTCAAATTAGAATCACCACGCACAATTTAATAATATTTACAATCATTTGGCTGTTGCGTTTTTTCATGCCAAATAACATTTGAATAATTTTCATATAAACATTTTAAAAATCAGTATTCAAAACGACACTTCAACGACATCTGTCTGTGGTGGTCTATTATATCTTAAATTTCTAAAATGTATCTTTAGTACATAGGTGGACGTAACACTGAATAAAAAGCTAAATTATTAAATAATCTAATCAAAAATATTAACTGGAACTAAATTGGAACTTCTTCAAATTTTGCAAATTCACTTTGTGGCACCATTTTATTAATTAAATTATTAAAAAACTTTGTTTTTACCACAATAATCTTTATAAAAGTCGACATGTTTCGAGAACGATGTTCTCTTCATCAGGACATTATATGTACTAAAAACTAAATTATCAAGCATAGAAAGACAGGCGTGGGTGGAAATGGAATTAGTTGGAGGGGGGGGGGGGAGAGGGGCGGAAAGAGGAGGAGCTTAGAAGATAGACAGGGGGGGGGAGGGGGTTGCTTAGAAGATCATAGACAAAATTACAATGGAAATATGTTTAAAATAGGGTTATTCACGAAATTAATTTGGTTATTAATAATATTTAAATAATAATTCAACTAATTCCATTTCCTCCCACGCCTGTCTTTCTATGCTTGATAATTTAGTTTTTAGTACATATAATGCCCTGATGAAGAGAACATCGTTCTCGAAACATGTCGACTTTTTAAATAAAGATTATTGTGGTAAAAACAAAGTGTTTTAATAATTTAATTAATAAATTGGACCTGTTTTTTTTTTCAGAACATCGCTTGACTATTCACGGGTCTGCGCTAGTTATGTAGCTACCAATAATAATTATTCAACAAGCTTAACAATATAATTTTGTATGTCATTTGAGCAGGTTATAAAATTCTAAAATACATAATTCTTATTATTTTCAGTACATATAATGAATTTTATATTATTATTGGATGATTTTTATAGCGCTATTTTCGAGAGAGCATTATAAATTCATTTAAAGATAAAATTTTATATATTACAAATGGCTTATAACTAAGATTGATAACTAATAATTATACTAAGTCAGTGGACATCTTTAATTTATCTTTAGACAAATACAAAATACTGCTACTGAGGCAGTTCAGTTGTGTACAATAAATACTGTATATTTCTTAGTAAAAGAAATATATACCTATAATTGTTGGTAAAAGAAATGTATAGTATTAATATTTTATTTAATCAAAGGGTAATTTTTAAATTGTATATGTAAAAGCCCCGAAAACGGGCGTAAATAAATAACTTACAACTAAGACTTATATGATTGTGACTTAGAAATATACTTATTTTTATAACCGAGTTTGTAAGTCGCCGCTTTATGCCGCCATTCTCAAATTGGTTAGTGGTGAAATTGTCAGCATAGTTGCCTTTCAAGCCGTTGATCAGGGCTCGATTCTCGGCAGTGGTAATTAATAAAAATGTTATACTTATTTAAATTTGTTGCTTTTGATATGACAAATTGTGTCCAACACCTCATTGAATACAGTATCTGTACATACGCTACCCCTCGTTTCGAACAGTAATGGTGCCCCAGATACTAACTGGATAAATCAGGTGGGGCTGGATCATGGCATAATATGTGGAAAGCAGTAGAGACGTGGAGAGTCATCTTGAAGTCGATGGACACCGGTTATCCAGGAAATTTTGGTTTTTACATTCTCAACAAAAGAGTTCCACAACTATTTCGTTTGGCATACAATATTGAAAGTTCTACAACTACGTCCGTAGGTATAACTACCCATGTGGTACGTTTATTCTAAGTCTATAAATATTATACTTTGCTCAGCAGTCTCAGCACACGAAGACAACAGTACTGGGGCAATATTTACCGGTCGGAGGAAACTTTCAGGGTAAGTACAACAGGAACTTGGTCCACGCATTGCTTGCCTGCGCCATTGTTCACTGCGCTCCTTGCCACCGGAGCTTGCTTTATATTCTGCTCCACGGACGAGAGAATGTACCAACTAAATAACAATATTATAATGAAATACCGATAGATGAAGATTAAATGATGGTGCAAAAGGCTCAAATTATAAATGATTACAAATCAAATTTTAAGTGATGGTGTAAAATGTTCGGAAAAGCTTAGGTAAATTGATCAGATTTATTTACAAAAGAATTTAAACATCCTATTTTCGGTTGTTGGTGCATGGGTAAGTTAAGCAAAGTGAAATATTCCGGCGTAAAGCGAAAAATTCAAGATCAAAGAACTTTTCATTTTCAAGATTGGAACTCCATATATCATATTATCAGACAAGCGACGAGGTAGGTACCAAAATTATTTAGTGAATTAATAATTCTTCAACCGAAATGTGTACCTATGTGATTTGTTTAAATGCTTGGCAGATGCTTATATGAATTAATAAATTGGATATTTATTTATTTATTTATTGTTTGAAACATTTACAGAGTGTTAACAAATTATTGCATTAATATTATTACGTTGGAATATGAGCTGATATTAACACTCCAATTAGAAATGTTCACAGCATGCGTAATTAAGGTTTAGTTGTTGCTAGACGGAGATGCTAGTAGTGAAAAGAAAACAGAAATAATAATAATAATAAAAAAGAAATATAAGACAAGAAATTTAAAACATGGTAAGTGTACAGAGAAAGAAACGTTTCTGGAAAGGATAATAAAGTTAAAATAAAGAAAAGACATAATAACAATTAACAATCGTAGCATATCATCAATCATGACATATCATCAATTAACAATAATTAAAAATCTTCTTCCATGACATATCATGGTAGAAGATTTTTAATTTGTTTTTTAAAATATTCGAGACTGTTTGCGAAGATATCAATAAGGTCACATTCAATTGTGTTGTACAAACGACACATTCTAGACAGTGGATTATTTGGACAGATGTCGATATTTTTTAAGTGGTTCAAAATGGTTATAAATTATTAAGATCTGCCTGCAGTCCCCCTTTACCTCGTCTCGCCTTACGATACAGTAAAGGACCGCCACAAGAAGAGGTCAGCACAATTCTGATAACTCCCCATTAACCATTTCAGGAAGTGACATCACTCCAAATACATGTATAAAACTACTAGATGGCAATCTGGAGACCGATTTATTTTATTTATTTATTAAAGCAGTGCGGAGAAACCTGCCAACAGAAGCGACTAAATTACTAGTCAATTCATACGTTGTTTCACATCTAGATTATTGCAACGGAATATGCAAGTCTCCCAAAATATCAAATCAACAAATTACAATCCGTTTTCAATGCTGCGGCAAGACTTATCACCGGTGTATCTGAATCTTTTCATATTTCAGAACATTTCAGAAATCTTCACCGGCTCAAATGTCCTGAAAGAATCCAGTTCAAGCTCTGCTGGATGGTATTTAAGTCCCTTAACGGAATGGCTCCGGTTTACGTAATGTGTATACCAGAAAATTGCAACTGTCGACAATCAACCCTCAGCGTCATCAGCTATCAGAAGTTTGAAGGAACAAAAGCGCATACCAGATACTAAGTTCGGTGAGCGTGCTTTCGGAGTGTCAGGACCTAAAGCCTGGAATGGACTGCCACATGATTTAAATATGATCAGACACAATAGAATTTAGAACTGAACTTTAAAACTCACATTTTCAGATATTCGTAAAGTCGAAAACCTTTCACCTTCACAGTCCGCGAGATTGTGAATAACTAATTGTGTGAAAATGTAAGCAAATTAGAACTTGGAAGCTTTTTAAAGGTCATTTCATAAAAAATCTCCGGTCCTAATTACTCTAGTCTTTCAAAATAAATATCAACTCTACTTTTGGCGTTAATCTTCTCATAAATGTAATATCAACAGTAATGCGGATAGCAACAGTAAAATCATGCAATATCCAGTGTTTTAAATATAGTGTCCTCCGCGTCCAAAGTCGTATCTTCTCCAAGTATAAACTTTCTAATAAAAGGGTATTTAGCGGAAGTGAACTGCCAGGTAAGTAAGTTTTCTGAATCTGTTCATAAATAATTAAATTAAATAGAAATAAGAAAAAGAAAAAAGCATAAGAAATCGAAACAAATTTCACAGAGATTTCAGGTGCTTTTTCATTAAAACGGCGCTCTAGAAATTAACCAAATATTATTATTAGTAATATTATTAATACACCACTACAGAAGCAAGAATATCTTTAAAAAAATTCCAATGTATTAGATAAATAATTCTAACACAAGACGCCCACGTAAGAAATAATTTACAAAATCTTGGATAATAATTATAGAGATCTACAAAATGAACTTTTGAGATATTAAAGAAATTATAGAGATCTACAAAATTTACAAAATGAAATGAACAAAATGAACCAAAAGGCGGGTAAAGTAATTTAGATAAAAATATCACATTCTTATTAAAATAACCATAAATAATTGAATAGCGTTAATAATGTCTGTGAAATGAGAAGTAAGTGGATAAACTTAATTTATAAAAAAGTCAAACTCGTATTCGAACACTGTGCGAATGAAAACTCTAGCTTAATGATTAATTAGTATTACATATATACCCCCCTCCCTCTCCCCCATACACACATCATTAATGTAGTTAATATTTGTAATTTATGTATATTTTTATTACTAATTAAAAAAAAAGTATTAAGAATTATTCAGAAGGGAAATAAAAGCGTTACGTAAAAAAAAAGGCAACAACGTTAATCCTACAATTGTCCCTAAAGACTGACGGTTAATAAGTGAAAATAAAAAGGTACAGGAGATGTAGAAGTTGCCGACCTTTGAGATGTATTTTTACATCAAAGTTAAAAGCGAATAAAGCATCATCTGTAGGATACCCTACTGTTTCTAAATGCGGTAAGAGAAAATAGCATTTCTAGGGCCAACTGAGGCCCTGGGCTCTTTTTACCACAAGGTAACCAGCCCGAACCCCGTGCGAAAAGGGTTTAGCCTAAGACCATCAGCAGAAGCATGAACGTCAAAATGTTAAAACACCACAACACAAAGCGATTTCAAGACTTAGGTTATCGTTGTTGCTTTTTTGCGTCGTGGCTGATTGTATGTGATATTTTCCTTTGGGGCTTGAGGCGTGCGAGCCTCCTGAAAGGTTGGGGCGGCCCCGGGCAGAAGGGGCGAGGGGCGCGGAACACGCCTCGCCGCGGGCCTACAGCGCCACAGGTCCCGGGCTTGTGGGGGCTTTTTATCCAACCCAATTTGCGGCGCGCACTACATCTGAACTTTCTGAATTCTGAATACGAAATCGAAGCTTTCCCCGAAAGATTCAATTAATTTATTTAATAATAGTGGGGCATGTTATAAATATGTCAATTAATATTAATATGTTGATTAAAAAAAAACAAAAAAACGAGTTTGCTCTCTTGCTCATACAGTGTGATACTGACAATAGGCCTGCACTGTGTCTTAGATATATGAAACGTAACTGGCTATTAGAGAAAGAGAGAAATAAAATGTGTGCTCGCACCTCTCTCTTTTGCCCCTACAATAATATACGAAATGTAACTATCTTTCTTTCTATCTTCACTAACTTATATTTCCATCTCAACTTCCGTTCGCCTCGCCCGATCACACTTTCCGTAACGCTCTCTTCACGCATTCACCAGCTTACTCCCCAAGTCAAGCGTGTGTAAAGAAGATTTACTTCGATAATAATAATATTTAGATGATTTGTATAGCGCCGATTTTGTGAAAAATCCTCTCAAAGGCGCTGTACATTGTACAAACGTATAATATATTTGTAAAATCTTACTTTCGTGTTTGTTGGGGTAGTTAAATGTTGAAGAAAATCATCTTACCTATAACAAAGAAAACATTTTATTAGTAATTAATATAATACAGATAGGTACTAAAAATATGACAAAGCCTTAATTAAAAAAGGTGCCACACCAAATTTTAAAATCGATGAAAAAAAGAAGAAAAAAAATCGCCATTAATACACAAAAATTAGCACACACGGTAGAAGCATCATGAAATATGATGAAAATATGTACAGAATAACTTTTTTTCGGAAAATATACAAAACAACCTAGGGCGTATTAAATTGTACACCTGAAAGGACTGTTAATTACAATTAGGGCCGAACAAGGGATGTAGAGTTTTTAACCCTGTGTATAATCCCGTTTAACATTCGCCCTTACTTCAGCCGTCCCTTCCCAATAAACAATACACTGACCCTTCTTCCTTGACCAAGTTCGTACCAATGTTTGCGTTAATACGGTATGAATTTAATGATATTTTGTTAGGAAATAACATCGGACTTTGCGGGTTTAATTAAAAATTATCGCAACAAGTCAAAATGGCAAGAGTAAAGGGGATACTGTTTCAAAAATGTGCAGATGTAATAGAAGGGTGGGTCGCAATGATACGTGGGCTGTTTGAAAAGTTCAATGGAGAATGAAAAAAGGTTGTTTTCTTGTTTTCATTGACTCGGATTCCTGGGCCTCCACCGTTTATCGTCGGGACTAGTGAATCACTTTCAAAGCGATTGTTTCAAATTAGAGGTATTTACTTTGGTATAATTTTGTTTCAAAATGAGAAAAAGTTGTTAAAAATAATATTCTTTGCCCTTTTCCAATCCATAGCAACATACGGTATAGTGGGATGGGGAGGTTGAGCTGAATCCATTATTAGACTAATTATTATAGTTGTGCCAAGACCGAGTTGTTTGGCGGTCCGTTCTTTCTGTCTACCCCTTCGGGGAAACGGCGTCATGGTTGGTTAGTTAGAATATAATTAAATGTCAACCTACCCATCCCTCAAATAAACTCTTTGCCAAAATCAGGGTCTTAGATATTCGACAGCTATTTACTAAGACAAGCATTTGTTATATACGAAAAAAAAAATACTAATCAATTATTTTCAAGTACTTAGTTGCGTAAACCAGTGACTTTTACAATGTATAAATGAAATGACAATTTTTAAAATTTACCGTTCAAAACAAGTGTTCAGTTCCCAAGCGGTAGAAGTAAAACCTTTAGAAAAATAAAGTAGACAAGAGTGGGAAGGCTACGTAGCACCGCACAAAGAAGAGACCGATTATTCTATCTTACCATCTCGCAGGCTAAATTGTTTATTACGACAACCCGTCCTAATAAACAATTGAAAAACATTGAAAAAACCATAGAAACAACATTTAGGTCAACATTTTAAAGATCTGTGACACAATTCAAGATGGGAATGGAGTAACAACTTGAAACATTTGCTTTAAATGAGAAATCTCCAATAGAATGCGCTACATATTAGATCGGTAGATAAAAAATATAATATAGGTAAAGATACGAGCAAAACCTTCCATTTAATCCTGTATTATTTAAATGACACTTATAAAAGTTGGTTTAAAAAATCAGAGTGTGCAATAATTAAATTAGACAAGAGTGAAGAGGCAACAAAGCACCGCACAAACAGAAGACCGATAGGCTCTGAATCACTGCACAAAGAGGAGACCGATTATACTATCTCATTTTCTCGCAGGCTAAATCCTATAGGTATAAATATGTGTCTATTTTTAGTGTTGCAATTTTTCGTTTCATCAAATTTCAAATAACAACGGTGCTAAAGAAGTTTTCACTTCAAAAATTAGTTTCAATATGTAAACAAGAGGTATCACAAATTCGCAATACAATCTCAACCAATGGGAGTCTTAAAAAGTGAGCACTTAATCAAAGTGGTCAAAGCGCACACTTTGACCGTTGTACACAACACCTCGGTTAGGGAAACAGTGAAATTAATAGTATGCAATATTTAAAAAAACTGGTGTGCTTTAGACCACACGACTGAAGTAAAACTTCACTAACAAAATGTGCGCGCGCACTGCTTTCTCTTGCTCCTACACTGTGATACAGAAAATACGCCTGCACTGAGTCTTAGATATATGAAACGTAACTGGATATGAGAGAAAGAGAGAAAAAAATGTGTGCTCGCACTTCTCTCTCTTCCCCCTACAGTAATATACGAAAGGTAACTCTCTCTTTCTATATTCACTAACTTATATCTTCCTCCCAACTTCCGTCCGCCTCACCCGATCACACTTTTAGTAACGATCTCGTCACGCATTCACTAACTTACTCCCCAAATCAAGCGTGCGTAAAAAAGTTTTACTTCAAAAAAATCACCGGAGGACACTACCACATGTGAAAGTTTCGTTGCTTTTTTTTTCTTCCGGCGGATTTATTAAAACGTTGTTTTATCTGTCTAAATGACAACTTGATAGCGCGACACCTCGTAGGTACTGTACGTAGGTAAGGTTTCATTCTATGCCTTGTCTCTCGCAGACAAAATCCTATAGATGTAGATGTATGAGTTTTAAATCACAACGGTGCTGAAGAAGTTTTCACTTCAATAATACTATCTGCTGATTAAATCTCATGAATTAGTAGGAATCCATCATTCTTCCATCCATTGGTCATTGCATGCCAGAATGATAATACACGTAATAAAGTGTTGAATACATAATGTGCACATTCATTTTCCTTTGGTCCCGGGCCAACCGAATCAGCCGACTGATGTACGAGGTACGGGAACAGCACTTTCAGGGGTATAATAAAAAGGTAATAGCGGTACATCAGTGGTAGGTGCGCAGAGCGACCTAAGAAAATGAATCTTGGCTGAATTAATTAAGTGTACATATCTACTGCGGTTTGGACTTAGGACGTGCAATTTGTATGGATTTGAGGTTAGTTCTTTTTTTTAAATTACGGAATACAGTAAACTGTGAAGTTTCAGGGGAGAAATTATTGATATATTTAGGAACCCCAAAATTCCGTTCATGTGATAAAGTTAAAAAACAACGATCCCGAGTCGCACCGACCCGCGTGCGGGCATCGATATAAATAAATAGAACGTAGAGCTC
The DNA here is from genome assembly GCA_917563855.2 of Limnephilus lunatus. Taxonomy (NCBI): domain Eukaryota; kingdom Metazoa; phylum Arthropoda; class Insecta; order Trichoptera; family Limnephilidae; genus Limnephilus; species Limnephilus lunatus. Next base: position 2,662,389 of record OU830604.1, read on the forward strand.
TTGTAATCACGGTTTCTTAAACACACGGTTTATATCGAATCCTTTCCGGCCTTTGAGGGAGTTGCCTTAGTTTTGATGTCGCAATGTCCCAGTAGTGTTTCTAATTTTAAAGGTTCTCTTGACGCAATCTGTTTTAATACAAAAAATAAAAATATGTACTAAGAATAACCAAAACAATTAAGAACAACACTTAATATGGGAGAAAACACTTTACCCCAAAAAATAGAGAATCTATTATTGCAATTATTTTCTCAGTAAATAGTTTAACCGGTAACAAATCATTTTAGGCATCTTATAAATTGAAATATAGAATAAAATATACATGAGTCGTCTCAAAGTTGTCTAAACACAGTTTTAAAATGGCCTTTTAAGCCAAAACACTGTCACAAAAATAATAATAAAAAAACTAAAATACTCCCAGAATAATAACATTTATTTCAAATTAATTAAGAAAAAATACATTAAGTTGTACGAGTTAAACACAAAAATATTTAATAAAAATAATCAATAATAATTATTACGGTCATATTTTTATAGTTAGGTAACCGAAAACTTTTTATTTTGTACAACAAAGAAATAAGTCGTAAATTCTCCAGTCATCAATATATATTATAAAAGAAAGTTTAAAAAAACGTGCGGCTCGCAAAAACTCAGTAACGAGTCCCGCTACGATCAAGGGAGTTATATGGTGTGGTAATAATAATAATAATTCGACAATTTGTAGAGCGCCGTTTTTGTGAAAAACTACCTCAAGGGCGCTTTACAATTCATTATGAATTCCTAGGTTCTATTTAATTTTATTATTTACAGAAAGATACAAAAACATACTTACCTGCAGGTCACTTCTGAAAAACACACTTTATTAGAAAGGTAGATCCCTATCCCCCTCCAGGATGACGGTTCCCATTTTTACCTGAAGGGCGTTCTTTTGAAGATATAAGGGCTGGAAGTTTTGCCCTCTTGAAATTTCTAGAACAGCCTTCTGGAAAATTCTAGAAGGTTCCATAGAGCTCTAGAAAGTTCTGGAAGAAGTGGTGGAGTATGTTGTGGAATGTTCGGGAACAGGGAATCGGGAACAACATTCCAGAACACTCTCGAATATTGTACTGAGCGAAGCCGGGTAACCCAGCTGGTTCAAAATAAATATGAACTTTACTTTTGCCACTAATCTTCTCATAAATGTAATACTAACAGTGTTGGGGGAAGCAATGTAAAATCATCCAATGTCCAGTGTTTTAAATATATTACCTCCACGTGCAAAGCCGTATCTTATCCAACAATAAACATTTTATTTTATTTTCTATTTTGATACATTATTAATTTACAGTTTAAAGTATGATTGATTTATTGACGCCCTATTGGGCTTTTTCATATTAAATACAAATTTCATTTATAACAACAGTGAAACATAAATAAAAAGATTAAAAAATATACAAATACAGCATAAACTCAAAATAATAAATAAGAATATATATTATCTAATGCTAATTCCACACGCAATTAGAAAACGAACAATATAAATAAAAACAACAAAAAAAAGAAAAAGGAATTAAAATAAAATGATTACTCATTCATTACTTACAGCCAAAAAATGTTTGACTAATTTGGCTTTAAATGTAACAAAATTTTAAATTGAATATGTCAGGAATATCAGTTAGTTCCTTGCCCAATCTATGAATTCTTTCTAACACAGAATACATAGCGAAGTTATTGTTATAAAATAAAATATTCCGCCTTGTATATTTTGGAGGTAAACGTAAGGATAAACAAGTTAATAGCGTCAGGGCAGTCTATCTTTGAATGTTTTGAATTTTATATAACAAGAGGAGATCAAATATTATACGCCTTTAAGATAATTTCGACAAGTTAAGTTTACTGCGTAAATTGACATAATTGATTTCAATAATAGGAACATCAATTTTGAAATTAATAAAATGTAAAAAATTATTTTGAATTTTTTCAATTTGTAAACAATGAGAGTTGAAATGAGCACGCCAAATATTTGAATTGTATTCAACCTGACTTCTAAACAAAGACGTGTATAGTAATTTTATGGTTTTTATATTATTAAAGTCTTTAGCGATTCTGATAATAAATCCAAGCATTTGTAATTATTTACTGGTAATGCTAATAATGTGAGACAAGAAGCGTAATTTGGAGTCGAAGATAACGCCAAGGTCGTTGAATTCATAGACTCTTTTTAGAGTGGTATTGTTAATTGAGTAGTCGAATAATAATAATGTTAATAACCACCGGGTGGCCTACCGTGTTTAGTTTAAAAATTCATAATAAATCGTACAGCGCCCTTGAGATGATTTTTCACTAAAACGGCGCTCTACAAATTATCCAATTATTGGAAATAATTACAGGAAAGGAATTACTATATCTGTCCGCTAAAGAAAATACAAGTACGTTATACTTCCATTTAGTTAAAAAAATAAAAATAAATAAATAATCATAGGATGGATAAAAAATCACGCGTTGAAAGTTCCTTCTACGATATATTATGTAATGAACAATATATTTTTAAATATTTACGTATATGCCCAATTCGGAGAAAAACAAGGAAAACACATGTTTGGGCAACATGACGCAAACTCTTGTTGAATTATTCCAAGAGATCCCTTGAGATGTTGTAGATGTAGGCAGGGGTTATACATACAGCACAGCATGTACCTAGCATTTCCGTTTCGTTTTCCCGGGAAAGCATTCGAGAAACAACACAACGGATGCTGAGACTGGAAGTAATTAGATAAGACGTTTAGAGCAAGCTAATATACTCGATAAATAATATAACAAAGTATTATTTGGCACGTTAGAACTGAATAAATTCCTATGAAATGCCTCCGGTATGGAGACTGCTAGCGACCAGGGTTACTTCTCTGTAATTAATGATAATATAATAAAACACACATAAAACTTATTTCCGCTTAATTTGTTTTTGACCGAAATCGGGTTCAGCCTGTTAAAGCTATCTTCAGACTGGTACAAATAATTCGTAATCAACAGTTTATCATTGATGCATTTGAATGATAACACGTTTTGTACTTTTGTTATTCGGTGGTACATCCTCTCTGCACACCCCTTCGGCAACACTATTATAGTTATATTTGGTGTAAGTATGTATATATTTGATTTGGCTTATTATTATTTCACTAGAAGTATCTCCACCTAGTAACAGATTAATCCTTGATTTACGCATGATCTGAACATTTACATATAATTGGAGTATTAATATTCATGCACATTCCAATGCAATTTCAGGAATGTAATAATTTTTAACATTCTAAAATATTTCAAACAACACGTAAATAGAGCACAATAAATAATAATAAAAAACAGTTTGCTTTAGACCACACGTCTAAAGTAAAACTTCACTAACTTATAAAAAAAGAGAGAAAGAAAATGTGCGCGCGCACTGCTCTCTCTCGCTCCTAAAGTGTGATACAGACAATAGGCCTGCACTGTGTCTTAGATATACGAAACGTAACTGGGTATGAGAGAAAGAGAAAATGTGTACTCGCACGTCTCTCTCTTGCCCCTACAATAATATACGAAACGTAATCTCTCTCTTTCTATCTTCACTAACTTATATCTCCCTCTCAACTTCCGTTCGCCTCGCCCGATCACACTTTTCGTAAAGCTCTTGTCACGCATTCACCAGTCAAAACAATCTTATTTGCAAGGCTTTATCATAAAGGCACGTACAGCTAGGAGACAGATAAAACTACCAGCCCTTCAGTCAATCGGTTTTTCACTTTGCTCGATGAAGAGTGATACCAATTTTTTTTTTATGGAAAGTGATAAGATTGAGAAAACTGAGTAAAGTAAATTCAGAATTCATCGCAGATTCAGGAAAGCCCGAATCGGCCCAGCCCTGTTTGTTACTCCCTTACCTCGGCCCGTGTAAATGTTCGGGAGCGCGCGCACAAGGGCCGCGCCCGAGGGAGGTATATAAAACATGTTCATTATGCCTGGCTAATTGGTGGCTGCCGGGGCCCGAAAAGACCTTCAAATTTAGAAAACAATGAAACCCCCGGGACAACGGGCCTAATTGGGACTCTATAAGCACGGGAGAGCGGGCGGGATGGGCGCCCCTCACCGGGGGTGGGGTAGAACGCGAGGCTTTCAAGAAAATCAACGAAGAGGTATGTATATCAAATTTTTGATAGAAACTAAAGAATTTTTTAACTATTTATTCGGAAAAAAAGAAAATCATATTGAAGACCATTTTTAAGATTGAGCGACAACGTCCTCAAAGATTTATCCACTTTGGAGACTATAAACTGGAGAGAGCTGGCACAAAACCGAGGTGGGTGGAGGAAGACCCTTGAGGAAGCCAATACCCACCAGGGATTGTAGAGCCAAGAGTGATAATAATGATGCATAAATGCCACAAAACCGAGATGAGTGGAGGAAGACTCTTGAGGAGGCCAAGACCCACCAGGGGTTGTAGAGCCAAGAGTGATGATGATGATGATGATTCAGAAAAAAACAGTAATACTTTGGTGAAATATCAATCTGTCCAAAAAACTTTGATTACCTGTAACAGACCATCGATGCCACTAGGTTTTGTACATATATGCATAACTTAGGTAGGTACCTCCCAATGTTGGATCTCCTTGCGAAAGAGTAGTAATATTTATTGACTGAGCGCAGCGAAGTCCTGTTTTGACTCGACTGTCTGTAAATTTGTTTGTGTGTTCCGTGTTCGGTCAATACTGTCAAAATGGTAGCCGTGTTTGATAGTACCTTTTTTCATCCGACAGAGCGCGTTAGCGTTGAGACAAATCGGAATAATCAACATTATCTTAAATGTTACTGTTCATAAAACTAGCAGTAGTATTTATTTACAACACAACTTAGAATAATAGATCTGAATTAAATAAGAATTGAATTCATCTTGAATGACAAAAATGAGAAACCTCGTGTTAGTATACGTATATATAGATGTTTGTAATACGAGTTGAAGAACAATTACCAGCCTAGTGAAATAACAACATAATAGGTAGATAGGTAGGTTTTTTGAGGCAGAACGTGATGCGAGCAAAAACCATTTGAGTGGCTGGCTCTCCAGTCCATCTGATAGGGGGACAGGCATATATATATTCGAAATTAGATGACAAAGCTTGTAATTCCATCAATCCCCCAACTGATGAACATTATTGCTGAGACAAAGTATTGTTACGAATACTGCAGAATGGGACAGTTTCCAGCGGGCTGTATTTTACCTCCACGAGAGAGTGGTAATAAAAAGAATATCAATCAGAGTGAGAACGAATCAATCTAAAATGAGATAAATCAATCAGGTGAGGGAGTTTTTTGCCGCAAACTAGAAGGACTAACATCATCTGGGAAAAAGGCCAGGAGACGAGACGGCAGAGAAGACTTGCTGTTTCTCATGGGCCGGCCACAGGGGAATCCTCGCGGTTCTTGTAAGTGCGCCCTACAAGGCGCGGACAGACACGGCCTGGCGCGCCGTCAAACACGAACAGTCCTCCGTCCTCCTTGGAAACTCACAGAAATTACATTAATAACGATAAAAACGGTACACTATGGCAATGTTCAATCGTTAATTAATAACAAAGAACGGTGAAGAAACGAACACTATTTAATATTCTCACGGCGTAATGGAGCGAATAATACCAAACTTGTAGGTACTAGCTTGGCATTTAAAAAAAAGAAGGAAAATATGTAAGGTTTATTCACGTTAAAATATAAATAACTAATAATAATTTTAATCGTTTTCGAAATTGGACCTAATTATGTCAAGAATTCAGAGAAGCGAAAAAGTACACCTACCTATCTTATCTTACTAATATTATAAACGAGGTTTGTATGGATGTATGTGTGTTTGTTACTCTTTCATGCAAAAACTACTGAATGGAATTTAATGAAACTTTACAACAATTATAGTAAGCTCTGGCGTTATGAAATTTGTATATTTCATATATTTTAGCGGCAGGGTGGAAAGGCAGGGGGAAGGGGAACGGCGGGTTCGCGGAGAAGGAAGAGACGAGGGAGGGGGAAGGAAAGAAAGGTGAAAGTGAACGGGGACGAACGGGAAAGGACATGCAGGAAGAATCAATTTATTTATTTGAATGGCATTGCAACGCATGCTGGGGACTAGCTAGTAAAGAATAAAGAAGAAAACTAGAAATTGCTTCCATACAAAATTGAAAAGAAACAAATGTTTCAATTTGCCTATTTAGCATGCGTTCTGGCTTACATATACTCGTCTGACATCGTAGATAGCCATCCCATCTGAATTTCTTCACGTTCTTCTTTATTCTATTTTGTCTTGCCACTTTCCACTTGCATTCAGTATTGTGTTACTTTCTTAAGTCAACATTTTGGACGGTCTTGCAGAATTTATAATCAGAAAGGTGTGCAGAAGGTAGACTCTATTCGGCTGAGCACCCCAAAAACCAATCAACATAAGTGTCTCGGTAACAATAGGACAAAATCAAAACACATTTAAGATACCACAGAAAGGGGGCCCAGAAATGTAAACATATTAGGAGTTAAACGGTAAATGATGATGTGCGGCTGAGAGATAAGAAATACCGGATGGATGAACAGAGTGGCATGCATTACACTCAGTCTATTGTCTTCCCCGGAGCTGCTGGCCAAAATACACACGGCCCAGTGCCCGCCGAGAATCCGACGGATACATATCAAAATATTTTGAAATTATTTCGCATAATGCCTCCGAACGGTGCAGCGATAATAATTAATATTGCATCAGAAGTTTGTTTGGTCGTCGATGCGGACTCGGAGCCGCGCTGCGTATAATACGGGGAAATTTCACGTGCCACCGAGCGAGTACAGCGAGCACCGGGTAACGGTCACACACAGAGCGATGCCACTGATAGTCGCTTAATGAGTCGATCATCCCAGTGTCTTACCGTATCAGAGTATCATCCAACCAGCCAGTCAGCCTAACCTCACTTCAGATAAATAACAGTAAGTAATTAATGGCGGCTGTTAAATTAGCGGAGACCATTAAACAAACAGGATATATTTGTTGTATTTAAATGCTCCGTATTGTACCCGAACTCTTTCGGGAGAAAGGATGATCTGGCAGCGTGTAACACAGACCGAATTAAGTATGCAAATAGCTCGGCTGTGCCATCTACCCGTTACCCGTCTCTAAACGCGCGGAATAAATACACAATAGCGCGAGACAATATAATTATTCCGAATTTCAGTTGTGCAGCCTAAGCCGTAAATTAAACGCAAAGAGGTTCGCTGGGGAAGCTTTAAATTATTGTGAGATTTAGAAACAGTAGTCAGGATTAAGTGCAATTTGAATAAGCCGGCTCCAACCCGTGGTGGAATTATAAACGGCCGCGCTGTACGTCAGGCCAACAAACCAACCAAACAACCAAACAACCAACCAACCCACCACCAGTGATGTGATGCCCGAAAATTGTTTTTCCATTAAGGTGATAAATTATCCCAAAAATTCCTTAGGTTAAGAGTACTGGTTTCATGTCAAACCAAGATAAAATAATACACTTACATTCAATTTTTGTACCTGAAAGTGTAGTTGTGTAGTGAGAAATGTGGATATCCGCAAAGAATGTAAGGCTGGTGTAAGCATAATGAGTAAGATTAAGAAAGGGACCCTCAGATGGTTTGGGCATGTAGAGCGAATGAACGAAGAAAGTAGTGTAAGATGAATATACGACGCAAATGTGAATGCTAGAAGAAGTCGGGGACGTCCGAGGAAGACATGGCACGATCAAGTGAATCAAGATAGAGTGTGTGCCAAGACCGAGTTGTTTGGCGATCCGTCCTCTCTACCTACCCCTGTGAGGAAACGGCGTGATGGTTAGTTAGTTAGTTAGTTAGTTAGAAAGTGTAGTTTATTTAACAGAAATTGTCAAATTGTTGCACCTTAAGAAAGTGTGTCAATGTGTCAGTGTGCATAGCTCGTGTATGAGCTTATTTTATATTTTGACACAATGCCCACTAGAACTTCTGCAGTGCCCCCTAAATGATAAAAATTTAAAATAACCTTATTATACTAAAAATAAACATTTTTTCTCAAAATTTAAAACATACGTTTACTAGATAAAAGAACAATCTTTCGAAATCAATTTATATTTTTTGTGGAAAAGAGTCAATACGTCTAAACACTGATGACATATTTCTGGTTTTCTCTGGTTATACGCTCTTAAGAATCGCTGATCTAAAATATGCTTTGCCTACCTACATAATAAAAAGAATTACAAAATCGCAAAATAATCCTCCAAGGGGTCGTCCATTAATCACGTGATGCTTTTTAGCAACTTTTTGACCCCCCCCCCCCCCCCCCCCCCCAAATCACGTGTATTTTTTTTAGTACAAAGTTTAGGACATTTCACCTTTAGAAATCAATGAAAAATAAATACAAGTGATATCTCGTTTTACCACCCCCCCCCCCTCCCATAGTGATGTTTCATGATTTTTTCCCGACCCCCCCCCCCCCCCCCCCCCCCCTTGGAGCCTCACGTGATTAATGGACGACCCCTAAAATCATCATATCACTTTAATCTGTGTAAAGAAACTGTGTATTTCTAAAATTTAACCACAACAGTTTACAAATATAACTTTTTTTTTCAAAACCAAAAAATTAATTCTTCCTCTTGTCGTCACTCAGCCTGGTAACCGACCAACCCCTCACCACGCTCCCTACTGTTCAACACATACTATTTTTTCTTGATTTTTTAGAAAAAAAAAACAACAAAAATGTCACCGGAGACCAACATTTCATTTACATATTTTACTCCAAATAATGTAAGGAATCACTGGTTAAAGTAACTCAAGTACGTCCCTTAACACCCTGTATATATGTATATATTTATTGTTTTCGATTGATGTGAAAATTAGTTATTGGATTCTGACTAGATTATTATAAACTATTTTATGGAAAACGATGTGCTTCTAATAATTTATTTTTTTTAAATACCGTTTTCTCGATTTTTTCCCCAGATCTAGGGAAATTTGCCTGATTTTCCCACCATTCATTTCGCACGAGCTGGGAGCGATATCGGCTTGCGTATTTATAACAAAGATTCGGGACTCGGAGGGTGGGCACCGCGACTTAACAAATGCTTAACGCGTGTAAAGACATACAGCCGATAGCTCCTTCGTAACCTCTCTCATTCTCGCATTAAAAATACGCATTTAACAGAAAGAGACGTTACAACGGAGCTTTAAGCGGTAAGAGCATGAAGCCGAGATACTAAACAGAACGACTCCGCTCAATCTGCGGAGAAACATCGGGGGCGGTTGCAGAATTACAAAAAAATACATCGTGGAGACACATTGAATAGGTAATCGGGAGGGAGCGCTGCCGAAACCGCTTAAATTAATGACACATTTTGAAGACGATAAATTGGCGTCGCGGGCGACTCGGATGCCTATAAATTAAAAATCACGGAAAGAGTTGGGAATGCCCAACCCACTTGACAGAGAGAAAACATTCGGAGGAAAAATCACTTGCTTCAGGGCTGGTTTTGAATACTAAAAGTAAATCAGTACGACTATTATTATTATTACAGTAAAATACTAATAATATTTGTGAAAAACCACTTCATTAGGCGCTGCATACATTTATAATATACTAACTGAATATGGCATGCATTGCAATGCCTTATTCAAAGAAATAAATTTTTTCTCCTTGCATGTCTTTATCCGTGCGTCCCCGTTCCCCTCCCATGTCCCCTTCCCCTTCTACCTTACCTGCCTTCCCATTATCCCCGCTCCCCCGTACCGCCAACCCCCCTCCCGCGTTCCATGAATTCAGTCACAGTACATTCAGTTTTCAAACAGCTCGCGTGCCATCCATTACAATTTTTTTAATTCATATTTTCATTTTTCATATATTACAAATCATAATCATTGTTGTATATTATATGAACAGTCAATCAAATTTTGTACCTACCATAGGTAGGTACCTATTTAAAATATCTATAATTCTTGATTCGATTCAAAGTACTAGGCGAGTACTTCAAATAAATTCATTAATTTAAAGAGTTTCGCAAATTGAATTTTGATTTGATAATCATTGTTTTGCAAAGTGTCATTCTGATATTTTGACGTTTTTGATAGTTTCGCAAGAGTTTTAGTAATGATTAAAAAGCTTTTCAGATGTATTGTCATGTGGTTGTAATAATCCAGAAATCTTCGCGAGGGTTTAAAGAAAGTATTTTGAATGTTTCAAATACTTCCTACATACCTTGAAATATTTCCTACATACCTTGAAATATTATATATATATATATATTTTTTTTTTAATATATATATCATATATATAATGATATTTTCCTTGTGATTTGGATGACACAATCAATTAAAACACAATTTAGTTTCTCTGTAAGGGAAGAGGAGGTTTATTTGGTTAATCTCATAAGATTTACATAAAGAAAAGTATCTACACAGTAACAAATCATACCGGTAAGGAAAGAAACGACATTTAATATTATTAAATGTAATGTCGGTTCCTTAATCACAATCACGATAGTAATTACTTTTAATTACTGAAATTAAACTTATCAATTTGCTTTATCATAGCCAATAGCCATAGATTATTTTTACTATATATATAATTATCCATAGATTATAAAATATCGAGTCGACTGTTAAGTAGCTACTGTGGCACACATCCAGTGACATACACAATGACGAGTCAAGATCGGCATTGTTTTAAATTAAAGAAAATTATATTTTTCTTTATTTCCTATTGTTTTATTTGTACTCTGTGCACCCAGAAAATGCCATTATCTAATCTCGGTGTATATTTTAATAATAATGTTTAATATGTTTTGAATGTGCATGAAATTTGTACAGCTTTTCAGTCTGGAAATCCTGGGTGAATTCAGCTAGCACAGTAAGTTTTTTTGTACGAACGCGGTGTTTATTATTATAAATATTATTTGGAAAACTTTTTCATGCATTTTTTTATGCGTCTTCAGATTTTAATACATGACATAGCTAAAGGCTTTTTAAGTACATTTTTCAACTTTCCTCTCCAGTAGATGCGGATAGTTAATTAATTAATAATTTAATGATTTGTAGAGCGCCGTTTTTGTGAGAAATCACCTGAAGGGCGCTGTACAAATTTTATGAATTCGTAGGCTCTACCTGGCAGGTCACTGACGATAAACACACTTCAATTAGAAAGTTTATGCTTAGAGAAAATACGAGTTTACACGTGGAGGAGAATATTTACAACACTCGACATTGCGTGACTTTACATTTGGTATTTGATACCCCCATCACTGTTGATATTACATTAATAAAAATATCAGTGCGAAAAGACAAGTTATTATTTACTTTCAAAGATTGGCGAATTTATGACTCAGTACTGGAGAATTTCTATGAAATGACTTTTGCAATGAGATTAAGCTTACAAATAAGAATTTACTTACATATTTAAACAATTAGTTATCAAAGTCGTGGGCTGTGACTTAATAGATGCGATCGTATGAAAAGGTGAGTATTAAGTTAAGCTCTAAATTCCGCCGAGTCTGTGATCATCATTAAATCATGTGGCAATCCATTCCAGGCTTTAGGTCCTGATATGGATGTAGCACGATCACCGAACTTATCTACCTAACTTATTTACTTAATAGTATCTGGTATCCGCTTTGGTTCCTTCACTCTTCCTATATCTGATGACGCTGCTGACCTGAGGGTTGACTGTCGAGAATTGGAATTTTCTAGAAAACACATTTCCGGTAGTAAGGCGGAGCTTTTTCGTTAAGGGACTTAAATACCGTCCACCAGAGCTTGAACTGGATTCTTTCAGGACATTTTTAATTCATAGAATATTTTTCTAAATATTTCAGGCTCACTCCTTTCAAGGGTGATCAAGGCCATCATTTCAAATAGAGACAGGGAAAACAAATTTATATAGATACTAGCTGTTTCCCGGCATGCGTTGCAATGCCATATTTAAATAAATAAAATGTTACTCCCGTGCGTACATTCCCGTGCGTTAACCTCCAGCGTTCCACTTCCACCTTCCCCGCCACCGCTCTCCCGCTCCCCCGTCCTGCCAACCCCCCTGGCACTTCATTTCTTGACTCCTCTCCCGCCCGGCCCGTAGCAGAAACTTTTTTCTAATACTAACATTTTTAAACTCGTGATATCTTTCTAATTAAATATCCGAATTGAAAAATTCAAAAAGTTAAATAAAGGTATTGAAGCTGTCTTGAATTTGAAGTAATTTATTTTGATAAGGATTAACACGAAGATACAAATAAAAAGCCTTTTCAAACGGCGACATATTAATTATATTTTTAAAATAAAAGAATACTTATTGTGGCATAACCATAATAGTTAGACATATGCTGTCGCGACCTTTTTTGTAAATAATGATGTGTTCTACAAAGTCGTAGTACATTATTTTATTCTATCATCAATAGTTTTCGCAGCGCACGCGATGTAAAGAATATTTTAGGTAATTTTTTTACACCTTGGGTTGCATTATTGGAGTTTTAGTAATGATCCCTAATTATTTTGAAAATATTATATAGCCTATGTCACTCAGGGATAGTGTAGCTTCCCAACAGCGAAAGAATTTTTCAAATCGGTTCAGTAGTTTCAGAGCCTATTCGATGCAAACAAACAAACAAACAAACAAACCTTACCTCTTTATATAGTGTAGTAGATTAAAAAAAAAAAAAAAAAATATATATATATATATATTCACTTATTATATATAGGTATATTTTTTTTAGAGTGCACCATTTTTGCACACGTGTCTTCTAGCGAAAGCTGTGATCGTTCTTCTACGAAGCTTTTCAATAGGAACTACTATGTAGGTAGCAGTGGCGTTCTGTGAGTGTTCAGTGAGCAAGAGTGCTAAGATTGAAAAACACGATGTTATTGATGTTGTTGTAGCTGAAAATGAATTTTAGTTGGTACTCACTTCTGTATAGTATTTTGCAATATTTACCAATAAAAAGCATTGTTTGAACCAGTATGGACGATCCGCCGCTTACGTAAAATATAGAATAAGTGAATTTCATCAGACGTAAATACGTATGTCGGAACTAATTACTATTTTCTACCATTGGCGATTATAAGAATAATTGAATTGGTGGCACGAAAGTAAAGTTAGGGAGTTGTCACCACAAAACTAAAGGGTGACCACATGACGAACACGGTGATACCATGAAGGCTGATTATACGGTATAGATTCAATTAAAAGCACGGCAGTATTTAACACCTAATATCCTGTATTGTGGCAACTTTTGCATGCTTTATGGCTTTATAAATGATATGAATAACGACACTATTATACCACGTTTTCCATATTACTATTTTGAGTTTATTTTGTAAACAAAGGCTGAAATAAAAAAAACATTTATTTTTTAAATAATAACAGATCACTTTGTATAAACCACTTTTTAATAAACAATATCGACATGTTTCAATAACAATGTTATCTTCATCAGGATATGTTAAAAACATTGTTATTGAAACATGTCGATAGTGTTTATTAAAAAGTGGTATGTACAACGTGATCTGTTATTAATTAAATAATAAATAATGCCACAAAGTAATTTTGCAAAGTTTGAAGAAGTAAAACATTTATTTAGTTGACAAGTAGAATACTGAAATACATATATTTTTAAAAATTAATTTAATAATGCTATTACTATGTTTTGCAAGTATTTTAGTTTAGAGGTAGACAAAACACGTCAAGCCGAGTTCGTGATCCCGCACTTCACCTTGGTTTAGAAATAATATGAACAACAACAAAACTTGATCGAAAATAAAAAAAAATCTCTATATTCAACTAATATAAACTTAGTTGCACACGCTCATAGTATCTATAAAAGCTTTCTAGAATAGAATTTACTTTATTTCTGTGCAGGCCCTATTATGGTTCAAAATAATGGCTCAGCATTTATCTCAATCTGAATATAAGAGGAAAGTGGAACATGAACATAATACTAGGTTCACAAAGAATTGTTCTAAAGTATAACAATAACTACGGACGGCGAACCCTGGAATGTGCCCAAAATATTTAACATGTTACCAACAAATATAAAAAATTGCGATTCTACAAATAGATTGAGATATATGCTGAAGATATAAGTCTGTCTGTTAATTGTGTCAATCAATGTATAGTTATAGTAATAATTAATATGTATAGTTATAATAATAATTATAGTGTAATTAAATTGTAATCGAAATTCGGGAAAAAATTCGGTTTACTGGCCAAATTCCTAAAAATACAAACTAGTTATTTTTATACTAACTATGGGCCGGGGAATACGAATCTGAAAGAATTAGGCGGCGGCAAGCAATATTAACTGAATTATACGACTTTAAAAAAATTTTTGACACACATAGGAAAATGGCCATTTTGGAAGCATTCTGATTCCTAGAAAATCCAACTAGTTATTTTTATACTAACTTTGGGCCGGGGAATCCGAATCTGAAAGAATTAGGCGGCGGCAAGCAATATTAACAGAATTACACGACTTTTAAATTTTCAATAAACACAAACGAAAACAGCCATCTTGAAAGCATTTTAACACATGAAAACCATAGAAAAACAACAATTTGAGTGTGGCCATAAAATCAAAAACTAATTATATCAATAACGTAAAACTTTCCGACGCGATAATTCTTCACATGATAATTCATCACATAACACATTAACCTGATGAATTATGACTATCTCAACGGCCGTATTCTTAAACCAAAAGTATGAAAATTCGTAGTCTTAAAAAGTTGTTACCTAGACCGGTCACCAATATCAATGTTATTATATAAAACCTAACCTAACCTTACCTAACCTAACCTAACCTAACCTAATCTAACCTAACCTAACCCAACATGGTTTGTGCCCCTTTATACCGCCTGCTCGCGTCAATTTAAAAAAACATCCCAGTTTTCAAGTAGTTTAGCGGCTACGCTAGGTTTGTATAACATGGTTTGTGCCCCTTTATACCGCCTGCTCGCGTCAATTTAAAAAAACATCCCAGTTTTCAAGTAGTTTAGCTGCTACGCTAGGTTTGTGTAACATGGTTTGTGCCCCTTTATACCGCCTGCTCGCGTCAATTTAAAAAAACATCCCAGTTTTCAAGTAGTTTAGCGGCTACGCTAGGTTTGTATAACATGGTTTGTGCCCCTTTATACCGCCTGCTCGCGTCAATTTAAAAAAACATCCCAGTTTTCAAGTAGTTTAGCTGCTACGCTAGGTTTGTGTAACATGGTTTGTGCCCCTTTATACCGCCTGCACGCGTCAATTTAAAAAAACATCCCAGTTTTCAAGTAGTTTAGCGGCTACGCTAGGTTTAGGTAGCATGGTTTGTGATACAAAAGTGAGTAAAATTTATAAAAAGTAAGTACTTAAATTATAAACATGTTATTTTACGTTATTGATATTACTGCTTAATGGCAACACTTAATTTTATGTGATGTAACATCTTTATTATTTTTCTATGTTTTCTTACTACTTCGATAATGTCAAAATGTGTTCTTTTTGTGTCTGTTTATAGCAAATTTTAAAGTCATATAATTCATTAAATATTGCTTGCCGCCGCCTAATTCTTTCAGATTCGGATTCCCCGGCCCAAAGTTAGTATAAAAATAACTAGTTTGATTTTCTAGGAATCAGAATGCTTCCAAAATGGCCATTTGCCTATGTGTGAAAAAAATTTTTTAAAGTCGTATAATTCAGTTAATATTGCTTGCCGCCGCCTAATTCTTTCAGATTCGTATTCCCCGGCCCATAGTTAGTATAAAAATAACTAGTTTGTATTTTTAGGAATTTGGCCAGTAAACCGAACTTTAGCCGAAATTCGAATTAAAATCCTGTTGACAAACTGCTTAGTTGCGGTTTAACGAGGGAAAAAAGGGGCTGTTGCATGTACCTATCACACATTCTTTAAAAAAACGAGAGAATGAAATCAGAACATATAAAACGATAAGGTTTAGGTGCACAATATCTAAATAAGAAGTCCTAACGTAACGCAGTTTCCGGACAGCATCCAGACAATATGATTTCTGTAATTATTGCAACGTCCTTCAAAGTTTTCAAAAATACGAGAACTTTCTGAATATCTAGCACCCCGAAGACTAACAGATGTCATCTGGAATCAGGGTTCCCCTATGTCCGATATGCAGAGAGGATAGAGAGCCACAAATTCCTGCTTTCATACATCTTATTCGATTCCCTCCGCGCACAGTTCCCGTGGCCACCCGACACGGGGTAAAATATGTGAGCGCCGGGAACGGGAGGGGCCGCTCCCGTCTGCGGAGGATTTATGTACCGCCGGCGGGCATCACTCACTGCGACTGACACCGCCCGCCCACCGCCCCGCCCCCCTCCCGACCCCGGCCCCGGCTCAATACGGTCATTATCGCGCGCCGTGTGACAACCCACGTGACACACGCGGAAAACTGCATTAGATTCCGCCAATTATTCACGGGTCGCGACGTCCATCAGCCCGCAACAAGAATCTTCCGAGATTTTTGCGGAAGAGCGAGCGGGCACGGCTCGCATCGGCAATGTGACTTGTAAACAAGTCGTTTGGATGTTTTGTATTTATTTGATAGTAGATACTTAAACATTTTCATCAGTCAAAACCGCATGTTCTTCTTCGTAGGAGGTAATTTTTACACCTATTTTATAATTTATTCATCACAATTTTTTTTGTTTAAAATTTAATTATAGGTAGCTATATTTAATTTCTTTATATGGCAACCATTATTTTCGAACGGTGATAGTGAATTCATACACCATAAGGCTACCTTCCACAATGCTAAAGTTGTCCACAAATATCTTCAAGATATGCATATATCTACGCTCCCGTGGCCTGGAAATAGCAAAGATATAACTGCTTAAAAAATTTGGTGCATACCTTGCCGACTAAAATTGATCAAAACAAATTAATGTTCACTAAATACTAGAGATAAGCCATTCATGAAAATAAAGTCATTATTATTTTGAAGTAAAATATGTAGTAATGTAATGTAAATTATGTAATTGGTTTATTATTATTATGCATTTTTTTTCCTTTCTTTGTTCTTTTTCTCAGTACCTACTATATACACTTTCCATTATGATTGCTTGCTTATTATGATTCCCTTATTTCACTAGTAGCATCTCCACTTAGTAATAACTAAATCCTGATTTAGACATGCTGTGAAATTTTTAATTGGATTGTAATTCAAGTGTAATTGTAATTTAAAAAAAAAACATCTAAAAAAAAATACATTTTTTTTGCACGGTTTTGCAAGTAGAAAAGTATACAGGTAGGTACTGACTACTTTACAATATTTACGAAATTATACTCATAAATAGTGCAGAAAACAACTATTTTCGTTGTTTGTTTTTTGGGTGTTATGCCGTGTTGCGCTACCTCCTTCTTTAGCCGACGTTTCGGACAGCGTTGCAGTGTCCATCATCAGGGACACATCTGTGGGATCTGATGGAAACTGTAACGCTGTCCGAGACGTCGGCTAAAGAAGGAAATAGCACAACACGGCATAACACCCCAAAAACAAACAACGAAAATGCTTTTGGCCGTGAAAATCTAAAAACGTACCAGAAAACGACTAGTTTAAGAAACTTGCACAAAAAAAATATAAAGTAAAAATATTATTGAATTTGATCAACACAGTATGTAGGAACAAAATATAAAAAATCCAAAATAGTTATAGATTTTTTCTTTCAGCCGAGAAAATACTGTTAATGTGTTAGTCAATTTAACCCTTTAAATGGCAGGAGACCATATTTGTCCAAACGCACATAGGTCTCGAATAAAACGTTGTAACTCTTTATTATCACAGTGAGAAATATGTTCTAAACGGTGTTAGAAAGGGAAAACACCACTCTTTATATTCTAATAAAAAAATAGCAACCAAAAAAGTAAAATATACACTTTTATGTATACAAAGTTTTGAATCGCAAATTGAAAAAAGTTTGAAACTTCAGGAATTTTTTATAATTTTTTATTTGCATAGAGCGACAAAAAGAGAGATAACAATATGTGTTTGTTGTACGTTTGTCTAATAAAATATGTATGTGTTTTTATTATTTTTTTTATTATCAGTAACTGTAGTTAGAAAAAACGTAACGCGAGCCATTTTTAAAACTTTTTTATGTTTGTATGCAAACATTTTATAGTTAAAAAAATATATGTTTATGCTAAATTATATAATTTGAAAGCGTATTTCATCACCTTTCTAAAATAATTTTTAGTTTTTGAATGTGCTCAGAAATATTTGCATTTTATTGTAAAGTGAAAATATTTTGACCATCTGAAAAAAATGCCAAATTTTTGAAGGGTTAAATAGCTTTATCAAAATATTCCCTTACTTGATGAAAAAAACTTCAATAAGGTTTGCTTATATATTAAAATTGATGTACTAAATATATCACAACATCGGAGTATTTATTTCCTAGCTGTTGACTCCGTCGCATAGGGGCATAGGAGTGTAATATTAAGATATTGATGTGGAATTGCTACAATAATATGGTAGGCACTGTCTTGTAACTGACCTGCCTGGAGTATGAAAAGAGATTACATTATAATAAATCAGGGGTATCAAAAATATAATTAATGATTTTATACAAACAGGTTAAATCGGAAATGATTCTACGATCAGATAATTTTATTAAATTTAATGAACAAAGTACGCTATCGTAATTTAGGCATTCACTAGGAATGCCCATTTTAAAATTTACATATCTTTAAAAAAAAATTGGTTTCTTTCAATCGCATGTGAATAAACCTCATAATTTGGGGACCAAACCGTGGAATTGTATTCTATATGACTCCTTACCAGTGACATATATAATGTTTTTACAGTATTGACATTATTGAAATCACTAGATACCCTTAAAATAAAACCAAACATTTTCAAAGCTTTATTGGTTATTATTTCTATATCTACTACACTATATAAAGAGGTAAGATTTGTTTGTTTGTTTGTTTGTTTGCATCGAATAGGCTCCGAAACTACTGAACCTATTTGAAAAATTCTTTCGCTGTTGGGATGCTACACTATCCCTTGGTAACATATTATATTTTCAAAAAAATAGGCATCCTTACTAAAACTTCAATAATGCAACCCAAGGTATAAAAAAATTACCTAAAATATTCTTTACATCGCGTGCGCTGCGAAAACTATTGATGATAGAATAAAATAATGTACTACGACTTTGTAGAAGACATCATTATTTACAAAAAAGGTCAGCATATGTCTAACTATTATGGTTATGCCACAATACGTATTCTTTTATTTTAAAATTTTTATTAAAATGTCGCCGCTTGAAAAGGCTCTTTATTTGTATCTTGGTTTTAATCCTTATCAAAAAAAAAACTATAAAAAAAATACTTCATATTCAAGACAGCTGCAATACCTTTATTTAACTTTTTGAATTTTTCAATTCGGATATTTAATTAGAAAGATATCACGAGTTTAAAAATGTTAGTATTAGAAAAAAGTTTCGGCTACGGGCCGGGCGGAATAAGAGTCAAGAAATGAAGTGCCAGGGGGGTTGGCGGGACGGGGGAGCGGGAGAGCGGTGGCGGGGAAGGTGGAAGTGGAACGCTGGAGGGGAACGCACGGGAAAGGACATGCAAGGAGTAAGATTTTATTTATTTGAATATGGCATTGCAACGCATGCCGGGAAACAGCTATATATTATAAAAGAAAGTAAAAAAAACGTGCGGACCGTAAAAACTCAGAAAAGAGTCCCGATACGATCAAGGGAGTTATATGGTGTGGTAGATCTCCATCCCCCCTAGGGAATAAGGGTATTTTGCGAAGATATAAGGGGTGGAAGGTTCGCCCTCTTGAAATTTCGAGAACAATCTTCCGGAAAGTTCTAGAAGGTTCCATAGAGCTCTAGAAAATTCTGGTAGGAGTGGCAGAGTATGTCGTGGAATTTTCGGGAATAGGGAATCGGGAACATCAGTGTGGAACATTCCAGAACACTCTCGAATGTTGTCCTGAGCGAAGCCGGGTAACCCAGCTAGTGCTTGATAAAGTTGAGGTTCGTGTCAAACCAAATAATCTAAGTCATTAATTTGCGAGACAGATACTAACGACATATTATTAAAGGAATAATCGAAAAATATTGGATTCTTTATTCGACAAAACCTCATAATTTGACATTTGCTTATGTTAAGTTGCAAGCGGTTATCATGACACCATATAATGAATCGCAACAAGTTATTTGACAATGTATGGCAATCATTAATGTTTCTAATTGTTTTGAATAATTTCAGGTCATCTGCAAACATTAATACTTGAACATCATTGAAAATATATAACACATTATTAACAAATAATAAAAACAGGATTGGACCTAAATGAGACCCCTGGAGAACACCACTCATAGCAGTGAATTTGTATGAAAATGTACCATCAATTTTAACACTTTTTTCAAAAGGCCAACAAGGTGATTTATTACCGATGCAGTATTTTGAAATACTAAAAATGTCTACAAGTAAAATTAAGCAGGCAATGTGTTAACTAAAATTCAAAATGAAACTACTCTTCAAGTTATATGTGTAATAGGCCACTTGCATCACATTTAAAAAAAAAAAAATCCGGTTTAGGCAAACATTCTGTATATTTTTTTTTTAATCGTATTTTTGAAACCCTGGCGATTTTTTGAAAATTTCAATCCGAAAAATCAGACCATTTTTAATAAACCGGAAATACGGGACATAATTTTATGGGTGTGAAAAAAACGATAATTACATAGCCGAAAATCATTTTTAAAAAAGAACGTTTTCCACACGAATAGCAATAAATTGTACGAGGTTCTCTTCGTAACATCTGTAAAAACACCGCCATCTTTATCAAAAATGAAACCAAAGGATAAGTTCGCATAGAACAAACAATACATCCATGTGAACGTTAAACAAAAAATCCAAAAATTCGCCGGAAATCAGAGTGTTGCCATATAAAAAAAAAATCGATCAGTGTGGAATTTTACAAAATTAAAGGAACATAATCGGAGACGGGACATTTTCATGTAGTGACGTCACGAGCTCAAATAATGGATTTATTTATTTAAAAAAAAAAAAACTATACATTTCTAAAAATTTTTACCTACATTTTCGAAATCTTACTTCAAAAATCAATCCACACGATTTTTTCAAAGTCGTTATGAAATCCATGCAAGTGGTCTATTACGCGTATGCCCTGATGGACATTGACGATTTCCGAAACGTTCGCTAAAGGAGGTGGTGCAGCACGGGATAATACCCCAAAAATCATGAAAACACTTTTGGGCGTGGAAATTTCAAATCATATCAGACTCTTCAATCGGTATTAATAAAAAAATAGTCAGTTGTTACAAGTTACAATCAAGTCAATTTGAACAATTCAAAGTTAATAATTAAATTCTGCGAAACTTATATTCAAGTTCTGTTTACATTTCGGTCAAGTGAAAAAACTGGATATTAGTAATATAAGAACATTTAATAGAACTTTTACGAAGGGTCGACTCTTTTCGTTCTCAGTTTATATATGCAGTCACAATAGGCCACTTGAATCACATTTTTTTCGGTGTAGGCAAATATTCTAAGACATTTTGTATTTTTTTTTAATCGTATTTTGGAACCCTGGCGATTTTTTGAAATTTTCAATCCGAAAAATCTGACCATTTTTTATAAACCGGAAAGACGGGACATAATTTTATGGGTGAGAAAAAATAACGTTTTCCACACGAATAGCAATAAATTGTACGGGATTCTCTTCGTAACATCTGTAAAAACACCGCCATCCTTATCAAAAAATCAAAACCAAAGGATAAGTTGGCATAGAACAAACAATAAATCTAGTGAACGTTAAACGCAAATTCAAAAATTCGCCGGAAATCAAAGTGTTGCCATATAAAAAAAATAATCCATTGTGGAATTTTACAAAATTAAGGGAACATAAAAAGAGACAGGACATTTTCATGTAGTGACGTCACCAGCTCAAATAATAGATTTATTTATTTAAAAAAAAACCTATACATTTCTAAAAAAATTTAATAACATTTTCGTAATCTTAGTAAAAAAAATCTATCCACACGATTTTTTCCAAAACGTTATGAAATCCATGCAAGTGGCCTATTAGGTAGATACTATTTTTATTTATTTATTTATTCTTCACTAGCTGGGTTACCCGGCTTCGCTCAGGACAACATTCGAGAGTGTCCTGGAATGTTCCACACTGATGTTCCCGATTCCCTATTACCCAAAAATTCCACGACATACTCTGCCACTCCTTCCAGAATTTTCTAGACCTCTATGGAACCTTCCGGAAAACTGTTCTAGA
Source organism: Limnephilus lunatus (assembly GCA_917563855.2). Taxonomy (NCBI): domain Eukaryota; kingdom Metazoa; phylum Arthropoda; class Insecta; order Trichoptera; family Limnephilidae; genus Limnephilus; species Limnephilus lunatus. Next base: position 2,684,691 of record OU830604.1, read on the forward strand.
AATTTCAAGAGGGCGAAACTTCCAGCCCTTATATCTTCCATAGCTGCACTTCGGGTGATAGAGATCTACTACACCATATAACTCCCTTGATCGTACCGGGACTCGTTTCTGAGTTTTTGCAGTCCGCACGTTTTTTTAAACTTTATTTTATAATATATATTAATTATTTACATCCGCTAACAGATAAACACAATGTAATTAAAACTTATGTAATAGCTACAAGGGCTTAAATAACTAAATAAAATATTGTTTAACATATTACAGTTTTTTTATTTGAAAACCGCACAACAGTCCCAACTGCTGGATCCGTCTGGAGCCAGTGATGGCATCCCCAATTGGAAGTACCTTGCTATTTAGATCTGGCCACCAAACACGGCTAAACCCATTTTAAGCGATGTTTCAATTCGGAATGCTGGTCTTACACCAGGGCGATGCTGAGAGTATCTTCCACTCTGGAACGTGCCTACTATATGTATATTATTTAAAATAATCTTAAAATTGTGAAATAACACAAATTAATCAAATAAAATGTATTCGTCATTTTGTTTTAATGGTTTTACTTAATTAGTCAATTAAATAACAAATGTACATGGAAAACTAAAAAAAAAACTCTTCGAAACAAAATGTATAGAAATTGTTACATAGATAATGCCCAACAAATTCAAAAAATTATTTGCGCACACCCGGATTTGAACCCTCGACCTTTGGATTGCGAGTCGAGAGCCTCACCCCTCGACCTCGGAGGCCGTCAGATACAATGATAAATAAAGACAGACATAGGTTCCAAAATGGGACTCCAGAAGTTATCTCAATTTAGGTGGAATGTAATGTACGATGGGTAAATTAAACTAAGTTGAAGCAAAGGGATTTGAAACAGAAAGCCATGTCCCCAAATAATTTAAACGATGCATGCTTAAGACACAGATAAACTCATGTGAACTCCCAAGCAGTAAATAAGAAAAAGCTAAAAAAAAAACTAAGACGTTTATAAGTAGCAAGCGTGGCGTGAAAATAAATAAAGTGATTTATTCCCATCAAACATAACTCAAGGCATCAAAAGACAGAGTGAAAAATACTCGATCATCAGCGAGGATTAAACTAACTTATTCATTCACGTCCGCAAACAAACATTAAGAAAAGTTACGTCCCCACTTCTGGTTAAGGGCTGGGGATATGTGCGTTTTACCGTTATTACCGGTAGTAAGCGGTAGTGGGAAAAGATTTATTGGATGAATGCGTTACAAACCAAGCACACGCTCTGCGTTAGTTTTAAATTAAAATTATAAAATTTTCATCAGAATTTAGAAATCACAACACTGCCCCTCAGCACAGTCTATCGATGAGGGTTGTTAGGATAACTTTCGGTAACTTTTCATCGTTTTCTAGGATAACTGCAGATCGCTAACGTACAAACAACACTTGACGTCGAATATATTAAGAATACATAGTCATTGAGGAATACTTATTCGTTGGCGATCTGAAATCATGCTAGGGAATGATGAGAAGTTACCGAAAGTTATCCTATCAATCATGATCGATCGACTGTTCTAGGAGGCCTGGAAGTCTCAATTAACTGATTTTATCATATTTTAAAGACGTTTTAATCGAAACAATGATCTACCGGAAAACATATTTAAAAAAAAGTATAATACTCGTATCATGAATTTTCCCCAAAACATGCTTCTATTTTAGTGATTGTTAATACTTAGGAGACATATAATAAAAAAGTAGAAGTGTGCAGTTCACACGCAGTAGAAGTGAAACCTTCAGAAAACTAAACATGGAGAGAACGGGACGAATGCAGAGTATCACGAGTAGGATTTATTTATCATAATATTGTTACCAAGTTTAAAAATCATTTTACATTTTATTCTACAAAGAACCGCACAAAAAAGAGGAGGCCGATAGGCTAAGAATCACCACACAAAGAGGACTTGGATAAGTGTATCTCATTCTCTCGTAGGATAAATGCTATTGATGTATGTGTTGGTCTCTTCTTAGTGACGCTTTTTTCAACGCGAGTTTTAAATCCTAATGGTGCAAAAGAAATTTTCACATCAAAAAGTACGTATTGGCTTATTCGTCAAATGTGAGGGCAATTTTCTGGAATAACGCTACACGAGATATACCGTTGCGTTACTACGCACAGCCCCGCCCGGCCCAAATGTAGCGCGGGCATCCAAAAATTAGGAACGCGGGAACACGGATAATTGAAGGCGACAGTTAATTTTTTAATACCCGAGATGAATAATCCATTAGCCGAGTGGAGGAGTTAAGTTACGCGCGTCTAACATGCCCCCGACACGCCACTTACCAATCACAGCGAACCCTCCATTACCATACTCGTCTTCCCGGTGGACGGTCCTCCCGCATCCCCCGCACGCGATCAGGACTGCGATAGAAATTTGCATCACGACGACTGGCAGCCGCAATGCAACCGCAGCCTGGGATTGAATGATGCAGGATATGTCAATTAATTGGACGGCCATACGAGGGACTGAATGAAAGAAGGCTCTTTTAACGTCATCCCGTACACCGTACACGACCATAGCCCGGCAACAGGAGTAGGCTATTAGTCAGTCTGTAATTCACTTCATCCAGCTTTTCTCGGTGTCTTGATGTCTTTGAGCGGCGGATAGGACAGCCGCAGAGACTAGTAAATCCATTTACTTGCAGATCTTTCAATGAAATTTATCGCAACCCTACTGAGATTAGTAGATATCAATGTGTACCTAATTATTCAAGATAATTAATTTAAGATAATCCCGGAAATTTCGCTTCGAAGTTGCAGTGCATGTTTCTTAATGTCGATGAATAATCTATAAGTTTCAATCTCAAAATGTGTACCTAACCAAAGAACAATGAAACTGAGAGTTTTCCGGAATTAGATAAAATTCAATCAAAATGTATAGGTACAGTATCTTCCGAATAACTTGTTATGAAATTAACAAGCATGCTTAGTGAGGTCAATAAATGGACCCAGAAAAGAAAAAGTAAATATGAAAAATAAAATATCCGTTGAGGGTACGATGAATAATTTAGACAGAGCAAATTGGAATGTTTAATTAAAATAAACAAGTTGGAACGGCTTCCGTTGGTGGAGGTAGTTAGTACGAGAACTGGGAGTGGAGTCGAGAGAGACGCGGAGCTCCTTGGCTATGGGCGATAACTACTTCAACATTTATCATTACTCAAATATAAGCTAAAAGGCTATCGACAGAATAGAATGATTTATACCGCGATACAAATCTTTGGTTACATCGAGAGACAATAAAAAATAATTGGTATTTAATTTAGTAAGACATTTTGACTACTTTTATCGTTTGATTTCTGATGAGATTTCACATCGAAAGAATAAATATCGTAGTTTCTAATTAGATGTATTTACAAGATACGATATTGAAACACGTTTCCGTGCGGGTTAAATCAACAATATGCAATCTTTAAAAATAAGTGTTGCAAATATCTCACGGGCAGGAGCGTGCCAGAAATAGGAGCAAAATAAATGACAAAATATCAGAGAACTCGCTGCAGGCATTATTTACACGGTGTAAATAAATGTTCAACTATTAATTACGGACCGAGATAATCTTCGGGTTGTTGAAATGAAAATAAGCTAATCTGGCCTCGCTGTCTCTAAGATGGATGTCCCAGAATTCCACGGACGAGTCCGGGCCGTGTAAAACACGATATTTACACGGACTATTCACTTAAACGCTCGCTCGCAGACATTCCCATACGACTCGCATCTTCAGGAGTCACTTCCACGTGAATCCCGTAATAGACCGATAATTAGGCAGCGGCTGGAGCTGAGATCCTGGGTATAAATTATCCGTTTTATAGACAAGTTATGACTTGTCAGCGCGAGCACTAACAGTCACCTGTTGCAGTTCGTCACAATTTACGGTCAAAAGTTCGGCTGGTTTCAAGTCCCCGCAAAGATCACAGTGACGAAGGAATTATGTAGTTTGTCTGTGTGTTAATCCGGATATATTATAGGAGCCCCACGGGAAATATTAAAGAGCGGGAAAAGGACCGCCACTTTTAATTGAACATTGTCCGTTGCTGAACGGAGTTGTTGGGGGAGTCTTGTTCTCCTGGCCATGGTGGATTAACCGAGCATCGGCCCTGGCCCGCCGGACACGGAATGGCACATTCTATTACCTAAATAACACGAACTTTTATGGATTAACCGGGGAGATTTGATAACACTCAAGGTAACTGTGTTAATAATCAAATTGCGCTTAGTGCGGGAAAATAACTCGTAGAATAATATTTTTGAACAGAACTGCGTGAATATTCGCGTAATCGCGGCTTCGTGCCACGGGCCCATTAGGCGATCCAAAGCGTCGGGCTGTGGGTTAATTTGCATCGGGGTTGGTCTGCCAGCCCCCGGCGGACAATACCATTACTGTCATCGGCGATCAGCATAATTCTCCCTCCGTCCGATTCTCCCCGCCATCAACCACCCCATCCTCCCTACACACACTACACAGCAACACAGCCAACACTGGTACTCTACACTGTACACTGTACACTGTACACCGTACACTGGCCAGTAAACCTTACTGGAGTGATCAACGGTATCCGCGGCTCGCCAATAAAACGGCACATTAATTATTATTGCTTTGGCTCTGTGAAATTACGCGCACAAAGAGGAATCAAGGCAGAGAGAAAATTGGAGATCGATCGAATTTGGCAATTTGGCGTGGTAAATTGATCATATATCACATCTGCCCAGCGGATTTATCGAAACCAAATAGGTCGGAGAGCAAAACATACCTACTGAAATATGATAATGATTCGGCACTAGCAAACCAGCGGTCTGATCATCAAAATGTCAAGCAGCAGGCTCATGATGCAGCTGAATTCTGCCTAGCGTGATGATTTGCAGCCATTTCTCGCTTAATCGAGTTATAAACAGGATTAATTGGATCACACTGTAGGTATGGCGTGGTTAAGTAGATACTGGATATCTGCCTTATGCGGTACGCATTTATCTGATTGCTTTGCTTTGCTAATGGATTCGACACGGATAAAACATCTGCCTTGTATAAGTATTCCGTTAACGAGAACTGAAAACTTCAACGGATAAGGGAAATTTACTGCACCTATCACTTTAACAGTGTACAATCACTCTCGAGTCACAGAATATTTATACACAGATCTGATAGTGTAGATCACACACATCACGGTCCTTCAAGCCGGATATGGTTTGACAGATCCTATCAAATGCTAACCCAATACATTCCAAGTGGGAATGATTATCATTTTACATTCGGGTCAATCATAATAATAATTAATAATACGTTAGTACGTACGAGTAGAAGCATCTTTTTGTGAAAAGTCACAACAACTAATCAAATTACCAACATATATATATATATATATATATATATTTAAAAAAAACTAATAAAAACTAAACCCATCCCATATATATCCAACAATATTAGGATAAGCTAAAATTTACATATAAAATATCGAATATATGTAATATGACAAGGTTAAAAAACAGGGAGGTGTTTTTATTTTAATTTGTTTATTTAAAATGAATATTTACTGTAATAATTATAATCAATAGAAAAAAAAACATTATATATGGATGGTGAAATAATAATACGATTTTTTAATTTTTTTTAATGTTCAGGAGAAAAATATCTGTCACGGGACAATAGAATAATTTTTCCGAGCGGCATTACAATAGTAGGTTAGTCCTGCATCTCGGAACAACAAAAAATATCTCCTGCGCGGTTTTATGAAATTGTCAGGAACATAAAACTCAAATTTTTGTATTATATCATAGAGAAATGGCCTTTCGAAGGTCATGTGCTGTGGTCATCAGCAAATCAGTTTTCTTTCCACCGGTAAGGGGGTTCCTAGCATACCAGACAGAAAGACTGATCGATATAACCAGGGATAATGATAGGCATGGTAATATTTATCTGCAAGGCTTCTTTATCATATTTTACTAGAGATTCAGAACTACTTAATTCAGATATCTTAACCATCAGACACAAGTGTCATAGCTAATAAGTGCACTATTTTAATAACATTTATTATTTTTAATCCATAACTATTATCAAATCTCCAACTGACAGCCCTGAAACCATAGAGCTAATTTGCTAACTATACCTGCCCAGTCATTTTAAGCAAAGTTAATTTTTAAGGTAACAATAAACTCTCTACAAAATTATTCTATTTATAATCAACTCCTATATTTGCAAATAAACGCGAATGTATGATATACAATGACATTAATACTGGACGCGGGGTAGAAATCTCAAAGTGGGAAGCCAAACACAAGACGTTTGTAGCTGTCTCTATTTCTAGTACTTTAGTACTAAACTGCTACGCGTCGAGTGAGGTCGTGTCTTACCAGTAAGTAAATTGCATTGCAAAGCGCCAAAATGCCCTCCTGTGTGACGAGAAAATGCTTCAATTACACGACAAATAGTCGTAAAGGCGAAGGAATAACACTTCATTTGTAAGCACACCCAAATTACTTATTGTTATCAATTATTATAATTATTACAATTAATTTTATAATAATACGTCATTGTATTCTTTACCCTTCCCTGTCCATTGTGTAACCGAGTGAGAGTATCTTGTTATCTCAGTCACACCCATAGGTCACACCCGTGATATGAAAGCAGTATTCGGCGAAGAAATTAATAAGCCGCCCTTCCATATATCTATGACATTCACACACGTACATTCTTTGATTGTCTATCTTTATCACACAGGAATAAAGTTTTGAATTTAGAAATTATACTGACAACCGCTGAAAACAAAAGAGTGTTGCTTGCTTTCCACATTATATTATGAGTATGTGAGACTATGGCGAGTCTATTTATATAACGTCATTGATGATATACCAGACTTTGCTCGATTCTACTTGCTAACAAGCCACCTTTATTTTACAAATATTTTTATTCTGCGCAAATATGATGTTAATGCCCACATTATTTGTTTGGTTGTAACACAAATTTGTGTGTATATACATATATGTATATACTAGCTTTTATCATACATACTTCACATTTTTTATGTTAGGTCTTGTATAAACCTCGCAAATTATTTAAATATTGCTTAACTATTTTATTTCTGTTATTTTTAACATACTGATATCCTCCTGTGAACCATTGCATCATGTATCACATGAATGTACAAGCCAATGTATGGCGTTTAAATAAATAAATAAATAATATCCGAAGACTCTAAGATATAAATACCTCAGAAACTTATTTTGAATAATTCTAATGATGTATGAATGTGAAGGAAGCAAGGAGTTTTGGGGAAATTCATCCACTACGGGGAAATTACTTAAAGCTTAAGTAAAATAACAGGTTTTATGTCAGATACTTTAACTACTGTAGATATTTCAACAATCGCATATCAATTATACTGATAGAAGAGTACCTAAACCAAAAAAAGTGGAAGGCATATGCCCAAAGATGGAGGCCACAAGGCTTATTACGAAGAAGAAGAGTAAAACTCATTTCTCTATCAAACTAAGTCTTCTAATACACATCCAATAGAATCACAAGAGGCAATACAATGAATTAATTTTCAGAATGGAAACTGCGCTCGTGAATTGCTCAATGCACGGCGATGCTATTGTTTCGACAATAGCCGCTAATACAAACCATAATAGCACCAAACAATGCGCCCGATCAGCAAGTTGATGCCAAGCCGGTGCACGACAATTATTATTATTATTGTACTAGGGGCCACGTTTTCAGTAATGATTTAAAAACCAAAAACAAAAATTTTAACAAAACAAGAAACGACTTCAAAAATGCACTAAAAAGTAAAACAATAATTTCGTACGATTGTTATTTTTTGAGTCGGTGTCAGCCAAGGTAACTACATATATAGGTAGTTATAGGTGAGATAAGGAGATCTTGGCTGACACTATTACAATTATTTTTTTACTCTTTAGTGCATTTTTGAAGTCGTTTCTTGTTTATTGTTTTGTTAAAATTTTTGTTTATTTTTTGATTTTTAGTGACGAGCGTGCGTAAAGAAGTTTTACTTAAAAAAAAAATCATCGAAATCTGTTGGCGTAATATTGAGTTATTCGTCCATTCGTCGCGCACATACTTATTGCAAATTTAAGTCATATATGGTTTTCTCATGGATACCATTGTCAGAACTGGACCAAATTAAAATGGGACCACACGGGAAGCACCAGCTTTCTAATAAAAAAAGAATCATCAATATCGGTTCACCCAATCAAAAGTTCTGAGGTAACAAACATAAAAAAATAAATAAAAAAATAAAAATACCGTCGAATTGATAACCTCCTCCTTTTGGAAGTCATTTAAAAAGTGATTTAACAGAAAAATCAGTACGTATCTTAAGCGATCCCGAATTTGTGGTGGTCACGAATGACGAAAGTTCAACAACTCAGCTGTGTCACGATTTACCGGCCTCTGTGTTTACACCTTCCTACAACATAGGTCTCTTCAAGACCGATGTTCACTCCTTCTCCCCAAAAAGACACCCCCCACACAGCATCTTCAAAGATGACATAGGCCCCAAGGGAAATTATTTTCAGTCGTCATTTATTTTAAATTTTCGTAAAAATATTTTTATAGGAAATGAACCAATAACGTCAGATCCTACATCGTCGCGAAACAAAATGCAGCCGGATATTTTGCCATGGTTCTGGTTTTCTAATTTAATTTATGGCAAGCCGCACCAAAAAAATATATATACAGGGTGGCCGGGGGTAAAGTGAATTAACTTCGGGAGGTGATTCTACATAATACTACTAGTATTAAAGATATACAACTTTTTTCGAAATTACAACATTTAGGGGTAGTTTTGAAATAAAAAGATAAAATTAGACCGGCGTGTGCGGGCAGCATTATTATTACCAAGGAACGTTGCAACAATCGCGCCCGGCAAGCTAACAGTAACTTTGTCAAGTAATTTTTACCTTACAATAAGGATTTTTAGTAGGTATGTCTTTGAGTATGGGAAAAAAGTTGGAATTTAAGAAAAAGTTATTCATCTTTTTTACTCCTACCATAATGTAATGCACTTTACCGAAGTTAATGCACTTTACCTCCGGACACCTGTATATATACTTACGAGGAATATTCTGCTTTTTAGACAATTATTACTTTAGCAAAAGTACACTATTTAACATCCTTGTTACTTTAACTGACGGTAAAAATTCAAACTTAGTTTACCATTTAGCTTTCTGTTGAAACACACGGCCCCTAGATATTCACTTACATTTAAAAAACGTTCGTTTTCTCTCGTTTTCCGATATCATTAATAATTATAATATTATGATACAATATAATGTACAATAAAACCGATTTGTTTATTAAAAGGCCAAGACCGTAGTATTACCCATAATGCAAGCATAAGGCGGAACGCCTGTCAACGCTCTGTCCGATGCTACTAAATTACAGGTAATTTTTCTTCTAATGGTATGTTATCAATGAGTACTAGGTACCTAAGCTGTGTTCTTATCTTTGTATAAGCAACGTTTTCCGCTTATAATTATGGTAGTATGAGGAATTTAAATGGTTGTCGGTGCATGAGTGCATGCGTAAAGTGATGCGTATTCCTTCGTAATGAGTAAAATTATTCAACAACTAATTTTCGAAATTGGAACTGATAAGTATAAATCATAATATGAGATAAGCGATGAAGTAAATACCAACCTTATTTTATGAATTAACTAGCTGACCCGGCGAACTTCGTACCGCCTCAGAATCAATAACGGTTATGTTAAATTATTAGCTTAATTAAAATCAGTTTTTTTTTATTAAGTTAAAAATTACACAAGGAAGCAATTATCGATGCGCACCTGTCCTTGCTTTATTTTTGTCAGTATCAGAGATGGCGCTGTGTACGGATTTATAATTTTTGTGATTTTCTTACTTTTCCACGTACCTACTTGCGGATGGGAATTGTGTTTCATTTTCTTTATACGTATGAAGGAAATTTATTATAATTATTGTTTTTTTTTCCTTTGGAGGGGTGCAGACATAATTATTCTGCGTATTCGCTTAGTCCTTTTTTGTAGCTTGATTTCCTCGCAAGTCCTTGATTTTGCATATAACAATGATTATTACTTATTGAATTAGTAGCTTCTTCTTCTTCTTGTGCCCTGACCGTTAAACGGACGTTGGCTATCATGTTGGCTAAACGGACTTTGTTTACTGCAGCCCGGAACAACTCCACAGTAAACTGGCCAAACCACTGTCTCAGGTTTTTCAGCCATGAGGTTCTCCTTCTTCCAGGGCCCCGTCTTCCGGCAATCTTTCTCTACATTATGAGATGCAAGATCTCGTAGTTCTCTGGATGTTTCATCACATGTTCAAGATATTTAAAGATTTCGAATTTTTATAGTTTTAATAACTTCCTTTTCTTTATTCATCCGAACCATAACATCTTCATTCGTAACCCTATCCATCCAACTAGTAGCTTAGAGACTTAATTTAAAAAACTGCGCCGCGGTGTTTTCAGAATACGTGTCTATGATTCCAGATAAAGGGACATCCTTGTCAAACAGATTATTGCTACATCATAACGCGACAGTGACTACACAGATGACGAGTGATGATCCGCAGAGATAGCGAGCAAATATGGCCTTTACTACCCATGCACCGAGGGCCCAGTTCGACAATATAAGGACATAATAGAACAAAATAAACCCCAAAGTGCGCAGTAATAAATAATAGGTCGCACTGTAATTATCTGATTAAAATTGAATATTAAAAAAAAAAATCAACAAAACATGTATTTATTGTTCCGCCGAACAATCGAGATGTCGGGATGTACAATTAAACAATGCAGAATGCGCTAATGAGTTTAATCACAAGGTAATTCGTGTCATCACGAGGTGTGGTTAAGGCAGGGAAGAACATACTAAATAGGTAAGTGTTATTGTCATTACACGGAATTGTGGATATTAACCCCTGAGGCAAATTTGTTCGGTTTTCGGAACAACTCTTACAAATCTCATAGAAATCGTTGTGCCTCCCTTATCTACTATCAGGGTTAGAAAAATGATCTCAACAGTAGGTATTAGATAAAGAAAACACCACGCTTCATAAGCAAATCAAAAAGTTTACCGAAAAATAATTAAAATGTACACATTTATGAATGCAAAATTTACAACACAATTTTTTTTTAAATTGGTAACTTTGGGAATTTTTCATTAATTATTTTTTTTAATGAAACGACAAAATTTGCCTAATAAAAAGTTTTTTTTTTTGGTTGTCGGTAATTTAATTTAGAAAAAACGTAAGGTAATTTAGAAAAACCCATTTAAAAAAAAATTATGTTTGAATTCAAAAAATTAATATTTAAAAAAAAAATTATTTGGTTTTATAAAATTAGAAAGCGTGTTTTATCACCTTTCGAAAACAGTTTTTAGTTTTCGGATGCGTTCTGAAATGTTCCATTTATTTGGATTTTATTGCAAAGCGGAAATATTTTGACCCTGCGACAAAATAGGCGCGAGGCTTGAGAGGTTAACACAACATATTGAGGCAAATTATAAATTTGCAAAAAAATCTTACCCATGACTTATTAGTCTGTTATTTCTGAGCTTAGGGATTAAACCTCCCAAATTTAAACTAATGGTTGGTTTTCTAACAATGAAAATGATTTTGAGGATAAATTTTGCAAAAATTGTTAAAAGTATCTAAATGAAATACTTATATTGCTAAACGAAGCGAATCAACCATTGATAAAATTGTTTCTTACTCGCAGAGCCGCTTCGCAATTATCCGTCACAATCTTGGATCTAAAACTCGGCCTACAGAGGCAAAGGCGACGATCCATGCAAATTTGCCCAACCCTCGACCCGCGGCGGGGTTAGGCCGGGTACTCACTGCCTCGTAGGTACCCCTTACCGGGTACACACGGCCAGCGCCGCAACCACTAGGCCCCGGTAGAGATTGCTAGTAGAATAATTCAGATTACGAAAAATCCGGATTTTCGAACAATATTTGTCAGTAAAAAAAAAGATTTTAAATACGATATCCTGATTTGAAATAAACTAAAAAAAGTTATTTGAAACGAATTTATTTAAGTTATTACCAAATGCAACATTTATAAATATTATTGAAACAAGAAGTGTGTGCGAAGACCGAGTTGTTTGCTGATTAGAAATATAGTCTGTAGGAATACCAACAATGGTCAAGCAGTAAGTTCCCTCTTCATATTTATGTATTTCTATGTCATGGATAAGAATGTAATAATAAGGGTGTAAGCCCAGTAATCCAAATTTTAACACCATTTTCAAATAATGCAAAAGTTAATACAAACAACCGTTAACATTACTTAACATATTATGAAAGAAAATATGAAGAGCGGGTTGTTTCAAAAAATTTGACGGATTCATCAAATATTTTAAGTTAATTTTCACGTACCTACTGTTCAAGTTCTGTAATTATTTCAGTTTTATGAAGCAACTGGCCTATAATGATATAATGATAGAACTTACACAGAATGTAAAAATTAACTTCAAATATTTTATGAATTTTGTAAAAATTATTTAACAACCCCTCCAAAATATTAAAAAAAAAAAAAACATATATATATATATATTTTTTTTAATTGATCTATATACGTGATGTTTACAATATATTATTCAATGCCTGTCTCGCTAGGGTATACCTGTGTTGAGACAGGCGTATATACCTACCTAAAACCGAGAAAAAATATGTGAAAGGAAAATAAAAAAATATGACACAATTTTATTACTTACATCTTAAGGGGGTATTCTAGTCTAGAAGCATGAATTGTAGGTATTTGTAAAAAAAAAATCAAACTATAAAAATCAAAATTCAAAAATTTGCAGGGTGTTGGAGTGGGGGGTCTCAAAAAAATGACGCGCACTGGTTGACACGATTGCAACACTCAAAAAATCTTAATCCAAACAAATGCTGCAACGGCCCGAACCTAGGAAAAGTAAAAAAAAATTTTTCGTAAAACGGCGGCTGTCTAAAATAAAAAAGACATGTTTTAACCTTTTTTTTTACTTTTCCGATTTTTTTTTAAATAGTAACTATTGAAATTTTGCTATAATAATAATAAATTGGATAATTTGTAGAGCGCCGTTTTTGTGAAAAATCACCTCAATGGCGCTGTACAATTTATTAAGAATGCTTTAGTTCTATCTAATTCTACTATTTACAAATGATACAGAAACATACTTTCCTGGCAGGTCACTTCCGATAAACACACTTTAATTAGAAAGTTAAAGAAGATACGAATTTGAACACGGAGGAAATTACAGTTAACAGACTGGACATTGTATGATTTTACACTATTTGCTACCCTCATCACTGTTAGTACCTTCTACATTTATGAAAAGATTAGTGGCAAAAAAATGGAGTTGATATTTATTATAAAAGACTGGATAATTTAGAACTCTTTAGGGCTGGAGAATGTTCATGAAATGACCTTTACAAACGCTTACAAATAGGTTTTTATAAAAAAAAATTACAAAGATTAGTTATTTAAAGTGTCGCGGGCATTGAATGTGGGGTGAAATATTTTGAGTTTACGGATACGAATGCGATAGATAAGGTAGAAGAGAAGAGAAGGCTTGTAGAGAAGGCTCATAACAAATTTCAAGTAAATTGGTTCAGTAGAATTTAATATATCGTGTCAAACGTCTCGAAAAAAGTAATTTCGTGGAAAATGTGTTAAAAGTTCTGTTCTATTTAGATTCTAGTTAGATTCTGACTAAACCACGACACTAAAATGATTATAAATTTTAAAATAATTCGTCGAAAAATCATTTTAAGGAAATATTTTTGAATATCTAAACTACGGAAATACGAGAAGAATTTTTTTGTTTTTTAAGACTAGAATACCCCCTCAAATAAAAACATATATTCGATAATGCACCCTCATAATACACATCGGAAGTGACCTGCCAGGTAAGTATTTTCTGTATCCATTTGTAAATAGTAAAATTAGAAAGAACCTAAGAATTCTTAATAAATTGTACAGCGCCCTTGAGGTGATTTTTCACAAAAAAACGGCGCTCTATAAATTATCCAATTATTATTATTATACATTTTTTACGAGTAGCTACCGGTAATTTCAATTTAATCCGGATATCCGAATTTGAAATTGAAGAAATCCCTAAAATTTGAAATTTCCAAAACGGCTCCGGATTCGCAATCCCTAGGTCCCAGGAAGGAAGGACCAACATGCGGCCGGGCTCTTGTTAATTGAAATTCAGCAGTGGAGGGATAATGAGGCAAGATTGATTATAAGATCTGGCGGAGGTTCGTCACGGGATCACTCGAGAGGTACTATCCCTCTCAGGGGGGGGGGGGCACAGGGAAACTGTGTCACGGAAAACAAATAACTATCTGCATAAGTAAACCATAACCCGGTGGAGTCTTATTGTTAATCACCTCAAGTGATCTTTCTGAGGAGAACAATTCTGCCTTCAAAAGCAAAAAGGTATCCAGGAATTTGCAAAAGACATACTCTGATATACTTTTTTAAGGTCTTGTATTTCAGAATGCAATAGTTACAAATTAATAGCTGCCTTTTTGCTTATGACTGCAGAATTTGTTAAATGGGAAATTACCAATTGCCAAATAAGTAAAAAAAAAAATTACAATAAAGTGAAATTATCGGAAGTGACCTGCAGGTAAGTACGTTTTTGTATCTATTTGTAAATAATAAAATTAGAGAGAGCCTAAGAATTCATAATAAACTATAAAGCGCCCTTGAGGTGATTTTTCACAAAGACGGCGCTCTACAAATTATCCAATTATTATTATAAAATAGAGTGTGCAATTTTTCACGCGGTAGAAGTAAAACCTTCAGAAAATTAAAGTAGACAAGAGCGGGGAGACTACGAAGCACTTTTCCTATACATTAGTATTTGTGGTTTCTCTTGAGAGCCGCTAGATGTCGATTTCTTTCATATTTTCTTTCCTTTTCCTTTCCTTTCTTGCCTGTTCATTTTGGAGTGATTCGAAAATTGGATATTATTTTACAAAAATTAAGTTTTTTTTTGGATTTCGTAGGATTCGATCCCTAGTTGGCTGAATGTCTTCAAAGTTTCATCAGGCGCTTTATACCACTACGCTAAAGGGCACTCGCACGGGACCGTGGATTTACCGTATTATATTGGACCCGAGGACCCGTGAATACAATAAATATTTTATTGCTATCTCATTCTCTCGCATGCTATACCTATAGATGTATGTGTTTGTCTCTTTTAAGTGCTATTTCCGTTGCAATCATTTCGTTTAAAAATTGTTTAGATCCCAAATTTACTTAATTTCTATTAGGTGGGTTACTTAAACGATCTAAATTTCATCAATCCAAAAAAAAGGTTGAAGAAATGATGGCTTCATATTAATTTATGGGCCTTTTTACGGTTGGCTGTTGCCCAAAACATAATAGGTTTGTAAATAATTAGCAAAAATAATCTTTTGTCAGCGAGTATTGTTGAGATGTGTCAGAGATGATCAGCTGTGGGCCTATCGCTCTATCGGCAGACAATCTCAAGAATGTCGGTCAACGGAAATACGACTGGAATTCAAACCACCGACTATTATCAAATAATACTCTCTAGAATAATAATACGTTGAGCATTTAACATTTTTCATATAGCTGTTCCGGAAGAACAACGACTCAACTGCAAAAATTATAATTTTACAAAAAAGCAAAAAAAAAAAAGGATTCGTAGTTTAATGAAATATTTATAAAAGAGTGTGCAGGCGACAGAGAATAATGGTATAACAAATGTACGTAGAATACGCATTTTTTCTTTCAATCACCAGAAATTTGAATTTTATTACCCCAATTTTAACTAACAAGAGCAATTACGTCATTGTTCCCCCATAAATTATTCGCTCTTCCAGAAGACGTAACTGTTTGATTCCAGTCACTAAGAACACTTACGTCACTGTTCCACACAACATAACACTCCTCTAGTCACTCATCAACACAACTGAACCTTGCGGCGTTGTTGCCCTGAAGGAAGATAACAAACAGCAGATATTTCAATAACGACGAGACTACCCTCTGGCGGTCCGAATAGGAACTACAGTTATGTCGTTGTTGTTCCCCAGTGTGCCCTATGGTTTTCTGAGACCATTTATGGACTTAACCGTATTTTACCAATGTTTGCAGTTGCGTCGTTATTCTTCCGGAACGGCGAATATTGAATGATGGCCAAATATTCCACTAGTTCTTGTAGTGCGTGTTGCCGATATTTTTACGAACGTTTTGGTATCTACTTCTAGATTATATTTTTTAATTAAGTACCTACATATTTGTTATTAAGAAAGCACAAGAGCAAGTACTTCACAGCGTTATGGATATTTCATTCTCACCACATAATATTTACTCACATATGAAAATGTAATAATGACTGGAATATTTTATCATTATGTAAACTTTTTTACTTTTTTCGCCCGCGCTTTTACCCTTTTAACAGAACGACTCATGTTAAATGTGTCCTCGGGGTGTTTTTGGATATTTTTTCGTGTTTCAAAATACCTATAGCGAGATGTACCACCGCCCACGCACTTTTTCCTCACACTGTTTTTATGGGGGTGTGGAAAATTTAAGCAAAACAACACATAACGAAACGAAAACCTACGTAAATCTGTTTTGCCTAATGAACATACCAATGCACTTATCATTTATACATAGGTTGTAGGGAAACTTCTCATTTTAGCTATCGTGAAAAAAATAGGACCCAAATTGTTGCTACCACTTTTTATTTACATAATTTATGGTCCCTACAAATTGGGTGAAACGCGTCCTTTAGGCTCTCTCACTGATTCATAACTTGAAATTGTTTTTTTGTGTGTTTTCTACGGTAAGAATCCTGCGGCAAGACGTTCCCGGCCTACACATCACCCCAACCTAAACAATATATCAGTTGGCCTAATATACATTTTTTGTCCGTCGAGAAAGTTGAACATTGTTGGGATTTTTTGGCAAATTTCTCGGGTAACGAATTACTTTGTGGATTCTTTTGACAACATTTTTTTTTGCCTGTCAGACATAATGAATCACGTTACGCGTACAATGGACCGTCTCTATTTACTGCATCGCCCTTGTTGTGGCTAACAAACAAACGGTCTAATCCGGGAGTGTTGTGAAGCCTTGTTAACAACGAATACAAATTATTCACTTTTTATAACTTTATGATTTATAAGTGCCGCCGATTTGACCGCCTTCGCGCTCTTTCCACACATTCTTACTTATTTGCTTGTTCATTGTTGAAAGAATTAGTGCGTATTTTGTTATAACAACATGATTCTAATAACTAATAACCTCACACCCCGACACCACTTCTTTTAATGAGTTTGTTTATTATTTGTTCAAAAGTGCGGTTGAAATATTGGAAGCGGCATTATTTAATCTTTCGATCTTATCTCGCACATAAATTCCAACATATTTGAAATGTGTCGCCGGACGATGTTTCCTGATGATTATTATCAATTTATGGGAGATCATGATCATTAATTGGGATTCATAAATTATAAATATTATGATAGGGTTTTAGAATGTGAATAATTTGTGTCAACTAAAGTAATAAACATGCTGTTAAACACCTAAAATTAGAAAACATACAATATTTTTCGTAAGCTTAAACATCAATTAAAATAACAAGAGAAGTTGAAGAAATTTTATAAGACGGCCACTGCGGTTGATTGGTTACAAATCTTGGCAACGAATCCGGAGATCGTTGGTTCAATTCTCAGCATGAGAAATTTTATTTAGGTTATTTCACAATTCATTCCCTCAAAATGATACATTGCATATTTGCAACAAGTTCTAGAGTTGTAGATACTCTCAGAATCGCCCTGGTGAAAAACCGCCATTCAGAATAGAAACGTTGCTTGAAATGACTTTAGTGGTAAGAATAGCCAGTTTTTTCCCACCTTCCTGCTCCTCGTCTTCTTCCCCTCCCACCGCATGGGGGAATCCATAGATTCACTGGCTTCAGAGGATTGGGAGCAGTTGGGACTCTTGTGGTATAAAAAAAACATGTGCGTAGTTCACATGTGATAGAAGTGATACCTTTAGAAAACTAAACTTCGAGAGAATGAGACGAATGCATAGTATCAGGAATAGGATGATTGTAGGGTTTATTTATTGTAATATTGTTACCAAGTTTAAAAATTATTTTGCATTTTATTCTACGAAGCACCGCACAAAGAGGACACTAATTAGTCTATCTCATTATCTCTCAGGCTAAATCCTATAGATGTTTGTCTCTTTTTAGTGTCGCTCGTTTCCGTTTCATCACAACGAATCAAATCACAACAATGGTAAAAAAAGTTTTTACTTCAAAAAGCTTAAAAGAATATACCTAGTAAAGTCTGAATATAAAAGAACTTCTTTCTCTTCCCTTCCACGATGAAAATGTGGCAAAGCCAACTGATGAGCAGCAACATGAGCTTCTCCTGCCACAACTGCCTACCTTCAAAAACGCAAAACTCCACCAACTGCTACAGAAGAGAGCAGCATCACGGCGTAAAGTTCCTCTCCCCTGGACGAGCGCTTACCTGTCTAATTTATAAACAAAGGAATGTGTTGGCGAGCGGGGCGCCTCTCCGCACGACAGATTACACTCGATAGGCGATAAGATGGTCCGGGGGCGCGCGCCCGTCTGGGCCCCCCGGGGATTTACTGCCGGCGGCGCCAGCCCCGCACCCCCACTCGGATCAGCCTCACGAGCCATTCCCCGCAACAAACAGTTGGTGCGTCTCAAATTTGTGCCTGATGAGGCATCACATCGTATTTTCATACAAGTCCCATAAAGGGACCAAATTTGTCTTTGATGGATATGTAGATATTCCCACATAATTAAACCATCTACTAATCGTAATAGTTCTCACACGTTTAAGGGGTATTGTAAATTCCGACCTTTATCTGGCAAACAAAATGATTTCCTGTCCGTTTTGGATAGTTAGGTGGCTCCCTCATGGGCCGGTAAGAAATCGACATAAATCGAGTACTGTAAGACAGCGCAGAAAAGTTATGTAAGTTCGCTAAAGTCTATTGTGTAACTTCTCTGCGCAGGGCCTTCCATTTATTTCGATTATACGGTTTATGTCGATTCCTTCCGACCCGTGATTAGATTAGTATTACAAATAACAATCGATAATGGTAGAAAAATAAGTTGCCAACAAAAACTAGTTAATTTTTTGACGACAGAACAAAAACATTTGACAGCATTTGCAGCATCTACCTTCAAGTTTGTTGCTTTAGATAAAATAAAAAAAAACTAATAAATAAACATATTTCAATTAAATACAAAAAAATAGGTACCTACATATTACTAAGACAGACAGCTTAGTGTTATATTCTTAATGCAACAGTGTTGTACTGGGTGTTAAAAGACGCTCTTGACTTACTTTAACCAGTAATTCCTGACATTATTTGGAGCAAAAAATGTTGATGTTTTTTTATCAACTAAAAACATAAAATTATTGAACAATTATGGGCAAGGTGAGGGATTGGTAAGTTACTCGGCTGAGTGATCAGCGACGACACGTGGAAAAAAAGTTTTATTTTGAAGAAAAAAAATTTGACAAAAACAACATAAAAAGTCACCGAAGATCAAATTCTCATTTATATTTTTGACTCCAAAATAATGTCAGGAATCACTAAAAGTTAAATTAAGTCAAGTACGTCCCTTAATACCATGTATTGATTGTGTGGGGATTAAAACTGTCAATAATTCATTAATAATCAAAATATCAAAGATTGGCAGTAAATTTGAATAAAATGTCTACAATATTATTCGAATTCGAATAATGTATAACGCATGAAATCGCAACATTATTGGAGATAGCCCCTAAAACAATGACAAAACTTGCAATCCTCGTTTGAACTTACTCATTTTCGACATGGCTTTGGCTACATAAAGCTTCGATCACACGATTTCGAAGCTGCTTTCGAATACTTATGTAGCTTCCATTCAAATATTAGTGTTAAAATCGCCCCGTGTGACAGTGGATTAAAGCTTACTAAATGGTGGGCGAGACGTTTCGAACTGCGAAGACGCTGCATCATGGCTGTCCAGGCCCAATCATGGAACAATGGGTTCGGGAACCGTCATCGTCACCGTAAAGATGGTGGGATGACTGAAAGCTCTGATGAGACGTAATGAAAATGAGTTGCCACGGTGTTATGGAACAGTGTTTTACATTCAGTTGTACACATCATTGTCGATGGACAGGATCACAGAACAGACAATCCCTAGGAGTGAGATCTAAAAATAATAAGTGGATAATTTGTAGAGAGCCCTTTTGGTGAAAAATAACCTCAAAGGCAATGAACAATTTATTATGATTACTTAGGCCCTATCTAACTTTATTATTGACGAACAGATACAAACATACTTCCCTAGTACGTCACTTCCGACAAACACACTATTATTAGAAAGTTTATGCTTGGAGAAGATACGGACATTATATTTAAAATACTTAATATTGCATGATTTTACATTTGCTTCCCTCCATTACTGTTGATATTACATTTATGAGAAAATTATTGGCAAAAGTAGTTATTTATATTGAAAGACTGGAGAATGTAGATCTCTTCAGGACTTTCAAGGCTGTGAAAATGAAGGTGAAATGTATTTGGACTTCTTGGATACGACTGTATGAAAAGGTGAGTTTTCAGTTAAGCTCTAAATTCTGCCGAGTCTGTGATCATTCTTAAATCATGTAGCAGTCCATTCCAGACTTTAGGTCTTGACACTCCGAAAGCACGCTCACCGAACTTAGTATCTGGTGTGCGCTTTGGTTCCTTGAAAGAAACGGCTGTGATCTTTTCGAGTAAGACCTTAGATTCCTTGGTCTCAGATGAAATTAACATACTTTATTGTAGAAATTTTTTTGATATCCATATGAAATTTTTTCATTAATTTCACCAGCAGCAAAGAATAATTAATTTATTTATTACTAGCAGATCCGATCATCTATCAGATAATTTATTTATTACTAGCACCCATAAATCAGTTCTACGGATTATCTCTTCAGTGGATAGTATTGATAGAGAATTCTTATTAGACAATAGAAAAAACAACCTTCATTTGACGAATGAATGAAAACATGGATGGGTGTTGGTTGAATATGGGTGGATATTGTTTAAGTGGTGGGAAAACACATTTGGTTTACTTTAGACAGATTGTTCAGTCATTCATCCAGAATTCAGTAAAATGTCATCCTTCCTGTCTTATGTCATCCTTCCAGGATAGTTTTCAGAACTCAATTGTGGACTGCATTTATGCGAATGGATTTGAGTAATTCAATGCACACGTAGATAGCCTAGTTTTGTAAATGAGAGAACATATTGATTTCGTTAAAAAAAATGTGCAGTCAGCACGTGGTAGAAGTGAAACCTTCAGTAGACAAGAGTGGGGAGGCTACGAAGCAACACACAAAGAGGAGACCGATTATTATATCTTTCTCTCTCGCAGGCTAAATACTATAGATGTACCTATATGTTTGTCTCTTTTTAGTGTCACCTTTTCGTTTCATCGAGTTTCAAATTCCAACGGTGCTAAAGAAGTTTTCACTTATGTGCAGTTCATACGCGGTAAAAGCGAAACCTTCAGAAAACTAAACTTCGAGAAAATGAGACGCGTGCAGAGTATCAGGAGTAGGATAGTTGTAGGCTTTATGTGTTACCAAGTAAATTATTTTTTTAACATTTTATTATCCGAAGCACCACATAAAGAAAAGGCCGCGAGGCTACGAAGCACTGCACAAAGAGGACACAGATAAGTCGATCTCATTCTCTCGCAGGCTAAATCCTATAGATGTATGTGTTCGTCTCTTTTTAGTGTCGCTCGTTTCCGTTTTATCAAGTTTCAAATCACAACGGTGCTAAAGATGTTTTCAAAACTTATTCTGTGAAATACAAAAGTCCCCTCAGAGAGCTTACCTTAATTTAGCATACCTACCACATTTGATGTTTTATGGCGTATATATTAATATAGCGCCATAATATTTATTGGAACCCACATTGGACGCGTCTACAGTCTGGAGCACGCGCACCAACCACAATAAAATAAGATTCTCGCTCAGATATAAATCTTGTCTAGGAGGTCTGGGAATATCTAAATTTGTATCAACACAGAAACACACAAAAAATAACAATAGCTTCGGAAAACAAAAGACGTCTTCTTATTGGGTGGGTATTTAAGATTGGCGTCGTAAAAGCATAAAGGCCCAAACCTCGAGTAGGGCAGTACATAGCACAGTAGACCCGTTCTTTATGTGGCGCGTTCATGAGCATCGATTGTCGTAGGGGGATCGGAATTTTACCGCCCGTCGGGGGGTTTTTTGTACCGGACAAAAATCACAAAAATGCTCGGATTCTGTACGTGGAGCTGGCTGCGGACGGATTTGTTGCATCGCCGCACGTTTACGGGACCGTGCCAGGGAAAAAATGCATTGTGAGACGCACCTCGCCGTTTTTTTCCGAGCCCCCTTTGTTTAAGGTTCCCATAAGAACGGAGATAGGAAGTAAAAAAATAAAATGACAAGATTGACTGCGTGGTCCGCGGGTGCAGTTCAGAATTTGTCTGCGGGACCCCTACGCCGGATGTCACTGATCCATGCAATACCTATTAAGCGTTTTGCTGAAAGGACCTTGCTTGCGGCGCTCTATCCTCTGATGCAATCCTTAAACCACAATTGTAATAATAATATTTGGATAATTTGTATAACGCCATTTTTCTGAAAAGACAAGGACAAGGACACTGTACAGACTTGTAATATATTTCTACAATCTTACATCTAACTACGAGTACAAACTCAACCAACCATTATTTATTTATTTATTGTAAGAAACAAACAGCTTTTACATAATATGCAGTGATAAATAATATATAACAGAAGTTTGTTATGCTAAAGTTCATTGGAAATGAAGTTTTAATATCTTAAAATTAATTTTGGGTTATAGGAAGGGGAGAGGAAGAGGAAGAGGAATATAGGAAAAGGATAGGAGATGCTCCCGATACATTACATATTCTTATGTTAATAATAATCAATTGTAAGCGTCACTTCGTATCGATATTTTTTTAGGTTTTTACCAAAATGTCAATACTGTGAAATTTTGTATTATATTGTTCACATACACCCGTGATGTGAAGCGTGATGTGTAAGATTAAGAAAGGGACTCTCCGATGGTTTGGGCATGTAGAGCGAATGAACGAGGAAAGGAGTGTAAGGAGAATATATGATGCAAATGTGAATGGTAGAAGAAGTCGGGGACGCCCGAGGAAGACATGGCACGACCAAGTGAATCAGATACTTGAGTCGGGCCATGTGAAGAGTCGGAATAATAGAAGAGCATGTATGAGACGATGTATGAATGTGAACGAGGCAAAGAGTGTGTGCCAAGATCGAGTTGTGTGGCGGTCCGTCCTCTCTGCCTACCCCTGCGGGGAAACGGCGTGATGGTTAGTTAGTTAGTTTTTACACCCGAGGAATTAGGGATTTTTTTCTAATATTTGTTCTAAATGAGGGCAAAAAAAAAAATCGGATTGTCGGGTCGATCTTGACGGAATATGAAAATTTAATAAGCTGGTGAGCTCTGGTGAGTCCAGGCCATTATTTAGAATTTTAAACAATAAGATTTTATCAAAAAATTAGACGACGTGCTTGGAGGGAGTTGAAATTATTATAATAACGTATGGTTTAAATAAAAAAATGAAAATTAAATTAAATATTACTCGTTATTATAATAACTTATGGTTAAAAATTGCATCCACCGGTTCATCAATCACCGATACGAAACTAGTATGTACAATGATTTGACCAATGAACGCGATGCCGCGTAAAAATATAATGTTCAGGCAGAAAATATACAGAACCATACTTACCTGGCCTGACAATGTGCAACCAACAAACCATGATCTTATTAACCTAAAATACGAGAATACTAAGTGCGTAAGTGAATCAAGAGATTGACTGTGGGGTTCGTGGACGCCGCTCAGAATTTGTCCGCCGGAACCCGGTGCGAGATGTCATCGGCCCACAGATTGCTAGCCGACTTGTTGATTAGACAATTGCTTGTGGTCCTCTGGGCTACACCGTATAACTATATTAATCTAAAACTATGAGATGTGGGTAAAATGGTTCAAATTTAACTGACAAGATAGAGCGCGGGTCCACGGATGTTGTTCAATAGAACTGAATTTACGAATTTCACCGAGCCTCGAATTGATTTCTCATTGGATGATTTGTGGGACCTTGTCTTATGGTACTCTATCATATTCTGCCCTACTTTATCAGTGACCTTAATAGTCTAAAAATCATAACAATCGCGAAAGACAATGGTTACACAGATTTGTTCTAATTGGCCTTCTCTATAGTAGAAAAAATAGGTAAATGATGAAACTGAGCAAAATTAATGATGCGTTTGTTTGGTATCATGTAACTATCTCCAAATAGGAATATGGAGATGCGAAAACAGTGCAAGGTCGGTTTAAATTAAAGAGATTAGGATATATTTTGTATCATTAGATCATTACTTTTTTTTCTAAAGTTATATGTAAATTAGTAGGTACCCACCATTGAATTATATTTTGCTTAACTTGATGGATACTTTCACTATAGTCCCGATAAAAGACTCTTATTCGGAAATCAAACGTTACTTGAAATTACTTTGGCCCATATCTAAATAGCAAGTTCCTACTTCTTAACATTCATCTTTCCTATCTTAGTCCTCTCCTCGCTCTCTTCAGCCTCACAACAAACCACAATCGATGTTGCCATAGTCCCACTGGCTCCGGAAAGTTGGAGTTCTAGTGCGGTGTTCATGGTGTGATAAATATCAACTCTACTTTCACCACTAATCTTTACATTAATGTAACACTAATAGTGATGGGGGAAGCAAATGTAAAATCGTGCAATGTCCAGTGTTTTAAATATAATGTCGTCCGCGTGCAAAGCCGTATCTTCTCCAAGCACAAACTTTCTAATTAAAGTGTGTTTATCAGAAGTGACCTGCCAGGTAAGTGTGTTTCTGTATCCATTTGTAAATAGTAGAAGTAGATAGAACCTAAGAATTATTAATAAATTGTACAGCTTATGGTGATTTTTCACAAAACCGGCGCTCTACAAATTATCCAATTATTAATCTTATTATTATAAAATGAAATCTAAATTCCCGGTAACTTTGAACCGCAAAAAAAAACTAAATTCGTTTCAGTGTTGAAAAGTAGGTACCAACAAACGGTGTGCGTTGCGTTTATGTGACGAATAAAGAGCATTTTAATGGCGGTTCTCCACTGATCCCGCGCCGTGTGGGAAGTGACATAGAAACCGAACTGAAGCTCTAATGTTTCCGGAAATCGTATAAACTAACCAAGTGCGTCTTTAATATGGGTCCTCCGAAATAAAATGTGGCTCAGCACGACTTCTTTCAACTTAGATCTAAACTGCTTCGTCCAAAACTAAATTCAATTTATTTTAACGAAATGAAACTATTTTAGTAGAGTACTTACTTATAGAAGAGAAACATTATTATCTACGCAGGTGTCTGGTAAAGTTAATAATATATTGCATTACATTTACAGGTGTAACAGCGCGTACCCGAAGGATTTTAACCAGCGATTCATGAGCAAATTTGGGGTACAAAAAGATGATATTTTTTTCACCGATCACACTCCTATATGACGGGATCACGTGATACGCGCGCTGTTTCGTGTGTTACCGTGTTGCTGGAAAGAGACGAATAATAATAATAATAATAATTGGACAATTTGTAGAGCGCCGTTTTTGTGAAAAATCACCTCAAGGGCGCTTTACAATTCATTATGAATTCCTAGGTTCTATTTAATTTTATTATTTACAGATAGATACAAAAACATACTTACCTGCAGGTCACTTCCGAAAAACACACTTTATTAAAAAGTTTATGCTTGAGAAAGATACGACTTTGCACGTGGAGGGCATCATATTTACAACACTGCGAAGTGCTCATTACACGACCCGCTAGGCTATACCAGACTACTCAGTTGCGACGTGTGATAGAAACATTTTTATTGTTTTTATTATTGAAAAAAACATATCATCGGAGACCAAAATGACATCTACTTTTTTACTCCAAATATGGTTAGGAATCGCTGTTTAAAATCCTTCGGGTACATTCTGTTACACCTTGTAAAGTTAGTATATTCCTGCCAGGAAAATATAATATTATGAAGGTTGATAAAAGGAGTAGAGTGCGTCCCAGGACGAAAAATATGACATATACAAGTGAATACTATACCCATTTGTGTGTAAAAGAGAATCGCGTTCATTGGTCAAATCATTTTACATATAGTTTGGTATCAGTGATCGATGAATCGGTGGATGCAATTTTTAGCCACAAGTTGTTATACCTAATGGTGTTTAGTTGAAAGTAAGATTGTAGAAATATATTATAAGTTTGTACATCGCCTTTGGGATGATTTCTCAAAATAACGGCGCTATACATATATGATATAAAAAAATATATACCTCGCACTAGCACAATCCTTAATGGAATACGGCATTATTGCCTGGGGCTGTGCCAGTAAAAAATACATTAATACACTGTTTAAAGCTCAGAAAACCCTAATAAAAGTAATACTTAAATTACCATTAAATTAGTTTGGTTTCGGTTTCCTCCTAATTGTACTTTTATGTTTAATATCTGAATTTTTTGTAAGAAGTTAGTGTATTATATTTTAGTTTAAAAGTTCTTGTTTTGTCCTGTGCTACAATAACACTGTTTTTGTATATTATTATTTTCCTCTGTACTATAACAGCACTGTTTTGTTAATCTTTGTTCTCTTGTCATTGTTTTGTAAATACTGTATATTCTTTATTTCATAGGTATTATTTTATAAATATTTTGTAATGATCTCGTAAGGAACACTGTAAGATTATTATTTTAATTTATTATAGTTAAGCGCACTTGAAGTGAAATGACACAAAACTGCGCTATAGAAATATTACGTTATTATTATTATTATTACCAATACCAACACCCACTTCAATCATATTCGAAAAATTCCCAGTGCTGAAAATTCAAAAATTATATTCCAAACAAATACTAACTTTCCTTTACAAGAACTAAACACATTTAATACTTCACAAAATTCTCGCAATACTAGAACAAGACATGCACACCAACTACAAATACCAAAAACAAACACATCCTTTGGACAAAAACACTACAGATACCAGGCTATTAAACTATACAATTCACTTCCAACACAATATAAAACAACTAATATTATTGAATACAAAAAAAACATATGGAACTGGCTACAATCCTTTTAACTTTTAATTTATAATTTTGTCGCATAGAAGTCGATTTTATATTTTAATTTTATTGTTTCTGTATAATTTGATTTTTTAATGTTTCTTCTATATATTAACTAAGACCACTGTTTGTTTATGTTTTACTACTTACATTTTATAATTTATATTATATTTACATTACAAATACCCTTTGTAATGTAAATATACTAAGAATAAATAAATAAAAAAATAAAAAATACAAATCATCATAATATTATTATTAAAATGCTTCGAACCTCGACAAATTATAAAGAAACATGATTATTCACATCACCTTTGTTCATTAGTTATCTTTAAAATCTTTATCCTCACAGCGATGTTACCAGAAAAACTAATAGAGATGAACCAGCGTCTAGGGGTCACGTCTACCCGCCAGAAAAAAGTTGACACGCTGTCAATAGCGTCACGAGAAATTTATATTAGCATTGTAAATACTCAGGCGCCAGGGCAATATATCACCAAAACTAATGCCAACATGACACGAGTGTCTCCCGATGGATCGGATACCGATATAGGCAGCTAGAAACAAGAAATTAAAACAGTTCTTGGAAACGATGAGCAGGCAGCCCCTACAGTGAATACCATAGATATAGACGATGCTCGGCCTCTTCCGAATGGTTCAACACTTAAAACGTTTGTGTTATTCGAATGACACTATTTTTCATGTCTCTCCCTACAGTCGAAATTTAAAACATGTGCTGCTGCGACGCTTGGATGTGTACCAATTACGAGAAGTTTTGTCAAGCTTTATGAGGTTTTAAATTTGAACTTTAAACTAATAAATAAAGCGTTTTGGGCTGTAATTAATTAATATTAGTTTATCTAAGAAAAAATGATATATTTACTATTTTAGATGAGACTCATATGTTGGGAAACTAATTTTAAAAAAAAGATAAAAATTGATCTTTTAGTGGAACGTTGGGTCGATTTTTGAAAGAATATAAAATAAATTAATAAATAAAACTTTAAATTTGAAATGTCTTAGTAAGGGCATGTTTACCAATTGAACAATATATTTTTTTTAGATGGCAATTTAAAAAAACATTGAAGAAGAAGATAAAACCAATAATCTAAACGAAAATATGAAAGAGATCAAGACACCGTAAAATAGAAAAAGAAAATGGTCGCAAATGGGATTCGAACCCAGAACCTCTTGTCTAACTAGGACGTGCTCTTTTACCAATTCAGCCTTTGCCACCTTCTAAGAAACCGTCATAATTGTTAATCTCATATTTTCTAATTTTAGAATTAACAATATTATTTTCAATTATTATAAGCAATAATTATTAGCCTGAAACACTCATCAACATTGAAAAAATCTCACGAGAAAAGATAAATGCCGCCGACGGGACTTGAACCCGCGTCCTTCTGATATCCGGTCAACTGCTCTACCAACTGAGATACGTCGGCTTATCTCCCACCCGCCAAATAATTCAATATGTACTAGTGTTTCATTCAACAATTACAGCTTATTACATTTTTCACCTGAAAACAACCAACTTTATTTTTTGTGAGAAATGCATTATAAGTGCTAACTCTCCCACTAGATGGCGTCGAGACAAATTATGTCTACATTTTTTGGTGAAATACTTTAACTTGTCAAATATGAATTATTATTTTTAATTAGTAAACTAATGTTTAAGACAAGATTTTTATCTTAAACATTAGTTTACTAATTAAAAATAATAATTAAATTATTTTCGACTAATTTTTCCATTATAATTAATTATGTAGTTTCTTAGAAGGTGGCAATGGCTGAATTCGTAAAAGTGCACGCCCCGGTTGGGTTCAAGTCCCAGAACCTTTTTTATCTTTTTCTATTTTACTGTGTCTTGTTCTCTTTTATTATATAGATTTTTTATAGATTTTAGATTATTAGTGTAATCTTCTTCTTCAATGATGTATTACATTGATGGGAATAACCTTTAAAGGTTATAAAAAGAGAGCGTTCGTACAAAAAAAAATTTAAAAAAAACAATTCGATCTGTTGTCATAATAAATTATGCATGGCGTAGCGCCTCTAACTATATCTATTTGCGTGATGGCTAATAATTAGTAAGTTATAAAAATAAAATAAATACCAAATATTGCTACTGTTTTCGGCACCTACTAAAGGTTTCAGCACTCAAACCGGTTAGTAAACAATATCAATAACACTTGTTAGAAGAGCAGAACACTCTAAATAATAATAGAGAGTTCTGTTGCTATTCCAAAGTCTGCCTGTTAGTGGAGACTTCTGGAGTTCTGGAGGTGTATCCCGGGGGAGATTCTCTGACACGAGTGGGTTCCGAGCAGATAAGTAATCGGTACCACAATACCTCGTTATCTGCTCGACTATTATGTAGGACATCTTTACAAACTAGCTAACGAAATAGGGTTTTTGTACACAATTTATTTGGGAACATTTTCTTGGCATTTATTTTAGAGATGAAAGTCGAGTAGCTATTTATTTTGGTGTAACACTTCTTGTTATACCACAAGGAGTTGAGGAGGTACACAACATATACTTTAAAAGGTAAAAACAATAATTTATTTATTCACGCCTTGAAGGCTTTTAGATACATACTTTATTCAGGAGTATAATTATAGGCATGTAGTATATAGCATAATAAACTGGACATTAAGGAAATAAGCAGGTTATAACTTATAATAGGTGATTAAGAAACTACATACATATAGCAATATATAGGTACGTAGTTTCGTTAACATGAAAAGTGGTACAAAGGAGTTAGTAAGTTTAGTGTAATAATGAAAACAGATGTGCTTAAGGTATTATGAAATTTGAAAGAGGAATGTATATTTACAATGTTAATTTTATAATGATGATTCATGCAAATGAAAAATCATCCAAAACTACTTTGATGATTTAAAACTTAAGAGCGTATAACCAGCCAGCGGCCGAAAATCCACATTTCGTCGAAAGAAGTTCTTACGATCGTACAGGGCGGTTCCAATGAGAAAGATTAATTACTCTCCGTAACAGCTTTTTAAAATTACCTAAAAATAAACTGACATTTCTAACGGATTGCTAACATATCTAAAAACGTTATTTTCTTTGATACGTTTACCAACACATGTTTAGGCATTTGTTGTAAAAAAACATCATTTTCAAGAAATACTATTGAAATTATAAATATAATATTAAATTTGATAATTGACGGTATAAACTCATTTTCTGACAACACAAAAGTTCAATTTAAAACTCGCAAGTATTGTATAATTTCTTAACTAAAACTGAAGACAAATAAAAAAAATCTGCTTAAATGTGATTCGTCCCTCGGTAAGAGACATATTGTGAAACACTAATGTAAGAAATTATTTTTGCAACTATTGTTTATTACTGGAAACATTATGTAATCAATTTAAAAGCCCCGTGGGTAATAAATAAATCAATAAATTTTATTATGTGTTACCAAAATGCATAAAAATAAGGAATTTGATAAAATACATGAGACATTTTTTACATTCGAAATGAACACACAACATCGAGATACCTACATACAAAAACATAGATAAGTATTATACCTGTGCCGGGTATGGAAGAAAAAAACGCCAAAAACAGGGCCAAATAAAATGTGTCAAGTGGCACATAAAAAAGGATAAAATACGAACCTATTATGGGGTAAATCGATATAAGCAAGTGGGCACTATTGAAGGCAGACTGCAGTGATGCCATTGCACAAACCAAACTACTCAAGAAACGGAATGGGAAAAAATCGTATTGAGTGTCTGGCCTTTATGAGGCGAGGATTTGACAGTAATAGCAGAGAAAAAAGATATCATGTTACGGAGTAGGTAGAGGCCCGGACAGATTAGCGCCAGCCATTTCTCAGCCCGAATTCGGGGACAACTCATAAAAACAGTATTTAAAAGGAATTTACAACCCACAGAGTTGATGATGAATTCCTGATAGGAACGTTGCGATACATTACTATTATTGGGTTGTGATTTGTGTGTCCTGTTGGCAAACCCGTGATTTTTAGCATTAACACTTTGGCAAATTTCAACATTTCACGTATTAAGATAATTAGGCACCAATTTAATTATTTTGCAAATTGGTGTAGATATTGTATGACGAGAACTCCCTTGACAATGTCATTTCATGAACATTTTCAGCCCCAAAGTGTCCTGAATAGGTCACTTGCATCACATTTAAAAAAAAAAATCCCGGTAAAGGCAAATATTCTAAGACATTCTATATATTTTTTATTTTTAACCGTATTTTTGAAAATCTGGCGATTTTTTGAAAATTTCAATCCAAAAAGTCAGACTATTTTTTTATAAACCGGAAAGACGGGACTTTATTGGTGCGAAAAAACGATAATTACATAGCCGAAAATCATTTTTAAAAAAGAACGTTTTCCACACGAATAGCAATAAATTGTACGGGGTTCTCTTCGTAACATCTGTAAAACATCTTTATAAAAAAATCAAACCAAAGGATAAGTTCGCATAGAACAAACAATAAATCTAGTGAACGTTAAACGCAAATTCAAAAATTCGCCGGAAATCAAAGTGTTGCCATATTTAAAAAAATTAATCAGTGTGGAATTTTACAAAATTAAGGGAACATAATCGGAGACGGGACATTTTCATGTAGTGACGTCACGAGCTCAAATAATGGATTTATTTATTTAAAAATAAAAAAAAACTCTACATTTCTAAAAATTTTTACTAACATTTTCGTAATCTCCAATTATTATTATTAAGGTGAAATATCAAAAGCAGAAATTTGAAATGCTGTAAAGGACAAGAAATGCAAAAATGAGTTAAATTATCATTTTTCTTTCGATCTTCGTTTTCGAAATATTTCTAGGAAAATAAGTACGCCCTTTACGAGGTTTTAAAGAGGATTTTTTCTGAAAAATTAAAAATAAATTCTGTTATAAAAGAAATTTACAAAAAAGATACTGTGCTTTACAAAATATTACGTTATTACTAACAAAAATCATAAAATTGAATCTTAGAACGCAGACCTAAGAACTTAGTATACTTACCGAAGAAAGCAACGAGGTAACACTAACGGTAGGTAACCCGACCGAAGGAACATTTCCATCACGTTTTCCTTTTTTGAGACATATTTCCCAACAAGACGAGCCGAGAGAGATTTCCTTGTAACCGTTCCGCGTACACTCCGGTTCTCGGTGCGGCCGGCTCCGTCCATAAATAACAGCGGCGACCGCAAATCAAACCGCGCGCGCGCCGGACATTTAGCGAGAAGTGGGGACATTTACGGGGCGGTATTAACCTGACGTCTATTTAGTGGAATCAAGCGGCAAGTCAGTTATTATGCGGAGTGCAACTCTTGTATGGTAGGAGTTAGAGTGGAACCTTATGAAGTGAAGTGCTCTGAGTGAAGATGTTTGCAGCGCACTAATCGCAAGTCATTGAATACGATCACACCGTCTTCTGGCAAGGGTTGGGCAGAACTCTTGTATTTGTGGCTTTACTGTGGAAACCCATCAACCTATTATGTTGTCAGTGAAAAGTAGGAGTTACAGCGGATCCTTATGGAGTGAAGTGATCTGAGTGAAGATGTTTGCAACGCACTCATCGCAAGTCACTGTATAGGATCACACCGTCTTCTGGCAAGGGTTGTGAGTAACTCTTGTATTGGTGGCTTTACTGCGGACTCTTGTCAATTTGTTATGTTGTGAGTGAAGAGTGGGAGTTACGTCGGATCCTTATGGAGTGAAGATGTTTGCAACGCACTTATCACAAGTCATTGTATAGGATCACACCGTCTTCCGGCAAGGGTTGGGTGGAAATTTTGCATTGGTGGCCTTAATGCGGAAACTTATCAACTTGATATGTTGCGGGTGAAGAGTGGGAGTTATGGCGGAACCTTGTGGAGTGAAGTGCTCTGAGTTAAGAAGTTTGCAAACCACTCATCGCAAGTTATTGTATAGGATCACACCGTGCTCTGGTAAGGGTTGGGTAGAAAACTTTTGTAGGTAGCTTTGTTGCGGAAACTTATCAACTTATTGTTGTGAGTGAAGAGTAGGAGTTATAGCTGAACCTTATGGAGTGAAGTGCCCGGAGTGAAGATGTTTGTAACGCACTCATAACAAGTCATTGTATAGGATCACGCCGTCTTCAGGCAATGGTTGGGTGGAACTCTTGTATTTGTGACTTTATTGCGGAAACTTATCAACTTGTTATGACTGAAGACGTTTGTAATGCACTCCCAGTCACTTCTTGTAAAGTTAACACAGGATCTTATGGAGAAATAACGCCTAGGGTGCAGATGTTTGCAATAGTAAACGTTACCTCTATGGTTTGTTAAGCACTCCTGGAAAGAAAATACGGTCTCCTAGTAAGGATTGGGCGAAACTCTTGTGAAGTTGCAATGAGCTCCTAGATAGGGAATCATAATATTTGATTTTTTTTAACGCCGGGAGTACTTTTGCAGATGATGTATAGGAACAATTATGTTGGCATATTATAGAAACAGGAGCAATGAAGGAAATCATACGGTTAATTCGTCATTAGTGTGGTTTTTGGGGACTTAAAAAAGATGCCCGCAAAGCAGAAAGAATAGGGAAAATCAAGTGTCGACTTATCCTATTTTCTTCCTTCGCTTATCTAAATTACGTTGGTTCATCACATTCACCACCGAACTCAACACACCAACTACCAACAGTAGTTACTTCACTGATGCATCCAAAACCCGAAATATTCCCTTCAAATAAAGAAATTTTAAAATGTTTTGACCGCTTTTCATCTTCGTTGTTAGTTTTTGGGGTGTTATGCCGTGTTGCGCTACCTCCTACTATAGCCGACGTTTCGGACAGCGTTGCAGTGTCCATCATCAGGGCAGATCCGGTAGATCCGACGATCTGCCCTGATGATGGACACTGCAACGCTGTCCGAAACGTCGGCTATAGTAGGAGGTAGCGCAACACGGCATAACACCCCAAAAACTAACAACGAAAATGCTTTTGGCCGTGAAAATCTAAAAACTTATCCGCTTTTCATCTGCTTCCGTGTGCCCCCCCCCCCCCCCCCCCCCCTCCCCCCACGCACCCTGAGGGGCGAGCTCCGTTACAAATATCAACCTAATTAATTACTCCTGATTTCGTGAGCTTCGTGACACGGCACTCTGGTGCTCCGAGAGCCGGGAGACGCACCCGCTGCCGCCAATCACAGCCGAGCGGGACGCGGGACCAGAGATGTGACAGACTAATCCTCCGCCGCATATAAACATTCTGCATTGAAGAAAGATTTCCAGAGCGGCAGGGACATCTATCCCCATCAGCTGAGCAGAGTGTCTATTGCCGCGGAGAAATTAATAAAAGCGCCCGATATGACAATACGTTTTTGCAACAAGTAAACTAAATAATATTCTTGAACGATATATTTTTATAATTGAAGGAAATGATAATACTAATAAATTTAAATAAAATATAAAAAGGTACCGTTCGCAACGACCAATCGAACCCAAGATCACTTGGATAAATGCCTTAATCAACGCAGCCACTGGGACCATTCATTTTAAGTTTTTTTGTTGATCTCATATTTCGAAATCATAATTAACAATATTATCTTCAATTATTTTTTACCTTATTTTTGTCTGCTACCTTTTTTAAACGTGCAAAGGTTCAAATGAATTTATTTATAACCTAGATAGTGTCTCGGAAAAACACATTCGATTTTATTTATAAGAGACACCTATTGTTTCTAAAAGTCTAAATCAATCTCATTCTTGAGAAATCTTGATCGAAACTATTCTTCAATAACATTTGGCTGATTTATAAAGCGCCGTTTTCGTGAAAAATCACCTCTGTTGAATATTATGAACTAAATGTGCAATTTGGCTGTCCTGAAACGGGAAACCTTCTCAGTTGGACAGACAAAGCATCATTTTATAATGTCTTGTATTGTAATATAAATATCTAAATAAATAAATAAAAAAAAAAACAATTTTTTGGGAATACCTTTATTCAACTTTACTGTAATAAATTTATAGTTGCAACCGTTACCCTTCTATTTTTCTGTGTCTTATTCTTTTTCGTATGGATACATTAGTATTATCTTCTTCATTACATATATTATACTGATGGGTATATTCTTCCAAAAAATATTATATCAAGTTATTCCAATAAAATTGAATATATTTTAAACACGGCAAACCCCATTTCAAGGAACTGTTCGATGTCCTTGGGTACCAGATTGATACTGAAGGTACCTACCACTCTACTACTGCCTACGAATTATTATACAGCATAGGATCAAAAAATCTTTTAAAAAAATTGGCCACCGTGAAATTTTAATATATTTTTTTGTTGTTGTAATCAATCAAATTTAGTTTTAATCTGAGGCATCGGAGACATTCAAAATATAAGGGTAGCTATACTAGTACAAACATGAAAATATTAAAATGTATAAGAAGAAGCAATTAGTTTGGGACAGGGGTACGTTTAATCTTCTCTAGGTAATCGACGAAATATAAAGTAACAAAATAAAGTTTATCGAAATCAAGCAAACTTGCACATATCATATTATATGTTTATCCATCACGAATATAAAAATCACTACATTTGGCTTAATTCTGTAAATTATTATTTTCCGTATCTAATTCATAATAATGAACAAACAAACTTCACAAAAACTAGCATCTCTGATCTTCCAATTTAATTCGTATCGTTATAGCTGAAATATAACAACATTAAACATAATGTGCATAGGTTTGTCGGGAACTCCATAAAATCATCTCTCAACTCCTTCGCACAAAACGGCGGACCACACAGTGCCCGCGTCCTATTTACAAATGGCCTGAGTGTTGAAAAATTGTACGACGCAACGAATTTTCGTGTTCTACATTCTGTCTTACATATTTGCTTGTGATCATTTCACCAGAACACATATTACAAGCAGCGTTCCGCACCACCTTCGCGTTGTCGCCATTTTGTTGCTAGCTGTCGCGACCGTTAAATGTGGAAACGTAGAACCCACGTATTAGCATACAAAGTAGACGTTTTATGCGTTCGTACGTACTACATACCGGTATTTTAGTGTCCTGAAAATGAAAAACTCAGAGTTAGAGAAGCTTTTCAGTTAATGTCGTTTTTCGGAGAAATATCACAAAAACGTACTTTTTCCGAGATATAAATCATCAGTGCATCTAAAAATTACACAAGTTCGTCAGTTCCAGGGGTGCGCAAAAAGTACAGTGTATTAGGCAAAAATCTCTAAAAAAAAACAAACCAGTCAGTTGCCTTGACAACTAAGTGTGATTTGGACTATTTTGGACGATTCTTACATTTGCAACGAATTTCAGTAAAATTTATGAATGACGATTCATTCAGTTTTATTGTAGGTAAAGTAGAACAATGCACGTACAATACGTATTGCGATTCGTCAATATTTTTTTATTAAATATCTTGATATTTATTAACCCTGTAAGCTAGGGTATTAATGGATCACAAGGTGGATCACAGATGTCTAGATTCCTTATTTCACGGATCGTGATAAATATTGACTGATCACAATAAACGTTGAACGTGTAGTCTACCCTTCAATATTTACCACGATCCGTGATTTCGCGATACAGAATTCAGGAATCTAGACAACTGTGTGATACTGTTGTCCGTCAATACGCTAGCCTACACCCTATATCACCATTTTGATAATGACTGATCACGATAAATATTGAAGATAAGGCTAACAACATGAGGGCAGCACTCTGATGTAATAAATATTGAACATGTAGCCTACGTCAAAGGATGAGGCAGATTACTGTTAATATGTCCGGCAAACATGCAATTTCGAGGTGAACAGGCTGAAAACCAAAGTGAAGCGATTCATTGTAAAAAATGCGTAAAATTATATAAAAAAAGTTTTTACGAACGAGATTGAGCAATATTTCCTTCAATCCCATTTATTAAAATTGTACACCGGTGTATCATCTTCCTTTGTTAGTTAAAGTGAGGCTTGTCGATTTCTCAAATAAAGCATTGTGTGGCTTATGTAGAAAGCACTCCATTGTTACGAATAACGAGCATCCTCTGACTGGTCCGACTTTACCATATTTTGCAAGAGTTTTGTTTTCGCATCCCATAATCCGCTAATGATTCCGAGCTGTCTGTCGTTGGCCGTTAGCTGTTAGCGGACTCGGGCATGCAAATAACAATTTCGCGAAAGGCGCAAGAAGCGAAACATTCGGTGAAAGTGATCTGAAAATTAATAACTGGTTATTTATTGCACGCAGCTATTTCGCAATCACGCGTCACGGCAGATTAATCACGGAGAATGCTGCGAGACACGGTGCTATTTAATTTCGGTAATGGGGGAGATTTTAGCGGCGTATTTTGCATCTTAACAAGATTCCAAATGACTTGAACTTACATACTAAAATTTCTTTTATGAAATTAGGAGCTTTAAATTAATTAAAATTAAAATTCGGAATTATAATAAACGAAACGCCAAACGCTTTTGGGGTAATTTCATTTTCTAAAATAGTCCTGATCGACGTAAACATCACTTTGTTCTAAATTTAATAAGCAATACAATTTATCTGTTAATTCTAAATGTGTAGTTAGGAAAATTGTTTTCCAACGACCTATGAAATTTAACACCTCAGGCCTCGGGCCCATGTCGGAAGGTCGAAATAAGTCCGCTTTGTAATAAAATCCAAATACATGGAATATTTCTGGACGCATCCGAAAGATAAATTTTTTTTTTGAAAGTTGATGAAATACCCTTTATTTTTATAATTAGAAAAAAATGTATAGTTTTTGAAAACTAATTTTTTTCTAAATATAAACACACACATATTTTACAAGGAAAATGTACTTAACATGTTATTTTCATTTCACTTTTTTGTCGTTTCATGTAAAAATATTGAATAAAAACATCCCAAAGTTTCAATTTTTTTTTTCAAATCGCGGTCCGAAATTTTGGTTTTATAAAGGCGAACATTTAAATTACTTCATGGTTCACTTTTAGATTTAAATATAAAGCGTAGAATTTTCTCTTTTTAAAACCGTTTAGATCATATTTCTAACCGCGTGGAGACAACGATATCTATGAGACATCTGTGGGTTGTTCCGAAAAGCAAATAAATTAACCTTAATTTATTATAACATGTTACGTTATGAAATATAATATGTTAAATATAATATGTTTTAGACATTTTGGTATATTACACCAATTTTTTTATAACTAAGTGCAGTTTGAAAACCTGTGAAGGCATTTTCGTTTTGCATAAATTTTCAGTAAGTGTTTAAATTGGATACTTTATATATTTCCCTATATAACCCGTAAAGAGTTTAAAGATAAATAGTTGGTAGTATTTCTTGCATTAGCAAAGTGTGTATTTTCGGGTGACCGATGCTGACGAGATGTTATAATCCTAAGGGCACTTTAATCTTACCTGTAGATTAAATTATGAATATAAATCACTAAATAGGATTAGGGGCAGGTTGTTAAGTAGGAATTACACTATTCAACAGTTCTGTTAAATTTATATTCAAGTTCTGTTATAATTTCATCAATGACCATAATAACGGAACTTTAATAGGACTTACTTTCAGAATTGTATAACTTAACTTATAGAACTTGAATATTTACTTTGAAACATGAGCATTTTCTCGTTGTTATTTTTGACATCAATCAATACGGCCCGCACTCTACGAATTTGGATCTTGAAGTGACCCTTATGGCATGGGCACAAGAACCATGCACTGGGCACAACCATTTCGTATCAGTCAAGCCCCGGCCATAGCGGGAAATAGACGTGTGGCTCCGCGCCGCTTGCTTTCGTGAAATCAATTTTAAATTTCCATTTTATTACAAAAAACAATGCGTAAAAAAGCAATTAATGTTTTTACAGGCCTTTACGAAATAAAACTATGAAAAAAAACTCAAATACCTATTCCAATCTTTCCGAGAGCTTTTTCTCAAGTATTTTTAAACTCCTCCCATAAAGGGCGTGAAATCCGATTTTGATTATTTTCCTGGACTATTGGATCGCCTTAAAGTGGAACACTGAGATTATTAGAAACGTGTTACATTCACTTATGAAAACGAGAGCCGGGTTGGCCGCTGGAGTGATCCGAATTTTGGCAAAAACAATAGCTCCAATACTCCAATGCAACGCAGTGGAAATATCGCGTTACGTCGGAGCTATTCACGCGTCAACATTTTATTGGTTCAATTCCCGGTGCAAATCATGCGGCAAGTTTCCATATTGATTGTATTATTACGAGTCTGACTGTGTTGGAAGGCTGGTAAAAGAAATTAGGCGCTTTTCACATCAGGTTTGTCCGCCGTTACGTTCGTGTTAACGGCGTTAATGAAATAACTTTGTTTATAAATTTAAACACTACGATTTTAATGGGAACACACGAAAATTAAATCTGTGAGCTTTGATTTAAGATAAGAGTCGCGCGATTGTTGTAACTCGGTATATTTTATTTATTTTATTTGTAGATCGCACTCGGTGTGATATGTCACTCAAATGGCGGCCTATTAAATCCTATTTTTGCTTATCATTTTTATTCTATTTCCATATTAATTCCTCTTACTCAGTAGGTATAAGAGGAAAATGTTGACAGTGTCATTTGTAATTTATTGAAATGAAAACTTCTTTAGCACCGTTGTGATCTGAAACTCGATGAAACAGAAGCGAGCGACACTAAAAAGAGCAAAAACAAAACTCTATAGGATTTAGCCTGCGAGGGAATGAGTTACTTACCAATAAAATATTTATTTATTTCATGAGTACTCGGTTCCAATATAATACGATAAATCCACAGTATCACGCAGTCTCATTTATTATAGTGGTATAAAACGCCTGACGAACCTTAGCGGCTAGACATTCAGCAGATCAAGAGTCAAATCTTATGAAATCCAAAAAAAAAAAAAAAAAAGTTAAATCTATATTCAATCTTCAAACCACTCCAAAATGAACAAGGAAAGAAATAACAAAAGAAAGCGACTCCCAAGAAGAAAACAAACATACTAATAAGATGACCAAATATATAGGAAAAGGTTGGAATTCGATGACAAAAATATGGAGAAAATCATCCTTCTCATTGATAAAAAAAAGTGCTTCGTAGTCTCTCCACTCTTCTCTACACTAGTTTTAAAAAGGTTTCACTTGTAC
Organism: Limnephilus lunatus; assembly: GCA_917563855.2. NCBI lineage: Eukaryota > Metazoa > Arthropoda > Insecta > Trichoptera > Limnephilidae > Limnephilus > Limnephilus lunatus. Next base: position 2,725,125 of record OU830604.1, read on the forward strand.
CGCGTGTGAACTGCGAAACACTCTGATTTTATTTGATTTATTAACTACTTAAAGGCTTTTAAAATATAATAAAAAGTGTACACCTTTTACATAACTTTCGATTTCGATTTTGTTTTTGTTTTGTTTATGATTTTGTTTTCTATTTATATTTTGTTATGCACATTTAGATTTAGATGTTCTTTGTTTTAAAAATAATGTATGTAAAAGCCCAGCCGGGCGTGAAATTCCAAATAAATAACATAATAAAACCCCCTTAACTTGTTCATAAACGACATTATTAGTATTTTTTTCTCACATGCCTTTTTGGCTTTTTGCCTAATAACTCTTTCTAGCTCCTTGGTTCGCCCCCATCTTGAATATGCTTGTGTTGTTTGGTCTCCTTTTTATGCTGTCCATATTAGTCATTTTGAAATCATTAAACATTGGTTCTTAATAGGGATTTCTAGAAGGCTATGTAGGATTAGTAAGAGAAAATTCATATGATGAAATTGAATCAACAACTCTAAATCTTTTTCTTTAGAAGACCTTCGGAAATAATTGATATAATTTGATTCTTCAAAATTATCAATCGTATTATTGATTCACCTACTACAACTCATTTCTTTCAATAAGAATGAGGACTCAATAGACAAAAACTATTTTTATAAATGTTGCGGACTATGAAAAGTTTTGGAATTGTCAAGAATAAAAACTCTAAAAGAAAATGCGCCTTTATAATACCGAAAAAAGCCAAAACAATAAGCAAATAGGCACCTACCAAGAAAACGTTAATTATCAAGAAACATTTTAATTTATCTCTAGTTAGGCCCCATAAGTAAAGCTCTATGCGCAATTAACTGGAGATAACGCGCTCCCCAGTCCCCCGCGCGAAGGAAACGCTTTGTAAATTAGTTAGGATGGCTCAAATCATAAGAAGATGAATGGGACATCTTTTAGTAGATTGGTGCTTGATGGATGTAGCGCCGGTCATATTTCCCGAGACATTTAGTTAATTATGCGTGTCGCAGCGTCGCGGAGTCAGCTCACGCCGCTCGCCCTATTGACGGACTAAAATATTACTACATCCCAAGAATTGCATTAGGACAGAAAAACGCCCGAGGAATTTACGAGATTTAATGCTCCGGTTACGCCACACTACCCACTTTGCAGTGTTAATGACGCAGGAAAAAAACCGGATTTTAAGTGTTAAAATATGAGACGAAAGTGCAGATTTACGATACGAAGTAGTAGTGTGTTATATGTAGTAAGCCACCATAATTCAAAACACAAAAAAATGGGACTCGACTCGGGGTTTTTTATGAGTTTCTAAATAACCTATTTACACGGTTAGTTGTTAGAAATGTGTAGAACTGTTTATGTTTATTGTCAAAAATATTTTTTACAAAAGCTCTACACAGAAGTCCTAGAGAAAAATAATTTCCCCATGTCTACTAGGGTCTATGTCATAATAATAATAATATTTGGATGATGTTTATAATGACGTTTTTGTGAAAAATCACTTCAAGGGCGGTGCACAAACTCACAATATATTTATACAATCACTATTCTAACAGACTAACAATAACTAGCAAACATTATAACAACTTATGGCTAAAAAAATGTATCAGCCGATTTATAGATGATTGATATAAAACTGCATGTTCATTACAAATGCCCATTGCTGCGTTAAAATAAGGGTACATATGTAATTATTTATTTAATAATAATAATAATTTGACAATTTTTAGAGCGCTTTTTTTTGTGAAAAATCACCTCAAGGGCGCTGAACAATTTATTGTGATTTCTTAAGCTCTATCTAATGTTATTATTTACAAACAGATACAGAAAACATACTTACCTGGCAGTTCACTTCCGAAAATACACTTTTATTAGAAAGTTTATGCTTGGAGAAGATACGACTTTGCATGCGGAGGACACTTGACTTTGCATGATTTTACATTTGCTCCACTCATTACTGTTGATATTACATTTATGAGAAAATTAGTAGCAAAAATATATATTTATATTGAAAGACTGGAAAATTTAGGACTCGTCAGGTCTGAAAATGTTTTATGAAATTACCTTAAAAAGCTAATAATTTCTTATTTGCTTACAATTTAATGGAATGAGAAGATGTTGGTGAAACGTAAGACTGTTTGTAAAGGTGAGTTATTTAGCTCTAAATTCTGCAGTGTTTGTGATCCTTGTTAAACCATGTGGTAGTCCATTCCAGGCTTTCGGTCCTGATGCTCCGAAATTTGTATTCCGAACAGGAAGAAAATAAAAAGGACTACACATACCTCGTTCAAATTCTGTGAAACAACTGGTTCAAAGTAAACATGATCATGATATTATGTATGAAAGGGTAATATACATAATATTATTTAGTAATCACTAGATTAGCTCAGTTTTCCGCCAATGGGGGAGGGTCGCGGGGGTCGCCTCGGAGCGCCGCCAGACGGAAAATTTGGCTTGTCGGATTATTGGTAGGCTTAATGCACCCAAGGACGGCCACGGGAATTATTGGAGGCTTTATGCGGGGCCTGGCGCGCTACGGTGGCGCCAGTCTTGGCCTATTAAATCCGGAAAATGGCCCGGGCATGCGCAACCGTCGTCCCGGCGCGGCGCCTCCTACGAGAACGGAATATGTATTACAACTTTTATTATATTGGCATTCTTTACATAGTCTGCCAGTATGTCTACACGGATTCCAGCTTCCGTTCACCCTTTCCCCAACCCCTAGCAAGGCTCGATTTGCTCTAAATTAAACAAGCAAGCGCTGTTCCCAATTTCAAGTTTCCCATTTCCTCAGCGAATGCATTATGAACATGCATACGTATGTAGTTTTGAAATTAAACATAACAATTTTGGTTGTAAGTGCGTGCATACGTCTATTAAATATACATGCGTTCGTGTAAAATTATTTAAGTTCAATAACACCATAACACATGCTTTGCCTAGTACGGTTGTCGAAAAATCCACAAATTAATTATGTAACCATCAAAGCAATAAATAAAGAAGAAAAAAATTATGAAGTTCTAATTTTCATATTTGAAACTGATGTACTGATTTCCCATAGTGTGAAATCGTTGTATCGGAGAGTGGGCAATGTAGTTCCGCTTATGAACGATGCAGTAGAATAGTGAATTTTATCGTGTTGTTACTGTGGGTAAAAATAATAATAATATTCCAAATTAGATTTGTGTATTTCTTTTGTTTACATTTTTGACAGATCTAAATCGTAATTATTGTTTTATGCATTAACTCCCTTCTTAGGGGCTTTTACGTATGGATAGTAAAATAGAAACAGTATTTATTGTACATAACTGAACTGCCTCAGTAACAACATTTTGTATTTTTTTAGTGACAAATTGAAAATCTCCACAGACTTGGTAAAAAACATAAAAGTTTTACTTTATTTTACTTTGTTAACCGTGTTCTTATCTGCTTAAATTAAATGTTAATGTTGTTTGATTTTTAATGTTAACCGTGTTCTTCCGAATGGTAAATTTTTGATAGTCTGTATATAATTTTTGATAGGCTGATCCTGAGAAGTCAAATATTATATAAATATTTTCTGCTTCACAAATAATAGATAATATTATGTTCCAGATTAGAAGATACTCTCAGTATCCCTCTAGTGTAAGAAGTAAGAAGTATTAAGAAATGAAACGTTGCTTAAATAGCCTTGCTTGGTGACCAGATCTGAATAACCAGGAACTTTCCCACCTTCCTAATTTCCGCCTCCTTCCCCTCCCCAATACCTTCAGCCTCACAATATACCCTAATTGGAGAAGCCATAGTCTCACTGTCACCAGACGGGAGCATCTGGGACTCTAGTGAAGAATTCAGAGAAAGAAACGAATTTCCACGAAAATGACACTATATTCAAAACACTGGACATTGCACGATTTTAAATTTGCTACCCTCCATATTGTTGATATTACATTTCAAATATTATAATCAATAATTATCAGCCTGAAACACTCATCTACATTGAAAAAATCTTCCGAGAAAAGATACTGGCCGCCAACGGGAATTGAACCCGTGACCTTCTGATTGCCGGTCAGCAGCTCTGACCACTGAGCTATGGCGGCTTATCTAATACCCGCCAAAAAATTCAATATATACTAGTGTTTCATTCGACAATTACTTATTATTACATTTTTCCAACTGAAAACAACCAAATTTATTTTTGTGAGAGAGGTATTGTTAATACTAAATCTCCCGCTAGGTGGCGTCGAGACTAATTATGTCTGCATTTTTTGCTGAAATACTTACAAAAATAAAGTTGGTTGTTTTCAGTTGGAAAAATGTAATAATGAAACACTTGTATATATTGAATTATTTGGCGGGTATTAGATAAGCCGCCATAGCTCAGTGGTCAGAGCTGCTGACCGGCAATCAGAAGGTCACGGGTTCAATTCCCGTTGGCGGCCAGTATCTTTTCTCGGAAGATTTTTTCAATGTAGATGAGTGTTTCAGGCTGATAATTATTGATTATAATATTTGTTATCTACCCTTTGTGCTATGCACAAAAATCTTGTTTAAACGTTAGTTTATCAATTAAAAATAATAATTAGATATTAAATTTATTAGAAGATTAGTGGCAAAAGTAGAGTTGACATAATTTTGAAAGACTGGAGAATTTAGAACTCTTTAGGACTGGAGAATTTTCATAAAAAGACAAATAAAATTTTTACAAGTTCTTATCCACTTACATTTTTAAACGATCAATTAATATTTACAGTGTCGCAGGCTGTGAAGGTGACAGGTTTTTTTAGTTTACATTTAGTATTTTTTTACAATAGATTATACTCTGCCAGCTAGGAAAATAAAAATGTACACTGGACCCTTCCGGAGAATTTTTATGAAAAGACATTTTAAAAGTTGACAAGTTCTTATCTACTTACATTTTTACCCAATCAGTTATTTACAATGTCGCGAGCTGTGAAGGTGAAAGGTTTTTTAATATGCATTTAGTGTGTGTTTCTTTATAAATAGATTGTACTCCCTCGCATTAATCTGCAAGCCAGGATGATAAAAAATATCGACCGGACCCTTCCATTCAAGGAAGGTTAAGATCCTCCATCAACCGTGAGACTTCACCAATGACAATAAATCGACAGTGTATTACGTCGGGAAATTTACAATTTACCATTTCTCCTTGCCGGATTGAGGGTGACAAATCCTCGTGCGTAGACAATAAATAGTTTGGGCGATTTCGTTACAGCCACGCTGACATCTTTGAAAAATTGAACTGTCAACCGTTCTCCGCGCGCAGATCTGGCGACTCCAATTTGTAAGCGGGCTTTGGGCGCATGTGTTGTGCGGCTCAAGTTTTTTTCTACGAAGACGAGCACGAAAAAACAGACAAGACTGTGTGATAGCACTGGATGTAATATGTTTTTATAATAATGATAACGTAATATTTGTATAGCGCAGTTTTGTGTTATTTCACTTCATAGCTGAGCTTAACCATAATAAACTTTAAATTAATCCAAAAGTGCTCTTTACGAATTCTTACGAAATATTGATCAAATAACATCAAACAAAACAATGTACAGTATTTATAAAGCAATGCCAAGAGATCAAAACTTACAATAACAGTGCAAATCAACATTACGCATTACCTGCACATTTATAAGCTCATGGCGTTTGAAAACAAAGATTGCCGATATACTTTATTTACTTTATTAACTATAATATATGATTGTAATATATGGAAGTGGGATCTAGACTAAAATTGAGTCACTCCCAAATGACGTCAGAGTATCAAATACTTCAGAGTAATAATTTACAGGGCGACCAACCTATTAATCTTAAAAACTAAATACTACAGCAGACTTGTAGCTACACAGCGTCATATTTTTTTTCTGTACCAGAACTAGAAAGATCATCGTTAAAAATTCTTGGAAATACGAATATTTTTACTTATAATTATATTAGATAATAGAGAACTCCAGTCCATTTTTTTAATCAACAATGATCTTCTTACTTAAATAACTGCATACTTATTTTTTTATTTTTAGAGTTAGTTCTAATATTTAAAATAATTTTCAAAGTTTTGATTTTTCAAGATTCCTTGAAAACCACCATATCTATGGTGCATTGTGTGACGTCATCACGTCATCGATAGTTTTATTCACTTTCAACAGGTGCTGTCATTTTACTCATTTTATATTGAAAAATCGATTGACGAATGACTTTAGGTGTGACAAGTCAAGGGGTTTTTTAATCAAGATTAACTGCTTTTAATATAGAAAAACATTAGGTAAAATTTCAACATCTCATCGCTACTGTTATTGTATTGTACCAAAGTGCAATACAATAACAATTAATATCTTTTTCATTGCAAATACAAATGACATCGTAAGCCGTCGAATTTTGTGTTCAGGTGTGACATTTGCTTTAACACAATACATTGTATTATGTATGTATAACACATACAGAAACACTGGTATTTATAATACACTGATCATGACTTCTATAAAAAGCCCTTGATAATAAACCAATTCGAAAATACGATTGATTTTATGGTAAACTAAATGTCAAAATTGACCTCAAATGGGCCACATTTACTGCAGATTATCAAAAATCTTTTTTTACAGCTTACTACGACTTTCAAAAACAACTAATAAGATAATTTATTTACTTAGTAGCTTTTATCCCACGAAATTCAGCATTTAGGTACATAGTCCGTATTATATTTGAAAAACATTATCCTGGAAATATCAGATTATGCGCAAATTTAGCCTTTTTCCGTCATAATTTTAATTGTGAAGGCCTGAATAATGTTTCAATAAACACAACAATTAATATATGTCTAAATCTCTATTAGCAGTATGTAAATAAACCAAATAAAAAACACGAAATGTTGTGTTTGAATGGCTTGCCCCATACATTTTAATACAACTTCAAAATTCCATCACCAGGTGAATCTTACATCGTGACGTCACCACACAACATTACACAGCATACCAACTTGACGCTGTGTTTTAACGAGAATATTAAAAATGCATTTTTATTTTTTTTTTAAAACTGTACGTTTAATATTATTAAAAATACTTATATATTCAGAATCAGCTTTTATTGGTCTATATGAACATATTTTTTTTAAGCCATAATATTTTTCACTGGAGTTCCTTATTGGATCAGTTTGTAAAAACACCTGTATTTTTTCGTGAAAAACCTCAAAGCAATGAATATACTCGTATAAGCTATGATGGGGTGGATGTACCAAAACAATATTAGACTCCCTGGCTAAAGCACAGAAATCTCTACTAAGAGTCATCCTTAAAAAACCATTCAGGTACCCCAGTGACGCATTATTCACGGAATTAAAAGTTCTTGATGTTAGACAATTGTATATTAGAAAGATTGTATTACATGCTCAAAAACAACGTCAGCACTTCCCTTCTATTGACCACCTTCACGACACCCGACATTCAAGGAACAATCCAATAGTCCCAATAAAAACCACGACGTCCCTTGGGCAACGGCAATTTTCGTACTTAGGACCTAAATTATTTAATATCATTCCTAATGCTTGGAAAACGAAAAGTACTAATGTTTTGCGCAAATTAATCAACGACTGGCTCCTTGATTTAGGGAGGGTCAAAAGCGAAGATATGTTGACCAATAGATAGTCGAGGATTAAAAAAAAATAGAAAAAAAAAACACACTCATACATAATTTGTTAGAGTCCATACAATACAAAAACACATACTTATCACTCCAGAACATAACTGTCTATTCTTTATTAATTTATGGGATCGATTATTTTCTAATCCCCCATCTACATTATAAACTTATATCACTACGCTTCCCATTTTCCATTTTCCAAAACATTCACATTTAACATAAGCAATCTTCATTTTTTCTCTTCACTTAGGTATTCTCTTTCTCATAAGTACAAAATTGTGTATTTATCTAAAGCTTATATGATAATTTTCATAAGTACAAAATTGTGTATTTATCTAAAGCTTATATGAGGAATTCAATTGTAAGACTTTTTTCCTTCTTTAAATAATATGTTATATACTTAAACAATGTAAGATAAAATTTATGATATGAACTAAATTTGTCAATTTGACTGGCCTAAAACAGGATCCATTCCTAGTTGGCTAGTCAAAGTTTCCACACATGTTTAATTGTATAATTTTTATCTGAAATAAATTTATTATTATAATTAAAGAAATATTAATAAAAATTTAGGGTAATTCACGAATTATTTAACGTCCTGCATTACGGCCTAAAATCCGAATTGCCAAATTTTCTCTTCGTTTCTCGAAAAAAGGAAATTCCAAAAGAAAACATGATGATCAAGTGAATCAAATAACTGAGTCGAGCCATAAGAATAACAGAAAGGTATTACAATGTATTAACGTGCTTGAACCAAAGGATTGTGTCACACAGGGTTAGTCTGAGGTTAGTTTGCGGTCCATCCTCTCTTTTCAGACAGTCGTATCCATAAAGTTCAAAACATTTCATCTTCACAGTCCGTGATATTGTAAATAATCAATCAGGTCAAGATTTCAGCAAATGAAAACTTGTAAGCTTTTTAAGGTAATTTCATAATTTTTTTCCAGTCCTAACATATGAGTCCTAAATTCTTCAGTGTTTCAAGATAAATAACTCTGCTTTTGCCACAAATCTTCTCATAAATGTAATACCAACAGTAATGTTTACAAATAATGTAAAATCATGCAATGTCCAGTATTTTAAATATAGTATCCTCCGCGTGCAAAGTCGTATACCCAATACTATTCCTCCTTGTACTATTGTACCGCCCATCATAGAATTTTGCCTTTGCTTTCAAAATACGTTCATTAAAGAGCATACTTATTACATACAATTTAAAATTACATTTCTCTAAATAAACAATAACAGTATTATTCTCAAGTGAACTCCCAGGTAAGTATGGTCATGTATATTTTCTGCCTGTAATAATAATAAAAATAATATTTGGACAATTTATATAGCGCCGTTTTTGTGAAAAATCACCTCAAGGGCGCTGTACAAACTTACCATACAAGCCTAAAATCTAGAAAGACTACAAGCTAGACAAACAACTAAAAACAACATTGGTTCATTGATCACCGATACGAAAATAAATGTACAATATTTTGACCAATGAACGCGATGCTGCCTAAAAATTAATTATGATGAATGAATAAAATGAATTGTACAGTACATTTTTACGCAGCATCGCGTTCATTGGTCAAATCGTTGTATATATGTATATATATATTGTCTCATAATGGTTTGTCTAGTTTGTAGTTAGTTAGTAAGCTTGTACAGTGCCCTTGTGGTGATTTTTCACAAAAAGGCGCTATACAAGTCAACCAAATATTATTATTAAATTATTAATACCTAAAACTATTACGATAGTACATAGGTACATCATTATATTCAGCCATAACTCATTAGTCTCATTATATTTGCCGATTTATATCTCTTTTGTATTTTTTTCATTACTGCCATTGTCAATATATCAGTTTTCAAAAAAATTATTTTAATATATTATCTCATTTTATCCATTTATTGAATTGTAAAATGGGAGCCTCAAAACGGGTAAAGCACGCTGTGAGGCCCACAATTTCAAATATGGTTATAAATAATAATAATAATACTTAGCTAATATACATTGCTCCGTTTTTGTGAGAAATCACCTCAAGGGCGCTGTACAAGTAAATATATAATAAAATTGGTATAACTACGATTTGTAATTATAACTAGTGACGTATAACTAAGACCTGTAGATAGTTGCTTATATCTAAGACTTATAGCTATTGACTTATGACTAAGACTTATAATAGTTGACTTAATATATAATTTTAATGTTTCACATAATGATAAAAGTACCTAATTAATTAATTAATAATTACTTCATTCATTAATTAGTAATTAATTAATTACAAATAAATCATAAGTAATATATAGTATATATACGTATTATATATTAAGTATGTCAAAACTGCACAACTCCTCAGGCTAAATTGTTAGGTTTTCGGAACAACTCATACAAGTCTCAGAGATATCGCTGTGCACCATGCTTTATATTCAAATGTAAAAATTTACTGCAAAATAATTCAAATGTTTATTAAACCAAAGTTTTCCACCGCAATTGGGGAAAATATCATGAAACTTTGGGGATATATTATTTATTATTTTTATATGAAAAAGTGAGTTAACGAAAACGTTTATCATACATTTTCCTAATAAAATACGTGTATTTTTATTTGTTTTCGTTATCAGTAATTTTAGTTAGAAAAAACAAAAGGTGAGCCAATTTCGCATTACGTTTCAAATATTAAATGATCATTTCCAATTATAAAATTTGAAAGCGTGTTTCATCACCTATTAAAAACAATTTTTAGTTTTCGGAGGCGTTTAGAAATATTGTATTATTGGATTTTATTGGAAAGAGGAAATATTTTGAACTTCCAACAAAATAGACCCGAGGCCAGAGGGTTTAATAACTAGAATGAAAATTACAAAAAAATCTATACATATATTTCATAAATAATTATAAAATATAAAATAAGATATAAAGAGACCATTGTTCCCATCTCCTGTAGGTGAATGCCATATAAATAATAAGCCCAGTTTGCCACGCGCATACGCGCCTTATTTTAACATTTTATAAAAATAAAGATATACCAAACGTATATCCGGGAACATAATTCTTGTGAAACTATTCAGTAATATTTCAGTTTGTTGGCATGACATGTGTAAAAATAAGCATGCAACAAGAAGAGAACATTTAAGGGGATTGCTAACTATACGAGCCTGACAGAGGGAGACCTCTGAACGTAATACATAAAAGCTAAATATTTTATGTTTAAAAAAAAATTATGCTCCCATCAATAGTTATTATTTTAATAAAAAGACAAATAACTTTGTTAACATCACTTTTATTTGTACACAATCAACATGTTTTGTATACGTTTGATCCTGATGAAGTAAACATTGTTTACGAGTAAGTGATGTAAACAAAGTTATTTGTCTTTTTATTAAAATAAATAATGCCATCACAAAGCGAAAACCTTTCCGAAGAAGTTTTCTTCGAAAAATTAACAGTTATTAACTTTTTTGGAAATTTATTTAATACATTAGTAGATGAAAATAAAAATAAAACCCATTTATTCGCAAAGGATTCTCAGCCTTCAATTTTTTTAACTTTAACTTTACTTGAGAACTTCATGTATGTAGAGATGAAGAACTTTGTCATCTCTTGAGATGTTAAAGTTCTGCATACCCAGTAAAGGACATAAATTAGATTGGCTAGAAGCATTACAAATAACCCACGTCACTAAAAAAATAGACCCTAACTATGTAATAAATAAATAACGTTAAATTATATGCTAAATCTATGCTAAACTAGAATCATACTTATATATTTATTATAATTTTACCACGTGCTCTAAAACTCTAAAGCGTAATATGTATTTGTTTATACAGAGTCCATTATATGAAACATTATTCATACCCCTTTCTAATACATGTGTCCCTTTAAAATTTAGCTATTAATCACAAAAACCAAAATCCAGAATATCATAAACATAATAACATTTCAATATCCCTAATGTTGTTAATAATTCATATTATTTATCGCGTTCATTGGTCAAAATATTGTACATATATTTTCGTATCGGTGATCAATGAACCGGTGTATGTAATTTTTAGCCATATGTTATTTTTAATTGTAAGTCTAGCTTGTAGTCTTTCTAGATTTTAGGCATGTATGGTAAGTTTGTACAGCGCCCTTGAGGTGATTTTTCACAAAAACCGGCGCTATATAAATCGTCCAAATAGTATTATTATTATTATTAACAGGCTGAAACCAGTTACGGTCGAAAATAATTTATTTATTTTTACGGTTTTATTTTATGATTAGGTTTATAAATTATGTTTGTAACTGTTGCATTTTAATATAATTTTTCGAAAACTAAGTTTCGCTCTGAGTCTTTAATATTTCAAATCGTGAACAGTTTATTCCAGGCCTTAAGTCCTGACACTCCAAAAGCACGCTCACCAAACTTAGTATCCGTAGAACTGAATTCTTTCAGAACATTATAAATATGGGTATATTTAGAGAAGCCGATGATCACTTTTTTGTGATTGCTGTACCTATCGTATTTCCACTGGCTATACACAGTCCAGATAATATTTTTATCACATAAAGTATTAATTAAAGTAGGTACCTTGGTTAACATTAGAAAGAATACCTGTCAAGCTTAGTAGAAAAATTTAAATGAAATTAAAAACCGCAACAGGGTCAGATATCCCCTTCCTTTAACCGAAGTATAGGAAATGTTAAATAAAATTTATGGATCCTAGCATTGTGCGTAGCTCTATGGGAGGCGCCATAATGGGCCGAACACAACAAGGCAAGACATCTGATAAGCGTCAACACACAAAGCAAAAATGTCCAATTCATCCAAATGGTTGAAAAATGACCTCCAGGAAATGCCTGGAACCTTTTTAGTCGGCGCTAGCATTACGCACATTTTCCCGTGACTAATTGCCAGATATGTGCTCGAAAAGGTGTCCAAAACCTCCGACCTTCCAATTAAGTAAACACATGTAGACAAAACACGACAAAGTACGAGCGTGCGAAGACGGATGCTGCCAACATAAATAAGGGAAGATCCGGCCAATCGATCGGAGGGAAGATAAAAAAAAACTCACTATTAAAGCACCCATCCCGCACATCGACAATACAGAGTTTGAAAATGATCAATTCTGCCAACCGCAAATAATAGCTCTTTAACGAAAGCATGATTGGCAGACATAATTTAAAATCTGTGTTTTTAGGCACCTACAACGACAAGATGATAGTGATACAACGAAGCATTACACTAGGTGTCATGAGATATATTGAAGAATACAAGAAGGTAGAATTGAAAGAAAAACATGTTTGAAAAAAGCACAATATGAAACATCGTGTTTTATATTGGATATTGGATGAGAGATAACTATGTAAATGTGCATTATATTTTATTGAGAGAACTTAAAATTAATCGAATCATATGATTGCCAAACACAATTCAAAACCGCTGCAATAAAGCATTATCAATTTGCAGAAATAAAATTGACGAGAGCGTTAATTATTTGAATTACATTGTGATGAGCCATACAAAAACATAAGCTATGTCAATCCTGAGGACGATAAATGAAGAAGAGTGTTACGTATAGTTTGTAAACTCTCTATTGACAATTGACGAAGATCGCATAGATGACAAGGCATTACATTCAGTTGAGACAATAACATCCAAACAAAAAAATTCGTAATTCGAGAAATGTGTAGTAAATAACATGGAAAACAATAGATTTTTTTTAAACGTGTTTTCCATGGAAAAAATCAAATTTTCACATTGATGGTAGTGATGCTGTTAAGACTCACAATCTATTGAGATATATTTATGTATAGAAAGACGATTGCTTTGAATAACACGATTACAAAACTTTTTGGCATATGCACTTAAAGAGACACACTGATGACATTGATAAAAACAATCATCATAATTAAGTAATAGACCAGACAAGACAACAAAAGACATGCCCAAGAATTAGGAATAATAATTATTAAGCTTAATTGACATTATTGAGAGTATGACTTTTTGCAGAGATCCCACTAGTGGCAGTGATAAAAACAGGCACTATCTATCCACTTCTTATTGAGATACTTAGCAATGTTTAATTTCAAGAGCCAATCCGTCGACAACCCAATTAATCCCATTTTCACTTAATAAGGGTGTCAATCAAACTAAACAAGTAAAGTTGCAGCTAATTATGCCGAGCGCCGACTCATCATCGCTCACTCCACGCCGTATTCCGAACAGTTCATTAGAAGAAATCACTCGTCACCATCACCATCCGGTAAGCAGACCGCGGCCGAAACAGACATAATTAATGATGAATAATCCAAAATGGGGAAAAACCAGACGTCGTCTTTTATCGATTTTCAGTTATTCATTTTGCATCGTTGGAATAAAGATAAAATACTGCAAATGTCTGCAAACTTAGAGTCCTCCAATAAACCTTTAAAATATATAGTTAACTATCCGAAAATAAGTCAACACCAATCAACAAACAATCACATTTAAGAAGATAAATATTCTGATCAAGTCATTGTACTGTGTATCAAAAAATGTTGCTTTTGCATTCCAAAATACGCTCATTAAAGAACATTATATACGTTATTGTAAAATATATACCAGGATTAAATATCATGTGTTTTCAATTATGTTCTCTGCGTGAGAACTGTACATAAATTTCTCTAAATAAACAATAAACAGTGTTAATCTCAAGTGACCTCCCAGACTTACCTGGGTCTGTATATTTGTATGGTCCTGTATATTTTCTTCCTGTACAGAGTATAAATAAAACAAATTATTTACATTTTTACGCAGAATCGCGTTCATTGGTCAAATCTTCTTTACATAGAATAAAATAACGTCGCTCCCGCTGCTGTCTGTGAGCTTAGATCTTTTAAACTACGTAACGGGTTTTCAATAGATAGAGATAGAGTGATTCACGAGGAAGGTTTTTAGGTATTCAATTTGTCAATTTTTTGTGTAAATTGGTTGAAATAAAAAGGAGCGGACTGGCAACCGGGCAGCAGGCAGCGGCAGAATTTGATTTAACAGATAGCGTTGGTTATAAACGTTGGGTAATAGCGTGGCGTTGTGTTTTGTTAGCCACAGCAACGTATGGCCGGGTCTGCTACATATACGAATAGTTTCATAGCAGTGATCGATGAACCGGTGGATGCAATTTTAAGCCATAAATTGTTGTAATTGTTTGTCTAGTTTGTTGTAGGAGGTAAGATTGTAGAAATATATTGGGCATAAGTTTGTACGGCACCCTTGAGGTGATTTTACACAAAACGGCTTTATACTAGCCAGAATCCATTTTGTGTAAAATTTTTACAGTACCTACTTTTCTCCATAACTTCGGCTTCAATATATTAATTATGTAGTGTAACCCTTCAAAATTTTCCATATTAATATTATTTTTCTCATCAACAATTTATCACACAAACCTGAATCTTTTCACAGTTCGTGCAACTCGTTTAATTTTAGGCAATTCTTCAATTGTTTTTTATGTGAAATTTCGCAAAAATTAACTATTATTGTAATTTTCATCATATATTTAGCTGTACCTATCATATTTCATCTCCAAATAATGAAAGATAGATCGGCAAGTATAAAGCGAAAATCCAAACAATAATACATGTGCGTTCTTGTGGTATGCAGACAGCAGACACAAGCCACGAGAAAAAAAAACAATCGCTTGAAAGAATGATTATTGAATGCCAATTTGATTAATTTAGGCTATCCTAGAAAATTGATTTATTCAGTCGTGTAGATACACGTAGCGGGGTCGGTGCCCACAGCGGAAGAAGTGGGTTCCGCCGAGGAAACATGAACGCCAAGACGATAAATCTTCAGGCTGCGTTCGGGAAAGAAACGCCGATCAAAGCCGAGCGTGGATTTATAAGAACCGAGTCCGAGAACACACTTTACAGATGATTTAATAAGGATATTGGATATAAGTGCTTACGTTTATCATGTCCAATGATTCTTTGGATGTATCACGGTAATACATCGGCTTGCAGTCGGACGCCTTTTTCTTTGGGAGTTCATTCATTGTTTTAAAAAGTATTTCAATAAACATGACATTAAACTCAATACTCGGTGTGGTATATTTTATCCTCTGGCATTCCAATATCTTTGGCTGTGGCTGTTGGTGCCTTTGCTGCAATAATAATATCTACTGACTTGACTAAATATTCTTTATCGACATATTTTATATTGAACTAGCTGCTACCCGGCATGCGTTGCTATGCCATTTTATAAAGAAATTATTTCGCCCTGCGTGGCCTTTCCCATTCATCCCGTTCCCCTTCCTTTTCCGCGTCCCCTTCCCCCGACCCGCGAACCCTCCTCCCTATTTCCCCTCCCCCTCCTTGGTTCCCCTCCCTCCTCCCCTCTCCCGTATTCCATACATTCAGTCTTGGTACATTTAGTTTTCAAACAGCTCGCGTGCCACCAATTGCATTTTTTTAATACAAATTTCATAATGCCAGAGCTCACCAGTAGTTTTAAACAAACTTTGTCCTGTCAATAACGAACACAAAAAAAAATTATCCAATTTGGTGTAGTCGTTCGGAAGTTAAGCGCGTACATACATTTCGGCGATTCATTGTTATTTATATAGAAGACTAAATGAAGACATTATTAGCGAACTGAATCGAAAAACAGAAAAAGATACGGTCACACAGGATTCTAACCCAGGACGTTCGCTTTGCCGGGCGCAGCTCTACCAGCTCTATCCGATTCGGTCGTATTTAACTGTGTATTATCTTAATTTTCGTCAAGCATATTTTTATTGGCTGCTATCTTTATCTATGATTGCAAGATTCAAACCCGAACTAAATGATATCCAGGTCGTGTCTTGGATAAATTTTAACCATTTTTAGAATGAATATTTTTATTTTTAACTTAATGAGTAAAACCTGACCGAATTGGATAGGGACAAATTAGCTGAGTTGGTAAAGTTGCACCCCGGCAGACCTCTGGTCTGAAGCCCCAAAATATCGGGAAAATCCTCAACTCTGTGCAGAAACGGGCGTTTCATAGATTCTCCCATCTTAACAAACGGATTGCAATCTTTGAAGCACTGGCGTCGCATGGGAATGATTCTGCCGGTATTTCAATGGAAGATGCTTTGAGGAACTAGCGTCAATGATTCCTTCGGCACCGGTGCAGGCGGGAAATACGCCAAAATTTGTAAACAGTTGACTTTTGTTACACGAGAACGGGTCGTTTCCAATTCGTAACAAATAAGATTATCAGTTGTTCTATTGTTCTTTTGTGGATATGACTCTGAACAGATGAGTTTTCAGATTTTGGAAGTAAAACTTCTTTACGCACGCTTGACTTGGGGAATAAGCTGGTGAACGCGTTACGAGAGCGTTACGAAAAGTGTGATCGGGCGAGACGAACGGAAGTTGAGAGTGAGATATAAGTTAGTGAAGATAGAAAGAGAGAGAGAGTTTCGTTTAGCATTTACTGTAGGGGCAAGAGAGAGAGAGAGAGGTACGAGCACACATTTTATTTCTCTCATAGTCAATTAAGTTTCGTATATCTAAGACACAGTGCAGGCCTATTGTCTGTATCACACTGCAGGAGGAAGAGAGAATAGTGCGCGCGCACATTTTTTGTCTCTTCTTTTATAAGTTAGTGAAGTTTTACTGCAATCGTGTGGTCTAAAGCACACTCGTTTTTTTTAAGTGAAACTTCTATAGCCCCGCTGTGATTCGGATTTCGGATGAAACGGAAATGACGAATACTGCACCTACGACGCATCAAATGCGCTCATTGGCCGCTTTGTTTATGATGTCACTTTTAAAGGCTCCTATTGGTTGAGGTATGAAACGGAAATTAGGCTAGGTCTGCGCTCATTGGTCGCTTTGATTATGACCTCACTTTCCAAGTATCGGTTGAGATTGTTTTGGTAATGTTTCTCTTCTACCACGTGTAAAACTGCGCTCGATTTTTTTAACGTATGTAATATGTATAAAACAATCGACAAACGTTTTAAACACTAAAGTATTTAGATAAACATGACATAAATCTAAATACCGATGAGAGGTTTGTTTAAAATGTTATATTGGTGCTGTAAGACGGGATCCCTCACTCCTATTGCATGAGATTGAGCAATAGAAGTTGTGCAATCAACAGGTAAGGATATTATTGTGGCTATTATAGCTACCTCTGAATGAACAAAATGAGCTAACGACCTCATATAAATAAACTGCTTTTATACCAGGGTATTCCTTGCCGTAAAAAGTTAAAATAATAACGTACTCGTAAGTGCAACAAATGAAGAAATAAAAAAGAAGATAAACGAAAAAAAATATATCTTTGTTGTCAAAATATTAAAAATTTTGTGGTTTGCAGACGTTACTTTAAGCCTCAATTGAGCGAGTTTACAAGCTACTATCTACTAAGTTTAAAAGCGGGTGAATCGGCAAGTGAGATTGTCATGATGAAAAACACAAAACTGTCCACTCGCTCAGTAGCGTAGGAAACTGAGCTCTTAGGTCGCTGCTAGCGCCAGAGCTACCCATTAGCCAGAATAACGACGCCTGCGTGAACTAATTCTGAAATCAGCTGTTTCTTGGTCGCCATTTTGAGCGCATAAATAAGCCAATCACGAGTAAGCGCGTAGCAAGTAAAGTTGAAGACATTTCAACTTTTTTCGTAGATTGTCAACAATCTGATAGTTAGCAAGTAATACGATTACACTGAGCGAGTTTGTTGCTTGTAAACTCGCTCAATGTCATCGACGCTTTAGACTAGACATAAATTAAGACTGTCAAGTAACACGAAGGTTAACGCATTTATCTTAGCATTATTTCTTTATCCTAAACAAATTGTATAACGCGGGCAATTTGACAATATTAAAATAGTTTAACCATAACTGCTCAAAATAACGTATTTATTTATTTACACAAACGATACACGTGGATTTCAGTGGTACCTACCTATCGCGTTTGCGCCCCACGCAGATGTCGCCCGTTCGATTCCTCGGCCGGCTAAGTCCTCCATCACGACAAAAGCAACATTTTTTGCTTAATGTGGTGATAGTAGGAGATTTTCAAATATTGTGTGGAAATCAGGGAATGTTCGCATTCCTTTATAAAAAAACGAGTGTGCTTTAGACCACACGACTGAAGTAAAACTTTACTAACTTATAAAAGAAGAGAGAAAGAAAATGTGCTCTTGCTCCTACAGTGTGATACATACAATAGGCCTTCACTGTGTCTTAGATATATGAAATGTAACTGACTATGAGAGAAAGAAAATGTATGCTCGCACCTCTCTCTCTTGTCACTAAAGTAATGTACGAAAAGCAACTCTCTCTCTCTTTCTATCTTCACTAACGTATATCTCCCTCTCAACTTCTATTCGCCTCGCCCGATCACAATTTTCGTAACGCTCGCGTCACGCATTCGCCAGCTTACTCCCCATGTCAAGCGTGCGTAAAGAAGTTTTACTTCAAAAAAAAAAATATATATATATATATATATATCTGGCGCAGGAGTTTCATTAGCCTGTCAGTTAGACGTATTCTGCCTTGGTAAGTAAATACACGGCAATTCCCACGGGAGTCGTTCCCCAGAATCAAGGGTCAAGGTTTTGCAGTTTTATTTAACCTTATAGCATATTTACAATTGACTGATATTTTGAAGATACTTGTTCTACAAATTTTATGGAGTGAGGATGGGAAGGAGATGGGAAGAGAAATTCGAGAAATACCTGGCAATTCAGATCTAGTCATCAAATACGGCTAAAATAATTTCAAGCAACGTTTCAATCTACAATCTTCAATTTCAACGTAGGCTCAAAAGAAGCATTCGTAGAAAAATCATTATTTTTGCGGGAGTACCTAAATGTCTTGGGGTCGAACTTCAAAAGAAATTTTCTCAGGCTCTATCTATGGCACCGAACCGCCTGAAATTATGAATTCTTACTAAAACAATGTGGTCTTTATTGTCAATCAATCAAAAAAATCTGCGTCGTTACTTACCAAGTGCGGTTAAATTGCGTGGTAAATTAACGTCAAAAACAATATCATCTTAAAAAATAAAAATAAATGTTTTTTGGTAGACTACGAAAAATTCTATACTTGATAACTTCCCATACTCAATTATTTTTTGTTAATTTTGATAATTTCTGTGGTTTTATTTAGTCAGGATCCCGTTATTATTGGCATGAATTAAGTTTTTATGTTCCCGCGGACCGCTAAAATACCTAAACATAATCACGGTCTAATTAAATTTACGAGCACAATGGCCCGGTGCTGTCCTCCTTTTGGGTAAATACCGAACGCGCGGCCGCGGAGCCTTCAGCGAGGTCCGAAAAATAAACCAGCAGAAGTCCGGGCCCTACCCTAACCCATGAAGCATTTCTCAGACCACAAAACAAAGAGCTCGACGAAAACACATCCTGCCCTGACCAAATTAATTGCTCAATCAAACAATCAATTTAAATCCGACAACGAGCTAAGTAAGGGAGACAAGTCCCGATATAAAATATAAATAAAAAGAGATAAAAATAAATAAACAAATAAAACACATCGAAAAGTGCGTACCGGCGGTCAAGGCGGGAACCTAGCGCTCTGTTGAACAGAGGTGTTTTGGGTGATGGGTTTTAATATTAATAATAATAATATTTGGACGATTTATATAGCGCCGTTCTTGTGAAAAACCACCTCAAGGGCGCTGTACAAACTTATAATATACGTCTAAAATCTAGAAAAACTACAAGCTAGACAAACAATTAAAAACAAATTATGGCAAAAAATTGCATACACCGGTTCATCGATCACCGATACGAAAATATATGTACAATGTTTTGATCAATGAACGCGATGTTGCCTAAAAATGAATGAATACAGGACCATACTTACCTGAAAGGTCGCTTGAAATTAACACTGTTTATTGTCTTTTTAAAGAAATTTAGATAGATTTTGCACGCAGAGGACATAATCGTGAACACATGTTATTTAATCCTGAAAAATATTTTAATATTAATATGTTTATATATTCTTTAATGCGTGTATTTTGGAAAGCAATAGTAACATTTAATGGTGGGCAGTGCAGTAGTACAAGGATTTGATCTTTTTAACTGTGATTCGTCAAGAGACAGATTGATGTGTAAGGATTCGAGTAATTTTAATTCAGCAAGAAAAGTCTGGTTAAGACATATCAAAGGCAATATAAGTATGATAGTCTCAGATAGGTATATTTAAATTGAAAGCCCAAAAAGGTAGGTTTGGACCTAAACTCTGTTGGGCTTGTTATGAATCTTAATACCGGAGGGAGTCTATTCCAAGCCTTAGGCCCAGAAACTCCGAAAGCACGATCTCCAAACTTAGTATTTGGCTTTCGTTTAGGTTCTATTAGTCTGCCTTCAGCAGATGAAGTTGCTGATCTAAGGGTTAATTGCCTCGGACCGGTATTTTCGTTTAAATTTCTTTAAATATCAGGATAGGAGTGAAATAACAATATTACGACGTCACTTCATTGACATTGATCGAAACATCGCTTATTATTATTATTAATGTGGATAAGACTAAGCATCAAGGGATCTTTACAGGGCTAGAAAGGTGGCTTTTCTTGTGTTGAATCTTTTGTCAAGTATTTTACTAGAACATATTTTAAAAGAAAATATTTTAATATGACGTACAATGACATAAAACAAACATGCAAATAGAACCAACTAAGGTATAATAATTAATTACGTAAGGTTGTAATTACATTTCCCTAATGCAATTCCAAGCTATGGCCACATCTAATATAAATGTTTTTCATTGAAATATGGTAAACTAAAATACTTCACAACATTGAACCTCAAAATCAAAAATTATTAGATAGATTACGAAAAATCGTCTTTGGAAACTTTGAAACCTCAGAATATGGTGAGGTGAAATTATATCCCTATCCAACCAAAGTTACGAACTATAATGCGCCTCGGAACAATGATCAAATGTCAGATACGAACAAAATAGAGATGTTGTTAAAACCGTGTAAAATAAAAAAAAATATTTAACAACTGGAAATGCAACATTACTATACATACGTATGCCGTATGAGGCGTACCTTAGTTATTAAAATGCTTGATGTTTGATCTTTGCCCAACATACTCGTATTATCTACGAAAATATATCACAGATGGTTCTGAAAATTATTTTGGGTATAGAAATGAGCAAAAGAAATGTTTTGGCATTCACGTCATTTTTGAAAAAAATGTCAGTTAGAATACCTATCCAAATGAGGTGACGAAATTTTAGAGCTTACATTAAGAGCGTTTAACCAGCCAGCGGCCGAAAATCCACATTTCGTCGAAAGATGTTCTTATAATAGTGCAGGGCTGTTCCAATGAGAAAGATTAATTATTCTCCGTACCAGCTTTTTAAAATTATAACTCAATATCGATTTTATTTCATTCCAATTTTGCTTTAATTTATACCTACATCCAAAAATGCTGAAAGGCGTGATGGTAAAACTATTAAAATTATGTAAGTACTTTTTGTAATTATTTTTTGATCATAAGTATTTCTCATTTTTTAATAATATCTGAGCAAAATAAGAATGTAAAAAATGTGAAATATATTAGCCTGTAAGTGCGCAAATAAATACACAAACGGACCAATTTTCGTCAAGAAGCACATGTACGTATATATATTTTTAACGGTTTGACTAAGATTAAAATTCTGTATCATACGTTTACCAGTTAATGTATTGATTTATTTTACTGCATGATTGATTATATGGTTTGAAATGGATGTTGTATAAAACAAAATCTTTTTTGAAAATATAACAAATCTGCCAACGACCAATGGTTAACCTTATTATACTAAAAATAAACATTTTTTTCTCAAAATTTAAAACATACGTTTACTAAATAAAAGAACAATCTTTCGAAATCAATTTATAATTTTTTGTGGAAAAGAGTCAATACGTCTAAACACTGATTTAAAAATGAAATATTTCTGGTTTTCTCTGGTTATATGCTCTTAAAGTTCACTCCTTCGTCTCCTCAAAAGGACCCTGCACGCAGCAATTTTAAGATGACATTGGCACTGAGGGAAATTATTTTGCGCAAAGTTTCCTGTCTAGAGGTAATGTAAAATAAAAACAGTATGCAATTCACACGCGGTTGAAGTGAAACCTTCAGAAAACTAAATTAGAAAAGAGTGGCGACGCTACGAAGCACCGCAAAAAGAAAACCGATTGAACTGTTTCATTCTCTCGCCGAATAAATCATAAAGGTAGATGTATGTATTTGTCTCTTTTTAGTGTCGTTTCGGTTTCATCAAGTTTCAAATCATAACGGTGTTAAAGAAGTTTCACTTTAAAAATTAAAGAAAGTGGCGTTAACCGGAGTTTAACTGGAACAGTAAATAATCAAATTGGAGCTAATCGCCGCGATAGATAAGATGGACATCGGTGGAGATTGAAACGCCTCAACTGCACTTGTGGTCCCCATCGCCGGTTCAGCCCTGATCGCCAGCATTGAAGGCAGGAGACCTGTAGCTTGTGCCTACTCCATGGCCACTAACAGCGCGAGGTGCGAGGGGTAAGTACCTATTAGGTTTAAGACGGGTATTTTTTTGTCCGCCTGGCGCCGGGGTGACCCCGGGTCAGACGGGGGTCCCAATTAGACAGAGGTGCTCCCCCCCCACACCCGTACCCACTTCCCCCATCGGCCTTCTCCGACAGACGTGGCTGCAATGATTTATTGCACCATCGACACTTCCTGTCTTAGATTTGACTGGAGAAGTTTACGAGCGATCGTCAGATAGGCGGGTGTTCAGAGGAAGTCGAATTTTTGTTAGCCTGAATTTCAGATGGAATAACATTTTACTAAAATCAGATACCTAAGTAAGTACCAACTACATATTTGGAATTATCAAATATACTAATTTCGGTTGTTCGTGCGTTAGTCCTACATGAAATATGGTTCAATGAATTAGTCTCATTTTCTAAAATGGAACTGATTGTGTGAAGAATTCAGACAAGCGATAAAGTAGGTGCGTGATGTAAGATTTTAACATAAAATTATTTAATTGGCGTTTACACAATTGTAACTGATTTGTCAAGAATTAAGATATTCCGCGATTTTTCACGGGACTGCGCAAGTCTACATTTATATAAAAGAAAAGCATCTGTGGCTTTAATTTTTAAAGTAAAATCTACAGTTTAAATCCGAGATTGATGAAATTTTGCATACTTCAACATCAAAACAAAGAAAGGTCACTGTCTACATGAGACCCAATCCATTTTCCCACTCTTTAAAGCAGAATTATTAAAATTCTTGATTAAATTTTGCACACTTATTCAAAATAAGAGAATCATTACTGTTTACTTATGATTTAGAAAAACTCTGCGTAAAGCCCGGGCAACGCCGGGGACTAGTACATACATATCTAATAAAAACAAAGCTTTAACCAGGAGGTGAGCTTTTAAATTACAATGTTTATTTTTGACCAGACAATGGCACTGAATGCGCCGAAACCGGTTCGCATATGAACTTCACCGCTTTCTTTATATGTTCATATAAATAAAGCGTTGAAGTAACTTAGAGCTCAAGTAGAAAAGGTGGCAAAAAAATTGTAACGCCAGAGCTCACCATTGGAGAGATCTCGTTGCTTCATCGCTTTCTGCTAAGACTGTATATAATAATAATAATAATATTTGGAAGATTTATATAGCGCCGTTTTTGTGAAAAATCACCTCAAGGGCGCTGTACAAACTTACCATACATGCCTAAAATCTAGAAAGACTACAAGCTAGACAAACAATTAATAATAACTTATGCCTAAAAATTGCATACACCGGTTCATTGATCACCGATACGAAAATATATGTACAATATTTTGACCAATGAACGCGATGCTGCCTAAAAATGCATTAATACAGGACCATACTTACCTGGGAGGTCGCTTGAAATTAACACTGTTTATTGTCTATTTAAAGAAATTTAGATAGAGTTCGCACGCAGAGGACATAATTGTGAACACATGTTGTTTAATCCTGAAAATATGTTAATATTAATTTGTAATATATTCTTTAATGAGTGTATTTTGGAAAGTAAAAACTATTTAATGGTGGGCGGTGCAGTAGAACAAGGATTTGATCTTCCTAGAGACAGATTGATGTGTAAGGATTCGAGTAATTTTAATTCAGTATGAAAAGTGTGATTTAGATATATCATAGGCAATACAAGTATGATACTCTCAGATAGGTATATTTAAATTAAGTTAAGGGTATGAGAGCCCGAAAAGGTAGGTTTTTAGTTTGGACCTAAACTCTGTTGGGCTTTTTATGCATCTTAATTCCGGAGGGAGTCTATTCCAAGCCTTAGGCCCAGATACTCCGAAAGCACGATCTCCGAACTTAGTATTTGGCTTTCGTTTGGGTTCTATTAGTCTGCCTATAGCAGATGAAGTTGCCGATCTAAGGGTTAATTGCCTCGGACCGGTATTTTCCGGGACGCATAATTCAGAGATGTAAGGTGGGGCCATTTCGTTGATTGATTTAAACACCATCCAGCACAATTTGTACTGGATTCTTTCAGGGCACTTGAGCCAGTGAAGGTTACGAAGGTGTTCTGAAATGTGTGAATATTTATTTACTCGTATCTTACTAATATTATAAACGCGAAAGTTTGTATGGATGTATGTGTGTTGGTTACTCTTTCATGGAAAAACTACTGAATGGATTTTAATGAAACTTTACAATAATATAGCTCATACATCAGAATAACATATAGGTTATAATTTAGGTTGCTAACTAGGAAGGGGACGCGGGAGGGGAACGGGGACGCACGGGAAAGGTGATTCAGGGAGAAACGACGTATTTCTTCTTTGAATAGGGCATTGCAACGCATGCCGTGAACCATTAATTAAAATTATTCTATTTGTTACTATTCACAATATTTAAAAAAATGCGTTTCTGGACAATACCCAATGTTGTTTACACAACAAAATGTTTATTCGTGTTGGTTGTTTAACATGTTTCCAAAGTCGACAGCTCTGGCTCAAAAGAAATTAATTATTATTAGTGTAAAGTTATTTTTCCATAAATCAGGTAGCAAATGAACCGAAAAACTTGACGCCATCAGCAACCAGCGTCTCACCAAATCGGAGCGATTTCGCACGAGGGGCAAAACTAAGGGAGTGTCGGGCAACTAGGCATTAGGTTTCCCTTATATTTTTTGTGGCATAACAATATCAGTAGGGCCACAGCCCCGGGCGAGGAATGTAACACGAATCCGGGGTAATTTGGGAAGATTAAGGGCCAGTGCTATGGTTTCTTTCAATTCCCCAATCACACGTCATAATCCGCCACCACCAACGTCAGTCAGGGGGCGATCAATTAATAATGTGTGGTTTAACGGTGTTGGGTGAATTTAAAGCTTAACTTCGTAAAAAAATATGACGAAAGATCATCCCTGTGTTTAAAAAATCAATGTACACGGTCTAGTTGAGCTGAAAAGAAAACAACGTGTTTTTTGACGAAATTCAATAGCATATTTCAGTGTTTCTCAAAATCAACCCCTCCCCCTCCCTACACCAAAGAAAAATGTGAAAAAAGGTCAGCACTAACGCATAAAGCGCCGTAGGCCAAAATTTTGACAATCTCAAAAGATACTTGTTTCCAAGGGGATGTTCACCCGCGCTAGTTCTACCTTTATTTTATCGGAAAGACGGAGTTGCAATACTAAAAAATATAGAAATAATCAATATTATATTATAAAAGAAAGTCCAAAAACACGTGCGGCACGCAAAAACTCAGAAACGAGACCCTGTATGGATCAAGGGAGTTATATGGGACACTTTCCGTTTTTGCCTAAAGGGAGTGCTTTTGAAGATATAAGGGTTGGAAGTTTCGCCCTCTTGAAATTTCTAGAACAGTCTTACGGAAAGTTCTAGAAGGATCCATAGAGCTCTAGAAATTTCTGGAAGGAGTGGCGGAGTATGTCGTGGAATGTTCAAGAATAGGGAATCGGGAACATCTCAAATGTTGTCCTGAGCGAAGTTACGCCAGCAAGTAATTAATAAATTTAAAATCTTAGAAATCTGACGTGTCCGTACGATAAAATTTAAGAATCCGACTACGAGTACAACTCTGACGCCAAGCATTACCAAAAACCATCTTCGTACGTGGAGTTTGTCACAAATGTACTTTCATAATAGAACCGAATTAAAGCAATGCCAAAAGATGCCACCACTTACGTTAACAACTAGCGTGAAAAACGTCGGCTGGCAGGCGTAAATACCTACTATTTTCAATTTGGGAAGCGGGTAAGGGTACCGCCGCCTCGGGTTCGATACGTTTGGTGACTTAGCAGGGGTTCCCGGGTTCATGGGGTGAAGTTTGTCCAGGTCTTGGGGGCGGATCCGTCTGCCCACCTACTGCATGGCGGGCCGGATCGAGAGACTGATTGAGCTTTCGACCTTTCCATCTCTCAACCCATCGCCTTGCACCGCAGTTGAAGGGATGGATTCACACGTCTGTAACTCCTGGACACACTGACCCCCCAGATTTCGACCCACCCCTCATACCTTTTTCCTTCCCACCCCTTCCTCTCCTTCCTTTCACTTAAAAGACCCTTCACACAGCATCCTCAAAGATAACATAGGACCTGAGGGGAATTATTATCCTCAGGGCCTCCTGTGCGGAGCTGATATATAAAAACAAAAACAAAAAACTATTGGAATCGTACTTTCGTCAATCTCTCCGGGTATCGAGAGATGGATGGTATGATGATATTATTGTAACTGGTAGTTATGATTTCTACCACGCGTCTACTACCATCTACCGCCTGTCCCGTTTTGTTTTCCCGGTGACTACCTGTCAGTGGATCCGAGGAACCGGCTATTTTTGGAACCAGTTATTATAGGATTTATAAAATGGTCATCAACACAGAAACTGGGCGAAGCCGAATCAAAAGCCGTCCGCATAGCCTAGCAGCAAAAACCTGCCGAGCGGATTTTTAACTGCTAGAATGAATTATAATTTATTTTCGTGCATTCCCCCCGTGCATTGTATTGTTCATTGAGAAACACTGGTCCTTAATCAAATACATAAGCTAATAATAAACAGGTGCAAGCGTATAGTTTGGCAATTAAGTCTAGAAATTTATTATTTTGGAACTAATTTTTTTCATTACTATGGTAACACCGAAATACTCGTTTTGTCAATGACATTTCGTATGGCTCTTGGCTTTACTGACTTAAAAAGTGTAGAAAACGCTGAAAATTACTCGTTTAATGTTTGTTTTTTCATTATTTGCCTGTGCATTGTTTGAATTGAATAAAAATGAACAAACCAATACGTAGTGGTGCAAGAGAAGTTATATACTGGGTTTTCAACGCTGCCTAGCCGATTATCGCGCGAAGAAGCTCCTATGCCTAATTTGTAAGATGTTTACAAACGAACTACAGAAATGACTGGTACGTAGTATCGTTTTTTAATGAATTTCATTAGTATTACAAGATTTATGCCAATTTTCGAGCGATTATAACCATTACAATCTGATTTGAGGTTATGTTTAAAAATCCGAATTTGACATTTACATTTGACAGTTAATATTAATTAAATTATTAAAACACTTTGTTTTTACCACAATAATCTTTATTTAAAAAGTCGACATGTTTCGAGAACGATGTTCTCTTCATCAGGACATTATATGTACTAAAACTAAATTATCAAGCATAGAAAGACAGGCGTGGGTGGAAATGGAATTAGTTGGAGGGGGGGGGGGGGGAGAGGGGCGGAAAGAGGAGGAGTTTAGAAGATAGACAAGGGGGGAGGGGGTTGCTTAGAAGATCATAGACAAAATTACAATGGAAATATGTTTAAAATAGGGTTATTCACAAAATTAATTTGGTTATTAATAATATTTAAATTTCTATTGACATTTTTCCTAATTTCTAATATTTCTAAAAGATCTAATTGAAAACCACTAATGTTAGTATGTAAAATTTTAAAACCAGTATTTATATCAAATGAATGGTTAAATTCAATTAGATGGTTTGCAAATTCCGAATAATTATTGCTATTTAGACATCTCAAGTGTTCCTTAATCCTCGTTTCAAAATTTCTGCAAGTTTTACCTACGTAAAAATGATTGCAATCATTACAATTCAATTGGTAAACTCCGGATTTTTTCATTTGTTGGTCTTTGTCCTTATTATTTAAAATATAATTTTTCAATTTATTATTGGTATAAAAAGCTGGCTGTATTGTATTAGGGATTTTTTTCCCGATTAAATTGGAGGTTTGATGATTTACGAACAATATTTTTCTCAATTGTTTTTTGATATTATCACTAAGCAATGGGTAAATGTAGGACAAATGAAATTTTTTCTTATATTTTTTGTTCAATATGTCATCTATTAATTTAGGGTTATAACCATTATTAGATGCAATTATTTTAATTGTGTTAAGTTCAGCTTTGAAATTATTTGGGGATAGCGGGATATTAATTAATCGATTGATCAAATAATGGAATGCTAAGAGTTTTTGTGAAAATGGATGGTTAGATGAGTTGTGTATAATTATATCAGCGTATGTTTCTTTTCTAAAAATATTAAATTCAATATTATTTTTAATTACAGTTAGGTTTAAATCTAAGAAATTTATGCTACAATTAATTCCTATTTCTAATGTAAATTTAATGTTTTTATGAATTTTGTTCAAAAAATTAAGGAACACTTGAAGTTGTCTTTTGGTGCCGGTCCATATACAAAAAATATCATCTACGTAACGTTTATAAAAATACACATATTTAAGTAATAAGGCAGAACTATTAAAGATTTTATTTTCTATATGGTTTAAAAATATATCAGCTACCAAGCCACTGGTACTTGACCCCATTGCCAATCCGTCTTTTTGTTTGAAAATGTTATTATTAAATTGAAAGAAATTTTGGTTTAAAACTACATTAAGACATTTAAGTAAATCCTGGGCTAAGTCATTAGGTAATTTTGAGGAATTAAGTAAGTTATTTATAATTGTTTTGCTTTCTTCAACTGGGACACATGGAAACAGGTTAACGACGTCAAAAGATACTAATAATGCATTATCGGGGATTTCCAAACCTTTCAAGTGCTCAACTAATTGTAGGGAATTCTTAATTGTATACTTAGGTTGAAAAATATTTGATTCAATTATAATAGTATTTAAAGTTGACGCTAATTTATAGGTAGGAGCATTGCAATTGGAAATTACCGGTCTGATTGGTTGAGTCTTCTTGTGAATCTTAAGTAGACTGTATAATTTGGGAATTTGAGGATTTTTGACAGTTATTTTTTTATTTCTAAATAAATTAACAATTTTATCACTTTTACAAGTTTTTTATTTTTTTTTTTTTTTTTTTTTGCAAAAAATTTGAAGAAGTTAATATTAGGCCACAAGAAAAAGGGAATAACTCAATTAACAAAAAAATAATAATAATATGCAACTTCTTTAAACTCATAGAAAAGTTACCTTTTTCTTAGTTTTCTCAGTCTTTCTTTCTAAATGAATATTATCTAGTGTGTTTTTTTAAACTCCCTTCTATAGAATAATAATTTTAATGATATTTTCCACACACAGGTAAATCTGAATCAACGGTAAGATGAATCGTCAAGGAAAAAAGCATGAGGGACAAAACCCATTTGGCTTTCAGCGTGAACCATGATCCAGCGCTTACCTTTTGAAATATCGTGCTGAACTCCAGTCACATACATAGATTGCCAGCATTTCTTTAGCTTGTAGGATGAATGGATATAACTTTCATCTAAGTGAATTATATTTTTTTGCAGTTCTTCTGGTAAATTTCGAATATCCATGTTAATTTTTAAGTAATGCTCTCTTTTAGCCGCTATATTTTTTTTTTCAATAAGTGCAGTTCTGTTTGTTTTGCACTTTTTTATAAACAAAGCCAATGGAATGCAAAATTTTTCGTAAATTTTCCCGGCTACCATCAAATCCAATGTCTTCTTTGGTTACGGTTAGTAAAGAACTTAAAGTTGGGACTTCTTTACGTACTACGTAAAAAAATGATTTTTTTGACGAATGGCACGGACGGATGATTTACCCCCATAAATAAGTAGGAATCGTGTATATGGGGGGGGGAGGGGGTTATTTTATTGGTTTAATTTTTTTTGTTAAGTACAAATTTTCGTTGTAATTTTTAAGCTGAGTTTTAAATCTTTTTGAATTACTGTTCCTGTTTCTGATTTTTTCAGGTAGTGAATTAAAAAAATTAACTCCGAGATATTTATGATTTAACTGTCCTTTTGTTTTTTTTTACATTTCGGAGTAGGAAGTATTGATGTTTGCCTAAGATTTCTGTTATTTTTAAAGGGTTCAACTATATTTTGAATATTATCTTTATAAATTTTTTAATGTTGCATGATAAAAGTATAATGCACTTAAATTTCTGACCTTAAATTGTTTGAATAAAAGTTCTGACGAATATGAGTAAGGTTGTTGTTTTTATAATTAATTTTTGTGATACCTATGAAAATTGTTTGTTTTTTATTTGTATATATACCGCCCCATCCTATAGTGCCCCATCCTATATTAATATTATTATTATTACCTTATAACGAAATACAAGCCCACTTATAATTTGTTTTGTGTTATTTTATTTATAGTAAATTGTAATTTTACTTCGATTAAATTATAGTTTTTTTGCAAAAATTTTTGAGAATACAAATACATTATGAAATATGCATTTTGAACGAAGTGTTTTTTAAAACTTATATTTATTGTCTTATGAGCCATCTTGGTGTTGCCATTTAAAACCTAAAAAACGATCGTGGCGCCATCATTTATTTTCTACACATTCTTGCCAAACTGTAGTAATTATTAATTATGTTTTATCTCTTCATAAAACCTTTCTTTCGTAAATAAGAAGAAGTGGTCCTACCTTGACTTTCAGCAACTTGGGATCTTCATTTGCCATCTTGGCTAGTGCTTGATAATCTCCCATGGCCGACTTCATGATCCAAGTGTGGTTTTCTTGGCTGAGCTGAAAACAACAAAAAAATTGTCCATAATCAATATACATTATAAAAGAAAGTCCAAAAAAACGTGCGGACCGCAAAAACTCAGAAACGAGTCCCGGTACGATCAAGAGAGTTATATGGTGTGGTAGATCTCTATCACCCCTAGGGAATACGGTTACCCGTTTTTACCTAAAGGGCGTGCTTTTGAAGACATTAGGGCTGAAAGTTCTAAGAAGACTCCATAAAAATCAAGAATTCTAAAAATTTCCGGAAACTTCTAGAAGATTCGATAAAACTCTGGAATGTTCTGGAATGGAGGAGTATGTCAGCGTGTCTAGAAGATTCCGAAAAGTTCTATAAGGTTCGATAAAGTTGTAGAAAGTTCAGGGAGGAGCGGCAGAGTACGTCGATGAGTCTAGACTCTAGAAGATGACGAAAAGTTATATAAGGTTCGATAAAGCTGTAGAAAGTTCTGGAAGGAGTGGCGGAGTATGTCGGTGAGTCTAGAAAGTTCCGGAGCGTACTATAAGGTTCGATAAAGCTATAGAAAGTTCTGGAAGGAGTGGCGGAGTATGCTCAGAGTAACACTCTTGTTACTCTGAGAGAGTATGTCGGTGAGTCTAGAAGGATCCGAAAAGTTCTAAAAGGTCATTGATACATATACATAGATGAGACATTTAGCGAATAAATTGGTTCAACGGAATCGTAGGTTAGTACCTCCATTTCTCTATTAGTACAACAACAACAACAACCGTCGACCGTGGCTGGCGTGACGTATCAAAGTAGGATGGAAAAGGATGAAACCATGGGCTTTTGTAAAAGAAAAAGGACGGTCTGACGGCCGAGCCTTTCGACGCGGTGGCTTCAGATAGAATTCACTTTCCCGAAGGCCTGTTCGTGCATGATTTGAACACGAATCTCGAAGAATTATGTAAGGGATAGCGCCTCTACAGTATATCTCTATGGAAAAGGTTCGAAAAAACTGTAGAAAATTCTGGAAGGAGTGGCGGAGTACGTTGGTGAGTCTAGAAGGTTCCAAAAAGATCTAGAAGGTTCGATAAAGCTGTAGAAAGTTCTGGAAGGAATGGAGGAGTATGTTGGTGTGTCTAGAATGTTCTGGAAAGTTTCATAAGATTTGTTAAAGCTATAAAAAGTTCTGGAAAGAGAGATGGAGTGTGTCAGTGAGTCTAGAAAGTTCCCTAATACTTTAGGATGTTTTGGAAGGAGAAAGTTCTATAATCTTTCAGAAATGAGTGGCGGAGTGTGTCGGTAAGTCTAGAAGGTTTTGGAAAGTTCTAGAAGTTTGGACAATCTTAATCTTCAATATACATTATTAAAAAAGTGTACAATGTGCACGCCGCTAAAACTCAAAGACGAGTCTCTTTACGATAACGGGAGTTATATTGTTTGGTAGCCCTCTATTCCCCATCCACGAAGAAAGTTACCGTTTTTAACTGAATAGCGTACTTTGAACCCTTCAAAAATTTGGCATTTTTCAGATGGTCAAATTATTTTCGCTTTCATGCATATATTTGGAATATTTCTAAGCACATTCAAAAACTAAAAACTGTTTTAGAAAGGTGATGAAATACGCTTTCCAATTATATAATTCGAAATAAACATATATGTTTTAATTATAAAATTTTTGCATACAAACATAAAAACGTTTTAAAAATGGCTCACCTTACGTTTTTTCTAACTTAAGTTACTGATAATAAAAAAAAATCCCGAAGTTTGAAACTTATTTTTAATTTGCGATTCAAAACTTTGTATACATAAAAGTGTACATTTTACTTTATTGATGGCTATTTTTGAGATTGGAATATAAAGCGTGGTGTTTTCCCTTTCTAGCACCGTTTAGAACGTATTTCTCGCTATGATAGTAAGGGAGTAACAACGTTTTATACGAGACCTATGTGCGTTGGGACAAATATGGTCTCCTGCCATTCAAAGGGTTAGAGATATAAGGGTTGAAAGTTTCGCCCGCTTTTTTTTTCTAGAACAGTTCAAAACATTCCAGAGTATTCTTGAGCGTTCCACCACATTCCAGAACATTCCGGAACATTCTGGAATGTTGTGGAATGTTCGGGAATAGGATGGAGCGTACAGGAACATACCGGAATATCCCAGACCATTTTGGAACATTCCAGAACACTCCTGAATGTTGTGGAATGATCTGGAATTAATGTCTTTTTTGCATGGGGCTAACTGTAGGGGGGTATATAAAGCAAGATCTGTTATGGATTCGAACATCAGAATCCTGCAAAGACTGAGTTTCTCTGGACAGTCCCAAGCAGACGTCAGCATAATATTGATAACTCCCCAATAATCATTTCAGGAAGTGACATCACTCCAAAAACATGCATAAAACTACTAGGTGTCAATCTGGACGCTGATTTCTCCCTTAAAACTCAAGTAAACAGAACTGTAAGCACGGGGTTCTTTCAATTAAGGCAAATTAAAGCAGTACAGAGAAACTTGACACCAGAGGCGACTAAATTATTAGTCAATTCGTATGTTGTTTCACGTCTAGATTATTGCAACGGAATATATGCTAGTCTCCCGAAATATCAAATCAACAAATTACAATCTGTGTTCAACGCTGCGGCAAGACTCATCACCGGCGTATCTAAATATTCCCATATTTCTGAGCATCTCAAAAAACTTCACTGCTCAAGTGTCCTGAAAGAATCCAGTTAAAGCTCTGCTGGATGGTATTCAAATCCCTTAACAAAATGGCTCCGGCTTACTTATCGGAAATGTGTATTCCAGAAAATTCCAATTTGCGACAATCAACCCTCAGGTCAGCAGCAACATCAACTATCGAAAGGTTGAAGGAACCAAAGCGCACACCAGATACTAAATTCGGTGAGCGTGCTTTCGGAGTGTCAGGACCTAAAGCCTGGAATGGACTGCCACACGAGTTAAGAATGATCACAGATTCAGCGGAATTTAGAGCTAAACTAAAAACCCATCTTTTCAGACAGTCGTATCCATAAGTTAAAAAAAAAACCTTTCACCTTCAGCTTTACGGATCGCGACATAGTAAATAACTAATTTTGTAAAAATAAAGCAAATTCTTACAATTCTCCAGTCTTTCAAATAAATATTAACTCAACTTTGGCATTAATCTTCTTATAAATATAAATGTAAAACCAACAGTGATGAGGGTAGCAAAGGTAAAGTCATGCAATGTCCAGCGTTTTAAATATAATGACCCCCACGTACAAAGTCATATCTTTCCCAAACATAAACTTTTTAATAAAGTGTGTTTTTCGGAAGTGACCTGCAGGTAAGCATGTTTTTGTATTTATCTGTAAATAATAAAATAGAACCTAGGAATTCATAATGAATTGTAAAGCGCCCTTGAGGTGATCTTTCACAAAAACGGCGCTCTACAAATTGTCCAATTATTATTATTATTATCAATTCAATCTCACATCAACTCCCTGAGCGAAGTCGGACACCCCAGTCAAAGTATTTAAGAGCATTCCACAACGTTCCAGAACATCCCGGAACATTCTGGAAAATTACGGAATGTTCAGGAATAGGGAATCGGGAACATCAATGTGAAACATTCCAGACACTCTCGAATGTTGTCCCGGGCGAGGCCGGGTAACCCAGCTAGTAATAAAAAACGAGTGTGATTTAGACCACACGACTGAAGTAAAACTTCACTATAAAAGAAGAGAGAGAGAAAATGTGCGCGCGCACTGCTCTCTCTCTTGCTCCTACAGTGTGATACAGACAATAGGCCAGCACTATGTCGTAGATATACGAAACGTAACTGGCTATGAGAGAAAGAAAATGTGTACTCGCATCTCTCTCTCTTGCCCCATCTAATATACGAAACGTAACTCTCTCTCTTTCTATCTTCACTAACTTACATCTCCCTCTCAACTTCCGTTCGCCTCGCCCGATCACACTTTTCGTAACTCTCTCGTCACGCATTCACCAGCTTACTCCCCAAGTCAAGCGTGCGTAAAGGAGTTTTACTTCAAAAATAAATATAAATGATTGTGGAATTTTGGGGTAATGAGCGATGTTGCTCCTACTCCCTCTTATCAGACCAACGCTTCAGATGGTCATTAGTGACCATCATCCGGGCAGAGGAGAACAGGACGAATTTATGGATGATTTCTTTAGATAAATGAAAATTTGCAATATTATCAAATAAAACCTTGCATCCTAAAGAAAAAAATCTATAAAATGGCTCAACGAAATGAAAACTAAAAATACGCACATAGTATGACGGTTTACATATGGAATTTTTTAAATCAGTAACATCATTTAAATAGATTCGCGGGCTGAAAAAAGTTTAGACTTAGACTTGAGTTAACTGGAATGAATGAAAAAAAAATCAGATCGTGCAGTTCACACGTGGTAGAAGTGAAATCTTCAGATAACTAAACTTCGAGAGAATGAGACGAATGCAGAGTATCAGGAATATAGGATAATTGTAGGATTTATTTATTATAATATTGTTACCAACTTTAAAAAATATTTTATTCTACGAAGCACCGCACAAAGAGGTTACCGATTAGTCTATCTCATTCTCTCGCAGGGTTAAATCCTTAAGGTGTATATGTTTGTCTCTTTTTAGTGTCGCTCGTTTCCGTTTCATCGAGTTTCAAATCACAACGGCGCCAAAGAAGTTTTTACTCCAAAAATTTTTGTGCAGTAGTGAAACCTCCAGAAAAGTAAAGTAAACAAGAGGCTGCGAATCACCGCACAAAGAGGAGACCTATATACGACGAAGCACCGCACAAAGAGGAGACCGATTATTCTATCTCATTCTATCGTAGGCTAAATTCTATAGATGTACGTGTTTGTCTCTTTTAAGTGTCGCTTTTTCATTTGATCGATTTTCAAATCAAAAAACATAGGATCCGATTATTTAAGAATTTTAAGAGTTATTTTCACGGTACAAAAATAAGCAGGGTTAACTTCATTATCTATTTAAGACTATTTAGTTTTGAGTTTCGTTTAGAATTAGAAGAGCAGTTAATAGGGTGTTATTATCAAAAATTACAATAAATAAAAGGTTCACACAATCAAAAATATATCAGTAAACATAAAAGTTCCAACATAATTAAAGAACGCCAGTAAATAAAAAGAAGAACGAACATAAAATATGATACGGTAGTCGGTTGACAGGTTTATAATTGTAGATCAAATAAGGAAATAATAATTTCATCCAACCAACAGCGGATAACGATCTCTATTCATGTAAATTGGTAAGTTTGGTCTTGCCTTCCCATTTGCATAATTAAAACATATTTAAAAAAAGGTTATACGCCAAAGTAGGCGGGTGTTACACGGCATCATAGCATTGAAGCAAGGGCAGGGGAAATGTTACGAAGGTTTCGGTTCGTATCTTTACGGGCACCCTGTGAAAAAGATAAAAGGCTTTAGGTAAGAGGTGATAGAATCTATTGTGGAAGGGTTGTTATTTATTGTCAGGCGCAAGAGCTCCTCTTTTCTGATAAGGTATACATGACCTTTATGTTATATTTTGTAAAATATATAAATGTGAATAAATATAACGAATACTTTTCATATTATCTACAGTAAAAAAACGTTAAAATTGGCTTAGTAAGTACCCTTGGAACAACGAGGTTTCATCTGACATTTTATACAAAATTGACTTTTTTACAAAAAAATTGTTATTTTTTTTTGCTTTAACACATTATCTAAATTATTTCCAATGTTTTATTCATGTTCGCAGATAATAAGGCACTGAAGTAAGGCAGTGCACGTGTGATGGAAAAATATTGTTTTTATTTTTAATTGAAAAAAATATCATCGGACGGCAAAAAGACATTTATATTTTTTACTCCAAAAATGTTCAGGAAATTAAAATATTGTAGGGAAATTTAAAATATTCCAGTGAAATCAATCAAATATTGTAGGGAAATTTCTAAATATTCTAGGGAAATTTTCAACCGAAATTCTTCACCCCTGAAAATGTTCTGGAGGAATTCGATACTTAAAATCTCTAGCCACGCTCCCTAAACTTTGAACCTCAGTATCTAAGTTTCAAGCATAGAATACAGAAAAAACACAAGAAGTACCTTGTGGGCGTGTTTCTTGATTCAAATACACTCTACAGCGCCCTTGAGGTGATTTCGCACGAGAACGGCGCTATACAAGTCATCTAAATATTATTTAATTATTTAGGAGAAAATACAGATACAAATGTTAAATGACAAGAATATTAAAAAAACAACTAGAGAACTCACCGGCATCCAATATTTCTCACGTATTTACTTTAACAACAGATAAAAACATATACGAAAAAAGT
Organism: Limnephilus lunatus; assembly: GCA_917563855.2. Classification (NCBI taxonomy): domain Eukaryota; kingdom Metazoa; phylum Arthropoda; class Insecta; order Trichoptera; family Limnephilidae; genus Limnephilus; species Limnephilus lunatus. The sequence goes on from OU830604.1 coordinate 2,762,998, forward strand.
TTATACATATGAATATTATATTACAAATAGAGAGATAAGACAAATGTGCAATCTCCTTACAAAAGTTAACAAATTTTTTGAAAGAGCTTGGATGGTAAGACAAAATATATATTATATGTATAATTAAGCCTTCAATTTTATACTAAAAGTACTGCGTGTAAAAAAGTCGAAATCATTGAGGTTTTGATTTTGATTAAACCCTGACCCTAGCATTTATACTATTATAATATATTTGCCAGAGGCTTACATTTCCAGTACAAAACTGTGTTTACGAAATTCAATTGGGATGTAGATCTACGATGTCTAGCGAGTATGAGTGAGACGGAACTCTGTACTATTGGGTTAAATTTGTTTCCATTCAAAATTTTACGCAAGGCACTTCTAGTTTTCTTCATTATTCTAAAATCTCATGCAAATGGCAGCAGCAACCTTGTTGTTCCAAAGTCACAAGAAGTTTAAAGATAACTCCGATTACAAAGATGGAATAACAGCTAGGTTAATATGGGAATTTAATACTAGGTAATACGGGACAATTGGATATTATTATAATTTTAAAATTAATAACTGGATGACATAGTTTATTTCTCACTTTTCTATATAAGACTGACTTTGAAATGCTCCGATGAAGTTATTTTTTCTATAACTATAACGAACTATATGTTCGTCATACATTCTCTTTAGACTCCTACTCGTACCTCCATTCTACAAGCGATTACAAACCATTTAAGCTAAGGGTCCCTCTCGTTATGTTGTCCAATATTGATGGATTTCCTCATTCCATCATACAAACATGGCTTTACCAACTATCACGCTGTTTCTCCGCAAAGAGAGTCTCTAACTTTACCACAGTTGTAAGCATGTATGTTACATAGCATGTATACTAGTTTTAAGTCAGTAGTTATAAGCTTTAGTCGCAAACTGTAAGTCACTAGTTGTTGTAAATATAAATCTTAATTGCAAGCCCGTTATAATAAATTGATTATATATAGTATTGGCACACACTCCTTGCTTTTTTAACCGTCGTGCATTATCTCATACGCGCCCTTCCATTATTATGACTCTTGACATGGCCCAACTCAAGAGTTTAGTTCACTTGATGGTGCTCATGACTACTTCGAGCGTTCGCGACTTCTTCTACCATTAAGATGAAGCCATACTAAATAATGCAAAATCATACAAAATCATATGTTTTTGTTTTGAAAATTTGATCGCTTAGAAGTATTTAGATGCTTCAATTAAATACTGCGTGCAGAACATATCTTGACCCTTAAAAATATCAATATTTTTTTTTTAGCTTTTAATAAGCCTAGAAAAAAATTTATAAGGTCTATAAAACACACTTTGAAGTCCAAATTCTCCTATTTATAAACATCTTTCCGGATATGGTTATTTATTGTTTAATATGGCAAATTCGGTTTCTTTTATGATAATCGCAAAAAAATAGAATTTACGCCCGAACCTCACAAAATAAAATATAATATGCAATTTCGCGTTATTATTTTTGACATCACGGCGTCAATACGGCAGCGAAGGAATTTGTAATTTCAAAGTGAACTTTATACCGTCCACCAAAGAACGGCTGGCAGCCACACCTCTTTTCTGTCAGTACTCCCCCGGACGCAGCGGAGAATAGACGTATTAGGTTCCACGTCGCTTGTTTTCGTGAAATCAATTTTAAAATTCCGTTTTATTACAATACACAATGCGTAAAAAATGAATTAATGTTTTTTACAGGCCTTTACGAGATCAACCTGTAAAAAAAATCTCAAATACCTTTTCCAACCTTTCCAAAAGCTTTTTCTCAAGTATTTTTAAACTCCTCACATAAAGGGGTGTGAATTTTTCCTGTACTATTGGATCGCCTTAACGTCATACATTCACCTTAGGTTTCATTCATTCGCCGTACATGTCAAACCCATCTAAGCATCCCGTTCTTAATCTTACTCATTACGCTTACATCAGTCTTGCATTCTTCACGAATCTTCACATTTCCACATGGTTTTATGGATCTAATTTCTACACAATTCAGTCGGTTGGGTTGGCATCAAAACAACACTGTGGACTGCTGAAGAGTGAATTCTGCAATATGCATGCAGTCCACAAATTACACACGAGAAATATGGATAGGCAGTGACCGCTAATAATTTAAATCGTAAAGTATTTTTTTATTCACATTAGAGAAAACAAATTGTGATAGTTTTTTTTCTTCTTTCCAATTAGGAAATTAATACAACAACCGTACGCCCTTGATACCATGTACCATTGTACCGCTCGTATACGCTCATTAAAGAACGTAACATATATTATTATTAAGATATATACCTGGATTAAATAACATGTATTCCCAATTGTCCTCTGCTTGCAAACTGCATCCAAATTTCTCTAAATAAACAGTATTAAACTCAAGTGACCTCCCAGGTTAAGTATGGTCCTGTATATTATCTGCCTGTACGTGTACAGAGTATAAATAAAACAATATACATATGTACATTTTTACGCAGCACCGCGTTTATTGCTCAAATGCATTGTACGTAAAGTTTTATATCGGTGAACGATGAACCAGCGGATGCCGTTCTTAGCCATACATTGTTAAAATGTTTTGTCTAGTCTGTAGTTAGAAGTAAGATTGTAGAAATACAGTATAAATTTGTACAGATTCCTTGCGGGGATTATTCACAAAAACGGCGCTATCCAAATATTATTATAATTATGAATAATGCATAGGAAAACTAAACAACACCGGTGGTGTGGTATGGCGCTGGTCTTGGTCGAAGCCCTGATCCAAAACAGGTGGAATTATTAAAATTAAAATAAATCGAAACTTTTCAACTCGGTTAATAGTATTCGGATTTGGCCGGACAAATAATAATAACATGAAGGTTCTTGAATGTTCCTTGTAAAATTAAAATTGCCAGGTGTTTCTGAGCTGCCGCGCTGACTCGGAAGCAAACGAAGGCATTTAATGCATGCATCTCCTAGGTATTATTAATTTTAAACGTAATTCCTAGGTCACATGTTGTTATCGGCGGCAATTAAAATAATGATGGACGTACGAATGACTAGTTAGCGAGGTACCCGGGGGGAAAGGTGTGCCGGCGTTAATTAACATAGCATTACAGCGACCAATTATACGAATAAACCGCGTTCTTCTGATGACTCATTATCAGCGATACATTGTAATATTGGAATGTTATTGATCAGTGCATTCAATTAACTAGTGACATGAATATAAATGAGATTTCGTTTAAATTGGCAATAATAGAAAGTATTTTCAGAATCCTATAGTAAAAATTTTAACAAAACTGCACTATTTCAAAATAATATTCCACAATTAAATATTAGCAAAAGAATTATTTCTGTTGGAGGACTAACTGTACCACTAGTACAAAATACAATAGCACAGCATGACTAGATATTTAAGGGTATAAACTTATTCAATAAATTAACCCTAGATATAAGATCGGAGGAACACAATGACAATTACAAAAAAAAATCTCTAATAACCCCTCATAACTTTTCTTATTGTTTTATATTTTGTTTTTACTTATCATTTATAACTTATCTATAATTTTATTAATTTTATTTTATTTATATTACTTATATTGTTTTTTTTTCATAAGAAGCAATTACTTTGTGATTAGACATTATATTACAAAAATAAATAAAACAAACACTTTGTATTTTAACCACGAATTTATTATGTTATATATCGACTGGTTTCGCTTAGATATAGGTAATAATAACTAAATGCTTAGCCAGACTCTATAAGCCATAACTCTGGCTTAGCATTTAGTTATTGTTACCTATATCCTGAAGAAGCTTGATCTAGGCGAAACCGGTCGATATATAACATAATAAATTCGTGGTTAAAATACAAAGTGTTTTTTTTATTTTTTTTTATAACTTATATTGTATTTTCTTTGTAAAATTACTAATAGTTTTTGTAATAATATTCAAAATTTAACTATATGTAAAAATGTACAGTTGTCCTCTCCTAAGCAGTAAGCATCTACTTTATTAGGAGAGTGATTTTAAATATTTATATTATACGAGCTGATCCTCTGATAAATTAACGCACACCGCCATTTGTTAGAAATTTATGAAACTTACAAATAATTATAAAGCATAGTCCTATAACAAACATTTCATTTCCAATAATAAATATTGCGGTCAATAATCTAGCTAAAAACTCGGTATCATTTAAGTTGGACCATATTACACAAAGTAAGCCAAATTTTATCAAAACCGGTTAAGTAGTTTCGGAGTTTATCTCGAAAAAAACAACGGGACACGAGATTTTTATATGTAAAGATTATGTTGTAAAATTGTAACACTAAACATGTTTAAAATGAAAAAAAGTATAGAGCAAGCATACTGCATTCGGTCGTAACTAAAACATAGGATTACCAAAATTGAGTTGAATATGGGGAGTTATTAAGTATCGAATTATTTTGCGTTTTTCTTTTTAATTTCCCGTTTTTTGTGTAAAAAAAATTGATTTTTTTATTTTATTTTATCACAATTTATGTAGCCGCAGTATTCCTGTTTCTGTAAGTAAATACACAGTCCCCGCTTTGAAACTACTTACATTTACAAACACACTGTTAACATTTAAAAAAATAAATAAAAATCAATAATACTCCCGATCCGAACTCTTCATCTATCCATTCCTTTCGCCTCTCAACATACACCAATCGGGGGATGGCATAGAATTACTGGCTTAGAGCATTAGAGACTTTTGTGCCGTAATTTAATTCACAAAAAAGTTCAGAATTGGTCAGTAAAACCGGAAAACTGCATATTTTCAACACATATTTTAATTTTTTTTTTTCAAAGATAATATATAGAACAAGTGTTTTGACAAAAATCAATACATTCGCCATTTATAAAAAATATGCTAATAAAGTTAAACAAAACTGCAAAACTTTGATTCTGGAGAAAGACTTACATTTGAATTACTGTGTATTTACTTACCACGGCAGTATAGTACAGGCTGTAATGTATCTATCCAAAATAATATTTAAAAAATGTCCAAAAAGACGTAAAAAGCAGATTTTTCGGGTAATAATTCGTTTTTGCCTCCTCCTCGTTTAGTCTACGCTTCAGATAGCCTTGCAGCGTTCATCATCAGGATGTTAACAGATGGGAACTGCGGGTTTGTCCGAAACCTTGCATAAGGGAGATGAACCGCAGTACGGCATATTACACCAAAATTTTATCATCATAATACTTTTTTGACGGCACATACGACATGAGAAGAAAAATGTTGTATTTCATACAAAATATTATGAAATACAACATTATTCTTCTAAGAATCTGAAATCTCTTCTAAAATCCTAAATTATGCTCAAAATACGCTTGACGGAAAATACGACGTAAGAAGAAAAATGTTGTATTGCAAACGAAATATTATGATATTCAGCATTATTCTATTTATGCCTAAACTGCGTAATAAAACTGGTATCATTATTAATTAAATTATTAAAACACTTTGTTTTTACCACAATAATCTTTATTTAAAAAGTCGACATGTTTCGAGAACGATGTTCTCTTCATCAGGACATTATATGTACTAAAACTAAATTATCAAGCATAGAAAGACAGGCGTGGGTGGAAATGGAATTAGTTGGAGGGGGGGGGGAGGGGCGGAAAGAGGAGGAGTTTAGAAGATAGACAGGGGGGAGGGGGTTGCTTAGAAGATCATAGACAAAATTACAATGGAAATATGTTTAAAATGTTCCATTGTAATTTTGTCTATGATCTTCTAAGCAACCCCCTCCCCCCTGTCTATCTTCTAAACTCCTCCTCTTTCCGCCCCTCCCCCCCCCTCCAACTAATTCCATTTCCACCCACGCCTGTCTTTCTATGCTTGATAATTTAGTTTTAGTACATATAATGTCCTGATGAAGAGAACATCGTTCTCGAAACATGTCGACTTTTTAAATAAAGATTATTGTGGTAAAAACAAAGTGTTTTAATAATTTAATTAATAAAATGGTGCCACAAAGTGAATTTGCAAAATTTGAAGAAGGTATCATTATTGTTTTCATTACTAAGATAAAAGAGACGATATTCCTCATTTCTGAGGAAGTGACCATTACGTGTTAACTTAACCCTTTCAGACTTGAATAAAAACTGGCAGAACTAGAATATGGTTTATGTATGTACCATATACTTGATAAATATTTATCCATACACTATCTAGATAGCATTTAGTTCAGGTTGAATCTTGCAATCATATATAAAGATAGCAGCCAATAATATGTGCGTTTAGAAAATGAAGATAATGTTGATAGTTCTTAGCCGAAGTATGATACAATTAAAAGTGACCGAATTGGAAATGGGTTCCATAGCTCAATCGGTAGAGCAGTTGGCCATGAATGCTAAGGTATCTGGGTTCGAATCCCAGTGGAACCAATATCTTTTTTTTGATTTTTCTGTCTTCAGATTTTGATTGAGTTTCGCTAATACTGTCTTCATTTAATTAAATATTATAATTTGAGTTTTTACTCATAAAAGTAAAAAATAAAAATAGAATATGTCTGATGCTTGATGACAATTGGTATTCAGAGTTATTTAATTTTATTTTAAATTTTTTTAATAGTTTAGATTAGAAGATATTGCGACTTTAATTTGAAAGAACATTGGGTCTCATAAAGCGTGTTTGACATAATAATAATAATGGTCTTTATTCCAAATGACACTACATCAAAAATATGACACAAAATTGTAGAAATGAGGTCCCATAGGTGGAAGTGTGGTAAAACTAGTATCGTCTAAATAAATGTGGATACTACAGTGAGCAAATGAACAAAGAAAGGAGAGTAAGGAGAACAAATGATCAAAATGGTAGAAAAAGTCAGGGACGCCCGAGGAAAACATGGCACGATCCAGTGAATTAATTATAATAAAAGAGTCATAATAATGGAAGAGTATATGTGAGACGATGTATGAATGTGAATGAAGCTGGGAGTGTGCCATTACCGAGTTGTTTGGTAGTTCATCCTCTCCGACTACTCCTGCGAATAAAAGTCGTGGTGGTTGATAGTTTACTTAACAACTAACTAACCATCACGCCATTTCGCCGCTGGGGTAGGCAGAGAGAACGGACCGCTAAACAACTCGGTTTTGGCACACATTCCTTGCCTCGTTTACATTCATACAATGCCTCATACATGCTTTTCTTTTATTCTGAATCTTGACATGGCCCGACGTTGATAGTTTGTTTTAAAAAAACACATATAAATTAAACGTTGAAAAAATAGCTTAAAAATTGATATCTGAAAAAATTCGAGAGAAAAAATATGTCAATATACAACACAAAAATTACCCTTGAAAATATAAAAATGGCTAACGCCGAACTGGTATTTAAGATCTAATATTAAAGAAAGCACGCAAAGCCATTGGAATTGGAAAACGAAAACCGATAATTTTTTTCGCTCAGATAGTGAGAAAAAAAAACTGAAAACCGTGAATTTTCAAATATACACACGGTCTGAAAGGGTTAAGTGTAAGGGGAAAGGGTACGACTGAGGGAATACCTGGAATCGTCAGACGGCAATTGACATAGCAGAGAAATTTGAGGAATTGTACCGGAATGGTAGCCATTCCCTCCTTCCTGCCACGATCGAACACTTTAAGAAATCAAACCTCTAAGTATTTTCTTGCAGATTATTTATTGAACAACAACAGATACCAGGTACAAACATTTTAAACTTACCGAAGCGTTAGATCCACTGCATTCGTCCTGTGAACAGAAAGAAAAATTATTATTAGCATAGCACATAAAAAAAAACAAAGCGCATACGCGAATTTAGGTTTCATTAAAATACAATATCATCATGGGCAAGAAAATGCAAATAACTAACTCACTTTACTCGCTCACAACTTATACCTACTACGAAAAATGTCTACTCATTATTATTATTATTATTACTCATTTATTCATTAATTAAGACTGAGAAATAAGTTATCATCCCAACCAAAATTACTATGTAATAGGTAACAACATATAATTTAATATACCTTATCACTTGTATCATAATTAAAAACATTAATTTAAAAACATTCAAGTCATAAAAAATTGTACGTAGGTATCATTAGTTAGGAGCCAAATCGACTATAACTCAACAGTGTGGCCACCAAGTTATGCTATTCATTCACTCATGATGGAAAGAATTTAAACTAAATTCATACTATTGGAATGGAGGTGTCAATTATGATTATCTTCTACGTCCACTAAATTATTAGAACGTAAAATAGTTATTACTGAATTCTATAATTGACAGCCCTGAACGCGATATGCGATTTCTTTTTATATTTCTCGCAAAATCAACATCTAACGTTTTATTCTGACAACTAGAATATGGAATTACAATAATTGTATACTCCCGTTCGCCGTATCTATACAGAATTTAGGCAATGATTATAAGGATGTTGTTGACATACTTAACATATCAATCACTAAATACAAACAGGTCTTAGTAGAACACATATCGGCAAGCAGTACAACAAATCTAAATAAAATAACTGCGAGGCTCTGCTTTGACTAATTTCATTTATTTACTGTACTATGTATTCTTAATCAACTATTTTTTCATCTTGCATTGTGGACTAATTCGTATTTGTGCTGTAGCGCTCATTTAGATATTCTTTGTGTTAAAGAAAAATTAACATGTATAAACTCATAGGCGAAAAATTCAAAATAAATAAAATATGATAGACCGAAATTGAGCTCCGTAATATTATTCGGCATTTGCTTCCACTTACCTATATACTGTTTATTGTTATACTAATTTATTTTGAAATACCTTTTTATTCAGAATACTATATTCCCATAGCTGTGTGTATTTTAAAATTCAATGCAAACCCAATTTAATAATGTAACTAACAAGTTCTGCGAATATTTAAGTTTTTATTGATAGCTGTTTCAGCGTTCAAACACATTTTCAACTGGGCCAAATTTCAAACTTTATGGTGCCTAAAAATGGTATGAAAAATGGCCTTGAACGCTGAAACATCTGTCACAATACTAAAATATAAAATAAAATGCTTGCAGAACTTAATAACATTACATTATTAAGAATGATCACAAACTGTTCGGAATTTAGAGCCAAACTTAAAACTCCCCTTTTCAGACAGTCGAATCCATAAATTCAAAAACCTTTCACCTCACCTTCACTGTCTACGACTGTGTTAATAACTAATTGTGTATAAATGTAAACAATTCTTATTTGAAAGTTCATGCAATTCACTTTCACCTTCACTGTCTACGATTGTGTATAAATGTAAAAAATTCTTATTTGAAAGCTCATGCAATTCACCTTCACTGTCTACGACTGTGTTAATAACTAATTGTGTATAAATGTAAAAAATTCTTATTTGAAAGCTCATGCAATTCACCTTCACCTTCACTGTCTAAGACTGTGTTAATAACTAATTGTGTAATAAAACTACTGGGTGTCAATCTGGACGCTGATTTTTCCCTTAAAACTCAAGTGAACAGAACCGTAAGCACGGGGTTCTTTCAATTAAGGCAAATTAAAGCAGTAAGGAGAAATCTACCAACAGAAGCGACTAAATTACTAGTCAATTCGTATGTTGTTTCACGTTTAGATTATTGCAACGGAATATATGCAAGTCTTCCAAAATATCAAATCAACAAATTACAAATTACTTTTACTGCTTACCAGAGGAAGTAGACAGTCTAAAAACTCGCATAATTGAGTGTCTAGAAGCAATTACCCGCTGGATGACCTCAAATAGATTGAAACTAAATCCGTCAAAGACTGAGTTTCTCTGGACCGCCACAAGCAGACGTCAGCATAACATTGATAACTCCCCAATAACCATTTCAGGAAGCGACATCACTCCAAAGACGTGTATAAAACTACTGGGTGTCAATCTGGACGCTGATTTTTCCCTTAAAACTCAAGTGAACAGAACCGTAAGCACGGGGTTCTTTCAATTAAGGCAAATTAAAGCAGAAAGGAGAAATCTACCAACAGAAGCGACTAAATTACTAGTCAATTCGTATGTTGTTTTACGTTTAGATTATTGCAACGGAATATATGCAAGTCTTCCAAAATATCAAATCAACAAATTACAATCCGTTTTCAACGCTGCGGCAAGACTTATCACCGGCGTATCTAAATATTCCCATATTTCAGAGCATCTCAAAAATCTTCACTGGCTCAAATGTCCTGAAAGAATCCAGTTCAAGCTCTGCTGGATGGTATTTAAGTCCCTTAACGGAATGGCTCCGGCATACTTATCGGAATTGTGTATTCCAGAAAATTCCAATTCTCGACAGTCAACCCTAAGGTCAGCAGCGTCATCAGCTGTTGGAAGGTTAAAGGAACCAAAGCGCACACCAGATACTAAGTTCGGTGAGCGCGCTTTCGGAGTGTCGGGACCTAAAGCCTGGAATGCACTGCCATATGACTTAAGAACTATCACAGACTCGGCAGAATTTAGAGCTAAACTTAAAACCCACCTTTTCAGACAGTCGTATCCATAAACTCAAATTCTTTCACCTTCACATTCAATGCCCGCGACACTGTAAATAACTAACCTAAAAATGTAGAGAAAAAGAAAAAAATAAAAAAATAAAAAAAAAATAAAAAATAATAATAATAATAAAAAAATAAATAAATAAAAATAAAGTAAAAACTAACTCTTTGTAAACGTTTTTAAAGGTCATTTTAGTAACATTCTCCAGCCCTAATGAGTCCTAAATTCTCCAGTCTTTTAAAATACATATTTTGATATTATCAACTCCACTTTTGCCACTAATCTTTTAAAATTTAATACTTATAGTGATGGGGGTAGCAAATGTAAAATCATGCAATGTCCAGTGTTTTAAATATAATGTCCTCCGCGAGCAAAGCCGTATCTTCTCCAAGCTCAAACTTTCTAATTAAAGTGTTTATCGGAAGTGACCTGCAGGTAAGTATGTTTATGTATCCATTTGTAAATATTAAAATTAGATAGAACCTAAGAATTATGAATAAATTGTACAGCGCCCTTGAGGTGATTTTTCACAAAAACGGCGCTCTATAAATTATCCAATTATTATTATTATTATTATTATTAAATGTAAAAAATTCTTATTTGAAAGCTCATGCAATTCACCTTCACCTTCACTGTCTACGACTGTGTCAATAACTAATTGTGTATAAATGTAAAAAATTCTTATTTGAAAGCTCATGCAAAGGTAATTTCGAAAAAAATCTCCGGCCTTAAGGAGTCCTAAATTCTCCAGTCTTTCAAAATTAATATCAACTATACTTTTGCCACTAATCTTCTCGTAAATGTAATACTAACAGTGATGGGGGTAGCAATTATAAAGTCATGCAATTTAAAGTGTTTTAAATATAATGTCTTGCAATTTGCAAAGCCGAATCTATGCAGAATTCATAATAAATTGTAGATCGCCCTTGAAGTGATTTTTCACAAAAAACGGTGATCTACAAATTATCCAATTATTATTATTAAACTAACTTTTGCCCCCAGCTTCGCTCGCATATTCGCCCCCCCCCCCCCCCCCCCTCCCTCCGCTACAACCCCTTCATACTCTTTACGTTCATTTTTCACGATGTTCCCTATTAAAACGTAACAGTCAAATACACGCCCTTTCGCATTCATGATAATAGTATAGCTGTTGGCTTAGGTCAAAATGTAGATTCGTACCTATTTAATATTTGTACACTAAATAATACTCATAAATATTTGAATTTTTGCTATCAAAGGAATCACCACAGTAACCTAAACAAATAACAAAATGACAGCCCACGTCAAACAAATGCTTAGCAACACACTTTGCTTTTCGTTTGGAAAATAAACGTATAATAAATAATTTCATAACGCCACAGCTAATTTGTAACGCCAGAGCTTACCAATATATATAGCCTGTATGACTCGCAAATAATGTAGCTTTCGATTAGTGAAAGAATTTGTAAATTCCATTCAGTATTTATTGCGTGAAAGAGTAACGAACATACATCCATACAAACTTTCGCATTTATAATATTAGTAGGATTTGATTTATATCAAATTTAAAAAAGATTAGATGCAGTTCTACGAATTAAAAAATAATTAAAACCTACGGTTGTACCCAGTACACCTCTTCAATAAATATAATTGCCTGCGTATTCCCACCACAGTTTCCAATACATACCAGGAATCATTGCTATTTAATTAGAATTTAATTTCACATATCAGAAATCATTGATGGTGAGAACAGAATAAAGGAGTTATCAAATGAACAAGGAAATACATACAATAAAAAAAACAATGGACAAGATACGCAGATAAATGCAAAAAAAAATCATCGGAATCATTTTGCGATTAAGCTTGCAAGTAACGATGGGAAGGGCCTTCGTACTGAGAATTACATTTCTATTTTGTAGGCAAAATAATGCATTCTTCGTGAAAGGTTACATTCCTCAATAGTGTCGTCTCATTGATAATTAAATTTAATAATGTTATCACCAAATTTAAGGGTTTAATAATTTTTTAAGTTAGGGTTTAAATGTTTATTACGTAAATACAACACGAATAAAAATATAAACTTGAGCGAAGACAAACGTCATTCGGTTTTAATATTAATAAAAAATGGCAACCGACGCACGCTAGCCAGCCGGGTAGGTAGGTACCTAAATAAATCTATTTCCTCATTATTATTTTAATAATGAAATGGCCCTAGATTAGATCTGAACCGGGAACTGGCTTCGAGGGGTGCCGGCGGGGAGCGCGCCGTCGAGCCGATGTATGGTTGTATGTACAAACAGGTTCAAAGTTACTTCCCAGCTTTCAGAACCGATCGGCACTAAGAAGAAATGTGTCAAGAATTAAGTGTTTAAATTATGCTTATACCAATAATTATCAATCTATCTACTATCTATATCAAGTTATATAAACAAGAGAGTCCGTGGCGGACGGCGTGGTTTGGTTATTTGTGCACAAATCTAGAGTTTTCTTTCGGCACTATAGACTCATAGTCGATCACGATGCATTCTATAAAGTTTTGGTAACACAAGTCCATTTACGCATTTTTCTGAAATTGTATGATGTTATGTTTAAAATTGTATAGTAGTTAACATAAGAAATAAATGTCGGTTACACTCGATTTGGCTTAGGTGCTAGCGGTATTAGGGAGTAAGGTTCCATCGTCCAAAGACCTTTATTTTAAGTAAACAAGAGTGGGGAGACTACGAATCACTTTTTTCATCTATGTGAAGGATGATTTTTTCCATATTTTTGTGGTCGAATTCCAGTGCACCTTTTCCTATACATTTGGTAATATTATTAGTATTTGTGTTTTCTTCTTCAGAGTCACGAGAAGTCGCTTTCTTTTGTATTTTCATTGCCTGTTCATTTTAGAGTGGTTTGAAGATTGGATATTGATTTTGCATATTTTTTTTTTAATTTCGTAGGATTCGATCCTTGGTCAACTGAATGTCTGCAGAGGTTCGTCAGGCGCTTCATACCACTATACCAAAGGGGACTTGCATGAGAATGTGGATATATCGTATTATATTGGAACCGAATACCCATAAATTAAATACATATTTTATTGCTATCTCGTTATCTCGCAGACAACTATATAATTGTGTGTTTGTTTCTTTTTAGTGTCGCTCGCTTCCGTTTCATCGAGTTTCAAATCACAACGGTGCTAAGGAAGCTTTCACTTCAAAAACATTGTTTTTAAGGGTTAATTTTTTCATAAATGCAAATAAATAATTTGGCAGTAAAAGCCTCCTTGGGGGGTTAAAATAAACATGTGCAGCTTTTGCCTTTTTACTGCGTGCCTCGTGAATTAAAAGTTTCAATTGGTAAATGTCCGGCCTGTTCCCGAGGAAGTAGACAGTAGATGCATCAAGCAGAGCTATGTAAACACTTTCATTGTTATATTCCTTTTATTATGTAGACATTGGCTGCAAGGCGTGAAAATTTATAACCACTTTATGGCATATGATGCACACTTAATAAATGGACTTGAAGCATTGTTCACAAGCCTGTTTTATAAAGTTAATATAACGGACCCAACCTCTGAACTTCTGATGACAGCTAATTATTTATTGACTAGAAACGGCGATAGTAATCAGCGTTCTCGGAGAGCCATGTGAATGTGTTTCTAGCTCGATTATAAAGTTTTGGTTTTGGAAAATGCACAATTTAGGTACAAACTTTATCTAAATTTCTCTAAATAAATAGTGTAAATCTCAAGTGTCCTACCAGGAAAGTATGTTTTGTATATTTTCTCCCTGTAGCGTAGATAAAAATAAATTAAATACATAATAATGTACATTTTTGGTTTGACAAGGGTGTTTCTTATTATTTGCTATGCCCCTGTTAATTCTGAAAGTGACGAAGTGAAAGATGATTTTTGGACTGGTGTGAATGATGTAATGAGACTAAAAGAGTTGAACGAAAGGATTATAATGGCGGGTGATTTGAACGGGTGGGTCGGTATTAGACGTGATGGATCTGATTCGGCCTTAGGTATGTTTGGGGATAAAAGAACGAATGACAATGGGAATAGAATACTTGAAGTATGTTTGGAGTGGAACCTTTTTGTGTCGAATACTTTCTTCGATCATAGGGGTATCCGTCAGTATACGTGGGAAAGAGGAATTGAAAGATCGATAATCGATTTTGTAGTAATTGACTCTAGGTTGAGAGCCGTTACCGAGGACACAAGAGTTTTCAGAGGAGCTGAGGTTGAGACCGACCACTTTCTGGTGGTGTCAAAAGTAAACCTCTTTCGCGGCTGGCGCTCTAAGGGGAAAACGGTATCAGCTCCAACAAGAGTCAAAATAGAAAAACTACAAAACGATTATGTCAGAAGTGAATATGAGAATTGTGCAGAAATGAGATTGAAAGAGAAGGAAATGGAAGGTCTAAGCATAGAGGAAACATGGAACCACATTAAGGTGAGTCTATGCGAATCTGCTAGAGATGTGTGTGGAATAAGTAAGCAAGGTAGGAAAAAAGGTGATGCATGGTGGGATGATGAGATCAAAGCACTGGTCTCAGAGAAGAATAAAGCGTGGTTACGTCTGATAGCGATTGGCAGTGTTTCAAGCGAAGAGAGAGATCGAGCGAAAGAAGTGTATAAGATATGCAAGAAAAGAGTAAGTGTTGGGGTGAAAGAACGAAAGAAACGCCTGGAAGAAGAAGAGGGAATCAAAATGACAAACCACTTCCAAGAAAACATAAAACTGTTTTGGAAGGAGGTCAAAAGATCCCGGAGTGGACCAGAGAACGGAAGCATGAAAGTGATAAAATCGAAAGATGGACAAATGTTGACGAATGAGAATGAAATTAAAGAGAGATGGATGAAATATTTCGAGGAAGTCTTCGAAAGTAACCCGAGTGGTTGTGATCCCAGCGGTGAATCGGTCATGAACGATGATGGAGTGAATGTTACCGAAATCAGTATGGATGAAATAAAAAGATCAATTAAATGCATGAAGAGTGGCAAGGCTGTGGGTTTCGACAATATTGCTGCCGAATACTGTAAAGGAGATAGTCGTATTATTCTCACATGGCTGTGCAGACTTTTTAACCAATGCTTAGAGGAGGGTTACACGCCATTAGATTGGAGAAGGGCTGTAATCATGCCATTAAACAAAGGTAAAGGGTCACGTATGGAATGTGGGAATTATAGGGCTATTAGCCTTCTTAGTTCAGTGGGCAAGCTGTATGGTAGAATATTGATTGAAAGGGTAAGAATGGAAACAAAAGATAAAATATGGGATGTGCAAGGTGCTTTTATGAGTGGAAGGGGGTGCATGGACCAGATTTTATCATTGCGTATGCTCACTGAGAAGTTTCTTGCAAAAAACCAGAAACTCTTTTGTGCCTTTGTAGATCTACAAAAAGCGTACGACCGAATTGACAGGAAAAAGCCATGGAAGGTGTTGTCCAAGTACGAAGTGAATACGAAGCTCATTCAGGCAATTGCGTCGCTATATGAGGGAAGCGTTGCATGTGTTAGGGTGAACGGCGATTTTACGAAGTGGTTTGACATCACAAAAGGTGTTAAACAAGGCTGCGTAATGTCACCGTGGTTATTCAATCTATACATGGATAATTGTATGCAAGAATTGAAAGAGATGGGATTGGGCGCGAAATTGAGTAATCTGGAAGTATGTTGCCTATTGTATGCTGATGATGCGGTGCTAATTTCTAACAGTATGGAAGATCTACAGTCTCTCGTGTCAAGGATGAACGAAGTATGTATGAAGAATGAGTTAATGATGAATGTTAGTAAGTCTAAAGTCATGGTGTTTGAAAGAGAGAGTACGAAAACAGTATGCAATATAGTTGTGAATGATGAATACTTGAAGCAGGTGGATGAGTTTGTGTATCTGGGTAGAATGTTTACGAAAGATGGGAAGGCTGATAGATATATTGAAAGAAGGGTGAATGCCGGTAACTCCATTATGGAGGACTGAATGCCGTTGGCGGTAATAAAAAATTGTCCAAAGAAGCGAAAATAGCCGTCCATAATGGAGTGCTGGTACCTAACCTGATGTATGGCAGTGAGGCATGGAACTGGCAGAGGAAGGATAAAAGTAGACCGAATGCTGTAGAGATGAGATCCCTGAGGCGAATGTGTGGTAAAACCATGTACGATCGTGAGAGAAACGTGGATATCCGCAAAGAATGCAAGGCTGATGTAAGCGTGATGTGTAAGATTAAGAAAGTTTGGGCATGTAGAGTGAATGAACGAGGAAAGGAGTGTAAGGAGAATATATGATGCAAATGTGAATGGTAGAAGAAGTCGCGGACGCCCGAGGAAGACATGGCACGACCAAGTGAATCAGATACTCGAGTCGGGCCATGTGAAGAGTCGGAATAATAGAAGAGCATGTATGAGACGATGTATGAATGTGAACGAGGCAAAGAGTGTGTGCCAAGATCGAGTTGTGTGGCGGTCCGTCCTCTCTGCCTACCCCTGCGGGGAAACGGCGTGATGGTTAGTTAGTTAGTTACATTTTTACGTAGCATCGCGTTTATTGGTCAAATGCATTGTACTATATAGTTTTGAATCCGTGATCGATTAAGCGGTGGATGCAATTTTTAGCCAAAAGTTGTTAATGTTTTGCCTAGTATGTAGTTAGAAATAATATTGTAGAAATATGATTTTACACAAAAACAGCGGTACATAAATCATCCGAGTATTATTATTATTAGGACTAAGAATGATTGCAATCGATTTGAGGGATTTGAAGCATTTTTTCTAGAAACAAATGGAAAAGCGATTTTCGACAGCGAAAAATATATAATCAATTAAACCAGTAGCATTTATAAACATATACCTAGATACTTTTCTTTTCGAATGTGGCACTCTTTCTGACAGCGTTTATCTATATGAATCCCTGTTTCCCTTGGTCACGCTATAACTTCAGAACGACTTTACCTATTTCATTCATCTTTTATAAGTTTTCTAATACTTTGTAGAAGGTTCTTACGGAAAGAAAAAATTAAGAATTTTGCGTAGAAAATTGAATAATTTCAGAAAACTTAACGACTATTTTAACTTCGAACGTTTGACAGTTCGCGCGTTTGATGTAATTGAATTTAGCAGATAGCTGTTTTTTTTGTATTTAAATTGTTTATGGATTTTTTAAATTATATATATTCCAAATAGGTACCTATGTCACCTAATCAGTGTGGAATTTTACAAAATTAAGGGAACATAATCGGAGATGGAACATTTTCATGTAGTGACGTCACGAGCTCAAATAATGGATTTATTCATTTAAAAAAAAAAATTATATAATTCTAAAAACTTTTACTAACATTTTCGTAATCTTAGTAAAAAAAATCTATCCACACGATTTTTTCCAAGTCGTTATGAAATCCATGCAAGTGGCCTATTTACCACAACAGGCGACTGCTCGGAACTACGCTAGACTCTAACAAGTCTGACGTGGATGATCAGAAACGAAGCGTTGTACTTGAACGAAATGACTATTACCAATCACGATGTGGCCAAGATTTTGGTAGTGAGAGTTCAAGTCGGGATTGAGATATAGGTACTTAGTAATCGGATCTAAAAAGGCAGCTGTCATAAACTTCCTTCATCTATTTTCTCCTCCTATTGCTGCCAAACTGCCAAAGTACAACTCCTGAAAATAAGGGGTACCACTGGTCGGACAGTGGAAAATCTTGCGTACCCATAGACATTTTGTACGTCCGTGTGCGTACCTAACTTACTAGATAGGTCGTTAAAAGTGGATAGATTCCTTTGGGTGCAATAATCTCCGATGAATGCTGGTGACCATTCTGCCAAGCTTCGGGCCAATTGTTTCACAGAATTTGAACAATTCATCAAATTTCGAAGTTCTGTGAGTGCTCTATTCGAGCTCTGTCATTATTTCAGTTCTGTGAAGCAGCTGAAAATTAACTTTGAAATTTGATGAATTGTTCAAATTATGTGAAACAACATAGATTTGGACGGGAATAGCTAAAAGTTGGCTGAACGAGGAAGAACCTATCGAATTTGAGTGGTGGTATCGCTTTAGGAGTAGTTACCTACACTGCATTTGAAAGTAGATAATACGAAGGTATTAGGCAAGGTTCGTAGAAAATGCGTTTAACAAGGTTAGCTTATCGAGGGCGTTGAGCGGTTATTGGCTAAAAATTCGTGACGTAGATTGAAGTCCATATTCCACTGGGAGATTTGAATTAACTGCAATAAAAGTGGCAGTGTTTCACTTCAAGCTACGTAACAGGTTCGAAATTTCGAAAGCTGCTCGACGCTTTTTTTTCGAAAAAGGCCCGTATGAGCTCACTTTGTTGCTAACTTTTGTATGATTTAATAAAGCAAATATTGAATGGCAGCATTCAGTCCCATCCATTTCCAGATCACGTCCATGGCCGCAATCTGCGCCATTAAATCTCAAGATGGCGGCCCCGGCGGGAAGGATTCTGCGGCCAGAGGCACTTTCCCCGCCGCCACTCATCCGGGATGTTATTTATTAAACACCATCCATAAACTCTGCAAAGATCTGCAGAGATGTAAATCATGCGGCGGCCAGGGCTGCCATCGCGCGAGGAGGACGCACGTGCATCCCTTTCCCTTTACTCTCAGAGCACCACTGCTTTACTCGGAAATATGGCGGCTAGACCTTATATTCTTGAATAGTCAGGCAATACGCATAAATTGAATGTACAAGATATGGTATATATCGGAACTATGTGTCCGACAAAACTTAAGCGAGAGACAGCTTACTCTAAGGTCAGCAGATCTGGATGTTACTAATCGTTTAATCGAACTTTCTCGGTCAAATCGAGCCGTTTACTATGATCGCTCTTTTCGTGTAACTGGCCCTCTCATTTGGAATAAACTTCCCTCAGCTCTTACTAATATCCAGAATTTGGCAGAATTTAAACGGGCTTTAAAAACAAAATTATTTAAAAAATCGTACCATTCATGAATCCTAACATCTTTTCAATACAAGTAATAAGTCTGTTCTCAAGTATCCGGTAATCGTTTGGTTTCGGTTTCCTCCTAATTGTACTTTTATGTTTAATATCTGAATTTTTTGTAAGAAGTTAGTGTATTATATTTTAGTTTAAAAGTTCTTGTTTTGTCCTGTGCTACAAGAACACTGTTTTTGTATATTATTATTTTCCTCTGTGCTATAACAGCACTGTTTTGTTAATCTTTGTTCTCTTGTCATTGTTTTGTAAATACTGTATATTCTTTATTTCATAGGTATTATTTTATAAATATTTTGTAATGATCTCGTAAGGAACACTGTAGGATTATTTTTTAATTTATTATAGTTAAGCGCACTTGAAGTGAAATGACACAAAACTGCGCTATACAAATATTACGTTATTATTATTATGGTGTAGTGTCTGAGTAAAGTCCGTAATAAGCCACTTGCAACACATTTCTAAGATATTCTATATTTTTTGTATAGAATATCTTAGAAAATATTCTAAGATATTCTATATTTTTTGTTTTTTATTTAAATCGTATTTTTTAAACCCTGGCGATTTTTTGAAAATTTCAATCCGAAAATTCAGACCATTTTTTATAAACCGGAAAGACGGGACATCATTTTATAGGTACGAAAAAACGATAATTACATAGCCGAAAAACATTAAAATAAGGTTTTCCACACGAATAGCAATAAATTGTACGGGGTTCTCTTCGCAACATCTGTAAAAACACCGCCATCTTTATCAAAAAATCAAACCAAAAGATAAGTTCGCATAGAACAAACAATAAATCTAGTGAACGTTAAACGCAAATTCAAAAATTCGCCGGAAATCAAAATGTTGCCATATAAAAACAAAAATTATCAGTGTGGAATTAAAAAAAAATTAAGGGAACATAAATAATCGGAGAAAGAACATTTTCATGTAGCGACGTCACGAGCTCAAATAATGGATTTATTTATTTAAAAATAAAAAAAACTATACATTTCTAAAAAATGTTACTAACATTATCATAATCTTATTAAAAAAATCTATCCACACGATTTTTTCCGAGTCGTTATGAAATCCACGCAAGTGGCCTATTACCCGGAACCAAGGTGATGAGCAAATAATGAGCTTATATCGCATCATTATTTCAGAATTTGGGAGGCGCCGCTCTGGAAATCATTTGATAACCAACACCCCTACCATAGGTCAAGTGGCTTTCTACGTTTGGTGACTTAGCGGACGCGCCCGGGCTCATGGATTTGTATGTGTGGCCACCTACTGCGTGGCGAGCTGGATTATTGGGAGACTGGTTGAGGTAGACCTAACCCAGTTCTCTCCAGCCGGACTCTTTCGATCCCTTGCCCCGCAATGGGAGGGATGGATTCATATATTCATTACTCCTGGAAACAATGAGCCCCAGGTTCCTATCCATCCCTTACTTACGTGCAAATCTTAAGATATAAAAATAAATGTTATTTTTGATTTTTTAAATAAGATAAATTTATAAACATACTTTTTGGTTTAATTTTATCGAGAGTTTAAAACATAACTTTTTTTTCATGGCAACCCTGTCCCCGTTCAACCTGCAGATGAAAGGTCTTTCAACAAGAGAAAAGGATAAACGCAGAATTGAGAATCGTCGCTGAAAAGAAAATAACAATAATTCGTTATGAAATACGACACGCGCGCGGCGAATTATGCGACCGGGGGAGATGCGGGCAGATTGCGGGGAGACGGTCCTCAACAGACTCTCAATGCGAGCCTATTTATTTTCTTTTTCCGAGCTGAAAAAACACGCAACAGGTGTTTAACAAGTTTAATGTATTGTGCCAATAGACCAAAAGAAAATGGAAACGGCGGGGGGGAGGGGGAGGGGGTGATTTGCCCCACTTTTCAGTGAGAGTGTTTCTATGCAGTGATTTTTGCAGAAAATGACACAAGACAACTGACAATCCAGGTTCTATTTGGCACCTACCTATGCAAACCAACACAATGGTATATTTCAATAAATGATATCCAATAACATTTTGTATGTAACCAAAAAAAAGGTGAGATTTCTTATTCAACCACTAGCGACGGGGTTGTTAAGCAATTGGATTGCCGTTATTTTTCTTCCATTTTCAAGAACACCAATTTTTGTCATAACTCTATGAACTTTTTATTGCGGAAAATGCTGTGTCCATTAATCTGTAATATTTGTATAATTTGTAGAGCACCGTTTTTGTGAAAAATCATCTCGAGGGCGCTGTACAATTCATTATAAATTCTTAGGCTCTACCTAACTTTATTTTTTTTTTTTTACATGAGCTCCACAAAGGAGACCATGAGGAAAAAGATTTCCCTCAGGGCCTATTTTATCTTTGGGGGTGCTGTGTGGAGGGTTTTTTTGAGGAAAGGAAGGAGAGGAGAGTTCTGAGAAGGAAAAGGGTTTAAGGGGTGAGTAGAAATCTGGGGTTCAGTGTGTCCTGGTCATCCACCTTCAATACCTACACAAACCTCGCCCCATGAACCCGGGCACCCGTGCTAAAACACCAAACGTAACGAACCACTTGGGGTGACCTATGGCAGAGGTGTTGGTTATCCAATAAAGGTTCCCGGGGCGGCGGTACCCAATCCCGCCTCCCAAATGTTACAAATAGATACAGAAACTTACTTACCTGGCAGGTCAATTCCGATAAACACACTTTATTAGAAAGTTTATGCTTGGAAAGATACGACTTGGCACGTGAAGGACATTATATTTAAAACACAGGACATTGAATGATTTTATGTGTGCTACCCCCATCACTGTTAATATTAGAAGATTAATGCCAAAGTTGAGTTAATATATATTTTGAAAGAGTTGAGAATTTAGGACTTTTTAGGACTGGAGAATTTCTATGAAATGATAATTAAAAAAGCTTACCAATAAGAATTTGCTCATATATACAATATCGCGGGCAGTGAAGGTGAAGGTGAAAGGTTTTTTTTTAGTTATGGATAAGATTGTCTGAAAAGACGAGTTTTAAGTTTAGCACTATATCAACTGTAATGAGGCAGAATTTAGGCAAATTATTTAATACTTTTTGTCTATGGTTACAATACTAATATTTACTGCCGTGAAGCAACCACCGAAGACTCGATCATCAGAACGTATCCAAATTTTAACATGGACACATAATTTTCCAACAAATTAAACGCGCGCCACCGTTGTTGCAAACATGTATCAGTAATCAAGAATGAATTCAAGATCAGGGTTTGTTTTTAAACTGGAAATGTTTTCTAGAAACCCCGCGCGAGACATCTGCTAAACAGGTGATCCGGGACGGTTTACTATGAGACTGATGCATGAATCTAATGTTTAATAAATCCGACAGTAACTCAAGCGGCGGACGCTAACTTCCACTCAACAGTATCTACCAATCGATGGTATCTTCTGGATGGATAATTCTTAAAGGGTTGACCGTCAACGTTTTACCCTATGAAGTGTGGTTTATAAATAAAATTACATTAAATAAATCATTCTTTTATAACTTCCTATTTGAAACTAAGAGCGTCCGCAGTCGAGATACTTTATTCGCGGTGACAGTTGGAAAACCATTCCAAAATTCATACAAATTCAAAAAAAGTCTCTGGTGTGGATTTTTAAGCCCACGGCCGTCTCCGCAACTAAAGGCTCTCGTCTGCGGGCGCCCCAAAATATGATATATTAGTCAACTTAAAACTTTCGAACACCCCTTCCGTCTTCAACCCTCCCACTTCCCTCCCCTCCTCCCCGCGTTCCTCCTCCAGCTTCCATGCTTTCTCTCCTTCCTCGTTTCCCCTCCTTCGAACCTCCCCTCTTTCGTTCCCCTCCCCCCTCCGTATTCCCCTCCCCATTCCTCTTTGTCGCTTATCTATATGAAATACACACATTTTTCAAACACCTGTCTCGCCACCTATTATAAAATTCGTATACAATACTCTACCCTACAGTATACCAGAAATCTTCACGGGCGTGCGCCGAACGACTCACCAATAGTTTTGGAAATAATTCCATAACACCAGAGCTCAGCATTACATATAGAAACCTTCGCGGGTATGCGTACAATAAATCCCCAAAGTTTCATCGTAATCCGTTAAATAGTTTAGAAACGCATAAGGAACAAAAAAACATTCTTTTTTATATATTAAGACTTCCGTATAAACGTTAGTTGACATACAGAGAACAATTTAGACAGTTGAAAATGAATTCAGCCGATTATTGGTGTCCTTTCTACTACTTTGCCTTTGCAGACGGACCATTTCGTCCAAACGCGCTACACCGTCAACGTACATAGGTAATACCCACATAGTAAACCGTCACGAATGGTCTTCAGCAGCCCGAAACGAAATTGAAAAACGCCCGCGTAATATGATGGTTTAAACATGTGACGTAAATTATCACCTTATAATAATAGGTACCCCATCTTAACACAATATCACCCCAAATCTAATTAAAAGGCCAACAGATGTTGAGCCAACACAAAGAAGAAATGTAAGTTGGCCAATTAATTTATTACAAACCTGCGAGTACCCGGCATGCGTTGCAATGTCACTAAAATAAAGAAATGGTTTCTCCATGCATCTCCTTTCCCAATTGTTCCCTTCGCCTACCTTTCCCCTCCCCTCAATCTTTCCCTCCCTGCTAAACTACATGAAATACATTCATTTTTTCAAACAACATTTTTTGTACAAATTTCATATTGCCAGAGCTCACCACTATAAACGGAAACCATCGCGCGCGTGGGCACAACAACTCACAAAAGTTTCAATGCAGTCGAATGAATGGTTTAGGTACCGCACAAGGGACAAACAAATAAACATCAATTTTTTATATATTACGATTAAATGTCCTCTTAATCGTGATACAAAAAGCATTTCAACAAAAGAGTCTTTACACTGAGGTTTAAATCGGATTGAAAACAACATAATACTAGCGGTTAATTCAATTTGGCAGGCGGCTGTGGGTACCGCCAACCATTTGTTGGAAAACCAACATCTCTGCCATAGGTCACCCCAAGTGGTTCGCTAGGTTTGCTGACTAAAGCCTCGATGACACACGGCGAGTTTACAAGCTGCTATCTACTAAATTTAAAAGCGGGTGAATCGGCGAGTGAGATTGTCATGATGACACACAAAACTGTCCACTCGCTCAGTAGCTCGCGACATTTTTGTAGGAAACTGGACTCGCTCGTAGCTGCTAGCGCCAATAGCGGAAATAACGTGGACTAATCCTTCAGACAGTTGACAGTCGAAATCAGCTGGTTTTTGGCAGCCATATTGGAAACACAAATAAACCAATCACGAGTCGGCTTGTAGCGTGTAAAGTTGAGGACCTTTCAACTTTTTCCGTGGATTGTCAACAATCTGCTAGTTATCAAGTAACACGATGACACTGAGCGAGTTTACTAACAGATAGTGAATTTCCGAGATAGTAGCTTGTAAACTCGCCCTGTGTCATCGACGCATTAGGTACGTACCGAGGTTGTTTTTTTTTCGTTATTTCCCTACAAGTTTTTCTGAAAAATAATTGATTTGATGGCGTTTATGAGTAATCTGAGTATTTTACCAGAAAAAGGGTACACTTTTACATGTAACCGCATACTCCTCAATTTTCGATTTTTCGGAGATGTCCAAATATTTAACTGATCGGTATTTGTGCATTTCGCGCATTAAATTCGATAAAAAATTACAGTTCTATTTGCATCTATACAGGAAAGTAGGTACGTGGAGTTCTCAGCTATTCACGGTGAATATGCTGAATAGTTAATAAGAAATCAATTTGTCCGGCGGGCCCGGCAAGGCAGGGTGACGCAAGCCGCCCGGCCCGGGACCCGCGAGGCGCCGGTTCGATACCCGCCCAACACGATGAGTGTGCGTTTACTGCTCCATCAATCAACTTATATCAACAATAATATTCTTGTCATGAGTTTAGGGCAATAAACACGACCAGCAACAACACCACGGTAAAAAGCCACAGCCGAAATAATATTACGATTGTATTGATGGTGGCTTACCACCGATAGAATTGGCTTGTGGGCGTGTCTGGCTTGAAGTAAGCGCAATTTTATGTTACTTTTACTGAAATTAAACTAGAATATATAAAATAATATTTGTATTATTGTAGAAAGCAATCACTTTGTAGAGAAGAAGACTCAAGAAGATCCAATAAGAGATAAATAGAAATAAGAAATGACAAGAAGAGTGAAGCAGAGACAAGAAAACCTAAGAAGATACGAAAAGATCCAAGAAGAAGCAAAAAGAGCCAAGAAGAAACGAGAAAAAATGAGTGAAGAAAAGACGATAAGATCCCAAAAAGAGACAAAAAGTGCAGCACAGCCAGAAATATGTGAGAAGAGGCAAGAAGAAGGAAGCCATAAAAAATAAAATAAAAAAAGCTCAATCAATTCCTTTATTCCTGCTCATCCTAAATTCCAATATTGGCTTATTAGGTTGTCATATAGGTATACCGATCGATTAAACTCCAAACTCCTTCCTATACTCAGTTTCATAAAAACCACTCACCCCATTTTCCCACACCTTAATTCAGAATATTGATACTTAATGGTGAAATTTTGCATATTTCACCTTCAAAATAAGAGATAGGTCATTGTCTACACACTTGTGAAGTGACACACCAAAAATGAGGAACGTTTTCACAAAGAATCCACCCCAAACGGGTTTTTTTAAATTCTTATTCCCTATAAAAATATCTACGAAATGGCTAATTCAGATTATCAAAGTTCATTATAAATATATTACTAGCTTTATATGCAATAGAATAGGTATGATAAATTTTCACAAAATGAAATATGTGAGCAGTGAGCTAGAGCGCTAAGATTGAAAAATATGACGTTATTGACGTTGTTGTAGCTGACTGAATTTTATAATTTTTTTAAATTTCAACTTTTTGTACGAAGGTCTTCAGGATTCTTTCAGTCAGGGGATGCGCCGCATCCGCATACTGAAAGATCTTCATACAAAAAGATAAAATTTTGAAAAAAATCATTTTTTTAGCTACAACCACATCAGTTATGTCGAATTTTTCAATCTTAGCACTCTAGCTCACTGAAAACCCACTGACCGCTACTGCTACATTTACTTTAAGTGAAATAACTAGGTAGGTTCATATTTTAAAAGATCCATCGTCAATGCACATAAATATCCCCTAAGTTATATTAAAAAATAAACTTTATTTCTGATATCCTAGGTATCTTACGCATTTTTGTAAGGACTGATCAACAGCCGGTATCAAAATGTTAAATGTTTGTTTTTCAGGCGTAGTACGTACCTAGAATGAAAAAGTATCCATTCTTATTTTTGATTGAACAGCTCGGCTGTGGAACGATTTACCGGTATCTGGGTATCCTTCCCACAATATCACATGTTCACTCATTTTTCTCCTCAAAAATACCCTCCACACAGCATCCCAAAAGATGACATAGGCCGTGCGGGAAATATTTTCCTCAGTGCCCCCTGTGTGAAGTTAACGTAAAAGAAAAAAATCCAAAGCATCAATTCCAAATTCAATCCAAATCCAAAGAAGCCAAATCCCATCTTGGGATATACAAAGTGACAATGGTGATGTGGTCGGAGGTCTTATGCAAATTGACATAGAATGAGTTTCTTTCAAATCTGAACGTATTACACTTCTATTAGTTTCTATATTCAGTGATCGCTTACGATATTTTTTCACGGGCAATATTCACGAGTAAAAAATGTATGACTGGCGCCTTATTTAGTAATTTTTGACACATCGAGAAAATGGCATGATTGGATGACAAGGTGGAAATGAAATGCAGATAATATAGTCGAAGTAGAAACCAAAATACGAGTTAGAAATTCAAGGAATATAAATTACTTTGTATGAGAATAGTGGAAATCTGGACACCAACAAAAGGAGCCTTTGAGGTGCGTGTTCGTAGTTTGCGGAAACCAGTGGAACAAACGAAAAATAGGTACCTATATTAACTAACATACATCACATTGATTTGAAGTCGATTTTTATTTATAACTTTTAAAGTGAAATCTTCTTTAGCACCGTTGTGGTTTGAAACATGATGAAACGAAAAATTGCGACACTAAAAAGAGACATCTATAGGATTTAGCCTGCAAGAGAATAAGATAGTATAATCGGGGTCCTCTTTGTGCGGTGCTTCGTAATCTTCCAATTTGGTCTTTTTTAGTTTTCCGAGGGTTTCACTTTTACTGCGTTTGAATTGAACACTCGGAATTTTTTTTATTTATTTTCGTTTTAAATAAAATTTAAAAAATCGGTCGCTAGGAGATAAATATTAGCTAATTAAAGAATATTTTTTTAAAGTATTTTAGTTGCAGTTTTTTTAAAGGTAAAAATAGATATTTTTATGTTTAACTTTATGAGTAAAACCTCAAATTGTAATATTTAATTAAATTTTTTTTTTTTTTTTTTATTCTTCATTTTAAGCACCCGCTAAACTGCCAGAGCAGTTTGTCAGCAGGTCGATTTAACAATATTAATATAACACAGAAGAACAATTATAACAAGAAACCACAATATAGAAAATAGAAACAGAAGAATAACTTTTATTACAATACAAAAGCATAAAATACAAAGACAGACAGATATAATACAGGCAAATTACTCATAGTTATATACACAAGATGAAAACAAAATTCAATATAAAAAGTCTTGATCTATTAGCCGTTTTTTCAGTTTTTTTTTAAAATCAGTGGTGCAATTTGATTCGTTTTTTATGTTCATTGGCATCTTATTAAATATGGTAGGGACAAGATAAGCGAATGTCCGTTGTCCGTATTTATTTACAATTTTGGGAATGGACAACCCCTCATTTTTAATTAATCTAGTGCCATATGCATGATCTACCTTTTCCTTGTACTTTGAATCCGACAATAGGTTTTGGCATACAATTTTAAACCATAATATCCCTCGCACAGGTAATATACTAATTGACTCATATAATAATTTTATGTTTCTTCTTTGTGCATAAATGCTTTTGCTTACCAAGAGCTTAGTCATAGAGTTCTGAATTGTTTGAATGTAATCTATATTTGTCTTGCACGAGTTTCCCCAAGAAGTTATTCCGTATCTGATAGTAGATTCCGCTAGTGACAAATAGATTATTTTCAATGTACTTATGGGCATAAAATATTTAATTTTATAAATTCGTCCCGCAATAGCTCGCAGGCGTTTGCAGATGTTGCTTATGTGAATATCCCATTTCATATGCGTATCTACTGTTATCCCCAAATATACATACGTTTGCACAAGTTCAATGGTTTCGCATTTGCACGACTGTGAAGAATTGTGTATACACTCAAATGTATGCGACTTAATTAAGACAATATTAGCAAGACTCAATCGAAAATCTGGCGACAGAAAAATCAGAAAAAGATATCGGAACCTCTGGGACTCGAACCCAGGACCATCTGCATTCATGGCAACAGCTATACCAACTGAGCTAAGGTGTCTGTGTCCAATATGGTCACTTTTAACTGTAGTTATCATGCTTCGACTTAGAACTACTAACATTACTACCGACTACTACCAATCCTGGGTTCGAGTCCCTGAGGTGCTAATATCTTTTTTTGATTTTTCTGTCTCCAGATTTTCGATTGAATTTCGCTAATATTGTCTTCATTTAATTAAATAAAAAATTATATTTGATATCTAGGGGAAGAATGATGCAATTCGTCGTAGAGGCAGACGAAGAAATTTGTGACTTCGAAACCTGTTTTATAGGGGCAGGATAGTTGCGGCCTGAAGCCAGTAGGCTAAGGACTGCCCTTATGGTAGCCAACCTCTGATAGGAGAGAGAGCACAAACGAAGACGACAGTCAAATTAGAGTAAAGAGTTTTATGGATTTAGTGATTCGGCTAGAAATGGGAAAAAGTCGAAACACCCACTTCTGTTAAAGACAAAATGTTGAGTCGGTGTTCTGGATTTGGATCGATTATTAAATACGGTCAAACCTTTCGGTAATATATTGGTTCCCGGGAGGCATAATATTTTTTTAAAAAACTTGGTGGGTCCCTTAATTAATTTGGCACCGTCACAAAATAATACAAGCTTAATTAATGGGGTCTGTCGCTGCGACCCGGCGATAGCATGACATTAGTATGGGAAATATAACTCAAAATTTCATCGAAGTTGTTCTTTAGATTTCTGCGAATTCGTGCTGATGTATTCTTATGCCGTCACTAATATAAGCGCTTTTTCTCGTCGTTATTTCAAAACCTCGTATCGTGCAATAATGCTACGACGAAACAAACTCCAAATGTTTTTAAAGATTGCAAAGGATGTTTTATTAGTTAACTAGCGAGTTACCGGCATGCGTTGCTACGTCATTTAATAAAGAAGTTGTTTCTCCATGCGTGTCCTTTCCCATTCGTTCCGTTGCCATTTTGCCTCCTCTTCCCCTTCCGCGTCCCCTTCCCTTCACCTGTTCCCACTATGTCTTCCCTCTCGCCACTCCTCTCTCCCGCTCCCCCCGTCCCGCGAACCCCCCTCCCGAGTTCTCCTTCCCCGTCCCGCATTCCTTACATTCAGTCCCGGTAAATTCAGTTTTCAAACAGCTCGTGTGCCACCTATTGCAATTTTTTCATACAAATTTCATAATGCCAGAGCTCACTAGTATAATTAGTATATTTTAGCTCACTAGTATATTTTATGTGTGCATAACCATCACGGATATGCACACATAAAATCCA
Organism: Limnephilus lunatus; assembly: GCA_917563855.2. Taxonomy (NCBI): domain Eukaryota; kingdom Metazoa; phylum Arthropoda; class Insecta; order Trichoptera; family Limnephilidae; genus Limnephilus; species Limnephilus lunatus. The sequence goes on from OU830604.1 coordinate 2,793,164, forward strand.
GAATGTTTCATTGCATTCGAATGAAAGGTTAGAACTCACTACTTGTATATAAACCATCGCGGACATGTGCACTTCAAATCCCCAAAGTTTTATCGCAATCTAAGGAATGGTTTAGCAACGTATAGACATCTCATATAAATGCATAGAGCAACCATACTCAACCTGCGGCCCGCCGACCTTTTGTGTGCGGCCCTAACACTTAGTTATCAGTAACTTGATTTTTTTTTAAATTCTAAAAATTATAAATTTCGTATATCTTGAGATTCGTTTCGACTTTGACGCACAGATAGTGACACCCGAAAAGGATTGTCATTATGGTCAACATGATCTGGTATAAGAGTCAGAAACGTTTTTTAGATTTTCACAACCAAAAGTATTATCGTTATTTGTGTTATGCCGTGTTGCGCTATCTCCTTCTTTAGCCAACGTTCGGCCAGCGTTACAGTGTCCATCATCAGGGCAGATATGTAAGAGTGTAGCTATTTGCACACGCTAGATTTATTCCTAAAAAACCACATCTAGAAACCAACCCATCAATTATTTTCTGATATAGAAAAATCAATATTTGTTTGTTTATTTTTTTTTATGTTTGTTTGTTTATTCGTATGTTATGCGCTGCCATACCGTTCATCCTATTGCGATGACACTTGGGTGATTTGTTGTGCGCACACCCGCAAAGGTTATAGGCTATATATGAAGTTAAGCTCTGGCGTTATGAAATTTGTATAAATGAAAATGTATTTAACGTGTATTATATATATCTATGCTTTGAGCTTTAAGCTTTGCGCTTTGTGCTTTAAGCTTTGAGCTTTGAACTTTGCGCTTTGAGTTTTGCGCTTTGAGCTTTGAACTTTGAGCTCTGAACTTTTGCTTTGAGTTTTGATCTTTGAGCTTTTAATTTTGCGCTTTGAGCTTTGAGCTTTATGCGTGTATATGTTTGTTTCTGGGTTTGGATATTTGTATGGGGCCTGTATGTTGCTAAATCATTCATCCGATTGTGATGAAACTTTGGGGATTTGATGTGTGCTTGGCCGCAATGGTTTTTGTATACAATAGTGAGCTCCGGCATCATGAAATTATGCATTGCTGAACCATTCATCCGATTGCGATAAAACTTTGGGGATTTGATGTGTGCTTGGCCGCGATGGTTTCTGTATACAATAGTGAACTCTGGCATCATAAAATAATGCATTGCTAAACCGTTCATCCGATTGCGTTGAAACTTTGGTGAGTTGTTGTGAGCACATCAACGAAGGTTTCTATATATATATATATATACTGGTGAGCTCTGGCATTATGAAATTTGTTTAAAAAATTGCAATAGGTGGCGCGCGAGCTGTTTGAAAACTAAATGTACAGGGACTGAATGTGTGAATGAGGGGGTTTCGTGGGACGGGGGAAGCGGGAGAAGGGAGTGGGGAGAGGGAAAGCGGAAAAGACAGTGGGAACGCGTGAGGGGAAGCGGGAGAGGAATAGGAGGCGGGAGAAGAATGGGACGAAGGGAAACGACACGCAGGGAGAAACAAAAAGCTAGTAATACATAAAAAACTGGTTAATGTCACTGGTTAGTCAGGTACCTATTAGCAAATTTTAACAGCATTTCTTGCATAAAGTATTGTTTTGATATAATTTAAATACGCATAATGGCGGGAGTGTCTTCAATATGGGGGGGGGGGAGGGGGTGATGTTTTTTTTCGTCGTACCAGTATAATGTTGCGGCCCGCGTAACTTTACAAATACACGCATGTGGCCCGAAGACAAAAAAGGTTGAGTATCGTTGGCATAGAGCATATTGATTTTTATACATATAAGTAAATTTAAAGGGGAAGCAAAAATATGAAGCATCTGTGTGAATCTTCTTTCTGCATTCGTTAGGTATTAGTTAATGGGCAAATGAAGGAAGTGTACGGTGCAATTGCAATTTTGCAATTTTTTTCATACAAACTTCATAACGCCAGAGCTCACCAGTATATATTATAGAAACCATCACGGCAAATGAAGGAAGTGTACGGTGCGATGTTTTGCGGTATGTGTGAAGGCAGAGGTAGAGTACGGGTACGGCACATAGCGGGTACGGCACATAGCGGGTACGGCGCGGGCGCAGAGGTACAGGGCAGCGCGAGTCCGAGCAATGGGGGACTGTCCGACCGTCGCGCGTCGGCCGAACAGCGGGAGACAACAAATAAAAGAAACCACTTTACATCAAAAACTTATTATTTATTTGATAAATTCCGTCGTTAATAATATTAAGATATAAACGGCCGAGGAGGAACATTATAATCAAACTCGCGCCACGAATTTCACTTAATCAAATAGAGACATTAAAAGTCCGGCTGTTAAGAGTCTATTTGACGATATTTAAATGCTCCTCCGACGTTAAACGCTTCGGAGCGTCAAAAATGTAAACGACACTCGTCTCTCCGGATAATTTGTGAACTGACATAAAAACTAACGTGATAAGTATACGGACAACGCGCCGGAATTAATTTCACATAAAAGTGTTAACCGACATACCGAGATGAAGATTACGGTATCAGATTACCAGAGCTGGATGATTCAATGAATTCTACTAAAAGCGAGGGTTTCCGTCACTTGGGCTGGTTACCGGCAACCAGCTACAAGTACCAAGCATACCTTCTACACTCTAGGCGCCTTCAACCTTCTCACTCCTTCCCAACTACGCACATGTGTAACATGGAACGAGGATCATTATACATATTTATTCACGAAAATTATATACCATGGAAGCATATTTTAGTATTAGCGTAGTTATTAAAAACTGGTCAACATATAAACGTTTGTAGGTATTATACCATTACTATATAATATGGAAGTCGGCGCTGTAATTAGCGGAAACTGTTTTTCTTTGTATACTTTACAAAATTTCGATACAAAAATGGTGTAATTATTTGGTTTAATGATCGAAAGTTTAAGCGGGTTGTTAATAGATATTGTTGTTAGGCACGACAAGCGACGTATGCCGGCCTCACAGGAACAATAGCGAACTGTAATTTGGTACAATTTAATTACCTCATAAAAAAGATTACATAATACATTACATAAAACATACTTTGATTATTTGCTTAAAAAACGAAACATGATACATTTTAAGAAAGCCTTACGCATTCACTTTGAATAAAATTACATAGATTGTGGATACGAAAAATATTAGAAATAATTATCCGAGGGGAAAACATCTATTTAAAAATAAACATAATCAAGATTTGAGAGGGAAAAAACGCGGACCACTTATTTATTAATACCTCGAAAATTGTTTTTCTGCTTCTAATCTGCTCGCTAGAAGGATGTGTTTAACAGAGCAATTTATTCCATAAGTGTATATTTAACTTATTTCCCATTCAATAAATAAATTAAAGCAATCTGTTTACATAACGAGGAGGAATGTGACCCGCGAGAACGGGCAATGATTACGGGGACCAATTTGAATATCAAATAGTAGTGAAATTTATAATAGAATAAAAATAGACAATAAACAATTTGGGCAACGTCCCGATAACCCATCGAGGCAGGGCAATTTGTAAAGTTACCTTATAATAATAATACACAATCACATCGGGGTCGGCCCCATGGGGTCCAGCCACGAGAACTCTTCTCTTGATAAGCTAAGCCCGGATGATGAGAACGGACAAAAGTAAACACTCGCGGATGATTCGGTGTTTTGTCCGGCGACAGGGTTGAGCCTAAAGCCTAGGGTACCCGGAATACCTCCTCTCGTTCAGCGTTCCGAAAATATGGAATTTATACATGAATTTATGATCAGTATGAACTTATTTGACACTCGAATAAAGAAAGTATCACTTAAACATTTAAATTATTAGGTTACTATAAAACAGAAATCAGATAACTATGACATCGTGAAAATTCAGAAATTTTTAAGCCAATGTTTTCAAATGGAACCATAATTTCCATCACATGCTATGGGGCCTACAAAATCTATTGTCAAGAAAAAAGACAAGCTACTATATACATTTTTTCCAATATTAAATAAAGTTTACTGTAGGTAAAAAAAATATTTTTTCAGACTGAGCATAGCGAAGTCCTGTTTATTGCATTGCCTACAAATTTGTTTGTTTGATCCGTTTCCGTTATCGAAAAGCTGCTGTATCCACTTTATTATTCAAGCAAGCATTACTTTAACTAGGTAGCTAACTTCAACTATAAAATTGGAAAACCAACAAAAAAATCAACCAAAATCGTACTTATTTGTACTTTCTTATTAGCTAGTGGTACCTAAATACCTGAAGAAAGTTTAAAAAGAGAGTGTTTTTTTTTAAAGAAAGACAAACATCCGAGGAATCGAACACGCGACGCCCAGGTGGGACCAAAGCGCTATGCCCACTCAACCACTGACCGGTCGTATTATAGTTGTCATTAAGATAGTGACGTTTATTTCATCGAATTGTATACCTGATTCCTTTTTAGAAATTTAAAAAAAATACATAAAATATAAGGTTTGTAATGAAGTAGGCACGTATTTAAGTTCCTATTTAAAAATCTCATAATTTCAAAGGATATTTTGGTTTTCATTTATAAAATGAGAGAAAATTAGAACCTTACTTTTTTGAACGCGGGGTCTACTGTTCACGCAACTATATTAATTCATACATTACAAAGAAATAAATTATATACATAGATACTTACATACAGTGCGCGTCTGTATTACATAGAATTAAAGCGATTTTCTGACGTACAGCTTTCGTGTCACAATAAATTAGCAGTGTGAATAATAATTGTCTACGGCGAAAAGCATCAGCCACGAGTAGGGCAAGTACTCTCGTAGTGAGAACGGCTGCCCCCCTGGTAACGAATGGAAGGCTGTCAAGAGTGCCAACTTCATCAGCATATCATTAAATTATAGCGCAAATACCGGGGAAATTACTGAAACAACAATGTCGGAGAGCGGCCGGCAATTAGCCGGAGATGTCTTATCGTGTAACAACACCTGGTAACATCAATGCTATGTACGGACGCATACGAGCCCACCAGGGCAAGAATGGTCTAACCATCATATTTAGATAAATTGAGTTATTAAACCTATTGGTGACGTTTTATAAGTAAGAGAAAAAACGATAAACTTTCTTTTTCAATAGCTCGATACAGGAGGCCTTGAGGATAAAAAAAATCCTCAGGACCTGTGTCATCTTTGGGGAATGCTGTGGAAAATAAGGAGAGGAAGTTGATATGAGTAAGAACTGATGTTCGAACCCACGACAGATCTTATATACCCAATGCGTTGCCCTACCGATACAAAAAAGGCATCGAATGGTCCACAATGATCTGGGATGTTCCGGGATGTTCCTTAATATTCTAGATTATTCCCGAACATTTCAGAATGTTCCGGGATGTTCTGGAATGTTGTGGAATGCTCTTGAATGTTCTGGACTTTTCTAGAAATTTCTAGAGACCGAAACTTCCAACACGCCCGTCAGGTAAAAACGAGAACGTTATTCATGGATGGGCGATAGAAAGCTACCACACCATATATTATAAACACATAAATTATAAACAAAACTTACACGTCTCAAATTAAACCGAATCTTTAAACTTTCACAACTTTTACTCTCTCTGTACACGACGTTTAATTTTTGACCGAACCTTGATATTCAAAATTCTGAATAACGGCCTGGACTCGACAGAGCTTTACAAATTCATTTTCCGACAAGATAAACAAGACAATCCAATTTATTTTATGTGCCCACATGTCGAACTAACATTAGAAAAAATTCCCCTTCTTCGTATTTATATGTGCGCAATATAATACAAAATTTTACAATATAAAACATTTTTAACAATACTTTTCAGAAATACCGAATAGAAGTAAAGCTAAAGATAGAAAATTAATACAAGAGTGTGGAATGTATCGGGAGCATTTCCTATCCTTATCCTTTTTACTTAACCTCTCCTCGTCACCAAAAAAATAATTTAAAGATATAATAAAACTCACTCCAAGTCACTGTAACATAGGAGACCTTTTTGGCTTGACTAATTAAACTTTGTGTATATATATATCTCTATATTTATGTATAAGCTGTTTGTCTCTTACAAATAAATAAATAATATATACTGATAATTACTTATTATGTTGTTATTTATGCGTACAATACGTTTTGCATCAGGGTGTATTCGACAAACTTTAATCAGTGATTCTTTACCTTATATTTGGAATAAAAACTGTTAATCAAAATTAAATGTTTTCAAATTAAAACAAAAAAAAATCTTTCACATATTGTCAATAGTCACTTAGCCGAGGCGCTGTTTTGATGTTTTTATGTGAAGAAAAATCACCGGAGACCAAAATCCAAACTCTATTTTTTACACAAATAAACTTAGGAATCACCGGTTAAAGTTAGTCGAGTAAGTGCTGATGTACCCTGCATATTGACTCTAAACGTGGCTAATGTCGTTTTTGTGATTTATTTATTTGTAAGAAACAAACAGCTTAAGCAACAACAAACAAGGTTAAGCCGAAAAAGTTGGGTAAATGTTAATTTAAAGATGATGAAGAAGTTAACTTGGATTTTAAAGGAAACCACGATTTAGGACGGAAAAACAGTAATGCCGGTAAGGCATTCCGGAAGATATTCATATAGCTACATGAAAAGCATATTTGCACTTTATTTCAGAGAAAATATCACCTCTGTGATAATGACAACCGTTCAGAAATAAGACGACGCGACGTCTGAAAAAAATGCGAAGCACCTACTGTACAATCTCATACCTTTTCTCTCTCTGGCTTCAGTCAGTCTTATAACTAGTAGTTCTGTGAACAGTGTAGACCTTGTGAAATATTGATTATTCCGTTTTGACAGCTCGTAATGCTCAAGCGAACTCTGGCGGAGTAAAAGGGTACTATCCAACACGGCTACCATCTTGACATGATCGATCGTGCACGAATCACATAAACGAATTTACAAACAGTCGAAATGCGAAATTTACGATAAACTGAAATTATTCTTAAAGAAAACTAAATTATCTATTGTATTTTTAAAATGAAACTTCTTTAGCCCCGTTGTGATCTGAGATTCGGATGAAACGGAGGTGCATCACTAAAATTTATTATTTTGACGGGTCCTCGGTTCTAATATAATGCGGTAAATTCACGGCTCCGCGCGAGCCTTCGTTAGCGTAGCGGCGTAAAGCGCGTGACAAATCTCAACGGCCAGAGACATCCAGAAACGGAGGTTCAAATCCTACGAAATCCTTTTAATTCCTTCCAAATAATTTTCGTAAAATCAATATCCAATTCTTAAACCACTTTAAAATAAATAGGCAAAATAAAAGAAAGCGACATCTTTTAATTACCAGAGAGAGAACGGTGCTACAAAGTAAAGGCAACTAATAAAGAAATATTTTAACTTAAATTTTTATTGGAATAGAATAACATATTAGTTATTTTAAAAGATTTCTTCTGAGCTCATGGAGCCCTGACCGGGCACTCCCCTGGTACTGCGGCGCCCCCCGCGCGCTCCAACAACCTGTCATGCATACTGACCTTTCGCCGGGGAATTTGATATTGACAAGATAAGCGTCCGTAATGTGATGTGTTTGATTTAATAATCAAGATATATATACTGTATTAGTATATTGTGTGTGTATTTTAAATGATTCGGCCATATCACAATGGTGGAAGCCTTATTCCCGGCCGTGTTCGGTCGAATATGGACGAGAATCATAGTGACGGGCACCGAGCTTTCTTTTTATACAAATCATAATGGACGATCTATAAAATTAAAACTATAAATACAAAAATATCTGATTTTCTTGATCGCTAGTTCTAAATTCACTTTACATACGCAATAATGATTAATGTTGATTATTTTGACTATTGTTAATTATTTTGACCTTCAATATAAGAGAAAAGCATCCATCCTCTTTACCTACATTTTAAAGCAGAATTAAAGATACTCCTTTATTAATGAAATTTTGCACACTTGGAGTTCAAAATAGGAAGAAAATTACTTAAAGTGTCTACATCTGATTTCGAAAAACTAGAATATGAAATTAATGTTAGTTAATCTTAAGTGAAATTTTTCAAGTGAAATGAACTCAAATTTGCTTTCAATTTAATTTTGGGTTTTTTCAAAAATTGACCTAATAGATCAGCCCAGCTATATAGTAAGTACAATCAGATTTTTTAAATGAAAAAAATTGAAAGAAGTTAATGTTTTTTTTTTATATTTATTAACGGTGTTTCAAAAGATAAATCTTCAAGAATCTCGGGAAAATGCCGATATCTGTTTTTTTGAAAGGTTAGTTCCGAGGCAAATCTTTATCTTCTTAACATAGTATAAAATAAAGTCGTCGCTCACGCTGTCTGTGCGCTTAGATCTTTTAAACTACGCAACGGATTTTCATGCGGTTTTTACCAATAGATAGAGTGATTTATGAGGAAGATTTTTAGATACATAATTAGTCAAGGTTTTGTGTAAATTGGTTGAAATATATAAATAAAGGGAGCGGGCTGGCAAGCGGGCAACGGGCTGGCATGCGGGCGGTGTGAATTTGATTTAAAATTTGGCGTTCGTTATAAAGGTTGGGTAATGGCGTGGCGTTGTGTTTCGTTAGCCACAACAACGTATGACCGAGTCTGCAAATAGTATAAAAAATAAATGTTCCTTTGTTTTCCCGTATGTGTTTCTATATCGTTAATCCGATTGCGATGAAACTTTTGTGATTGGTTGTGCGCAAGGGTTTCCATATCGAGGGGAAGGTGGAAAAGAGAGGTCAGCATCACGAATCTTTCATCATAATATCCCGTGATTTTTCACGGATCTGCGATAGTGCATTTTTTATTTCAGGCTGATAATTATTGCTTATAATAATTGTTACCCTTTGTGCTATGCATACAAATCTTGTCTTAAACGTTAATTTACCAATTAAAAATAATAATTAATATTTTACAAGTTAAAGTATTTCACCAAAAAATGTAGTAATAATTTGTCTCGACGCCACCTAGCGAGCGATTTAGCATTAACAATGCCTCTCTCACAAAAAATAAAGTTGGTTTTTTATCAGGTGAAAAAATGTAATAAGCAGTAATTGTTGAATGAAGCACTAGTATATATTGAATTATTTGGCGGGTATTAGATCAGCCGCCATAGCTAAGTGGTAGAGCTCCTGACCGGCAATCAGAGGGACACGGGTTCGAGTCCCGTTGGCGGCCAGTACCTATCTTTTCTCGGAAGATTTTTTCAATGTAGATGAGTGTTTCAGGCTGATAATTATTGCTTATAATAATTCTTACATAATTTGTATTTATGTGTTACTCATAAAAACTACAGTCCACGAATAGGTAGACACGTTCTACCAGCAAAATACATCGACAGGGTTGCGACGCGCGAGGCTGGATTAGGCCGCCCGAAGATAATTATCCGATGTTTCGCCTGGTACCTAGATACCTGTGTACCAGAGGGCGGTGGGGGTACTCTCGTCCATTTTTGGAGTAAAAGGCCATTACCTCACTTGCTAATAATATCTTCCGCTTTAGCCATGCAGCGGGAGAATTAGCGGCGGGAGTCATTGTTCGCGTGGCGTGTATTCCCGCGGGCGGCCGCCGAACACGGCCGAGCAAAGCCGGCCGCGGGACACACCGGCTGACTGGCATGCTGGTTCACTAACGCACGGTGGAAATTAGGAATTTAAGGATGTCGTCGTCGAATAAATGTAACTATAAACATATATTAGCTATAAATTTATCTACGACAGCACAAAGACAATAGGCCACTTGCATGGATTTCATAACGACTTGGAAAAAATCGTGTGGATAGATTTTTTTACTAAGATTACGAAAATGTTAGTAATTTATTTTAGAAATGTTTAGTTTTTTTTTTTAAATAAATAAATCCATTTTTTGAGCTCTTGACATCACTACATGAAAATGACCCGTCTCCGATTATGTTCCCTTAATTTTGTAAAGTTCCACACTGATTAATTTTTATTTATTTTTTAACTTTATGAGTAAAAACTCAAATTATAATATTTAATTAAATGAAGACAATATTTGCGAAACTCAATCAAAATCTGAAGACAAAAAAGTCAAAAAAAGATATTGGTTTCACTGGGACTCGAACCCAGATACCTCAGCATTCATGGCCAACTGCTCTACCGATTGAGCTATGGAACCCATTTCCAATTCGGTCACTTTTAACTGTATCATGCTTCGACTAAGAACTACCAACAATATCTTCATTTTCTTAACGCACATATTATTGGCTGCTATCTTTATATATGATTGCAAGATTCAACCCGAACTAAATGCTATCTAGATAGTGTCTGGATAAATATTTATCCATTTTATTTTTAATATGCGACATCTATTGGCTTTTTCTGCAAGTCTAGGATAAATATATTTTTATTTTTAACTTTATAAGTAAAAACTCAAATTATAATATTTTATGGCAACACTTTGATTTCTGGCGAATTTTTGAATTTGAGTTTAAAGTTCACTAGATTTATTGTTTGTTCTATGCGAACTTATCCTTTGGTTTGATTTTTTGATAAAGATGGCGGTGTTTTTACAGATGTTACGAAGAGAACCCCGTACAATTTATTGCTATTCGTGTGGAAAACATTTTTTTTTTTTAAATGTTTTTGGAAATGTAATTATCTTTTTTTCGCACCCATAAAATTATGTCCCATCTTTCCGGTTTATAAAAATGGTCTGATTTTTCGGATTGAAATTTTCAAAAAATCGCTAGGGTTTCAAAAATACGATTAAAAAAAAATACAGAATGCTTAGAATATTTGCCTAAACCAGAAATTTAAAAAAAAATGCAATGCAAGTGGCCTATTCACCTACCTAGTTCCTAAAATCTTCAACCTTCTCCCTGACAACCTAAATACCGAATCCTGATTCCTTTCTTTCAAAAACATAAAATAAAGCTATGGATCCTTACATCTGCAATACAATATCACTCACAATATCCATACATTTTACACTCTATCCACCTAATCTATCTTCATATATTTTCCACAGTCCCTATCTAATTTTCCTAATTTAAATAACGTTATTAAATTAAATTTAAATTACATTTTTTTTAAACATTTTTAAAACCCACCTTTCAAGCGCTTTACGGCTCCGATACATCGATAGTGTGGAGTTTTTTTTAACACTATCTCCACACAGGAGGTCCTGAGCAAAGATAACTTTCTAAGGGCCTGTATCATTTTTGGGGATGCTGAGTGGAGGGTATTTTTAGGGAAAGGAAGGAGAGGAAGTTCTAGTTAGGAAAAGGTATGAGGGGTGAATAAGAATCTGGGGGTAAGTGTGTTCAGAAGTTGGGTCGAGAAAGTCCGGCTGGAGCGGTCAAAAAGTCTCCGTCAATCAGCCTCCCAGATCTCAATCAATCAGAGAGGCAAAAGTCATCTCATGGACCCAGGCACCCCTGCAAAGTCCAAAACGTACAACCAAACGTAGCGAATCCTTCGGGAGCTACGGCAGGGGTGTTGTTTATCCAATAAATGGCAGTACCCATACCCGCCTTCCAAATTGAAAGAGTCTACAACAAATCGAAGCTTACCTATATAACTAACTAACTAACCTTCAGGCCGTTTCCCCGCAGGGGTAGGCAGAGAGGACGGTCCGCCAAACAACTCGGTTTTGGCACACACTCTTCGCCTCAATCACACTCATACATCATCTCATACACACTATTCTATTAATCAGAGTCTTGACATATCCCGACTCAAGTATCTAATAATAATAATAATAACATAGTATTTATATAGCGCAGTTTTGTGATATTTCACTTCAAATGCGCTTAATTATAATAAGCTTAAGATTAATTATATAGTGTTCCTTACGAGTCCTTACAAAATTGATTAGATAATGTGAAACAAAGAATATACAGTATACACAAAGCAATTCCTAAAGAACAATATTAACAACAATAGTGAGTGCACATGACAATAGATATTGATTCCATTGAAACCATAACGTTGCCATTCAACAGGAATCATTAAAAACTAAAATATACTACAGAACAGGAAACAGTTTACGTTTAGAAATAATACAAATTCGGAGTGCACATAAAACTATAGTAAGGAGGTAATCGAAACCAAACAATTACTGGAAAATTGAGGAACATGGTTTATTATAGTTTTTTGAAAAGGAGTTAAAAATTCATGAAAGGTATGATTTTTTAAATAAGTTTGTTTTTAAAGCCCTTTTGAATTCAGCCAAGTTCTGGATATTAGTAAGAACTGAGGGAAGTTTGTTCCAAATGAGCGGGCCAGTTACACGAAAAAATCGATCATAGTAAACGGCTCGATTTGACCTAGAAAGTTCGATTAAACGATTAGTAACATCTTGATCTGCTGACCTTAGAGTAAGCTGTCTATCGCTGATTCATTTGAACGTGCCATGTCTTCTCCTTACACTCCTTTTTTCTATCATTCGCTCTTTATGACCAAACCATCATTTATGGTCTGCTCGTTGCGAAAATGAACACCGAAATTAATATTAAAATTTGAATTAATAATAATAATGCGTTTATTGTATTAACACGTGCCTTTCCCAGACAATCCCACAGGATAGCCACGCGCAGGCACTCCAACAAACCAAACACACAAGTAAGTAAGCACCCGACAATAGTTATAGAGCCAACTACCATGGCCCATACCATTTTTCAGTTTTCTTTGACGTTGTTGGGGAGAGCCCGAACGAGAGAAGTGCCTCTCGAATAATGATTGTTAGGAGGGTTGTAGCATCGTTTACGTAGCCATTATGAACTTCAAAACATTGTTCATTGTATCCCATAATGCTCCTCTTTACCGGCGCTGGAAGCCCCGACCCTCGAAGAATAAAGATAAACGTAACGGGTAACAAGCGGAATATTTAACGGAGGCAACCATAATTAAGAACCGCGAGAAAAACAAACATAAATTAGCGGTTTATTAGACTGTGCTACGTATCCTACTAGAATGAGAGGGTATTTACTATTAACCAAGGTTTGGTGTTCGCTTAACAAGTTAACATGTGATTCAGGACATAAAGTCTATTCTTTAAAAAGCAGTAAATAATTCGTAAAATTTCTTAGGGGTTGCAGTTGATTAAGGCAGGGATTTAGCTGCTAGGTCCTACGGGCGGCGGGCGACACGACTGTCGCCTAGTCACAAACTATCATCCTGGAGAGATTAATGAAAAATCAAATCCAAGAGTATTTACGCCTGCCAGCCGACTTGTATCTTTTGGCATTAACAGCTTCGGTTCTATTACGATAGTAGCTTAAGTTACAAACTTCATGTTCACAGATGGTTTCATATGTTGCAGCGTTAGAGTTGTATTCGGAGTCGGATTCTTAAATTTCAACCGTACAGTCGCTAGGGTATTAATAACGTCCGATTATTGGGGTAAGTTGTGAGGCGTAAGGTGAGCCATTTGTAAAACTTTTTTTTACATTAGCTCCACACAGGAGACCCTGAGGTAAATAATTTCCCTCAGGGTCTATGTCATCTTGGGGGATGCTGTGTGGGTTTTTTTTTAGGGAAAGGAAAGATAGGGAGTTCTGGAAAGGAAATAGGTTTGAGGGATGCGTAGGAAACAGGGGGTCAGTTTGTCCAGGAGTGACGGATGTATGAATCCATCCCTCCAACAGCGGTGCAAGGCGAAGGGTCGAGAGATCCCACCCACCATTGCAGGTGGGCAGACGAAACATCCACCAAGACCTGAACAAACCTCACCCCATGAACCCGGTCATCTCTTCTAAGTCACCAAACGTATCGAACCAATTGTGGTTAACTATGGCTTATGGCTTAGTTGGTTATCCAATAAATGGTTTCCGGAGCGGCGGTACAGATATCCGACTCCCAAATTGAATTTTTATGTTTGCATTAAAAAAATTATATTTAAAAAATTATATTAAAAAAATTATAGTTAAAAAATTATATTTCAAAAATTATATTTAAAAAATTATATTAAAAAATTTAATTAAAAAAATTATACTTAAAAAATTATTTTTATTTCGAATTATAAAATTTGAAAGCGTATTTCATCACCTTTCAAACACAGTTTTTTTTTCGGGTGCGTAGAAATATTTAATTTATTAGGATTTTATTGCTAAACGCAAATATTTTTATTTTCCGACAAAATAGGCCCGATGCTTGAGTGGTTAAATAATTCTACCGTAGCGGAAATACGTTATCTACTAAAGAAAGTTACAAATCCAGTGCCACAATTAAAACAAAGAAAATGAATGGCAGGAAAAGTTTCACTTAAATTCGGTTTGTACCAGCAATAAGGCGATTAATAAAACGCCGCCGCCCCGACTTCTAGTACCATCCACATCCACATTGCCATTGTGATTACGCCTCTCACAATTATCTTCATTGAGTGCGCCTTTTAGCACAGCACATCTTGTAACTTGTAATAATGTGGAAAAACACCGCGCGTATGCACAATTCTCTCCTAGCGTAATAAAATTTCATCTCCCACACGAACCCCGAAAGCTTATTCAGGGGTAGCAGTGGCGTATGGACGAGCATATCACATAACGAAAAGAAGTCTCACTGGGCATATATGAAGAAAAAAAAATGCAGTTCATACACGATAGAAGGGAAACCTTCAGAAAACTAAAGCAGACAAGAGTGGGGAGGCCACGAAGCACCGCACAAAGAGGAGACCGATAAGTCACATTCTCTCCCAAGCTAAATCCGATAGATGTATGTGGTTGTCTCTTTTTATTGTCGATTTTTTGATTAATCGAGTTTTAAATTACAACGGTGTTAAATAAGTTTTCTTCTTCAAAAAATACAAGTGAGCAGTTCACACGCGGTATAAGTTAAATCTTCAGAAAACTAAAGTAGCAAAGAGGGGGAGGCTACGTAGCACCGCACAAAGAGGAGATCAATTATACTACCTCATTCTTTTGCAGGCTAAATCCGTTAAATAATAATAATATTTGGCTGATTTATAAAGCGCCGTTTTCGTGAAAAATCACCTCAACTGGTATGTGTTTGTCTCTTTTTAGTGTCGCTTTTTTGTTGCATCAAGTTTCAAATCACAACGGTGTTAAATAAGTTTTCACTTCAAAAGAAATAGAAAAATAAACAAAAGCCGATTGTTTTAGTTCGGTCGAACACTCAAGGTTTGCCAAGCTCCAAATGCTCACCCAGTCTCCACCGTAAATTTATTTATTGATTTATTTATATATATATATATATATATATATACATCAATACATTACAAAATTATACTTTGTCTGTCCAACTGGGAAGGATTCCCGTTTCAGGACAGCCAAATTGTATATTTAGTTCATACTATTCTTAACAAAGGAATGGTTTCGCTCAAGAGATCACAGGAATGAGCTTCTGTCAAGACATCTTTTGAAAACATTAATAATTGCATTCTGAACGAGGGGATGGTTTCTTTATGTCCTTGAAAGAATCGCAAAGATGTAATATTTTCAAGGTCATTTTGGAGAATATTAATAATTGCATTCAGAATGAATGAATGGTTTCTTTCGGGAGATCACAAGTATGAGATTCTTTCCTGGTCATTTTCGAGAACATTTACAATTGCAAAATTAGAATTTACAAAAGTTTAATTTATGACTATTTAGTTTAATAAAGTACCATATTTTTTAGAATTTCTTAAGTAGTAGAAATTACACATATGAATTTTTTACAAGGTCATTTTGGAGAACATCAATAATTCCATTCCGTTCTTTATTATAATATGCATATGAATGGAAAAAGCGATAGTGCAAAATTCAAAACAGAAGATTAAACAAGTGAAAATCTAGGTTTTCCTTGTAGTAAGCCTGTTTGAAAAATACTCAGTGGAAGGTGGAAGATCACAAAAGAGATAAGATGTATCGGTCAGATCATAAAACAATGAAAATTATACCCATTTCCCCAAACATAAGCCGCAGAGGATGATACGAATTGAATTGAAACAGGGTAAATAACCGAGGGGCACAGGGCAGGGCGCAATACGCCACTGCGGTCGCGGGGTCGAGCAACCGCGCGGAGGCGGGTTCCGGCCCGTAATGAATACAACCGGTGCCGGTGTGTGCGGGGGTCATATTAATATTGGGGAATAAACAAGCACTTCATTAGTCCCCGCGGTCATATTTTCAACTCGGAAAGATATAGATGGATAAATATTGGCCACCCCACCTCGAGGGGAAGGTATGTGCGTACGCGCCTAACTACCTAATTGGCTAAATGAGAGCATTTACATACGGACCCCGTTCGGTGGGTGTTTTTCGGGTTAATTTACTTTCGGCGTTTTCAGTCGCGCCCTGACGGGGAAACTCGCGTCGAGTACATGGGATTAGGCCTCAAAATCCTCAATATGGCGCGCAATATGTGGACTCGTGTTAAGCGTGTGAAAGCCGTGAAAAGCGGGAATAATGAAAACTGAAAAATTTTATCCAACTATTGTATCAGAGGGATAGACAGGCTGCAGGTATTTTCTGAACAGCCAAATGAAATCATCCAATTCTAAGTAAATATATTGAGAGCCTAAAATCATCCAATTCTAAGGGAACTGATGGACTTGTGACGTAATCAACAAAGTCGGGTCAGTTACACTATTTATAACTCGAGAACGGCTGCGCCGATTTCGATGATCTTTGATTTGTTGGATTTGTCTCCGCCCCGGATAACAGAATGACTATTAAAACATCGCAAAAATTCACGAAAAAGAAAGTTATGAAGAAAATTATTTTTTTTCATATATTTTGTATGGAACGAATTCTCATATTTTGAAAGAGCTGCAGGAATATTGTGATACGTATAATATTGAGTAGTGAGTGAATTCCAAAAATTCAAATGTCAACGCGCAGGTTGTTTTACTTTTGTTCTTAAACATATAATGCTGTCCCTCTTTCTTACACACTAAATATCAACAGTTAATCATCGTTATATCAACGGGACAAACGTCTGCACCCCTCCACAGGAAAAATACTATCTATATAAATAAAAATGAATCGCCGGAATGTATGTATGCGCATAACTTCCTAACGACTGCACCAAATTGGATTAAAAAAATGAGTGTTCTTTATTGTGAGGTATGTATAAAACTACTGGTGAGCTCTGGCATTATGAAATTTGTGTAAAAAAAATTTCAATAGGTGGCAGGCCAGCTGTTTGAAAACTGAATGCAACGGGACTGAATGTACGGAATTATTTATTTATTTGCAAAAACAGCATAAAACCAATACATTGCAAGAGCGGTAAGAAAAGATAATAATAAATACAGTTATAAGTAATACATTTCGTTAAAACATAAGTGCTATTTCACGCTTAAAATCGTTGTAGGAAATGTGGAATATATCCACATTTCCTGCGAGGCAGTTAATTAACCTAGTGAGTCGTCCCAGGGGCATCACTATTGGTAAGTTAGTTCTGTACCTAGGAAGAATCAAAAGCCTGTGTTGGTGGCCTCGCGTGAAATTATCCGGGACATAGAATCCTATTTCAGCCAGAATATCTGGTACCGATACAAAACCATTTAGAAGCTTATAAGCCATCAGCAGTAATGCAGCAATAATGCGACATCTCTTCTGGAACTAAGGCTGCACCCATACCCAGCATTCCCGAGATAAATGCTGTTGGAAACAGCCATGGGTAAAAACCAAACTTTCTCATATAGAGGTATCGTAAAAATTTCTTTTGTATTTTCTCGATCATTAGTACATAGACGATGTCCTCTGGCCCCCATATCTGAGATCCACTCTCGAGAATGCTACGCACCAAGCTAAAGTAAAGCAGCCTTATAACTGTGAGGTTGGTCAATTCCTTTGAATTGAGTATGACAAAACCCAACATATATGTGGCTGATTTACAGATATTTTCAATGTGAGCATGAAATGTTAAGCGAGCGTCATACACAATTCCTAAGTCCTTGCAAGTCACCATGTGTTTCAATGACGTGTCTTTCATTTTATAATTAAAATATATGGTCTTTTGTGACCTCGTAAAGCACATAACTGAACATTTTTGGAAGTTGAAATCGAGTTTATTATCGATACTCCAGTCAATAATTGCATTTATATCTTGCTGGAGTTTTCTACAGTCTTCTAAAGATCTTATTCTCAAGAAGAGTTTAATGTCATCTGCAAAAAGTAAAAAACTGATTTGATTGATTTTTTCCCGAATATTGTTGATAAAAATTAAAAACAATAAGGGTCCTAAATTGGATCCCTGTGGCACACCAGAGTTTGTAGCATACGTGTTAGAGTTAAACTCACCATAGGACACGAATTGTTTCCTTTCTTTCAAATAATTAAGAATGAGTTTCAGTAAGTTTTCGGAAAAACCAATTTCTTCGAGCCTCCTTAGGAGCACTAAGTGATCCACCCTATCGAAAGCCTTCGCAAAGTCGTGGTATGATGTGTCAACCTGCTCATTGTTATCGAGTGCTCTCGACATGTAATCTGTGAAAGCCATTAAATTTGTAGTAGTTGATCGGTCACGTCTAAATCATTGTTGTTGATCGATCAAGAATGGTTCAACTTTGGCATAAACGTATTTATGGATAATTATTTCTAATAACTTGGCAGGTGCGGAAAGAATGGCTATAGGACCCTAGTTGGTTGCTTGACACTTGTCACCATCTTTGTGTAAGGGGGTGACTTTCGACAGCTTCCTTAATTTAGGAAAAATGCCGTTTTTAATGGTAAGATTAAATAAATGTAGAAGTGGCTTAGATAGTGGTTCAGAACATCCCTTAATGACAAAGGGTGGGATTAAATCAGGACCAAACGATGTTTTTGGTTTCAATTTTTTTACTGCTAAACTGAAATCCACGATATTAACGTTTTCAATGGAGATGTTTTGAGCATTTGTTGATCCAATCTGTCCTGGCACATAATATATGATTCAAAATCAACTTTTTCCTGATTATAGACAGATTGAAAATACTTTGAATGCGGGAGAGGGGAGGGGAACTCGGGTAGGGGGTTCGCTGGAGGGGGGGGGAGGGGAACCCTGGAGGGGGGAGGGGAACCTGGGAGGGGGAGGGAAACTCGATATGGGGAGATTTTATATAAAATAAACGTATCTGACTTATGATAGATTTAAAATATTATATATATTTTAAGATTTGCTTGAAATATATTAAGAGCCAAAAATCACCCAATTCCAAGTAAATATATCAAGACCTTAAGACTATAGTTTTATTTTTTTATATTATGGACTTATGATATAAAAAAATAAAACTACACATTAAGATATGTTTGAAATTTTTAGGTATTGTGATTTATTTTTGTGGTGTTATGCCATGTTGCGCTACCTACTTATTTAGCCAAAAAGCCTTTAGGCCTAAAGAAGGTAGCGAAACACAGTAAAAAACCGCAAAAATAAACCACGATAACGCAATTTAATTTATTTGCAAAATATTTTTAACAAATGCCTCAAAGACGGTCAATTGTCAGAGTAATTGAAAATCTCCATTATTATAATACCTATTCATAAATCTGGTTAAAATAATAAATTAGATTAGATAATAATTAAAGAGAACCTCGCTTGTTTCAAAACCCATCAAAAATATAAAATTCTATCGCAAAACCAATATGGTTTTCGTAAAGACAAGTCCTAAACCTGACGATGTCGTGTATGAATTGACAAAAAATATACACATAAATCTATCGATAAAAAAATGTCAAGCCATATTCTTAAAAGCTTTCGAAACCGTAAATCATAACTTAGAAATTAAAATATAACTGAAGTAGGTTTCAAAAAAGACAAAAAAAAACTCACCAACAAACTTGAAGACAACACAACAATCTTAAAGACAACATTAGAAGACAAAAATAAAAAATTGAGAATTTTTACAGTTCAGAAGTATAGGTAAAAATGGAGTTCCGCAAGGAAGTGTACTTGGCCCGATTTTATTTTAAATACACATAAATAATTTATGTAACTTTTATAATTCCTGAAAAAATTTTTCCTTACGCCGACGACAGCAATAATAGAAATGTAACCCTTTTTAAACTACAGCAAAACAATTTATTTAACTTTTTATGAAAATATTAAATACAATACCTCATGATTACATAAAAACTAGAATACACAATACGTATTGCAATCAAGAAACACGTTCACTGTGCAACGAACTCGCTCAAGTTGAAAATATTAAATATCACTTACGGCATTATAGGATGGGGTGTTACGGTTGATGCATTTGTTAAGCTTATACAAATTGCTCAAAAGAATAGTAATAAAGTTGTACATAATAGAAATACCTACAACAATTTCTACCGAGTTATTATACAAAAAAAGACATCAAAAAAAGTCGGCGGAGACCAAAATTTTATATAAATGTTTTATTCCAAATAATGTCAGGTATCACTGGTTAAAGAGTCTCTTTAGTTCTATTCCATTGTACTAACCTATCCCATTAAATGTGTTATAATTATGTACTCGGTTATGAAGATTTTACTCTGAAAGCTATGCGATTCTGCTGGCGCATAGCGTCTTCATTATTTATTACATTATAATGAAGGGAATACGATAGGGAAAATTAGAGGGAAATCCTAAGGACAAATAATATCACAGAGTGCCTGGAGGGATTCGGGAGCACAGATCCTTAAGTAGCGAAAAGCTTGAAAAGCTAACACGATTCTAAGTCAAAAGGGAAAGCGTAAAATGCTGTTGAATTGTTGTAAAGATATTAAGGATTTTGGTCTTTCTTCACTGTAATTTTTCTCCGGTTTAATTCTCAGTCTAAATCGACAAATTCCGGATGTTTCCCGAGTAATAAAAGACATCCAAGTGAGCCCTTACGGCCGGTACAATGAAGCGCATACACGGTGTATAATACGTCGTATAATCCCGCGCCGCAATAAAACACACGCCTCACTAACAGGGTTCATCAAAATTCAACGCGCCATTAGCGTTTTTAACGCGAACAATACCGATACTTCACATGATAAATAATTACTGGAATTGCATACAAAATTTGAACAGTAAAAACATTGTAAAAAGTCGTAAATCAAAAGACAGAGAGTGCGCCGGGCGCGCTAAGTGTGTGACCATTATTTTTGCATGCCACATGCACCCTCGGTTGGAAAGTGCATTCGTAGCGCGCACTGGGCGCTCGGACAGCGGGGGCGGCTCGCCAGGACGCTACCTATTAACCCTAATCTAGTCACATTTATTCATTTCGAGTTATATACACACTTATAAGAATACAAAAAAAATTAATATGATTAAGAATCTGTATGAATAAATTATACAATATTGAAAGTTAAATAATAATAATAGTTGGATGACTTTTATAGAGCCATTTTCGTGAGAAAATCACCTCAAGGGCGCTTTACAAATTCATTTATAGGTACATTAAATCTATACCTATATACTAAAAGTGGCTTATAACTAAGTTGTTACCGAAAGCTCGATAGAAGACAGGTATTAATATATCTTTATACAAATCATAGCTTCCTATGTAGTGTAAGTTTAAGCCGGCTTCACTGGAATATTTTTGACTGTTTTTCGAAATGTTCAAATTTTCCTGTTATTTTGAACGTCAAATATATACAATTTTATCAAGAAGTATAAAAATTATGCTTTCACTGATGGAAAAGGGGGTAGGGTGGGTTTTCGAAATCTTTTGTAAATATGTAGTAACATTCCTCTTGTTTTGAATGTCAAGAGTGAAAAATATCATTAACCTCGGATTAAAACTGAATATTTATATACAAATCAAAGCCACGCCGCAACAGAAACTCTTATAAATCTAATATATAAAATTGATTGTATGTTTGTAGGCGGGTGGGCATCGTGAATTTGATTTGTAAGTAAATCTAAAATTTTATTTAGAGGTAGAAAACATGCTCACTTGAAATTCAAAATAAGAGGAAGATCACTGTTTACAAGAAATTTCAAAAAATTACCCCCTATCTCATTTTCTCACCCCTTAAACAGAATTTTAATAACCCTCGATGAAATTTTGATGTTCAAAATTTAAAAAAAAATACTGTGTACATTCGATTGCTAAAAGCTTTGTGTTAATCCCGGGAAACACCGGAGACTTCTGTTAGTATTTTAAAAATGCTTAAGATTCGCGAAATATTTGGACAGCTATTATCTATAGATTGGACAGATTACAAACACCTTTTTTTTATTATTTAGACATCTTTGTTTAGATTTGTGTGTTATTTTTTTGGCATAACTTAAGATTCGCGAAATGATTATTATTCAATGTACAATCCACCAAGGCTGATGCGCCCTTTGGCCTCCCTTTTGGCTTTGGGCTTTTGAGGGGATTTGTCGGCGGTTGGGCCGCACCGCTCCCGCGCCGTCCCGCTCGGTATTAAAAAGCCAAAACAATGTCAAACTTGGAGTGGTTCACCCTGCACCCACCATCAGCGGCGGGGTGCCCACAGCACGCGACAAGGGGTAGTTGTAGCTGAGTAGGTACGGTCCTGCCGCCGAGAACTCCGTTACACCCTCTCTATATAACGCGGAACGTTTATGAGAAAGAGGGAGAAGTTACATCGGAATACGTTTGTGAGTAGGTATGGCCCTGCCACCGAGAGGTTCGTTGTACTATCTCTTTCTGTTACTTGCATTGTTCAATAGAAAGAGGGAGAGATTACATTGTAACTCTCAGCCCAGTAGGGTAGGTAGGTAAAAACAACAATGAGCCCATGCCTCATCCGAAACACTGCCTCAATTTCAAGGGGGATGATGGTAGTTGCATTATTTGTGGATGTTAAAATTAATAAGGCACCTTTGATGTTTCGAATATTGGCGTGCGAAAGTTTTGGGATTGAGTGCCACTTCAAAAACATGATACATTTTGGCGTCGAGATCAAACAAAATCGAGTTATCTTTAAAAGGCAGATGGTAAAAAGAAGGAAAATATTTATACTGTATGCGTAGTACTTATTTTTTTCCAAAAAGAATCTTGTCCTCCTCAAAAAGATGAATGAAAGCTATCATAGATTTTTTTCTAATGACTTTTCGAAAGGGTGTTGAAATGCCACTTTGTTAAGTTGTAATTATTTATGTTATATTATGGGTATTAACAATTTACAATTTGGGAGGCGGGAATGGGTACCGCCGCTATAACGATAACCTTTATTGGATAACCAACACCTCTGTTTTAGGTCACCTCATGTGGTTCGCTACGTTTGGTGATTTAGAAGGGGTGCCCGGATTCATGGGGTGAGGTTTGTCTAGGTATTGGAGGCGGATGATCAGGATACACTGAACTCCAGATTCTTACCCAACCCTTAAACCCTTTTCCTTCCCAGAACTCTTGTTTCCTTCCTTTCTCCAAAAAACCCTCCACACAGCATACCTAAAGATGACATAGGCGCTGAGGGAAATTATTTTCCTCGGGGTCTCCTGTGTGGAGCTCATGTAAAAAAAAAAAAAGATTTGATTCAATTATTTTATATGTATACTAGCTGGGTTACCCGGCTTCGCTCAGGACAATAAGATAGTGTTCTGGAATATTGCACAATGATGTTCCCGATTCCCTATTCCTGATCATTCCACGACATACTCCGCCACTCCTTCCATAACTTTCTACAGCTCTATGGAACCTTCTAGAACTTTTCGGAAGACTGTTCTAGAAATTTCAAGAGGGCGAAACTTTTAGCCCTTATATCTTTAAAAGCAGGCCCTTTAGGTAAAAACGGATACCCTTATTCCCTAGCGGGGATAGAGATCTACCACATCATATAACTCCCTTGATCGAACCGGGACTCGTTTCTGATTTTTTGCGAGCTGCACGTTTTTTTGGACTTTCTTTTATAATATATGCCATACTCAAATAAATAAAATGTTACTCCTTACATGTCCTTTCCCGTGCGTTCCCCTCCAGCGTTCCACTTCCACCTTCCCCACCACCGCTCTCCCGCTCCCCCGTCCCGCCAACCCCCCTGGCACTGCATTTCTTTACTCCTCTCCCGCCCGGCCCGTAGCCGAAACTTTTTTCTAATACTAACAATTTTAAACTCGTGATATCTTTCTAATTAAATATCCGAATTGAAAAATTCAAAAAGTTAAATAAAGGTATTGAAGCTGTCTTGAATATGAAGTAATTTATTTTGATAAGGATTAAAACCAAGATACAAATAAAGAGCCTTTTCAAGAGGCGACATTTAAATTAAATTTTTAAAATAAAAGAATACTTATTGTGGCATAACCATAATAGTTAGACATATGCTGACGCAACCTTTTTTGTAAATAATGATGTGTTCTATAAAGTCGTAGTACATTATTTTATTCTATCATCAATAGTTTTCGCAGCGCACGCGATTTAAAGAATACTTTAGGTAATTTTTTTACACCCTGGGTTACATTATTGAAGTTTTAGTAAGGATGCATATATTTTTTTTAAATATAATATAGCCTATGTTACCCAGGGATAGTGTAGCTTCCCAACAGCGAAAGAATTTTTCAAATCGGTTCAGTAGTTTCGGAGCCTATTCGATGCAAACAAACACACAAACAAACAAATATTACCTCTTTATATAGTGTAGTAGTAGAAGTAGATTATTGTATTATGTTAGAGGCACTGCTGAAAACCGGCTGCGTTCCGGGAGGAATTCTGAATGCGTAGCTGAGCAGTGAACTTTTTGTCTACAGAATCAATGATAACTAAACAAAATTTATAAAATTGTAAACATCCATTGATAAATAAATATCCACCAGCTAATGAAACAGTTTCACCCAGATAGATTTAGTCAATAAATCGATAAATAATCAACATTGGCCATTTTCTCCATCCCCGCATGCATATTCATGTCCAATTATGGAAGTGGACAAACGAGCAAATTAGCAACCTGTCCGCGCTGGCGAGGCTGATTAATATCGCCCGCGGAGCCACGAGGACGCTTCAATTGAACGCTGTCAATTATCAACTACACTGGAAAACATCAATGCTACTGGATTATTCTACAACAATCTTTATTTTACATATATTATTGATTTTCACCTCATTATGTTTACATTTACCTGTGTAAATGGGACCAAAAGTTGTTGTATGGTTTCTGCAGAAGACTGACTTTTCTTAATGAAATATAAAAAAACAAAAATTTTAACAATACAAAAAACGACTTCAAAAAATGCACTAAAAAGTAAAAAATAATTTCGTACGATTGTTATTTTTGGAGTCGGTGTCAGCCAAGGTAACTACATACATAGGTAAGTTATAGGTGAGATGTGGAGATCTTGGCTGACACTGACTCCAAAAATAACAATCGTACGAAATTATTTTTTACTTTTTAGTGCATTTTTTTAAGTTGTTTTTTGTTTTCTTAAAAGTTTTGTTTTTTTTTTTAATTATTTTTAGTGACGAGCGTGCGTAAAGAAGTTTACTTTAAAAAAAAACTGTTGGCGTAATATTGAGTTATTCGTCAATTTGACGCGCACATACTTATTGCAAATTTGAAACATATATGGTTTTCTCATGGATCCCATTGTCAGAACTGGACCAAATTAAAGTGGGACCACACGGGAAGCACCAGCTTTCTAATAAAAAAAGAATCATCAATATCGGTTTACCCAATCGAAAGATCTGAGGTAACAAACATAATAAAAAAATAATAAAAAAAAATTAAAAAAATACCGTCGAATTGATAACCTCCTCCTTTTCGAAGTCGTTTAAAAAAGGAAAGTGATTGTACTAATAAAGCCATGTTAGTCACTCGCGAAAAAGCACGCCAGTAGCGGTTTTCAGTATGCAAGTGGCTGCGTAATAAGTATCTGCTTGTAACTACGTCCACCAGAACACGGACTATTTTTGACGGTGGTCAAAAATTTTTCAACAACTCTAATAAACATGCAATGAATAAAAAATAAAAAAAAAACACGCATGGTAGTAGCTCGTATGCCATTCAATCGCACGACGGCTGATTGTGTACCAGTGATATCTGAACGCGTTCTGCCTGTAGCTGGCAGAGAGAATTCGTGCGTTCCCTATATAATAATTTTCCTAATAGTAACCTAATACGTTTTCTTGTTTTACTAGTGGATATTTTAGTTTCGCGATCAAAAAGGTTCTTTGCAAAAATAAAATTGCAGTTCTCCTCTTATTTCTTCCACGACCTCCCACCTCAGCCAAGCAACGCACACGAAATAGGCCACTTGCATCACATTAAAAAAATATATTCCGGGTTAGGCAAATATTCTAAGAGATTTCGTATTTTTTTAATCGTATTTTTGAAACCCTGGCCATTTTTTGAAAATTTCAATCCGAAAAATCAGACCATTTTTTAATAAACCGGAAAGACGGGACACAATTTTATGGGTGCGAAAAAACATCGAGGCACTATCTACCATTTTATTGTGACAACTCCAACACAGAATCACAATTGTATACCCCTGTTCGCCGTATACAAAATTTGGCTAATGACTATAAAGATGTTGTTGACATATTTAACACATCATTCACTAAATATAAACAAGTCATAGTAAAATTTATATCAGAAAGAAGAACCACAAATTTAATAATTCCAACTGCTTAGCTCTGCTACGAATTATTTCACATGTATTGCACTTTTCCCAGTCTACAGTTTTTCCATATTGCATGGTCGAGTATTTTGTTTTTATTTCAATTTGTTTTTTTACTCTATTTTTGTTTTAGATTTGGTTATGATTTTGATTTTGATTTTGATACCTACTGATCTTGATTTTTATTTTGATTTTGATTTCGATTTTGATTTTGTGTTTGTTTTGTTTATGATTTTGTTTTTTATTTTGTTATGCACATTTAGATTTAGATGTTCTTTGTTTTAAAAATAATTTATGTAAAAGCCCAGCCGGGCGTAAAATTTCAAATAAATAAATAAATAAAAACAATAATTACATAGCCAAAAATCATTTAAAAAAAATAACGTTTTCCACACGAATGGCAATAATTTGTAGGGGGTTGTCTTTGTAACATCTGTCAAAATACAACCATTTTAAAAAAATTGTCAAATCAAAAGATAAGTTCGCAGAGAACAAACAATAAACCTAGTGAATGTTAAACGTCAAATTCAAAAAATCGTCTGAAATCAAAGTGCTAAGTGAATTTTAAAAAATTAATAGAACATAATCGGAGACGGGACATTTTCATGTTGTGACGTCACGAGCTCAAATAATGGATTTATTTATTTAAAAATTATCAAAAAATTACATTTCTAAAAAAATTTACTCATGTTTTCGTAATCTTAGCAAAAAAATCTATCCACACGATTTTTTCTAAGTCGTTATGAAATCCATGCAAGTGGCCTATAAGGAAGTGAGTATCTAACATAGGCATGTTAGCTAGCATGAGATGAGGCCACTATCTACAATTTACAAGACTATAACCACTGGAGCGACGGCGCGTTTATTATTTTTTTCCTCGGATTGCTCGTGATATTTTATTGACCGTTTTGAATATTTCCCGCCAACCTTAAAAAATCATACCTCCGAATTTTAATATGGAGGCATACAAACTGATAATAATTCTATATAGTCAATGAATTCACCTATCTTTGGTTGTTTATCACATATTTTTTTTTTTTATTCAATAATGTTATTATTAAATTAATAAAAACAGTTTATTTATAAACAAGTTCTGCTGGTAATTATTATTACGCGTGACAGCTGTTTCGCCTTCTGAGGGCATTATCAAACTGTCTATTTTATCACATATTTATTTTATCACATATTCCTAGAATTTATAAAAACAATATTATAAAATCGAAACATTCAAAACGGAACTATTCTCAGTACTGCCTCCCTTTAAACTCGCCTACTAAGTTCAAATTTCCCTCCACATTGAATATTTTCTATTAGGTTTCTTTTAAATGGTCTAATTTATAATCACAATCTACATATGTATATAAGAAAACTGAATTTTGATAAGTTGTGAACTGTTTAATGTTCCCTTTCAGCAAAATTTTGACACAAATTTATTCGAAAAATGGCGACACTTTTAATAAAAATAAAATGAAATTCATAAGACTCACCAAAAATAGCTGTTGTACATCAAACAGATACATCAATTATCTTAAATCCACAATATCAATTAACTCGATTATTGGTTTATTTATAGAAAATATTGCATTTTAAAAAACACACGACGATCGGAAAAAAATGTCAAAAACATAACCATAAAACTTTGTTTTATCAATAATCAGTGAAATTTTAAATTTGAAACACGTTGAAAAAGTTGAATGCATTACTAATTCAATTATTATAACACTGGTACACAAATTTGTTATAAATATCCACTAAAATACGATAAAAAAGTCGAATTTTAAACTGACAGCCTTCAGAATGTTTAACATTGTGATTTGCCGCGAAAATAATCGATCTAGAAATATCCGTAATTAAATCATTGAAACAAAGACATCTCTGGAGAAAGCGCTAAAGGATTTTGTCAACTACATGATTATGCAAATTATAGATCGCGGGAGTTTTCGAAAATATTTAAATAAAATTTTTAGTGTGTCAAGGGAGAACTTGCTGTAATTCGACAACTTTGAGCAAACTTAGGTTTTGTAAATGGTGCCGAAATACGGCAAAAGGCGTTCCAGTGGTTAAGCACGCGAGTAGTTAGTGTGACAGTTACTCGCCAAAAGAATGCATTTTCACTGAAACGCGTATCCGCGGCTTAAATATGTATTTATTTCTTCATGTTATCCATAAAACAGTTATACACCAATATATCACGGAGAAGATTAGAAATTTGAGGTATATATAAGTATGAAAAGGTCATAGGGGCAATTTGACGATTTTATGACATGCGTCAAAAGATAGTTGCTACACAATAGGAAGTGATGTTGAAAATGTCGATGGTCAATGCAAAATCATTAAGCAGTTGAGTCGCACTTTTATTGGCGTGTTCCGATAGGTCCTCGCTTACGGACCACATGGTGAGACCACTGCATGAGATCTCCTACGACACATACATATAATATATATATAAGCTAACCTCCTTCAAAAGTAAGTGGATTTAGTGCAGTCCCAGAGATTAACCATAGAAATATATTAGATTAACATAAATTTTTTCGGCGAGCTTCTAAGGTATTGAAATCAAGCATTCTTGTTAAGAACAAGGATGGATACAGGAGTGAATAAGTGGATTTGTGTAGATACACGGGTGAGATATTATATTATAAGATTCTGAATTGCATGACAGTTAAGCATTTATAAAAAAAAACAATCAAGGACATGATGTTAAGGAAAAAGGGTATTAGGTATAATAACATGTGATTATGAGATCTATGAAAACAGAACGTGAAATCAAAAATGCATAATATTAGAAATCTACATATTGTGTACCGGATCGAATGACATACGTATACATATATATACATATTAAAAAAAAAAACAAAGTTTTCCGAAATTTTAATAAACAAAAGAGAACGATGGAAGGAAAATATATTAATTATCCCAACTAATAAGAAAATAAATTAAGGAATCGAAAAGGGAAAAAAGTTTATGAAATCAATTCTGACTGTGATAGTGTATTTGGGCCTTACCATCAAAGGGTCAAGTATTATTTTCAAACTTATTTAAGGTTAGGAGCCACTCAAGGACGTTACGCGGCAACTACTGCGTATATTAGAATCATTACAATACAGAAAGGTGTGATTGAACTAGACAGTAAATCACATATAAATCAGCCAATAATAAGTATGTGATATACCCATGTTGTTCATTAGCATGTCTTTTTCTCCAATGCTTACTCCATAATATAACATCTATCCACCGACGAATGAGCTTCAGATACGTAAACCTTCATTATCCTCACCTCACAAAAATCTATATTTCAAAAGTAATGTAAAAATCTACCTATGTGCACTTTTACTCAGCGCCGAGTCTCCTAAAGAAACTGTAGACGTGCAGAAGTCAAACAAAAGTAGTAGCCACAACAAAAGTGCGGCCAAAGTGCATGACGGGGGCGTTCGCTAACGATTTGACAAGCCTTGTCATTTGTCGTATGCACATACAGCGACAACATATGCATAGGAAGTCCCATCCACAGCACACTCCCCCCGCTTGTGTGTGTCGACACGACGCCATACTCTTGTAATCCTGTAAACATATCATTTTTAATATGAGAGCGTTTGTTCACCGGATCTGTCGCCGGGCGCTTTGATGGGAAACGCGCGGCGCTTTTTCCAATGCTCTTTGTCGGTTTTCCTGCTCAACTCTCATTTTTCTGTGCACCGGGGGACGGTAGATGAAGGGGGCTCTTGTTAGCGGCGGATTGTTTCATTCCACAACATGGCTGTTTCAAATAAAAAAGTTCTCCAGCATTGCTACGAGTAGATAATTTTAATAACCGTCACATCATTTCTCCGAGAGTAAAAACGCCACAGAACTGGTGTGGCCTAGACTCCTTGTGTCATTCACACTCTACATGCTCTACTCTTCATAGATCGTCTTGGGCTTCTTCTTCCATTCACTTGAGTATACTTAATATAATACTCAGTATATTATAACAATCATCTAAACGTCTCTTTTTTTAATCTTTTCTTATGCTTTTATCAGTCTGGCAATATTTTTGAATCTCCACAATCGTAATGCATTCATAGGGAATAAAATGGTTTTACAATACACACGCCTCAAGCAAATCATTTTTATTGAATTTAGTCTTTACGGTCGTATGCAACACTGTCGTACATGGGACATAGTAACAGAACTCTATGGTGAACTTCTAAGTAATTTTATTGAAATATGTTCACTAATGAATGAAATCACATTTAAATAATACTATGCATATCAACAACACGTGAACACTTGAGCACAGGTTCTCTTGATGAGGTGTTCACGAAACACTATAATATACACACACAATATAGGTACCCATGATCACTAGCGGAACATTCATCGTGGAAAAATCACATAAGTACCTAATAGATAGACGAAATGAAATTTATTTAATTTTTAATCGTTTGCTATTATTTTTACTAAATTATTTAAGTAAATAAAAACATTTCCAAATAATGGCACCTCGTGGTGATTTTTCGGCGCTACATTTTCCGCGGTACATGTTTCGCGGTGAATACTCCGCGGTAAATTATGAACCGTGGGTACACCAAATTATTGTCAGTAAACATCATTCTTACTTTAATGAAATATATTTAACATGCTAATTGATTTTAAATGTTAACTCAAATTAAAAGTACAAAAAATTCTTTCTCCGTGTAATATTTTTGTGTTTTTGTAGGTATATACTGATTTAACTTATGCTGCTTCAATCAAATGTAAATGTTAAACACAATACAGGAATTCAATGTCAATATTAGTTAAACACAATTAATCACAATCTCAATATTAGATCTAGTGAGGTTATTTTTTAATGTAAAAAATAACATATGATATGTACCTACAGAGAGAAGCAATAAATAAATAGAATTAAATAATTTAAAAATACAAATGAGCAGATCACATACGGTAGAAGAGAAACTTTCATAAAACCAAAGGAGACAAGAGTGGGGAGGCTACGAAGCATCGCACAGAGAGGAGACCGATTATTTTATCTCATTCTCTCGCTGCTAAATCTTATAGATGTATGTCTTTGTCTCTTTTTAGTGTCGCTTTTTCGTTTCATCGAGTTTCAAATCACAACGGTGCTAAAGAAGTCTTCACTTCAAAAAATTGTTATTCACACGCGTGAGAAGTAAAACCTCCAGAAACCTAAAATAGACAAGAGTGGAGAGAGTACGAAGCACCGCACAAAGCGGACACCGATAGGCTACGAAGCACCGCACGATTATACTATCTCATTCTCTCGCAGTCAAATTCCTATAGATGTGTGTGTTTGTCTCATTTTAGTGTCGTTATTTTTCATTTCACTTCAAAAATACGAATTCGAAAATCATGCAAGAATTAAAAATAGGTTTGGGTACTATTGGCAATCGAACTCGGATTTTCCATTTGTCACACGGATGCTTTAACCGAGCCGCCACAGAACCGCTTTTTTGAAGAAAAACTTCTTTACGCACACTTGATTTGGGGAGTAAGCGTGACGAGAGCGTTACGAAAAGTGTGATCGGGCGAGGCGAACGGAAGTTGAGACGTTGAGAGGGAGATATAAGTTATTGAAGATAGAAAGAGAGAGAGTTACGTTTCGTATATTACTGTAGGGGAAAGAGAGAGGTGCGAGCCAACATTTTCATACTCTTTTTCTCTCACAGCCAGTTACGTTTCGTATATCTAAGACACAGTGCAGGCCTATTGTCTGTATCACACTGTAGGAGCAAGAGAGAGCAGTACGCGCGCACATTTTCTTTCTCTCTTCTTTTATAAGTTAGTGAAGTTTAAGTTCAGTCGTGTGTTTTAAAGAGCACATTATTATTATATTTTCTTATCAAACATTTTCATGACACTTCTATCTCCACCAATTTACCCTACGAAACCATGTGTCACCCTGTCATCAGAATATTTATTAAAATTATTTTTTAATCAATAATCAAGTTTAAAGAAGGGTTGCAGAGATCTCCCGTCGAAGCAATAAAATGCACAGTCGCAGTTAGCACCCAGAGCCCTCCCCTCTTCCAGAGTAAGTAATGAGAGGCGACAGAATAACAATGTTCTTGTTGTTGGTCACGTGGCCGGCCTCGGCGGAGCCACCCTGCCCGCGGTGACCCCATGTCGGCGGTGAGCGGCTTTGGGGACACCCACATTATTAAGGATTGCAATACACAATATATTGTACAAAGTTGAAAGGATGCTGGGATAGCGTGGCTTCTTAAAAAGGGAAAAGTTTTTAGTGCATAGTAGCAAAGTCTAACTACAAGACTTCAGAGGGGCAATTTCGGTTCTACTTAAGGATAAGGAATTGTTCTTAACCTTAAAATTAATACTTTTTCGTAGTCATCCGAGAGAATTAAAATCGCAATAAGGAAGTTGAGTCCATTTTTTTATTTTGTTTTTATCAATGTTCGCATTCAAACTAAAACACTGTTTTTTTTTTAAGTTCGTTTACATATTAAAATTAATTCTCAAAGTTTAAATTTTATTAAGCCCGCCAAAACGAGCGGAATCCGAGCGGTAAGAAGCGGGTT
Organism: Limnephilus lunatus; assembly: GCA_917563855.2. Classification (NCBI taxonomy): domain Eukaryota; kingdom Metazoa; phylum Arthropoda; class Insecta; order Trichoptera; family Limnephilidae; genus Limnephilus; species Limnephilus lunatus. Next base: position 2,826,136 of record OU830604.1, read on the forward strand.
GTGCGGGGTGTGGGTGTGACGTCATTTAAACTGACAAAACCACGTCGCTTGGGCATTTTGTATGGAGATTTTTTTAATTCTTCAATAAGGAATTCCAGTAATTTTTTTTATCAATGTTATCCGTCTATCAGAATTGATGTTATTTTAAAAAAAGAAAATTGATCAAGATTTCATAGTTAAATTAATATTTAAAGGAAGAATTTTTGTTTCTCGCCCTAAACTCTTCACAACACGGCGCTGGCCGATTGCCGTTGGTTGAAGTGCCGCCCGCCAATTCAGGCCGCCGCGCCGCGCAAAAAAGTAAAGACCGAAAGTAAGATAACGGTTTACAGTGCAGTTCACTGAGAGACGTTTCTGCGCAATCAATAAATTTAATATACTTGCACAAAACTAGTGAGGTTTATGGCCAAACATCAGATGTCAGATGGGTAGAATACGTAATGATTATTATTTAATACTGTAAAAATGTATTATATTTATTGTAACATACAAATGAACACAATTAATAATTTGATGTATTTACTTGGAAGCTTTAACTCCACAAATTTCAGCACTAATGTGATCAGTATTATCTCTTTTAAATTTTATTTTTATTTTTTTTATTTATTTATTTATTTATATACATATTTATTAAATACATTACAAGTGGTACTTTGTCTGTCCAACTGGGAAGGATACCCGTTTTAGGACAGCCAAATTGTATATATAGTTCATAATATTTTTAACAAATATTAATCGAAATAACTATTAAGAACATTAAATTTTGTTTTATGAACGAAGCGATGGTTTCTATATGCCTTTGAAAGAATCGCAAAGATGTGTTTTTTCAAGGTCATTTTGAGGAACATTAATACTTGCATTCAGAGTGGATGAGTGGTTTCTTTAGTGATATCACAAGTAGGAGATTCTTTCCAAGTCATTATAGAGAACATTTACAATTGTATAATTAGGATTTACATATATGATATAAATTCTCAGTGTATTTATGACTTTAATAAAGTACTACAAATTTTATAATTTCTTAAGTAGTAGTATTTACACATTTATAAACCCAATATATGACAAGTGAATTTTTTTATTTTGAAATTGTTTATTTATTTGTTTTATGTTTTATTTTACGCCCAGAGGGCTTTTATATAAATAATAATAAAGGCAGTTCATCTTAACCATGAGAAAAAAATAGAACAAATAAAGTTACGATGGAATAAAAGCATTTAAATGAAATAAAAATATGAGTAATAAAATTTTTATGTTCAGTGAGATATATACTATCAATAAGTTACGATAAGAAAGAATACATAGGGGAGGGTGGGGCGTGTTGAGACGGGGGCGTGTTGATACATCGCGTTTAAAATTCCCGCTAGTTGACTTAGCTGCGCGCGCATCGCGCCGTTTCGTGTGAACCCCGTACCGCCAGTTTCTGTCAAAACGGTGGTGCCGTGCGGTTGGTATAATTAAAGTTATACGACAAAGTGTGATTTTTAAGGGCTGAACGAACTTTTCCAGGAAATTTTCGAAGTCGTCTGCCAACCTGCTAACACTCGGTAAGTCGTTATATGTTTTTTTCTCCACAAACTGTATCTTTTGACTGTGTTATTAGTTATAAATGAAATGCGTACGTCAAGTATGTTTACTTGCATGGCCATTTTTATGTAAAATCGTCGGGTGGGGCGAGTTGTTACATCAAGGCGGGGGCGAGTTGTGGCAGACATAACTCGCCGCTAGAATTTAGTTTTTTTTTACGTTTATATAAAATATGCATTAATATAATATGTGATATGTAAACAGGCGTATTTTTTTAACATATTATGAATGTATATATGTATTACCTAGATACATTTCCTTTTTGTGCCTATTTATAATTTTTTTTTTCAGTCTTGCAAAATCGTCCGAAAATATAAAAAAAGACGAATAGAGGGGAAATTCCAGAAAAAGTTTATGAACAAGCTGCAGCTGAAATCATTACTACAAACGTGTCACTTCGAAAAGCTGCAGTCTCTTTTTGAATTAATCATATGACACTAAAGCGGTTCATCGAAAGGAAAAAGCTAGTCCTCTTACAAATTGTAAGGTGGGATATTCCAATCCTGGTCAAATTTTTACTCATTCACAGGAAAAAGAACTTCCAGATTACATCGCAAAATGCAGTAAAGTTAACTATGGGCTTAATACACCCCTACAAATAAAAAAATAGAATTAGAAGACAAACTAAGAAAGGAAAAGAAAGAGAAAAAAATAGAAAAAAGCGTACATACAAATCTAACTAAAAAAAACAAGCACCCAATAAAACAAAGGCGGTGTCAAAAACAGAACCACATAAAAAAAATATTTTTGACGTAAAAAAACGAATTTTGGCGTCCACATCATCCAGTGAAACTGAAGAGGAGCCACCACTTATGGAAACTGACGACAGCGATGCAAACGAAGAAGAGCAATGTATATTTGTCGTAACCCCTATTCTAATGATATTTCTGGTGAAAGATGGGTGAGGTGCATAAAATGTCATAAATGGTGTCATGAGTTATGTGCCGGAGTGGATGAATACATTCCTGACTTCATCTGCAACTTTTGCTTGACTGGCTGAGATTTATTTTAAATGTTTTTATTTTTTTTATTACATTGGAGGTACACTACAACCACTTTTATTTAACTGATGATAATATATTATCAGGACTTCCGATTTTAACAATTTTATTTCGTACCTACCTAATGCTTTTACTTAATTATTTGTTCGTCTCAACACGCCCCACCCCCGTCTCAACTAGCCCCACGGGTGGGGCGTGTTGTGCCAATTCCCATATTTTGTAAAATAATATTTTGTCACTTTATTCGTATGTTAACAAGGTTAATAATACCAAAATAATGTAGCCAAAGAGTTATTTGTTTCCATTAAAATATCAAACCTTTGATTTCATTAAAGATTTTTCTACGACACTCAGTTTTGTAATTTTGTCACAACACGCCCCACCCTCCCCTACATAATATAAAAATACATTCAACAAAAATTTAAAGTAAGGTGATCATAGGTTTGTAAAATTGCGATAATAACCTTGTCTAATAACACCGTAGTATGTTTCGCTGAGTAGTAAATCGCCGCAGCGCGTTGTTTCGATGGTAGGTACCTACCTTCTGTACTCATACCTCTCTCTGCTAGTTGCAGGAGTTCGGAACTGTGGATTTTAATATTATTTTTTAGATAAGAAGTTAAGTCCTTTTTTTTAAAGAATTTACTGAGACATTACATTTAATTACATCAGTAATTGCATTCAGAATAGGTGAATGGCTTCTTTCGGGCGATCACAATTTTGAAATACTTTCCAGGTCTTTTTGGAGAACATTAACAATTGCATACTATAATTTACACATTTATAAACCAATATATGACATATTAATTCCCAATGTATTATAAAATCAACATGTCAGAATCAACGATTTGTAGGTAGTCGGACTGGCTTTGAATGTATCCGATTTCTGACATGGTATGTGGTTTTTTAAACAGATTTTGCATTACATTAACTTTGTTTACTAAACCGTTAAATATACCAAACCACCCATTACTAAACTTAAAAAGACTTTTAGCGGATAGAATGCAAAACCGTTTGGCCCATAAGTAAACGACGTTTGGCCTATACACCTCTCTCCTCATACACAAACCATCTCTCGTGTAATAGAAAGAGATGCACCATAGACATTTCGGTGATCCGCTCTTCATACAAACTGAGATTCCGATGACGTCAAAATTCTTTCGACCATTCATGAAGCGTTTGTAGTACGTAGCTTTTTGATGGATTTTTAAACAGGTTTAATTAATTCTAAGAATAACAATATAGAAACATATTTATATATTTAAAATCGATATTGTTGATCTACATGAACGTATTTTTTGTAAGTCGAAATATTTTTCACGCAACTTCCTTATTAACTAAAAAGTCGTTAATTTTATTGTTAAGGATAATTCCGTATCCTTTACCCCTAAGGCCTCGACTATTTTTGTCAGAGGGTCAAAATATTTCCGCTTTACAATAAAATTCTTGTAAATGGAATGTTTCTGAACGTACCCGAAAAATAAAAACTGTTTTTGAAAAGTGATAAAATACGCATGATAATGATAAATCGAAATTAACACATATCATATATTAAATTTTTACATGCAAACACAAAAAAGTTTTAAAAATGGCTCATCATCATTGACGTATGATATCTAGACGCGCCCTGTGAAATGCAAAATGACCCCAGAAGCCAGCAAAAGCAGGCTCACGGCCCATTTATGAAAAAGTGCCTGCATTGTTTTGCACCGTTTAGATCGCATAGTGCTTTGTGTTGTACCTTTTATCGGTCTACAAGGTCTACACCGAAACCAATTTGTGTTCCAGCCGTCCGCACCGGAGTTAATTTTTTCAAACACAAAAATATCTAACTTCCGAATGTTGTACAAAGTACACACCGCAGACTTTATTTTTGAAAATGTAGTCAGCTATCTGACTACAACAAAAAAATAGACCTTACATATGTCTTTTAGACAGCGTTTTCATAAACGTAATAATGTTACAGAATTACTTTTGTTGCCATCAAAGTCTCCTACGTCATCAAATCACCGCACTGCCTGTGTTCGACTACTAATACATACAAGGAGGGCTAGTATCACAATTTGGAAGAGTTTTCAAACTTTTTTAAAGCGCGACCCGCTTTTAGTAATAAAATAAATTATATTATTTCCATAAATTATAATTATAATTACATAAATTCACCACCAGCTGTTTTTTTAGGAATGATCAACCTTTTTAGTCGAAGTATTATTAATGTATCCATTATTATTATGTACTTATGCGGACCTTGGTGGGAGGGTATGTACAACATAACCTGGTTAACTTTTTTGTCGGTGGAGTCGCAAACCTGCTTTACATATTATTTTTTTTTTTTTTTTAAATTTATTTATTAATTTATATACATATATATTAAATACATTACAAGTGATACTTTGTCTGTCCAACTGGGAAGGATACCCGTTTTATTATTAATATTATTAATATTAATATTATAATTATAAAACATTATTTGTTTAATTTAACTATTAAAGAGGGTAAAAAAAAAGCCGCAGCTGAAAATTTTATATCCGCAATGCCAAAACAATGAATGATATCGATTTTTTTCATTTGGAATTGTTAAATTTTGGCGGTTGATTCAAAAAGGGCAAAAATTGCCAGACAAAATTTTTACTACGTTCAAGGTCAAACCAGTAAATGGTGTTAGTTTATTTTCGTTTGTAATTACAATATTTATAAGTACAATATTTCGTCAAGATAATTTTTGTTATTTTGTAAAACGGAAACCTTTAAAATACATAAAACACAGATTTTATCAAAAAATCTTTGCAAAATTCTTTAATTAAGGTCGCAAGTTAAACAATTAACAATTACAATTAAAACTTATAATTTAATTGTATGAAATTTCCCCTGATAGATAAAAATCGTAAGATATACTCCAAAAAACATTATTAACACGTATTACAAGATATATAGGTATACGAAAAATTTCGTAATTCATTGTTTTTTTCAAATCCTTTTTGAGACATTTTCCGTGAGATTTTTGTCCTATTTCAAACGAGTCATGTTTTTAAGAATAGCGCGCTCCCTCTAACACTCGTATTTACGTATCTCACCTTCCTCTTCTTTTTGCGCTTATAACAGAAAAAAAATGCAGACGCATCTGCCGCCAAGACCTGGACAAACATCACTCCATTAACCCGGGCACCCCTGCTTAGTCACCAAACGAAGCGAATCACTTGGGGTGACCTATGGCAGAGGCGTTGGTTATCCAATAAATGGTTCCCGAGGCGGCGGTACCCATACTGGCCTCCGAAATTGAATCGCTTGTCAAAATAAAGTAAACAAATATTTTTTTCCAATTAAATTTATGAATGTCTCGTGACCCCCACTTTGAAAACCACTGTATACAGCACGGCTTGTGGATATTGTTCATGCGGTCAATCCGTGAACAACTATTGATGTATTAGTTTGACAGAATTACACAATAGGATAACTTGGCGGTCAGTTGGTTATTGCCGGGAACTCTGTATGCAAGACGGCGGAATTGGAAGGAGAGTTTTGTTGCAAAATTACTGTTACTGGTGTTATTTTATTCTGATTGTTACTATGAGAGGGCTTGTCTAGGGTATACTTGGTCGAAGCTCATCATACATTTTTTCTAACTGAAATTACTGATAACGAAAAAAAAAACACATACACATTTTATTCGACAAATGTATAACAAACGTTGTCGTTATATCACTTTTTTGTCGTTCATTGTAAAAAATAATTAATAAAAAATTCCCGTCATAAATTTATTTCAAATTGCAATTCGAAACTTTGGTTTCACAAAGGTGTACATATTACTTATTTTGTGGTTATTTTTTAATATTTTAATACTAAGCGTTGTATTTTCTCTTTCTAACATCTTTTAAATCATTTTTCCTACTGTGATAGTAAGGAAAACACGACGATTTCTATGAGATATTTATGAGTTTTTTCCGAAAACCGAACAAATAGACTTTATGTATTTTCTCTTTCTAACATCTTTTAAATCATTTTTCCTACTGTGATAGTAAGGAAAACACGACGATTTCTATGAGACATTTATGAGTTTTTTCCGAAAACCGAACAAATAGACTTTAAGGCGCGCCGTATCCGCGCTCAAAATGAAGAAGATGGAGAGATATGTAATTACGAATGTTGGAGAGAGTGCGCTAATATTTAAAACGGTAAAATTGAAGCGAAAATTGTGAAAATGTTTAATAAAACACACCAAGTATAAAATAGAGCAAAAATCTATTGGGGGCTGTCTAAAACAACGTTTAAAGAAACACTGTGAATTTTTTCATACATATAACTTGTAAAATAACTGAAACAGACGTGAAAATAATAATTTTCGGAGCATACTTAGCGATTTTTATCTATCGAGGGAATTCCATGTTTCGGCGTGGGGAAAGTACATATAGATATTATCTTTAAAAATGACATATATTTTTTTAAGAGCTTACAAACTTCAAATGTTTAAGGCTCAGTTCCCGGCCCCAAAAAGAAGAAGACGGAGAGATATGAAATTACGAATGTTAGAAGAGCGCGCTAACATTTACAACGATAAAATCGATGCAAAAATCATGAAAATCTTTAATAAAACACGACTCGTTTAAAATAGAGCAAAAATCTCGCGATAATTGTCTTAAACAGCATTTAAAGAAACGCTGTGAATTTTTTCATACATATAACTTGTAAAATAACTGAAACAAACGTGTTTATAATAATTTTTGGAGCATACTTTGCGATTGAGGGAATTTTATATAATTTACGTTTGGGCGCGACTAATGTCTAGATATTATCTTCAAGAATAACATATATTTTTAAGAGCTTAAAAACTTCAAATGTTTAAGGGAGGTTTGCAAGAAATCGGTAGAAATTCGAATAACGGCCTCTTAAGGGGGGGTATGAAAGAAATCGGTAGAAATTCGGGTAACGGCGGTTTAAGGGCTAAGTAGAACCGGAATCGCCCCTCTGGTCACTGAATGAACAAGAATAACTAAAGAGTAGCCTACGTGTAAATTAAAGGACCATATTGGATATAGATTTACAAAGGTTTCAGGATATACAAATCATACACATTTCAGGTTTCAGGAAACGCAGAAAGTATAATTTACTGTGGAGTGGAGAATATACATAATTGGTAATTTGCCGCAGGTACTCTTTTGAGATGTGCACTCTTGAGTGTGTACCGTGATATGATAAAACATTATTGTTTTGCGACACCTCACAAACTACTGTATGTACAGTTTAAAGACAGGGGAACAATAGTCACCCAGTAGGGCAGCGACGTTTTAATGCGGGTCTTGAAGAGGGCCGGAATTCACATACAAGCTGACTTAAAAAAAAAAACTAGTCGCTCACACTCTTAAAGCCAACATCAATTAAAAATGGGAGTCCATCGAGTTTCGCATACGTGAACCGGCGCACGGAGGGCCAATACTGCTAACTTATTATTCATGAATTTTTGTCTAGTAATTCTTCCAATTTAAGATAACAATTTCTTGATAGCTTCTGCATCTTTTTCATAAACAAGCATGTACCTAATAGAATGAGAGATTATGACGAACACCTCTATATTGCAATCTTTATAATATGCGCAGTGAAAAAAACTATTCCATAGAATGAAGATAGTATCTGTCACCAAGAACCGTATTTATTTATTGAAAATAGATATCGAGAAATCTATAGCATTTTAGACATCCTGGACTGATTGGTCGGAAACGGAGATAAAACAGAAATTACCAACTCGATGATGCGATCAGTTCAAGAAAACTGTCAAAATCTGCTTCAAAATACTCCTTAAAACCGTGCTACGTCATCGGACAAATCGGACCCCTCACGAACACCACGATCAGAAATGCCGGATAGGAGGCACATCAAAGGAAATAACGCAGTTATGACGTGGTGTATTAATAAATGTGTCAGTACATTAAATACACTCTTCGCGTAAGGATTTTGTAAGTGTGAAACGCTAATAATAATAATTGGCCTAATAGGCACGATGGCAGCGGCAGACAATGGTTTACCGCACACATTACCAAATCTATTTGTCACGACCATCATGACTTGCCCACCGGGCTGACCGAAACTGGGATCATTTGGTCGTCTAACAGTCGCGTGCCGCACGGCGCAGCTCGGTTAAGGGCTCACGATTATCTGCGTGCGCACAATCGTGGAAAACATAATAAACTCGCCATTAAGACATTACAATTATTTTTTTAATGTAGGGGATCTGGCTACCGGTCAGGTTTGGGCTATCTGCCGATTCAAATTGATGCAGTCAGGTCACGGGTGTCTCGGAAGAAAGGAAATGAAGGAAACACAGAGTTATTCCCATGTACCTACGAAGTCACGTAAACAGCAAAAAATATTAAGACAGTCGTTAAATAATTTTCGTTGTTAGTTTTTGGGGTGTTATGCCGTGTTGCGCTACCTCCTACTATAGCCGACGTTTCGGACAGCGTTGCAGTGTCCATCATCAGTTGCAAGTAGTTCGTTCATAGTCGTAGGCAGTTCGTTCGTAGTCGCAAGACGTTCGTTCCTGTCGCTGTCCGAACGCTGTCCGAAACGTCGGCTATAGTAGGAGGTAGCGCAACACGGCATAACACCCCAAAAACTAACAACGAAAATGCTTTTGGCCGTGAAAATCTAAAAACTTATCAGTCGTTAAATAAGTTTTAATTTTTAAATTATTTGGTTTGGTAGCACGAAGGGCAAATGGCGTATAGCATACAAGTTGTTATATTGATTTGTGGTAGTTTATACTAGTAGAGACATAAGTGTAAACAGATTTGTAGAACGTAGAGGCAACGTGATGAAATGCAAATAAGTAGGTAGGAGATGGGAGCCATTTCCCCTAAAAGCCGTGTATGTAAAGCACCAGCGTACGAGTAGTAAAAAAATTAAAGCAGAATGTTTAAGTGCTCGAATCGAATGTCAGTCGTGCTCCGTCATGACGGGAGAATTTGCAATTTCGAAAGCAATATTCGACAAATATTCAAAAATATTCCAGACAAAACTTGGGAGCATTAGAGAGCGGATTGGTGCGGATGGAGAGGGGGAGGGTATCGCATGGGAATCGCGTGAATATTCAAATGTGAGGCAGTAATATGGGGGTGTAAATTAGTGGCTGCTTTACTCAAAGCAGGCGGGGAGCGCACAGCCGATGGTGAGAGACGAGAGCCTTCCAAGTTTGGCAACTGCAACTGTTGTTGCCTGTGTGTGCACTGTGCAGCACTCGTACGGGCAACTGGCAACTGGCACCCCCTCTGGGTGGGGGAGGGACGCACACTTAATTAGTTTGGTGTGAGATACACAACTAAGTAATTAAGCAGGATATCAATGGGTTCAGTACCTAATGCGGTTACCAATTGTTTGGGTGCCAATTGTTGTTTAATACAAATCACTTTTCCGTAAAATAATCAATCAGAGTTTTGAATCTGAGGAGGTAAGAACGAAATGTAAAAAGAAGTTTTTACGTCAGAGTCTTAAGGCGCGGCATACGCGCTCAAAAAGAAAGAAGATGGAGAGATATTTAAGTGCGAATGTTAGAGCGAGCGTGCTAATATTAAAAACGATAATATTTGAACGAAAATTGTGAAAATTTTTAATAAAATATGACTCGTTTAGAAAAGAGCAAAAATCTCGTGGGGATTGCAAAAAATAGCATTCAAAGAAACACTGTGAATTTTTTCATACATTTAACTTCTAAAATAACTGAAAAAACGTATATATAATAATTTTCGGAACATACTTTGCGATTTATTTCTATCGAGGGAATTTCATATAATTGCCGTTTCGGCGTTTAGGGAACGCGTACATATTATCTTCAAGAATAACTTTTTTTTTGAACTTAAGGTATTTAAGGAAAATATGTAATAAATCGGTAGAAATACAGGAAGCCGGGCATTAAGGTACACAAAATGGGAAATTCAAATGAAATATTCTTATAATACGAGAAATCTAAAGTTAAAATGGCAACCCTTCAAAAGCAAGTTAGCAAACAAACTAAAGCAAACTCGATAGTATCTTCGGTGCAAATTCGTAACAAAACTCCACAGAAGTATTTAAAATCATTCATATTGTTTCCAAAAGTGGGTGAAGCTAATTCGAGACAAATAATAATATTCCGAGGGCTTTGATGATATTCAAGATTTCAGTAATGCAAATATCGCCTACAGAGGGTGTAGTTACACCTTGGAAAGATCTCAAGGGTTAGAGAAAGGGTGACAGACTGTTAGGGCCTACGTATTATGTACTATATACACATAGCTACCGGGGGTGGCAAACAAACTTGGCAATTTCATTCGGCAACATTCGGAGGGGAGGGAGCGTAAAGGGTAAGGAATCGGGAAGATCTCAATATGCGGAGACTCCACCGAGAGACCTAAGACTTGAACGACCCGTCAGCTATTTCGCAATCATTTAAAATTGAGACCAGCTTAAACGCAATTATCCAAACATAGTTAACATTAAATTAAATTTTCGACGCATTGCAGATTTTTCCATGTCTTGCATTCAAGAAAATTTGTTTTTTATTTACCCTAATCTACTCCCTTTGGGATTGTGTCAAAAGAAAACAGGTTATATCAATAAATTATGATAAAAGATTTGGATCAAAGGCGGATTTTCCATAAAATACAAAAAAAAACGAGTGTGCTGTAGACCACAAAACTGAAGTAAAACTTCAATAACTTATAAAATAAGAGAAAGAAAATGTACGCGCGCACTGCTCTCTCTTGCTCCTACAGTGTGATACAGACATTAGGCCTTCACTGTGTCTTAGATATACGAAACGTAACTGGCTATGAGAGAAAGAGAGAAGGAAAATGTGTGCTTGCACCTCTCTCTCTTGCCCCTACAGTAATATACGAAACGTAACTCTCTCTCTTTCTATCTTCACTAACTTATATATCCCTCTCAACTTCCGTTCGCCTCGCCCGATCACACTTTTCGTAACGCTCTCGTCACTCATTCACCAGCTTACTCCCCAAGACAAGCGTGCGTAAAAAAAATAAACGACACAATTATTAGTCACGGCACATAACACAATATTTAAGAATAATTTTACTGAATTGTCAAATTGACAAAAATTGTCGTTGTTAGTCCGTACGACATTTAACTAGTTAATTTTAAGATGGATAACCTTAATACTCAATAAATAATTGACACAAATATTTCGGTTAGGTTAGGTAAGATTTTTTCACTCTATTTTTTTTTTAAATCAGAGCGTGCAATTCACACGCGGTAGAAGTGAAATCTTCTAGAACACTAAGACGGTCTCCACACGGTGCTGCCGCAGCACCAACTGCTGCAGAACTTTAGTTGACTGTAGTCAAAAGCGCCAGCCGTATTGTTATTATAATAACAATACGGCTGGCGCTTTTGACTACAGACTATACGATTTTTAGTCAGTTCTTCGGCAGTTGTTACTGCGGCAGCACCGTGTGGAGACCCCTTTAAGTATACAAGAGTGGGGAGACTACGAAGCACCGAATAAAGGGGAGACCGATAATACTTATTTTTTCGCAGGCTATATCCTATGGATGTGTTTTTAGTGTTGCTATATTTCATTTCATCGAGTTACAAATCACAACGGTACTAAATTTCACTTCAAAAGAAGACAACAAATTCTTAAATGCACCTCTAAAAATGGTAGAACAAAATACGAATCTCCACTAATAATCTATTGGCTTCGCATCTCATTTGAAGAACCTTGTCACTTCATTCATTTGAAGAAATTGACCACCTTGCCTGGCCAGGGTGACAAGAAGACAAGCGACTTGAGTATATTTAGTCGACCCTACGAACGTCACCGAGATGGCAACAGTCCCGCCTTTCTAGGCCGTCCTCCTGTGAGCTTTCGCCGACTGTGTCACGCCTGCGACGAGCAATATTGGCCCTAGCAGCAGCAGCCCTTTGCGCCGCGCCGGGGCGGGCGGGCGGGGGGGGGCGCGACTGATAATATTATATTAATATATCGCGATATCAAACGATACACGCTGCCGGAACACGAACACCGCGTGCCGGCGCTGGGAGTGCTGCCGACTACTCACAAAGAAAATGTTACATCGAGGATTTGTCGAAGATTTGAACATGATATTTTATTTGCAGACTTTTAGTGTGACATGAACACGCTGAATAAACGAAATTGTCGATGGTTATGGAATCAGAGTAACAAGACTTTTGGAATGAATAATGTTTTGTTGTGTTAATGATTGGGTAAAATCTAAAATATTGATGAAAATGTGTGGGTATTGTCTTATTTATTAACAGTTAACCCGTCGAATGGCAGGAGACCATATTTGTCCCAACGCACATAGGTCTCGTATAAAACGCTGTAACTCCCTTACTATCATAGTAAAAAGATTGTTCTAAACGGTGTTGTAAAGGGAAAACACCACGCTTTATATTCCAATCTAAAAAATAGCCACCAAAAAAGTAAAATGTACACTTTTATGTACACAAAGTTTTGAATCGAAAATTGAAAAAAAAATTGAAACTTCGGGAATTTTTATAAATTATTTTTACATTAAGCGACAGAAAAGTGAAATTACAATATGTGTTTGTTATACGTTTGTCTAATAAAATACGTATGTGTTTTTATTATTATTTATTATCAGTAACTTTAGTTAGAAAAAACGTAAGATGAGCCATTTTTAAAACTTTTTTATGTTTGTATGCAAAAATTTTATAATTAAAAAAATATATGTTTATTTCGAATTATATAATTTGAAAGCGTATTTCATCACCTTTCTAAAACAGTTTTTAGTTTTTGAATGTGCTCTGAAAAATTCCAAATATTTGCATTTTATATGTAAAGCCAAAATATTTTGACCATCTGAAAAAAATGCCAAATTTTTGAAGAGTTAAAAGAATATAGATCCCTAAATAGAATCTTAGGTAACCGAGAATGCCTATAAAACTTAAAGGAAAGACTATTGTTAGACCCGCGATAATGTATGGCTCCTAATGCTGGACTCAGGACTGTGTAAAACTCATACCCTGGGCAACTCGAAATAGCAGAAGTGCGAATGCTAAGGTGGTCGGCAGGACTATCACTAAAATATATGATTAAAAGTTCGCGCATTTGTGGTAGCCTGGGTGTCACGGACATAAACAGTAAGCTGGAGGAACGGCAGTTGAGATATATGGATAAGGGCACATAAGACGGAGACCACAAGACCACAAAGTGAAGCAGGTAATGTTTATGGAGCTTCATCTACAGTATCCGGAGGAAAACCAAAGAAGAATGAATCTATGCTCCGAAATATTACAGAGAAACAGCCTGGAAGAATGCGATACCCAGAACCAAAGAAGTTATAGCCTGAGAACGAGAAGAGCCGAGCCCAACAGCCTACCTAGACAATGGGTTGGGATAGTGCAAGGAAGAAGAGTAAAATGGATATATCTGTTTTATAACAATAATATAATAATAGTCATCAACATGTTTGAGTCAGATATTTTACAAAAATATGTCGTAAAACAAAATAATGATAGAGTACTTTCATCATTATAAGATCCACTACTAATAATTTTACGGAGGCCGTGACTTATACAGATACGTAAGTTACGTTTTTAGATTTTCACGGCCAAAACCATTTTTATTGTTTATTTTTGGGGTGTTATGCCGTGTTGCGCTACCTCCTATTTTAGCCGACGTTTCGGACAGCGTTGCAGTGTCCATCATCAGGGTAGATCCGGCAAATCTGCCGGACGATAGCGGACAACAGTGCACGTGTTCAAATCTTCGTTAATTGTTATCATGGCAAAATTTGGACGTGGTATGTGATGAAACATTTCAAAAACTTAAAACCTATTCAAATTAAAAAGATGAAAAAAAAATGTTCACACGTGAAACCTTCAGAAAAAAAAAGTGGACAGTGGGGAGGCTACGAAGCACCGCATAAAGGTCAGACCGATAGTAGATACTATTTCATTCTCTTGCAGGCTATATTCTATAGATGTAGCAATGTGTTTGTCTCTTTTTAGTGTGGTTTTTTCGTTTCATCGGGTTTCAAATCACAACGGCGCTAAAGTTTTCACTTCAATATTATTTAATAATTCGTACAATTTCGTGACACTGAAAAGCATTCTGACCACTTGACCGCGAGGGCGGTTATTTCGCATTACCACAAGCGTTCTGCACCTGGACGGTTATGGCATTAATTTTCGAAATTGGTACCTTTAAATAAATTAATATATTTTTGAGCGACGTTGATATGAACCGCACTGTACCCGAGGATCTTACAATGATGAATCTACTCTATCAAACACCACAGTTATGAATATTTATTCAGTTTAGTGCGTACTTGTTACTGTCCATCATTATACATTTCAAACGAAAACTATTTAAAATACGGATGAAAAGTAATGCACACATGCTTGTACAGCGCGAACAAAATGACATTCAGAAGCGCTCCAGGTGGAATGTGGAAGTGACGTCCCCCGTCTATAAGCAAGCGCAAATGCGCATTATCAAATTTTAAAATAAGAAAAACTAAATTAATACTTTTAAAAATAAATAACAATATGATCAATTGGTAATTAATGGCTAGAGCATGTAGCTCTGAAACCCCATCTAAGACAAGCCGTTGTTTTACTACCCAAGAAAGTTCTATCGGGAATGTATAAAGCAATTCGAGTACAGCGGTTGATAAATTAAATAGTCTCGGAGAAAATAGTAGAGCGGGATATGTATCGATATAATATATAGCCATGCTCTGCCTATCCGCAGGAACCATCCACGTATTTGTTAGTAACCAGGAACGGCGAAGACACGTCCCGACCTCGCGTGGTATGCAAAGCGGAGCGCCATCATTCAAAGTGTTAAATAGAGCACAGCGCAGCATACCCAGTTGAGGGTACCTCGGTGGGGGTGTAGAACAGCCAGCCGCGATGATGTTGAGTGGGCCCCTGCGGTGGGACAGCGGGAGTAATAAAGGTTAAACCAAAAATCGATTCGTTGAACATCGGCGTCAACATTCTTTAAAAACAAAATATCTGTAGATAGTACATAATAGGATCAATGAAAACTCAGTCTACAATCAACCAAATCCAATCCAACACGAAGGTAAATTTTGGGACATTTTATATTGACTGTCATGTAAGACGTTTTAGAGTAAAAAATATCAACTCAACCAGGAGAATCGAAGGGCATTTTCCATGGGTAAAAAAAACGAACAAATTATTATGCTATCGATTGCAAATAATCTCAGCCGTTTCAAAGCAATAAAAATATAAGTTGAAGAATAGCAGTCTTTTGCTTTTATTTGATTTTTTAACGTAGGACATTTTTTTATTATAATAATAATAATGTAATATTTTTATAGCGCAGTTTTGTGTCATTTCACTTCAAGTGCGCATAACTATATTAAATTTAAAAATAATCCTACAGTGATCCATACGAGTTCATTACAAAATATTGATAAAATAATACCTATGAAATAAAGAATATACAGTATTTACAAAACAATGACAAGAGAACAAAGATCAACAAAATAGTGATGTTATAGCACACAGGACAATAATAATAGACAATAACAGTGTTATTGTAACACAGGACAAAAAAAGAACTTTTAAACTTATTGATTTAAATATTATGATTATTAGGTTAGTTGTATGTTTCCCCAAAAAAATTATGTTAGGACTTATGTCTCTTAACATATCGATAACAGTCGACATCATTTACAATTTTTCAAAGATTCTCGTAAACAAAATAATGTTCATAATAAAGCCATACCATACAGTAGGTACCCGTTAGACCTGTGCATGGCCCGCGGATGCTCGGTACCCTGGTTGAAGCACATAGGACAGGGTAGGTACCGGCTACAGTGCTCAGACTCTGTGGATGTCCTGATCCAACAAGCGAATGAGGCGACAGGCCAAAGTGCCGGAGATTTACGGCGCTTGATTATCCGGCAAGAAATTGGGCAAAAACCAAACGCGAAGGAGTGACAAACGTACATACTGGGACGGAGTCTAGCGGGGTACAGTAAGAACACTGTTAAACTTCTTACAGATTACTCAATTTGGTTGGTTTGAGCGTGGTATGTTAACCATCGCATACAGACAAAACGATGGTTGGTTCAATTTTGACATTTGTTACACAGGGAAATACACGAAACACGCCCATTACTTTAAAAAATATCGCAATCGTTTTAGTAGCATAGTTAACTATTAATACGAAAAGAAATTGACAAAAGTAGGCAAAAAATGGCTTAGAATGAAATAAATTCAGTCATAATATTATGATACTGCTAAAAGAAATAAAAGTAGTTTGCGGAGAACATCTCGCTTACTATCTGATGGTATAATAGTCTGTTGGGAAGATTGAAGTAGTACATAGGTGTGGACTTGCATGTATGCGTATGATTAAAAAAAGCAGTGATACAAAGTTGTTTAGCTGTCCATCCTCTCTCCCTACACCTGAGATGAAACTATGTGATGGTATTATAGTCTATTGGGATGACTGAACTAGTAGGTACGGACTTGTATGTACGGATGTGATTTAAACAAGCAGTGCACAAGAGTTATGTAATCGCACAAGCAAGATAAACTTTTATATAACGTCAAGAAATCCGTTAAAACTTCACGTTCATTTAACCAGGATGTAAGAAAGAGAATCCCTGCTTGATTATTTCATTACACAACTTATAGAAACCCTCACAGGTCTAAACCTCATCCCATAAAACCCGAGAACCCCTGGTAAGTCACCAAACGCAGCAAATCACTTAGGGTGAACTATAGCAGGGGTGTTCGTTATTCCCGTACCCGCCTTCCAAATAAACTAAATATTATATTTATTTTCAACATTTTATTTTGTGCAAGTACATTTTTTTATTTAAAAACTGTATCTCTGTAATATACACTATTCATGTAAAAGCCCACTAGGGCGTTGAAATTAATAAAAATAATAAATAATAAAAAATAAAAAAATAATATAAATAAAATAATAAATAATATAAATAAATAAAAATAATCTTTACATAGTATAAAATGAAGTCGCTCCCGCTGTCTGTGCGCTTAGATCCATTAAACTATGCAACGGGTTTTCATGATAGAGTGATTCATGAGGAAGGTTTTTAGGTATATAATTTGTCAAGGTTTTGTGTAAATTGGTTGAAATATATAATATATCTGGCCAAACGGCAGCGGGAAGCTGGCTGACAAAAAAGCGGTGTGGATTTGATTAAACAGATGGCGTAAAGCAACGTGTATCCGGGTCTGCTAGTATAAGATAAAATTGAAGCTTTAGAGAAGGTGAATCTCCATTCGTGTTCAGTTGTGTCATCTCGGTTAAAACAAATCCGTGTACATTGAGTTCACTGTACAACTTCTTGGATTCTAGCCCCGATGTATAATGTCTTGGGCTGGATTCTAGTTTCTAAGTGTATAATGTTTTCTGTCTCCAGGTCTCAACCGCTGCTTTTACAAGTCCCGAATGTAGGTACTGGTTACCCGGCGCTACCCGGGCACGGAGGAGTGTTACGTTCCCTCCTGAATTAGCAATTTAAATATATTTTTGACTTGAACAGTAACTTCTATTCGGGACATAGTTACGATGTCGGTATAATGTAGGTGAGACTGGGGGCGTGTGCGATGTGCGCCACGCAGCGAATGTATCGGGGGAGCAGAGAGAAGAAAGGGTTGGGAAAGAGATTGAGAGGGAGTAATATCGCCTGTGAATTGGGAGCGATATTTTTTTATGGTTAGGTATACAAAAAAGTACCAGAAAGTAAACAATTATCTGCACACATAAATAATGTGCAGTATCGTGTTTATTGGTCAAATGCATTATTGTACATATAGTTTTGTATCAGTGATCGATGAACCGGTGAATGCAATATTTTAGCCATAAGATGTTATAGTGGTTTGACTAGTCTGTAATCTGTAGAGGTAATATTGTAAAAACATATTGCTTTATAATTTATTAAAGTAAGATAGTACTTACATCACACTACTTAGTATGAAACACCTGTAATCTTAACATGTAAAAATGAATGTTTGTTTGTCCCTTATGCGTTCCTAAACCATTCATCCGATTGCGATAAAATTTTGGTGATTAGATGTGCCCATGCCCGCGATGTATTCTATATATGATAGTGAGCTCTGGCATTATGAAATTATTTCCTATACTATTCATCCGACTGCGATGAAACTTTGGTGAGTTGTTATGCATGTACTATGTATACTGTTGTATATGTTACGGTTATATGTATATATCATTTGTATTTAAAAAATGCAATAGGTGAAACGAGGGGAGGGGGGTCGCGGGACAGTTGGAAGCGTGAGCGGGAAGGGGGGAAGGCGGAGAAAGTTAAGGGGGAACGCGGGAGAGGAAGGAGAAGCGGAAGGAGAACTGAGACGAATGGGAAAGGACACGCAGGGAGAAAAAAATCTTTATTTAAGTAGCATTGCAATGCTTGTAGGGAACTCGTTAGTAATAGATATAATAAAACAGAATTTAACATCAAGAATACCCGTTTTTTTTTTTAACCATATATTTTTTTAGGAATTTCTTTTGTTCAAAAAACACCACCCTTTTCCTCGACAAAGTATTTTTATTAGTTTATTTTTTCCCTAGAATGGGATATAAAATTATAATTTTTTTGTTGAATCCATTTACTTTTTATTTTTATTTTTTTTTTTAAATCATTTTTTTTCTATTAGTTTTTCAATAAATTTCATTTATACTTAAATTTAAGTAAATGTATACGTTTAAATTTATATATTTGTATAGAACACATGAGTTCTTAACACTTAATCTTTATAATCTAAAATCTATTATATTAAAATATTATTAAATTATATTAAAATCTATTTAAATAAACCCATTATCTAAAATCTTAGAAATAACAGTTAAAACTCAACTCGTCGACTACCTAGAATCAAATAAACTATTATCACCAAAACAATTTGGCTTCAAAAAAAAATTAGGAACATACAATGCCATAGCCTTAGTAATTGAATATATTAAAAATTCTCTAGACTCACATAAAAAAATGCATTGGCATATATTTCTCGACCTTTCTAAAGCCTTCGACACAATAAATCACTCACATCTTTTTGAAAAACTAGAGAACATAGGAATTACTGATAATGAACTAATATTTTAAAAAAAGTTACATGGGAAATAGAAAGCAAACTGTGAAACTTAACAACATAACCAGTGAGTGTATTGATGTGAAATTCGGGGTGCCTCAGGGAAGTATTCTGGGTCCGATTCTGTTCCTTATTTATATTAATGACCTATGCCACATAGAATGTGACGGAAAAATTGCGGATGATACTGTTCTCCTAATAAAAGGGAAAAATTGGGCAGAAACATTTAAGAAAGCAGAAGACACACTTAAAAGAATTAAAAAATGGCTAGACTACCATCCACTTACACTTAATGCTAATAAAACCAAATTCGTCACTTTCAAAATAAAAAAATAAGAAAAACTCTGAAGAAAACCTGAACTTGAAAATTCATAGTCAGCATCACTTAAATGAGCATTGTAATTGTCCCTCATTAGAAAACGTTGACCATATAACGTAGCTGGGTCTAAAAATTGACCAAAACTTAAAATGGACCGAACACATTACCTATTTAAATAATAAAATTAAAAAACTAATTTATTTTTTCAAAACTATCAGGAATGTCCTCGTTAAAAAAGACTTAATCAAGATTTACATGGCTCTCTGCCAATCACTGTTAGAATACGGTATTATCGGATGGGGCAGTGCAAATAAAAACATACTAAATCCACCAATTAAAACTGGTGTACATACTAATCCACCAATTAAATATGTAAATGAAATCCTCAGCACGGGAAATCCCAGTGAGGATATCATTATCTTTAGATGTTTGTAAAGAAAGGAAGACAATTTTTTTTGACCAAAACTTATTTTACGGTGCTCCAGATTTTATGTCCGGGTTAAATCTTTCCTAAATGAAAGACTAAACCCTCCCACACACTTTTCCACAAATGAATATCTAGTAAATTCACGCAATGTAAGTGCACTATATAAGTATAATAAATACAAAACAATACAAGAACAATACGTCAATCCACCAGAAACATAATGGGATAATATTTCACCGACTCCAGATATTTTCATATCAGAGGGTTCGGCTCTGATGAAATCCTAACTGGTCCGATAAATCCTACTGATCCCTCAATATAAATATTTAAAAAATCTTTCGTAATCCTACATGTATTTAAAATGACCGACTTTTGCATTTCTATGTACAAATTTTTTGACAAATCTAATACGCCTAAATTTTTAATGAGAGAGCTAGGTAAAATGCCAGTAGCCGAAATAACAAATGGTAATATTTTTATAGTCTGAGAATGCCAAATTCTTTTAATCTCATTTCCTAAATCTGTATATTTTCTTATTTTTTCAGAAACAGTTTTCTGAATATTACAAGAATTTGGAATAGCGACATCAATGATATAAGTTATTTTTTTTTTAATTTTGCCAAGTAAAACTATATCGGGTCTATTATGACTAATTGTTCTGTCTGTTAGAATTAAAAATGAATTTGGTTCATATTCATAATATGGTACATTACGGCAGTCAATCAAGTTATGTTTAATTACCAAACTTTGGTGAATTATTTTAAAAACTTGATTGTGCCTAAATGTATACTCGGACAGCGCTAATACAGAACATCCCGATATAATATGTTCTATAGTTTCCGGAAAAGCCAAACATTTTCTACATAAATCATCAATTTGATTTGCATCTTTGATGATATGCTTCCTATAATTTTTAGTATTAATGACTCTATCTTGTATGGCAAGCATAAAGCCTTCTATTTCTGCGCTCAACTCTCCAATATTCAACCATTTGTTTGACGAAAATTTGTCAACATATGTTTGGTTGAGATAATTGAAGTGTTTTGCGTGAAGAATTTTATTTGACCAGGAATCTAATAATTCCTGGTTGGTATTTATAAGAATGCTGGCATTCTCGTCGTATAAATTTAATGGCGAAATATTTCTATCTGCCTTGCAAATTATTTTGTGCATTTCTGAACTATCAGCTTTCCTATGGAAAAAAATTCTTAGCATTTCTACCTGATTATGTTTTGAAGATGTTATTTTGACTATACCTCTACCTCCTAAATTTCTAGGTAAATTAATTCGTTCTATAGCTGAATTTGGATGATGGGAATGAAATTTTGTTAATGTAGTTCTAATTAATCGTTCTAAGCTATCTAAACCTGTATTAGACCATTTAATTATACCAAATGAGTAAGTTAATAGAGGTATTGCCCAAGTATTTATCGCCTTTACTAAATTTTTAGCAGATAGATTGCATTTCAAAATTTTTCTGATCCTAGTTTTAAATTTAATCCTAATATCATTTTTAATACTAGTATGATCTAATCTATTTGATTGCGGATATCCTAAATATTTATAAACCTCATCCCCTTTCATACTTTCAATTTTGAAATTTCTAAATATACCTTCGTCTCCATCTACAATTTTACCATTCTCTATATGGATCGTTCTACATTTATCTACACCAAAAGTCATTTTAATATCATCTGAAAAAATTTTAACTACTTTAATCATTTTCTCTAAATTTGGTTCAGAATTCGAATATAATTTATAAATAATAAATGAGAAATTATATTTCTCTCTCTTGTATTACCTTTAATTTTTATTCCAAACTTGCTTTTAATTAACATCTTAGATAGAGGATTTAATGCTAAGCAAAACCAAGGAGGACTTAATGAGTCTCCTTGAAAAATCCCTCTTTTTATTGAAATGCCCGGTACTATAATTTTCTTATCTTTCAAATTCAAAAGCAAATCGGTATTCCAAAATGCCATAATTTTTTCCAAAAAACTAATTATAATTGGGTTAATTTTGTATATATTTAAAACTTTTATTATTATTAGTTTATGTATTTCAAAATTTGAATTTTTATTTCTGTTTTTCTTTTTCTTTAAAATATGATTTTTTTTCTTTATTTTTCACTTACTTTTATGTATTTCTTAATTTTTATTTAGTATGTTTAATCATCGGTTTCAATAAAATAGTATTTTTTAATTCCTATTTAAAATATTAAATGTATAACTGCTACAACATACAAAAAAAATATGAAAAGGATTGGATGGTTACTCGGCTGAATGACTAGTTAAGACACTTAAAAAAATGTTTTTGAAAACGCTTCTAACGAGGAAAAGAGTACTGTAAATCTTAAGATGTTAAATAACCAATACATACATGGTATAACCTTTTTGTTGTAAAAAGCAACATAAATAATTTTTTAAAACCTTGAATTCTTTTACTACCCCATCTCCAGCTTGGAGTATGATGTATAAAAAAAATAGTTTAAAGTGGAACACTTAATAAGAAACACCCTATAGACAAGTTAAGAAATTGATTTTAGATATTATATTATATACTTAAAAGTTTAAATTTGAAGCACCAAGGAAACTCTTTACCGTAAGTTTGGTTACAACAGTTTTCATAATAAAAATGGTAGCTACCTATCAATGGAAATGCTGAAGACTTAAATATGGATGTTAATTTCCTTTTTTTCCTTACAATTCCTATATTTTTTTAAAATTTTAATACAATATGACACAAACAAACGTCAACGTGGATTAGAAAGAAAGAAACAAAGGTCTACGTGGACTAGAAAGGAAGAAAAAAACGTCTTTATGAACTAGAAATGAAGAAACATAGGTCTACGTGGACTAGAAAGAAAATAATTTTCGTAATTAATACTTAGAATTGTAAAATAAATTTGATAAAGAGATTGTGAAATGATTCATGATAAATTTCAGATAAGATAAAGGTAATGAGAAAATATTTATATAGATGAGTCATGGAATAAATCAGGTCATTTATATCTCACTATGACAACAGACTAAAAAGTTTTTTTTTTTTAGCAAAATGAAGCGATTCAAGCGAATCTGCTACATTGAAACCACACAAGAGTACCTATTGTGTAATTATAACTATAGTAATAAAAAATGCTTACACCAATGATAATAGAAATACCCATGATTTTATATCTTGTCTTTACACAACGAGTAAATGGAATTACTTCACTAAGTGTAATATGTACATAAAATACATATATTACATACCAACATTCAAAATGAATTAAAGATATAATTGAAGAAGAAGATAACAATAATAATCTAAAGGAAAATATAAAAGAGAACCAGATACAGGAAAAGACAATGGTCGCAAATGGGACTCGAACCAGACCTCTCGTCTATAACCGGGACATGCGCGTAACCAATTTTGCTATTGCCACCTTCTGTCAAACGTCATATAAGTCAATCTCATATTTCAAATATTAGAATTAACAATATTATCTTCAACCTTTGACCAAGTATACCCTGATCGAAGTCTTCAACAATTTTTTTTTTCAATTTTATGGGCAACTAATCTTTTTATTAGAAAAAATCATTTCAAGAATTGGTTTGTAACCCGGATAGCGTCTCGGATAAATATATCTGAATTTATTCATATGGAACTATTGACTTTTTATAAAAGTCAATAGTAGAACACTCAATTTTTTATAAGAAAAACTCTCTACGAAACAAAAATTACGGTTTGACAGAAGGTGGCAATAGCGAAATTGTTTAACGCGCAGGTCCTGGTTAGACGCCAGGTCTGGGTTCGAGTCCCAGTTGCGACCATCGCCTTTTTCTGTGTTTGGTTCTCTTTCATATTTTCATTAAAATTATTATTGTTATCTTGTTCTTCAATGATATATTACATTGATGTGAATAACCTTCAAAAGTTATAAAAAGAAAGTTTTTCTTATAAAAAATTGAATTAAAGATTTTCATGTAATACAATTCATGTAATTAACGCTCATAACATAAGTTTGCTTTTATCATAAGTTGGATAAAAACAGCTTGAATCATCATTTCAAGAAGACATTTCATAAAAATCAACCAAATTCATCGCTTAAATAGGTTGCTGCTGTAATCAATTGATGAAAACATCAATATAAATATAAACGTGGAGCAAACGTTGTGAAACAGAATTGAACTTCTTACATGACCTGCACATATATATCAGTATTCTAACCTAACAAATAATACTGGATACCAGTTACATTAAAATATGTAGGTTTTATTCTACGTTAATAATATAAGAATTGGGATGTTGTCGTAGAATACTAACGAGTGGATATTTGTAGAAAATCAATGGAACGAAATATAACGGTCAAACCACTACTTTAATTACACATTCCATATATCACTAACATGATAATTGGAATGTATAATAATGAAATTAATCAATACAAATGACAACTTCAGTAGCTACAGGGAAATCACTTGATATAACAAAAAAATTTACTTACATTTTCATTCTTTCGTTTGATTTTGGACTGCGGCAGACTCTTCACACCATCTTTCTCAGTGTTGGCAATTTTGTTGAACTTCTTCACTCTGTCGTGGACTTTAACAGCTCCTTGTTGGTCGTTATCCATGTTCAATGAACGTGAACTGTCGGAACGGCTAGACAGCCTGTTCTCCTTGTTGTCTTGCTCGGTTTCACTGCTGGTATTGAAGTTGTCGGCTATACTCTCCTGCACTTTACGTTGCTTCTTGATAGCCCCTGTATAAGAGGAGGTAGACGCATTGTCAGACACTGCATCTTGCTGGTCGGAACTGACACTTGATTTGCGACGCTCTGGTAGAGCTGGAGGCTCGGATTGGTTAACTATCAAGTCCCTGCGGAGTTGAACATGCTCTTCTGGTTCAGGGTCAGGAGTTGGTTCTGGTCTCACGACCTCTGGTCTTACTTCTTCAATCTCTTGTACCTGGGGTTGCACCTGCGGTGTATAACTCAATTGAGAAGACGAATCGATTCGTCTATAACTCTCAGTAGTTGGAGAGGTTATCACTGGGGGTTGCCTATATGGTGGTGGCTCCCTTACAACAGGTAGCTCCACAATAGGCTCAGGTATCAGTGAACTCTTCGAAGCGTTCATGTCCTCACTGACAGAATCGATTGACACATTGTTGTCATTGCCAACGATTGTTTTTTTCCGCTTCAGAACAATGTACTTCTCTCCATTTTCATTCTTGATGCTGCCCAATTGATTGACGTACTTTTTAAAAGTCTCTCGAGCTTCATCTGCAAATAAACAACAGAAATATAAACATTATTTTGATTGTTTACAGGTGGGACACTTGTTGCTCAGTGTTGTGAAATACGCGAAATATGAGAATATACGTACCCCGGGTTTCGGCATTTGTAAGGAATGGTTTGAAATGTTTAACTAAGTCATGATTTGTTACTTTTCCACCGCGGGCCACGATAAAATTACGAATTTCATCGATACTTAACTCAGTCGGCGCTGCCATTTCTGATTTTGACACGTGAACTGCGAATCGTTACCGCGCGAAGTTCACACTTATCGGCTGGTGGTTACTCGGATACGCACACGCCGCTAGCTGCAAACGCAAGTGAACAGAGGAAACTTATATATTTTTTTATTTGTTAAATTTATTATATTGTTAATATTAGGTCCTTACAGACGAAATTGGCGTTTTGTATGGGAGGAACATAAAGTCGATTTTATTTTACTATAATATATTTATTTAATCAAAGTACGTACCATTGCTATCTATGCACTTTTGCCATCTAAAATGTAGTTCATCGATCCCTTTACTAAAAAAAACCATTCGGACGGGAATCAATAAAATCTTTGAAGGCGGTTTGGACTACCCCATCGGCGTTGATTTTTTTTCCCTTGCAATAAGTTATACAAATTACGAACAAAATGGTAATTTTTTGTTTTTAATATGTATGACTATGTGTCCATTTACAATACACATGTGACACATAGTACACATTTATGGGTAAATAAAAGAGAGGTACTTTAAATAGTAGCACTTAAATGCCTCTTGAATTCTTCAAGACTACTGTTAAAGATGTCAACAGTTTTGGAAGCGTTATTTAACAACACCATACCTCGTGTAATGCTATGCCTGGCCATTACGTCTGTTCTGCTATGTGGGATACATAGTAGATCGTGGTACCGTCCCTGGCTATAATTGTTTGGCACATACAACTTATAACAATCCAGGAGGTATGGGCTATCTATTAAATTATTTATGATTTTGTACGCCGTTACTGCAAGGGTTCCATTCCTCCTCGACTGGAGACTTTGGCAACGCGTTGGGGCAAGGTCTGGAGGGTACGGTGGATGTCTTAGACATTCCAGTTGAAGCTCCTCTAATTTGGTAGACGTCTGTTGTGTCGTCAGCAGTCAACGCGCGTTTGTTGATTTGCAACACTCAATTCGTTAGGTACCCACTTTTCAAGCTTTTTCACATTCCCAATTTGCTTCAAGTGGATTAAAACAGTTTTATCACTAACACCGCAGCTTGCAGCTAACTCGGACGTGGTTTGCGATGGATCCGCTTCCACAATAGCCTTCAATTCTTGAAATCGTTGGAACCAAAAACGCACTGTGTTTTCTTTTGAGGCACCGTTAATACGGAATACTTTTTATTCAAACAGTTAGATATAGCTTTATTATTACGAAAAGTGAGTATTTATGTCGGGGGAGACCAAAAACATGCAAAAATATGCATTTTACATTTGAATTTTGTTTAAATCAATTCACTTACACGGTAACTCCATTTTTTTACCGTTTTTATTTCATTGACAATCAATCATAATTACACAAACCCGCTAGACATCCCCTGCTTTCCCAAACAAACCATTCAAAACAGTGGTGTAGCGTGGGTATCAGCCGCCCGGGGCGGAGGAAAATTCTGCCACCCCCCCCTATATAGGTACTTCTTTTAGGGTAGGGGGGGGGGGGGGGGGTAGTGATCCTTTTTTTTTAAATATTTATTTGCCGATTTTTATTAATTAAATCTGTATGCGGTGAATTAAAACTACACTCAGAATATGAAAACGGTTTTTCTTTGGTTCTGGCAGCACATAAATTGTCTGCAACTAGAATTTTATATTTGCACTTCGAAAAAAGTTATGTTTTCCTTCGAAATATGTCAGCAGATGAATACACAATTGGAATTTTACATTCTGAACAATAAACTGGCTTAAATTTTATCTGTATGCGGTGAATTAAAACTACAATCAGAACATGAAAAAGGTTTTTATTTAACTCTGGCGGCACATAACTTGTCTGCAAGAATTTTATTAAGCACTTCAAATAAGTTTTTCCTTCGAAATGTGTCGTCGGATGAATTCACAACTGGAATTTTACATTCTGAACTAAAATGTGGTTTTAATTAAATCTGTAAGCGGTGAATTTAAACTACACTCGGAACATGAAAATGTTTTTTCTTTGATTCTGGCGGCACATAAATTGTCTGCAAGAATTTTATAACAAATAATATGTTTTCCTTCAAAATGTGTCGTCAGATGAATCCACAACTGGAATTTTATATTCTGAACACTAAACTGCTTTTAATTAAATCTATATGCGGTGAATTTAAACTACACTCAGAACATAAAAATGGTTTTTCTTTGATTCTGGCAGCACATAGATTGTGTGCATCTAGAATTTTATAATTGCACTTCGAATAAGTATGCACAAACCTGTCAGCTATTTAATTTTTCTGTGATAATAAATTAAAAATATATACACCGTGATATATGCGTGGAAGAAAACCGTATAAGTGTATTTTTTTGTGCATTTTTTTGTGCGCTTTCAGCAGGGCGCACAAAGCTTCGCGAATATAAAACACAAATCGACTATCAATTAGAACTAAAATGATACTGTTGCTATTTACATTTTTATTTAAAAATAATTTATGTGTTAGAAATAAAAACTAAACGTCTGTCATTAATATTTTGATTTTAACAGTATATAAAACTTTAGAAAGATGTTAAGAAACTATAAACTAGAAAAAACTTTTAAGTCCTGACGCAAAAATCGAACCCGCGACCTCCCCAATCCAAATTTTTACAAGATGACTATTGATAGTGAAATTTTGCCGCCCCCCCAAAAGGCCGCCCCCTCCCCGCCACCCCCAAGCTACGCCACTGATTCAAAACCTGGGATGTTTTTAAAATTATGATGACATGCAGCATTCTTAGTTTAACCTCAACCTAAAAAAGAAATATACCGTATTATCCGTGAGATGGACCAATGCATATTTACTATATAATCTATTTATTGAATAAACACTTAACTTCTTGATTATAAACCGTATATTACATGTAATTTTTTTTTTTAAATCCATTTTTTTATTATGAAACCACACCACCTACCTTGATATCGATTTTTTAAAACTTTCTTCATGCAGATGGGAACCATTAGATATATTGTTACGATACGCCCCTGAAGCGACTAGAGCAGGAAATGGCTATTAGATACTGAAGATTTATATTGACACCCCACTGAAGACCTTGTTTTCCTAATTGGAAATCACATTCTAAGGAAATGGAAAATCATTTTAAATTTGTATTACCTTATGTGTATTAAAGTACTTGTAATTATATTCATTTGCTCGTATTAAATTCATTTGTACTTGTTTGATGATGAGGCTTTTACTGCTTTTTACATATTTATATTTATACTATTCTGTAATTTAACCAACTTATCTTTATTGTTAATTTATCATCAACATTATACATACCTACACACTGTTTACCATTGTACTACGTTATTGCAAAAATGTTTTCATTAGGTACCTGCTGACAAACTACATGAGTAGTTTAGCAGGTTTGAATGTTAATAAATAAAAATAAATAAAAAAAACAAAAAATTGTGGTCTCACACAGGACGATACTGAGTGTATCTTCCACTCTGGAACGTGCCGCAAATATACTATGTGTATAAATATATATATATATATTTTTTAATTAATTAATTGGGAAATTACATAAATTAATCAAATAAAATTTACCTACGCACGCCAGAAATCGATCGTGACCTTAGGATTGCGAGTCAAAAGCCTTACCCCTCGTCAACAGAAGCCGTGCCTCCATTCCATACATCAGGTTAGATACCAGCACTCCATTGTGGAATAATATAACAATATGTAAAACCCTCGTACACAATTTTACCACACATTATTACAACTTATTTATTTTGTGGTGAGCAATAACAAATATAATTATTAGCATTATTAAAACAAAGAAGGCAATGTAAGGAAGCCCTGTTTCCTGCATAGAGCACCTTGCAAACTGTATACGTCTTTCTCAACACAAAGAGACCGTAGGTAATACTCTTGTTGCAGTTTCACAATAGATCTTTTATCTGATGAAACTAAACAAAGGATTAAGATGAAATGACTAAGTTTTTACATTTTGCTGACAAAGCACTCACAGGATTTACTACTCACAGGTTTGTCGACCCCGTTATTTAAAATGCAAAAATTCACATAATTACCACAATAATTTACAGTCGTACAATATCGTAAGCCTGAACAAGAAAAGAATAAATGATCAAGGTGGCTGATTATGAGATGCGACAAACTTTAACATTTTCTTATTATCAAGGAGGAAAACAAAACCTATATTTATTTCTGCTAGGTTTGTTTCGCATTGCCCGTAAATTATTAGTGTTGACGATGTCAACGAAGGCGAAACAACAGTAAGTGATTCGTAAAAAATGTGTAGTAGGTGTTTTCTTCAGCACCGGTGCACAGTCATACGCCAACAGTTGCCAATCAGATGAAATTTGTCGCATGTCGTTTCTACGACTCGTTCTTGAGTTAAACAGCTCGGTTGTGGAACTATTTGCCGGCCTCTGTGTCTCCTCCCTCCTACAACACGGGTATTTTCAAGGCCCATATTCACTCCGTCCTTTCTACAAAAACACCCTCCACAGAGCATCCACCAAGATGACATAAGCCTTGAGGTAAAATATTTTCTTCAGGACCTCCTATGTGGAGAAAATGTAAAAAAAAAAGTGTGCAATTCACACGGGGTGGAAGTGAAACCTTCAGTAAACAAAAGTATACAAGAGTGGGGAGGCTACGAAGCACCGCACAAAGAGGAGACCGATTATACTATCTCATTCGAATTAAAGTGTTTGTCTATTTTTAGTGTCGCTATTTTTCTTTTCATTGAGTTTCAAATCACAAAGGTGCTAAAGAAGTTTTACTTCAAAATTTTAAAATTATATGCCATCGAACAACTAACAACAACTTCTAGAAAGACATCAACTACGATGACATTTTCACTACCAACTATTTCAGGAACGACGACATAATTTCGTTACATGAATTGACTTACCATCTCCTTTAAAAAGGATTGTATTTCTTTTTTTTTTTTTTCTTTAAATGAGATTCACACAGGAGGCCCTGAGGAAAATAATTTCCCTCAGGGCCTATGTCATATTTGGGGATGCTGTGTGGAGGGTTTTTTTAAAAGGAAAGGAAGAAGAGGAGAATTCTGGGAAGGAAGAAGGTTTAAGGGGTGGGTAGGAATCTGGTGTTCAGTTTGTCCTGGTCATCCGCCTCCAAGACATAGACAAACATCACCCCATGAACCCGGGCACCCCTGCTAAATCACCAAACGTAGCGAACCACTTGAAGTGACCTATGGCAGAGGTGTTGGTTATCCAATAAAGCTTCCCGGGGCGGCGTTACCCATTCCCACCTCTAAAATTGTGAATCGGGAATCGGTACCGCATTGCCCTGAACGCAATACCAGATCGAATATCTTATTTTATATTATGCTATTTTTCATATCGAAATACGCACAAAACTCATCGCTCTGGCGTGTCTGCAAATCTTATAATACCCTGAAAGATATTGATATTTTCCACTGTACCCTTGAAAAGCTAAAATAATAAATCAAAATTATATTTATTCTATTTTTACTTTTACAATGTACCATAGCAAAAAAATATTAATGTAACTAAACTGGCGTTTATTAAATTCACCATTAAATGTAAAATTTATTTATGTATAATTGTATGTTTCCTAAATAATCTTGTATATAATATTTTTTTGAAAATATTAATGTTTATTTATTTGTGAATGTTGAACGCCCTCACATCACAACTGAAAGTATATTATTAAAAACTATCTACCTATGTACATCTGTACTATCTACAAATGTACATCGAATGATAAAATTTACTTTAAAATATTCATTTTTGTCTTTTCACGTAGTCAGGTACCTACACAATATAATATGTACACCTGAAAGCTAACTAACTAACTACTGGCATACGACATGGCACGATCAGTTGACTCAGATACGTATGTATGTATAGCATGACAAGAGTCAGAATAACATTGGAGTTTCAGGGATCTCATTTTCTCACTATGAAACCTGAAAGCTACTACAAGAGATGAAAATTATAATCCATTCTTTGGTACAAATAAACCATTTTGTTCCAAAACAAATCCGACGACGTCAATTTTCAGTGTTGCGAAAAAATAAAAAGTGTCGTCGACGACGCAACTTTTTCTTTAATACGAGTAGTTTTGGCGGTTCCACGATTGGCCACGAACAAAACTCTGTTATTTTGCAGAAATTTATAACTCTCACGATTGGTTGGTCAACGCATCTCATAAATTAATTTCCATACCGAGTCACCAACTTGTTTAATACCATAAAATTTTTATTCAGGAAACATTTCTATTGTAATACGATGCTTTTCCTGTTGAAATTTGTTCAATCAGTGTGAGTGCCGGTAATGGGTAACTAGAGGTATTGTGTAAGCTGACCAATGTAAGGATTCTTTATGGTCATCGTAAATAATTTATGTGAAAGGAGCTTTTCCACCATTGCATGCTATTAGGTAAGGTTGTTATCAAAACATGTTTTGTTTCATAATTCATAATACAACACACAGGCTGCCATATTATTTTACCTACCAGGGTTTTGCCCTTTACACAATACAGTGTATTTTTCGAATTTGGCGAATTTTCACACGTCGAGTATTATAATGACAGTGGTTTTAATAGCGCATAAGTTTGCTTTATTAAAACACTAGCTGTTTCCCGGCATGCGTTGCAATGCCATATTTAAATAAATAAAATGTTACTCCCGTGCGTACATTCCCGTGCGTTAACCTCCAGCGTTCCACTTCCACCTTCCCCGCCACCGCTCTCCCGCTCCCCCGTCCCGCCAACCCCCCTGGCACTTCATTTCTTGACTCCTCTCCCGCCCGGCCCGTAGCAGAAACTTTTTTCTAATACTAACATTTTTAAACTCGTGATATCTTTCTAATTAAATATCCGAATTGAAAAATTCAAAAAGTTAAATAAAGGTATTGAAGCTGTCTTGAATTTGAAGTAATTTATTTTGATAAGGATTAACACCAAGATACAAATAAAAAGCCTTTTCAAACGGCGACATATTAATTATATTTTTAAAATAAAAGAATACTTATTGTGGCATAACCATAATAGTTAGACATATGCTGTAGCGACCTTTTTTGTAAATAATGATGTGTTCTACAAAGTCGTAGTACATTATTTTATTCTATCATCAATATGTAAAGAATATTTTAGGTAATTTTTTTACACCTTGGGTTGCATTATTGGAGTTTTAGTAATGATCCCTAATTATTTTGAAAATATTATATAGCCTATGTCACTCAGGGATAGTGTAGCTTCCCAACAGCGAAAGAATTTTTCAAATCGGTTTAGCAGTTTCAGAGCCTATTCGATGCAAACAAACAAACAAACAAACAAACCTTACCTCTTTATATAGTGTAGTAGATAGTAGATAAGCGTTTAAACTACCTACTGAAAAATGTAGTTTTTAGTAGTTTATTAGAAATGTATAAACACGTATAAAAAACAACTAAAAAAATACAATTTTATGACTAAAATTATCTGTGACAGTTAACCAGTCGAGCAACAGACCAAATAAAATTTTCTTCTCGGATTGTTGCAATTTTTTGGGGCTCATTTTTTAATATTTTCGCTCACATTAAAAAAAAATCGTACTTCCGAATTTTAATATGGAGACATATAAACTACTTAAAGTTCTATATAGAAAATGAATTCACCTATCATTTGTCGGTTATAACATATGCGTAGGATTTATAAAAAAAATATTATAAAATCGTGAACTTCTACTTAATTACCTACTTACAAATTAGGGAAAATTTGCCAAAATTGGCTGTAAAGCAATCCTAGGTATTTTAAATAGTGCCATATTATGGCGACGCCGAAGAGCGCTATATTGATTAACTTTTTTCGGTCTTATAAAATTATTCACAAAATAAATCAAACCATTTTTGCGCTTGAAATCGTGCACTCTAGACTTCGTTTGTCAAGCGATTTTTATGCCTATTACCTATATTCGTGGCGATAAGAGGCACACAATTTTGGAGGCGGTTATGGGTACTGCCACCCCAGGAACTAATTATTGGATACACAACATTTCTGCCATAGGTGCCAAGTGGTTCACTACGTTTGGTGATTTAGCAGGGATGCCCGGGTTCACGAGGTGAGGTTTGTCTAATTCATGGCGGTGATTGCGTTTGCCCACCCACTGTGTGGGGGGTCGGATTGGCAGAGACTGGTTGAGGGAGACCTTAGACCTCTCCAGCCGGACTCTCTTTACCCATCGTTTTGCACCGCTGTGGGAGGGATGGATTCGTACGTCCGTCACTCCTGGAAACATTGACCCCAGATTCTTCCCCACCCCTTATACCTTTTTCCTTCCCAGAACTTCCTCTCTTTCTTTTTCCTCAAAAGAGCCTCCACACAGCATCCCCAAAGATGACATAGGCCTGGAGGGATTTTTCCTAAGGGCCTCCTGTATGGATCTAATGTAAAAAAAAATACTGAGAACACCTGTATACATTTTTGGTTTACGGCTTCCTTTTAACGTCTCAGATGCAAAAATAATTCCTGTCAAAAAGCTTCGCTTGAGTAGCTTGAGTATCAACATTTTTTTTGAAGAAAAAAATATGGCATAGTTCTCTAATTCTAATTAGATGTTTCGTACAAACAATGAGACTTCTGCTTCGTACAAACAATGAGACTTGTAAGTGCTGTACATTTAGAATTCATGTGTAAAGATATGTATATGCTTTTAACTGTGAAAATCGCGAAAAAAACAGAAAGTTTCGCCTAACCTAGAAAATTCAGTACTTACCCTGCCAGTTGAACTAGGTACATTACATTACTTTAGAACAATGGTACCTTGAAGTTTGTACATGACTTACTTTAACCAGTTATTCCTGACTGTATTTGTGAAGAGAATGAAGAGAAGTGGGCCCAGTACAGATCCCTGGGGTATTCCAGATTTAAGGGTTGCATATTTGTGTGAATAGTGCCATCTAAGGTATTAAAAAACGTAAATGTCTTACTTTAACCGGTTTTTTCTGACCTTATTTTGAGTAAAAAATGTGAATGTATAGTTAGTCTCCGGTGACTTTTTTGATGTTTTTATTAATGCTTGGTGGTACAATTAATTCATGACGGATGATTTTTAAACAGATATAGAAATAATAAAAATAAGATTAGATAAAAAATGCACACAATTAAAAAAACACAAAAAATACAAGAAAACAGAGATTTGATAGGTTAACAAAAAAAACAATATGTTAAGGAATAGTTTTGGAATAAGTTTTTTACAAGGTCCACAAAATTCGCCAAGTTGATGTTAAATATGTCAACATCACCTAAGTACTGATTTCCCATAGTGTGAAATCGTTGTATCGGAGAGTGGGCAATGTAGTTCAGTTTATGAATGCTGCAGTAGATTTGTTTTTACTTAAAACATACAAAAATCATTTCACGTAGGTACTAAACAGCTAAGGTTGTGCAACCGGTTGAGCGGTTACTCGGCGGAGTGACATGTGGACGAAATTTTTATTGATTAAATAATATTAAAAAATTCCAAAATTTCATTTTCATTTGATACTTCTAATAATATCAGGAATCACTTTTTAAAGTAAATAAATAAAGTCAAGTATGTTCCTTAACACTCTAGATAGCACTATTCTTACGTGAAGTTTTATAATATGTGTATTGTAGTATAAGTAACGTCTCCGCCACAATAAAGTATCTGAATAGTTGCAATATTAAAGGTTCGACCCCTCCAACTAATTGTCCATCGGAAGGGTTCCTCTGAACTGTGAATACGTCTACCTGTCTTCGCTAATGTTTATTCCGTGTACTTCTCCGGGTCTCCGGGATGGTCTGACCGGCTGACCGACAAGGCGAGGGGCAGGCCCGCATTTAGACCAAGTCCAGTTGGCCCGGTGCCGTGCGCTAAACTCGCCTCGGACTGTTCTACTACATATATAACCACGTCTGAAGCTAAGAAGCCCGCTCAGTTCAGTGTTTGCAGTTCACACCGCTGCCCTTGTTCTTGAAGCATTGGTAATGCACTAGTTTTATTGACAAGCAGACGACGGGGCTATAATTATTTTATTGAAGTTATTGATCTGGTTTATTTTTAACAGAAGGAGATTACCGGATGATATTATTTGTTTGATTCGGAAATATTATACATAATATACAAATTGCGCTGAATACTATAAAAATAGTAAAATTTGTCTGCAGTTCACACGCCGTTAAAGTGAAACCTTCAGCAAACTAAAGTAGAAAAGAGTAAGGAGGCTACGAAACACCACAGAAAGAGGAGACCGGTAGGTTACGTTATACTGCACAAAGATGAGACCGATTATTATATCTCATATTATTATGTAACATAAAAATTTGGATTAAAAATAATGATAGGGCCTTTACTGGCGCGCTCACCGCTCACCCAATTTCGAAATTAAACCAATGTAGGTACTGATTGTTATTATTCAAAATTATTGCTAATGCAACAAATCTATTGTATGATTACATTTTAATATAAGTGTAGGTTTGTTATTAAGTAATTTAAATTGACTTCAAATTTACTGCCTCAACACAGGCAAGCCTAGTGAGGCAGATTATGAAAAACCTAAATTTATAACTATTCTCTATTCTTCAAGTAGGTACCTACTGTTCATATTTATATTATTTTCTGTTGTTAATCTTTTGTACTTATATTAACCATTGTAAATATTAACACTGAATTTGTACGTTTATTTATTTTTTGTTATAAATCTTTAGCAAATTTTGTTTAATAAAGATATATTTTTATTATTATTATTATCATTCTCTCGCAGGCTAAATCCTATAGAATTTATAGATGTATGTGTTTGTCTCTTTTCCGTTTCATCGAGTTTTAAATAACAACGGTGCTAAAGAAGTTTTCATATCAATGATTTAATATAATACAAATTGTTTTAAATATTAGAAAAAAATATTTCAAAGAGTTGAGTATAAATATTTTAGTCTGGGCTTTTGTCCCTTGGAAGTGGCCGCCGGCCACGAAAATTTTTCACCCGTTGGAAGCTGTGGTAACGGAAATTACACAAACAATAGATTATGTGTTTGTGTAATTTCCGTTTCATCGAGTTTCAAATCACAACGGTGCCAAAGAAGTTTCACTACAAAAATTTTTTATTTAAAAAAGTATAAGAATATCATTGGTAGTTCTCTGGATATAAAGTAGCGGTTTAGAATAGAGGTTAATATATTGCAGCAGACATACATTATTATAATATTGTATTGAACATTTCTACGCAATTCCTTTGGAGTTTCTGCAAGTGGTGTAAGTTACAAGTATAAATAGGAGACCATACAGGAGATGCGTATTCGGTGATCGGACAACTCAACAATATGTAACTTCATCACTACTTTGAAAAGTTATTAAAAGTGCGAAATAAAACTTGGTAAAATAGATTAAATTACTTCAGGTTATGAAATATTTTTTTATTAATTTTTAATTACTTTTTAAAGGGGAGTTGAAATGCCAATTTGTTGAGTTGTCGTGGAATCTGCATATTCCAGCTGTGGTAATAAAAAGTAGTAACTTATTTCTGGATATATGTCGATAAAATTGGTAAAAATAGTAGATTCAAGATTACATCCAAACCGTTGTGGAAACGCCAATAGTTGATTTTCTAGTTGAATAAGTAAATTAAAAATTGAATCCGGTAGGTACGTGCCAACATTAATTTTCAATATTGTGAATTACTTGAAAATAGATTATGAACAGGAACTTAGTTGAATAATATTATACTTACTTATAACACACAGTATTTAAATTAATCATTAAAACCAACTTGACAATACAACAAGAGGAGCATGATGTACACAATGTGGAGAAATATAAAAACGGTTTTGTTTTAACGAGAATAGGCTAAATGGCAAATTTGAATATGAATAATTGAATATAGGCAAAGTTTAAATTTAAAAATCTTATTCGTCCCTGCGCCGTTCGTCTTCTAGTTGCCTATTTTATTGATTTCGCCGGACACTTTGAATACAATGTACGGTGGGCAGTGGGCAGTGGGCAGTGGGCAGCCACTCTTCCGCTGCGTTAATGCAAAATAATGGTAGGCTTTAATTACCGGGCAGGTGGCGATACAGCGGCACACGTGCGCTGTGCGAGAGGAACGGTCGCTGTCACTGAACGTTCCCACCGAAGGAAGGCGATACCGCACTGCCCTGTGCTTAATTCCTTCTGAAATGACCCCGTCATTTGTCTACTATCTAGCATTGTCAATTAGCTACCCTCATCCGACTTAATATTCATGATGAAGTTACGGTTGGAACACGTGCCCCGCTTGGCCACTGGACAACTCATGAGAAAAACCATTCTTGTCATTTCCGACGT
Organism: Limnephilus lunatus; assembly: GCA_917563855.2. NCBI lineage: Eukaryota > Metazoa > Arthropoda > Insecta > Trichoptera > Limnephilidae > Limnephilus > Limnephilus lunatus. The sequence continues at coordinate 2,864,315 of OU830604.1, forward strand.
TTTAACTAAAACTTCCTTGAAATTAATTAGTGACTAATCTATGTGGGAAACTTAAACAAACACACTGTCATTATTAGCCGAAGCCATCAGCTTTTGAATACAACTTGTACCTACCTTCTTCAACGCTGAAAGTGATAATTTTTTAGGTAAAACTTCTTTACGCACGCTTGACTTGGGGAGTAAGCTGGTGAATGCGTGACGATAAAGTTACGAAAAGTGTGATCGGGTGAGGCGAACGGAAGCTGAGAGGGAGATATAAGTTAGTGAAGATAGAAAAGAGAGTTTTTCTTTCTCTCATAGCCAGTTACGTTTCATATATCGACTCAGTGCAGGCCTATTGTCCTAAATCTCACTTTTTTTTTCTATAAAGTAAAGTTTCAAAAGTGAAGTAAAATTTCTATAGCCTGTGATCCGCTGTGATTTGGTTTTCGGATGAAACGGAAATGACGATTACTGCACCTGCGACGAATCAACTGCGCTCATTGACCGCTTTTTTTATGATGTCACTTTAAAAGACTCCTATTGGTTAAGATATGAAACGGAAATTACTTTCGCTACTTAATACGAAATTACTTTTTACGGTCGCTTTGATTATGACATCACTTTTCAAGTATTGGTTGAGATTGTTTTAATTAAGTTTCGCCACTACCGCGTGTACTGCATTCGATTTTTTTTTAAATTTTGTTTATGAATATCGCAACTGCTTCCGGCTGGAGCCAGTGAGACTATGACATCCCCCATTGGGGTATGTTGTGAGGCTCCCCAGTGTGTATTCAGATCTGGTCACCAAACACGGCTAATGTCATTTCAAGCAACGTTTCAATTCTGAATGGTGGTCTTACACCAGGGCGATAGGTACTAAGAGGATCTTCGACTAAATAGTGTTCTCTGTTATCATAACATATTATAACGCTTTTATCATGCATACATCATACTTTGTCTTATATAAACCTAGTATATTATTGAAGTATTACACGAGTACATACCTAATTATTTTGTATTTATTTTCAATATTATCTCATTGTACTTCTAATAACAACTTATACTACAGCGATATTGTTTTTATGTAGGTACTCATACATTCTATTTTGTTCTTAATATAATAGGTACCTACTGTATATCTCATGTACCACTTTTGTTGTAAAAGCCACTTCAGCGCGTTTAGTAGGTGATTTATAAGTACTGGAAAGGTGATCTTCTTAAGTATTGGAGTGTTATTAGATGTATTTTCACGCCCCTGATACAAATATGTCCAAAAAAAAATTGTGTGTTGTAGTTTAAAAAAAATATAGGTTCATATCCAAATAGAGTTTTTAAAACCAGATTAATCCAATAGGATCAATTCTGAACAGGCAATCGAGGGTAAAGAAACCCCACACATTTGGTCCCACATACACTTGTGTCATTCACATTCATAAATCGTCTCAAACAAACCACAATGTCATTCATTGACGTGACCCAACTTGATCGCAGCGTGTCTTTTTTCACCGTCTATTCTTCAATCCACATACGCGTCTCGTACTCCCCTGACACCCCTTCTGACCGTCAATCTAGATCAAATCATCCCCTTTGGCTTTCCATTATTTTGGATTCCTTTTTTCCCACCTCTTACACTACGAAAATCTGCACATTCTAATAAAATATCTAAAAAAACGAGTGTGCTTTAGACCACACGACTGAAGCAAAACTTCACTGACTTATAAAAGAAGAAATAAAATGTGCGCGTGCACTGCGCTCTCTTGCTCCTACAGTGTGATCCAGACAATAGGCCTGCACTGTGTCTTAGATATACGAAACGTAACTGGCTATGAAAGAAAGAGAGAAAGGAAATGTGTGCTCGCACCTCTCTCTCTTGCCCCTACAGTAATAATCGAAATGTAACTCTCTCTCTTTCTATCTTCACTAACTTATATTTCCCTCTCAAATTCCGTTCGCCTCGCCTGATCACACTTTACGTAACGCTCTCACCACGCATTCACCAGCTTACTCACCAAGGCAAGCGTGCATAAAGAAGTTTTACTTCAAAAATTAAAACTTTCAGTTTATCCCTAAAACCAAACAAATACAAGTAACATAAGCATGTACCGTAACACGGTATGGAAAATAAAAACAACAATTAATATGTTATTATGCAATCTTAATTGCGGATTCCAAGCACGCCTTTGTTATATCTGTTTGCAATAGAATACGAGTCCTCGAAAGGTTTAATTACTTCCATCCATAAATTACTTCACGTCTTCCAATGCACATGTATTTTGGATGAATGCATTTTGATCCATTGCTGCCAAATTGCCAATTAGAATTTATACCTGGCTTCTCCAGGATGACTCAGCTAAAGAGCGAAGCGGGCACGAAGCAGAAAGGCATATTCTAAAATCCCCCACAAAATGTGAAAGAATATTTTGGTATATGTTAAAATTCCACTTTTTTGTTTGTTGGCGTGTTTTTAATTAACGTGAATCTGGGATTTGTAACCTCATGCGTTATTCTCGAAGCTCACAAATAAGGTAATACTTATTTTAACGGACGGATTGATGACTTTAAAACGTAGACATTAGGTTGAAACGCTGTGTTTATTCTGCAGACATTTTAATGGGAATTGCTCTGAGGGGCTATCGTCATTGCCCCCTCCAAACGCTTTCTCAACATAATTTGTACATGGTTGACATTTCCGAATGAGAACGGACTCTCTTTACAAATTATTCTTGTGACGAACAGCTGGACATTGGAAAAATATGTCCATTTGTATATAACATTTTAATGGCCGAAATATTAAATATTTTTTTAGCCGAAAGATTAAATATTAAGTAGTTCAGTGCCTCACTAGTATCGGCTTAGAAAATTACTGCGAAAATAAGAATTCGCTCCCGTATAATTAACCAAAGTTCAACCAGAATATATTTGTACAAAAATTGCTGAATAATAATGTATCTACCGAAGTAACTTGATGCACATATAAAATATCATCATTATAATATTCCGTCTTTTTAGCTTAATCTATATTATTTACTTTGGTTTTATATATTTTTCAATTGCATTCTTTCACGTACTTACTATACTTTTCATATTCAACTGTTTTTTTTTTTTTTTTTAATTATTGTTTTTATATCTTGCTAGAGCAATCCCGACAGGAGGAACATACAATAATTCATGGGTGGGAGGAAATATTTTCAATTTTACATAGGAATTTAGATATTAAAAATATAAGGTTCACATACAATATAGACGAAAAATAAAAGACAGGTTGAGTAGAACAAACAACAATAGAAAACAATTAAAGAGAAAAGGAACAAGGTTATACAAATATGGATGATTAGGTACAACTAAATGGAAAAGAAAAGAAGAGAAAAGGAAAGGAAACAAGACAATTGAACATGACAAGAAAATTACATAGTTTCATTCTTAAACGTACAAAATATTCTTTTAAAGCATTACTCTGACTCATTACTCTGTTCTTTCATATTCTTTTATATTCACTTACTTTCTTTTATATTTTTCAATATTATATTATTTTATATTCTCTCATTTATTGTTCTTTTTAATTCTTTTATATTTCATGTTTTATTGTAGGTACTGTGTATAAAATCGACCACACATAATTAACAATTCAATTAATAAAGAAGAATTAAAAAAATATATCAGTAAACTAAACTATAAAGAGGAGAGACTACAAAACACTTTTTTTATCAATGTGAAGGAATTTTTGTTTCTATAATAGAGAAGTCCAGTCCATTTTTTTTTATTTTTTTTTATGAAAAATGACCTTTTAACTTAAATTACTGCATATTTTTTTTTTTTTTTAGAGTGAGTTTTAATAGTTAAAATAATTTTCAAAGTTTTAATTTTTGGAGATCCCTCGAAAACACCCATATCTATGGTGAATTTTGTGACGTCATCTACTAAAATAACGATTCACTATTTTATGATTAATAATAATAATAATAATAATAATGATTTATTGTTTTTCTTTCTTTACAAACATCTAAAGATAATGATATCCTCACTGGGATTTCCCGTGCTGAGGATTTCATTTACATATTATAATTTAATTATAAGAAATTAATATGAATTTGTTATAAACGTATAGGTATCATGTAGTATTTTGTTAAATAATTAAAAATTAAATAAAATTGTGTTTTTTTTTTATAATTCTGATCAGTAGATTCGGTTTTAGTCTGTATTTGATATCAGTATATTTTCTATTTCTGTTCTCCCTATATTTAGTATCCAGCTTTTTATTTGAGATTTAAATGTTATACTGTTGAGGTTTTTAAGTGAGAGTGGTATTTTATTGTAAAGTTTAATACCATAATACAAGAAGCTTTTTTGCCCAAATGTTGTGTTAGTAGTTACTTGTTGGATATGTTTTTGACCATGAGATCTAGTGTTTCTAATGTACGTGTAAGTTGTCATTTCTTGGGTTTTGTACTTATGAATATAATATTGTTATATTGGTTATATATGATTGTTATGTTGGTTTTCTTGAATCTCACATAGATTTGCGCAGGCGCGCGGCCATCTTGTTTATTATAACGCGTTGATTGGCTAATGGCTTATTTATTGCAAATGGCATGGCGAAATCAAATTCTTTGCAAAACAATGAATGACGTTGATGAATTTTACTTACAGCTTAATGTTTTTGATGATAATTTTCGTTTAAATGATTAATTCACTGTGATATTAGTGTAATTCAACATAAGTACCAATGCTGCCTTTACTTTTTTTCAGTTTTAGTCCTTAAATAATGTTTTGTTAGTGATTTAGTTTCGTTCGGTTTTTAGGTTACTGACATTACATAATCAAAGGTTACTTCTCTATAATTTTTATGACTTTTCCGCGTGAATTTAATAAAACTTCCATAAAAGTAATATTATTTAATAATTTAAAAGCCTTATGCATATGTAAATAAATACAAATTCGAGAAATCAACGCATTAATTGCGTAAAACCGAGTCCAAGATGTCGGATTTTTTCAGTTATTTTTTCGGAATTATTATAATATTTTTTTATCGTTTTTAATTGTATGAACGAGATAAAAAGTGAAGTGACAGTTTTATTCCAAATTCATAAAGTAAGAGGACTGTATTTTTTAAATTTTGAATTTTCCTAATTTTTTCGACCATTTAATAGAATATGTTTACAGTCGGCTGTTTTTTTTAAATTTTTTCATTTTGAAACTTAAAATACTGCATTTTTCAAACACAATCGTATATGTCAGATACAAAAATCTAAAAGGCAATTCTATCAACTTTCTATAAAGGTATATGCTTTTACGACATCTTCAAAAATAAGAAATATATAGAACATTCGCTTGTGTCATACCTAAATTCCTTTATAAATGACCCAAATGAATTACAGTGAATCACCAGGTGAATTTTCCATCGTGACGTCACCATGACAGCATTACACAGCATACCAACTTAACGCTGTGTTTTAACGAGAATATTAAAAATGCACTTTTTAATATTTTTTTTAAAAATGTACGTTTAATATTATTAAATAAAAGTTATATATTCAGAATCAGCGTTTATTGGTCTATATGAACATATTTTTTTAAAGCCATAATATTTTTCACTGGAGTTCCTTATTTGGACGGCGGTGTGCAGTAGCACCTTTCCTTCCAGTGCACCCTTTCCTATATATTTGATCATCTTATTAGTATTTGTGTTTTCTTCTTCGGGGTCGCTAGATACCACGTTCTTTTGTGTTTTCTTTGCCTATTCATTTTAGAGTGGTTTGAAGATTGGATATTGATTTTGCAAAAAAATATTTTTTTTTTTAATTTCGTAGGATTTGACTCTTGGTCCGTTGAATGTCTGGCCGCTAAGGTTTGTCAGGCACTTTATACACTTAGATCAAAGAAGACAGATGGTCCGTGAATTTTTCTTTTAATGTTGAAACTGGTTTATGAAATAAATAAATATTTTTTTTGCTATCTCATTCTCTCGCAGTCCAAATCCTTTAGATGTATGTGTTTGTCTATTTTAAAGGGACAAACACATACATTCCTCGCTCGCTTCCGTTTCATCGAGTTTCAAATCACACCATTTTTAAATTTTTTTCCGGTTTAGGCAAATATTCTAAGACATTCTGTATTTTTATTTTTTTTATCGTATTTTTGAAACCCTGGCGATTTTTTGAAAATTCCAATCCGAAAAATCAGACCATTTTTTATAAACCGGAAAGACGGGACATTATTTTATGGGTGCAAAAAAACGATAATTACGTTGCCGAAAATCATTTAAAAAAAAGAACGTTTTCCACACGAATAGCAATAAATTGTACGGGGTTCTCCGTAACATCTGTAAAATCACCGCCATCTTTATCAAAAAATCGAACCAATGGATAAGTTCGCATGGAACAAATAATAAATCTAGTGAACGTTAAACTCAAATTCAAAAATTCGCCGGAAATCAAAGTGTTGCCATATAAAAAAAAATCAGTTTGGAATTTTACAAAATTAAGGAAACATAATCGGAGACGGGACATTTTCATGTAGTGACGTCACCAGCTCAAATAATGGATTTATTTTTCTACTAGCTGGGTTACCCGGCTTCGCTCAGGACAATAAGATAGTGTTCTGGAATGTTGCACAATGATGTTCCCGATTCCCTATTCCTGATCATTCCACGACATACTCCGCCACTCCTTCCACAACTTTCTACAGCTCTATGGAACCTTCTAGAACTTTCCGGAAGACTGTTCTAGAAATTTCAAGAGGGCGAAACTTTTAGCCCTTATATCTTTAAAAGCAGGCCCTTTAGGTAAAAACGGATACCCTTATTCCCTAGGGGGGATAGAGATCTACCACACCATATAACTCCCTTGATCGAACCGGGACTCGTTTCTGATTTTTTGCGAGCTGCACGTTTTTTTGGACTTTCTTTTATAATATATGCCATATTCAAATAAATAAAATGTTACTCCTTACATGTCCTTTCCCGTGCGTTCCCCCCCAGCGTTCCACTTCCATCTTCCCCACCACCGCTCTCCCGCTCCCCCGTCCCGCCAACCCCCCTGGCACTGCTTTTCTTGACTCCTCTCCCGACCGGCCCGTAACCGAAACTTTTTTCTAATACTAACAATTTTAAACTCGTGATATCTTTCTAATTAATTATCCTAATTGAAAAATTCAAAAAGTTAAATAAAGGTATTGAAGCTGTCTTGAATATGAAGTAATTTATTTTGATAAGGATTAAAACCAAGATACAAATAAAGAGCCTTTTCAAGAGGCGACATTTAAATTAAATTTTTAAAATAAAATAATACTTATTGTAGCATAACCATAATAGTTAGACATATGCTGTTGCGACCTTTTTTGTAAATAATGATGTGTTATATAAAGTCGTAGTACATTATTTTATTCTATCATCAATAGTTTTCGCAGCGCACGCGATTTAAAGAATATTTTAGGTAATTTTTTTACACCTTGGGTTACATTATTGAAGTTTTAGTAAGGATGCATATATTTTTTTAAAATATAATATAGCCTATGTCACCCAGGGATAGTGTAGCTTCCCAACAGCGAAAGAATTTTTCAAATCGGTTCAGTAGTTTCGGAGCCTATTTGATGCAAACAAACACACAAACAAACAAACAAATAAACAAATATTACCTCTATTTTTTAGTGTAATAATAATAGTGGATAGTAGATAAATAAAAAAACTATATTTATATTTCTAAAAAATTTTACTAACATTTTCGCAATCTTATTAAAAAATCTATCCACATGATTTTTTCCAAGTCGTTATGAAATCCATGCAAGTGGCATATTGTCATTGGGTAGATGTCGTAATTAAATACCTTCATCCATTTGAATTCACTTTGGTTTTCTTCATTGTATATGAATGATGTGGAATCTTGGAAGGTAATATTAACCACTTAAAATTTTTCTGAAATTCGATGACATTATAGCACATACGAAATAAATGCTGGTCTTACTTCAGTTCCTGGATAGAAAGGTTATAAAAGTCAAATTATTATTAGTATTGTTTTTTTAAAACATTTGAAGTTTAATTAATTTCTTCGTTTTATTGGAAATTTGAAATGCTGTAAAGGGTAATAAATCTAAAATTTAGTTAAATATGTAATTTTTCTCCGGTTTTGAAGTGAAAACTTCTTTAGCACTATTGTGATTTGAAACAAAAAATAGCGACACTAAAAAGAGACAAACACATACATCTATGGGGTTTAGCTTACGAGAGGATGAGATAGTATAATCGGTCTCCTCTTTGTGCAGTGCATCGTAGCCTCCCCACTCTTTTTTGTCTTTCTATCTTCATATTTCTAGAAAAATATGTGCGTCGTTTACAAAGTGAATTTTAAGAGGATTTAAAAAAAAAGAAAAGTTATTAAAAAAAATTACAAATAATGTTAAATATTCTGTAAATTCTATTCAATGTTATTTTATAACAAAAAAATCATAATTATAGGTGTACAAAAACAGCACATATGATTTTTTGAAAAAAGCTCTCTCAAACATTTAAAAATTTTCCCATTACAGCATTTCAAATTACCGTGATAGATATTATTTCAGCTCATCATTTTCACGGGTCTGCACTAGTACAAATATAAAAGATGACTGTATTTTGTTGGTGCTTTTCTTTGATTGCATGTCGTATATTCGTTGTGTTTGACAGTGTAAGCCAAAACAATGGCAGTGGGTGAAGTAGGAAGTGGGTGATCGGGCCTACAGCCAACATCCAACATCCAGCAACCAGCTACCAGCTACCAACACCCCCGAGTATATCGTGTCCGGCATGGGCCCGGGCGGTGGGAGATATCCCATTTAATTAAGCCGCTTAACCCGCATAGGATATAAATTCCCACCGATACCTCTTTAATCAGAAGTCGTTACAGGGTGTCGGTCAATTACGACGGGCACCATTGTCGCACTTGACCGCACAAAACCAAATTGAATACTTAACTAAGTGCAATACACGCGCATAAATAGCCGCCGGAGTAACGAATTAATTCATTCTAACTGTTTGTGTGCATATGTATGACCAAACGCTTAATTGAATATTAACATAACCTGTGATGACAAAGCCAGTAAACGCAGTACTTTATGCAGTTTGTGGATAGAATTTGAGTCAATAATCTTCCAGAAGGATTTTCTAAAACACAAACATCAAAAGTCTAATATTCTACGGAATAATTGTTACCAATGATAAATTCAAGATTACTTCGATGAATGTTTCTTTGTTTGTCCCTTACGCGTTCCTAAACCAATCGTCCGATTGCGATGAAACGTTTTTGATTTGTTGTGTGCATGCCCGCGATGATTTATATTTGTAACGGTGAGCTCTGGCGCTATGATATTATTTCCAAAACCATTCTTCCGATTGCGATGAAACATTGTTGGGGTGTTGTGCGCACATCCGTGAAGGTTTCTATATATAATGGTGAGCTCTGCGTTATAAAATTTGTATTAAAAATTTACAACAGATGGGAAGGCGGGGAAGGTGAAAGGGGAACGTGGGGGTAAGGGGACGCGGGAGGGGAACGGGGACGCATTAGAAAATACTGTCATGGGAGGAGTGACTGAGGAGTGGGAGACGAGAGAGGGGGAGAAGGAGGGATTGCAAAGGAGACATACTAGCGGTAGGGGATAGCAGGGGATAAATTTGGAAAAATCCATGCTTTTCACACAGTATGTGGCATATTCACGCATCTATTCGTATACGTATACGCACCTGAAAGAAAAAACAAAAAAAAAATCGGAAGAATCCAAAAACACGTCAAAAAAAAGAATTAAAACACAAATAGCACTGCAACGAGTACTCGCTAGTATATTCTATTATTCTCCATGACATGTGTTGAATTAGTGGAACAGCAATCATGAAGTAAAATATGCTTTTAAAAACATTGATGTCAACATGTTAATATTATTATTGAGGTATGTTATTATAGCCTTCTTGTGACTATATTCCGTGCAATTGAGTACATCCACTACTTCCGAGAACTTACCCAATTGATAATGAAGGAAAGGAAAGGGACGTGATGGAAGTCGTCACACATTATGGCTTCGCAATCTACGTCTTTGATATGAGTAAAATTCCGCGGAGATGTTTCAGGTTGTATCTAAACGGATCAGAATAAGAAAAATAAATAAAAAAACAACATTTGAAGTGATGCTGCTAAATTCGATGCTGTCGATTTATTAAATAATATCCTTTACCGACTTTTAATCAACACACCAACAATACCAATTACCTTTTACAAATTAATCGAGTTTAACCAATTTTGATATGATCGTCTCAAGTTCAGTACTCATTTACCATGTGCTATCTATATTGTGACGTCTTCGATACTCCTTAGTTCGTACATACCTTCAATCCATTGAAGCATCTAATGACGTTAGCGTGTGGCTTGCATTCTTTTCAAATATGCATTATTCGGTATTTTCTTTGGTAATTTCATGCTTTATTGTCTCGTACTCGTATCAAAACTCTAGTGCCTTATTTATACAATTAGTCTTCATTCGATTATTCTTTACCAATATTGTTTCTAATACCAGATTGCTATTATTACATTTAAGAAATTTCAATATGTTTTTTTTTAGATTAGCTCCACTACGTAATACTAGAAGTCAGGATTTATTTCAGTGCAGAATTTCTGGAACTAACTACCATATGTATTCCTCTAATATACTAATGGAGGGAAATAATTATACCAAGTTTGTGGACATCTTCAATTTATCTTCAAACAAATACAAAATACTGTTACTGAGACAGTTCAGTTATATACAATAAATACATAATATTTCTTTGTAAAAGAAATATATATCTACATATTATATTTCTTTGTAAAAGAAATATAAAGTATTTACATTTTATTAAATTTGTAAATTTCTTACGTAAAAGCCCCGAAAAGGGGCGTAAATAAATAAATAAACAGGACGAAGATCTTCTTTAAGGATTCTGTATAGAATATGTTTTTAGGAAAGGAAATAGAGAAAGTTCTAGAAAGGAAAAAGGTTTGAGGAATGGGTAAGAATCTGGGTGTCAGTGTGTCCAGGAGTGACGGATGTATTAATCCATCCCTCCCACTGGGGTGCAAGGTGAAATTCCTAGAGAGTTCTGCTTGAGAGGTCAAAAGATCTACCTCAACTAGTCTCTCCCGATCCGGCCTCCCACTTGGTGGGCTGACGCATCCACCGCTAAAACCAAAAAAAAACCTCACCCCTTGAATCCGGGCACCCCTGCTAAATCACCAACTATCTATACCGAAAATATCTATCACACCGAAAAATGAGAATACTTAAAAAAATTCTAATGGACATAAAAGGAGAACTTTCGCGAATCCTAAAATAGGATCTGATTCCTATTTGCTGAACGTCGACTTATTCCAACAAGGGTGAAGAAATAAAGGATCCGCTGCCATGTTCAAGGTCCGGACGAATCAGTGATACAAGATATTTATGTCCCCATAAAGGTAGAACTAGGTAGTACGAGGCAATGGCGTCCTGGGGGACCCCCCCGCCCGGGCCCCGACAAACGGCGAGATGTTTCCCAATCGCCGGGGTCTGCGGGGCACCGTATTTCAGCGGCCGTACCGCCCACTGCTGGTCACCTTGCTTCTTCCCTCCCATCTACCCTACACTGGTCTACCTTCCATTTCTAGATACCTTCTCTCAACCCGTGCTTCGTACATACATACATACCTTTTGTAGTCCCTACCTATGTAGTTACAATACTAGCAACCTAGGCAGCCGTGAGTACATTCTTGTATATAGATAATAAAAAAATTTGAATAGAATTTTGTCTAATAATTTTTCAACAATTTTAGCAATTACATCAATCAATAATGCTAGTATTTTCACAAAATATGCTTCTGGTGCCCGTTCCTGTAGGAGGATGGGTATCAATTTCATTGCAGTCTGCGTCATCTCTGCGGAACTGGACTCCGCGGAAAGCAAATTTATTAGATTCACAAATTTCTGGTAACAAAACATTACATTTGTCACAATTTCAGGAATTTAAAACCCGCGGAGACTAGCGGCGTGACGCTACAAAGTAGCTGAAGCCGCGCTGCCAATCAAGCAGGGCTTTTTGAAGGGATAGTGTTTTATTCATTTTTAAATGGTGATTTATTAATTCTACGTGTAAATTATATATAACTAGCTGGGTTACCCGGCTTCGCTCAGGACAATTCGAGAGTGTTCTGGAATGTTCCAAAATGATGTTCCCGATTCCCTATTCCCGAACATTCCACGACATACTCCGCCACTCCTTCCATAACTTCTAGAGCTCTATGGAACCTTCTAGAACTTTCCGGAAAACTGGTTTAGAAATTTCAAGAGGGCGAAACTTCCAGCCCTTATATCTTCAAAAGCACGCCATTTAGGTAAAGACGGGTACCCTTTTTCCCTTGGGGGGATAGAGATCTACCACACCATAATACTCTTTTTTTCTTGTACTTTCTTTTATTATATACATATATTGTTAAACTTTTTTATTCAGAATTTATTGACCTACAAAAATATATTTATTTATTTATTTAAAGGCCATAAAATGACTTTAACGTTAAAGAGATACGTGAGATCATAAATATACCAGTGATACCCAGGAGGGTATCAGTTTTATATTAAGAACAAAATAAGAATGTATGATTACACAAAAATAATATCTCTGAAGTGATACACTTGTTATTAGAAGTACAATGAGCCAACATTGAAAAGAAATACAAAAGAAATATGTACTCACTCATAATATACTAGGTTTATAATAAGACCTGCCATAAAACAAAGTACGATGTATGTATGATAGAATCTAGTATTTAGGTACAGAGTTTATGAAGAATGATATTTTTCACGGAATTTCCTTATTATAATAACAAACTACAAATCTCTTCATTCTGCTTCCGAAAACATGCTTTTATATTATAATACATTTCCGTTCGATTCATGTGAATAGCTGTCTTCTCAGTCTTCCCGATATAGTCGGCAACAAAGCCTTCCTACCACCAGACCCACCCCCCTTCCCCATACTGCTTTACTTCCCGGTGAAGAGCTCTGGATATAATATATATTCTCGGTACTTCTGGGACATGGTATTCATTAGTGATCATGGCAAAACAGAGTTCATCATACATTGGCGGATTTCTGGATGCAGATTTGCATGGGGCGGAATCCGAATGTAGTGACACTATTATTATTGGATAAGCGATCATTATTTTAATATGAATTATTATGTAAATTAAAAAAAAATTAAAAATCAGATGAAACCCTAATAAAGTCTCATAGTTTATAACATTTTATTTTTTTTCAATATATCTCTTTTTTTGCATACAAACATAGTCATTATTAGTGATTTTCTTTTCAAAGCATCTAACTATTAAAGTTATTAATTAAATCTTTCATTTGACTTTGCGTAGGTGCTTTCAATATGTTGTATTTTCATAGAAGTGCGAATTTCAAAAGAAACCCTTTTACCAGTGGCGGTCCGTAAGTTTTCAGTGAGCTAGGGTGCTAAGATAAATGCGACATCACTGACGTTGTTGTAGCTGAAAATGATTTCTTTTTTTTCAAAAATTCAACTTTTTGTTTGAAGATCTTTCGGTATGATGTGGATGCGGCGCATCCATTGACTGAAATAATCCAGAAGATCTTCATACAAAAGTTAAAATTTAAAAAAAAAATTTAATTCATTTTCAGCTACAACTAGCTACTACTTTTATTTTTCACTCACTCACGGACCACCACTGTTTTTTACGTATTTTAAGGTTGCAGTATAAAATATATATTTTTTAAATATTTCATAAGGATTGACAATAGTTTAATGTCATGAACAAATTGGCAAAATATTTCCTCCTTGGAAAATAGTAAGTGTGTATTTTTAATAGTACCTACTTAGAAATTCATTTGTAAAATAGGCTCGTGGTTTTTTGTCGTGTTGTAGGTGTGCACTGTTTTTTTAATGTTCGTAGTTAACCTATTTTTAAGGTTTTTTTTCTTTTTCTGAAAATACTGGTACATTTTCTATATCATTATATTGTAAAAGAAATTGTACAATGTGCGTGCCGCTAAAACTCGGAAACGAGTTCGGGTACGATCAAGGGAGTTATATCGTGTGGTAGCCCTCTATCCCCCATCCATGAAGAAGGTTCCCGTTTTTCCCGGTTCCCGTTTTTTGAAGGACGTGCTTTTTAAGAAATAAGAGCTGGAAGTTTCGCCTTCTAGAAATTTATAGAACAGTCAATTCAGGAGTATTCGAGATCATTCCACAACAATCCAGAACATCCTGGAATGTTCTGGAACATTTTGGACAATTCGAAGCCTTTTTTGGTGGGGGTATATAAAGCAAGATCCGTCGTGGGTTGTAACATCAGTTCAATCTCGTAACAGTTCCCTGAGCGAATCCCGGGAACCCCAGCTATAACTGAAAATAAAGAAGAGTATCCCAGTGTGTTTTTTTTTAATTGAACTTATATTAAAAAGTGTAATAATTGAGCTGTTTTTTATTTAGAAAAATATTTACGCTTTCGAATTTCGACCACTGGTATGAAAAAGAGAAATAACACAAATTGGTTGACATTAAAATCTTGAAAATTCCGACAATCTATGTGTAATTTTGATTTAAAGTTTTTTTTTTAAAGGAAAGGTGCTTCTTTAGATAATTTTTCATTTACTTCAAGGTTCTGCTCAAAACGAATGAACTTTCCAGTCTGTTTTTCAATTATGGTGTTTACTTTCCAAAAGAGTTTAAGAAGGTGTCTTTTTGCCATATTGGGCCTCGATATCTTACTTTCCCTGAGATCTCTCGAAATTGCAACAATTATTAATCTCACGTCATAAATAATTATCCCTGCGAATGTGTATCCCGTTGTTTATCGATCTTATCCGGGCTGGTCTCGTTAGATTGACTCCGACCGCACAAGGGGAACAAGGCACCGAGCCACCGAGCCGGGGGCGAGTGCCGAGTACCTCATTAAACTGCGTTAGTGCTTAGCTAAATTTATATTGGCTATTGAGGCTTTTGGGCAAAGCTAACAGGCCACTGGACCGTCGCATTTCAGGCGAGGTCTGCGTACAAAGGGAACTTGCCGTTGTGGGAGCGCGCCTGTTAGCCAGCCCGCTCACCACTGAGGGCCGGACAAAAGTCTCTCGTTGCCTGTAACTACTATTTATACATTTTTAAATTAAGATCAAGCCATACTAAATAATGCAAAATCATACAAAATCATACTTTTGGTTTTGAAAATTTGATCGCTTAGAAGTATTATAGATGCTTCAATTAAATACTGTGTGTAGAATATATTTTGGCCCTTAAAAATATCGTGCACAAAAATCGTAGAAAAAAATAAATTATAAGGTCTATAAAAACCATTTAGAAGTCCAAACTCTCCTATTTACAAATCTCTTTTCGGATATGGTTTTATTGTTTAATATGGCAAATTTAGTTTCTTTTATGATAATCGCAAAAAAAAAAAAAGAAATTTTACGCCCAAACCTCACAAAATAAAATATAATATGCAATTTCGCATTGTTATTTTTGACATCACGGCGACAATACGGCAGTCGACGAATTTGTAATATCAAAGTGAACCTTATACCGTCCACCGAAGAACGACTGGCATCCGCCCCTATTTTCTGTCACTATTCCTCCGGACGGAGCGGAGAAACGACGTGTTAGGCTCCGCGCCGCTTGTTTTCGTGAAATCAATTTAAAAATTCCGTTGTATTACAATAAACAATGCATAAAAATGGAATTAATGTTTTTTACAGGCCTTTACGAAATCAACAAGTAAAAAAAGTTTTCAAATATCTTTTCCAATCTTTCCAAAAGCTTTTTCTCAAGTATTTTTAAACTCCTCCCATAAAGGGGCTTGAATTCCGATTTCGATTTTTTTCCTGTACTAGTGTTCGCCGTAATGAAGACAATTTTAGCGAAACTCAATCGAAAATCTGAAATAAAAAATCAGAATGAGAGACGGTTACATCTAGTATTTGAACCCAGGACCTATACCTTGCCGGCGCAATGCTCTACCAACTGAGCTATTGTATCCCTCTCCGATTCGGTCAAATTTAACTGTATCATTTTTAGACTAAGAACTACCAATATTATCTTATTTTTATTGGCTGCTATCTTTACGTGTGACTGCAAGATTCAACACGAACTAAATGCTATCTAGATAGTGTCTTGGATAAATTTATCCATTTTTATTTAATTAAAATGTGACATCTATTGAGTTTATTGCAAGTATAGGATGAATATTTATTTTTATTTTCAAGTTAATGAGTAAAACCTCGAATTGTAATACTTAATTAACGAAACTCAATCGAAAAATTGAAACAGAAAAATCAGAAAAAGATACGGTCACATCAAGGACTCGTATCCAGATATTTCTTTTTCAGATTTTGGATTAATGGTTCGAGTTTCGCCTTCGTAGGCGAATATAATAAATTCTGTCTTCGTGGTTTTACTAATTTAGTTAATAGGTGCTGTATATACAATTATTTAAAATATTTCTATTTTTGAGACTGACAATATTCATGGTGGAATTCCATTAACTGAATTTCAGTCTTAAGATGGCCTTAACAGGCTGAAACCGGTAACGGTCAATAAATTGAAGTGAAAATAAGTGTTATATTTATTTTATTATATAATATACTAGCTGACCCGGTGACTTCGTACCGCCTCAGGATCAATAACTGTTGTTTTAACTTATAAACTGAATTAAATTCAGTTTCTTATTTGTTAATCAATTATTGTAAGGTAAAAATTACACAACGAAGCAATTATCGATGCGCAGCTGTCCGTGTTTTATTTTTGTCAGTATCAGAGATGGAGTTGTAGGTATATGGATTTATATTTTTTGTGATTTTCTTAGTTTTCCCCTGACTTATAGGAATTGTGTTTCATTTTCTTTATACGTACGAGGGAAAATTATTATCCCTATTGTATTTTTCCTTTGGAGGGGTGCAGACATACGTTCAACGTTTATCTCATTTTTGACTATTGACATTTAGTGTGTAAAAAGAGGGGCAGCATTATATGTTTAAGAACAAAGGCAAAACAATCAGCGCATTGACATTTGACGTTTTTGATTTTTAGAAATCACTCGCTATTCAATATTATACTTACTACAATATTGCTGCATCTCTTTCAAAAGATGAGAATTCGTTCCAAACAAAATGTATGAGGAAAAGAATTTAATTTATAATTTTTTTTTCCTGAATTTTTCCGATGTTTAGCTTTTCTGCTCTTCGGGGCGGAGACAAATCCAAAAAATCAAATATTATAAAAATCGGTCCAGCCGTTTTTGAGTTATAAATGGTGTAACTGGCAAATTATTACAATACTGTTCTCTCAAGTCTTTTAAACAAATACGCTCCTACTTCTACAAAAACTCGGCGACTACGAAAATCTGATGACTGGTTTGACGAAGAATGTCGGGGCCAGAAAAGATCAATGCGCAAATTGGAGAGGGCCTACAGACACTCGAGAGTTATTACGCGGGACGATTGGATACGGGCCCAAAAGAATATACGTTATTAATTCGTTCGAAAAGGTCTGAATATTGGACAAGTAGGATCGACTCTGAGCGTCAAAACCCGCGAAGTCTGTGGAGCTCAATAAAGACGGTCGGGGCCGACGTCCGTGCACAAAATGCAACTGACATAGCTCCGGAAATCTTCTCTAATTTTTTTCTCGATAAAATTAAGTCAATACGCGCCCAAACAGCCTCCGCCTCACCACCATCTTTTACTAAATGCAGTAGCGGAAACTTATCTGCCTTCAAACCTACATCCCTTGAAGAAGTTAGGAAGTTAATACTCTCTTCACCGAACAAGCAGTGCTCACTTGACCCTATTCCAACGTGGTTATTAAAGAAGTATTGCAATGAAATTTCCCCCTTTCTGGTTTATCTTTTCAATAAGTCACTTAGCATGGGTGATTTCCCAAAACCCCTCAAATCAGCCGTCGTAATTCCATTAATAAAAAAACCGCAATTGGACGCTGAAGATCTTTCAAATTACCGACCCGTTTCAAATCTTCCATTAATATCCAAAATCCTAGAAAAAATCACTGCTTCACAGATAATATGTCACTTAAATTCTAATGAACTGCTGACTAAATACCAATCCGCATATAGAAGGTTTCACTCAACGGAAACTGGATTACTACGTTTTTTATCGGATATAACTCTTGCTATCGAGTCGGGTAAACTGGCACTCCTTTCAGTCTTGGACATGAGTGCCGCTTTTGACACGATTGACCATGATTTCCTTATTAAACGATTAGAAGAATCCTTTGGCTTAAACTGCGTTGTAAAAGACTGGCTGATATCTTACTTGGTCAACCGCGTACAAGCCGTTAAAGTGGGGAAAAACCAATCGAAATATGCAACCCTTTCATCTGGTGTTCCCCAAGGGTCTGTTCTGGGCCCACTTCTCTTCATCCTCTTCACAAATGATGTCGCTAAAATTATCGAATCATTTGGTCTTCTATCTCACTGCTACGCTGACGACCAGCAAGTTTACTTCTACTGCTTACCAGAGGAAATAGGCAGTCTTAAAACTCGCTTAACTGAGTGTCCAGAAGCAATCACGCGCTGGATGACCTCAAATAGATTGAAACTGAATCCTGCAAAGACTGAGTTTCTCTGGACAGCCACAAGCCGACGTCAGCATAATATTGATAACTCCCCAATAACCATTTCAGGAAGTGACATCACTCCAAAAACATGCATAAAACTACTAGGTGTCAATCTGGACGCTGATTTCTCCCTTAAAACTCAAGTGAACAGAACTGTAAGCACGGGGTTCGTTCAATTTTTTTTTTTTTTTTACAGTGAATACCGCACAAGAATCTCAACTGCTCCCGTCTGGAGTGAGTGAGACTATGGCATCCCCATATTGGGGTATGTTGTGAGGCTGAAGGTAGTTGGGAGGGGAAGGAGGTGGGGAAGAGGAAGGTTGGGAAGTACCTGGCTATTCAGATCTGGTCACCAAACACGGCTAAAGCCATTTTCAAGCAACGTTTCAATTCTGAATGGTGGTCTTACACCAGGGCGATACTGATAGTATCTTCCACTCTGGAACGTGCCGCAAATATACTATATATTATTTTAAATGAATCAATTGTGAAATAACACAAATTAATCAAATAAAATTTATTTGCGCACGCCGGGTTCGAACCCGCGACCTCCGGATTGTGAGGCAAGAGTCTTAGCCACTGGACTACGGAGGTCGTCAATTAAGGCAAATTAAAGCAGTACAGAGAAACTTGACAACAGAGGCGACTAAATTACTAATCAATTCGTATGTCGTTTCACGTCTAGATTATTGCAACGGAATATATGCTAGTCTCCCGAAATATCAAATCAACAAATTACAATCTGTGTTCAACGCTGCGGCAAGACTCATCACCGGCGTATCTAAATATTCCCATATTTCTGAGCATCTCAAAAATCTTCACTGGCTCAAGTGTCCTGAAAGAATCCAGTTCAAGCTCTGCTGGATGGTATTCAAATCCCTTAACAAAATGGCTCCGGCTTACTTATCGGAAATGTGTATTCCAGAAAATTCCAATTCACGACAATCAACCCTCAGGTCAGCAGCAACAACAGCTATCGGAAGGTTGAAGGAACCAAAGCGCACACCAGATACTAAATTCGGTGAGCGTGCTTTCGGAGTGTCAGGACCTAAAGCCTGGAATGGACTGCCACACGAGTTAAGAACGATCACAGATTCAGCGGAATTTAGAGCTAAACTAAAAACTTATCTTTTCAGACAGTCGTATCCATAAGTAAAAAAAAATAAAAAAAATAAAAAAAACCTTTGAACTTCAGCTTCACGGCTCGCGACATAGTAAATGACTAATTTTGTAAAAATAAAGCAAATTCTTATAATTCTCCAGCCTTTCAAATAAATATTAACTCAACTTTGGCATTAATCTTCTTATAAATGTAAATGTAAAAACAACAGTGATGAGGGAAGCAAAGGTAAAGTCATGCAATGTCCAGTGTTTTGAATATATTGTCCTCCACGTGCAAAGTCGTTCCTTTCCCAAGCATAAACTTTCTAATAAAGTGTGTTTTTCGGAAGTGACCTGCAGGTAAGTATGTTTTTGTATCTTTCTGTAAATAATAAAATTAAATAGAACCCAGGAATTCATAATGAATTGTAAAGCGCCCTTGAGGTGATTTTTCACAAAAACAGCGCTCTACAAATTATTATTATTATTATTAACTAACCCGACTTTGTTTTATACATAAAGATTTAAAATATATCCCGTTGTCGAACACTCATTGAAAGGGTTGCCATTTTCATGATAACGTCAAAATATTTTTGAAAAGAAAAGCTTTTCTATCGCAAAATATTTAAATATTTCTCAAGGCCCAAGGGTTGTGGCGCAAAGTGGCGTGTACTTATATTCTAAAAATAAACTTTCTGTTCTAACGTCATCGTGCGTTTACATTATCCAGCATTATCTTATGATGAGAGCCACGAAATTCACTCTCCAGTCATAACTCTGCAACGGAAAAGATTACATAAGTTATTCGTATGTCGTGTTGTAGATCTTGAGTTCTTCTAAAAAATAAGTTAAAAAGAATTTGGTTCACTGTCGACCGAAGGACTTTGCAAGGACCCATGCAAAAAAGTAACATTTGTGTAGTATGTAAAGATACTACTCACCCCATTTTTCTGCAGTTAGTACATTGTTCGTACTTCCAACGCAGGTTTTTAATCACGTGGCGTGAAAAAATTATAATTAATAAAGCAAAATGTAATTGGAATTACTTATATTTCATTTTTTTCACCCTGCTATGGACACTTTCAGGAATGTTAAACGCATTCCGATGCATTTACAACATTTGTGTGAAACGTAAAAAACATTAAAAATAACATACGACTAATTTTAAAGAGAGCAAAAATCTCGAGAAAGATGTCTTAAATAGTAAACCGTAAAGAAACATCTTTATACATATAATTTATAAAATAATAGAAAAAACGTGTTTATAATAATTTTTTGATTTTTTTCCATTGATGTTATTTTAATATAATTACTGTTTCCGCGTGGCAAATATATCTTCAAAAATAACATATCTCTATTTTTTTAGAAACTTAATAACTTAAAGTGTTATAAAGAGAAATATCTAACACACTATATAAAGAGGAAAGATTTGTTTGTTTGTTTGTTTGTGTGTTTGTTTGCATCGAATAGGCTCCGAAACTACTGAACCGATTTGAAAAATTCTTTCACTGTTGGGAAGCTACACTATCCCCGGGTGACATAGGCTATATTATATTTTCAAAAAAATTAGGGATCCTTACTGAAACTTCAATAATGTAACCCAGAGTGTAAAAAATTACCTAAAATATTATTTAAATCGCGTGCGCTGCGAAAACTATTAATGATAGAATAAAATAATGTATTACGACTTTATAGAACACATCATTATTTACAAAAAAAGTCGCGACAGCATATGTCTAACTATTATGGTTATGCCACAATAAGTATTATTTTATTTTAAAAATTTAATTTAAATGTTGCCACTTAAAAAGGCTCTTTATTTGTATCTTGGTTTTAATCCTTATCAAAATAAATTACTTCACATTCAAGACAACTTCAATACCTTTATTTAACTTTTTTAATTTTTCAATTCGGATATTTAATTAGAAAGATATCACGAGTTTAAAATTGTTAGTATTAGAAAAAAGTTTCGGCTACGGGCCGGGCGGGAGAGGAGTCAAGAAATGCAGTGCCAGGGGGGTTGGCGGGACGGGAGAGCGGGAGAGCGGTGGTGGGGAAGGTGGAAGTGAAACGCTGGAGGGGAACGCACGGGAAAGGACATGTGAGGAGTAACATTTTATTTATTTTAATATGGCATATATTATAAAAGAAAGTCCAAAAAACGTGCAGCTCGCAAAAACTCAGAAACGAGTCCCGGTTAGATCAAGGGAGTTATATGGTGTGGTAGATCTCTATCCCCCCTAGGGAATAAGGGTATCCGTTTTTACCTAAAGGGCGTGCTTTTAAAGATATTAGGGCTGAATGTTTCGCCCTCTTGAAATTTCTAGAACAGTCTTCCGGAAAGTTTTAGAAGGTTCCATAGAGCTGTAGAAAGTTGTGGAAGGAGTGGCGGAGTATGTCGTGGAATGATTAGGAATAGGGAATCGGGAACATCATTGTGCAACATTTCAGAACACTATCTTATTGTCCTGAGCGAAGCCGGGTAACCCAGCTAGTGTTATATAAAACGTTAGAAATTCGGGATTCCGCGGCTTAATGAGTTCAAAATACTCGTACAGCAGTTATTTATTTATCTGTATGTTAGAAAGAAAGAAAAACTATAAAAATACGCGAATATTTCCTGCCTACAATTTACAGGCTAAAAAAACTTTCGATACTGTGGTAGAAACATTTTTCGTATTTTATTAGTTTTTTACGAGAATATTTTTGGTAAATCTAAAAAATTTCACTGTGGCATTCTTATCGTGGTATTTATTTTAAACATTTTTCATTTTATGAGAGCTGTGACATGAACTGGAAGAAAATTAGATAAATAATTAGAATAATTAGTGATTAATTGACTTCCGTGCTACCTGTACTTCCGTTGGTTGAAGCCGGCAGCGGCGGCCAGTTCGGTAGGAGTAGGTAATACGGCTATAATAGAGGAGGGACGGGTATTTAGAACCCGACCAAGCTGCATTATCTGAGAGGGGGGAGAGGGGTAGGTTATGTACATCCGAAACACACTGTACGAGTGATAGATTTAATATTTTCGCTACCGCAAATGGCCCGTAATGTGTTTAAACCGTGTGTTGTGATACCTTTAAGTGAAATTTTGCTGAAATTATTGCTGCAACAACGTCAAGACATCCGTATCTGGCAGCGCCCGTATAAAAATAATGAATCCTTCCAATTGGGGTAGTCTTGATGGAATCCGGCGGTCGCGGGATTAAATCCTGGGTTGCGCATGTACATTTTATATGATTAATTATAAATTGAAAACTTCTTTAGCATTTTTGTTATTTGAAACTCGATGTAACGAAAAAGCCACACTAAAAGTAAAGAAATACATAGATCTTTAGGATTTAGCCTGCAATAGAATCAGATAGAATAATCGGTCTCCTCTTTGTGCGGTGCTTCGTAGCCTCCCCACTCTTGTCTACTTTAGTTTTCTGAGGGTTTTACTTCTACCGCGTGTGAACTGTACACTGGTATCTCTTTTGTTTAACAATTTATTTATTAAAAAGAATATGTAGCAAGTATATTATATGCAGCACGTTCCAGAGTGGTAGATACTATCGGTATCACCCTCGTGAAATACCACAATTCGGAATCGAAACGGTGCATAAAATGACTTTAGCTGCGTTTGGTGACCCCAACTTTCTCTCCCCCATCACAACATACACTAGTTAGGGATTCCATAGTCTCACTGGCTCCAGATAGATGTGCGGTACCAACTTACACAAAAAAAAGTCAAATCATTCTATATCTGGTACCCTCTCTTATCGGAAAATGGCGACTGCAGTCGTACGCATATGTAAGTAGTCACAATATCATTCACTAGGAATTTTAAATATTCGCTCAAATTTGAGTCCTAAGGTTATTTTCCTATCACAATACAGGAATAAATATCTTTAAATTATAAAATTTGAGCATGGAACCTAAATAACCCCAAACTCCTAAAAATTGACTGATGAATTTACTTTATTTATTTATTTATTACACGCCCTAATGGGATTTTAGTGCTTTTACATTCCTTTACGCAGCTACAAAATATAACAATAAAATGGCAATCAGTAGATCTACATGTAAATCATAGACACCAACCTTATAGATATAGAGTGACGTCTGCTGCATAGGCAGCCATTTTAGATATTTTCCAGTCCAAGTTAGAATCACACACACAATTTAATAATATTTTGTGATGGCCCCCGATTGGGTTATCAGATTGATCCGGAAATAATAAAATCCACAATGATTCAAAATTACAATCATTTGGTAGTTGCGTTTTTTCATGCCACAGTGACATATTCAACAGAACACTTCAACGACATCTATAGTCTGTGGTGGTCTGTTCGCAGTTCAAATGGGCACAATACATTTTAGTATCCCTGATAATACTTAGAGACCGCCAAACAACCACTTTGTGATATGAATATTTTGAACTAATTAAAGGGTACAAAGGATCATCTTGTTTTTGGATATTACACAAGCAACTTTAAATGAAAGAAACAGTACGCAACGTTCACCAACGTCACTTAAAAAGAAGCCATGAAGATCTCCGAAGCGAACTTCCAGTCGCAAAACCCTCTCATCTCGCAGCAAGCCGCTTAAGTCAGGATCGTAATAACCTTTCGATCAAATAACCTTTAATATTCATCTCGGGTATACGATATAAAACACCATGAAACCTAATACCGCGAGAGTTATCTGGCCGCTGTAAAAGTGGCACAACTTTATCCCTACGTACTTACCACTAATAGCTTGTAAACCATAAGGGATTACTGTAAGGGAGATTATCTTTTATTATGTAAAGAACCGCATACCATACTTCAGTAGCGATCGTAATCGGCCAATTTTGCGCGATTCTGCGAAAATCAAGCCGAGTAATGCGATTTTAATGCACACGGTGTTCATTCTGGGAAAATTATTTTTCAGGCGATGCGAAACCGTATGGGAAATTGAGAGGTTGTTGTGCTACCCTGCAAGAGTTTTGATTTACATTGAAGTAAGAAATATAACATATTCGATAGACTTTTTAGAAAAGCTTTATAATATTTTTATTTATTTATCTAAGCTACGGCTACTACAATTATTTTACGATTATAACTCTTTGGTTTTGATTGATATTTTTGTGCACCGGAAAAATGTTTATTTTAAAGACTGAGGATGCACGTTACGAAGAAATAATTAAAAAAAAAAACAATCCGCAAACTATAAGTGTATCGCCATCCTGGCAACTATTTATTCAATAAAAACACCTCTGCCGTAGGGTGGATCTCTATATTAATTAATTTGGTGACTTAGCAGAGGTGCCCGGGTTCATAGGGATGAGGTTTGTCCGGGCCTTGACAGCGAATGCGGCTGCCTACCAGTTGAGTGGCAGGCCGGATCGGGAGAGACTGTTTGAGGGAGTCCTTTTGACCTCTCCAGCAGGACTCTCTCAGAACACCGCCTCGCACGTAGTGGCAGGATTTGTATGCGAGTCACTCCTGGTCGAACTGATTCTTAGATTCTTTTAATTCCTTTAGTACACTATTATTTTTTCCAAAACTTCCTCTCCTTCCTTTTCTAAAAAAAAACCTCCAAACTGCACTTTAGTGTCCGGTTTTGCATGTCATATCCAGTGCATAATATGCACATATACATGTCATATTCACGTATTTAATAAGTGTAATATGTATTGCATACCCAGGAATACACGTATAAGTACATGTACACACACATATACATATACATACACATACACATATACATACATACACATATACATGCATATACACATACATACATATTCAGTATATACACATATACACGCCATAATGCGTATCCGCAGTCCACAGGTGGATGGTATTTGGACTGCGAGCGTTTAACATCAACACGATCGTAAATATAAATATTGAGCGTAAATAATATTTTTAAACGAGAAATACGATATGATTTTCTCGTTCATTAAATACCCGACCGAGTATGAGTTGCGCAGGCGGGTGTAGTTACCTACCTAAATAAGTTCAAAGGCTGCGGGTACTGGATACTGGATACTGGAATCAATGTACAAACAATTAACAAATAATAAATTATGATATTAACTGGACAACAGACGTAACAATAATAATAATTTAAATTTTAATCGGACATGCTTATCCGAGACGCTATCTAGGTTGCAAACCATTTTTTTTAAGAACTTTGTTATCGTTTAAAAATTATGCATCCTAAATTACGGGGATAAAATAGTCAAATATAATATTGTTAATTCTAAAATATGATATTTGAGATTGCCAAATATGACGGTTGATAAGAGGTGGCAGTGGTCTAATAGGCCACTTGCATGGATTTCTTAACGATTTGTAAAAAATCGTGTGGATAGATCTTTTTACTAAGATTACGAAAATGTTAGAAAAAAAATTTAGAAATGTATAGTTTTTTTTATTTTTAAATGAATAAATCCATTATTTGAGCTCGTGACGTCACTACATGAAAATGTCCCGTCTCCGATTATGTTCCCTTAATTTTGTAAAATTACACACTGATTAATTTTTTTTATATGGCAAAACTTTGATTTCCGGCGAATTTTTGAATTTGCGTTTAACGTTCACTAGATTTATTGTTTGTTCAATGCGAACTTATCCTTTGGTTTGATTTTTTGATAAAGATGGCGGTGTTTTTACAAATGTTACGAAGAGAACCCCGTACAATTTATTGCTATGCGTGTGGAAAACGTTCTTTTTTTTTAAATGATTTTCGGCTATGTAATTATCGTTTTTTCGCACCTATAAAATTGTGTCCCGTCTTTCCGGTTTATAAAAAATGGTCTGAATTTTCGGATTGAAATTTTCAAAAAATCGCCAGTGTTTCAAAAATACGATTTAAAAAAAACAAAAAATACAGAATTTCTTAGAATATTTGCATAAACCGGAAAAAAAATTAAAAATGTGATGCAAGTGGCCCATTGCTAAAGCATTTGTCGTGATAAAAAAGAGGTTTGTGTGTTCGAGTTCCAGTTGCGACCGTTACCTTTTTTATTTTTCTGCGTCTTGTTCGCTTTCATATTTTCATTTAAATTGTTAGTGTTATTTTCTTCTTCAATGATATATTACATTGATGGAATAACTTTCAAAAGTTATGAAAAGATCGTTTTTCTAATAAAAATTGAGTATAATAATGTTAATTCTGAATTTGAAATATGAAATCGACCAAAATTATTTAAAAATAAGAAATCTGAATTATCGAGCTGGTTAAGACGTTTGTACCGGTATAAACTTTGAATCTTTTGTTTCTGAATCTTGTTTTTTTTTCATATTTTCTTTTAGATTTTTTGGCACAATCTTCATCTTCAACAAAATAAAAAAAATAGTTTGTGTGCCAGTGCAGGCAGCCAAAAAACTTCTGACGAATGAACGAACTTATTTTTTTTTCGTTTAAAAGAAAGATAAACATTGACAATTTACGAATAACCTGAAAATATTTGAAAATCTTCTACTACCACCACAGTATTTAGAAAATGTTTCTTGTGTCCTGATGGAGGACTTAGCCAGCTGAGGAATCGAAAATGCGACGCCTGGGTGAGATCCAAACGCGATGCCACTGAAAATAACTTTATTGTGTGTACGACTGCACAGAAAAAATGTTGATAAATGTGTAGATACATAAGTAGTATAAAATCACAAAGTGTTTAAAAAATGGATTTACTGTGTATAATGAAAATTATGAATCTTTGACATAGGTAGATATATTATATTTCTATTCATTTGGGGAAATTTGATTTTTAAAACATTTCCGTCCAGCAAAATAAGAGTGACTTTGATTTATGCACTAAAATTAATGCAAACATTAGCTAGGCAGGTCCAACCTCTTATAAAAACTAGAAGTAAACAATAATTTCAGATACGTTCCGTGGGGTAACTGGACGCAATGTTTACATTTGAATATAATAAAGGTCTTGAAAATGGTCTAGTAAACCGAAACAGCTGTATCAAAAATACTTACTATAATATTTGATAATAACATTATCATATTTAATTTTAATTAAATTAGAAAAAAATAACATTTGAGTATTATATATTAAACTAGCTGACCCGACGAACTTCGTACCGCCTCAGAATCAATAACTGTTGAAGTAAATTCAGTTTTTTTTTTATTGAGTTTCAAATTACACAATGAAGCAATCATCAATACGCAACTGTCCGTGTTTTGTTTTTGTCAGTATCAGAGATGGCATTGTGTACGGCTTTAATTTTAGTGAAAAACACTTTAAAATTATATTTCAGTATTCACACAATATTATTTAGATACTCTTTAATAATTAAAAAATATGTATCCTTTAATTTTTTTCTGTCCAGCTCTCACTGTGTACACGACCTGCTTCGAGGATGCCCAAATCGCTACAAAATTAAGGAAAGTGTGCAGGTGAACGTGCTTCAATTGGTTGCAAACATCACCGCGTACACCTACCAACGTGACGCTTTTGATCATTTGGTCTTCCAAACCTGGTCTCGAAAAATTGTACTACCCTAATTTGAGACAAACTTCTTACCACTCTTCCGTACAGCCTTCTTCTGCCACTATTGTGAGGTATGCTTTTTAAAAATCATCAAAATCTATTTCGAAACACTGCCACCGCAGAAAATAGTAGTTCGGCCTGCTTGTGTTTAACCCGAAGCAGTTTCCCCGTCGAGCTTGTTCACATTTCGCCAACATCCATAGCTGGGGAAAACGCAACACACAAATACGTGGAATATCTAGTACTGAATAATATGGCGTAGTTATACCCAACAAGCACTATATAACTTGGATACCTGAACATAACTACAAACTAATATTAAACGTTCCGCAGGGCATAGGAAATAGGAGGGCGGTAGGTGGCAAGAGGAGGGTCTCTCCTACTCCCCTACTCCCCTCGGCTTGTTTAGAATATTCAGCGGCGAAGCTACCCACAAAACGTATAAGGCTACATTATAATGTGCAATTTGTCCAAATTATATGTTATTTGTTTAATGGTAGGCTTCAAAATCAAATATTGAAATTCGAAGTAAGAATTTAATCTCCAATGGGTTCCTGCTTAAAAAAATAACATCGTAGTTGCGTGTTTCTATTAGTCAAAGTCAAAGCCTTCAAATATTTATTTAATAAGTTCGTGATTTAAACTATTGAAGCTGCTCAGGTACATTATTATTTTTAATCCTTAAGTAACCCCCTCACGACCAGTTTCACTCGCCAGTTGCGTAAAAATGTCAATTCCTAATAAAATCAATATTTTTTTTAAACGACTTCGAAAAGGAGGAGGTTATCAATTCGACGGTATTTTTTTGTTTTTTTTTGTTGTTGTTTTTTTTTTTTATGTTTGTTACCTCAGAACTTTCGATTGGGTGAACCGATATTGATGATTCTTTTTTATTAGAAAGCTGGTGCTTCCCGTGTGGTCCCATTTTAATTTGGTTCAGTTCTGACAATGGAATCCATGAGAAAATCATATATGTCTTAAATTTCCAATAAGTATGTGCGCGACAAATGGACGAATAACTCAATATTACGCCAACAGATTTCGATGATTATTTTTTTAAAGTAAAACTTTTTTACGCACGCTAGTCACTAAAAACCGAAAAATAAACAAAATTTTTAACAAAACAAAAAACGACTTAAAAAAATGCACTAAAAAGTAAAAAAATAATTTAGTACGATTGTTATTTTTGGAGTCGGTGTCGTAATTTAAGTCGTTTTTGTTTTGTCAAAATTTTTGTTTTTCATCTCTATCTACAAATACAACATCGGCTCGCAGGATTTAGGTACATGTATTACTGATATTACTCATTACTATTAATGACATAAGGATTGATTTACGGGACGTATTTTTGAGAGTCAAATAGTTTTTTTAGGAACTCCATAGATTATGAACATTGCGTTACAAGATTAAAAATCAAGCGTTAATCTAAAAGGCGGCAAAAAAGTATTTAATTTTCAGACTTCTTTTATAATTGGAGTGCTTTTCAATTATTTATCTTAATATTATTCGCCTGTGCGAACTTTTACAAATACGTCATAGCGTAATACTTTTGTGGAACAGTAATCATGATGTAAAATATGTTATTTACGTTATATAGAACCCATTCAGAAAAATAGTATTATACCAACATTGATTAGTATTATTGAGGTATGTTATTGTAACCTTCTTACATTGAACACATCTACTACTTCTGAGAAAGTATTGCCAACTGCATGCAATCTAAGTAGGTACAATTGATTATCTAAACGTAAATGATTCGTTCCTGATATTTTAGTTGAAAATTAAAAATAATTCAAGATCGAAAAATCGTTGATGGTGTATTGGATGGTAATTAGGCTAAAAAATATATTAATTATA
The DNA here is from genome assembly GCA_917563855.2 of Limnephilus lunatus. Classification (NCBI taxonomy): domain Eukaryota; kingdom Metazoa; phylum Arthropoda; class Insecta; order Trichoptera; family Limnephilidae; genus Limnephilus; species Limnephilus lunatus. Next base: position 2,894,353 of record OU830604.1, read on the forward strand.
CCCACAAGACACCCCTTGTTAACCTTAATATCCTTATAACCCTTAACTTTATCGATTGTTAATGCAAAAAGTGGAATACCCTCGCTGGCTAAATTATACAGATTTAGGGGTTTGCCTCTTTTAATGAAACGTTTTTGTTTCATCGAGTTTCATATCACAACCGTGCTAAATGGGTTTTCACGTCAAAAATTACAAGTGTGCAGTTCACACGCGGTAGAAGTGAAACGTTCAGAAAACTAAAGTAGATACAACAATACTCTCGAGACATTAACACAAATTAAGGACTAAGGAATCACTTTTCACTCAAATCTTTTATTTGTGAACCACATAACAGAAATCTCTAATAAGGGCTTAAAAATGTTGGGATTTATTTTAAGGCTAACTAGAAATTTTAACAATATAAAGTGAATTAAACTATTATATTTTTCATTTGTTAGAAGTCAACTTGAGTACAATAACTCTCTTCAAAAGATTTATCACCCTTCCAATCACCTTTCTGTTTTAATTCCTTGTAACTACAATATTCATTTATATACCTGTACGCCTGTCTCGACACAGGTATACCCTAGTGAGACAGGCATATACACAAAACAAATGTAAATATATTTTTATTATAGATAAATAAATAAAAAAAAAAATAAAAAAAATTCTCCCGCCTGGAGCCCATATTATAATATACATGTAAAAGCTGTTGAAATAATACAAAACAAATTCTTACGTTATCTAAATTTAAAAATGGGTTTTCCAGCAATTATGTTGAACTACAATACTGTTTAAAATGATATGAATATGCTCAAATTGTCAGACAGAAGAATTTTCACCGACTTGGTATTTCTATATAAAATTCTAAATAATTTAGTTGATAGTCCGGTATTGCTTGAATTGATAAACTTCCGGATTCCACTACGTATTACTAGAAGTCAGGATTTATTTCAGAGCAGAAATTCTGGAACTAACTATCATATGTATTCCTCTTTGCCAAGAATACTAATGGAGGGAAATAATTATACCAAGTCAGTGGACATCTTCAATTTATCTTTCAGAAAATACAAAATTCTGTTACTGAAGCAGTTCAGCTATGTATAAAGAAATATATAGTATTTGTATTTTTATTGTAATTTTTAAATTTCATATGTAAAAGCCCCGAAAAAGGGCGTAAATAAATAAATAAATAGACAAGAGTGGGGAAGCTGCGAAGCACCGCACGAGACCGATTATTCTGTCTCAATCTCTCGCTGGCTAAATCCTATGGATGTATGTATTTGTCTCTTTTTTGCCATTTTTCTCTTTTTTTTTCATCGGGTTTCAAATCACAATGGTGCTAAAAAAGTTTTAACCTCAAAAATATTATTTTTGTGGTAAATGCCTCGTTTTCTTTTTAAACACTTATCCGTTAGTTCGATTAATTGTAGTGAGTAGGATGACATCGATTCCCACCACCGGGGTTTAAATTCGTGATTGGGCGTAAGTAATATTTTGTACCGTGATACGAGGTGACGGGCGTGTTCCCGGATACGTTTCAAGAAACGCCAAACTTTTCAACGTTTATTCCAAACCGGTTGAAACTGGGCATTATATCTTCGTTACAATACCACCGGCGGATATAGTTTTAGGTCTTGTTACTTATTCGGACTTTATAGGCTATTCAAAAAAAATAAATTTAAAAAAAAGTTTCAACAGATTGTTCATCGAGTTCAAAGAAGACATCAGTGTATGCACTGGAATCATACGCGGAGAATTGAAACCTTTAGAAAACTAAAGTAGATAAGAGTGGGGAGACTATGAAGCACGTATTTATCAATGCGAAGTATGATTTTTTCCATATATGTGTATACATTTGGTCATCTTGTTAGTATTTAAGGTTTCTCCTTCGGAGTCGCTAGATGACGTTGGTGTAAAGATTGGATATTGATTTTTCAAAATTAAAAATACTAATGATCGGGGTAATTTCTGCAAAGATTCGTCAGGCGGTTTATATCACTACCCTAAAGGGGACCTGCGAGGGACCGTGGATTCATCGTATTATATTGGAGCCGAGTATCCGTGCTATCTCATTCTCTCACAGGCTAAATCCTATAGGTATGTGTTTGTTTTTTTAGTGTCGCTGGCTTCCGTTTCATCGAATTTTAAATCACAACGATGTTAAAGAAGTTTTCACTTCAAAATTCGCTTTTTAAGATTTTATTCTTTATTATTTAATAATGGACGCTCTTCTTCATTTATAGATTTTTTAATTTATTTATTTAATGGCAGGAAATTTATAAAAAAACTTTTGTAAAACGTTGTACGTGTTTGAGGATCTGAAACAGCTAAAACTCTATAATAATTTTGAGCTTTTGCATTATTCTTTTCCACACGGCTTTTTCTTGTTTAGATTTTCCAGGTTGACGTGATTTTTTTTCGTTAATTTTTTCTACGCACGTATTTTTATTAATATATTTTTTGTTTTTTTAATTCATTGCATACATAATATGGTTACATTATTTGTGGATTTTTCGACCACCATGCTAGGCCCCGCTGATGCCCGTGTTATGGTAATCGATAAATATATATTTACAACTATTAACTAAATATTTATTTATAACTTGTTTAAAGTATTTCATGGAAAATAGATGAAAATTGTAGGTAAATTATTTTATAATTGTATTTTGTCCAATTCACTATCAATTTCGCTATTTTTTCCATTTTATCATTTTCATGTTTAAAATTTTAGAAAAAAAAAATTAAGAATAAGCTTTATCGGTTGATGCAATCGAGAAAATGCGTGAAAATGTGTTTGCAACTAGTGTTTTCCCAAATAAAACAAATAAGTACACAAAAATCTACAACTGTCAATAAATAAAACATAACTCGCGACCAGGAACAGCAAAAAAAAAAACAGGAAAAGCTAAAATATGTTTAAATAAAAAGCCAAAATAAAATATATGTATCACATTTCAAGCAGCGGCGTCAGAACTTTCCAAGGAAGGACGGAAAATCAAAAGTGTACAATCATAAGCTAAATTTTTAAGTAACTAAAGAACATCAAGATAATATCTAAAAATGTGTATCAATCAGTTATTCCGAAATAGAAAAAAAATCAACCAAGTGAAGTTAAAAACTTCGATATGGTTATTGAGAATAGTATTGTCGATAATAAATGAGAAAGAGGAAAATCATGTTAAACAAAAATATCCTATTTCAATCACTTCTCAAACATCTCGGTATCCTATTAGTATATAATGATTAGATTGTAAAAAAAAACTTTTTTTTTTAATAGATATTTTAAAATGAACGCATAATTTAGTTAAAGATTACTAAATGAGCTGGAAAAAGTTTGTAGAAAAAGGAGGGGGGGGGGGGTAGGTGGTTCAAACGCTCCCCCACCGGCCTCAATACTTCATAGGAATAAAAGGGAATAGTGCTCATAGATTACATTCTCGGAAAATGCAACAATATTATTTGCACCATATCATTTTTCCAAGTGATGTTAATAATAAGTTGTGCTAGGGGGGTCCCAAAAGTTACACCCCCCCCCCCCCCTTATAGACGAACCCTCCCTAGGAATTCTATAGCTACGCGCTTGGTAGGTTGTACGGTATATTATGATTAACATAAAAAATATTTTGAAATTTATGTAGCGATGAATTTATCAATTTATCAGAGCCTTGACAATAACATTTTAAAATAATAGTTTTGCAACAATCGACCAATCGACAATTGTTCGACCTATCATTCTGTGGGCCTTTCGACGGGTTGTATTGGTTCACTTGGACAATGGCGGTTGTTCGCCGATACCATTGATTCTCTTAATTAATGCACACTTCAGTTCGCCCACCCAACGCACCCCATCTTTAATGCACCCCATTTATGCCCATTGTCCTCTGAGGGATCTGACTAAAGGTTACATGCATGATCTTCCCTATTACGTATCATAGGTGTATTGTATGTGAGTATTTTGTACCATGTATTTGGAAGAATATTTTTTTGCTTTTCTTTTACAAAAATTACGATGACCACGCGTTAAGGTCTTGCGAAATTTTCAACGATGATTAAAAAAACTTTTTATTTTCATTAGAATTAATTTAAGTGTCAGTAATGGGTACCGCCGCCCCGGGAACCATTTATTGGATAACCAACACCTCTGCCACAGGTAACTCCAAGTGGCTCGCTACGTTTGGTGACTTAGCAAGCCCGGGTTCTTGGGGTGAAGTTTAACTAGGTTTTGGGGGCGGATGACCTGGACACACTGATCCCCAGATTCCTACCCGCCCCTCGTACTTTTTAACTTTCAGAACTTTTACTCCTTTCTTTCATTAAAAATGCCCCCCACACAGCATCCCCAAAGATGGCATAGGCCCTGAGGGTAGTTATTTTCCTCAAGGCATCTTGTGTGTAGCTAATTTAAAAAAAATGTATTTCAAGAAGAAGCTAGCAGTGAACATTAAGCGATGGTACCAACTCTGATGTATGATAGTGAAGCATGGAACTTGAAGAGGAAGGATGAAACTTAAATGAATTATTTAAAAATGAGATCTCTGTGGCGTGTTTTGTGTGACAAAACCCGCGCTGATGTGCTTAAAGCAATGTGGAGATTCGCGAAGAATGCTAGGCTGATGTAAGCGTAACGAGCAAGATTAAGAAATGATTCAAATGTGAATGGTAGAAGTCATGGCACGAGAAAGACGAACCAAAATCAAGTGAACCAAATATTTGAGCCGAACTAAGTCAAGAGTTAGAATAATAAAATATCTATACATGATATGATGAATGAATGAGAACGAAGTCAGAAATGTGTCCATCCTCTCTGTCCACCCCTACGGGCAAAGTTGTAATGGTTACGTAGTTAGTTAGTCTTAGAACTTCATACGAACTTAAGAGTGCCTACTTTAGTAGTTTATAATCAATTTGATGATAAAAACATGACTCAATGCATTCTTGCTTATTCAATTTCAATCGTCTATATCAAATATCAATTTAGATAATTTTAACAAAGAGCGCAACAACACGTGTGGTGTGAAACACGATGAAGTACCTACGTGACTTATTTTACTTCTTTGGGTGGTCTACTTCAGGGAATTAGCATTAGGTTTTTGATCACTGGCAATTGTTCATTTCCACGAATGAAGTAATATAACACCCTTTGAAATTGCACTACTCCAATCACGAAAAAAATTGTGCGTATGATAAGAAGTGATGATACACCTGCATATGGTATGATAAAGTTTATAAAAATTGTTAGTTTGTATCTAAGTATGTAGGCACCTACCTATTTGATTTGAAAGCTAAAGGTTAAATTTTAAAGAAATTTCACGTGTTCAAAATTTTCCTCTATAACGTAGTTGGAGTGAGTTTTCACTCTTGATTCGTTGGTGTTGTATTATTCGTACTAACTGAAGGATTGATTGTTGCGGCTTCGGTCGTGAGAACCTCCGGTGTAGTTTTTCCTCAGCGGTCGGTTGGTTAGGGCCCAGAGCCCAGAGCCCAGAGCCCAGAGTTCAGAGCTTGGAGTCCGGCGCCGCAGCAGAACAGAGGCGGCCGCGGCCGGGCGGGCCCCGTAGAGAGAGACTATAGAGACAGATAGATCCCCTCCCCGCGGCCTCCGCGCGGGCCTTCCCCGCAGCCAATCCGCGCGCTCCATCGCTCGACTCTAACGTCACACCGCCGGCTGTACTGAGCGGTGCCGGTAACGCGCTCTCTCTCTCGGTACTTTCGGACGACAAACTTCGGACACTGGGGAAAACAATCATATTTCCACTTTTAAAAAGATCGAAAAAAACGCCGGGCACCGCCAGGCGGCGCGCCGGGCGCGGTGGCACTTTCCCGCCCGCGGGATTTTTTTGACAGTTCCGAATTCGAAGAGCGCGCGTGAACTTTCCCGCGCGTTTTAACTTTACCCAACTAACCTCTGAAGTAAACTTGTGTTGTACTAATTCTGAACTAATCGTAACTAAATTGACCTGATCGAATTGTACTTTAAGAAAAGTTGCATTTCGGAAACGAGTGTTTCTCATATGATTGGTTGGTTGAAAACAACTTGCTAGAGTTGCTTCACCATGGACGAGTGGGAGCGTCACGTGACTCCGCTCCTGCAGGATATAGGGTGTTCAGGAGATGGACACGAAGATTTCTTCAATCCGCACGAGGTCAGACACTTTCCTTTTTAATTATCTTTAATAAATGTTTCATTACAGATACCCAGAAATCGATTAATTTATACAATAACAACGTTGATTTATTTATACAATAACAAAACGCCTATTTGTTAATATATTTAACATACTTAGATATATACGTGACTGTATCTGCGAACTGAAATTCAAGATATATTATTCGTGTTAGATTCAATTTATTGTCTGTCTTATTCACTGAATTTTGATTAATAATGTTTTTTTCAACGACATACTTACGTAACACATGTAGATATGATATCAAATTAGATTTGTAATGATAGTCGCCTGAAAACTGACCTAGATTGAAAAAAAATACACAACATTGAAAGTGTTTCAGCCTTTATGAAAAAATTGAAGTAGAATGATTTCGGATCATCGGAATCGAATTAGAAACCAATAAGCACATAATGAACCAATGCGTCATTTTCAGTTTGCGAAATTATTTGTTATTTTAATCGAACGTTATCCTATATCATGTTTTGGAGAGTGTTCAAGTTGTATTTTATACAGTTTTTGTGTAAGGCCCATCAAACAGAACAATAACAAAAATTGACCCCCCAAACTGTCATCCCACTTACAATATCATTTTTTTTGCACAGTGGCAGAAATCAAACCTGTAACCTCTCAACTTCTCAATTAATCTACGTAAACCTCCCCCCTGTTAATTCAAAACGTTCTAATATTTCTTAAATTTTTTAGAAAAATAGATGAAATAACATAATTATTTGTAGTAACGTTGTAAGTTTTTTATAAGGTTGTAAACAAAATCGTGAAACTTCTTTATATAAAGTGCCTGAAGTGGATAGGCGGTTTGTATTGGATTTTTATACAAATCTACCGTTTTATTTGTAGGTTGATGATTTTTTTCACAATTAACGCCGTCCACGTTTTTTTTATTTATAAAATCTTTGTGAAATATTGCACAATTATTGACATTCAAAATAAGAGTGAAAATACTGTCCATATACATTAACAAAAAATATTTAGAAAAAGCTTTGTGAAAAGCCCGAGCAACTCCGGTGAACTTTAGCTAGTTAATAATAAAAATATCACGCTGTAAATTATGTATGAGGAGGTCAATAGACTAGTTAAGGTTTCCATGCACTATTGCTATATATAAAATGTAATCTAAATCAAAATGCTGATCAATATGAATTCGTTGGGTTGCCAAATATCACCTGGATAAGGGATTTCCCAAGACCACTGACGGTGCGTCCATTTCAACAGAATGCTTTGGAGTTTGGACTAAATTCTAAGACACGATATTGAAGTTCATCGTAGGCCAAACTCGTCAAAGGTGGTAATGAAATAAAGCATATATTTTGTTAAATAAGGGGTAATTTTAGCACACGTAATTCAATTAATTTTAACGACACTCTGTACTAGCAATCCGGAGGTCCGGATTCAAATCCTGGCGATCGTAAGTAAATTTTAATTGTGTTTTTCAAAATTATACATTTAAAAAATAACGCGAGGTACATTTGTGGCACGCACAGATACTCTCAGTATCGCCCTGGTGTAAGACCACCATTCGAAATTGAAACTTTGCTTGAAATGGCTTTAGCCTTGTTGTTTTGTTGGTGACTAGATCTGAATAGCCGGGCACCGTCCTCTTCCCCATCTCCTTCCCTTTCCCATTATCTTCAATCTCGCAACTGGGGATGCCAACCCCAACTGCGGATACCATAATATCATTGGCTCCAGGCGGTTAGGAGCAGTTGGGAGTTTTACGCGGTATTCACAAGAAAAATCATGTGATGAGAAGTAAAAAAAAATCAGAGTGTGTAATTCACACGCGGTAGAAGTGAAACTAGATAGATTTCGTAGGATTCGAACCCACGTTCCCATGATGTCCGTCTTTCTAACCGCTGAGACTTGTCAGGCACCTTGCCCACTAAGCTATGGAACGCACGCGCCGAGATGCGAATTTACCGCATTACATTAGAATCGAGTATTTGTGTAGAACTGAGTTGTAGAGCATTTCCGTTTCACCCGATTTTCAAGTCACTAACGGCGCTAAAGAAGTTTCTCTTCAAAAATATATTTATAAAAAATAGAGAGTTGACATTTTTCCGTCTTTATGCATGGTCTTCGTAATTAACATGTTGTCATTTCTCGTTGTCGGTTCTAACTTCAGCATAATTTTTCAGCCAAATTCGTAGCCCCTATACTATAGTCTGAATACTACACATAAAAGCTTTGATAAACGGTCTGTTTTCGAGTCAATTTAGATTTATATGCAGTTTCTAGTAATCGATCATAACCGCTTTTCCCAATTAGGAATGCAAAGAATTTGATTGGAAATACGTGTAGGGGATCGTTCCTCCGCTCTCGGCCATAAATCATTGTAACCTAAACAAACCAAGAGATCCCTCCTTTGCCCGGTCCCGCCCACTGCCTACAAGACAACGCAACGGGGAAAAAGGAAATATCAATAAGACAACACTAAATAAACAACGAGAATTGAACAACGAATAACATAAATCTTTTTCAATTGTCAATAAATTCTTGGTAAATGTAATCCACGACAAGCGCCGATTAACATCTTTCACTTCGGTGCGTTTGGCACAAAATTTTAGAGTTTTCTTTGCGCAATGTGAGTTACTGTCATTTTTATATTTCCTGTCATATTAAAATTTGGAAACAAATACCAACCCGCTTTAAATCTTAACCCATATTAATTTAGTGTTCGTATTCTAAATAGCTTCCACAGGGCGTTGTTTCTCACCTTTGGACACTCGCGTATTTGTTTTAATTTAAATTTTAGAGTTTTCTTTGTGCGATGTGACTTACTGTCATTTTGATATTTCTTGTCGTGTTAACATTTGGAAACAAATACCAACCCGCTTTAAATCTTAACTCGTATTAATTTAGCGTTCGTCATCTGAATAACTTCCCCAGGACGTCGTTCTCACCTTTGCACACTCGCGTATTTGCTTTTAACTAATTTTAGAGTTTTCTTTGTGCAATGTGAGTTACGGTCATTTTGATATTTCCTGTCATGTTAGTTGTGTGTTTTTCCCAATATGTACCTACTGTCGAAAGCGATATTAACCATTCCAATAACTTAACATCGTCAATAATCTTATCATATTTACATTACTTCAACGATGTGTCCACGACCTCCCACGAAACATAACTTACAAGCATCAAAACTTATAAAACGCACCAAGAATCAGCAATCAATCGGCCAAGACTTTACTCGCTATTTCCAGACATGCTACATGCGTCTTTCCTATACTTAACACGATTTACAATAATGACAATTCATTATTTAACAATCAGAGATTGGCTTAAGTAGTAAAAGTAAAGATGGTCCCGTCATTGGAGGCAAAAAAAATAAATAACTCACCTGAGTTGCTGTTGCGATTTTTTTTTGTATGATACTACCGATGTAAACATCAAGAGTTTTTTTAGACCACTGTTAAGGCTGCTATGTTTTAGGATTATCTTATTACCGGTATTACTATTATTACCGATCAGCTCGGTGAACTGAACCGTACGTATGACACAATTGGCAATATTATTTGATCACTTCATTAAAAAATGATTGGAAAATCTTAAATTTTTTATAAGGCGCGCTCTGGATGCTACCACTGCGCCCAGGAAGGTAGTGTTGACAAGCCAAAACCACAACCTTACCGAATACGCGACAGCCATCCAGAATAGACCATGGCGTCAATCCATGATGAAGTGACCGATGTTAACGTAGAAGGTGGAACAAAATTTGCTTTAGAATTAGAATACATCGACGGTCCCGAAGAACAATCTCGGATCTGCTAAAATTGAAAATTGTTGTACGGCTTACTTAAATTTCCTTTTGATGACATTGAAAGTCTGTATTTTCGGAATTTTGAATGAAATGCAAAATATCAAGACACTATTCTGATCTCAAAAACGGTAAAAATGCAGAAACGAAAGTTTAAACCGCTCTTCCACAAAATGCCAAAATCGCACAACCGACATTGTTCTACGGGACCGTCGATATAGTCGATGTAATAAATTCATATTAGAAATCATATAAATAATTAACATACCACAAGAGTTCGTATAAATAATACATCGATCAGTGGCTGAGTTGGCATCGTGACTGGGTCCCAACAACGTGTCTTGAGTTCAATTCTCCATCACGATACAAGCAACATTTTCCTTTCTGTGATGGAAGTAGGAGTATTATTATATAATATTGTTTATTAATATTATTGTTTATTGCGGTTTTTTAAATAAATACATAGTTACTATGTCTTAATACAATCCTTATATATACCTACATACACTTAAAATAACACATCTATACCAAATCAATCACATATCTTCGCAATTTAATTTTAAATGCCTTTATGCTCTCTTCCAATTTTATTTCTTCTGGTAATTCTCCAAATATCTTCAATGCTCCGTACATCAATGACTTTTGACATTGTGTTTTTTTCCTGAAGGAGAGTCTTAGTTCATTTCTTTTCCTCGTCTCATGTGTATGTTTGCTTTGAAGTTAATCAATTTTTCTTAGGAATTCAATATTTGTCAGATTATTCATAATCGTGGAATGTTTGTCTTTCGTTAAAAAAAAATAAATATCAGAATCTGCTTGTTTTGAAATGAAGTCTGTGTATTTGCAAACATATAAAATTTATCACAGATAGTCGAAGAATTTTGATGATGATTGCAGTTTGCTGAATGTTAATGGCATTCCAGAATTCCGATAGAAACAAAGAATTTTCCGTTTTAGATATACAATAATCATGTAATACAGCGCTTTGTGGACACGTTTGTACACATATTGTACCTACCCATTTACTCATATATAATGTGTTTGTGTACCTTGATATAATATGTAGGTACACCTAGTATGTATTGATTACCCCCCTACCAACCTTTACATACATATTAAATGCAAACACGCGACAAGTCGATACTATCTCTATTCAAAACTATTTGTCCGGAATTGTATTATGCCTGTTTGAATCTGCGAAGGACTCTGTCTAATCTAAGTAGGGTAAAGCATTAATTAATGAAAAATACTCATTCATCATTCAATATAATTTAATATAAAATCTGTTTATGACGTGAATATGTTAAATCACAACATTGAAAAACTCCCTTTTAGGGTGCGATTTATTGCTTCCTCGCTGAATTCTTCCATCAAACTTCAAGATATAAAAGATAACACGTCTTTCAATACAATGAACCTACAAGCAGACTCGAACTTGTGGACAACGAGAGGATCAAGGCATCATGCCCGCTACCCGCTGCCCGCATGGACATCGGACAATAGAAGATGTTATCGGAACGTCTCGTGGCGCCAACACCACCGTCATTCTTGCTCAACCATGGATCTCTGGACATCAAACCTCCCCCATTACACGTCCTGGGCAATAAATCAACACCAAAAAAAAAACTAGAAAAAAAACATGTTCCCTGTAACTTGCAACCCTAAGAGTGGGTGAGATATTATTGTGACCGTCGTCCTTTTAACACCGTGTAAGTCCAGATGTAGGACACACCCATTTTTGTATCCTCGATTTAGTTGTTCCGGAATGGCAACACAAGAATGACATAATAACGAAAGCTAGGAGTGCCAATAAGCCAAATTACTGCTAGATAAATCTCTCGCTAATGTTTCATCTGTCTGATGGTCAGACCTGACAATTAATGAGGTTTCCAATTTAGCAAGCGACTTACAACTTACATCATGACTGGCGACGTCGGTGTAAGTTTATTGTATGCAAATATCATACAGGAACTTCGAAACCGCAAAAGCCGCAGGGTATTGTTTTTTAAAATATCGGAAACAATATCTAGAAAGAATGGATTGAATGAACAACCATAATTATGTCAACCATCATAAGACAGTACCCATATTCTAAATTTAGTATTTCATGCAACAAATTTGCTGATCTTTCAGTTTTAAAAATCTTTTAAAAAGAGTTTTTGAAATAAATCTAATGACATAAAACTTTGTTAATAAGCACGGAATTTATTTAATTTATTACAACCGACCGGTTTCACTTAACATTGATTAAATACATTTTGTGGTTATAAAAATAATTAATTCTTTTACCTCAAAATAATTGTGGTTTTTAATATTGATACATTTTATTTCATTTCGTAGATATTTGTTTTATATTACAACTCTCTGAACATTTAGATGTTCAATAATTAATAAAAGAATTATGCTTACATATTAGGACTTAATCTTATAACGTATAACACACCGCGATGGTATTACAATAACGAAACAATATTTAATTGAGTAAAGAAAATCTGAAGACAGAAAAATCAAAAAGATATTGGCACTTCTGGGACTCGAACCCAGGACCTTCGGATTTCCGAGCCACAGATTATTCCTAAAGTTAAAAATAAAATTTTTATTGATTTCAGAAATTCCGAGTCGCCACTCGAATCAAAACTTAATTAGAATATTTAGTTGTAGTAATCTTTGTTTTATTGACTCTTTGTAAAACTAAATGAAATCACTGCTAGATGGGTTCTTGCAATAATCTTAGACTTATGATTGTACATTACATCATATGTGCAAACGGGAAAACCATATCTATTAAAACCTTTTGAATTATTAAAACTCTAAGGTCATTTTAAGGTTAATTTTCTTTTAAAAAAGATTCCTATAGTAGTCCCAGCGAGAGATCGTACGTGACCTCATAGTTCTAGTATCTTTTGCCTTTACGAACAAGATACGTCAGACGGAAAAGGACGATCGCCGATGACGTCCGTACGACCTCTCGCTAGGACTATTTTAACTTACATGCTCTTTTTACTATTATAATATTAAGTAGTATTCAATTGAAACCCAAAGCCTTGTATAATGTAAAATAAGTAATATAATATTATGTGCTCTAAGTATTTACAGTTTTCTTTTAGGAATCCACAATTTTTAAATATGTAGCTATATAATTTTATGAAAACACTGTGCATATAATTTTCCTTCTAAAACGGCTGGTATGCAAAACCACAAAGATAACGGAAAAAATAGCTGTAGTCCCCATTATCAAGTGTGCAAAATCATCAATAAAAATCAAAATTCTAGAGTTGGTTTTTGAAATCTTATGTATACAGTCACTTTCCTACAATTTTAAGACTCAAATGACCAAAATTTTATCAATCTTGAAATAAGATTTAGATTTATCAGTTTAAAAAATAATGCTCCACCGCCGCATCACACACATTATTTTATATTTATTATGTAGAAAATAGATATAGAATGTATAAAATAATAAAAAGTTTACTGTTGGTGTTAAAACCCTAAGCATGGTAATAAAGGCCTAAAACCAGCCTCATCAATAGTAATGCAAACGGATACAGGACCCTTAATAACACAAAGACCTCGGCTAATAACATATTTCTGTATTGATCTTCCGTCCCACTAACTACTACAGATAGACAAACCATTATAACAACTTAAAGCTAACAGATCACACCCACCTGTTCATCATTAATTCAAAACTACAAGTACAATGCATTTGACCAATGAACGCAAGGCTACGTTAAAATGTAGAAATAATTTTTTTAGATTTTTATTATTTTTTTGTTTTTTTTTTAATTTCCAACAAAGAAACACTTTACATATATATATAATTTAGACGATTTATCAGTAGTCCCACATGGCTGCTTGTCTGCAGGTTCTACCTCAATATACACTCGATAATATTAGAAGTAAAAATAAAAGAAAGTAAAATATCAAAAATTGTTAAGGAAAATGCAAATAATGATAACCAAATCCTAAAAAACTGATTCGATACAAGTCTACTTAAATCTTACAATTAATTTAAAAAAGAGTTTATATTCTCAATAAATATGTTTAGAACTTACCCTAACGTTGATAGAACTTACCCTAATTATACATAACAAAAAATGTGACAATGAAGTCTGTAATAACGCTTGTACCATATTTAACCATACAACTGAAAAAAGGAAACTCGGTGTAATTGTAGATCAACATATGAAATGGAACAGACACATATGCGCTTTCTCAGGAAATATGTATATCTATATATTTATCAGAATAAGAAATATACTCAAGTTAAGTAATCTAAAAAGAGTCTATTTCGCACTAGTCCAATTCTTAATTCAGTAGGAAATCGGTGGATGGGGAGGCGCATATGAGAAAAAAATTAATTCCTGTAAAAGTGGTTTAAAGACCATACTTACCTTAGAGGTCACTTGAGATTCACACTGTTTATTGTTTATTAGAGAAAATTACATACAGTTTGCACGCACAATTGGGAATAGTAGTTAATGTTGCACTTTTCATGTGATGTGGTGTTTGTTGATCCAGTTAAAATATTTAGCGCTTTATGCAACAATGCGCGGAACAGCAGAACAACAGAACAGCCACTAAGTCTTGACGAATAATTTAAGAAGTTTCGCGGAGGCACCGCGACCGGCTTAAGCAAGTTATGCTCTACAAAATGCATAACAATAAAACATCATGTTTACAGGCATATCTACATTTCTGTATGCTTTACGGATAGATAACTATTTTATGGGCAGGCACTTTGATACAAAGATAAGCGTTTTAATTGTTTTCACAATATTAATATTCAATCGCGCTCATTTTCTAAAGAAGCAACAATTTATTACCGTTTTCAAAAATTTTCACTTTTTTCTGAAGTTAAAACTTCTTAAGCATTGTTGTGATTTGAAACTCGATGAAACGAAAAAGTTAACTAAAAAGAGACAAACATATACATGTATAGAATTTAGACTGCGAGGGAATGAGATAGGCGGTATTCTCGTTGTGCGGTGTTTCGCTTCTTAATAATAATAATAATATTTGGATGACTTGTATAGAAAAGTCACCTCAAGGGCGCTTATACAAATTATCCAATTATGATTATTATTATTATTAATTGTTCAATTCAATTTTTAGCATGTTTTAAAAGTAGGGTAGTAAATATTGTATGACACAAAACAAAGGATAGAATATCATAAATATAATTGACTATGCATGTATGATAATTTCGAAAAACACAAATCTGCTATCTTTTAATAGAATAATAGTTAAATATAATTATTGCTAATAAATATTCACAGTTTAATTATTCGTTATTTATTAATATGAATCTCTTTTAATTATCCAATTATCAATATTTATTTTTACTAAAGCAATGAATACAATTAATGGGGCGGTTGAATCATTCTGCCTCTGAATGAAAATGGAATAAACCAGCAATCATGTCATGCTTTAAAATTGTTTTTTTCTTTGATCAAGGAAAATAAATTTAAAAGGCATCAGTTGTAACTGTATAAATACGAGTATAATAATAAAAATCCATATAGTTTTCGCATTAATATAACATTTATAATATTCTAAACGAAATATTTGACATATTTTATAATCTTTAATCAATCACGGAGATTACACTTAATAAATAACCTTCAAAGAAATATGGAATTGTCAAGTTCCTACCAAAATAATAAATAATTTCGGTATTTTTGTTCGTATAGTCAAGCCCACGAGCAGTGACGTACAATGCTCTACGACCAAAAGTAGGATGTGTAGTTTTCAGGAGTGAATCTACGGATCGTGATAAACATTGATGGGCAGGCTGCACGTTCAATATTTATTGTGATAAGTCAATATTTATCAAATACCGTGATGTTTAATGAACATGTAGGATGGCGCATTGACGGATGATAATTCAGTTCACAGATGCCTAGATTTCTTGTGATAAATATCGTTGTGCAGGCTACACATTCAATGTTTATTTTGATCCATTAATATGTATCACGATCCGTGGATTCACGATACGGAATTTAGTAATCTAGAAATATGTGATCCATTTTGTGATCCGTCAATATGCTAGTCTACACGTTCAATAAATACCACAATATTTGATAAATATTGGCGGATCACTATAACTATTAAATGTGAAGGGTTCGCGTAAGTAGTTGAAGGGTTTATGTTATTCTGTCTACTCCTTACTTACTCCGTACCTATTCCTTTTTCAAATCGACTACTCCCAGAGAACCCGGTCCAGTATTCGGACCCAAACTTAGAACTCGGAGCCGGAACCCGAATGCCTCCTCCTCCACCGTGTCCGCGGTCCTTGTCCGAGGTCCGGCTCCGGCTCCGGCCGGACCCGTGCATCCCGGTAGCTGCAACAGCACCCTGTATCCAGTCCGCACCCAAGAACTCGGACCAGGACCTGCTCCTAGAACTCTACTTGTATAAGGATGCCTCGGAGGCTAAAAGGCCTCCTGCAAAATGCAGAACTTACCCATCTCTACTACAGGTAATCGATGTATTGTGACTTATACCTACTGGCTGGCTACTGACATCAGCATAATTATTCAGCAAACTATTTTCATTCTCTATACACAGACGATTTTTAAGCATCACCATGAGAATACTAATTGCACTTATTAGTGACCATTATTTATTTTTCCCCTATGATGGTTTAATTATTAATAACTTTACAGTAAAAGGGAGCAGAGTACGCGTGTTTTCTTTCTTACTTCTAAAACACACTTTCACATAGCATCGCTTGCACTAGGTAGGTACCTATTCTGTCCTATAACTCACACGTCTTGCCCCTATGCTTGATGCCACCTGCGACTAGTGCCGTTGCAGTCCCTACCTAATTGTACCACCTTCTGCTACTGGCTATTTGCACTACATTTATGGGGTCAAATGACATTTTAATAAAAGTTTATAAACTTCTATTAACGGCATCATCGATAAACTAATAAAAAATATTATCTACGACATGTAACATTTAGATTGATTGACTTCTATTTATTTATTAGACAGATTGACTTCTATTTATAATATGAGATGATTACCATCTGAGAAGATTTCAACTTATTCTAACTTTGTAGAGTTTTATGATTCACTTTGCTGAAAATCTGAGAATCTTCACCATCTGAGAAGATTTCAACTTATTATAACTTTGTAGAGTTTTATGATTCACTTCGCTGAAAGCCTTAGAAAAATCAGTATAGACAGAATCAACCTGTTTCTTTTTGTCCATAGAATTAAGAACAACATCAGTGAACGGAGTTCGGCTCAGTATATATAAATTCAAACATTTTATATCCATGACCCGAATCCTTGCTATGTCTTTATATTACTGTACATATCAACCTTTGCATTTTTTGCTCCACCCATATCTCCAATACCACCTTTTCTATCAAAAATATCATTCAATCCTACTACCTTAGTCACATCCACCACTAACTCAAATATATCAAATATCTAGATCTACTTTATCGGTTTATTTATTGCAAGTAAACTAATGCATTATTTACAACTTTTAAAATCAACAATATTTTCGACCACCGCTACTTACTTGTAGTATTTTTGTTATATCAGACCTAGAAATTAAACTAACTTTGCTAGCTACAAAAACGTATCTATTAAGGCCACCTTCACCTTGTAATTACCAACTTGCACCACCTAACTTCGCCCTACAACCTACAGGCCAAATTTCCGAGTTAATAAAAAGTAATTGCTGCACCGAGTGCGTCGTACGCATCTTGAATACTTCAGCCATCGCACGCAATCAGCATTGCATTCGCATTACGTCTCATTCGTTAATGCGCACTTAAGGGACAAGAAATCGTTAAATAAATGGAGCCGGTGGAATAATTATTGATTTAAAACTGGTCGACTTCATAATAATTTGAGCATTTTTTTTCTTTAAAAATATATTTAACCATAATTTTGTAGTAATGACTGTAATTGGCGTATTTTGTCAAATGTCCCCGAGCGCATTGCAAAAATAACGTACTTGGTATTATTATATTATTATGTAACTAAAATATTCTAGACTTGCAGAAAAGTCATTAGATGTCGCGTATTCAAAATGATAATGAATACAAATTTATCCAAGTCACTATCTAGATAGCATTCAGGTCGCGTTTATTTTTAATGAAGTTAATATTAGCAAAACTCAATCGAAAATCAGATTTTCGATAGTTTCGATAATATTGTCTTCATTAATGAAATATTACAATTTGAGGTTTTATTCATTCACCCTAGACTTGCAGAGCGGTCAATAGAATCCAAGACACTATGTACATTCGTTTTTTAGTTCTGATTAAACATGCGTTAAGAAAATGAAGATTATGTTGGTAGTTCTTAGTCGATGTATAATGCAGTTAAAAATGACTGAATCGGATAGGGACACATTAGCTCAGTTGGTAGAGTCAGCAGGAAAGCAGAAGGTCCTGGATTCGAGTCCCAGATGTGCCAATATCTTTTTCCGATTCCAGATTTTCGATGAGTTTCACTAATATTGTCTTCAATTAATTAATAAAAACTCATTAAAAATCAGTGACGACTCTGATTGTTAAACAGTAAGACGTGTACACGCTGGTACCTCATAAACTATACCTACAGCTAAGTAAAAACCAAAAATGCATAATTATGCAAGTAAATTTAATTCATGTTTCCTAGTAAACAAGCAATATCTGATCGCTTTTCGTAATCAAGAATATCGCATAATGCACTTTTAAACTCTGTTTTTATACCTTAATGACTTTATATGTAATAAAACGGCAAGTAGATGTGTATATCTACACACACACGGCTTGGTAAAAGAAATTTCAATATGTAAATATTTTTTGTCATGTTGCATGATTGCACCAATAACAAATGCGTCTACTGACGTTGGGTTTGTAAAACATTTTTTAAGCAGTTAATTTTGCACTCGCGCCTTGTTAGTAATAATTATAATTTTCCCGTTGACCAAGAATAATGAACCCCTTTTCTTCCACCTGCGCGATGACAGTATACATCATATCAATCATGTTCCTTCAGTTCCTACAATACCACAAATATTGTAAAGCAACTTGTCTAAAACGATAAACTGTGTGGTAAAAGGGGATAGCTGGAGCGGTAAAATATGCCGAGTGACTTCGGGTTAAACAAAACAAAAAGACAGGTCCCCTTAGCCAAACAGTATTTGACTTGTAGGTGGGAAACAGCGATGAAGTACTTTTAAAGGGTGTGTTATCTTGGTTACTAGGGTGCTAAGTGTGTTGGATAACCTAAGGATGTCACCAGGATGAACTTTAATCTCAACTTTGAGTCTAAATTTTTACAAGAAACGAATGGCAACAGTTTTTGAGAACTTCCCACCTCAAACTGAAAAATTACAAACGTGTAGAAGAACAAACGAGTATAAATTATAAAATTTGAACAAGGTTAATCTAAGTCCCGATAGAGTTCATAGTTGTAAGATAAACTGCGAATATTGATAATTTTTCAAGTTACTTTCGGGGTTTCACTGTTACAACTGATACTAATATCTACAGCCTGTATGTCGGACGAATATCTACAGCTCATATGTTGGACAAATATCTATGAACTTCAGAGTGAAGACTAATATCTACAGAGCTAAGTCGGATAAATATCTATGACGGTCCAAGTGGTGACGAATATCTATGGAGCATAGGTGGGACTAATATCTACAGAGGGCAGCTGAGCAAGAGGTTTTTACGGAAAAGCATAAATTACTTCAATTACGTAATACTAACCTAACCTAACTTAACATAAATTAAGTTTTTTAAACTGCATACGCAATATTACGTTATGACAATATGCTATACATAATTGCAAATCCAACCTCTGCCATTGCTGTAGATATTCGTCGACATCACCTGTTCTCTAGATATTAGTCAGCAGTTTGAGCTGTAGATATTCGTCCTCACTTTGATTTTCATGTTCTCATTTCTCACTTTGTCACATTAAACAATAAAACCATATCCGAAAAGAGGTTTATAAATAGGTGAGTTTGGACTTCAAATTGTTTTTCATAGACCTTATAATTTTTTTTTCTAGGCTTATTGAAAGACTTATAAAAAAAATTACCGATATTTTTAAGGGAGAAGATATGTTCTACATGCAGTATTTAATTGAAGCATCTATAATACTTCTAAGCGATCAAATTTTCTAAACAAAAACGTATGATTTTGCATAATTTTGAATTATTTAGTCTGGCTTCATCTTAAAGTGATGAACCAGCGAAATTTAGACAAGCCAAGGAAGAAAATATGGTATGTCGGCATTCCTTGACTTTCCTCATTGAGTTTCAGCTCACCGCTTTGGGGAGCGTGTTAATTTCCAGTTCCAACATTTGCATTCATTCATTGTAAATGTATTTAAATTATTTTGAAGCTGAAAAAAAATACTAAGCAATCGCATTTATCTTCATCGTGCAAATATGGGGTTAGGCCGCTCTTTCGCTAGCGGCATCGCTTGTCGCTCCATCAACATTTACGTAATCCTCCATGATAAAAGAAGGTGCTAATAAAAGGGTTTGTTGAAATATACAATTAATTGGGCCGAGATGCCAGAGGGGTGCGGTAGGGGTGCAGTAATGATGGACTGATTGATTCATGGTAATGCAACAACTCCCAACACGTCGGTGTTCGGGACTAGCGGGATCCGAAGTGTATTGTCCAGTTATTCGGTGCAAACACGAGATTAAATTGAAGAAATGCAAATTGTATTACTGATTGTATAAGTTATGATCTTCATATATAAAAATGAATGCTTCTATGTTCGTCCCTTATACGCTCCTAAACCATTCATCCGATTGCGATGAAACTTTGACGATGCATGCCCATGATGGTTTCTATATAATAATAGTGTGCTCTGGCGTTGTGAAATTATTGCCTACACTATTCGCAAAGGTTTCTGTATATGCTGTTGAGCTCTGGCGTTATGAAATTTGTATAAAATATTAAGATAGGCGCCCGCGAGTTGTTTGAAAAACGTGTGTATTTCATATAGGGAGAGATAAGAGAGGGTGAAGTGAATCTTGGATGGGGAGGGGAATGAAAGAAGTGGGTTAGCGGGAGGGAAGAAGGCAGGGAAACTGGAAGAGGAACGCGTGAGGGAAAGGGGACGCGGGAGGGGATCGGGGCGGAAACGGGGAAGCATGGGAAAGGACACGCAGGGAGAATTTTTTTCTTTATTAAGTGAAATTGCAACGCATGTCGGGAACTAGTTAATAATATATACATAAAGACATAAGGGCGCATCGTCATACTAAACCTGACTGATATAGTTTAAAAATTTGAATTCACTGTACAAATTATCGAATATTGCAAAATTATAATTTATTTGAAAATAAGAAAACTTTCTAAGTTTGTCACATCATTTTTACAATAGCTCCAAACAGGGTACTCTGACGAAAATAATTCCCGTCGGGTCCTATGTCATCTTTGGGGGTGCTGTGTGGAAAAGTTCTGTGTAGGAAAAGGTGTGAAGAATGGGTAGGAATCTGGGGGACAGTGTGTCTAGGAGTGTTGGACACGTGAATCCATCCCTTCCACTGCGGTGCAAGGCGATGTTCCGAAAGAGTCCTGATGGAGAGGTCAAAAGGTTTCCCTTGACCAGTCACTCCCTATCCGGCCTGCCACGCAGTTATTGGGCAGACGCACCCCTGCCAAGACCCGGAAAAACCTCACACAATGAACCCGGGCACCCCTGCTAAGTCACTAAACCAAGTAACGGCCCACTTGGGGTGACTTTTGGCAGAGGTGTTGGTTATCCAATAAATAGTACCCAAAGAGTATAAGAAAAGGAAATCCTTTCAAATTCAATAAAAAATATATAACTATTGTAGATATATTCGATTCAATACAAATTATTCTATACATAGTGGCTAATAAAGTCTACTTTTAGAGAACTTAAGTCTGTTTCTAATGTTTGGTGACAAAAACATTATTAATTCCCAATAATTATGTGTTTTTAAAAGATCTATAAACCATTTTGACAAAACGAATTAACCCGAGTGATCAATTTGAACATTTAATAATGAGTTTGAAGGACTCCACACACATTCTGCCACTAACAATCATTTTACGTATCAATCAATCAATAATACGTCCTTCCTCTTTATTATTGCTACATAGCCTTATAATAAAGATAACTGCCAAGCTAAATAATATGTCAGTTCTGTTAGGGCTGCAACAAATATATTTTTAAATAATTTACAGAATTTTAAATAACGATACTTCTTTTAAACATTTTCTTTAATTAACATTCAATAGCGAAATGTTGTTGCAATTGTAAAACATTTTAGATTTTTATTTTTCTCAAATCTGTCGGTGGAAGAGATGACGGATTCGTACGTCGGTTACTTCTGGACACCACGACCTCCAGATTCCTATCAACCCCATATACCTTTTTCCTTTCCTTGCTCTCCTTCCTTTTCCTAAAAAATGTCCTCCGCATAGCATCCCCAAAGATGACATAGGCTCCATAAGGGAATATTTTCCTCAAGGTCTCCTGTGTGAATTCACTGTAAAAAAACGAGTGTGCTTTAAACCACACGACTGAAGTAAAACTTCACTAAAAAAGAAGAGAGAAAGAAAATGTGCGCGCGCACTGCTCTCTCTCTTGCTCCTACAGTGTGATACAGACAATAGGCCTGCACTATGTCTTAGATATACGAAACGTAACTGGCTATGAGAGAAAGAGAGAAAAAAATGTGTGCTCGCACCTCTCTCTCTCTTGCACCTATATTAATACGAAACGTAACTCTCTCTCTTTCTATCTTCACTAACTTATATCTCCTTCTCAACTTCCGTACGCCTCACCCGATCACACTTTTCGTAACGCTCTCGTCACGCATTCACCAGCTTACTTCCCAAGTCAAGCGTGTTTAAAGAAGTTTTACTTCAAAAAAACATGTGCGCAGTTCACACGCGGTAAAAGTAAAACCTTCATAAAACTAAACTTCGAGAGAATTAGACGAATGCAGAGTATCAGGAGTAGGATACTCTGCATTGTATCCTACTCCTGATAGGCTTTATTTATTATAATAGTTTTACCAAGTTTAAACATAAAGAGGAGACCGATTATACTATCTCATTCTCCCGCAGGCTAAATCCCATGGATATCTTTTTTTCAGTCACTTTTTCGTTCCATCCGAGTTTCAAAACTCAACGGTGTTAAAGAAGTCTTCACTTCAAAAGTTACAAATTACACCTATGGAAGAAATATTCAAAATTGAATTAAAATATGATATAATCAGTTTGTTTGCACACCCTGCTGAAGTATAAGTAACATGCAGGATACAAGACAGTGCAGGTGTGTCTCAAAGCGCCCTGACCCGGCCCGGCCCATTACCGGCTCATTTACCCTAAACATCCAACCTTTAGCCAGTCTTATGAGTCCGACTCCTCCACGGTATTCTCACCACTTCGGAAGGAGCATCCATCCGCTGCTCTAATGAGTCATGTCTGGGCCCAGGGCGTTACCGATCCCGGGCTAGTGTTCTAAATTATGGTATTTGGGGATATTGGTGAATATTGGGGCATACATTGCACGTGCGGCCGGGCCCTGTGATTTAGAGGCGGATTCGTTTCCACTGCGCACACCGTTTAGGGACATCCCTACTTATTACCAATTAAATAACACGCAGCCAATATGCTTTTGGCTTCATCACCACATTTTAATCGTGCCATATTTAGCGTCTCTCAAGGGCTAAGTGGCAGCTTTTTTTAATAAAGCGTGAAATCAGTTTCACGCTTTATTAAAAAATATTCAAATATTATATTTTATTATCATAGATATGATACTAACAAATCTAAATAAAACATGAAGCATATTAAGACATAGAAAATTCAAAGGCAAACCACGAACTCTGCCTTACTGGGACAACGCCTCTAACACTCGTCCAATGATTAAATAATACTTTGATGGGTGTAGGTACCCTTCAAAAGTTTTGTAATAAGTTATTCCGACGAAATAAAATAAATGAAGAAAATACTAGCGAAACTCAATCGAAAATATGAAATAAAAAAAATCAGACAAAGATACGGTCACATCTGTCCCATATGTGACCGTATCTTTTTCTGATTTTACTCTTTCAGATTTTCGATTGAGTTTCGCTAATATCGCTAATATATATATATAATTTCGTTAGAGAAAAATCAGAAAAAGGTACGGTCACATCTGTCCCGATTTTTCTCTTTCAGATTTTTGATTGAGTTTCGCTAATAATATCTTCATTAATTAAATATTATAACTTGTGCTTTTAGTCATTAAGTTAAAAATAAATATAATAAAGTATTATTTTTTTGTTCATTTAAAAAATATCACCCCCCCGCCTGAAGCTGGCGGTTATTTTTTTGAGGTCAACAGCCTTCCTCATCTTTTCCAAACAAGAATCTTTAACTATTTTTATTTATTTTATAATTGAAAACTTAAAAAAAAACGGAAACGAGCCACATTAAAAAGAGACAAACAGATACATCTATAGGATTTAGCCTGTGAGAGAATGAGACAGCAAAAAAATATGCATTTAATTCACAAGTACTCGTTCCAACATAATACGATAAATCCACGGTCCCACGTAAGTCTACTTTGGGTGTAATAAAGCGCCTGATGAATCTCTAGGGTCCAAAGTTTGAATCCTACGAAATCTAAAAAAAAATCTAATTCCTAAAACCACTCCAAAATGAACAGACAAAAGAAAACACAAAAGACAGCGACATCTAGCGTTTTTGAAGAAAAAAACACAAATATTAATAAGATGACCAAATGTATAGCAAAAAGTGCTCTATAAATCGACGACAAAAATATGGAAAAAATCATCCTTCACATTTAAAAACAAGTTCTTCGTAGTCTCCCCACTCTTCACTATTTTCCACTTTAGTTTTCTGAAGGTTTTACTTCTACCGCGTTTGAATTGCACACTTTGATTTTTTAAATTTTATTTAGCTATAAAATTTTTACATCTTATATCTACTGAAACTATCATAATATTAGGTCCTTACATTTGAAATTGGCGTTTTGTATGGGAGGAACTTTGTATGGGAGCTTATTGGAGTTTTGTATGGGAAGCTTTTTCACCTTCCCAATTTGCTTCAAGTGGATTAAAACAGTTTTATCACTAACACCGCAGCCTGCAGCAAACTCGGACGTGGTTTGCGATGGATCCGCTTCCACAATAGCCTTCAATTCTTCATTATCAACTTTGGTCTCCGGCCGTCCACGGGGCTTGTTCTGCAGGTCGAAATTTCCAAAACGAAAACGTTGGAACCAAAAACGCACTGTGTTTTCTTTTGCGGCACCGTCGCCATACACATAATTAATCCTTCGAGCCGTTTCTGCAGCACTGGTGCTACGGTGGAACGCGTACTCGTAAATAACGCGATATTTCAAGTTTTCCATTTTGTAAACTAAGTGACGCAAAGAAAAAAAACAATTAAGGAAAAAACAAATGAAATATAATTTTCGAAACACAAATATATGAGTAAATAGCTGTATAAGTTTGAATTTGGAACTCCTAACCAAAAAGAAGATGTTTGAGATCAAAGTTGCCAACACGGCAAAACGCCAATTTCATATGTAAGGACCCAATATTATTCTACTTCCTACCCACTAAATTTGAACTTCACAATATTGAGACACAACCCACGAAAAACTTTAAGCGTCCTTAACATTTACAGGGAGTTCTTTGAGCATTTTAAAACCATTGTAATGAATATGGTTTTGAGTTCCCGTTAAATTTGTTTTAGGAAGCCTAAAATCGTAGCAATTTCTCGTAACATTATTCAACATATATTTTATTTTTTAACTTATAAATAAATGCACACTTAAGATATTGGGTTAGCGTTGCATGGTTTTTATCCTAGTTTATCTGCTACAGCACAATATAGACCTCATGCCTCTGTTCTGAATTATTTCCATTCTTTTAACATGTGTTTTATTGCTCAGGAAGATTACACCTGTGCAGTGATTCAGGTGGGATGCCACAGAGGTGTTGTAGGATTACTTCCTATTTTAATGTCTAATTTTCCTTTATCTGACTTAAGAAGTGTACCGTTTTTGCAATTTTTTAAACGACTTCGAAAAGGAGGAGGTTATCAATTCGACGGTATTATTATTTTTTATGTTAGCTACCTCATAACTTTTGATTGGGTGAACCGATATTGATGATTCTTTTTTTATTAGAAATCTGGTGCTTTCCCTGTGGTTCCATTTTAATTTGGTCCAGTTCTGATAATGGGATCCATGAGAAAACTATATATGTCTTAAATTTGCAATAAGTATGTGCGCGACAAATGGAAGAATATCTCAATATTACGCCAACAGATTTCGATGATTCTTTTTTTGAAGTAAAACTTCTTTACGCACGCTCGTCACTAAAAATCAAAAAATAAACAAAAATATTAGCAAATAAAAAACGACTTAAAAAAATGCACTAAAAAGTAAAAAAATAATTTCGTACGATTGTTATTTTTGGAGTCGGTGTCAGCCAAGATCTCCAAATCTCACCTATAACTACCTATGTATGTAGTTACCTTGGCTGACACCGACTCCAAAAATAACAATCGTACGAAATTATTTTTTTACTTTTTAGTGCATTTTTTGAAGTCGTTTTTTGTTTTGTTAAAATTTTTGTTTATTTAGTTAACATTTCAAAGTTAGTGTTAAGTTTTAATTTTTTATCGATTATGATTCCGAAGTATTTAATTTCTTCTACTTTTTCAATGTTTCGGCCTGGTGATGTTTGATTTCCAACGGAACCTATTATATAAAGGTAATAATTAATAAGTATAGGTTTGCAGAAATATACAACGGCAATATTTGGTGACCCCTCGGTGACTCCGGTGTCCTTAATGAGCGCTAAAAGTGAAATTTAATAACGTTCTTATTGAGCGGTTCCCACATAAAGCTACGGGACACTTGGTGAATACTGATTGTGATATAGGCCGGTCGATGTAAGAAATGTTTGATATATCTGACGATAATGACGGCGGACAACCCCAACCGCCGCTCGGACCCACATATTTTTTCCACGCAACCAACTATTAGTAAGGTGTTTAATGCAAACCTACCATTAAAAGCCGGCCTCTATATTGGGGCCGCTTGGCATAGCTGAGCCGTAATGAATGCCTAATTCGTCGACCTGATGTTTGGCAGGGAGTGATAAAAGCACAATATTCGGTGTTGCTTGTTAGCTACCCCTATTCCCGATGATATTAATTTACGATCAAGATAGGGGATGCCAGTTTCCGGAATACATTCGTGCGTGCATTAAGAGTATTCTGTCCTACATGTGTTACTTAAGTGTTCACGATAGTATTATGTCGCTCTCGTATATTTATGATAACTACTTAATTGCGTCAACTCCTTACTCTATTATCATCAACATTCAACGACCACCGCGATACCTTTATTATATTTCTTGTGGCTTTTTATTTGTTGCAACTGAACGCCTCATTAAATGGGCTGCCAATGAGTTCTAAACAATTGTTTGCACGACAGGATGATTATCGGATCTTCTTTCTAAAAAAACAGTACGACCGCAAATTATCACTTGATAATATGTGTAAGCATTAAATGCGGTTTGCCACTGACCCTTTACTAGTAGATAATAATTAATTGCTAACCCTTTTAAGAATAACATCACTGGTCGTAAGTCGTAATTGATTTACTTTATATTGAGATTGCCTTGATGGCCGCTTATCTGAAAATCTCCTACCAATTTTAAGTACGCACCTAGTGCAACGTTTTTTTTTAATTCTTGGCAGTCCTTTAAAAAAATTGCAAAATACGTAATTAACTTTTCCCTTCTTTTCGATGCGTTCCCAACAAATTTAATTGCTCAAATTATTTTTTAAAAATGCCATCTTAAATCTTGGTGCTATCATTCCGAACATGCGTCTAATTACAAGTATCCGCACAGAAGTTGATCGTTAACCATTATCAGCTTAAACTATCGCTTTTCGAGTAACCCACATTGCAAAAAGTACGCGCGGAATTAAAATTGCGCAGAAATTTGAAGAGCGCCAAACGCGTTTTTATCTTGAAATCTACGGGCATATTTGATAACGTGCGTCGGGGAGACATGCGTGATATTCCGATCTTACGCACACTGCATGTTAAATGCAGCTACTGACTTTATGAAGAATCGCGTGCACTTCTTATAATATGAGAGGCTCGCATGCGATGCTCGAGTACAGCCTATACCAGCGGCTACCATGCCAGCGACAGCCACCAGCCTAGCTGAACGGTGAACGAGTGTGAAAATATTGTTTTTATTGTTCGCTGCGATTCCGAGACACAAAATGCGAGGCGTAGGTAATTTACCTCGCTAATAGGCTCAGTCTGTTGTTTGCTATTCTTCCCAAAGCCTCATCAGCTTCTCATTAGAAGCGAGTGTTAATTACTATGTTAATAAGAACACCACTCCATATATCGAGAATATGAATTACGCACACTCTCGACCAATTACACATTTCCCTGATTAGAATAGATACTAATTCTAGAATACATCAATGAAGGTATATATTATCTCCATACATTCACATTTTCTTACACGATTTTTTTACAGTAAGAATAAAAGTGGTTTGAAATTAATTACTAATTGATTGTTTCTTTATTGTTAGTTTTTACATAAAATTACACGTTTTTTCAGTAGCGCTGAAGAATGCTTTTTATATAAATTTGTAGGTAAACGTTAACAACAAACATTTATAAAGCAAGCAGTAAAAAACACATTAATTCTTCACACAGTTTTCTTATTCCCAATTAACACGTTCATCATAGAGCAATCCAATTATTGTATTTGTAACAAATGAATTATTTACTCAAAACTGCAATAAAACATGGTTTGGTGAGTTTTATTTAAACTGAAAGCAAAATATTAACATGATTATAGAGAGAAAGGGAAGTGATACCTATGAAATATTAACAAAAGGTCAAACAAGTTGGTGTTATTCTTTTCTTAATTATGTAGATACATGAATTCAAATGACACCAGCAAGACAGCAGTTAGTAGGTTTTCAGATACGATCCAAAACCTCTCATTAACTACAGTAAGGTAAGTAAGCAGAAGATTTGGAATGAGTACGGTGTATGGGTGCTAAATTGATCAAACGCATTTGGCGACTGTTCTATAAATTTGGTTATACAAATGAACTAGTTATTATTTGAAACTTATTGGGAACCATTTATTGAATTACCAACACCTTTGCCCTACCTAAGTATTTAGATGCGTTTTGTGACTTAGTAGGGGTGCTCGTCTGCCCACCAATTGCATGGCAGGCCTGATCGCGAAGGACTGGATCAGATATAGTTTTTGACCTCTCCAGAAGAACTATGTCGGAACAGCGCATTGCACAGCAGTGGAAGGGATAGATTTTTACTTCCATCACTCCATGACACACTGACTTTTTCCTTACCGGAACTTCCTCTCCTTCCTTTCCTAAAAAAGACCCTCCACACTCCAAATATGACATAGGCGCTGATGGGAATTCATTTCTTCGAAGCTTATTCTGTGGAGCAAACATAAAAAAAAAACTTATAAAATTTAATTTTATTTTATTTAATTTAAGAGACTTTTGAAGGTGCTGCCGTAGACATTTTATATATCCCCAAACTGTTGTCATAACAAGCAATAGCGCGGAATAAAATAATTTGAAATGCCGTTACCTCGATAAGAAAAAAAAACAAATCTGTTAAAAAGTTAAACAAAATAAAAGTAAGTCTTAACGTTTCCCGAAGAAATGGGGTTTAACCCGCTTGAAGTATGCAAAACAAGTGATGAAGAAAACGCCTAGGGGAGATGTCCAATAGATAAGACTAATTCTTTTACTACCATTATGCAAGTAGGTACAAGCGGTCGGCTATGATAATTTTAACGCTTCGAAATGAGGTAAATTTGAGAATTATCATTTTATGAACGTTCATCGCTATTAAAAAGCCATAAATATAATGCTCTAAAAATGAAATTCCTCCCGAAAATGATACATATCGCTTACCATCGCTGCTTCGGAGGTAGGAACCGTATAATTGATAAAATTATAATATTTCGCTAAAATGTTGTATTATTAGATACGATAAGAGTTAGGTTCGTGTAAAATGTGTTTAACAAGGTG
Source organism: Limnephilus lunatus (assembly GCA_917563855.2). Lineage (NCBI taxonomy): Eukaryota > Metazoa > Arthropoda > Insecta > Trichoptera > Limnephilidae > Limnephilus > Limnephilus lunatus. The sequence continues at coordinate 2,924,370 of OU830604.1, forward strand.
AGCTTGTACGGGCCTTTTTCGAAGTGTGACGTCGATAAAAGTAAAACACTGCAACTTGCATTGCATGTAATTCAAATCTCCCAGAGGAACATGGACTTCAAGCTACGTCGCGAGTTTTTAGCCATTCACCACTCTATCCTCTCGGAGAGTTAACCTTGTTAAACGCATTTTCTACGACCCCTGCGATAAGAGTGCAGAAAACAAGGTAGAAACTTAATATAAGATAGGTACTTACTTATGTACAAACGTTTTTCTCAAAAATATTGCTTGTCAATGGAAATATGAGGACACAGATCATGTGTATAAAATTAGCAATAAATATTAATATTTTTGACTGTCCATGGCCCGGTATATTAGCCAGACCGTATCCTTACTATGCACGACATTCCTCGCTCAAATTTAAGCGGGCTAAATCGGCCGCTTGCAAGACTTGGTAAGCCGCAGAATAGTTCCTTTTTTTAGACGTCGAGACGCTAGCAGTCACATGCCAAACTTGACGTTTACGTAAGTTTTTACGTTTACGCATCTCACAGAAATTTACGTAAATTGCATAATTTTATCAGTGTCGAAGTTCTTGAATATCAATCTAAAATAGTCTGATAAGGGATTTTAAGCTTCAACGTCAGGACAGTTTGTTTTCAGCGGTTAGTTAGTTATATTTTCATGAATAGTGCACTGATTGGAGTGGGGAACGTTATGAAAAATCAATTCGTAAATTAAACCCGCCTAAAATAACTGCCGTCGTTTTTGAAAGATCTCAATCATAATATCGCGTTTTTTTTAAAGATAGACAAATATTCCCGGGTTACGAATAACCCAACAATGTTTGAAAATCTCCTACGACCACCACAGAAAGCCGAAAATGTTGCTTGTGTTGTGATGGAGGACTTAGGCAGCCGAGGAATCGAACATGCGACGCTCGGGTGGGACCCAAGCGCTAAATATGTTCCTATCACTTAGAGAGTAGTTTTGTTTTTCTAAGAAAAAAGAAAAACATTCCTCTACTATAGTCGGAGTCAATCAATGTAATATTGGTGACATCTAGGCTTTCGACCCATACACGGATTATATTCCAAGCCGCGCTAAGCTTGAAATTCTAATGAAGGGGAGCTTAAAATGAACCGATAACTTTCCATTATAATGCAAACCTTTATTATTTATTCTGAATATGCTAAAGAAACTACGAGTGAACCCAATAATTAGTTCATACTCTTCTGAATATGTGTAAACATTGCGTGTGTAGGGTACGTTATGTGTAGCGTACAATGCGAAGGAATGAAATAATTACAATTCTTACATTGTCCTACGGTAGTTGTAATAATGTTTCTGATGTTTTAGCCATTTTTTAAGTAGGAAACTGCGCTAATAATTGGATAATTTGGAGAGCGCCGTTTTTGTAGAAAATCACCTCAAGGGCGATGTATAATTTCTTACGGGTTCTTAGGCTCTACCCATTATTTATTTATTTTTCTTTATTTATTAAATTGTTAATTACATAATTTAAGGATTTTTATACCACAAGCTGTTTACAAGATAATTTATTATTGCCAGACATATGCATGACGAAGGAGGCGTAACTGACTTATCAAAAAGCTTATAAGTTCTGATTTGCTTACATTTTTAAACTATTTATTTTTATTTATGACAATATAAAAATACAAGGTAAAGCAGTTTGTTCACAGTCGTCCTCAATTGGTATTCCTGTTCTGAGGCTGACTGAATGTTGTTGTAAGGGTGCTGATCATGATCGCCTCATCTTTTGTTGATTAGTTATTTACATGTCGCGGATTGTGAAGGAGAAGGTGAAAAGTTTTTGATTTTACGAATACGACTCCCTGAAAAGGTTTAGGTTTAGCTCTAAATTCTGCTGAGTCTGTGATCATTCCTTAATCGTGTAGCAGTCCATTCCAGGTCCTGACACATCAAAAGCACGCTCAAAGAACTTGGTATATGGTGCTTTGGTTCCGTCAATCTTCAATGAAGCTGCTGACCTAAGGGGACTATAGAGAATTGGAATTTTTGGAATACCCATTTGGGGACTTAAGTACCATCCAGCAGAGTACTAAATTTTCATAATTAAGTTCTTTATCTACTAAATATAAGTACAAACCTTCGTGACAAAACAATGAAGATTCAGTGCAATTAATAGAATAAATCTTTGAAGTACCCACATACATAATATACTTACTTTATAAGAGTGCAATGATTTTTGGTTTAAGCCAATAAGCGTATAAAGTAAAGTTATAAAATGTAAAACACATTTACAAACATAGGTATTGCTGTAGTAAGTTATATGATGTTAGTTTGATGAAATTAATGGCCACATTGGTCTGAACATATAATTTATTATTCCTACACGTGATATCCAGGTTGTTTGCAAATGACTTAGATCCTGACTAGATCTCCTTGTTTTTGCTGCACAATACTAGATTTATTTGTTTGCTAACGTGGTGGCTGCCATTGGGAGGGGTGGGGTGAGGGTTGTGGGGGGAGGGTGCAACACCACCCCTCCTTCTCCCCCATCACCAATTCCGCATGCGATGGGGTGAGAGAGTAAACGTGGCGAGCTCCGTGCGGCCTTTAGCATGTCGATGCAAATTGCTTCACCTTTGAATGTCGTAACTGTTTAATTCAGTAGATATATGTTTGTACCGTGGAATCAAGAGATTATTAAATCACCATTACATTAGCCGCTTATATTAGCAGAAAACACGAGCACTACGCTAATTTAACGATGAAACGGCAACCTTTCCACACTCCCACTACAGATGTGTAATATTGGTGACTAATTGCCCCAAAATCTGTACTAATTTCTTCTTGTATGTTTGTTGGATTTAGAAAGCCACGGTTTCCCCGCCTTACGATATTAGAATTTCTTGCAATTTTTTCATTCAAAAGAAAACACGAGCGAATCGCTAATTTAACGGCGACGTGACAACAAGTTTTCTGCATTTCCATATATTAGTATTGTAGTATTTACAAATATCTAACACTGACATTTATGTAAGTCTAAACTCACCACTAAAAATGCTCAGGAATAGCGCCTTCATTTCGCCTTGATTATAGAGTAATTCACTAACACTCTCACTAAATACAAAGAGTAAATTGCAGAAATTTCCCAAATATTATGTAATATTGCTAAATCTAATGTCGGATTTAATTTAAGCTTTTCACGGTCATTTTCACCTATTATATCGTAAATAAATTTTAGGTTATTATGCCGTGTTGCGCTTCCTCCTTGTTTAGCCAAAGCGTTGGATGTTATAGAGGTCCCACCACTTTCCCAATTTCAAGGAAACTGACTACTTACCTCCTTCGCTTTAAACGTCAAGATTTTATTGAAGTAAAACTTCTTTACGCACGCCTGACTTGGGGAGTAAGCTGGTGAATGAGTGACGAGAGCGTTACGAAAAGTGTGATCGGGCGAGTCTAACGGAAGTTGAGAGGGAGATATAAGTTAGTGAAGATAGTAGGAGAGAGAGTTACGTTTCGTATATTACTTTAGGGGCAAGAGAGAGAGGTGCGAGCACACATTTTCTTTCTCTCTTTCTCTCACAGCCAGTTACGTTTTGTATATCTAAGACACAGTGCAGGTCTATTGTCTGTATCACACTGTAGGAGTGAGAGACAGCAGTGCGCGCGCACATTTTCTTTCTCTCTTCTTTCATAAGTTAGTGAAGTTTTACTTCACTCGTGTGGTCTAAAGCACACTCGTTTTTTAAAAATATGTACGACTTTAGACACTCCAGTTAGATTTAGAGTAGGTACCTACACATTTTTACACTAAATGATACATGCATTTATATATACTCGTAGGTAGTAAAAAAATATCTCCTCTTGGATCATCACTTCTGCAACACTGCATAATAACCCAAAAACGAATCACGAAAATTGTGAAAGTCAAATCATATTTATCATCTGAATATCGGTTATCCTCCACGATAAAATTAATATCGCCTCTAACTATTTAACTATCAAATCGGTTATCGAAAATATTAATCGAACATCCCATAGAAAAGGGTCGTAAGTTAGAAAAACATATAGTGCGATTCAAACGCTGTAGAAGTGAAACTTTCAGAAAACTAAAGTAGACAGGGAAGGCTACGAAGTACCGCATAAAGAGGAGACCGATTGTACTATCTAATACTCTCGCAGGCTGAATCCTATAGGTGTTTGTGTTTGTCTTGTAGCCGAGCAACGAACAACCATAAAAATACAATTTTTATCCGATTTTATACAATGGTATCACCGGCCACTACTCTCTGGCTGGGTGCATGATAATGCACATTCATTCCGGTTTTAACGTTCGTTCTCTCTGCCTGCTTTTCTAAGCAAGATAATTATTAAATCTATGCTAATTATTGTTACACAAAGTTTCATTGTAAATATACCTATTTGACTCACGTTAAATCAAGAGTTCTTATTGAAAACCTCCACAACACACGCATCCAGTTTACAGACGTGGCAAGGCTTGTAAACTGTCAAACCCTCTGGATAAAATATCTAAATATACCAATATTGCTAAAGTCTCATTTTGTGTCGGTTTTTCGTTTCACCGAGTTTCAAACCACAACGGTGCTAAATAAGTTTTTACTTAAAAAAATAAGAAAATAAACAAACAAAAAAAGAATCAAATTTTGTACTTTTAATTTGATTACCCTTTAATTTAATAACATGTTAGTTGCCTATTTTCTCCATAGGCACCCACTGCGGCCTAAAGTATTTAGGTAACCTCAATTTGCCCACCAGCCCTCAGCCCAGCCCAGCCCAGCCCGTGAGTCGTGAGCCTTTTATAGGTCAGTTAACCAGAGGGAAAGAAGAGGGGCAATCAAAGAGAAAACGTGCGTGAGAAAGTTTCGGGATGAAAGGCAATTTGCCTAGCGCGTGACTTGCGAAATGACCCTCACTAAACTTCATGGGCCTACTCCCTCAGTGCACCCACCATAAATCCACCTTGAGCAGCGCCACATATACCTTAATTTCCAGACTGTAGGTATATTATAATATAATATAATGTACACGTGTTTATAACTGCACGTACTGAAAAAAAATGTAACTAGCGCAGACCCGTGGAAAACCACGAGACATCGTAATCTTAGGATTTCTAGCCAAGAAGAAAAAAATTTGTTTTTCGTGAAAACTTTTTAAAATGAAATTATTCTTCATCATCAGAAATTGATATTTCGAATGAAAACCCTTAAAAATAAACTGTCAAAATTTTTTACAAAAGAAACACAACCTTGAATTTGTTTATTTTATTTTATATTTATTCTTTTCTTTTTTGTTTTACACGAGCTCCACACAGAGCTATACCCTGAGGAAAATAACTTTCCCTCATGGCCTATGTCATCTTTGGGGATGCTGCGTGGAGGTTTTTTTTAAGGAAAGGAAAGAGAGAAGAGTTCCGGGAAGGAACATGGCTTAATGGGTAGGTAGTAATCTGGGGTTCAGTGTGTCCCAGTCCGCCTCCAAGACTTAGACAAACCTCACCCCATGAACTCGGGCACCTCTGCTAAATCACCAAACGTAGCGAACCACTTGTGGTGACCTATGGCACAGGTATTGGTTATCCAATAAAGGTTCCCGGAGCGGCGGTACCCATTCCCGCCTCCCATATTGAAATTGAAATGTAATATATCATTGAAGAAGATAATACTAACAAATCCAAACGAAATATGAAAATGAACAAGTCCCAGAACAATAAAAAGCTAACGGTCGCAATTGGGACTCGAACCCAGGATCTCCCGTCTTACCGGGACAAACTCCTTAACTCGGCCATTCGTACCTCTTATTTTTTAATTAATTTTTGTCAATTTCATTTATCAAATTCAGAATATTATATTCAACTATTTTTTTCCCATATTTTTGAACTACTTTGTAACCTAGATAGTTTCGCGGATAAACATGTCCGATTTTATATATATTGGACGCTTATTTACCTTTTTCTAAGTGAATATTCAAAATTTTCACCACCGTGTGTGAACGGAACACAAATTTTGAAGTGAAAGCTTCTGTAGCACCGTTGTGATTTGAAACTCGGTGAAACAAAAAAAACTGCACTAAAAAGAGACAAATAAGTACATCTATAGGTTTTAGTCTGCGAGAGAATGAAATAGTAAAAGTGCGGTGCGTCGTAGCCTATCCACTCTTGTCTACTTTAGGTTTTTTGAAGGTTTTGTGAATTGAACACTCTGTTTTTTTTTGTTTTTGTTTTAACATTCATTTAAATCAAGACGCTTCGAGGAAAACATTTTTCTTCAGGGCTGATGTCATATTTGGGGATGCTCTGTGTAGGATCATATTTAAACATTTGAAAATATGTTGGTTTCTTCGTTAGCACTGAAAACTATTTTGGGACCACTTGTTGTGCATATTTTGTGATTAAAACTAAAACAAAAATTATTTGACTGAGAATTGAAACTAAGACGAGAGTCAACCATGCTTCCAACTGAGCCAAATGCCGCAAGACCAACAATTATTTTTTAGTGCGTTAAGTTCTGTAATGTCATCGAATTTCATATAAATATGTACGTTTATTTCCGTATGTGTATGCATGATTACCACCAAAAGATGATAGTATTGTAATCGACATTGAGTATTTCTGCCGAGTTTCAGCTCGATCGGGTGTCGGAAAGTGGGTTTATTTCCACTTCCAAAATACCACTTCATTTCTATATATATATTCATTCGATCAAGAAAACAAAATTGAAATTCAAATAGATGTATTTAAAAACAGAAAGCACTCCCTAAAAACGAATTTACTAAATGAAACGGTGTGATTTTGCAATTTCTTCTAGAAAATGCGTAAATTCCCCAAGTCCCTTAACGAAATTCAAATGTCTACTAGTAGCTCTGCTAGGTATTATTGATATACTTTTTAATTAACATCATAATATTATTCATTTGCAAAATTTTCTGTGCAAAGAAAGTACGTCGCTCATTCGTTTTTAACTGAATGAAACTCATTTGAGTGACTGGTAAGAAAGGATTTGTAAATAGTAATATTGTGTAGTTATTATAAATTCTTTGAAAAGCAAAATTTCGCAAAAAATTCCCCAGTCCTAAAGGGTCCTTAAATCTCCAGTCTTTAAAAATAATAAACAATAGTGTTGACACTAATCTTCTCATAAATGTAATATCAAAAATAATGGGGGGTAGCAAATGTAAAATCATGAATTGTCCAGTGTTTTAAATATAGTGTCCTCCACCTGCAAAGTCGTATTTTCTTCAAGCGTAAACTTCCCAATAAAAGTGTGTTTATAAGAAGTAATCTACCAGGTAAGTATGATTTCTGTATCTGTTTGTAAATATTAAAATTAGATAGAGCGTAAGAAATCATAATAAATTGTAGAGCGCCCTTGAGGTGATTTTTCACAAAAACGGTGCTCTACACACATTATCCAATTATTATTATTGTTAGAATGAAGTATTTCTATACCACAGAATTCTTATGGTCCATTAGACTTAAGAACACAACCACAACAACTACTAGACCTGGTAGCGTACATTAAACGCAAATTCCATGTTGATACGTTTTTGCAGTGTGTGAGAGAGAAAGTAACTCAAAACCGTCGTAATCAAAATGAAATGCTTAGACTTCTCAATGTGTCATTCAGAGAGGTGGAAATATAGCAATTAAAACACCCCCAATTCTCCTATCGGAGGCTGGCTTTAATCAGGGTGATCTTTCCGTTCAGGTTGTACCTTGGAAAAACTCAGGGTAGTTTTCGAAACCACGAGGTTCCTCTGGATTATGGTTAGGTGCCTCTTCTTGTATCTGTCGCTCCTTCTAATAATAATTTATTGTTTCGTCGTGCATCTTGTCATAAAACTACAACATACCTTTATTTATTAATGCACCATTGAACTTTTACATGTAATTATAAATTTATTTAGTCACAGTATGAGGACATTTATGTATTTAGTCTCAATATGAGAACATCTATTTGTTTAGTCACAATATGAGTACATTTATTTATTTAGTCACAATATAAGGTCATTTATTTATTTAGACACAGTATGACGACATTTATTTATTTAGACACAATATTAGGAGTTCTCTATTTGTTTAGTCACAATATGAGTACATTTATTTATTTAGTCAAAATATAAGGACATTTATTTATTTATACACAATATGACGACATTTATTTATTTAGACACAATATGAGGACGTACATATTTATTCAAAACCAGCAGGCCCACCCACACATTGCTGTGGCTAACGAAACATAACGCCACGCTTAACCTACGTTACCCAACCTTTATAACCAACGCCATCTGTTAAATCAAATCCACACCGCCCGTTTGCCAGCTCGCTACCCGCTGTCGCTTGGCCAGATATATCATATATTTCAACCAATTTACACAAAACCTTGACAAATTATATATCTAAAAACCTTCTTCATGAATCACTCTATCTATTGGTGAAAATCCACATGAAAATCCGTTGCATAGTTTAAAAGATCTAAGCGCACATACATTTTCAGCGACTTCATTTTATACTACGTAAATATGTATATTTGATATGGACATCCATTGGTGTATTATTTTTTTGTTAACATTTTTTTTCCATTTTACTGCTTTTCTCTACTTGCCACGCTAGCTTGGGCCGTGTTGTAACAAGTAGTCTATGACTTCATTGTAAATATACAAAGCATGATAATAAAAAAAAATATACATGAATTTTATTACTTATAAAAATACTACAGGAATATTGTTGAATAAATCAAAACAACAGTGGTAAATAAAACAAGGCAGGTAAAAAACTATTTTACTCGTTAAATTTTGTCTAGTGATTTTAAATGATTAATTGATTGTCTAACTATCTAATTAAATTGAACATAATTTAGAAAAAAAAAAGAATTAAACAGAAAAGTTTTATAAAAATTATTAGAGTCCAGAGTAAAGAAGAAACAAAAAAAGAGTAAATTAAATTAACGCGATGAAAGGTATTTTCAGCAACTGAGAGATAAGGTTTTACTTAAATCTATTATTGGTAAAGAGGTACACATTTAAAAAAATTGTTAATAATTATTTTCTGTGATTTGCTGAATGTCACGTTATGTCATTTTAAGTTATTTTTTTGTTTGCCAGCAAGTATTCTAATCTTTCGATTTTTGAAAACAAACTATACACATAAATTATACATATTAAAAAAATGAACCAAAATTTTCCTGAAAAATATTTTTTTTACGAAAAGAATTTGGTATTTTTTAAAATTAGTTTTCTTGTCATTTGAACCCATATTCATACAAACATATCGGTATAATACTTACATATTTGGCCATTCGACGAAAAACTGCCATGTTGGGTACCCTCCATATTCAGGGTATTAAGATTTACAAAAATTTCATCTTACCATGCGATGAGTTTTATTTTCCTAGTTTGTACAAAAAATGCATTAGCAAATTTAATAAAATGAGATATGCTGTCTTTCCTGTGAAATGTCAAATCACGAAAGCCAAACATATCCTCCGAAGATTCAATTTTTCATATTTTTTAATTTTTTTTTTCCGGTTTAGGAAAATATTCTAAGACATTCTGTTTTTTTTTTTTTAATCGTATTTTTGAAACCCTGGCGATTTTTTGAAAATTTCAATCCGAAAAATTAGACCATTTTTTATAAACCGGAAACACGGAAAATGGGTGCGAAAAAACGATAATTACATACCCGAAAATCATTTTTAAAAAAATAACGTTTTCCACACGAATAGCAATAAATTGTACGGGGTTCTCTTCGTAAGATCTGTAAAAACACCGCCATCTTTATCAAAAAATCAAACCAAAGGATAAGTTTGCATAGAACAAACAATAAATCTAGTGAACGTTAAACGCAAATTCAAAAATTCGCCGGAAATCAAAGTGTTGCCATTTAAAAAAAAATATTAGTGTGGAATTTTTCAAAATTAAGGGAACATAATCGGAGACGGGACATTTTCATGAAGTGACGTCACGAGCTCAAATAATGGATTTATTTATTTATAAATAAAAAAAACTATACATTTCTAAAAAATTTTACTAACATTTTAGTAATCTTAGTAAAAAAATCTATCCATACGATTTTTTCCAAGTCGTTATGAAATCTATGCAAGTGGCCTATTATTATTTGTCCCAAAATCGGCATTACTCGGTGTTGCCATAGTAAAAATAAAGTAGGTACCTGCCTAATCTTAATACATATATAAAAATGAGTTTCTTTGTTTGTCCCTAAAACCAATCATCCGATTGCGGTGAAACTTTGGTGAGTTGTTGTATGCACGCCCGCGATGGTTTCTATGAATAGTGGAAGCTCTGGCATTATGAAATTATTTTCTACAGTAGGTATTCATCCGATTGCGATGAATCTCTGGTGTAAAACAATATTGTATAAAGCAATTCCAATGGGTGGCACTCGAGCTGTTTGAAAACTGAATGTATGGAACGCGGGAATGGTGAGGAGGTGGAAGATAAACGGGATGAATGGGAAAGGACACCCATGGAGAAACAATTTCTTTCTTAAGTGGCATTGCGACGCATACTGGGAATTCGCTAGTTTGTACATATTATCATTAGTATACTTTTCAAATCAAAGTTAGGTGCAAACAATATTGGTATACATATGTAGGATGCATATCGATCGAGTTGTTTTACACATTTCTAGTTATCTTTTCATTTCAGTAAAAAAAATCTATTCACATTTAAAAAAAATAAATATTGTCAAACAGTAAGCAGAATGATGTAGTAGTTATGGTAGTTATGGTGTTCATAAGAGTAGGTAAGGCCATGGACGTGGACGCGTCGTGTCCCCACACCGTGAAATTCTATTTGCTATGACATGTGTATGAAATTACGGGCAACTAATCACGTGTTCTCGCCGGGCGGAATGCGATTGGCCGAACGGCAACCGTGGCATATTATTATTTTCCCTAGATTTCACGATAAATAATGTCAAAATGGCCTCCTTCATGGCGGGGCGGAACTGCATAATCACTGCCATTATTATTTTGTAGCCGCTGTTAAAGCTGTGTAATACCGTAGTCATAATAATTATTTATGGATTTATTAGATCGAACAGCCTTAGGAAATTGTTAACTCATTAATGTAATGTGTTTTTCTAATAACGCCCTGTAATAATGATTCTTTGTTGAAGTGGATGATTTATCAACTGGCGCTAGCGTAAGTAAGACGTTTGTACTAGCAAACCTTCATAGCGTTCAGTAAGTTTTCAGGCTGGCCGAGGATAGAATACCACAAATCAATTCTTGACACATTTTACCAAAGCAATAACAATAAAAAAAATCAGGTTGAGACCTTCAGAAAACTAAAGTAGACAAGAGTGGGGATACTACCGAGCACTTTTTTTATCACTGCGAAGGATGATTTTTTCCATACTTTTGTCGTCGAATTCCAGAGCACCTTTTCATATATACAATAATTGGTCATCTTATTAGTATCTGTGTTTACTTCTTCAGATGTCGCTAGATGTCGCTTTTTTGTGATTTATTTTGCCTGTTCATTTAGGAGTGGTTTGAAGATTAGATATTGATTTTACAAAAATATTTTTTTTTTTAGATATTGTATGACTTAGATTTAGACTTAGATTTATATCCTTGTTCTGCTAAATGTCTGCAGAGGTTCGTCAGGCTCTTTATACCACTACACCATAGGAGACTATGAATTTAAAGTTAGTGAGTTAAATAAATATTTTATCTCATTCTCTCGCAGGCTAAATCCTATAGATGTGTCGATGTATGTATTTGTCTCTTTTTTGTGTCACTCGTAATAAAGAAGTTTTCATTTCAATAATTGGTAACCAACTTCTAATTTTGTGAAAAATCTTTATGAGTTGAAATGAAAATCTGTAACAATGCGACATGTTGTCTTTTAAATTAAAGTATAAATTAGAGATTTCAAAGCTCCTTACATAAATCACAATAGAAATTCACTTAAAGCTGAAAATAGTGGCGATGACCTACAAACTAATTAACGTGAGTTTTTGACGCTCCAGAAAAACAGTTTTCCAATTTTAGTAAAGATTTAAAGAAGAAAAATTAGGTATAATCTTACTTAAATTATAAATACGAATGTTTGTATGGATAGATGTTTGTTACTCTTTCACACAATAAATACCGAATGAAATTTAAAAATTCTTTCACTAATCGAAAGCTACATTATTTGCGAATAATATGGGCTAGGTATATATATATATATTGGTAAGCTCTGGCTTTATGAATAAGCTGTGGCGTTATGAAATTATTCATTATACGTTTATTGGCAAAGCGTGTTGCTAAGTAAATGTTTGACGTGGGCTGTCATTTTGTTATTTGTTTAGGTTACAATGGATATTTCTTTGACAGCAAAAATTCAAATATGAGTATTCTAATATGAATATTTAGTATACAAATATAAAATAGGTACTAGTCGTAATCTACATTTTGACCTAAGCCAACAGCTATACAAATATTGTTGATTGGTGGACGAGGAGGGGAGGGGGGGGGTAGTTTTATATTAGCCACTCTCAATAGAAAACGTGAAACAGAAAAAGATTCGGTCGCATCTAGGATTGGAACTCACGACCTTTCCGGAGCTATGCTCTTAAAAAAATTTCATTGAAACTCGATGAAACGAAAAATGGCGACACTAAAAAGAGACAAACACAGCCTCGCCACTCTTGTCTACTTTAGTTTTCTGACGTTTAACTTCTACCGCGTGTGTACTGCACATTTGCACACGTGTTTTTTTTGGTATTTATTTTTTTTGAAGTGAAAATCTCTTTAGCATATGGGTAAACACAATATTAGATTCTTAAGTTCGATTGATCCAGACTAAATGTAGCAACGGTGTATGTGCTCCGAAACATGTTTATTGACCGCCTAATCTAGTTTTGAATATATAAATATATGGTCGTTCTTTACAAATTATCTACATAATATTTATTTATGAAATTAGCAGTCACTTATCTATAAATTAATAACAATATTCTGCGAAGTTAATCATATAACATGATCTAATGAATCACCATGTCCCAAGATCCCACGAAAAGAGAAAACAGTCTTAAACATTTGTCTCAATGGCCATTTTGTGTCAAACATCTTTTTTTGTTCCAAAAATTAGTGACATATTTTAGCTTATTTATATTGATGGCAGGACGGGCACCATTAGTTTTGTTGGAGAGGGTGAATGCACCAGCATTAAGAAATAATAATTTTATATTAATATTTTTCAAAGATATAGTTTTTTTACTAACTAACCATCACGTCGTTTCTCTGCAGGGATATACAGAGAGGACGGACCGCCAAACAACTCGGTCTTGGCACACACTCTTGGCCTCAATCATATTCATACATCGTCTCATACCTATTATTCTGACTCTTGACATGGCCCATCTCAAGTATCTAATTCACTTGAACGTTCCATGTCTTCCTCGGGCGTCCCCGACTCCTTCTACCATTCACATTTGCGTCGTGTATTCTCCTTATACTCCTTTCCTCATTCATTCGCTCTACATGCCCAAACCACCTAAGGGTCCCTTTTTTGATCAAACAACAGTTTTTTTTATAATTTTAATATATAAAGAAGCCTGTTTCTCGGATCCACTGGGATCCAGTGGTAGCTAGTCACCGGAACAAAGTAACAATAATAATCATATTATCTTATGCGCGGTATTTGTAAAAAATTGAAAGCTTACGATTATAGCCCGTTAGTAATAAAAGTAATAAGTTATTTATTGTAAGAACTTAGTTGGCAAATTTAATTTTTTTACCGCTATTGAGGTGTTGTTTCACTAAGACGGTGCTATTCAAATTAGTCCATTATTATCTTTGTACGTCTATAAATAATTGGAGTGTTTGATGTTAGCTGGAATTGTGTGCAGAACAACGCTTTAATAAAGTGCTTCGGGACAGTTTTGAGCACAATGCCTTGTTATAATTAAGTGGAAACTTTTGTGTTTTGTGGTTAGAACACACATTTAAAAGTTAAGTGGACATTTGCAATACTACAAGGAAAGGGTAACAAAGTTACCACATTACAAAGCAACATCATTATTGAACAATGCTACTATGACAGGGTTCCAACAATCGAGAGCTGATGTATTGCAGACATATAAAATCAATCAACACAATTTCTAAAGTTAAGTATCTATCTAAAACTATTGATTCAGTGGGCGGTCAATTTGATATGGGTTTCTCGTACATATCGTTTCTTCTAAATTAAAAAAAAAGTATTTTTCTTCTTCTTTTTCTGCCCTCTCCTATCAAAGATTGGATCTTATTACGGAAATCTTTTCCCTGCACGTCGCAGCCCGGAGCAACACTTCATAATTTCTAGATTTTAGGCATGTATGGTAAGTTTGTACAGCGCCCTTGAGGTGATTTTTCACAAAAACGGCGCTATATAAATCGTCCAAATATTATTATTATTATTATTATTATAATTGATACCGTATCTCATGATATCGTCCTAACCACTGGAGCGCTTTTTGCCACAATATGGCTCTATTTAAAATACCTTAGACTGCTTTGCTGCCAATTTTGGCAAATTTTCCCATGTTTGTAAGTAAATAAGTAGAAGTTTACGATTTTATAAAATATTTTTAATATAAATCCTACGAATATGTGATAATCGACCAAAGATAGGTTAGTTTATTGACTATATAGAATTAGTTTGTATGTGTCCATATTAAAATTCAGAGGTAAGATTTTTTCTAATGACGGTGGAATATATTTAAAGTATTTGTCATTAAAACTTTTTTCTCCAATTGCTCGAAATTTTTTGGTAAATAATCTTTTACCATTATTTGTGCTCTTGCTCCAGTGGCTTCCACTTAACAACAGTCATTTTCGTTTATTTAATCTACTTTAATAGATTAAAGTGTAGATATTGGTAAGTTATTTTCTAGCTTTTAACAGCGCCCTTCTATATATATATATATATATATATGTATATTCCACAAAAATGGCACATAAAATCACACAGACTCTTTACTCACCTCCCATCAAAGCGCTGCAATCGGCTACAAAATTAGAGCCTTTTAATTGGGTGGGAAGCAATAATAAAATAGGGATGCGTCAGTCGCAATAAAACCAAAAGAGATGTTTAGTGCCTAACTTAGTAGAAACTGAAAGATTCCGCAGTCGGGGCCGGAGTATGTAGCGGAGACGAAGGGAAATAAGTAAATACCAAGTTAAAATACAAATAAACGATGGGTTTGGTATAAAAAGAGGCGGGTGAGGATTGGGCCGATTGGATCCGGGGTGTCCGATCTCGGGACAGAGCCCGGAGCGCAGACTAAGCAGGAATAAGCACTAAGCAGCCAGTTATTTATAATCCGGCCGGGAAGAGCTGGCGCCAGGGCGAGGACTTTTACGATTTAAGGACGGGAAAAAATTCAATGCAAAAGTGAAGCGGGACCGGTGCTTCCGACCAAATGAGAAGCGTGCAAAGCCTAGTGAACTTAATAATAATATATATTTAGATGACTTGTATAGCGCTTCAGGTCATCGATATGTACATTGATTTGACCGATGAACGCGATGCCGCGTAAAAATATACTGTACAGGCAGAAAATATACAGGACCATATTTACCTGGAAGGTCATCTGAGATTAACAATGTTTATTTTGATAAATTTAGGTATATATAGCACGCACATATTTTTCTTATGTAACTTCAGGTATTTTGACTTGTGAATACCATAAATATCCTCTCTTCTATCAAGCGTTATCTAAAATTGCCTCCCCTCCATTCAACATTTTATCTCTTCTAAGTCTGAACTCGACTCCAATCTTCCATATAATTCTGAAATTTGTACATTTAAATAAAATTAATATATAAATTCTCCATTCCTTCCTCTGTAATTTTAAATGATGGCCTAGAACACCCTTGAAGGGTGAAAGCCAGAAATAATATTAATGGAATGTAAAATTCAGGAACATTCATTTTTGTTTGTTTCTCAGCTTTAACAAAGGCTTTTTAAAATGCCTCCAGAATGGCAGATATTTGGCATCTTTCGTTGAAACATTTCGCTTCGAATTTATTTTTCCTGATGTAACATCGAAATGAACGAAAAATAGGCCAATAATATTAAAAACCGCTGAGAAAATTGAGATATTACTTCCACTACATGCAGTTCATGCAAAAATCTATCATATTCTTCCACCACGACCGTGTCACACTATCATTCATCAGGGTTGGTATTAGTACTCCGTTTTGGACTGCTAGCTTCGCTTCCTTTGACCTTATTTTATTTGCAACTACCGCAGTCCTCCATTAATTGAATATCCTGCAGTCACCCTCTGCCAATGTCTTTATCAGCTCCCCGCCTCTCACAACATATTCCCCAAGTGCGCAAATTTATCCACTTGCTCCGAGGATTCACAACAACCTGTAATATCATATATAGTGAATACGTAACGATTCTTTTTTTGCACATAACGTACATCTGACTTATTCATATTAAATAAAATTGTTCTTTGAACAGTGGTAGCAAAAAAGAATGTTTCTAATTTTCTCTTATTTAACAGTAATAGTAAAAAAAATGTATTTCTAATTTTCGCTTATTTAACAGTAATAGTAAAAAAAGTGTATTTCTAATTTTCTCTTATTTAACAGTAATAGTAAAAAAATAGTATTTCTAATTTTCTCTTATTTAACAGTGGTAGTAAAAAAAAATATGTTTCTTATTTTCTCTTATTTAATAAATCAAAATTTCCTATGAATTCGTAAGATTTGTAAGGAGGTAAAAGAACCCAAGGACGTGCAATGAATTCAGACTACCAAAAAAAGAACACAACCTACACGCAACACAGTTTGCAAAGGGTTAAAATATTAGTGAAAAAATCTACACCATTTAGTGAATCAAAACAGAATATACGAACCAGATTAAACAAGACAAAATGTAATAGTAGTGTGTAAGATTTAAGTAATAAAGTAGTATTTTTAACTTTATGAGTAAAAACTCAAATAATAATATTTAATTAAATGAATTCTTCATTTAATTTTAATAAAAAATAAAGTAGTCATTTATAAACTTGAATGAGTAAATATGTAAAGTAAATAAATTATACAACATAATATTTCATCAAATTTTCATTTCAAAAAGGAATTACATAATTTGTCCAAACAAACGTCAAATCTCAATTGACTAGGTATTCTATTTTATAAATGTTTTCGGGTCCATAAAATTAAAAAAAAAAAAAAAATTTAACCAACAAAACAGTACCATTAAAACGTCCACCATCTCGGACATTTTAATAGTTCGTACACACAAATTTACAGTTAAGCGAAATGCAAAACTGTCCAGTTAAAACAGAACTTCGCTGCACTAAATCATTCTTCATATACAATTCATACTAAACACGAGAGACTCGATACAGTTTAATGGAAGCACCGCACCGTCAGAATTATTTGAATAACGCACAGAGACCCAACTCCTTCCGATTGTAGATTACGGAGCATGTGGAACTATTGCAACTATGTTGTAAGGCTAAAAAGAGAGTGGATGAAGAGGAGATGGGGAAGACGTAGATGACTCTACAGATTCTTTAGCTCTAATAAGTAGGTAATTATCAAAGATTTGTGTACAAATTGTAAAACATTTTATAAATATTTTATTAGGTATGAGAATGTCCGTTGGGTTTAGCTTTCGAGCCTTTTGGGCAATTCCTTTCCCATTTGTAATTGGAGACCTCTTGTAGCCCAAATATGTGTGACACTTTTTTTGTGGCAATAAGAAAGGTGACCGTTTCGGAAATGTCCACACATTTGCGACGCAAATCTTTAATTAGTTTACAATTTTACCTTCGTTGGAAAATATTCCGAATAATGTCAATAGACGTTCTTTTACTACCCATCATCTAAGAAAAACCTATATCTGAAACCGTGAGAATTTTTTGGATTTAAACGAACATGTATGTAGAAGAAGGTTGAAAATCCAGTGAATGTTGCAAACATTTTTTTTTACACTTTACAGTTTTGATATCACACCAACCAGCAGTGAGAAATTAAACTGGCAGAAAAGGACAAAAAAAATTGTGTGAAGTTAGAGGTGAAACTTTCAGAAAACTAAACTTCGAGAGAATGATACTAATGCAAAGTATCAGGAGTAGGACAAATGTGAGGTTTATTTATTATAATATTGTTACCAAGTTAAATTTTTTTTTTTAATTATTATAAGCAATAATTATCAGCCTGAAACACTCATCTACATTGAAAAAATCTTCCGAGAAAAGATACTGGCCGCCAACGGGACTCTATTTTTACGACGACTATTTTTTTAACATTTTATTGTACCAAGCACTGCACAAAGAGGATTCCGAAAGGCTACGCACCGCATACGGAGGAGACCGATTAGTCTATCTCATTCTCTTGCAGGCTAAATCCTATAGATGTATGTGTTTGTCTCTTTTTAGTGTCATTCGTTACCGTTTCAACGAGTTTCAAATCATAACGGTGCTAAAGAAGTTTTCACTTAAAAAAAAGACTAAACACTATAGAAACTAGATGTAACAGAAGATAAGGTTCGTACCTGTGAGACGATCTGTTAACGTCATTGAAACAATGAATATGCCATAACAGAGACGGTTCATCCTATCTGCAGAGAATATCGGCCAGTTAGTTAATAAATTGATTTTATTAGAAATTTAAAGCGTGTCGGTTAGCAAGTAATATAATGATGTCGGTATGCACTCAGTCTTCGGTGTTGCCACTATGCAAAATGCTAACGCAAAAAGCCCCCAGCTGTTTTATTTCTCTCGCCGCTAAGGCACACCTAGCGGTTGTTGCCACGCAAGGCTTTTTACAGAATAATTCCTCCCGATTCTCGACTTTATCAGAGATAATCATAAAACACTGTTTACATGCGATATTAAAAGCTACAATCGATTCGTACGAATAAAAATGATCGTGTTCTATCTTAACTCTAAATCTGTTAATTTTCACCAAAATCTCGTGAAAGGTAATATCTAAATAAAACTGGAACAGCTTATATTGCTGAAAGTTTAGGCAAATGTACCTAACAATTTTCAGTTCGCAATCACTATCTTAGAAAATGAAATGAAAAGCTCCGTATGATTGGTTTCAACCTATTTTAAAGCTGTATTTTCGAAGTTTAAAGAAGTAAAGATTTTAAACACTTTTACAAAATAAACAATAGAAATACATTTCTGCAGCATTTACGAAATTTTTAAAATTGCATAGCCGGTGATGGAAATGAAAACATTTATGTTCATAATATGTTTGTGTTCTCGTCACTAGAGGTCGCCGTTCGAGGGATTGAGGAACAACAGACAGTCACTTCAGGAGGAACTAGAGTCTAGAAAGTATCTCATAACGCTGTTGGAAAACGAGATCTGCGAACAATCCTTGAATTAACATTATGTTCCTCGGCGGTGTTATTTCGTGATTGGAAAGCAACTCAGATTATTACCCGTTACTCTGGCACGGCTCATTATGCCGCGTTATCTTCAACTATTTGCTACCGCATAATTTCATAAATAGTAAACCGATGGGAGATAATTTAATAGTCTATTGTATATCAAAACACGACTCATTATTCAGGTGATCAGTCAACGTGAACCGAGAGAAGAGCGTTTGAGGAAAAATGAAACACACACTTTGCATATCGTAGTACACGCACGCTGGAAAACGCTATTTACATATTCACCCAAGTTACCTAATTAAGCAGTTACAGCGTCATTCTACTGCCTCTCTTAAGCTAGGCCCCAACTCAGGACCCTGTGGTACCCCGCGATACCGGATAATGGATGACGGCTTTAATCGTTCCCCCAATCTAAACAGCTACAAGTCAAAGATTGATCCCGGCAGTCAGAAGTCAGAAGACGACTCTGTAATGAGTTGATTAATGGGCCATCGTTTCAGAACCAGCGCAGTGGCCGACTTGTTCGACTGAACGTTATTTTTACATTTCTGGATTAACGAAATTAAAATATATATTTCCAGTAAAACCTACAAGATCCACTAGGGAAGAAACTATTAATTAGGGCTGGATAATTTATTGTTTGGTGCCGTGGTGTGGAAGGAATAATTACGCATTTTAGATAGGTCATAATAAGCATTTTTAGATTTCAGCACCCTTTGAAATGAACGAATGCAATAATCCTTTTTCTGTTTTCTACGTGGTCTCACGAGGAATAAATGAGGAATTAGGGGAACTGAGTTACTCAATAGTATTGTCAATTCTGTCACGACCTCCGTAGCTAAATTTATTTATTGATTTATTTCCATATAATGGCTTTTACATTCAAGTGATGGGTACATGATAATATAAGTATACGGTGGTACACAGGAGAGTATTAGTATTACAATAATAACAAAATATGTACATTTTATATAGTATGTGTGATAAAAGCACGTATAGGTACAGGATATTATTATGTGTTACTAGACTACTGGTAATATACTAAAAAAAACATCAATGTTATAATAACATAGAACATATTTTAAGTAGGATTATTTAGAATAAAAAATATGTAAAAAGGGGCTGTTAGAAAAGTTGTCAACAGTATTTATAGACACTAAATAGAGTAAATTTGTATTGAGATTATTGTTATCTTCAAAGTTTTCTTTGTTTGGAATTACTAAGCAGGTATTGCTAATTAGCTAATTGTTTCAGGGCTGTCAGTTAAAGATTTAATAATAATTTTGATTTGAAAAAAATCATTTTTAAAAAATAATACATTTATTAGCTATCACTCTTCAGTCTGATAGTAAAGATATCTGAAGTATGTAGTTAAGAATCTACAGTAAAATATGACAATCAAGACGAAGACGAAGACGAAAGAATCAATGCAGACGAATATTATCATATCTAACTTTGATTATTGTGATTGAGGAATGTTATTATAGCCTTCTATAATAGGAAGGTTGTGCGTTCGATTAGCATGAAAACATCCGAATGGACGCCTAAGGCAACGAGCAATATAGTCCGTTCCCAGATTAGTTCCATTAGGTACCCCTAGGATTTACATTAACATAATATACATACATTACGCAATTACATTGCTCTTTCTCCGATACAACGGTTTCACGCTATGGGAAACCAATATTTAGGTGACATTGATATGTTTAATGTTAACTTAGTGAACTTTGTGTTACACATTAAAAACCTATTCCAACCCTATTCTTAAATTTTCAGTTGTCTCATTGTAAAACTAACTATTCAAATATTTTTAAAATTTTGTGTTTTCGTATCTTTATTTCACGTACCTGTGTTTTTTGTTTATTGTAAATTTAATTTAATTATTTCTTTCTCATGTTCAAAATTATTTCTCGTGTAAAAGTAATACTATATCTGTGTAAAAGTCCTCTGGACATAAAATAAAATAAATAAATACACTGCATTCTTCCAATGGAGTTGCACTTAGAATACCATATTCTTACAAAAAATAATCGAAGATATCGAACACAAAAATTACATCAATTTTACAAGAGAACATTCATTAATTTGGCATGAAATCGGGTTAGTTGCACCATTTATAACTCGAGAACGGCTAGACTGATTTTTATGATCTTTGATTTGTTGAATTTGTCTCCGCCCCGATTAGCAGAATAGCTATTAAAAAATGGGGAAATTTCAGGAAAAAAAAATTATGAAGAAAATTCTTTTCCTCATACATTTTGTTTGAAACGAATTCTCATCTTTTGAAAGAACTGTAGGAATATGTTGGTATGTAATAATATTGAGTGGTAAGTGAATTCCAAAAATTCAAAAACTCCAAAGGAAAAATACAATAATTATAATAAATCTCCCTCACACGTATAAAGAAAATGAAACGCAATTCCCGTAAGTAAGTGGAAATGTAAGAAAATCACAAAAAATATAAATCCGTACACAACGCCATCCCTGATACTGACAAAAGCAAAACATGGACATACTAGTTTATTATAAAATAAAGTGTATAAAATTGTCGGAAAGAAAGTGTCCCGCTAAAACTCAGAAAAGAGTCCCGGTACGATCAAAGGAGTTATTTGCTGTGGTATCCCTCTATCCCCCATCCATGAAGAAGGTTCCCGTTTTTACTTATAGGGCGTGCTTTTAAAGATACGAGTATAAGGGCTGGAAGTTTCCCCCTCTAGAAATTTCTATAACAGTCCAGAACATTCGAGAGAATTCAAGAGCATTCCACAACATTCCAGAACATCCCGGAACATTCTGGAACGTTCTGGAATGTTCAGGAATAGTATGGAACGTTCGCAAACATCCCGGAATATCCCAGATTATTGTGGAACATTCCAAAACACTCTCGAATGTTGTGCACTATTCAAAACCTTTTTCGTATGGATGGTGCTATATCCCATATCAACTCCCTGAGCGAAGCCGGGTACCCCACCTAGTCACACAATAAAATAATAAATACTATGACCTTATTATTATGTATACTATATATTGATAGATATCCTTTTGCCTTTCATTACCATTATTTTATTGTTTTAGTTTTTATTATTTATTTGCAAATGACTAAATACGTATATTATATAAACGGGGTAATATTGTTGAAGTTTATGATGTTAACGTTTATGATGCCTGTAGGTATTAACAATTGAATTTGCAGTCAATTGTATAATTGCATAAGAACCCACCGTAATTGTATGAAACGATGCAAATTCAAAGAAGAATATTAGAGTCACTTCATGTAGGTAATAAAAATGGCACCTAGAGTTAAACATCCAGCTGTTTGAAGAAATGCAATTCAATGAAAATAAATTTTAACTATCTCCAATCTTCACTAAATAAATTATCACAAGATTGACAATATAATGGATTAGAAGCTAGTTAAGGATACTGCACAGGTTTATAAAACAATGCAAGTTTATAGTTTATTGCTGCAGTTATATAAAGAGGATTGCTTCCGTAAGGCCGTACTTCACCGACGGGTACTAATACCATCTGTACGGACTATATAGAATGGATCTACCAGCAGTATGCTAAGAAGAATGAATCGGATACCTCCCGACGCGAATGTTATAAAATCAAAATCATTGCAAAGAAGTTTACAAATACACCCAAAAATAAGTCTATAACACTTATGTATAACATCAAAGAAGCTAAATCTACCCCAGAGATATTGAGCTGAACGGTTCAATGACTATTACAACACCACCAAGAATATTTATTCTTACCTAACGTTAGATTGTGTGAAAAGAGGGGGACTGAAATGTTGTGCTCAGTCTAATACATTAAAAGACAATTGAAAAATGATACAAATTTTGCGAGAAATAGTTAATAACTTGTACGCTCGTTTATTCAGTTGACCACAATTATCAGTGGAATCTAATAAAAGGCAATTTCTAAAAGTACCCAATAATTCATACCCGAACTTGAAAACTACACATAGTCTACTTTTAGTTATAGATCAATGTACTTCACTGGGAACGAGTTTTAATATTGTTAACACTACTTAATATTTCGTAGTTAAAATAATCTTACTCTTGCTTCTAGTTTGATAGGTCGAAAATGGGGTGTTAAATTAACCTAATATATAAAGTTAAGCGTCAGTTTGTGGCGGGCGACATGGATTTGTTTTGTTTACAAATTTAGAGTTTTATTTCGAGGTTGATGAAACTTTGTATACTTGAACTTCAATACAAGTACAAAAATCATTGTTTAGATGATATTTCGAAACACCAACCCATCAGCATTTCCCAACCCATAAAGCAAATTTTTGACACCGTTTGGAAAAGTTTTTGATCTTGGAAATTTATTTTTCCAATTTCAAAGATGTAGCCTATGTATATAACTGGCCGACATTCGGGCGGCTATTATTTGCGAAAATTCTCACACCCGTGATAACTCGGGCAAACTTAGAACTAATGTAGGGAAAATTAGTTTTTTCCTTTTTTATAAATTTTTTTAATGATTACCGAAGGGGTAAAAATCTTGATTTAAGTTGAAGTTATGTAGGTACATAATTACATTATATTTAACTAGCTGGGTCACCCGGCTTCGCTCAGGAAAACATTTGAGAGTGTTATGGAATGTTTCACAATGATGATCCCGATTCCCTATTCACGAACATTCCACGACATACACCGCCACCCCTTCCAGAACTTTTTAGAGTTCTATAGAACCTTCTTGAATTTTCCGAAATTTCAAGAGGGCGAAACTTCCAGCCCTTATATCTTCAAAAGCACGCCCTTTAGGTAAAAACGGGTACCTTTTTTCCCGAGAGGGGACAGAGATCTACCACACCTTATTACTCCCTTGATCGTACCGGGACTCTTTTCTGTTTTTTTGCGGTCCGCGTGTTTTTTTGGATTTTCTTTTATAATATATAGCTGTTTCCCGGCATGCGTTGCAATGCCATATTCAAATAAATAAAATGTTACTCCTTGCATGCCCTTTCCCGTGCGTTCCCCTCCAGCGTTCCACTTCCACCTTCCCCGCCACCGCTCTCCCGCTCCCCCGTCCCGCCAACCCCCCTGGCACTTCATTTCTTGACTCCTCTCCCGCTCGGCCCGTAGCTGAAACTTTTTTCTGATACTAACATTATTAAACTCGTGATATCTTTCTAATTAAATATCCGAATTGAAAAATTCAAAAAGTTAAATATAGGTATTGAAGCTGTCTTGAATATGAAGTAATTTATTTTGATAAGGATTAACACCAAGATACAAATAAAGAGCCTTTTCAAGCAGCGACATATTAATTAAATTTTTAAAATAAAAGAATACTTATTGTGGCATAACCATAATAGTTATACATATGCTGTCACTACTTTTTTTGTAAATAATGATGTGTTCTACAAAGTCGTCGTACATTATTTTATTCTATCATGAATAGTTTTCGCAGCGCACGCGATGTAAAGAATTTTTTAGGTAATTTTTTTACACCTTGGGTTGCATTATTGGAGTTTTAGTAAGGATCCCTAATTTTTTTGAAAATATAATATAGCCTATGTCACTCGGGGATAGTGAAGCTTCCCAACAGCGAAAGAATTTTTCAAATCGGTTCAGTAGTTTCGGAGCCTATTCGATGCAAACAAACAAACAAACAAACAAATCTTACCTCTTTATATAGTGTATATAGTGTATATATAGTGTATATATAAGTAGATAAGTAAATTAAATGAAGACAATATAAGCGAAACTCAATCGAAAATCTGGAAACAGATTTTCGCCCGGAAAGCGAGAGGTCCTGGGTTATCTTTTTCTGATTTTTCTGTTTCCAGATTTTCGATTGAGTTTCGCTTATATTGTCTTCGTTTAATTAAATATAATGTAATTATGTTTATGAGTAAAACCTCAAATTGTAATATTTATATTAAATATTACAATTTGAGGTTTTACTCATAAAGTTAAAATAAAGATAAAATATATTTTATTTATACATATACTCAAGATGTAAAACTTCAAAGTCCATTTTTTCAGTTTCACTTATTTTGACGGCAGCCTGATCCAGTTATTACTACATACACAGAAATACTTACAACCACTTTAAACTCTGTTATCATTTAACATATTTCTCCTTTTCATGTCATGGTTTAAAGTTGTATTGAGACGTTTTAAAATATACACCCAAGTAAGTACAGGCACTGTATTTGGTCAATACGATTCTTCAATTATAATTAACGAAGCGTTTTGCCTTTTTAACAAGTCGGTCAAAAGCCCAACCGCGAAATGAAAAATTGCGTGCAGAAAGTTCGGTCCGTTAAACCGATAAGTAGTCATAAAAACATTGCTGAATAATATTCGAGCATCGCGTGTCTTCCTTCGCCAATACAAATCTTTAAATTTGCCTTGAAGTAATATTTCATATAATGGAAAGTTAACAGTCAGCCTTTCCCGTTATTGTTAGCTATGAACCTATATAAAAAGAGGCAAGTCTTATCATCTGGGTCAATCTGGAACAATGGTAATGTCATTAGATTCTTTTTTTTTCTGACTGAATTAGGCGGAAATACAAATATTTACGAATAAAGCGAATAAACGTTCATCCTTCTTATACACATAAAATAATTTATTAAAAAAATCTACTCGTACGCGTGGTTTAGGTACAGATGTTTACATTTTATAACATTTTTTTTACATAAGATCAACACAGGAGGTCCTGCAGAAAATAATTCACGGGGAAACAAATCACTTAGGGCCTGTGTCATGTTTAGGGATGCGATGCGGGGAATTTTTTGAGGAAAGAAAGGAGATGAAGTTCTGGGAAGAACAGGTACGAGGGGTGTCAGTGTCTCCAGGAGTGACGGACGTATACATCTATATCTCCCACTACGGTGCAAGGCGGTGAGAAAGACCTGTTGGAGAGGTTAAAAGGTCTCCCTCAAACAGTGAGTGTATGCATCCCCCGCCAAAACCCGAACTTATCTCACCCCATGAATCTGGACACCCCTGCTAAGTAACCAAACGCAGCTAACCACTTGGGGTGACATTTGGCAGAGGTGTTGCACAGCCAATAAATGGTTCCCGGGGCCCGTTCCGGGTACCCATACCCGCCTCCCAAATTACGTTATACGTAGTTATGTGTTACATGAGTGTAAGCAGAATTCTGGCCTGAACAGACTATGCAATAGTTATAATAACGTATTATCCAATGTGGACATTTTCAATTGCGAACTTACCAAATATAAGAGGTCGGTAAAAGAATATTTCTCTGATGGTTCGTGAATAATGTTATGTTTTTATTGTTTTATATTTCTGTTATGATTTGATTTATATGTACAACCTCTCTCCATGGCTACCAATGTATTGATAGATTTTTTGTTTAGTAATGTTTCATTTTATATAAGAAAAAAATTGTTTTATATTTTTTGGTTTTTGTTTTATATAAGTTTTGGATTCATATTGCTTTTTTATAAAATTAATTTACACTCTTATTATGCTGTCTCAGTACAAGTAAAGTCACAAGGAGGAAATCCATAATTGGTTTTATTTTGGCTATTTAATATTATGTACAAACTGAAATAAATGTAAACTGTCGATTTCCTGAAAATTAATAAATAAATAAATTCCAATTTACTTTTAATTTAAAACATGGATTTCTTAATTGTTCGCTTGTTGTACAAAACTAATATAATTTTGCATCAATTGCTTTTACGGGATATTTGATCTCCTAATAGGTACCTCTACCTGCCCACAGTGTTCTTAGGATTATCGCGACAGTAGTGCTACATACTAATGGTACTGTAATAAGTGCAAATATAGGTTATACCTACAACTAATTCAGTGCTCCACGTTCGGAGTTCACGTGTAGTGTTATGAACACACAACTGGCATTATTATTATTATCTAGTTGTGGGTACCTTAACAGTTGTAGTGTTCAGGCATTATTCAGAGACATACACCTTGTCACAGTTTATAATATTATATTATTGCACCTCCGCTACCCGACTGTTACAAGTTTAAAATTCAATGTTTTGAGTTAAGTAGATACTTATTATTAACTAACTAACTAACCATCACGCTTTCCTTGGTCTTGACACATTCTCCTTTCCTCATTCACATTCATATATCGTCTCAAACATGCTCTCCCATTATTCTGACTCTTAACATGGGGACTCAAGTATCTGATTTGCTTAGTCGTCCCCGACTTCTTCTACCATTCACATTTGCGTAATATATTATCCTTATACACCTTTCCTCAAACTTAACCTAACGCAACTTTTATTATAAAAATTTTATTGTAAGGGTCATTTCATGGAGATTCTCCAGTCCTTCAGAGTCTTAAATTCTCAAGTCTTTAAAAATAAATATCAACTTTGGCTTTAAACTTCTTATAAACGTAATACTAAAAATAGGGGTAGCAAATGTAAAATCGTGCAACATTTAGTGTTTTAAATATAATGTCCTCCGCATGTAAAGTCGTATCTTCTCCAAGCATAAACTTTTTTGTAATTTTTTTTTGGATTACGAATAACCCGACAATATTTTATAATCTCCTACTACCACCACAGTAAGCCGAAAATGTTGCTTGAGTCGTGATGGAGGACTTAGCCAGCCGATGAATCGAATACGGAACGCCTGGGTGGCACCCAAATACGATGTCCACTCAACCACTGACCGGTCTAATAATAATATTTGGCTGATTTATAAAGTTCCATTTTCTTAAAAAATCGTCTCAAAGGCGCTGTACATATAAATATATAAAGTGTATGTTCATCAGAATTGACCTGCCAGGTAATTATTATATTTCCGTATTTATTTGTCTACTACACTATATAAAGAGGTAAGATTTGTTTGTTTGTTTGTTTGCATCGAATAGGCTCCGAAACTACAGAACCGATTTGAAAAATTCTTTCGCTGTTGGGAAGCTTCACTATCCCCGAGTGACATAGGCTATATTATATTTTCAAAAAAATTAGGAATCCTTACTAAAACTCCAATAATGCAACCCAAGGTGTAAAAAAATTACCTAAAATATTCTTTACATCGCGTGCGCTGCGAAAACTATTCATGATAGAATAAAATAATGTACTACGACTTTGTAAAACACATCATTATTTACAAAAAAAGTAGTGACAGCATATGTCTAACTATTATGGTTATGCCACAATAAGTATTCTTTTATTTTAAAAATTTAATTAATATGTCGCCGCTTGAAAAGGCTCTTTATTTGTATCTTGGTGTTAATCCTTATCAAAATAAATTACTTCATATTCAAGACAGCTTCAATACCTATATTTAACTTTTTGAATTTTTCAATTCGGATATTTAATTAGAAAGATATCACGAGTTTAATAATGTTAGTATCAGAAAAAAGTTTCAGCTACGGGCCAAGCGGGAGAGGAGTCAAGAAATGAAGTGCCAGGGGGATTGGCGGGACGGGGGAGCGGGAGAGCGGTGGCGGGGAAGGTGGAAGTGGAACGCTGGAGGGGAACGCATGGGAAAGGACATGCAAGGAGTAACATTTTATTTATTTGAATATGGCATTGCAACGCATGCCGGGAAACAGCTATATATTATAAAAGAAAATCCAAAAAAACGCGCGGACCGCAAAAAATCAGAAACGAGTCCCGGTACGATCAAGGGAGTAATAAGGTGTGGTAGATCTCTGTCCCCTCTCGGGAAAAAAGGTACCTGTTTTTACCTAAAGGGCGTGCTTTTGAAGATATAAGGGCTGGAAGTTTCGCCCTCTTGAAATTTCGGAAAGTTCAAGAAGGTTCTATAGAACTCTAAAAAGTTATGGAAGGGGTGGCGGTGTATGTCGTGGAATGTTCGAGAATAGGGAATCGGGATCATCATTGTGAAACATTCCATAACACTCTCAAATGTTTTCCTGAGCGAAGCCGGGTGACCCAGCTAGTAAATAATAAAGTTAGATAGAGCCTAAAAATTCATACTAAATTGTATAGCGCACTTGAGGATATTATTCACAAAAATGTCGCTCTACAAATTATCCATCATTTTAATTATTATTATCTGAAATGTGCCAGATTACAATTCGTTAAGTCTTATTGCAAAAGTGATTTCTTATCGATTAAGTGAGCTCACAGTGGAATATTCACTAAAAAACTGTTTGGAAGATTTAAAATTTTCTCGGATGTAAATTTTTATTTGAATAACTAACACCTTTGACGTTCCTTCGCTCGAAGCAATGGCAGACGGAATAAAATAAATAAAAGGTATATATTCCCACTTCTAAAAACATTTTATGTTCGTCACTTTTTCAATATCACGGAACTTTTCCCCCTTAAAGATAGTGAACTGTGGACTGCATATATTTCACCCTTATGTATGTTACGTATATAATATATCCACGAAGAGAACCTATTTTATAACTGTGGTGCATACCTATGTACGCTCTCGTATGTTTATACGTTTAGACCAGTGGTGCGCAAATTTTCAAGAGCTAGAGGCATACCTACGTTTCCAAGTTGTAAAAAATACATTACGCTTAGCTGCTTTGGTAAATTAATGACACGAGTGTGAATGGTAAATAAGTTGTAACGCCAGAGGAAGAAATTATGACATGATCAAGTAAACAAAGTACTTGTGTCGGGCCACGCCAAGAGTCAGAATAACGTAAGGGTGTGTTATTCTGACTTTTGACATGTTATGCGACGATGAATGAATGTGAATGAAGCCAGGAGTGCGCCAAGATCGGTTGTTCGGCGGTCCATCCTCTCGGAACAATGAATACAAGGAAAACTATTGGTTAATTGGTAATATTTGCATCTATTAGTAGACAAATCTTTAGACAACATGGTAACGCTCTTGAAATGCTAAATAAATATTTATCAATTTCTCTTTATGGCTAAGCTAATTGTCGATGTGGCTAAACCAAGATATTTTACCTCAAAAAAGAACTACTTAGAAATAAATCGAATTTAACCACTTTAATCTCTTGGAAAATATGACTCACGCATTTCTTCTCTCTTTTTCTTCTTCCTTGCACTGTCCCAACTCATTGTCTAGGTAGGCTGTTATGGTCGGCTCTTCTCGTTCTCTGGCTATATCTTCTTCGGTTCTGGGCTTCGCTTTTATCCATGCCGTTTCTTTGTAAGATTTTGGAGCATTGAGTCATCCAGGAGTTCTTTGGCCTTCCTCTGGATGACTATCGATGAAGCTCCATAGACGTTGCCTGCTTCACTGTGTGATCTGGTGGTCTCCGTCTTATGTGCTCATACCATCTCAACTATTCCTCCAGCTTACTGTTTATGTCCTTGACACCCAGGCTACCACGAATGCGTGAACTTTTAATACTATCTTTTAGTGATACTCCTGCCGACCAACTACATAAGCATTCGCATTTCCGCTGTTTCGAGTTGCCTAGAGTAGAAGTTGTACACAGTCCAGCATTCGGAGCCATACATTATCGCGGGTCTAACATTAGTCTGGTATATCTTTCCTTGAAGTTTCATATGCATTTTCGGGTCACATAAGATTCCTGTTACGGATCAAAATTTCATCCATCCCACAACCTATGGTCGACATCCGCTGCACATACTTCATCTCCGTGAATGAGTACGCATTTCAATAAGCAAATATCTTTGGAATTGTGTGACTTAGGGAAACCATGTTTGGTTATCCTAATAAGTCTAGTTCATAACTCATGTTTGCAGAAAAGTCATTGACGTTAAAAAAATAATGCGCAGAGCCGCCACTTGCGCACCCCTGGTGTGGATTGTTGGTACTTGTTAGTTCTTTCTCCTGTCCTCGTCGGAGGCCTCCAACTTGAACAAGAAATGTCTCCAAGTATACCAAGAAAATGCGGAAGTTTCAGAGGGAAAATATCTCAGAAAAACCCCACGTTACAAAACGGTAAGAAAAAACAAGGTAAATAATGCGGTTCAGTGCTCCACTATAATTCCGCGATCGGACTATTTTTAATTATTGCAATAAATCTAACGGTTCAATGGAAACTATGCGCCTATGATGCTTCACATTTCAAGGAAACTAAGTACCTAACGTTTTCAATTATTTATTACTCCGGCTTCCCTACAAACCCGAAGACATCTGACATTTTATGATTTCTTTTATATTAGAAGTAACGTTACTGCCTTGTTGGAATTTATTTGTAAACTAGCTGGTTCCCGGCATGCGTTGCTATGCCATTAAAATAAATAAATTGTTTACCCCTAAATGTTTAGCGTTAATATATAAATAAATAAATGGATATTTTCATGCGTCCCTTTTCCCTCCTGCGTTCCCCTTCCATCTTTTTGACATCGACTTCCCTCCCGTACGGCCCTTATCCCAGTGACGCCTAGATCGCATAAGATGTTGCCTAGCTAGCCGAGCGGGGTGACCGGCGACCACGCAATTTTTTTCTATTACTTACATTTTTAAACTCGTGATATCTTTCGAATGGGATGTCCGAATTGAATAATTCAAAAAGTTATACAAAGGTATTAAAGCAGTCTTGATTATGAAGTAATTTATTTTGATAAGGATTAATACCAAGATACAAATAAATAACCTTTTCTAGCGACAGCATTTCAATTAATTTTTTTAAATAAAGGAACACTTATTGTGGCATAACTATAATAGTTAGACATATGCTGTTGCGACACTTTTTGTAAATAAAAATGTGTTCTACAAAGTCGTCATACATTTTTTTATTCTATCATCAATAGTTATCGCAGCGCACGCGATGCAAAGAATATTTTAGGTAATCTTTTTACACCTTGGGTTACATTATGAGAGTTTTAGTAAGGATTCCTAATTTTTTTGAAAATAAAATATAGCCTATGTCACTCGGTGATAATGTAGCTTCCCACAAATGAAAGAAGTTTTCAAATAGGTTCAGTAGTTTCAGAGCTTATTCGATGCAAACAAACAAAAAAACAAATCTTTCCTCTTTATATAGAGTCATAGATAGATTAAACTAATTTCAAAATAGTCATGTTTTTCCGTAAAAATCCTATTCTTATTATGGTGTCTATTAATTTCGAGAAATCCATAGTTTACATTTTTTCAGTTCTTATACAGTACATACATGTGTAGTATCAAGTATAGTAGTAAAAACCAAACAAATGATGGTTTTTACACCATATTAGACAACATAATAAAAAAATAAATATAATTAAATTTATAAAAAATCATTTAAAATAAACGGGATATGCAATTCACACGCGGTTGAAGTGAAACCTTCAGAAAACTAAAGTATAGTATACAAGAATGGGAAGGCTACGAAACATCTCACTCGCAGGCTAAATCCTATAGACGTATGTGTTTGTCTCTATTTAGCTTTCACTTCAAAAATTCTACGTGAGAAGTGAGAAAAGGATTCACTTTATTGGGCTTATTTTGGTGTATTAAAGATGTCATATGAAGACAATATAAATTATTATTATAAAAAAAGACAGGATAGAAAATTAATTATGTTGAGAGAAATGTTTGATTAATTTAATTACAAAATATTGTTGTAAAATTCTAAATATTAAAACTATCATACATTTTTAGATTGAAAAAAAGCGACTTTTTTAGTAAATTTGCTTAAAAATGTTTATTTGAATTAATATTTTAACATATTAGAATAAGTTGACAATAATAGCGAAATTGGTTAACGCACTCGTCCCGGTTAGACGGAGAGGTCTGGGTTCGAGTCCCAGTTGCGACCATTGTCTTTTTCTGTTTTTCTGTGTTTTGTTCTCTTTCATATTTTCGTTTAGATTATTATTGTTAACTTATTCTAATATGATATATTTCACTGATGGGAATAACCTTAAAAAGAGTATAAAAATAAAGTTTTTCTTATAAAAATTTAATATTTGAACACTTTTTTTCATTTATTTTAATTTTCACTGTTAAATAAAAATAAGTGGAAAAAAACATGTTGAAGAAACTTTTTAAATATATCTATTATAATAATGGAATTAATTCCCTCACAAATTTTCAGTACCAAAAATTTAAATATTTATTTTAATTGTTAAAATATGGAGCAACTATCAATACGATAGAAAAAAATCCATTCTCCTCCCTTGCGGTTTTTGTTAAATAATGTTGAAATTCTAATAAAATTGGCGGGTTACACAAATTCCAGACTAAAATACTAGCTGTAAAAAATCACGACAATAGAATATCAAAGTTACAACACGCCACGACGGAGTAAAGCATTCCTTCCATTCTGCCTACCCGTGAGGAGAAATGGCATGACCTTTATTAGTAATCTTGATTAGGTATTGTATCGGACTAGAAAATCTAAATTAAATAATATATTATTAATCTTGATTAGATTAAATCTGAACTAGTAATCTTGAGTAGATTATAATTTTATAATATCGGACAAGGAAATTCAATACCACAAGGACAGTCCGCAACACATGTAATCTTGTCCATACAAGCTTTCGTCATGCTAAGAATAATATTGATTTTATATTATGTTGAGAATGGTTTAAGTTATGTCCCGACATTGTTTTATGGTCCTTATGTTGCTATCTCTACATACTATAAATTAAAGTCCTCTGCCGCGTCTGTCTGTTCGCGATAATCTCAAAAACTACTGAACGGATTTTCAAGCGGTTTTCATTAATAGATAGAGTGATTCATGAGAAAGGTTTGGGTACAATTTGTCAATGTTTTGTGTAAATTGATTGAAAAATAAAGGAATGTCTGCATGTGGTGGAGAGCGGGCTGGCAAGCGGGCGGTGTGGATTTGATTTGTATGCAAATTAACAGATGGCGGTGTGAGTTAAAAGGTTAGGCAACCATCCAATAGAAGGTGTCGTGTTTCGTTAGCCACAGCAAAGCGTTGCCGGGTTAGCTAGTCTTTACATAGTATAAAATGAAGTCGCTCAAAATGTATGTGCGCTTAGATCTTTTAAACTATGCAACGGATTTTCATGCGGCTTTCACCAATAGATTGGGTCATTCAAGAGGAAGGTTTGTATGTAATACATAAATATTATAGTAGAGAAAAGCCGAGAAATTCAAAAAAAATATCTTCTTTACATAGTATGAAGTCGCTCAAAATGTATGTGCGCTTAGATCTTTTAAACTATGCAACGGATTTTCATGCGGTTTTCACCAATAGATAGGGTCATTCAAGAGGAAGGTTTGTATGTATAATACATAAATATTATAGTAGAGAATAGCCGAGAAATTCAAAGAAAATATCTTCTTTACATAGTATGAAGTCGCTCAAAATGTATGTGCGCTTAGATCTTTTAAACTATGCAACGGATTTTCATGCGGATTTCACCAATAGATAGGAGGTAAAGCTATCTTTTGCAATGACCATTAATAAGTTACAGGGTCAAACATTCAACGTTGCTGGCTTAGATTTGAGTGTTGAGTGTTTCTCACACGGCCAGTTATATGTCGAGCTTTCGAGAGTAACATCTAAAAAAAAAACATGTTTGAAAACACTATCTCATGAAAAAACAGCTGTAAATATTGTATATAAAGATATTCTGTAGTATAGACAAATTATAGAATAATTAAATATTAAAATAAAAGGAATTAAATTTAAAAAATATAAGATTAAACTAAAACCATTAAATCACTCCACACTGCCCCACATTAGTATTTACATTGCACCTGTTGTCGCTAGTTTGAAATAAACGATACTTTATCGAAATACATAACTATTAAAAAAATCTAAGTTCTCATTATCATAGGATATCAAATAATTTATATAACGTTTGGTTCCTATATTAGATCTAAGGTCACTTCGTCCTGAAGTTTAAAAAATATAATTATTACATTCAAAAGATTGCATAACGATAAATTTATTTTTCCGCCTTATATAAAATTCCGGTTTAGGCAAATATTCTAAGACATTCTTTATTTTTTTTTTAAATCGTATTTTTGAAACCCTGGCGTATTTTTGAAAATTTCAATTCGAAAAATCAGACCATTTCTTATAAACCGGAAAGACGAGACATAATTTTATAGGTGCGAAAAACGATAATTACATAGCCGAAAATCATTAAAATAATAACGTTTTCCAGACGAATAGCAATAAATTGTACGGGGCTCTCTTCGTAATATCTGTAAAAACACCGCCATCTTTATCAAAAAATCAAACCAAAGGATAAGATCGCATAGAACAAACAATAAATCTAGTGAACGTAAAACGCAAATTCAAAAATTCGCTGGAAATCAAAGTGTTGCAAAAAAAAAAAATCAGTGTGGAATTTTACAAAATTTCGGGAACATAATCGGAGACGGGACATTTTCATGTAGTGACGTCACGAGCTCAAATAATGGATTTATTCATTTAAAAAAAAAAAAAACTATTCATTTCTAAAATTTTTTACTAACATTTTCGTAATCTTAGTAAAAAAATCTATCCACACGATTTTTTCCAAGTCGTTATGAAATCCATGCAAGTGGCCTATTGGCCTGATCGGATATTGAAAATGGGTACATCATTTGAATCGACAAATCTGTTCAAATTAATAATTTTGTTTTCGACGGAAATTGTCACTAAACTTGGTATACCTACTTTACGTTGAAAAGTATTACTTTACTCTCGAATTGGTCTAGTTCTCGATGGAATATATTGGATAAGTCTATTATTCATTGTGGGTGTCTTATTATAGAAAACACTATCAACTGTTTAATAATATTTTTAATTTATTTTCTATTTCTTTACACGGTAGGGTATTATTGTTTACAATAACATTTTTAACAATAACCTAACTGGGACAAGCCTGGGTTGAGATTAATAATTTTATAAGGTAATAAAAATTGCACAAACTAATATATGTATTGAAATATTTAATGTTTCATACACATATGGTAATTGCCTTCATTATTTCATACGTTTTTTAGAGATAGACAATATATAATAATAAAATCATCGCTAGTGACGTGACACGCAACCATGGTGATGTGACAGATTGTACCTGTAATAATATTATTAATAGAAAAATACGATTTAAAATAACAGTTTTCTTATATTTAACATTTATATATCTCTTATGTTGCGGGCTCAAAATATATTTACATTAACCTTGAAATCTCTGTCGGGAAAAGCTGCTTACCATATTTTTGTTAAATCATTTCGTTCTTCCATATTTTCGTTTAAATCATTAGTGTTAGCTTTTTCTTCAATGTTTTATTGTATACAGTTTATAATTGCATATCGATGTATTTAAGTATTTTTAACGAATGAGCGATCATATTTTTAACTATGCAAATCCCATGGGATGTTTAGAGCAGGAAAATAAAAGTATAAATAGTGCTGCGCTAAGCCCTGACTTAAAACTTTACGCGTTCTGAGCGCGGGCTTGCTTGCATTGGCGAACCGGATCCGTAGGGAAATGTTCCTGCAACCACGCAGGTGGTCCGAGCACATGTTTTATAAATGAATACGGGGTGTCGACTGGAAAATAGATACAGTCGCCTTTCTGTCTGAAATAATTAGAAGTTAGGGGAATGCCGACAACAGAGTACGCGATTCTTCAACAAAATAACGGTTTTTATTTACTTAGGTTATGTTAGATTTTTAGAAAAATGATAGAAAAATTATATCATTCAACATATTTGATCGTACACAACCCCACAACCTCACCAAAAAAATTCAGTACATTTCACAGACGGTAGAAGGAAAACCTTTACACATACAATCTCAACCAAAAGGAGCCTTGAAAAAAAAGTTCATCAACAAAGCGGCCAATACGGTAAGGATTCATTGTATGTGTTTGTCTCGTTTTATTGTCCTTTCCATTTCATCTAGTTACAAATCACAGCGGTGCGCAAAGAAGTTTCGCTTCAATAAATAAAGAAAACCAGTAGCCTAAGATCGATACAATTGTACCCACCAGCCTGGAGCACTCCTGTGCCGGTGAGACCGGTACACCAGGGAGTACTGATTGGTTAGGACTTCGACTCGGACCAAGGATGGAATTTTAAGTTTAATCGACCAGTATACATTGCAATCTAATAATCCAATATTGGAATTTGGGATGGGCAGGAATAAAGGAATGGAATGAGTACTATTTTTTTTTCCTCTTTCTTTATGCATTAATTGTTCTCGTCTCTTCTCGGCTTTTCTTGTCTTTTCTTATCTATTCTGGCTTCTTCTTGTCTCTTTTTGCCTCCTCTTGCTTCTTCTTGGATCTTATCGGGACGTTAAAAACTATTCTTTCCTCTTCTTGAATCTTCCCATCTCTTCTCTGGTTTTCTTGTCTCTTCTTGTTTGTTCTTGTCTCTTCTTGTTTGTTCTTGTCTCTTCTGGCCTCTTCTTAGATCTTCTCATCTATTCTCAGCTTTTCTTAGCTTTTCGTGGATATTCTTGCTTCTTGTTTCTTTTTGTCTCTTCATTCTTCTTCGAAGACGACCAATATCTAATATGAGTAAAAAATCACAGGATTTTATAATTCCATATTTAAAAAAAAGCTTTTTAAAATAATTTTCTGTTAAAATTTTATATTACCGGTAGGTACCTACTTTATCGCTTGTCCCATTCTTCACACAAGATATTCTAATTTTGAAAATGATACTATATAACGAATGGCAAATTTAAGTTCATTGAATATGTATAATTTAATTCAGGAATTTTTGCATATTTAACACGTATACAGCTTTATGATTATGTTTGATTGGCTAATCACAATGGAGGCTTTGGTTCGATACGTATATTTAATAAATGCTGGGAGAGGATGGGGGATTAAGAAGAGGAAAGTTTGGGAAATAAGTAACTATTCATATCTGATTACACACTTGCTACATCCACAACGTCTCGCAAACTTAAAACACGAATTATTGAGACAAATAATTATCCCAATCACTACGTACCTGGGGAATAACAATGGCATAACTCAAAAAACTTCCCTTTTCAGGAGAGCAGTTTGAATATTTTGTTTGAGTGTATTAAATAAGAAAAAAACATTGTTTTACAAAATTTGGGAAGCTGTTATATAATTTCGTTACATATCTTTTGCTTTTGAAATTTCATTTATTGTTGTGCCACTATTTTTGCTTGGATTCGAGTAAAATATGATAATATACAATAACAGAATAACGAAGGTATAATAGATAGCCAGGAATATTTCGGAATACTTAATGCAATTTTTTGACTTGTGCCACTATTATCGCTGAGGTGCGACTAGTTCGGTTAATAATTATGTACTATTATATAATATGCTTTTACTAAATTGAAGTTTTCCTATCATTTCCTTTCAGTAGAATTAAAATAAAATTGTTCATTATTTTATAAAAAATATAAGCGTATCCTACAAAAAAAAATTTTCTTCATTATATGTATATATGAGAAAGCGTGTAGGAAACTACAGTTAAAAAATATAATTTATAAGACTAAAATTATCTGCATCAGTTTTATTGACCTCTTATAAAATTATTTACAAAATAAAACGATTTTGGGCTTTAAATCGTGCCCTCTACACTACACACTACAAACCGTTCCTCAAGCGATTTTTTATGCCTATTACCTATATTCGTGACGATATAAGGCACACTAAGTATGCATACACGTATGGCTTGTGGCTTCCTCTTAAAAGACATTATTAAATAGTGTTTTGCTCAAAATCAATTCCACCGACCTCTGAATTACGAAGGTCGTTTTAATAAAATCAGAGTGTGCAGTTCCCACCTGGTAGAAAGGAAACCTTCAGACAACTAAGCATCGAAATAATTAAACGAATGCAGAGTACCAGGAGTACATAATTGTAGGGTATATTTATTATAATATTGTTACCATTTAAAAAAAAAACAATGGGTGTAATTCACACGCGGTAAAAGTGAAACATTCAGAAAACTAATGTAGATAAGAGTGGGGAGACTACGAAGCACCGCACAAAGCGCAGACCGATAGGCTCCAAAGCACCGCCCAAAGAGGAGACCGATTTTACTGTCTATATCCTATAGATGTATGTATTTGTCTCTTTTTAGTGTCGCTCGCTTTTTAGTTTCATCGAGTTTTAAATTACAACGGTGCTAAAGAAGTTTCACTCAAATAAAACTTCAATTTGATTTAAAATCATTTTTGAACATCGTGCTAAACAGAATGTATAATATTATGAATAATGAGCATTGGTGTCGACGCCATTCCAAAACATTTCAGCGATTTCGACTGGATACATACGAAATAGCGGTTAATTGTATAAATTTGATAACTCAGTGTTTAATTAATGTATCGGGTATTGGGTGGTCGCCGGTTTGAATGAATAAAAAATTATATCTATTCGTCTTGCTACGGCAAAACAGACCTGCCCGGGCGATGCCAGAATCTGTGAAGCCGGAGATCAATTTGACAGAAATAAATGTTGTAACCGTACGTTATTTTACACATTGGATAACCAAATGTTAATGTCGATAAAACTTTACGTATCAATAAACGTGACAATTTAACGATTCTTCCTTTCGCCGTTTCTTCTGTGTCTCCATTTCACGCATAATTTAGTATTAGATAAAGTTTGTAGGCATGAAACATAAAATCAACGTTTTGAGACTGGTAGATAGGTACATGTTGCAGTCAGGTCATAAGATATGAAATTAATGGGTATCAATAATATCAAATGGCTTTATTTTCTAAGATAGTTAGTAAACAGATATTAAAAATATAAATAACTAACTTCTTCTAAAACAGCAAACTTATTTTGTGGCAAGATTCTCATTTTTACATTGTTACTATTGTCTCTGTTTATTATTTGTCTATGTTAGTTATTTTTCTATTGACACCATGTTCTATGTCTATTTTTAAAAATTAGCATTATTAAAACCCTGATAAAGTAATTTTGGCTTACGAAACATGTCGGTTTTTTATAATCAATTATAGTGGTAAAAACAAAGTAATCTTTTAATTTGAAATAAATAACTCAATCATACATATATTTTTATAATTAAATAAATAAAAATTATTTTAAATAAATAAAAAACATAAATATATTTTTATTTATTTAATATTTGTATTTTTTTACAATAATTATAAATTCTTTTAAAGTTAATCAGATTCGTAATGTCAATATAATAAATGCCTTTCGTCACCATAAAGTCACAATATCACAATATTTGATAAATATGAATGAAATGGATCACGATCCATCATATGGATGTGATAAATATTGAACGTATAGCCTACACCTTAGAAAGCTTTCCAAAAGAAAAAAAATGGGGTTATGGATAATATTAGTTCTCTTATGGTTTCGTGTAAACGTCGCGTGTGTATGTGTTATGTGTACAGTTTACAGGAAAGGGAGGCAAGAATTAAATTATACTAAAATAAAAAATTTACCTTTAAAATATCATATTTGGCTTACCTAGCATTTACTTTTGTTTATGTGCTTTTGAAGAAAGGGCCGTCAATTTTATACCAATTAACCAAAATAATCGAAAAGAATATTCGGTGGCTTAGGATTAAAATAATGTATCTCCAATTTTGGTTGGAAACGAGTTCATTCCTGAAATTTTACTACAGACAGCCCATATTTATTTGGGTTCAAATATTGTATCTCTTATACCTACTGACCAAAAATATAAACACATTAAAATACTCGTTAATTGGGAATTCAACAGGCAATATTTTCAGGAGTACCTACAGATATTGTATAACAATAATTAATCTTTTTACTAAACGAAAGTCCATGCCAAATTATTGTGTTTACATCAGTTACGGATATTAATAATAATTTGGTAATTTGTACAGAGCCATTTTTGTGAAAAATCATTGCAAGGGGACAAAACGCCATAATATGGCACTGAAAACTTATTTTTATAACACTAGATTTAATTTTCGAAGTTTTTTAAAGTTTGAATTTCAGTTTTTCAATATTATGAAATATGGAGATACAATATTTTAACTCAAGTCGTCCTTTAATTTTGAGTGGGTCGCTTTTCCAATTTGAGAATTATGATACCTTTATGTGTAAATATTTTCAAAACGAAAGTTCTAAAAATCTACTAATTATTGGTTAGTGAAACAAGCAGTTTCTTCGGTCTTTGGTCCTTTTTCGGGATGCACTTTTAATAATCAATTAGATAAAGTGTTATTTAAAATAATAATGTTACCAAGCAAATTTACAGTTATACCAACAGTTCTACACCACCTATGTACAGCAGTACATACCAGCAATGGTCTGGAGTTTAGAGTTTGCAGCTCTAAAGCGAATTAGTTGCGAGCATTTTACATCGTAACATTTTGCAAGTTTATTACTGTGTCCAGTATTGGTCGTGGTTTTCATGTTCCTCGAATCGGACACCATCTTGGTTGCAAACTGCTGAGGAGCGGAAAACTCCCCCCCGTTCCCAGGTACCAGGATCGCAAAAGTGGCAGAAGTATATCAGCCTATAAGTTTAGTTTCACGCTTGACTCGGTACAGTTTCGGGACGAACGGTTCTCCCTCCTAGGCCGACATGAGCCCCGTGAAATATAAGTGTGTTTCCGTGTCCATCCACCTGAGTGCCATGTACCGACGTGTCCGGCTGCTAGCCCGGTACCTCGCCGGTACCTCACC
This sequence comes from Limnephilus lunatus, assembly GCA_917563855.2. Taxonomy (NCBI): domain Eukaryota; kingdom Metazoa; phylum Arthropoda; class Insecta; order Trichoptera; family Limnephilidae; genus Limnephilus; species Limnephilus lunatus. The sequence continues at coordinate 2,966,176 of OU830604.1, forward strand.
GGTACCTCGACGGTACCTCGGCCGTGGGTCGGGGCTACTTCGAGCAACAAATCGCCGATTCCGGGAGGCGGTTCATCTTCAGAAACACACGAGACGAAAAAATTACTTTTTAAAAACAGTTATTGAAAATAATCTTGTTGCGCGAATAATTTAAAAATCCGTCGTTCTCTGCTGATTGCGTACAATAAATTAATAAAACATTGAGTTGTCTGATGATTATGAGAAAAGGTAGGCCTCGGACGGTGGTCACTTATTAATATGATTGTCTCTCATAAACGTAAAAACAGTTCAACACAATGTCATAACAACATAAAACACAGCTATAATCGATAGCCGCATAATACAACTTAATCTATACAATTAAGTGGAATTTTCTTCAAATGATAAAGAGGGGAACGTTAAAATTCTCAGATTTAAAAAAACTAAAGAATGGTAATTTTTCTTTAAGTACTAGTGCATCGTGCTTATAAAGGAAACATCGCAATCCGTGTCTAACAACACTTATTTTGTTTTTATTATTCGTTACACGATATGCATGGGTATCATTAAAATACGTACGTACATATCACATTAGATTAACTATAGGAAAAACTTAATAAAAAGTAATAAGAGATAATGTGTTGTGTTGTGTTCATAATAATTATTACGGTTAACTAATTGTCAGCCATAATCACGTGGAAAAGAGTAATCCAAGAAATAAATAAAGGTAAAATACTCTTAGAATACTTTTACATTTTTAATAAATATAGCTATTTAACATCTTGGGTTGATTTACAGCGTTATTGAGGTGATTTTTCACAAATGATATACAAATCAGCCATCATTTTTATATCAAAATTGTCTTTTGGTTCCTAGAATAAAAACAGATATATGTATCTTCTTTTAACTGTATCGGACAATCTTGTTGATATAATAAACTTAATAAAAGCGCTATTCAAGGATCCAATTACTTTGATTCAATAAAAGAGATAAATAATACTAATGTACCAAAATGGCACTCATGACAACAAACAATACTCACTTAATACAACATCTATTTAAGTAGACACACCAATGAATCAAAAATGATCGTTTGATCTATTTCCTGTACTTCGTTCTTCCATTTATCTAATCCATTATATTATTAGATTATCATAATATTAGATTGTCTTATCAATATTATTGTGACATTATCTTTTTCGGTTTTTTTTTCTAATTTCCTTTGATCTTGTTTTAGTTATTTAATATTACTCCATAGTTTATCGTAAATCTTAGAAAAATACACTTGATTTTGAAACACCTCTCAATTTTCTATTACCTGTAATTTCGTCACGGACTCTAAATGTTTACCGATTTAGGAAGTTGTCCAATGATAGAGAACCCTCCAGAATGGAACAGCGTGTCGGGTTAACTTTGTTTTTAGTGGATTCTATAATAAATTTATAGTTTATGGTGGATCATTAAACTCAGAGATTATTTTGGAAATCTATGTATTCAGGAAATGCTAAATTGCTTAAAACTACAGCAAAATGTAACCTTGCAGAAATTTGCAGTAAAAAAACTGTCATGCCGATATCTTTTCTTCTTCTGAAAACTTTTTATATCTTTTAACATAATCCGCGATTTGAGTACAACGCTCTATTTACAGGCATATTTGAAAATGCTGCATGTTACGTTTGATTGTGATGTTTTCTCGTATTTTAACTAGAAATATTAAATATCGGTAAGTTGTAAGTTGTAAGCTCTAAGAAAGTAGTTGCAACATGTAACTTTCGAGTGATAACTTGTTAGTTATTAACTGAATATTCGTACTTTTTAAATAGGAAAATGCACCCTAAATTTAACTGAATACTTTGTTTATACTATCAAATTGGATTGGTGTCTTACCTACAATGCGGTTTTAATTCGCCTATTTTATAATGAAATTGCGATTGGCTCAATGGTCAGACCGGATTTAATTAAGCTGAACGATATTTAAAGACTATGTAGTGAAAATTTCTGAAAATCTCTTTCGCACCGTCAAGCATCGGCCACAGTTACCGGAAGAAACCAATCTACACCTAGATCGTATACCTAAAGGGTAAAGCTGCGTTTTCGAAAGTGCAAATCATAGATTTATAAAACAAACGAAAATATTGAAAAAAAATCTCGTGGGGGTACAGTAAAAGTTCGTAAAAATCATGCAGAAATGTTAATAAAACCTCAATAAAAATCAGGTTTAGGTTGTTATTAATTTTAAAAAACGGGTAATATTATAAGTTGGCATTACAGTTAAAATTTGAATTGTTTGTAATTCTCGAAAAGCTCTCACTAAGGAAAATAAATAATATTTGCTTATAGATACTTATTATTTAAACTATAAATTACATGTATATAAAATTCTTGTAAGAGTATAAAATATTTATTTGTCACTACCTTTTCCCCTATTATCATATTTTGGGGTGTTTATTAAATTATGAATGTTATATTTGATGGAGGTTTTTTTAAAATGGATTTTTTAAAGTTCTTCGAACATACATGAACGTATGAATCATTTTTTAATGACAATAAAAAAATACATGGTACAACAGTTTGTTCACAATCTCCCTCACTAGTTATTCCTGTTCCGAGGCGGACTGTATGTTGTTGTAAGGGTGCTGATCATGATTGCCTCATCTATTGTTGATTTTCACAAAATAAAAATATATAAAATAAAAAGTATTTTTATTAAGTTAGTTGTCTGTAGGTTGCGTTGGGGTTACTGCATAATTTTACTTATTTCCTCATCTTCATGTTTACTTAGCCATAATTTGAGGTCTTTTTTGAACTTTCAATATAGTTTTGTAGCATGGAATTATGGTTTCTCTAGCCAAAAGATGTATTTAATTTCGGGATGTTCAGTAGGTTTGATGATTTCGTCCTTGTAGTGTAGATGTGTTGGTCAGCAAGCTACTCATATTTTTCTTTAAATTTGAGAAGTGCATTTTTTGAATCTGCACTTTACCCCGAAAGAAAATTTGCAATAGAAAAATAAATGCCATTAATATTGAGGGATTAATTTGGGCATTTAGTTAATAACAAAATAAGTAATCTTACAAAAATCACAATTTAGATTACAAATATTGCCAAGGTCAAAAAATTAATGAATATCAGATGTTTGTTTATTTTTATTTTTTTGGATTGGGTACCTACATACTAATTGCAAGTTAACTCTGCTAGAATTTAATGGAAATAAGCTGTGAAGGTATTGCACCATTAACACTTTGATTGACTTATTTTAAACTTTTGAATTTAGCTGTAACTTTGTGGTTAGGTATCTATTACAACATTTCTTTTTTCGAACTACTATATTGAAGTGACAACTTCCTTAGAACCGTTGATATTTGAAACTCGATGAAGCGGAAACGAGCGACATTAAAAAGAGACGAACACATATATCTGTAGGATTTAGCCTGAGAAATAATGAGATAGTATAATCGGTCTCCTCTTTGTGCGGTGCTTCGTAGCTTATCGGTTTTCTCTTTGTGCGGTGCTTCGTAGCCTCCCCTATCTTGTCCTCTTTAGTTTTTTTAATGTTTCACTTCTACCGCGTGTGAATTGCACACGCCGACCGGGTTTCAGAACAACCGATCCTTTTTCAGGGCAAAATTCAGTAACGTTACATTACAAAACAATGGTGAACACAATATATTACTAAGTGTTGAGGTGGGGGTGGGGAGGTGAGTAGGGATTAGTGAAGAGTGCTTTCAGAAGATTTGTTTAAAGTTTTACCTACACTTAGGTTTGAAGAAATTTTCCTACTATGTATCTACATACTTCGTATTTTGTTTGTTTGTTTTTGAATATTTATTTAGATGTATGCAAATTTTTTTTCATACATCTAGTAAGAAAATATAAACAAATACAATTGATACAGTTACATTTTTACAAATACATTTTAAAAGGAAAAAAATAAAGATTACAAAAATAAAAATACATTTTGAGGAAACAGATATGACAATAATATTGGTAAGATTGTTATGAATCAAAAAACATTCTTCACATATAATGCACAAATCCTACGAAAAGTGCTAAGACTTGAGGCTTCCTTTACGGCATTCGGCAGGCTGTTAAAAAGTTTTTGTCCTTTATAAAACGCGCTATTTTGTGTGCACGAAAGTATAGTTTTGGGAAGCCTAAAGTCTCCGCGTCTTCTCGTAGGACAGTTGTAAACATTTTCGTGAAACATAATGTTACTACTTTTGAATGTAGCTATAACTTTGTGGTTATCCATTATAGATGAATGAAACAATGTTACTTTGTTTGAACCACTTGTATATTTGTTTAAAGCCGACCGGTTTCGGAACGACCGTTCCTTCCTCAGGGCAAACGTATACGTTTGCCCTGAGGAAGGAAATATGTATGTATGTATGTAGTTACCATGGCTGACACCGACTCCAAAAATAACAATCGTACGAAATTATTTTTTTACTTTTTATTGCATTTTTTGAAGTAGTTTTTTGTTTTGTTAAAATTTTTGTTTATTTATTATTTAATTATTCGAATGGTAAATCGAGTTATTATTGGATGCATTATTAATAAAACCAATGACATCTGCAATTAGATATAATAATTCCGATGTATTTTATTAAATTGCACCAATTACTTTTGTGATTTATGAGTCGCCATTAAATTCAATTACACCTTTTAAAATGCAGGTAACTGAGTTCAATTTAATCACAATAAATTAAATGGATCTTCGTTTCCATCGTTCTAAGGCCAATTAAAATTTAATATTGCAGTATTTCCCGCAGAACAGGTCGCTGTTTCACAAATTCAATATTTTATGACTAAATAAATCATAATTATTCGTAATTATGGGCCTTGTTGTACAGAGCAAATTAAAATGACGTTTTCATTATCCACGTTATCAATAATATAAAACATACCTACTTTTAATTGTGATTACAGCCTAACTGCTCTTAACCATCTGGAGGCAGTGAAACTATGGCATCCCCAAATGAGGTTTTTGTAGCGGGGAGGGGAAGGAGATGGTGAAGAGAAAAGGTAGAGTTACCTGGTCAGTTAAAGCAACGTTTCAATTCTGAATGGTGATCTTACATCAGGGCGATACTAACAGTATCTTCCACTCTGGAACGTGACGCATAAATACGATAAAAGAAATTGTGAAATAACACAACTTAATCAAAGAAAATTTACTTGCGCTCGCCGGCATTTGAACCCGCGACCTCCGGATATTCTTAGGCAAATAAAGTCCTTTTTTTCTAGCTATCTAGGCAAATCATAATATTTATTAATTGAACAGTATTTGAGACACTCTTACCAAACTCCGCTTCTAGGCAAAACACCAGATACACATACCTATTAATAACATCTACCACGTGCACGAGCTTTCAAATTAACTGAATAATAGAATATTTATATCATCATTTAGGGAAAGATTTTTGTAAATAACTATAATTGTATAATTGAAAAGGAAGATAACACTTATAATCTAAACGTAAATATGAAAGAAAACAAGACGCAGAAAAATAAAAGGTAATTGTCACAACTGGGACAATGAAAAAGGTAGTTGCCAATAATACTTATGGAAAAAATTTGTCAAAGGTAATATTGTTAATTCCAAAATTTGAAATATGAGATAGACAAATATGACGTTCAAATAAGATGTGGCAGTGGTGTAATTGGTAAGGGGTCTGTCCCGGTAAGATGATAGGTTCTGGGTTCGTGTCCCAGTTGCGACCGATATCTTTTTATTATTCTGTGTCTTGTTCTTTTTTACATTTTCGTTTAGTTAAAAGTTCCTAGATAGTATATGCTTCTTCAATGATATATTACCTCCAATGTTATAAAAAGACAGCTGTTCTAATAAAAACTATAATTGTGATGTGGAATGAGTGAGAAAACCTAGTAAGCTGTGGAAAAGCATGGCCATGAATCTTTTTTTTCAAGTTAATTTTTTTTTGAATTTGTGATGTAGTAAAAATCTCCATAAATTTTGTTAAAGAAAATTATGGTTCTTTTTTGGTTTCTCACCTTTTTCAATCAGTTAGACAATGTTAATTAAAATATTGAGCTTTTTTGAACAGGAATTAGGACCTAGCAGAAGAATGGAAAGAGATTGAGACAAACTGAGCATAGATGATTTGGAGAACAAAGAAGAACGCAAAAATACTTTTTGATGGAAATCGATGTTTTTTGCTCTGTTACCTACTTGTTATAAGTTCATATTTTTATACCAATTGTACAATAATCAAAACCCAACAGCACTAAGTTCAAACTCGCTATGGCTGCTCAAAATTTAAAATTGCACTCCTCAACTGCATATCCAGTGTCTTATGGAATTGATTCCTGGTAACTAAGTATGTCTAAAGCTATTTGGAGTAAGTTTTCTGTTCTTAATAATGTAGTTGAACCAGGGAAATACAGGGAGTATATTTATGCTAGGGCTCTGCAATCTCTATTATTATTCAAAATAGATTAGTATTTTCCTTAGATTACAATACACCTTATCTTTAACATTGTTCCCAAGTCGCGTCGGTTAAATAACTTTGATGAAAAAAAAAACACATTAGCAAGATCGATAACAGGTAGATAGATACCTTTCATGGAATGTTTTGGTTCTGATTTCTAGTTATTGTGACGATGGTTAAAATTTATGAAACGATAAGATAAAAGCCGGCGGAATAGTTCCCCTCACGTTAACCCTAACCGTCGGTTGGACGACGGAATGTTTGTTGCCCAAACCGTGAATCGAGATTAACCAAATAGTCAACTTTGGAAATCTATTGTGGTAGTTGAATGAGTTTGAAAAATATCAACTTATTTAATGTAGGTGTCTTCCTACAATTTTTTTAAACAAAGTTAATATAATTGATTCTATTTATTTAAAAAACATATAAGTATATTTTAATTGGTAGTTTTCGCAAAATTTTCGAAAATACGATCCCATTAGATTGGGAGAACAATCAAATATCAATTTTTTTTAATTTTTTGTAATAATATTATAAAAATGCCGTCAACGTGTTGTATTCCAATGTGGAATAATAGAAGAGGACATGTGTTTCCAGAAGATAAAGATTTGAAGACGAAATAATGGATTAATTTGAAGTGGATTGAATTCTCATTTTTAATAACTTTCCTCAAAATTGAATCTCCAATACAAGAAAGAATTATAATATTATTCTACTCGTACCTATATAGTTTGTATTTTATGTATATTTTATGCATTATGATACAGATTTTATATTAAAACTTTTTACTTTACACTTATACTTCTTACTTTTCACATACTATTTATGACTTTGTCTCTTATCTTTTACCACTCATATTTTACCTTTTAACTTAACATTTATACTGTTATATTCCTTATGTTGTTGCAATATTTAGGTATATTTTAATGGCACATATTGTGCAAATTTGTAAACATGTATGTGAACATAATATTTATTAAATATAATAAATATTATGTTCACATACAATGGCACATATTGTGCAAATTTGTAAACATGTATGTGAACATAATATTTATTAAATATTATATGTAGAATGCACAGTAAAATTATAATTGGGAATGCATCTGTCAATTGTCGAAATAATTATTTTTATTCATATTTATTTGTATCCAGCGGAAAATAACAACCAATCGAAAAAGTGCATCTACGCGGTAAATAAACTAATCAAAATGATAGTCCATCATTCAATAGATATCACAACCAAATTCATGACAAGAGGACCTAATTATTAATATAAAATGGGAATATGTTTAATGGGTGATATTTGAATGCTTGACGCTGCTTGAAAACATAAGTAGATAGATAATGTAAAACAAAGTGCAATTTGTTAATTTAATTAAGGATTTTAATTCGTGATTTTTTTCAACGATTGCAATTCATGTTAAGTAAATTGGTAAAATTACGTATGCGTGATACATTAATATTATTGGAATTTAATGAGTTAGTGAAATATTTTTTTAATTTCTTTCCATTTTACATGTGGCAAGCTAACTAAGGTAATAAAATAGAAGAAATAACTCATTTTGTGTTGGATATTTGATTGAATTCTTTGTTAAAGTTGTGGCAGGAATAACGGCTTTTTGCGATCATTGCCTAAGTACGTGTGAAGTGCATTTACAAGTATGTTAACTTTTAAAACTGTTTACTTATAATGAAGTTTCGTTGTAAAACACATTATTACAACAAAAATCAATTTTTTTTTATCGAACTCATAATAAGTAATTGAATTTTGGTCCTGATAAATTAGGAATTCAAGTTACTCAAGTTATATAATCATTTCTAAATATGTGTTGTGTTGGATTTTTAGTATCTATCATAATATAATAAAATATACATATGTTATTAAAAATAAACGTTTTTACCGTTACAGGAAAGTAAATCATATTTTCATTCATAAATAACAAAATAATGTCCTGACATAAATCATAGGAAATATCTTCACTCAAATTACCTCAAAATCCCAACAAGGTCAAACATTCCAAGCATAAACAAGGCAAGACCGCTTTAAAAGCAAAAATTTTCCGCGCGACCGGCTAAAAAAAGAAAATTCCTTATTTCTAAAGCAGTCTCGTCTCTAGTAGGCTGTCCGTCTCCCGCGGGACGCTGCCCATCCCACAGGACCTGCTCGCGACACTACAACACCTTGTCCCAGTCGTGACACTTTTTTGCCACAAGAGATTTGTTCGTTCGCCTCGTAAACCTTTTCCGTTGTAACGTCAAAACCTCCGAGCTGGGGGCGCGGCCTGTGCCGGAGGGGCGCGGCCTCGAGGAGAGGGGGCAACTCCGGCCCAATGGCGACGCTCGCAAGCGGAGTTTTCACAGTTATAGAAGCCTTTTTAAAAGCTCTCTCGACCCGCCATTGGCTGCGCGGAGCACGGCCCGCCCTCGCAGGGGAGGGGTCCAGCCGCGGGCGGGGTGAAGGGGCGATGGAGGGTCCTCTCCAGTCTTGGGCGAGAAGCGACCGCGAGCGGCTGACAACTAGCTCGGTGCATGTGACTCCGCTCTCGGCTTTAATCTTACGATATTGTGACACATGACCTCGTATTAACCTCCAAGCAACAAGTTTTAAGTTCATCAATCCGCAACTAAATACAAGTGTAACCGTGCCTAGAACATTACCGAGTAAATTAAATAATTTATTTTGTTGATACATGTTTAAAAAATCGGTTAGATAAACAATTATTCGAATGGAGGTGTTTTTGGGCGCGCGGTGACGGCTGTCGACAGGTCCAGGTCCAGATCCAGGTCCGGGTCCCGGAGTTTCCTCGGGTTCAGTTCCAGCTCCCAAATGGAAATAGTATCGGGCCACTTGACGCCGAGCGTGCGCTTAAAGTGACAGCGGAACAATGCCGGACAATGGACAGCAAGTGAAGAGTAGTTAGCGCGGGCGCTGAACTGTTGGGAACTGCTGTTTTGTTTATTAGTTAATTAATTAGTGAATTGGTTTTATTACAAGATGGCAGCTTACGCCCAGTTTGGCTATACTTACCCCCCCGCATCGCAGGTTAGTACTTTTACTATTGTGCAATTATTTAAAAAACTGAGGAAAATCATGGTATTGAAAAAGACTTTTTGCAATACACGTGTTAACTGCGCTAAATTTGACTAAAGTTATTTTGTGTATGGAAACCTACGATTTTGCTTAGAACATTAGATGTTATTTGTTATAAATAAATAGCTTCAAAATAATCCCACATTGGTTTGCTATATTTGAAATAAAAATTCGTCTTAAATATACACAGGAACATATCGTGAAAATAACTTTTTAAGCCGATATAAAACCACATAAAACCATTCATATATCCAGGTGGTAAAAATTTGAAGAATTTTTAAGGAAAACCTAAAAAGTAGGCATCTATTTAACATGGAATCTTAAACTATCAATATTTATTAATAAAACATCGAGGCAAAATAAGAACAATCATTATTTCAATGCTAATGTAATTTAAAGAAAATGTATTCTTTGTTAGCATTTTATTTATTTACTGAATCAAAAGATATTCTTCTATTTTAACTATACCGTCGATAAAAATGTAAGGCAGTGTCGTATAAATTAGTTGATGTTTAAATTATTAGATTTTATTTTAATAACTTTGAAATCAAAAATCACATGAAAAGCGTATTTTATATTTATCAAAATAATTTAATTACATACATTTCACTTTAAAATATATTACACACAAACATATTATTGATTTTATTTTCCTACCTACATACCTAGTAGGTAACGTTCAATTCTTTCTAACCACAAGAAAATCGAATTATTTTATGGCACATAGAGAAAATATTACCCATTGAAAAGGTGCAAGAATTAACAACTTCTTGTTTTTTTTTAAATTCTTTGTTTTCATGAAAACAGCTGATCGTGTTTTCCTTTGTTTATATTCCTATGTAGGTAGTTTCAACTTGCCAACGTTGTAGCGGGTTGTATAATGCAGTTTTAGTGTAGCGTAAAGACTATAATTTTAGCTTTTGTAATAGGTAATAAGACCTACGTTTAAAAAAAAAGTTAAATGAAATATCCTAGTATGTACTCCAAGTATTCCACCTACCAGTGAACGTATTCTATAATATTATAATTCGTAGGTATATTATTGGAGATTAATTGAAAATAATTATAATATCTACATATTCTAGTATTACACCTACCTTATATTTCTAACTATTATCTATAATAATATTTGGAAATTTTATAGAGCGCCGTTTTTTATGAAAAACCAGCACAAGGGCGCCATACAATTTATTCGGAATTCTTAGACTTTATCTTATTTTATTATGTTCAAATAGATAGGTACAGAAAACATACTTACTTGGCAGGTCATTTACGATTAAAATACTTTTAGAAAGTTTACGCTTGTAGAAGATACGGCTTTGCATATTATTCATATATTTAAAACAATGGACATTTCAGATTTTACATTTGCTACCCCCATCACTCTTCGTATTACATTTATAAGAAGATAAGTGGCAAAAGTAGAGTCGTTTTGAAAGACTGGAAAATTTAGGATTATTTAGGGGTAGGGAATTTTTATGAAATTGCCTTTCCAAAAGCTTCTAAATAAGAATTCTTATCATCTTTTTTACACAATTGGTTATTTACAATGTCGCCGTCATTGAAAGTGAAGGTGAAAGGTGAAATATGTTTGACTTTATGGATAAAAGGTGTCTAAGGTGTATATAATTAAATACGGTGCTCCAGATTTTATGTCCGGGTTAAATCTTTCCCAAATGAAAGACTAAACACACACACTTTTCCACAAATGATTATCTAGTAAATTCATGCAATGTAAGTGCACTATATAAGTATAATAAATACAAAACAATACAAGAACAATACGTCAATCCACCAGAAACATAATTGGAAAATATTTCACCGACTCCAGATATTTTCATATCAGAGGGTTCGGCTCTGATGAAATCCTAACTGGTCCGATAAATCCTACTGATCCCTCAACATAAATATTTAAAAAATATTTCGTAATCCTACACGTATTTAAAATTACTGCCTTTTGCATTTTTATACATAAATTCTTTGACAAATCTAATACGAATTATTACAAATTATTATAATTATTACAAATCTAATATGAATTACACTTTGTGATATAATTATAATTATGATTATAATCACAACATGAATTAGATTAGATACGTACCATTATTTAGATACCTAAACCTAACAATGTTTTATTTCCAATACCTAATAAATTTTAAGAGCAGTTTCCATGATATGTTTATGTTACCTAGTACCTAGGTATTTAAATCATGTCTATTTTATATAAACTTATTTATGTACAAAACATTCCCAATCATGAATTTGTATATTTACCTTTAGGTGGGTACCAAACAGATATATACATTATCTGCTTACGATGTTAACAGCTCGGGTATCTTCAATTATTTATAAATAATTATTATCAGCGTCAATCTAATAACTCCAGAACTCAATTTCGTTTTCTGATTCCAAATTTTAATGGTACCTAAAATTAAATGTATTTACTTGCAGGAACCACGATAATCTTACTATCCATCTATGAAGCCATTAAAATATCGAAACCGCCCTCCATATAGAGAACCAACAATAGTATAAGTACATTTACATACCGACATTTCATTCAATAATTTTTTTTCGTCAGTGACTTAAATGAGTTTAAATTAATGGACTTATAAATATAAATATAACTAAAAACATTAGGTCAAATTATTCTTAATACCTTAACAAAATAACTAAGGAAAATAGCTTTTTTCAGAGATGATATTATTATCTTCTAATGCCTTCCGTCGGAAAACGATTCGATTTAAAGTCTTAAAAACTACAAGTGAATTGATGTAGGCTGTTTGTAAGATTTGATAATAGAATCCTATGCTAGCAGTAGATAGGTACATGTTGTTTCTTTAATATCGATCTTATTTCGTTTAGGTCTGTGTACTTTTCACAGCTGTTCAAAATAATTCACGCTACGTGCTCGCAAAGTTCCCAATTTCCTTTTTAAGCTACCGCGTGCCGCAGAGCAATTCAGAACCCAACTCCACACTTCGATAAATAATGATAATAATAATTCTACATGTGAATTAAATTTATTTTCCGCCATTCTCACAATAACTGTAACATTATACACACGAATGTGAACAGCTGCCATAGAACTGGGGATATATGTCAAAATAAAGAATACTTGTATAAAAATGTGTCAGATTTTGACTCGGAGAATGGAACTTTGACGTTTCTAACGACAGATGCAATTATTATTATTATTATATTATTCGTATTCGAGGGTCGCCGGGATATGTGTCAATTTTTTGTTGCGGCCTTTTGAGTGGCCGGTTCAGTGGATATGCTCTGCCACCTAGCGCCCGCAGCGGGGATTAAAGCGATTAAAGCACTCCGTCTCGGCCGTAAGTAGCCGGGAAGTGTCCTGCAGGTAGTCCCGTCATTATAATACTTAATAATACGTAATAATGATAATAGTCTCTAACATGGATCCCAAACAATTCCCCCTCGGGCCCAATGAGCCGATAACAGTTGTTTATAAATATTTACACATTTATTTTGGACCCTTAGGTGCGGTGCTATTTAACGTCCTTAATATCATCGGAATTAAATGCCGACCGGTAGCACATATACCCGTGTCTATTCTCCGGCGTAGCTCGCCCAGAGAAATAACTTGATTATAAAATTATATCTAAACGATATTATACTTTGAATTAGTAAAATGAGCGCGCTCCGATGAAAGATAAATGCGCTCACTGAAGATTTAAGATAAAACTCGTATATTACAGACTAAATTTACTGGAATATTTTGAGGTAATTTATTAAACGTGATGAAAGAAATAAGAAGGTATAAGCAGTAGCTACGTGGATAAATTGTTATAATTTGATATTTAACGAGACGTTTCCAAAATAATTTAAGTATTATATTTAGGTATACATACAAGTAATAAATAACTAGAACTTAACATGTTGATAGGTAGCTAAAGTTACCTGTAATGTTTATATAAAACTCAGAAGGCATTATAGTTATTGCTAGCATTAAAATTAATTCTAGTTTTTAAGATAAACGTAACTTATCATTCATAAAAAATAACAGCTCACTCTTCTACATGCCCCTTGGTAATATATCGTTTAATGAATGTAAAACAGTGATAGGATTCATGAATAAAATAGCACTAGCTTACTCATTTTTATATCTCTGGATTTGAACGCAACCGTAACATAATTCTTCTCTCTATCAGAGAACATACACTGGCCAACAGTTTGAATACATTAAATAAAATATAAATAATTATGCTTTCATCTCCTGAGGTAGAAAAAATTCATGTGAAAGTGTAGAATACCTTTGTCAAGAAATCACATTCACTTCCTATTATTATTATTACTACAGATGCTTGGTGATGTCATGGGATATCGGGCCGAGGCTAATTTTATTCCTATAATGCATTTAGTAACTAGATTAGAATATTCAGATTGTCATAATTACGTGGTTCAATAATGACTTCCTATATTTTTTGTGCGCCGAGAACGAAAACTTTTATTAAGTTTCGGGCCTCTGAAATAATTTGGGTGAATATTATTTAATGACGCATTATTAATTTTAAATTCCACATTTTAATCGCGTTCTGAGGATTTTCGTGGGGGGTCTCTAATTGAGAAGTCATTAATCTTATACAAATCGAAGAAAGACTTTAACAAAACTTTAAACTTATTAAATTATTCAATGCACATTTACGAGTGTCATGGGACATATGATAAACGCTAATTATTAATACATACCCACAATATTATGTCGTCGATGTCGCCTTGCCGTTGACCCAGTGCAGTGTGGTTGCTAATCTTGTATTATGCCTGTCTGTTAGTTTGTGATTGGCTGTAGAAAACAGCTGTATGATAAACTTGTGTCAATATCAGATACGGAATCCGCGATTATTCGAGAACGGACCCATAACCAATAAATTTTGTAAAAGATTTTGCATTTATTCTGTGTTTTACATTATTTCAGTTAGCATATGTTAAACAGGTCACAGAATAAGAATTTTTTCGTAATCAGTGATAGAAAAGCCAATTTATCTATCGTAATTTTCCTGAAAGTTTGTGAGTGCTAACAATATCCCAAAAATATACCTATTTTAAGTTCAAATTTTACTTGTATCGGAAGCCAATGCTTCGGTAAGACGCCTCCAGGCGTCCCATTCTTGCACTACTTCGGTGGCCTCGATCTAACGCAGGTTTCTTTTTACAAACAGTCAAAACTATTTGTGTTCATTTACCATTTGACTATTTTTCCTCGCGACAGCTGTTAAATTATTATTGTAAAAATAATCAAATTTAATGAACAATAAGACCAGCAGCGCACTTTTACGTAGATGGAAGAAAAATAAAGTGAATATATTTTTTCAGTGCATAGGAAATTCCAAGTCAAATATATTAAGAGTCACGCTACGGACGCCATTATTTGTTAATAATAAATTATAACCAATTACTGTTAATAATCTTTTAACATGACCTGTATGTTCGCACAAGTAAATAAAACAAATTTATGCGCATAAAATTTTTGCGTAATACCTATCTATCTATCACAGGAAAATATCTTTATTGTGGGATATATGTGACATATGGCATAAAAATGATTAAAATTTCATACCCGTAATATCACGATAATATAAATAATGTACTAATTATGTTTACCACGAAACATAACAAGTATAGAATGATATAGATTATTTAAAGCAATTTACTGTTTTTTAAACTTGTAATTCACGACGTTAACTCGTTCAATTGACGACAGAACGAAAGAAAAATGCGGATAAACCCTCTTTTAATTAATCCACTTTAAAAACTTTGACTTTTTTCTCCGCCAGAAATGTAATGAAAGGGGGTTGCGATTCTCAGGTAGGGAGGAAAGGGCGTGCTGGGGGAGGGGTCCGTCCAAACTAGGGTCGTGTAACAAAAATAAAGCTGTTATATCATCATCATCATGCTGCACAGCAAACAGAAGGGCGCTAGACGGAGTGGAAGATGAGTCAACATTTGCCCACCACTCCAGCCATGGCCCGGGATGCGTAATTTGTATTGAAAAGACAAATCAGACCGCGGCAAGAATAAGGGAAAGTCAAAGGAAAATAACTACCCCGAGTAAAAATGTTGGAAGTTTTTATACTTACACTGTGATTATTTAATTCGAAAATGTTGATATTATCTCTTATACTATCGCTACTATTATTTGATTTTTCGCAGCGTTTCATATTTGATTAAATGATTAAGGAGTGTTTGAATACAGCCGCTATTGCTCTCAGATTAATGAAGAATTAATGATAGTTTAATCTAAGCTGTTTGTTGTATGTAAAATATTTAACAAGAACACAATACGCCGCGATAAGTAGTCCGGTTTGTATATTTTATCACGGGAACGGACGTCGGACGCGCGGTAGCGTACGGGCCGTATATTGGACGCAGTGTTTGCCGCAGTTTGTGTGGCTCTATGTGCCTGAGCTGGAATGAGGAGTACACGGTCCGCGTTCATGTTAGAACAAAATATCGGGTATATGAAAGCTTGCACGACAGCATTTTGCACGTCGCAGAGGTGTGTAAATAATTTATATTACGTCTCTCGCGTACAGCACAAAGGACCCTGTGAATAAATAAATATAAATGGGCGGTAGATTTACCTTGCGGCGCTGTGGACCTAGAGCCACTTGGAGAAATCAAAGCACCGACTGTGGGCCAGCTCGAGAGTGCTTGGTTTCCCCAGTTTTAGTAAATATAAGCCGCAGAAAGCCAGCTTTTAAATATTGACAGAGCTTTTGTCGGCGAAACTAAGCCCGCGTACTTAACCCGCTGTTAACATCTATCCGAATGCCATCTACCTGCCGGGGGAGTGGAACACGTTATTCCATATTCGTAGTCCCCTCTTAAGACAATGGCACGATTTGATCGTTGACTGATATTTGTTTGCGCCGTGTAAACAAGAATATTAAATAATATATTGAACGAATAAACATACACCGAGTCATCGGTACTCTTTCATGTCCACTGTAATATAATATGACGGGGTCGAGTGGCGGATTAAGGAGCTGGCCGAACAGGGGTCCGGGGAGTAGAAAACTCCGGACATTTGTTCACTTAACTTCTCAACCATTGTGAACAGACGTGCCTTTTATCAACGTGCCATATTCACATCGTCGTAAGGCACAAAGCCCGCAGGTAAGCCTGTATAATATGTTTTTCTGACGTAGTCGCCTGTTTACTCAGCAATACTATTTGTAAAACGGAATGTTTTCATAGCATTAGCAATTTTCTACAGAAATGTTAAAAGAAAATATGTTGGGAAACGTCCAATAAATCTATATATGGTCGGAGTAGTAAAAACCTATTCGCAGATACAGCAGAGCCAACCTATGTTTCAATAAAAATAGTTTAGCATTCTAGTTCGTGTCTATCTGCAATCTTCTATCTATGTTTGTATGTTAGAAAGTTAACATTTCTTCTCGCAGTCGGATACCATCGCAACCAAATTTTGCATTGTGGTTTGGAAGCCTCGAATAATTTAATAAATAGTACGTACTGCAATGCTTACGAAGGAACTTATCTTACCTACATACCTTCGTAAAATATGCCTATCTATTATTGTATATACATTAATTTAAACGGTGTGTGTTAAGTACCCGCTTGCCGTCTGAGAACTTTAGTGGAAATCTAATAAAATTATTGGTTAAAAATAAACTTGTCTCTGAAGTATCCAATCGATGCCACTTTTTAAGTCAATAAGTCGTATCATCGGCGTAAGAGACTTATTCGCCAGTAGATACTGACTCGAGGTTTCAATCCATTTATGTCCGAGTTATCCACGACTGAGGTTTAACTCATAATCCTCCCTAACCGAATAAACTGCCTGTTCATTGGGTTTTAGGGTGTTCAGAAATACTAACCGTATTTTTTTGGGTTTAAGTTTACAACGAGGCTCGTTTCAAAAATGGATAAACTAACAAAGTCATCAAGTCTCTTAGAAATCATTGTGTCTCCCTTACTATCAGAGTGAGAAGTGTGATCTAAACGGTGTTAGAAAGAGAAAATACCACGCTTTGTATCCAAATTTCAAGTGTACACCTTTCTAAAAGTAAAAGTTCGGATAGCAATTGCAAAAAAAAAATTGAAGCCTGAGGAATTTTTTATTAATTATTTATTTTTACATGGATCGAAAAATAGTGATTATGTAAGCTTTAATCCGCTTACTCGTTAACACGGAATATTTTTTATCCAAACAGTTAGATTTAGCTTTATTATCACGAAAAGTGAGTATTTATGTCGCGGGAGACAAAAAAAACATGCAAAAAATATGCATTTAACATTTTAATTTTGTTTAAATTTATTCCCTTATGCGGTAGCGCCATTTTATGTTTACCGTTTTTAATTCATAGACAATGAATCATAATTACACATACCCGCTAGACAAACCCTGCTTTGCCGAACTAACCATTCAAAACCTGGGAAGTTTTTTAAAATTATGATGACATGCAGCTTTCTTAGTTTAACCTCAACCTAAAAAAGGAATATTCCGTATTATCCGTGCATCAAACTTCGACAACACGAACGTTCCGTATTATCCGTGAGGTGGACTAAATGCATATTTACCAAAAAGTGATGTAATAATAACTTTTATATTACATTTGTCTAATAAAATACGTACGTTTTTTTCGTTAGCAGCAATTTTAGTTAGAAAAAAATTAAGGTGAGACATTTTTTTTAAAGTTTTATGTTTGCATGCACAGTCTTTATATTTCAAATGTTTATTTCAATAAACAGTTTTTAGTTGTCGAACACATTCAGAAATATTCATTGGATTTTATAGTAAAGCGGAATTACTTTGACCCTCTGAAAAAGTATGACCGAGGCCCGAGGGGTTAAATATATTAAAGTGCAAACCATGTACAAAGTTCGGAGACAACTCATCGAATTAGCGTGAAATAAAAAAATTCTTGCAATTTTTTTTAAATCTTTAATTTTGTTAAATCTTTTTTTTTTTAAATCTTTAATTTTTTTAAATCTTAATTTTTTTAAATCTTTAATTTTTTTAAATCTTTAATTTTTTTAAATCTGTATTTTTTTAATCATTAATCTTGTCTTAATCTCGCTTGATGGCTTACATCCTTGTATATTAGGTACCTATTGCTTGTATGCTCAAACAAGGACGTCGTCAATTAAACATCGAGATTTATTTTAATTTGTTAGCTAAAAGTTTCTATCAGTACCTAATGCAATGTTTTGGCATGTTAAATTGCGCAACGTATAATTTTTTTCGATGTCTGTTTTTTTTTTAAATATAATTCTTAATCATGACTAGCTTCAAATGGCGTAAGCCGTGTTTTTTTTACATTAGCTTCACACAGGAGGCCCTGGGGAAAATACTTTCCCCCAGGGACCTTGTCTTCTTTGTAATTGCTGTGTTGAGGATTGTTTTAGGGGAAGGAAAGAAAAAAAGATTTGTGAAGGAAAAATGTAATGAAGATTGGATAGGAATCTGTTTGTAAGTATATCTAGAATTGACGAACGGATAAATCCACTCCTCCAACTGCGGTGCAAGGGAATGGGTCGAGAGAGTCCTGGTGGAGAGATAAAAAGGTCTCCCTCAACCAGTCTGCCACAAAGTAGATGGGCAGATGCAATCGCCACCGAAACTTTGACAATCATCAACCCATGAATCTGGGCACCCCTGCTAAGTCACTAAACGTAATTTGGGTGACCTACGCCGGAGGTTTTGTTTATCCCATACCTGCCCCCCAAATTGTTTGTTGGCCAGATCTGAATAGCCAATACCCTCCGTCATTTCTCCTTCCACTCCCCTCTACCTTCAAGTCTCGTACTAAACCCCCCATTGGTATTGCCGTAATCTCACTGGCTTCAGATTATTATGAATTTTTTTGAAGGATTTAAGGCGATTAAAAATAAAATAAATATATGAAACAGTCGGGTGACAGTCCAAAGTCTAAAAAAGCTCATCGAGAATCAAGAGCGGTACGAGTACCTATTCACTTTTCAACTCTTGCTTAGCGATAGTGAAAGTAAAATTACAAATAGACAAATATGAATAAAAATACAAATTAAATATAAAAAATAAAATTATTATTCAGAGAGGGCTAACGTAGGTCTGGCCATCGGAAGCGGGAACCTACCCGACCAGTCACGTGGGGAAGGCTCTATAAGGCTTCTCGTGCTAGTTATAGATTTTTGCAACTCAGGAAAACACCCCTGCGTTGGATACGGAGTAAGACCACGCAAAGTTACGCGATACCCATGAAGAATTAGATGAGTCAGATTTAGTGACACGCGAGGATAGAAGGAAAAATATATTTTACATTCGTTAGAAACGTACATTCTTACATATATGTAAATTTAGAGCATGCTATTTTGAATCAGACTTGTTAATGCAAACGGATAGATCTCTGAAAGTCGGTATATATCTACCGGTGTGAATACAGCCATAAGTTTTTCCTACCGCATTTCAAAAAGTAACTTTCGCGTTATTTCATTAGCTTTCATCAACTTTGAAAGCATCCTTTGCATTTCACCATTCTTAAAAGGATTCCAACCTCTTATGACAGCATCATACAGCTTTTCTAGCTATTTATGAAGACATCCACAAGTTATTTCTACCTACTGATTAAAACTACCTTAAATATTTTTTTGTTTTCCATCTACTTATGAAGTTATTTTAAGACAAGTTATTTCCACCTACTCACATTTATTTTTTTGTTACTTATAAATAAATAAATAAATGTCAGTAGGTGAAAATAACTTGTGGATGTCTTCATAAGTAGATGGAAAACCAAAAAAAAAATTGAGGATGTGTTAATCAGTATGTAGGTGAAAATAACTTATGGGTGTCTTAATAAATACATTACATAGGATATCATTTTATTTGCTTTTCCATCTACGTATGAAGACATCTTTATGTTATTTCCACATACCCATGTAACATTAACACATCCTCAAATATTTGGATTTGTTTCTTAACATAATTTTTTTTCCATGTCAAATTTAAAAATTTTCAATTGAAATGTTTGCAAGGACATTCTTGAAGATTTTCAGCTTCTTTGAATGATGATCGCACCCTCAGTCTATTTGTACATAATTATGAAGTTATCCTCATTTGCAAGCTTTTTCACGCACAAAGAAGACAACATTCACTGAAAAAAAATTCATGCTGTTTTCACTTACTTATAGTATCTACTTATGAAAACAATAAAATCTATTTCCATCCAGATACCTACCATTTTTTGTGGTAAACTACAAGATTAGTTTTGTGATTAGTTGAGGATGATATTGGTAATTCAAAGATTGAGATAACAAGAGATCAATAAAAATGACGGAAAATAATCAGTTCTCAACGTTCTCAAGGCTTTGTCCCTGTTATACAGAGATCCTGGGTTCGATTCCCAGTTGCGACTATTGCCTTTTTTGTGTCTTATTCTGTTTCATGTTTCGTTTAGATTTAATAAAATTATCATCGTCTTCAATGATGTATTAAAATAATTTTAAACATTTTTCTTTTATTTTCTGCCTTTACCGGTTTTAGCCTATCACGCCATCTTTAGACTGGTGACAGAATTCAGACTTCTTCATTTATTATATTTATTTTCACAGTTATATTATAAGCAATAATTATCAGCCAGAAACACTCATCTACATTGAAAAAATCTTCCGAGAAAAGATACATGCCGCCAACGGGACTTGAACCCATGTCCTTCTGATTGCCGGTCAGGTGATCTACCACTGAGCTATGTCGGCTTATCTAAAACCCGCCAAATAATTCAAAATATACTAGTGTTTCATTAAAAATGACTGCTTATTACATTTTTCCACCAGAAAAAAACCAACTTTATTTTTTGTGAGAGAGGCATTGTTAGTGCTAAATCTCTCGCTAGGTGGTGTCGAGTCAAATTATGTCTACTTTTGGTGAAATACTTTAACTTGTCAAATATTAATTATTATTTTCGCCTACTTACAACGACATCCACTTTAAAGATGTTATGTTTGTCCAACAGTTGCTGGTGCAGGGCGGGCAACCGACGACGGGTGCGTCGGCCACCTCCCCGGGTGCGTCGTCCGCGCACGCGCCCTCGCTGAGCCCCGCGGGCTCCGCGCCCGGCGGGCTGGCAGCCGGCGGGGCTCCCTCCCCCGGCGGGCTCGCGGGCCCCGGCCCCGGCTGCTGCGAGGGCGGCCGCCCCATCATGACGGACCCCGTATCCGGCCAGACCGTGTGCTCGTGCCAGTACGACCAGGCGCGGCTCGCGCTCTCCGCCGGTTACCCGCGCCTCTCGGGCGGCGTGGGCGTCTACGGGGCGCCCTACCCCAGCACGGACCAGAACCCGTACCCGAGCATCGGCGTCGACAGCTCGGCCTTCTATTCTCCGCTGGTAAGTACCTTACTAACTATAACTCATGAATAATATAATACTAAACCGCTGATAGCTCCGTTTTTTTCCTATCATATACAAAAATAAATAAAAAATAAGCTCTCGATGGCATGAACATAAATCAAAATGCCAAGAAGACTAATTTACTTAATTACCTATAATAATAATAATATTTGAATGACTTATATAGCGCAGTTTTAGTGAAAAATCACCTCAAGGGCACTGTACAAACTTATAATACATGTCTACAATCTTACTTCTAACTACAAACTAGACAAACCACTATGACAACTCATTGCTAAAAATTGCATCTACCGGTTCATCGATCACCGATACGAAACTATAAGTGCAATGATTTCACTGTAAAAATGTACTGTATACAGGACCATACTTTTCTGGGAGGTTACTAGAGATTAACACTGTTATGGTTTATTTAGGGAAATTTAGGTACAGTTCGCACGCAGAGGAAATAGTTGGGAACTATAAAGCTGACACCTGCTTTTATTAGGTAAAAAAAATCTCTTGAACGGCAACTGGCGTCATGCAATTTGCACAGCCAATCCTGTGTTGAATGTAGAAAAATCCAAATTCTAGCACGCGCTCTGGAGCTTTGAAATATCTAACCAAAATATTATTTTATTTTAGATTTCTTTCTTTCGCACTTCATAGGGTACACAATTAATAATCGTACGGTCATTAGATAAAATAATTATTGGATACACCCCAACGGTGTTTATAACTTAATTTATTTAACCTATAACTAACATTTATAATTAGTGACCTACAAAATTAATGAGACTTATAATTAGTGACTTACAACTAAGATTTATACTTAACTAATGACTTTCAACAACGATGAGACTTATAACTAGTAACTTACAACTAAGATTTATACTTAACTACTGACTTACAACATTTATGAGACTTATTTCTAGTGACTTGCACCTGAAGTAATGCTTAGGTTTTCATAATATATAGTGTGTCCTATGTCGGTTGACTTTTAGGATAGGTATTGATATTTACACATAAATACAAAGTATTAAATGAAAAAAACACACTTTATAAAACACCACTTTATTTGGATGAATAATTATTTAACAGCCAGCCAGGTTTGGCTTAGCTCAAGCTTCATCAGGGCTATTATATTAAGCTGATGAAGCTAGAGCTAAGCGAAACCTGGTTGGCTGTTAAATAATTATTAATTCAAATAAAGTGGTGTTTTACAAAGTGTGTTTTTTCATTTAATATACAATGTCACACCACAAAGTATTTGTTCTACTCATCCCTGCCCCCAAACATTGCTACATTGTATGAAGTTAATAACCATCCACTGTTAAAGTTATTTGTTATTATCGAGCTCTCCTTCCACGTATAATGACCGGACGATTATCGGGCCCGGCCAGCGCCGTATCAAAAATTATGTTAACAAAGTGTTGGAACACAGTAGGTACTCACATATTTATAAAGATAAAGATTAAATTTATTATATTATAGTTCTACCTCTTAGTGTATGAATATCTACAGAGTGGGCAGCTCTGTAATTATTGGTGTCCCCTTCGCGAGGAACGTGTGATAAGATTACCAAACATACCAAAATATAAGTTTAAGTTCAAAAATATTTGAATACCTATTTCACAAGTGTCTCTGCTATATGTGTTTTGTTATTTGGTTAGGCTGAAGGGATCGGGGAGGGAAACGAGATAGGAAAAAGTAAGATTGTGATCCTGATCGATCAACACAAATAATTTCATTTCAATATTAGAGCTGTTTCGGCTTACAAGACCATTTTCAAATTGTCGCATGTAAACCGAAATAGCTGTAATAAAAATAAAAAAATAAAAATATTTGCAGAACTTAATAATAACATTATTAAATTTAATTTAAATGATCTTTTTAAAAATTAAATGGTGTTCTACGAATTAAACATAAAAACAACTAATTAAAGCAATTTACCACAAAATAAGGAATACAATAACAGTTTTCATTTAAAGTAAAAGATAATCAGCAAAAATATAAATAAAATCTACCACGGTCGGTGATCGAAAATTAATTAACTGACAATTCAATGAATAAGGAAAAAAAAACAGAGTGCAATTCGCACGCGGTAGAAGTAAAACTAGAAAGTCGCTTTCTTTTATTTCGTCCGTTTATTTTAGAGTGGTTTGAAGATTGGATATTGATTTTACAAAAATATTTTTTTTGTATTTGGTAGGATTCGAACCTCCGTTCGCTGGATGTGTCTCTGGGCGCTGAGAGTCAGGCGTTTTGTACCGCTGAGCTATCGGAGGCTTGCGCTTGGTCGTGAATTTACTGCCTTATATTAGAACCGAAGACCGTCAAATAATTAATTTTAGTGATGCACTTCCGTTTCATCCGAAATTCAAATCACAACCAGGCTAAAGAAGTTTCACTTCAAAAACGAAAAAGAAAAATCCTGATCCTACTAATATTAATATTTTTTTAATATTTTGGATGAAACTGTAAAATTCATAGGTACATATCCACATTTATCCACACTGAACTGAAATGAAAATTGCAAGTAAGAACACGATTTTGGTATTGGGTGAAAAGTTATTTTCGAGTAGGTTAAAGTGATTTAGACATTTTTAGGGCATTATAAAATTGTAATTTTTTTCTTCTTCTTTAAAATGCATGTTTTCATGAATAACTCAAGAAGGGTACATTAAAATAATTGAAATATCACATCTGTCCAATCTAGAGCGTACACAACAGTCGCAGCAACACATTATAAGCGCCCGATTATTGATCAAACAATTTTAATATATTCAAATATGTGCATAGATTTTGGAGCGACCCTCGCATAATAATTTGATGAGCGTCGACCGGTCGGGCGACCTCTCGCGTATAAAACATCAATTACATATTCAGAAAACAGCCTCGTTTTTAGAATCGAAAATAATTATATCGAAATTAAACCCCCGTCCGAAATTAGGCCTATCGTCCGATCAAGATTGCTTCTTCAAATTATAATAAAAATATCAGGTTCTGATCTCGGACCATAATAATAAACTATAAGTATGTGCTACTGAAAAGCTGGACGTTTAAAGGCGGGCTGGAACAAAATACTTGCCTTAATGACATCGCCGCTAATGACCGCAGATGAAAAAGTCATCGGAATATTGTTATGACGGTCATTTCTGCAACTGATAGCGGAACTCATATCATCCCTGGAATTACTGTGTACTGTAATTTCTATTAATTTATGATTATTATTTTTTAAACAATTAGTTAGTTATATTAGAATAAGTTAACAATAATAATCTAAACGAAAATATGAAATAGAACAAGACACAGAAAAAGACAATGGTCGCAACTGGGACTCGAACCCAGACCTCTCCGTCTAACCAGGATGAGCGCATTAACCAATTCGCTATTGCCACCTTCTGTCAAACCGTCATATTTTCAAATTTTAGAATTAAAATTATTATCAACTAATTATTTTTCTCCATATTACGGGCAACAACTTCCCTTTTAATTGGAAACAATCTTTCTAAGAATTGGTTTGTAACCCGGATAGCGTCTCGGATAGATATATCCGAATTTATTTATATGGAATAATTGACTTTTTTATAAAAGTCTAAATGAATATTCAATTTATATAAGAAAAACTTTCTTTTTATTATTTTTTTGAAGGTTATTCCCATCAGCGAAATATATCATATTAGAATAAGTTAACAATAATAATCTAAACGAAAATATGAAAGAGAACAAGACACAGAAAAACAGAAAAAGACAATGGTCGCAACTGTTAAAAACAGGTTACAAACCAATTCTTAGAATGATTGTTTCAAATGAAAAGGGTAGTTGCCCGTAATATGGAGAAAAATAATTAGTTGATAATAATGTTAATTCTAAAATTTGAAAATATGAGATTGACAAATATGACGGTTTGACAGAAGGTGGCAATAGCGAATTGGTTAACGCACTCGTCCCGGTTAGACGGAGAGGTCTGGGTTGGAGTCCCAGTTGCGACCATTGTCTTTTTCTGTTTTTCTGTGTCTTGTTCTCTTTCATATTTTCGTTTAGATTATTATTGTTAACTTATTCTAATATGCTATATTTCACTGATGTGAATAACCTTAAAAAAGTAATAAAAAGAAGGTTTTTCTTATAAAAATTGAATTAGTTAGTTGATTTAATACAGTTAATCTGCACAACATAATTGACAAAACTTAGCCATCAACACCTGATTCCGAAGACTACCATCAATGGACATTTACATTATTACCATATTCTGAATTCAAATTTTTGAAGTGAAATTTTTTTTAGCACCGTTGTGATTTGAAACTCGAACAAACGGAAAATAACGACACTAAAAGAGACAAACACACGTGATTTAGCCTGCAAGATAATGAGATATAATCGGTCTCCTCTTCGTGCGGTACTTTCTTAGTCTTCCCACTCTTGTCTACTTTATTTTTCTAAAATTCTTTCTTAAATTGTACCGCTTGTGAATTGCTCTGTATTTTAAAAAAAAATAATGGAAAAATACATTCACGCTTGGATAGTTAATAATGGCATTAATAATAATAATAACGTAGCATTTGTATAGCGCAATTTTGTGATATTTCACTTGTATACTGCGGACACATAACTTCTACAATATTATAACAACACACTCCACGTCTGTATATTTTCTCTTATATTTTATGTTATTTCTTTCATTTCTTTTCTATTTAACCAAATAAATTTCCATTTTTTCACAAAACTTAAATTAAATTACTGCCACCGCGAAAAGGGCTCGGCCTGTTGAGATGATTTAAACCGACAAAAA
This sequence comes from Limnephilus lunatus, assembly GCA_917563855.2. Classification (NCBI taxonomy): domain Eukaryota; kingdom Metazoa; phylum Arthropoda; class Insecta; order Trichoptera; family Limnephilidae; genus Limnephilus; species Limnephilus lunatus. The sequence goes on from OU830604.1 coordinate 2,992,849, forward strand.
AATGTTTATTTATTATATAATCTTCGCTAAAAATAAATTTAAAAAAAGTTTACAGACTATCTAGTTTTACCTACAGATTAAAATTTCTACTTCTTTTATTTTGAAGAAACTAGCACTGTTTATGCATGAATGCTGATGAAAAATTGCGATATTATTATGACAGTCGTGTCTGCAATTGACTGCGCAACTAATTAGAATATATAGATTTGTTTAACTACAGGTAAAAATAATTATCAGAGATTTTTTATAATAATCAATTCTGCATTTGATCGCGGAATCCATGTCTGATATGAAATGATAACGCTCTCGTATGATTTTTTTTAATTTAATGAGTTAGTACGTTATTTTACACAACTAGTCCTGTTTATGACTGCAAATGATAATGTCATTTTGATGATCATTTCTGCAATTTACTGACATGCCATTATGATTGTAGAAATAAAACAAAAATTGTATTAGGCCTAACACTGACACGTGCTAAAGAATAAGTATAATTTGCAGAACGTAAAACTTAAAACATTGAGAGTTTATAAAATAATATAATTCATATATGTTTTTAATGAAACTGACCGCAAATAGCGCTTAAGGCTTTCCGCTTTCGAAAACACCTATTAGTATTAATTGTTTTTCACTGTATATATTTCATTATATTTCACTTATAGGCAGTTTGGAAAATTTAGTCCATTTATTTCATCATCTTACAAAGTTCATTACATTTCGTTATCCCCTCATGCCTCGAGCATATTTTGTCGGAAAGTCAAAATATTTATGCTTTACAATAAAATCCCAATAAATGGAATATTTCTGAACGCATCGGAAAACTAAAAACTATTTTTGAAAGATGATTAAATACGCTTTCAAAGTTTATAATTGGAAATAAACGTATTTTTCAATATATTTTTTTTTAGTGCAAAAAAAATTAAAAATGACTTACCTCACGTTTTTTTATACCTAACTAAAGTTAATGATAACGAAAACAAAATAAAAATAAATATATTTTTATCATCAACTCACTTTTTTGAGGTTTCATGTAAAAATAATTAATAAAAAATTCTTAAAATTTTCATTTTTTTTTTAAAGTCGAGTTTGGAAACTTTGGATTCATAAAGTTTTAAATTTTACTTGTAAGGTTAAATTTTAGATTTGAATATAAAGCCTAGTTCTTTTTTCTTTCTAACAACGTTTAAATCTTATTTGTAATCATGATAGTAAAGGAGACACAAATATTTCTATGCGACCTATATGAACAAATTAGCCTGTGGGTTTAATACAGTTCTGACAGAAAAGGACAAATCAGGCTTCAGATTTGTGCATCTGCAGAGTAAGAAATGAATGAAAAGAGTCGTTTATTTACACAGATTAAGTATGCATATCCCAAATGATATTAGCATCCTCAGTGTTTGTATTAAAATTGAAACCGAATATGAACCGTTAATTTAAAATGAATGCCACAGGTAGCTGGGAAAATCCACACCAAGAACATAATAAATTCCCCGGCAGCTTATCTTCCAAGGGTGGTAGCATCGCAGGCGTTATGTCGAGAGAAATTTGATATCTCGAAGACCAATAAAAGCAAAAAGGTAATGCTCGGGGAAAAATTACAAGAAATTAAATTATCATAATTCTTGATTCGAACTGCTACCGTTCGGGAATAGCTCCACATAATAATAGCGCTTTAAAATGCGAACACGAAGAAAGGAGGGTTTGAGAAATAATATCACAAAAAGAAGGCGGGATGGATATGTTTTGGCGGGCGTTTAACGATGGGACGCCGAATAAAAAATAACTCATCCCGCGAAGTGATTGAGGAACGATTTCCGTTTGCAATTTGGTAACCATTTCAGTGTTCCGTTTCTAATACTTCATGGGTAACTACACTCTCCCTATGTGTTACACATCGCGCGTCAGTCAGAACATTTTTTGAAGTAAAACTTCTTTACGCACGCTTGACTTGGGGATTAAGCTGGTGAATGCGTAACGAGAGCGTTACGAAAAATGTGATCGGGCGAGGCGAACGGAAGTTGAGTGGGAGATATAAGTTAGTGAAGATAGAAAGAGAGAGAGAGAGTTACGTTTCGTATATTACTGTTAGGGCAAGAGAGAGAGGTGCGAGCTCACATTTTCTTTTTCTCTTTCTCTCATAGCAAGTTACGTTTCTTATATCTAAGACACAGTGCAGGCCTTTGTCTGTATCACACTGTAGGAGCAAGAGAGAGAGAGAGCAGTGCGCGCGCACATTTTCTATCTCTCTTATTTTTTTATAAGTTAGTGAAGTTTTACTTCAGTTGTGAGGTTTAAAGCACACTCGTTTTTTTAAAATTATAAACACTAGTGTCAGATGAAAAGCATAAACCCAATTTTTCGTTTCTACGCTGTTCGTATCTTTGGATCGTATATGACTTTTAAAAAAAAGTTTTACATTCGCTCCACAAAGAATAAGGTTCTTTGCAAAATAATTTCCGTCAGGGGCTGTCAGCTTTGGGGATGTCATGTGGAAGGTCTTTTTAGGAAAGGAAGCAGAGGAATCTCTGGGAAGGAAACAGGTATAAGTGATCGGTAGAAATCTGTGTCTAGTCTCCAGTAGGTAGTGACGGACGTTTGAATCTCCGACAGCGCCAGCGGTGCGATGGGTCGATAGAGTCCTGTTGGAGAATTCAAAAGGTCTCCCTCAACAATCCCCTCCTGATCCGGCCAGCCACGCAGAAAGTGGGAAGACATTTCCGCTGCCAAGACCTATTCACACCTCACCCCATGAACCTAAAAACCCCTGTTGAGTGACTGACGTATGAATTTACCCCATCCACTAAAGGTCTCCCTCAACTAGTATCTCCCGATTCGGCTTGAATCCCACTAAACTATAGAATTACTTGGGGTGACCTAACCCTATGGCAGAGAAATTGTTGGTTACCTAATAAATGGTCCCCGGAGCGGCGGTACCCATAACCGTCTCCCAAATAGAAAGCAATCGACCTTGAGGTCATTTCTCACAGAAATGCGCGATATAAACAGATAATCATTTCACACTTTTTATTAATGCCTGAAAGTAACAAAATGCGTTTTTAATTACTAAACCGGGAATTTGAAAAAGACAATTATTATATCGCTTTGTATACTAGCTAAAAATAATCTTAATTACTTAATATTACCACAATGTTGTTTCTAGATAACAGAAAAACAAACAATTTTTTTATGAAATGTTTTATCACGCTGTAATAAAAAATCACACAACCGAAACTATTGACTCCAAAAGCGGTCATAAATAAAGCAAGTTGGAAATAGGCGCTACTCTGAAAGATTATCCGGAGGAGCCGAGGTCCCAGCTCAAAACAGGCTAAAGCCTTGAAAGAAAACAAGCGGCATTGAGCTGTTTGCGGATGCGCGAAAGCCTTTATTTGCTTGCGGGTTTATGAATGCGATCCGGTAAGGGAGGATACGACACGTGAAGCATAAAGGCAGGGACAATGTGTCACGGTGCCAATTAAAACACAATAACAGTTTTTATGGAGCCAAACATCATGACTTATAGATTTATTTGCCAACCCCTTTTGGCACGATGGTAATGTTTTCAGATGATGCCAAGAAACGCTTTATAAAATGACGTTACACTGATAATATCGCTACTATTTTTGGTATATTATTTCGCAAAATGTTTGCTTCTTGGCAGGGCACAGATCAATAAGTGCATCTAATTGAAATATGGATATTATATATTTTATTATTTTTATTTATTTATTTATTCAACGCCCAGAGGGCTTTTACAGTAGTACACAAAAATACAGCGATTTGATGAGTTTACAAAAATACATATATGTTTAGGAATAGTTTTGGAATAAGTTTTTTACAAGATCCACAAAATTCGCCAAGTTGATGTTGAATATGTCAACATCACTTAAGTACTGATTTCCCATAGTGTGAAATCTTTGTATCGGAGAGTGGGCAATGTAGTTCCGCTTATGAATGCTGCAGTAGAATAGTGTATTTTTTCGTGTGGTTACTGTCGGTATTCTTAAGTTTATGAGTTGTAGGAGTTCGCAACAGTAGAATTTAGAGTTAAATATTTTGAATAAAAATGTTAAGTCGTTATTTTAAGTCTGTCTTCTAGTGTGTGTATTTTTAGAATATTTAGTAATAGATTATATTTTAAGTCTTCTAGTGGGATATTTATTTATTTTTATTAGCTCAATATTATTAACGTGAATTTTGTAAGATGGAGACCAAACTACCGAGTTATATTCAATTTGGCTTCTAACTAGAGATACATATAATAGTTTAATGGCTTCTATGGAATTAAAGTTTTAAGTTGTTCTTAAAACGAAGCCTAGTGTTTTCATACCTTTGTTCATAATTTGGTGGATGTGATTGGCGAAACTTAGTTTTCCATCCAAAATAATTCCAAGATCCCTCATTTCCGTGACTCTTTCTAAAGCTGTGTTATTGATGGAATATACGAATAAAACAGGATTTTTATTTCTGAAGGAAGACAAGGTTTTACACTTTTCTACATTTAAAAATAAATTATTTTGAATGCACCAATCTTTAAACTTACTAATATTTGACTGTAGTATTTGGCAATGATTTATATCAGTTATTTTCTTGTATAGCTTGATGTCATCAGCAAAGAGCAATACCTCGATATCATTGAAGCCATTGGTGAAAATGAGGAACAAAACCGGTATATAATATATGTTCTAGAAATGGGTTTTTAAAGTAAAACTTCATTTCCCCACGCTTGATTTTGGGAGTAAACTGGTGAATGCGTGACGAGAGCTTTATGAAAAGTGTGATCGGACGAGGCGAACGTAAGTTGAGAGGGAGTTATAGGTTAGTGAAGTTTTACTTCAGTCGTGTGGTCTTAAGTCTAAAGCACATTTATTATTTTTTAAGGGAAAACATCTTTAGCCCCGTTGTGATTTGAAACTCGATGAAACGAAAAATAGCGACACTAAAAGAGACAAACACATACATCCATAGGATTTAGCCTGCGAGAGAATGAGATAGTATAATCGGTCTCCTCTTTGTGCGATGCTTCGATGCTTCGTGCTTTCGTACCGAAAACAAGAAATAGTAAGTATTTTTTAATTTCAATTCTTATTGTTTAATCGTCGCTGCCAGCCGGGTGTTGGATGTACCTGCAATCACTGTGTAAAAGTGGCTTTACAACTGTCACAATAATTAAATAAATTAAGCTTATAACAAGTTTAAACGGTCTTGGTTTAGTGACCATTTCCTACACGGGTATATTCTTAACAGCTTTCAGTGGCCATAACTACACCGCGAAGAAAACATTGAAAAAACTATGGAATTAATTACAGACAAAGATTCCTTGCAAAGTTAAAGGTATATAATCATTATTATTCATGCATGCGACGGCCTTCGTGGTCCAGGGGCAACTCTCTTGACTAGCAATCTGGAGGTCGCGGATTCAAACCCCGCCATGAGCAAGTAATTGTATTAGATTAATTTTTGTTATCTCATAATTTAGTCATTCAAAATAACATAGTATATATCACTGGTCTTAGACGATAATTTAGAATTGAAACGTTGATTGAAATGACTTTAGCCGTATTTAATGACCGGATCTGAATCGACAAGTATTTTTCCACCTTCCTCTTACTCATCCTTCCCCTCATCACAATATACCTCAATTGAGGATGCCATAGTCTCACTGACTCCAGACGGGAGCAGTTGGGATTCTTGTGATTCACATAAATTATGTAATACGAATAACAATTAAATAATTCGATATTACACTATTTTCAAAAAAAATATTGATCCCTCATATCCTGGGTAAGATTAGAATTAATTGCTAAGTCGCCATCACTGAACAATCTATAAACATAGATGCTGCAATCAGGGATGAACGGCGTTGTAGTAATTATTGTTACTATGCATATCAGAAATATACTAATTTCACTTGTGGTTTGTCCGTGTGTAACCCTGGGCAATGAACTTTAGAATTCGGATTTACTGTGAATTTAAGTGTAATTTTCAAATCGGGAACTGATTGTAATAAAGCTACACATTTTTTTTGTTTTTAATCAGAATTCTTTTGTACTTTTTTAAGAATAATGCTTAAAGTACCTACCTACAATAATAAAATTTTAATTTTAGAATTAACAATTAACTTCGAAATGTGAAATTCTTTCGTTTAATTTTCTGAGGTGTGTGTTATCTTAACAAGTAAAGTTGGATAAACTTGAAACTATCAACCGTACAATTTTTATAATATCCCGTGATTTTCACAGGTCGGTCCTAGTGTGCATATTATACTTGCGAGCTTACCGCATCTAAATATTTATTTTTACTAAATTTATTTGATGTAATTCGTTAAATGCAATGCTATACAAAGTTACATTCAATACAAATAATACTTAAGTTAAAGAAAACACACATAAAATTTCTTATTAACATATATAAAAAATACATACATAGAAGACAGATGTAAAATAAATTATTTACATAACCTTTTTATTCAAAATACTAAACTTTAAAGTCGACTTTTGCGAACTCATGTAACCCATTAACTTATGAATACCCACAAAATACACTATTCTACTGCAGCATTCATAAGCGTAACTACATTGCCCATTCTCCGATACAACGATTCACACTATGGAAAATCAATACCAACACCATTATCATTAACATCACCTAAGGGTGTTGCCATATTTAATAATATCAACTTGTGAGTTTTGCGGATTATTTAAAATATTTATTCCAACTCTATTCCAAAACACATTTTAAGAGACAAAGAAAATGTGCGCGCGCACTGCTCTCTCTTGCTCCTACAGTGTGATACAGACAATAGACCTGCACTGTGTCTTAGCTATATAAAACTTAACTGGCTATGAGAGAAAGAGAGAAAGAAAATGTGTACTCGCACCTCTCTCTCTCGCCCCTACAGTAATATACGAAAAGTAACTCTCTTTCTTTCTAACTTCACTAACTTATATCTCCCTCTCAACTTCCGTTCGCCTCGCCCGATCACACTTTTTGTAATGCTCTCGTCAGGCATTCACCAGCTTACTCCCCAAGTCAAGCGTGCGTAACGAAGTTTTACTTAAAAAAAACAGTTAATAATAATTGTTAAAATTTCCCTATGATTATACTGCCGAAACAGGAAAACACGGCACAAGAATTCCTCTTTTCAGCGACAATTGCGGTTGACATTTGTTGCATGAACTCCCCCCTTGGCTGGAGCATCTCTCTGTAAGTAGGATATTTGAAGGCAGCCGTGTAAGTTGGCAAAAACAATTTTCTTTCACTTGTAAGCACCGAATAGTTCAATGTGTAGGTACATTCCACTCCGCCATTACTGCAGCGGGCTGAGGAGATGCCCATTGGTAGGATTCGTATAGTTTATATTCGTTTTTTCTTCGCGCGTCTGTTCGGCGCCTCGCAACTTGTTGCAAACGACACATACTCGCGAACATTCGCCCAGTTCCGAGCCCCGGATACTGGATCTGGCCTCACCGATACCTGTCCGGTCTCTGGTGGCGGGCAAAGGGGTGCATTGGAAGTGTGGAAGTATACTAGGTCCTTGTTTCGCGTGAACCGGATCAGACGCCGCACAGGAATAAATACGCCCGTTGACGGAAAGCTACCTTCTTGAAATGCTAAATGAATTCACTTTTTATTTATTAAGGCAATACAGTTTTTACCGCGGCGTCGGGATATGTCAGGATATTATTTTCTGTGCAAGACATTTATCAGAGAGTGCTGTAATACACGCACAGAATAAAATGCTGCATCGGTTGAATCGAGCACTGCTGTTGTAATCTCGTGCCCACTTATGTGAAAATAAACGTGCTGCTAATAATATAAATAATAATTTTCTTTATTTTACACGCGAAGCCAATATTGGCTCATGCATCAAACAAGTCGTATTGCTCTACAGGGAGAATTATTGTTTAATGCTTAGTGCTAAAAACTATTTTATTTTAATCTTTACTACAAATCGGTTTACATTATAAATTTAAAAAAAATCGAGTGCAGTTCACACGCGGTATAAGTGAAACCTTCACTCATACAATCTCAACCAATAGCGGCCTTAAAAAGTGGGCTCACAATCAAAGCGGCCAATGCGGTAAGGTTTTTTTTTTTTTAAAGTTTTCTTTATTCATTGAAATTTTTTTTTAATTACATAGATTGGGGATTTTTCGACCACCATGCTAGGCACATGCCCGTATTGCGGTGGTCAATTTTCTATACAGTAGGTACATCTACATATGCAATATAAAAATGTGCAAAAATAGAAAATATATACATAAAATAATATAATATTAAAGAATATTATAGAATACAAAATAATATAAAAGAATTTAAATTTAAAAGAGTTAGAAAGAATGTGAATATAAAATAATATGAAAGTATAAAACATAGAAATCATATAACGAAAGAATACAAAATTGTGTAATTATAAAATATATAAAAATATATGCAAATAAGAAAGGATTTTATTTTAAGCCAATTTTTGTACAAATAAATGTTAAGCTTTATGTTTCCAAGTCCGGTGAATTACACTGTACAGTTAGTATACATTTACATTTCTATACAGGTTACATTCTATATCATTCTCTCGCAGGCTAAATCCTATGGATGTGTGTGTTTGTCTCTTTTTAGTGTCATTTTCGTTTTATTGTGTTTCTAATCACAACGGTGCTAAAGAAGTTTCACTTAAAAAATACAAGTGTACATAGAAATCAGAAAATTACGAAGTACCGTACAAAAAGGAGACCTGTCATCTCATTCTCTCGCAGGCTAAATCCTGTAGATGTATGCGTTTGTTTCTTTTAGTTTCTATATTTTTCGTTTCATCATATGCTTCGGATAAATTGAAGCTTTTCCTACTGTTTCCATTAATTACAATTAAAATAAATTTGTTAATTACAGTACAAAAAATATATAAGCGTAAACTACTAAAAAATGCCTTTTTTCATTAGAAATGTATTAACGATCATATATATGAATTAACTTTTATTTTATTTATATGAATACCGCACAAGAGTCCCAACTGTTCCCGTCTGAAGCCAGTGAGACTATGGCATTCCTAATAGGGGTATGTTGTTAGGCTGAGGTTAGTGGGGAGGGGAAGGAGACAGGGAAGAGGAAGGTGGGGAAGTACCTGGCTATTCAGATCTGGTCACCAAACTCAAGCAACGTTTCAATTCTGAATGGTGGTCTTACACCAGGGCGATACTGAGAGTATCTCGCACTTTGGAACGTGCCGCAAATATACCACACATTATTTTAAATGAATAAATTGTGAAATAACACAAATTAATCAAATAAAATTTATTTGCCACGCCGGGATTCATCCCGCGACCTTCGGTGTGGACCTTACCGCTGCACTACGCCGGCCGTCAGTACAAGTTTCTGGTAAACATTATCTATGATGTCTTATATTGATTAACTTATAAGTGAAGACGGTTCTCGGTTCTAATAAAATGCGGTAAATTCACGCCTACGTAGGGCCTTCAATAGCTCAGCGGTATGAGGCGCCCGAGTCTCAGCGCCCAGAGAGACATCCAACGGAGGTTCGAATCCTACCAAATCCAAAAAAAAGAAACATTTTTATTTTTGTAAAACCAATATCCAATCTTCAAACCACTTTAAAATAAACAGGTAAAAAAAAGAAATCGACTTTCTAGTTTCAGTTCTACTGCTTTTGAATTGCACACTCACACAAAAATTTTTTTTCTAATAAAATTATTAAAAAAAAATTAGAAAACCACATTTCCGCTTGAAAATGTGACGTCTACACTCCGATATCAAGCGATTTTTATGCCTATTTTCGTGGTTAGGAAAGACGGTACACTAAGAGTCGTTCGGTTAGTGGCTGAATTGACATCGTGTTTGGGTTCCACCCGGGCGTCGCGTGTTCGATTCCTCGGCTGGATAAGTCCTCCATCACAACACATGCAACATTTTCCGCTTTCAGCGGTGGTAGTAAAACATTTTCAAATATTGTCAGGTTATTCGTAACCCGGGAATATTTGTTTTTCTTTTCAAAAAAAGAATACTTTATAGTTTTTGGCTTGTACTCGTACTTTACCATAGTAATAACTTATACCCAGAATATTTAGTAGCTGATTAGTGGTAGGTACCTAATAATATTTTTAATAAGTTCTTTTATTTTATTTTAAATAATCTAATCAGCGTATCGATTGCCAATAATCTCATTAAACCCAATTGATTTTATCTTGATTCGTAAAACATGCTGTTATAAATACACTTTGTTCACTTAGTAACACTATTATTTCAGTAAAAAATGTAGTCAAATAACAAAGCACGGCATTTTTTCAATCGATGATTACAAAACCGAGGTTAATCAGAAAATGTCTGACACTTATGTTAGATATTAATCGTGTTTTGCCGAAATTTAGATATCTAATCATTTTTCGATTAAGAAAGAAGAAAGGATGACTTAATGTGAAGAGAAATGACTTAATGTGAAGTAATGCAAAGAGACAAACACTTATATCTATAGGATTTAGCCCACGAGATAATGTAATTCTTATTTATTTCAGGGTATTCGATTCCAACATAATACGATAAATCAACGAGCCACGTAAGTGTCCTTTGGTGTCGTGGTATAAAGCTCCTGATGAACCTTAGCGGCCAGACATTCCGCAGATGGAGGATTGACTCTTACAAAGTAAAAAAAAAAACATATTTATATTTCTGTAAGATCAATATCCAATTGTCAAACCACTCCAAAATAAACACGCAAATAAAACGCAAAAGAAAGCGACATCTAGCAACTAAGAAGAAGAAAACAAAAATACTAATAAGATGAAAAAATGTATAGGAAAAGGTGCACTGGAATTCAACTACTCCAGATACTAATATCTACAGCCAGTATGTCGGACGAATATCTACATTTCATATGTTGGACAAATATCTATGAACTTCAAAGTGAAGACTAATATCTACAGAGCTAAGGTCGGATAAATATCTATAACGGTCTTAGTGGTGACGAATATCTATGGAGCGTAGTTGGGACTATTATCTACAGAGGGCAGCTAAGCAAGAGGTTGTACGAAAAAGCGTAAATTACTTCAATTACGTAATACTAACCTAACCTAACTTAACATAAATTGAGTTTTTTAAACTGCATACGCAATATTACGTTATGCCAATATGCTATTCATAATTGCAAATCCAACCTCTGCCAGTGCTGTAGATATTCGTCGTCATCACCTGTTCCATAGACATTAATCAGCAGTTTGAGCTGTAGATATTCGTCCTCACTTTGTTTCACATAGATATTAGTCCGATTTTTTCAGTTTTTGGAATTCCTGTAGATATTAGTAGACGCCTCCGAATTCGACGACAAAAATATGTAAAAAATCATCCTTCACATTGATACCAAAAAGTGTTTCGTAGTCTCCCCACTCTTTTTCACTTCTACCGCGTGTGAACTGCACACTCTGATTTTTTAAAATTCTTATTTGGATTTTTATTTGATTATCTTATGATTTTTTAAGCCAAGTAACCCTGACAGCTGACAGTAGGTAGGTACCATGGGTAATACCATGCAGTTTGCGTAGCAGAAACGTGGGTACAGGTGTAATTGTAAGTGTGTAAGCATTCTGCATTTCAGAGATGAGAAGTAAGATATGAAAGCAGTGAAGCGGGATGAAGACGAAGACACGCAAAGTTTAGACGTATTAAATTATTGTGCAAGTCCTTAAGCCCAGTGGAGATACTCAAAAAAATATTAAAATTTTCGTGAAATTCAGTTTGTTTAAAAAGAAAATGTGCGCTGCTCTCTCTTGCTCCTACAGTGATACAGACAATAGGCCTGCACTGTGTCTGATATAGGTACGAAATGTAACTGACTATGAGAGAAAGAGAGAAAGAAAATGTGTGCTCGCACCTCTCTCTCTTGCCCCTACAGTAATATACGAAACGTAATTCTCTCTCTCTTTCTATCTTCACTATCTTATATCTCCTTCTCAACTTCCATTCGACTCGCCCGATCACACTTTTCGTAACTTTACCTCACAAGTCAAGCGTGCGTAAAGAAGTTTTACTTCAAAAATTAAACTAAAAATACTGAAAAATACAACAATACTATTAGCGACATCTTTTTTATCAATTGATGTAAATAATCAGTTGTGGTAAATAGAGGCCCCAAAAAACATTTTAATGAATTTCGAATGGACCCCACCCCCCCTTGCGAACGTTATAGCTATGCCTGTCCTCAAGGGATCGAAGATCAAGAGACCATTCAACGAATAGATTAAAGAACGTTAATCTATTCGTTGAATGGTGAAAGGATGAAAGTGCGTGATAAGACAAATTATAAAAATGTCCACTGGGGTTTTGGTTCAAAACCACCAGACCTTAGTAGGATGTGACGCGTTCGCTGCGCTAAGCATTGCCCTCAGACTGCTGCGCGATCATAGACAATACAAACATGACAAGGCTTACAATTAACACTATGGTCAAATGAAAAGACTTAAAATTAGTATATAAAAAAAGCTTTCTTTGATAACTATTTTATTAATAATAAACCTGTTTAAAATTTTACACTACCGATCAACAACCATTTGATTATCGTAAACGGTTGGTTATTGGTTGTGTAAAATTTGAAACGTTTATTAGTTAGGGCGTTAGTATGTATAGTTATGTGTTTTAGAAAGTACTTATTTTAGTATGTATAGGAATCTTGTTCTATCAATATTTGAATAGAAGATGATCCGAGGAACTAACTTCGTTGATCCCCGCGGTGCATAATCGGTAAACACGCCCAACACGCGCCCAAAAAATTTAAAAGTTTAACATTAGTCACATGAGAACGGGTCGTTTCTACAACTCGTTTGTGATTTCATCAGATCAACTGTAGAACGATTTGCCGGCCTCTGTGTTTCCTCTCTCCTACAACATATTCAGTCCTTCTTGTCCTCAAAAAGACCCTCCACACATCATATGCAAACATGACATAGTCTGACACAACTCTTGTATTGAGTTAATGTAAAAACAAATTTGAGTGCAGTCAGCACGCGGTAGAAGCGAAACTTTACGAAAACCATCTCAACCAAGGAGCCTTGATAAGTGAGGTCATAATCAAAGCAGCCAATGAGCGCAGACCTGGCGCCATATCTGTTTTATATATCAACCAATAGGAGCCTTGAAAGGAGTTTTTTGCTTCGCAGGCGCTGTATGCGTCATTTCCGTTTCATCTGAATTTCCATTTACAACGGGGCTATAGAAGTTTCACTTCAAAAATTACACAGCCCTGAGGAAGGTTCATGCTGTGTACATACTGTTGTATATATTCTCAAAAAAGTGGTTTTCACACCAAATATATATATATATTTTTTAATTATAAACTTTTGAATTATTTAGGTATGTTAACATGTTTTCAGTGTTGCTCTATTTTAAACCCATTAATGAAATAAATAAATGGTGGCTCCATAAAGCACGAAATTATTCATGGATTATGTATGTCTTTTTCGAATAAAAAACTACATATTTGTATAAATAAAAGTTAACAAAATTGATAAAAACTTTCGAAACTGGTCACATTTTTGTTTTCTGCAAGACTTCTCTTAAGTAAGTACGTACCGCGTAAAAAATTACCAATAATACATGTCATTTATGAGACAGGTCTGTCAATGCTACAGAATTACAGAATACAGCTCGTATGCATTACATTACATACTTTCCATTCTTTCGCACTTCAGCGCTCCGGATGATGTTGTCACCCTCTCGCTCTCGTAACCCGATCGCCAGTGACATTTCCACAATAAAAATGTTTACATGTCCGCTGGAAGGAAGAAGAGTGTACTTTTCATAAATGTTGAATTTACGACATTGCTTCAGTGAGGGATTGATGGGGAAAGTGTTTTTCAAAGAAAGTTAGGAAGATATAAAACAATTCTAAAGATATGTTACTACTTTTTAATGTAAGATTATTATTGTACTAAACCTATTTCACGAAAAAATTCGAAACTTTTAGATTTTAAAAAAGTTTTGAAATTATATTTTGTAAGATGTCTAGACGTGAACCTACTACACTTATGGGCCGACTTATATAATTTAAGAATTATTCATATACGTAGCAATGCCGTACATTTCTCCGTGACCATAAATGATAGACTGAGTGTTTTTAAGTACATCTTTGGATTTTCGATTTTGTTTTCTCGGTTAAATTAATAAACGGTATGGAATGTTGAAGGTGGAAAGTAACCCACTTCACGACATGAGATCGAGCTGAACCTCGACAGATAGACTAATTGTTGATGGCAATGCATTCTATCAACTTTTTATCAAATTCTACCAACGATTTTCTATCGTTTTTCTGAAATAAGCTATTAGCCGGCCAAATAGATGGCCCGAAATTTGAAAGTAGTAATAATCACTAACGTTATTACTTACTCGTACCTACTCAATATTGTAATAATCACTAACGTTATTACTTACTCGTACCTACTTAACATTGCAATAATCACTAACGTTATTACTTACTCGTACCTACTCAATATTTTAATAATCACTAACGTTATTACTTACTCGTACCTACTCAATATTGTAATAATCACTAACGTTATTACTTACTCGTACCTACTTAACATTGCAATAATCACTAACGTTATTACTTACTCGTACCTACTCAATATTTTAATAATCACTAACGTTATTACTTACTCGTACCTACTCAATATTGTAATAATCACTAACGTTATTACTTACTCGTACCTACTTAACGTTGCAATAATCACTAACGTTATTACTTACTCGTACCTACTCAATATTTTAATAATCACTAACGTTATTACTTACTCGTACCTACTCAATATTGTAATAATCACTAACGTTATTACTTACTCGTACCTACTTAACATTGCAATAATCACTAACGTTATTACTTACTCGTACCTACTCAATATTTTAATAATCACTAACGTTATTACTTACTCGTACCTACTCAATATTTTAATAATCACTAACGTTATTACTTACTCGTACCTACTTAACATTGCAATAATCACTAACGTTATTACTTACTCGTACCTACTCAATATTTTAATAATCACTAACGTTATTACTTACTCGTACCTACTCAATATTGTAATAATCACTAACGTTATTACTTACTCGTACCTACTCAATATTGTAATAATCACTAACGTTATTACTTACTCGTACCTACTCAATATTGCAAAAATCACTAACGTTATTCCTTACTCTTACCTACTCAATATTTTAACATTCACTAACGTTATTACTTACTCGTACCTACTC
Source organism: Limnephilus lunatus (assembly GCA_917563855.2). NCBI lineage: Eukaryota > Metazoa > Arthropoda > Insecta > Trichoptera > Limnephilidae > Limnephilus > Limnephilus lunatus. The sequence goes on from OU830604.1 coordinate 3,008,104, forward strand.
AATATTGTAATAATCACTAACGTTATTACTTACTCGTACCTACTCAATATTGTAATAATAACTAACGTTATTACTTACTCGTACCTACTCAATATTGTAATAATCACTAACGTTATTACTTACTCGTACCTACTCAATATTGTAATAATCACTAACGTTATTACTTACTCGTACCTACTCAATATTTTTTTACCCCAATATACTGTTCCAAGCGTAGGTACCTATTATGTCAGTATATATTTATTTCCCTAATGATGTATCAATAGTCCTAACACCATTATATTAAAATCACTGATTTCGGTTGTGTATCTGTCCTGGATTTTCCTACATTTTTTTTTTTTTATTTTTTTATTTTAGCGACTATATAAAATAATTGTTACATACAAGATATAATGGTGAAATTAAGTATAAATTATTGTATTTCTTAGTCCTCCTCACTAGGGGGTCCTGTGCCGAGGCGGACTAAAGTTATTTAAATATGGTTTATTTGTCTTCTATGTCGTTTTTAATGTCTTCATTAGGGTTTTTTCATTGACCTCTCTTAGCCATATTTTTATTCTTGATTTGTATTCATTAGGATTTTTTATTAGTTTTATGTCTTGGGGAAGGATGTTATGGAGTTTTGTTGCAAAGTAGGTATGTATAGTTTCTTTGTCCGAAAGTGGTTTTATAACTTGGAATATTTTTTATATCGTTTTTATTCGATTTTATGGATTGGATTTTCGATTTTTTGGTAATGCACACAAAAGCGAGCGTAAACTCGCATTTTTCTTAAATAGGCCACTTGCATGGATTTCATAACGACTTGGAAAAAATCCTGTGGATAGATTTTTTTACTAAGATTACGAAAATGTTAGTAAAAATTTTAAGATATGTATAGTTTTTCTTATTTTTAAATAAATAAATCCATTATTTGAGCTCGTGACGTCACTACATGAAAATGTCCCGTCTCCGATTATGTTCCCTTAATTTTGTAAAATTCCACACTGATTAATTTTTTTTTATATGGCAACACTTTGATTTCCGGCGAATTTTTGAATTTGCTTTTAACTTTCACTAGATTTATTGTTTGTTCTATGCGAACTTATCCTTTGGTTTGATTTTTTTAATAAAGATTGCGGTGTTTTTACAGATGTTACGAAGAGAACACCCCGTACAATTTATTGCTATTCGTGTGGAAAACGTTTTTTTTTAAAAATGATTTTCGGCTATGTAATTATCGTTTTTTCGCACACATAAAATTATGTCCCGTATTTCCGGTTTATAAAAAATGGTCTGATTTTTCGGATTGAATTTTTTTTTAAATCGCCAGGATTTCAAAAATACGATTAAAAAAAATACGGAATGTCTTAGAATATTTGCCTTAACCGGATTTTTTTTTTAAATGTGATGCAAGTGGCTTATTGGATGACACTATGATTGAATATTTACAGCTGTTAATTGACGAAATAAATATCATTACTATCCAATCAGGATTTGGTGGTCGTAATAGCGGTGATGACTGGGCTAATTCCCCTGGGAATATATTTTATAAATACGGTATTTTCAAAAATGTTGATGGTCCAAAATGAGGATAAAGAATTTGCGGTGTCTGATGTTGTCGTTCTACGCAGGTACCTATCTACCTATCTAAAAAATCTTAATTAAAAGACGTAATTTTTGGAAAAAAGGATTCTAAATTTTGCAAGTATTTTAACTTACCAGTCATAACTGTATTCCAAACTGTAAATGCTTAGTACGATTTTGATGAAGTTTTTTGAGTGTCGTGTTCCGGTGCAATAAGAGGGTTCGCATGTTTGGGCGTACTGAGGATGGTTCGGGCACTCGTGCTAATGTCAAGAATTAATTTTTCCCCGAAGTACGAGTTCGTCACGCGGGTCAATTTTTACTAAGTTAATCATACTACAGCACATAATGAACATTGCGTATTTCAACATGAATTATGCGTGGTCTTTTGACGAATGTTAGAAGTCAGTATAAATTAGTTTTAATGTAGAATTATTTTAAAAAATAATTCATAAAGGGGACAGTGTCAATGTCACAAGTTCTAATTTGAAGTCCCCGGCGTTGAGTTTTTCAAAATCAGATGTGAACGGTAAAAAAATTCCACTCTTTTATAACGCCACCGTGTGAAAAATTTAAACATAAAGTATCAAAATATTATGGGGTGGCCTTCTAAATCGTACGACAGTGCGATTACTATTTACTGTCCTACTATTTTATGCAAAATTATACTGTAATGGCCCTTATCCACGCTCGTTCATGCTCGATGGTTTTAAGCGAGTTTATCCATCGCTCGATGGATTCAACATCCAAGCCAACAACGGCTCGATGCGCAAAAATTTAAGATCCGTTTTTCTTGCTCGATGTTCGATAGAAATTTATAATCTGACTGAGCGTCTTAATACTTTTGACTTTTGATTGACTTATTTTACAGAGTTCCTAAACGTGAGTTTACTGACTCTAACATAATTATATATTGGATTATCTATAGATACTTTACTATTATATTACTATTAATATAGGATTGAATGAGAGATTAAAACTATACAGCGGCTGTATGCAGGTTTATTATTCCTTCCGGAGCACAATCTTTAGTTTTTTAAATTTAAAATTAAAATTTTCGCTATATTTAGCGAGCGTATCTATCGTAGGATTTGAGTGGCCAGGTAGGCCGGCGTAAAATTTGGTTGCTTGTGAGAAAATGAACTCCTTTATCAACGGAATGTTGGAGTCTTTATGGAGAGAAGAAATTCTACTCCATTTAGGCGCATTAAAAGCAAGTCTAAAATCTATGGCATCTTATGTAGAGCTGTTCGAGCGTGTATACTCAACGACTAGCATAGTTTCATGTCAACATGAGGTGATTTTCTCACGAAAATGGCGCTATAAAAATCATCCAATAATTATTATTATTATTAACATGTTCGATCGAGTATGGGCATACGTGTGCACATAGCTTTACGCTGTCCGAAACATTGCCCGAAGAAGAAGGTAGCATATCACGCATAAAACCCAAAAATAAAACACGATTTAAGTATACATTTGTAAAAAAAAAACCACGACTTTTAAAGAAAACATTTTCTTACGACAGCAGAAAAACCTAATTTGATTTTAAACAAAGTAAATAATAATTAATAAATAGCAGGTAAAACCCCGCTTTCACGGGAAAATTATAATTAGAAAATTTCAATAGTTCTATTTGAATATCATAGATGGCAGCACTTCAGTTTGTATCTATTACGTGAAGCGAGTGTGTACGACAGACGTTCGCATATTAATACTAGAGAATACAATGGGTAGTGGGCCACGTTATGAAATGAAAATGACGTACTTACTATGTAAATAGTGCATGTCTGTAACGGGATCTGAACTAGAAACCTCCAATCTCCAAATTAAATGCTTTTTACATTATAATTATACCAATGTCTTCATAGTTACAATTATGTGATTCGTGATGCATTGATCAAATTGTCCAGCCTTGTCGTGTAGCGCCAAACCGGTCTGGATTTCTGTGCCTAGAGGTAGTGGTGCAGCATTTACTTTGCGAGATGAGGTCATGGGTTCAGTCGTCCAATAAAGAAAAAAACATCCACTGGGCGTTGCGAAATCTCAGAAATGTTAAAAAAAAATACAACATGTCTTATTTAATCTAATAAAGCATTAATAATATCGCCGCATAGTGTTTCAATTTTAATAGTTAAGACCCACACAACAAATCAAGTTGTTTGAATATCAATGATTAAAACAATTATTTATTTACCATCAGCCGACATTTCAGATGGGTCTTTGAATACGAATAATTAGCAAAGGGATCTCGGTCGAACTCAGGGGCGGAGCAGGGCTGTATTTTGAACAATAAATAACTTTATTTTGCGAAGTTCGATTTTCAGTGCACTTTTTATGAATTGAATAATCATTTTTGGGAAAATATTTCAAAACTCCACAGTTTGTGATTGAAATAAAGGAAGCGAGCTGAAAATAGTTGCGATAAACCAGTAACTTCAGCCAGTAAACATTTTTCGTTACCGGCTTTGTCCGAATTACAGCGCTCTTTTTTATTAAAATTTTTAAACTATTTTTTTACAGTTTATCTAACATTTAACAGTTTTTGAGGTGAAACTCGATGAAACGATAAATAGCGACACTAAAAAGAGATAAACAAATACATCTGTAGGATTTAGCCTGCGAGAGAATGAGATGTTATAAACGGTCTCCTCTTTGTGCGGTGCTTCATAGATCCCCACTCTTGACTACTTTAGTTTTCTGAAGGTTTCACTTCCACCGCGTGTGAATTGCACACTCTTTTTAAAAATATTTTATTTTAGACAAACCTCACCCATGAACCCGCGCACCCCTGCTAAATCACCAAACTTAGCGAACCACTTGGGGTGACATATTGCAGAGGTTTTGGTTATCCAATAAATGTTCCCGGGCGGCGGTACCTCCCAAATTGCGAACCGGTTAAATAATTAAAATAAATTTCTGCCAATAAGGATTGTATAAATTTCACGCTGCCAGAGCTCACTCACCAATTGAGTGTTAACATAAAAGAGTGAGATTTTCAGATTTTAACTTAAAATAGTCAGTTTTTAGCTTTCGCTCACCGACTCTAATGGTGGTAAAAATAGCAATATCTTCGGCTGTGGATCCGGTTCTGTAAGGACCCGTAAAGCCCCGAATCCGACCGGAATTAGTTTCTGAAATAATACGAAGAGCTTTTAATGCCCGTTTAATTATAGTGCCTTAAATTTACGCAATATCCCCCGACTTTAGGGGTATATTTAACACACTTAACCAAAACCAACTAACAATTATTATTATTTATTTAAAGTTTGGACTGATTATAACCTCGCTTGATTGTAAAACAATTGATAGAATCTTCCAAAAACTAATGATTGCTTCTAAAATATTATTTTATAAATCTGCTACTTTTTATTCGGAGCCAATTGGGCTATAGCATCCCCAATTGGTGCTGCGAGGCTGAAGGGACTGGGTCGCTCCAAATGGTTCGCTACTTTTGGTAAATTAGCATTGGGGTGCCTAAGTTCATGGGGTGAGGTTTGTCTAGGTCTTGGCGGCGTACGCGTTCGCTCACCGACCGCGTGTCTGTCCGGATCGCGAGAGCCTATTTGACGGAGATCTTTTGACTTCTCTAGCCGGACTCTCTCAATCGCCTTGCACCGCTGTGGAGAGTGGATACATCCGTCACTCCTGGACGCATTGACCTTTTTCCTTTCCAGAACTTCCTCTCCTTCCTTTCCTTCAAAAAACCCTCCTCACAGCACCCCCAAAGATGTCATAGGACTTTAAAAATTGCTTTTTCCTCAGGGCCTCCTGTGTGAAGCTAATGCTAAAATAATGAAAAGGGGGAGGTTGTGAAGTACCTGGTTTTTCAGATCTTGTTACCAAAGTACAGTTTTAGCTATTTCAAGCAATATTTCTTCTACGAATAGTTGTGATTTACCAGGGCGATACTAAGAGTATTTACCTCCATTTATAATGTATTCATAGGCAAATTTGATATGTAATTTGTTATATAGTTATACAAAGCAAACTCTCCTTACAAAATAAAAAAATAAATATATAAGGAACTTGGTACTTGTTGGTACAAATAAAGAGTTGAAGGTGTATAATTAATTGCACGTACAAATCATACGAAATATACGTACAAATGAGAAGCAATTAAGCTAGTCTTGAAAAAACATATTAAATTAACAACACGAAAGATCGATTGCTTTGGAACCAAGAGCCGTTACCACCTTATTTATGATCGTGCGAAAACTTGTGTTTCTGATAAAATCTGATGTTTTCAAATGTTTCGAGGTCTAATTTAATTATATTACTCGCTATTTTATGCTGAATGAGAGTCAAGCATCTTTAAAAGGCTCGGGAGTAAGCGTTACATACGAATATTAGAGGGAGCGCGCTAATATTAAAAACGGTAATCATTAAGTGAAAATGATGGAAGTGTTCAATAAAACACGACTCGTTTAAATTAGAGCAGAAATCTCTCAAGTAGCATTTAAAGAAAGGCCTTGAATTTTTTATACATATACATAACTTGTAAAATATCAGAAAAAACGTATTTAGGTAGGTATAATAATTTTTGGAGCACACTTTTTACGATTTTTTTTGTTGTTAAGGTAATTTCATATGATTACCCTTTCGGCATGGAAAATGTTATCTTCAATTAATACATATATATTTTTTAAGATCTTAAAAACTTTAAGTGTTTAATGAAAATAAATTGGTAGAAATTCGGGATGACGAGTACCCCATTTTACATGGATTTACAGGAGGAACAAAAAACCGGTTGGTTTTTAATTAAATATGGCACATCTTTGAAAAAAAGGATCAACTAATATTTGGGAGTCAGTTATTTAGAGATTTTTTTTTTCAATTAAAACATGTGGTTAGGTATTTAAATGACATTCACGTTGTAACACACAAAAAATCCTGAGAAAAATGAGTTACGCGTTATTCTTATGCGAGAAATACATAACATTTTATTCAACTTTTTCAATTAAAAATACAAAAATAATTATAGGAGCATTAAATTTATTTAATACTTTCATTTATAAAACTTTTGTTTAATCTTTTTTTGCTTATCATAGATTCAAAACTATGTATAAAAGGAGCCGTGATTGGTCAAAATATTTGTTTGTCTATTCAAACCATGACGCATACTCATAAATATATTACTAGAAGTCATCCTAGATAGGATCTCGCAGTTCCAGGGAGCAATACGGCAAAGTACCAAAAGAGATATACAAATCTGGGACCGAAATAATTAATAAAATCCCCCAGAAATAAATATTAAAACATGCAAAATGTCCTACACCGGTTCAATAATAGCTAAATAGTTGATTGTCTTGGGTAGGGTGGAGTCAGAAAAACTATTGAAAAATGTCACTCCAAATTATTCATGGTTACTAATTAATGGCACATATAGTAAAAACTTCGTATATATTTCATTTAAAAAAATCAGAGTGTGCAATTCACACGCTATAGAAGTGAAACTAGAAAGTCGCTAGATGTCGCTTTCTTTTCTTTTGCATGTTTATTTTAAAATAATTTGAAGATTGGATATTGATTTCACAAAAAAAAATTTTTTTTTTGGATTTCGTAGGATTCGAACCTCCGTTCGGTTAATGTCTGTCCCTCTGACCGCTGAGACTTGTCAAGTCTCTTACCCGCTGCGCTATCGGATTCTCGCGTCGAAGCGCGAATTTACCGCATTATATTAGAACCGAGGACCCGCCAAATAATTAACTTTAGTGACCCATATCCGATTCATCCGAATTTAAAGTCACTAACGGGGCTAAATAAGTTTCACTTAAAAAAAATTACAGCATAAATTTGGCATTTTCATGAGAATTTGGTTCCTTAGAACGGGCAATCTGCCTAGCTAGAGTAGCTAGGAAACCTTTTTGAATTTTTTCAGATATTAGGCAATATTATTACCTACATGTATTACTATGTTATTTTTTCTGTATATATGTATATATATATATGTAATGGAATACCTACCTAGAAATGCATAGGATTCCTTTACGTTCGTATTTTAAAAAGGTGTTGTCATGGAGACAGAAAATGACAGATGATTGTTGTTTGGTTGTCTAGCTGGGTAACACAGATTGAAGTAAAAAGAAGATTGAAAAATAAGTTTATAATTACTAAGTGATATAATATTTTGAAGACGGACAAATAACTTTAATTGTAGTTTCTTTGTCAGCAAAGCAACTCATGATATTTGTATGTCACATTATTAATAAAAAACTACAACAAATAGACAAATTGTCTTATATATGTGTGTGATTTAATTAAAAAATTGTAGTTTTTTATTTAGTATTTTTTGAGATACGCAGTGTTATAATGTAGCGATTTTGTGTTTTGCAGAAATGCGAAATAATGATATGCAGCAAGATTTAATTTTTGTATTTATTATAATCAAAGATATGGGCTCATTAGCGCGCATTGGGAACTCTAAAATAGATTCCTTTTACGGTATTCCACTTATATTAATTTAATTAGCGCCCTGGGGTTGGTCGTTTTGAGATCCAGCAGATAAGAACCCGCGGATGTTTATGGTCCGAGCCGAGACCTGCCTCTAGTGCCTGTGAGCAGGCTGTTATGAAAACCTGACTAATTTATATTTAAAACAATAATATATTTAAATTTATAATTTAAATCTTGATTTTCAATTAGTAGAATCTTTTGTAAAATTCAATTAAGTAAATTAATGAAATGCTTATAAAATTAAAAAAAATCGAGTGCAGTTCACACGCGGTAGAAGCGAAACCTTAGTAAAAAATCTCAACCAAAGGAGCTTTGAAAAGTGAGGTCATAAACAAAGCGACCAATGCGCGCAGACCTAGCGTCATTTCTGTTTCATATCTCAACCAATAGGAGCCTTGAAAAATGACATCATAATCAAAGCGGCCAATGAGCGCAGTTAGATGCTTCGCAGGTGCTGAAATGCGTCATTTCCGTTTCATCAGAGTTCCAAATCACAACGGGGTTAAAGAAGTTTCACTTCAAAATAATTAAATTCTATTACGACTTTTTTGAAATTTTATTTAAATAAAAGATTTCTCGCAATTATCACAATTAAAGATGGATGCCAACATATTGAAAAAGTTAGTAGGTAATGGAATAATAATAATAATAATTGCTTTATAGTCTTTATAAGAAGTACATTTTCACTTTTCATTAAACTATTTATAGGATAACCAACACCTTCGACGCAGATCTCCCTAAGTGGTTCGTTACATTTAGTGATTTAACAGGAGTGCCCAGGTTCATAGGGTGAGAATTGTCCAGGTCATGCCCACTTACTGCATGGCTGACCGGATCGGGAGGGACCACCTGAAGGAGACCTTCTGAACTCTCCAGCCGGACTCTCTCGACCCATCGCCTGATACCGCAGTGGGAGGGGTGGATTAAAACGTCCGTCACTCCTGGAGACTAGTCATTGACCCCAGATTCATACCCACCCCTCACACCTAATTTCATTCCCAGAACTTCAACTCCTTCCTTTCTTCAAAAAAACTCCCACACAGCACGGCACGGGCCCTGGGAAAATTTTCTCTTTGATGATTATATCAATATTTTTATTGATTATACCAGCATTGATGAGGGTAGCAAAGGTAAAGTCATGCAATGTCCAGTGTTTTTAATATATTGACCTCCACGTGCAAAGTCGTATCTTTCCCAAACATAAAATTTTTAATAAAGTGTGTTTTTCGGAAGTGACCTGCAGGTAAGTACGTTTTTGTATCTATCTGCAAATAATAAAATTAAATAGAACCCAGGAATTCATAATGAATTGTAAAGCGCCCTTGAGGTGATTATTCACAAAAACGGCGCTCTACAAATTGTCCAATTATTATTATTATTAATCTTCTTCAAATAATCAAAAATAATTAGTTCGTAATTTTTCAATAAATGAGGCAAGAGTCGAGGTCTGTAGCGTGTAAAGTGATGGCCAACACTAGCGTGAAAAGATCGTGAGGTCCCGATTGTACAAAATACTTAATTTCATTTAATACGTAATATCGCAGCCTGTATCTTGTGTCGTTATTGATACATAAATCAGATTCACCATGTACAAGATATTCAAGTTTGGAACTGACTCAAAATCAACATTTAAAAAGATCGCTAACATCGCTAAGATTTGTACATTGATATATTATATCTACGGTGCTTCATATGTTACAATTTTGCTGCAAGTGCAGTGGTTATTTGCTTGTTGAAAGTCATTTTTATCTTTACATAAAATGTATAAAACATATTGCATTGATAAGATCATGTAGATCATTGGAATGAGTGAAAACACCAGTTATTTCAATGTACACTTTAGAAATTACCAGTGAGTGATTTTTGTACTAGTTTAAAACCTGTTTTGATCCAAGTAATGCAAATATGATAGCAATACTCACACAACGGCGTACCTTTTCTAAATAAAGATAAACGGCATTGCGCTTCTTATTTTCATTTTATTTTGATTTTTTCAGTCATCAAAATACAACCGAAAACCTTTTGCGAGTTTCGTTAAAGCACCAGAACACAGTTAAACAAATTTAATTTAATTTTCTCAAAGATGCATTTGTTAAGATTGCTCTCACCGCATATTTTAAAGAATTTCGGAAAATTAACGGAGATATAGCACATAGTATAAATAGTTACATTCTGTATCATATAATGATACAACTGTATACCATACACTATGACATATAGTTATAGCATTTTATGTAAAACAGTTTGTGTGTTGAATTATCCTTCAGCAAAACTTTGAAAGCGTTTTTCTTGAAACTATGTTTTTCAACCTAGATTACAACATACTAAAAAACTATACATTCGATTGCCATGCACCAAGTCTTAAACTATTCGAAAATCCAGTCTCTATGGCACCACACAGGGATTTTTTTATGAAGGGCCCTGTTCTATTTTTTTTATGAACGATCGAAATTTTCCAAAACCGGAAATAAAATTCGCTGGTCCGCCATTTTTTCTTTTTTAAGAAATCAAAATTCCCTGACTTGGACATGCAATCGAATGTATTGTTGTTTGTGATCCTAAATGGAATTTAGTTAGTTTACCAGTTCTTTAGTCATATTTCAACCACTTTAGTGTTTCAATGATCAAACGGAACACATTGGTCGCGTCTTAGTTGAATTATTTAAGTATATAGACCGCGCATACAATTTTTTTCAATTCTAAATTCAATACATTCGTTTACCGAATTATCACATTATCCAAATGAATGCGTGTGAAACTTGAATCATGACGATTGAAAATATTCCGACTAACGCGTCAGTCGGAATATTTCTTACCAATTGTTGGTCGTGATCGCAAATATTGATAACTGACCATAGATGTCGGATTTGGTCAATATGGTATTGATATAGGTTGTATCGATCGACAATGATATACCGCCTGAACAGGTGTATCGATATGTTGTTAGGTATAATCTACCAGTGTTGTATTCCTGTTAGTATGTAGTTTGTACCATTTGCAGCGCAGTGAGTTGAGAGATAGCTGTCAGCCCGGAGCAGTGGCGTACCTACCCACTGTGGTTCCGTGCTTCCCGGGTAAACTACATAAATTATATCTAACGCAGATGACGGAGACGGCACTAGATTGCGCTAAGTGAACTATCTTGTCCCGGCTGTGGTTTTAATAATTAACGTTACTTACATTTATAAATTTATCTAACACTACTATCGGATCGATCACAGAAACTTTATTATGCAAAGGCGCGAACAGCAATGTAGAGCTCTCACCGTATAGATCTGAAATCTGATTAGTTAGCCAAAAGAAGATTGTGGTAGAACGCTTTTAGGCCGTGAAAATCATATTCGTTTTTATGTCTTTCGCCATCTTTGTATATATTTTCATAATAATGTCGAATAACACTATTCTTAATATTCTCAATGCTGCGCACATAGAGTTCTTTCTGGTGATCAAAATTGTCCAAAAAACATTGTAATGGAACGTAACTACTTTATACTTCCGAAGCACTTCGGTACCTATGGCACAGACTACACCAATCCAATAAACACTATTCTTATTACTTACTCTAGTTGCGTACATAGAGTTCCTTCTGGCGATCGAAATTGTCCGTAATACCATTAAAATGAAACGTTACTATTTTATATCTTTGAAGCACTTCGATACTTATGGCACAGACCACACAAATCCAACAACACTCTTCTCAAAACCTTGGCTGCGTGCATGGAGTTCCTTCTCGGATGAAATTTGTCCATAAAATCAATACATTGAAACGTAACTTCTTATGCTGTGGTGAATATTTTGCTATTTAATGGTCTGGAAGAGATTTAATTGCACTTCCTCTGTATGCCTTCTAGAATATAAAATATAATTACCGCATAAAAAGCCTTACACCTTACTTAGCTTTTCGCCTTTTAGCTTCGTCCTTCGTCAATAAAATTTGCGGATTCTGTTTAAAATCAGCAATCAGCGACTCGGCGTATTGCGTACGAGACATGCCGCGTTGCCCGCAGTTGATTGCATTCGTTAGTAAAGTTAAATACTTGCGTGTATATTGCTGGACGTATAAACATTTCATGCGCTGATAGAGCACTGTGTTAGAATATAAAGGCGAAAAGTTTCCAACACGACTTTAACCAGTTTGTGTTGATGTTGACTTAACCCAGAGAGACCGACGATTCGCGGCAATGCAAATAGAAGCAGTCACCTAACGATGACGGGAGTAACCGGATCTTTGGTAAATGATGTTGGATGGCTGCTTGAAGAGGTTGTAGTTAGGGGTGAGGCGAACAGTGATGAATAGTTGTTTTTATACTTGGGGTGATTTTATACAAATTCAGCGCTTTCCAAAACATTTTTAGATTTCCAAAGCATTATAGAACTAGCACAGACGTTAAATATGAACGGGATAGTCTGAAATCTAGACAAATGAGTTGCGATTTTGAATATGGTACACAGCCTACTTTTCGCTTTTCATAATTCTTCACCCAATCAGTTCCAATTTTGAAAATGACACTATAATTCAAAGCAAATTTGAGTTCTTTGATTCAGATTTCACGCAGGATTAACGTACAGTGCAGACAACCTAAATCAGTAGGTTTAATTGATTCCATGTAGTAATGGTGAATACAAAACCACCAGTCAAGGAACTACTTAAAAATTGGTTGGAAAATTTGAGAAGAAATGAGATCCCTCTGACGGTTTGTAATGCGTATTTTAAAACCATACATTACCATAGATACATAATACGTTAATGTGCTTGACTAATTTGTAAATCACAAAAACAAATCCTGATGAAAATGCAATGTCAATGAAGGAGTAAAGGACGCCAAGGACGTTTTTTTACCTAGAATTTTAACAATTCATCAAATTTCAAAGATAAAATTCAAGTTCTGTGAAAGTCCCATTAAAATGTTGTTATTATTTCACTATGCGCCGGATGTTTCACAGCGCTTGGATAACAACAGCACTGGAATAGGACATTCACAGAACTTAAATATTAATTGTGAAATTTGATGAATTGTTAAAATTCCGTAAAACAACTAGTCCTACAAAATTTGAGACAATAGCAGATGAACGGAGAATGAATGGAAATAGAAGAATATATATGGGGCAAATTGGTGGAGAAGAAGCCCTGTAGCATTTCGGGAAGATATGGATAGATAAAGTATAACAAATACTTGTGTCGTGGATTAAAACTTTTTTGGAAAAAGTTACATCCACTGCAGTTATTTCATCCTACGTCACCGCGAGTTCGCGATCAATCAATGTGCTCCATACATTCCGGGCAATTTACCTCCGGTACAGTTCAAACTGCTTTACGAGGCAGATACTATCGTGTTGTATTAATTGTAGGAAGGAATCTAGTTGAAAACTTTTATTTGATACTAATAAATAACTAAAACACGTTACGGGTTTTTAATTGCTCTGTCGTCCTTTTCACTAGATTAGTATATACCTGTACACAAATTGGAAACATGAAATATTAACTTTTAATTATAAGAAATTTAAACAAAATAAATAATCTTATAATATAGAATTAACACTTTTCTGTATCTTATCACTAATCTGAATTCTTCACACAATCACTAAATAAGCGTTAAAATCATAGTCCCACAAAAGAAATAGGTAATTAATATTTTTTTATGATGTGGACTTAATTCCTTTTCAAAACTCACAACGGACACTGTCTTACGAGGAGTAGGTCTTTACATACAGATTTCCAAACAGTGTTGTACATAGGTACCTACCTAATATTAAATATGCAAAAGCAACTAAGTACCTAGTGTCCACATATTGTTATTGTTATCCACATATTGCACAGTATCGCCCTGGTGAAAAACTACCATACAAGTCGATAATTTAGTCGGGTTCTCCCCAATATTGCTGTTCCACTTCCATTTCCCTTTTCCATTTTTTGTCTTTTCGACCATATATCCAATCAAAAATGCCTTTCTAACTTAAACAGTGTGGGACAATAACATTAAAAACATGTACACATCACAGACCCAAGTCTTAATATTGATTGATATATTATAAAACACAGCAATTGGGAGGTGGGTATGGGTACCGACGCCCCGGGAAACGTTTATTGGATTTCATACGTGTCTCCAAATGGTTCACAGAAAGGCTCCAAAAGCTGGCACAGACCATAAGAGATTTTTTCCTCAGGGTCTCCCGTGAGGAACTTAAAAAGATACAGCAAATTAGTTCAGCTTCATACAATCTAAGTACATAAGAATCGTGGCTCCCGTATCAGGCACAAGAACTTCTCTTTTGATAAGGTGTACATGCCCAATGATGACCTTAAATATAATATTTTGTAAAATCATTGTTAAAATTAAAATTTGTAAATTAACATATCTACATGTATAAAAATGTAAGGCATATTCTTTATATAATAATAAAAAAAAAAAAAAAATCTTAAGTGTTCGTAGATTTATAATAATAATCGGACCAGTTAGGATTTCATCAGAGCCGAACCCTCTGATATGAAAATATCTGGAGTCGGTGAAATATTTTCCCATTATGTTTCTGGTGGATTGACGTATTGTTCTTGTATTGTTTTGCATTTATTATACTTATACAGTGCACTTACATTGCATGAATTTACTAGATAATCATTTGTGGAAAAGTGTGTGGAAGGGTTTAGTCTTTCATTTGGGAAAGATTTAACCCGGACATAAAATCTGGAGCACCGTAAAATTGGATAATTTATAGAGCGCCGTTTTGTAATATATCGGCCGAAAAGTGTTGTCGAGAAGACATAGCGGTTAATATAGACCAGTCGTGGAAACGCAAGTGTTTTGGTAGGTAACGATAAAAAACGGTTCGTGCTTTGCGCGCATTGCAATACATATACCAACAGCGCGTTACTAAAATGCACCATACTTATGCTGCACTTTGCTGTAAAACTCCGGTAATCTGTGTGCTAATGCATAAATAATAACGAGTAATTTTCGAAATTTAAATAGAAATAATGTGTAAGTATGTGCATACTTACAACAGCAACCGTAACGAAAACTGTAAACAACTTTCAAGAAGAAAAAAAACAAACATCTTACAATAGTAAAGTTGCAGGGTCGACATAGGAAGGCATTTTCTGCCTGTGCTAAATAAAAATGAAACAAATATAAATGTGTACATTTTTACGTAGCATCGCTTTCATTCGTCAATCCATTGCATATATTATACATAATATATGTACAGTGGAAGATACACTCAGTATCGACCACCATTCAGAAATGAAACGTTGATTGAAATGGTTTTAGCCATGTTTGGTGATTAGACCTACCAGAACTTTGGTGACCAGGTACTTCTCCAGTCTTTCAAAATAAATGTTAACTCAACTTTGGCATTAATCTTCTTATAAACATAAATATAAATGTAAAACCATCAGTGATGAGGGTAGCAAAGGTAAAGTCATGCAATGTCCAGTGTTTTAAATATAATGTCCTTCACATGCAAAGTCGCATCTTTCCCAAGCATAAAATTTCTAATAAGGTGTGTTTATCGGAAGTGACCTTCAGGTAAGTATGTTTCTGTATCTATCTGTAAATAAAAAATAAGATAGAGCCTAAGAATTCATAATAAATTGTAAAACTCCCTTGAGGTGATTTTTCACAAAAACTGCGCTCTACAAATTATCCAATTATTATTATTATTCTCCACCTTCCTCTTCCTCATCTCCTTCCCTTCCACACCACTTCAGTCTCACAACAACAGTTGGGTATGCCATAGTCTCACCGGCTCCAGAAGGTTGGGAGCAGATGGGTTTCTTGTGTAATTTCACGTAAAACAACGTTCACCCACACAATCTCAACCAATAGGAGGTTGGAAAAGTGAGCTCATAATCAAAGCGGACAACGCTCGCAGAGTCATTATACCTCATTCTCTCGCAGGCTAAATCCTATAGATGTATTTGTTTGTCTCTTTTTAGTGACGCTTCCGTTTGATCGAGTTTCAAATCACAACGGTGCTAAAGAAGTTTCACTTCAATAAAAAAACTAAAAAAATAAATAAAAGGGTCCAACATAGTTATTTTACAATTATTTTTGAAGAAACTTCAATATTGGTGTTTATAAATTTTACCACTGTACAAATACATATGAATATATTTATTTATTTATTAATTTCAACGCCCTGATGGGCTTTTACATGAATAGTGTATAATACAGAGACACAGTTTTATGTATATTACAAACGTAGTCTGAGCGTTTTACCGAACAGTTCAACCCTATTTTTCCCCATCGCATTTCAGTCCCATATTTTTGTCAGTGTGACAAATGGTGGTCCGGTATTCGAACGTTTTTATCGACCAGACAAACGTTCAATTGATAATAATGCTAGAGACTAGTAAGCAAAGCGGTCCTATGTTGAAAGTTGAAACTACGTACAAAATCATATCATACATAAATACATAGCCATTTACAATGTCCAGTTTATCTTTTTGAATAGTTTTAATTTCTCCAAAACAGAAATAAAAAATAATAATAACTGTCTTCACGATTCCACTAATTTGTTGCACGTTTAATTTAATGTTTTTTGAATAATGTTTACTGACACGCGCTAATACAGCATTGTTTGTAAACAATAGTGTTTATAGAATCCATTATTCATACAATTTAGACATGACTTTATCTCGGTTGCTTACCAACATTGTTAGCTTGACACAGTGAACAAATAATTTCTAGAAAAGAGCTACACCGATAGAAAGCGATTATTCCCACAACATTTACCCAAATATGACATTGAAGCCGATTATCTGTTCAAGATTTTGAAAGTTTTGAAACAATTTCAGAAGAGCTTACTTAGCGCACATGAAGACATCTACAAATTTTTTTTATTTTTTTAATTATTTTTTATAAGTGACTATTTAGTTACAGGTTTGATGACAATTACAAGATTTGATGATATATATAAATATTTAATCCGTTTGTTCTTAGTCCTCCTCACTAGGTGGTCCTGTGCTGAGGCGGACTGGTAGATTTCTTTGATTTTCTGTTATTTAGTTTCTATGATGTTTTTAATACATTCTCTAGTATGTCTGCATTAATTTCTTTCACCCATGTTTTGATTTTTTCCTTAAACTTATTTATCTTTTCTATCTTTTTCAGACTTGGAGGAAGGATGTTGTAAAGTTTAGTTGCAAGATATATGTGGTTTCTTTGGCCAAAACTTGTCTTGAATTTTGGAACATCTCGTATATCCTTTTTTGAGGCTCTTGTGTCATGTATCCGAGTTTCATTAGGAGATTTTCTGTTTTTAAAATGATGTATAAGAATATTCTTGGCATATATTTGTTTTAAATACACTTATATCTTTAATTTTAGGACTCGAACCCAGGTACTCAGGAATTCTGAGTCAGGATCTAAGCTTTACCAATTGAGCTAATGTGCCCTTATCCGATTTGGTTATGTTTAACTAACTTCGACTGAGAACTACGAACTTTATCCACATTTTCTTAACGTATATTTTAATTTGGTGCTATCATGTATGATTCCAAAATTGAAACCCGAACTAAATGCAATCTAGATTGTGTCTTGGATAAGTATATCCATTTTTATTTATTTATTATGCGACCTCTATTAACTTTTCTTGCTTAATGAGTAAAATCTAAAATTGTAATATTTTAATGGAAAGTATTAGAGAAATTTAATCAAAAATCTGATTAAAAAAAAAACATAAAAAGATGCGGTCACATCTAGGACTCGAACACAGGACCTACGGTCGAGTTCCTCCTCATTATTCATTAAGTTTCAGATTTTTTATTGAGTTTCGCTAATATTGTCTTCATTAATTAAAATATTGCAATTTAAGATTTTACTCAGTAAGATAAAAATAAAAATATACACTTCTATCTTTTTATATCTTCAGTGGTTTGACACTATTCTTAATATATCAGCAGACCATAACAGATTGAACTTCTTTGTGAAGTCAAAACTGATTAAAAATATTAAAATCCTCGTGGGTTGCGTTTCTCTATATGTGGGTGGGTACATAACACAAAAAATATCCCGAAATTTAGGGATCGTTGTAAGTTTACGGGGTTGTAGTTTTTAACTTATAATTAAGTAAAACGCAAAGGTTATTATCCGCAGAATGCATGTAAGACATGTTGAACGTTGCTAAAAAACACAATTTTAAGGTGTGATGTTGAGATATGAATGTTGTCGGCGTTCAAAACGATACAAAACAAACGTAATTGTGGCCGTTTATCCATTTTTCCGGTTACGAGTTGCAGAACTTAATTTGCCTTGTTTTCTTCCAAATCACCTGCTGTGTTTGTGACGTTATCTGAGAACTACGGTTGTTCTTAATTTTAACACAAAAAGTTTTATCTCTCCGCCATTCTTGTGTTCCTGATATCAGTGTGGTCGTCAAACATCGTTTAAGTAATACATGTATTATTTAAGAAATCACAAGCTAAGAAATCATCACAAATGATCTACTCGAACTCAACGATTAATCGACTTAACTTCGTTGATCAACAGCTGTTTTTGCTAATTCATAAGTAAACTTTTCACTTACTTCAAAATACACCGAAAAAAAAACAAAGCGTGTAACTCACACGCGGTAGAAGTGAAACTAGAAAGTCGCTTTCTTTCCTTTTGCTTGTTTTTTTAAAGTGGTTTGAAGTTTGGATAATGATTTCACAAAATAAAAATGTTTTTTTTTCGGATACTGTAGGATTCGAACCCCCGTTCGCTTGAGGTCTGTCTCTCTGGCCGCTGAAACTTGTCAGGCACCTTGCTCACTACGCTATGGAAGGCACGTGCCGAGGTGCGAATTTACCGCAATATATTAGAACCGAGTATTTGTGTAAAACTGAGTTGTGATGCATTTCCGTTTCACCCGAATTTCAAGTAACTAACGGCGCTAAAGAAATTTCACTTCAAAATTTCGGTTTAGTTAAGTATGTCGATTTGACGAGTTTCTTATTTGTTACTTGTTATTATTATTTATAGCATAAAAAAGTAAGTAGTTACAAGTTCGAATTAAAATTTCAGCGAAGTAATTTTATGGTAATTACGGAAATTATACTTCTTTTAACCCCCTACGCTAATTTGTTCGTATGTGGGAACAACTCCCACAGGTCTTTCAAAACTCAAAGTTATATACTTTTTTTTTCAAATTGCGGTCGGAACTTTGGATTCAAAAGTTGTACATTGAAACTTTTTTACGTTTAATTTTTAGATTTGAATATAAAGCGAAGAATATTCTCTTTCGAACACCATTTAGATGATATTTCAAACCATGATTGAAGATAGGTACAACGATTTCTATGAGACCCAACTGGAAGTTACGCCCTCTAGAAATTTTTAGAATAGTCCAGAACATTCACGAGCATTCAAGAGCATTCCACAACATTCCAGATCATCCAGGAACATTGGAATGTTTTGGAGTGGGAATAGTTTGGATTGTTCGGGATAATCCCAGATCATTGTGGAACATTGCAGAACTCTGGAATATTGTGGAATGTTCTAGAACTTTGAGGACCATTCTAAGTATTTTTGTATGGATGGGGCTACCCATTGGTAGGGGTACATGAAGCAAGATCCGTCGTGGGTTCGAACGTCAGTTCAATCTCACATCAACTCCCTTAGCGAAGCCCGGTTCCACAGCCGGGTCAATTATAAAGATGGTGTTCATAAAATTACTCACAAATTATAAGTACTACTACTCTCAAATTATATTCTGTAATAATAATAGAACTACATGTGGTAAAATGCTTCCGGAAAACGCATATTTGCATCAGTAATATAGATGGTTACAGTTCTCGCGTATTAAGTTTAGCATTTGTTTAAAGATGCCCAATAATTGGAGCCCCCATCTTGTAAGCATAGATCCCCCACCATTATGAACACTATCTCTGCCCGCCTACACATCTAATATCTAATCTACCCGTGCGTCAAACACCGCGATTAGTGTGATTCCGGCGATTAGTTCTTAATGAAAATATTCCGCCCCCGAGCTGAAAGAGACCGCCACACCTCTCCACTGATACAACTGCGCCGATAATCCGTTACTATAATTGCCCGACTCCGATTACCAATATTGGGACACCTGTCAGAGAATCCTTTGAGTCGCCGAGAGATAATAACTAAAATAACGCGCTATCGGGTCGGCTAGCTAAATCACTCGATACCAATGAACCGATTAGCCCTAGAAGTATTTGTGATCGATACCGATTTATACCGATCCATATTGATGGCAAACTGGTAAACAATGAAGTAGTAATATAAATAGTTTACCTGCCTCCATGATAGCTAGCAGGAGTTTTATTGAAGTAAAATCTTCTTTGGCACCGTTTTGATATGACATTTGATGAAACGGACACCAGCTACGCTAAAAAGAAACATACACAAACATCTAGTATTTAGTCTGCGAGAGAATGAGATAGTATAATCCAATATAATACGATAAGTCCGCAGTCCCTCAGACTCCTTTGGTCTAGTGATGTAAAGCGCTTGACGAACCTCTGCAGACATTTAGCAGATCAAAGATTGGATCCAACGAAATTATTTTATTGTTATTTTTGTAAAATCTATATCCAACCTTCAAACCACTCTAAATGAACAGGCAAAGGAAACACAAAAGAGACTCCGAAGAAGAAAACACGAATATAAATAAGATGACGAAATTTATAGGAAAAGGTGCACTTGAATTCCACGACAAAAATATGGAAAAAATCATCCTTCACATGGATAAAAAAAAGCTCTTCATAGTCTCTTGTCTATTTTAGTTTTCTGATGGTTTCACTTCTACCGCGTGTGAATTGCACACTCTGATTTTTTTCTAACTCTGCATAAAGTCCCCGGCGTTGCCAGAGTTTTACATAGAGTTTTTTGAAATCAGATGTGACGGTTAAGTGTTCAAAAATTTCATTGCTCTCGAAATAAAAGTAGTACCGCTGACTTAAATTAGTGCGATATTCGCTTAAAAATTCAAGCAAAATTGATTTACTGCTCAAAACATTTTTTTTTGATATTTGATAAGGTTTGATCAAGTTAACTTATAGTCAGGTAAAATTGAGCTTAATTACAATACACTTCTATCTGGTTTATCTCTACAGTGTTGATTACCTGCAAGCTATAACTTAGGTAGGTACTAAGGTGGATACTACTTGTTAATAATTATCACTTCGTTAGCGTTACGAATTAATTACGACGAGGGCTTGTAATAATACAATCAGTCATTAGTCATTACGTTATTGTTATTAGCAATGTCATCTAGTACCACAGCGTTGATGATAACTAGTAAATTAATGTATTAATTAATTTAACGTGTTTCGCTTTCTATAATATTAATAATTGGATAATTTACAGAACATCATTTTTGTGAAAAATTACCTCAAGGTCGCTGTGCAATTTATTATGAATTTTTAGGCTCTATCTAATTTTATTATTTACAAATAATTACAGAAACCATCCTTACCTAGTGGTTCCATTTCTGATAAACATACTTTAATTATAAAGTTTATGCTTGGAGAAGATACGGCTTTGCATGCAGAGGACATTATATTTAAAACTCTGGATATTGCATGATTTTACATTTGCTATGCCCATCACTTTTAGTATTAAATTTATGAGAAGATTAGTGGCAAAAGTGGAGTTGATATTTATTTTTAAAGACAAGAGAATTTAGGATTCTTCAAGGCTGAAGAATTTTGTGAAATGACCTTTAAAAAAGCTTAGAAAAAAATAAGATTTTTTTTACACATCTCTTTATTTATAATGTCGCGGATAGTAAAGCTGAAGGTGAAGGTGAAAGATTTTTGACAGGAAAAATGTGTGGAAGATTTAAAATTTATTTTTCTAAATATGCGAAATTTTAATATTTCCTTTCATAATTGGAGATTTGAAGAACAGCACCTTCCGAAAATTCTGGCTGCATCGTCGTAATGACGTAGAAAACGCCAATGTCTAATAAAACGGCTGTTACCAACGTTGCCTGGGTGACGTCATCGCCGCCGAATTCACGAATAAAGCGAACATATTGACACACATTATATCGTTATAGAACATTTATTCATCAATGTAAAAATAAAATAAAAATACCTGACTGTTTAGAGCTGGTCACCAAAAGCCATTTGTGAACGGTTGTCTTTCAATGTAACGCAACACGGCATAATACGGCAAAAATAAGTCACTATAATATTTATTATAACGTTTGTCTCGATAGTAAATTGTTTGCAGACAGTAAGTGGTAGTTTTGACTATTTAAGGTCAAACAATTGGCTCTCACCCAAGGCCGAGAGTCTCAAATGCAAAGCAGTGTATGTTTTCGTACTTATAAAAGTCAACTGCGACTTAAGTTGTGCAAATAAAAGTAAATTGAGGCACTTAATATGCAACGTTGCATGCAGAGAGCTCATGTTTAACAAAATATGTAATATAATACCTAATCACATGGCGTGCGGTGTACTAGCTAGATTACACGTGTCCGAATATTATCAGAATTCTACATTAATTCACAGGAACATTAAAACGATTTTTGCATTAGCTGTGTTTTTATACAGACACGTGGAATCAACTAATAGTTACCTACTATACAAACGTCTTATGTATTGTGACAGGTTGATGACGGAGTTGGCATCACGTTTGGTTCCTACCCAGACGTCGTGAGTTTAATTCCTTGGCTGGCTTAGTCCTTCAACACGACACAAACAACATTTTCCGCTTACTGTTCCGTTTTTGTGAAAAATCACCTCGAGGGTGTCGTTCAATTTATTACGAAATCTTTAACTCTATCAGTGAAAAATTCTTTCGCACCGTTGTGAGCGACACTAAAAATAGACAAACACATCTATAAGATTTAGCCTGTGAGAGAATGAATACTGTCCTCTTTGTGCGGTGCTTTGTAGAATATAATGTAAAATAATTTTTAAACTTGGTAACAATATTATTATAAATAAAACTCGAAGTCTAGTTTTCTGAAAGTTTCGCTTTTACCGCGTGTGAACTGCATGCACATTCTGATTTTTTACAAATATTTACAGAAACATACTTACCTGGCAGGGAACTTTAACATGAAAACAAGATTCAAGAATTCAGACTATTCCGTGATTTTTTACAGGGCTGCGCTAGTATAAATAATAACTATATATTTTAAGTTTGTACGGCGCCCTTGAGGTGATTTTTCCCAAAAACGGCGCTATGTAAATCATCCAAATATTATAATGTTTATTTTATATATATTAAAGAGTTACTATGGAATTTGATGAATTGAAAAAATTCTGTGTCTTTATAGCCGAGTTTTTAAACCTTCGTCTCCCGCATTTTATTTCATTCCCACAATACATAAAGCCTTACGAAATACCTCAATTAAGGATGTCATAGTATCCACTGGATTTTGTGCATACTGAAACTGAACCCTGTGTAAAAAAAATCGAGTACAGTTTACATGCGGTACAAGCGAAATTTTACCAAAACACGTGCATGAGCCTAGCATGGTGGTCGAAAAATCCACAAATTGTGTAACCATTCAAAGTAATGAATAAATAAACATTAAAAAAAAGACCTAGCGTAATTTCCAATTCTTAACTCAACCAATATGAGCCTTTAAAAGTGAAGTCGTAATGCGTCGCAGGTCAGGTGTCACAAATCACTACACAAGTTTCACTTCAAAAACTTAAGTTTTCAAGAAACTAAACTGGAAAATTTCGAGCAGAATGATTTTCTTTCTAAATTACAAGATGTAAGTAACCTAATTAAGGTTGGTATATAGTTCTAGGTATCTATTTACATACAAAAGTTTCGTCTGGAGTAGGGAGGATGCGCGCGTCTCCAATTAAACGGGTAGGGAAACGTCTTCCCATTGGCCAGAATAAATAATGTCGGGTTTTACTATATCGCCTAGGAGTAGACGAAACCCGATTCACCCATTGTGGTACTTGGAACTTGGAATACAGTCCTCTTTGTTAATTATTCAACAAACTGGAATCTATCCGAAACGATAAAGGTAAATTCAAACCAGTCTAAAGACGGTTAAAACTTATATGTTACAACAATCGCTTTATTTATAGTTAATAGCTGTTAGGTGGATAGTTTAAATTTCAGTTGAATTCTTATTAAAGTTATCAGTTTCAAATGAAATTATTTCAATAATATATGAATTCAAGTAACAAACATTTATTTTAATCTTAATCAATATATGTTTTAAGTTTGTACAGCGCCCTTGAGGTGATTTTTCACAAAAACAGTGCTGTAAAAGCCATCCAAATATTATTATAATTAATATAGACTGACTAACTAATTATATTAATTGGATAATCTGCATAATTGGATAATTTTTTGGAAAAATTGGTAACCGGACAAATCATGACCGGATAATTCGGAAACCGGACAAATCGTATCGGACAAATCAGACACCGGACAAATCATCCGACAAATCGGTAACCGGACGAATCGGAAACCGGACAAATCGTAATCGGACAAATCGGTAACCGGACAAATTATCTTCTTCCTTGCGCTGTCCCAACTCATTGCCTAGGTAGGATGTTGGGGTCGGCTCTTCTCGTTCTCAGGTTGTAGCTTCTTCGGTTCTGAGTATCGCCTTCTTCCAGGCCGTTTCTCTGAAGTATTTTGGAGCATTGAATCATCCAGGAGTTCTTTGGTTTTCTTCTGGATGATTGTCGATGAAGCTCCATAGACATTGCCTGTTTCACTGTGTGGTCTGATGGTCCCCGTCTTATGTGCCCATACCATCTCAACTGCCGGTTAACTTATTTATCCGGTAACCGACAGATTATGAACGGACAAATCACGACCGGAAAAATCGGAAACCGGACAAATCGGTAACCGGACTTATCGGTAACCGGGAAAATCATGATCGGACAAATCGGTAACCGGACAAATCAAATTTGAAAAGTAATGAAAAATCTAGGTTCATCGGGTCAGGTTTTTCTTAGATTACTTTTAATGACTATCACTTTTCAAAAGCGTGATTTGAAGAAAACACCTCAACGGCGCACAGTTAGCAATCCATGGTATCTAGCTCGACTTTATTATAAAATCCTAGGTTTCTTTCTTGATTTGTCGCGGTGCTGTAATAGTTTTTTTAAATTGTTGTACGATTGGTTGAATTATTTAATGATGATTTCACTATTTTAGAAATTTCATTCAATAGCACCATTTTTCTTGCGTGCTTATGCTCTGATAAAACATCTCTTCTGGGTTCTACCACGAGGTATCTTATCGTTTGAAGTATTCAATTACGAAGTGCGTATGCAATTACGTCGCTCATTATAAAAATAATTGTTTTTAAATGATTTGCTCCTAATAAGAAAAAAAGCGTAGATTCTTTGCCTCTATTGCCAAAGAACATATTATCATGGATATCGAAAATTACGTGACGAAACTGTTTCATACAATATATCTTACCTAATCGATGGACATCACCGGTACGGGTACAAATAATACAGATATCTAAATAATGTGTAGATAGTAGATAGCTAGGTATTGGTATTAGAGGTAGGTACTTACCTGGGTAGATATATTTCTCGAGTACTCCAAGTATCGTGTTTGATTTGAGTGATTTTCAAATCGTTTAGTCGGCCCTGTTTGATGTGCGCTGATAACAGTGGGTTCGGGTAAAACTACCCGATAGGTTCAACGTCTCTCCGCACAGATTTATCGGCAAGGTGAGAAGGTCGGGGCGAAATGATCCTTTCATGACAAATGCTTATTTTAAAAATATACATTACATTCCTCTGCCATAGGTCACCCCAACTGGTTCGCTACGTTTGGTGACTTAACAGGGGTGCTCCGGTCCATGAACCCGAGCATTTATTTTTGCCACAATATTATATGCCCTGGTATTCCGAATTTTTACCGATTTATAACAAATTTTCCTTCAAAACTTTAAGTTTATTTATAATTTTTATACATTTGCTGAGTCGAAACGGTAATTATATGAATTTTTTTCGATATAAAAAATCGCAACGTTAGTTCCTAAAATTAATAAATCACATTTTGTGCTATTATTTAGCATGTTATGGGTATGAAAAAATATTTTGAACAAATCGCAGTGTTTCTTTAAATTCCACGATTTTCATCGAGATACATTTTAAAAGAGTCATGTTTTAATAAATATTTTCGCATAATTTTTATCGTTTTTTTACTTCTAGCATTCGTATTTACATATTTAACTTTCAAACCATTTTCTACTTCTGAACGCTTACTACAGCGGTTTTTGTCGATTGCTTACCGTTTTCATACCAGTGGGATGTTGGGCTTAGTTAGTTGCTATCACAAAACAATATGATATCTCAGCATATTATAGTTCTAAGAATATCTAATGATTGAGTTACCCCCCCCCCCCCCGCGTGGTTTTAATGGTGTATTCAAGATATAAGAATTATTGCAATCAAAATATAAATCAATGATAAAATAAAAGATTTTCTTAAATTATACGCAAAATATCACAAAGCAATTTATTATTACAACTGCAATCGTATTATTAACTAGAATCGTTCTCTTTCATAAAATGAAGATAATTTCCTTTTTTTAAATTGCCGTGATGAGTATAAAACGTTTTACAGCACCGTACCTGCGTTATATTGCTTCGCGTGAAGCAAACAAGCAAACATTCTTCGTTAAAATCATTGTGCATCCTTCAATTTAAGTTGCTTCGCGTTTATGCAAATAATTAATTAAAGGCAGGGAACGATTCGTTATTTTTGTAACGGGTACCTGCATGCTGTAGGTACTATGTTCTCAGAGATGTGTGATGAGGATACTTAATAATAGATGTAATATGACTGTGTATAAGATAGAATATTGAAGAAATATAGTATGTAATTAAATTACCAGCGCATTTGAGGTGATTTTTCACGAAAATTGCGATATAAAAATTATTAAAATATTAATAACTATGTATTTGTATATAATTCGAAGGGAGGTAGGAGGGGATTCGTTATTAGGAACTTTCAATTTTCATCAATTGACGACAAAAACAAAGATTTCGGTAGCTCGTTTAACATTCAAGCAATCTTACACAAAAATAAGTCGGAAAAACGAACCGTTCTCATGAAGCCGACATTAATTGTTCTCAGAGAATTAATTCTCCTTCGAGCAGGCTCCGTTGAAATATCTGCAATACAGACTTAGATAGCAAAGATGTTAATTAACTTTCCGACTTCGCACCATTGCGAACAGACTTAAGATCATATTTAACATCACCTGATTAAAAATCGTATGGTGTCATTTAACACTTCAATTCAGGCTCTTTTTTACTAGAAAAAAAAATCAAACTTTATAAAACTATTTCATTATGCATACCATATGTGTTATTGTGTATATGAAAGTAGGGCAGTTTGTTAATGGTAAAAAAGTTGAGCGGATTTATTACCTCAGTGCTGCTACTTGTCCTAGTCTCCCCGAATACTTCGGCTGATCGTATCAATGTGTGTGAATAGTGCTTACTTAAAAAATCAATTTGAAATAACATATGTCGGTGTGACAAAGATAACGATAACTCAGATTTGAGGTAAACACCAACAGATAATGATAATATGTACCTAGTGCTCAAATCACGTGGTTAATCATTAAAAATGGACGCTTATCGAACTGTAGGCGATAAGGGAATACTCACTCCTTTTATAGAAGAACGTTTATAAAGTGCCGTGGAAGCTTACAAATCTGAACTAAGTTTTTTTTTAGTTTGAC
The DNA here is from genome assembly GCA_917563855.2 of Limnephilus lunatus. Taxonomy (NCBI): domain Eukaryota; kingdom Metazoa; phylum Arthropoda; class Insecta; order Trichoptera; family Limnephilidae; genus Limnephilus; species Limnephilus lunatus. The sequence continues at coordinate 3,035,790 of OU830604.1, forward strand.
GGCAGCAAACAAAAAGTGTACGAAGCGTTTTCAATATTTTCATTCATGGCTGAGAGAGATATTTATAATAGCATTCTATTGATCGCCTCCATTTTTCTCTAGAGTATTCTCTAATGTATATAAGTTTTATTTTTGTATATCGTTATTGGACGGTTGGTATTTTTATTTGCAATTTTAAAAATCTTATGTTGTATTAATACTACTAACAAAATACTTAAAAATTCAGATTACTTAAATCTAAACCAAAGATTGTATATATTACCTATAAAGGTTCATAAATATGAAGAACACAAAGGAAAAACAAGGAATATCCAATTCTGAACAAATTTGCATAAATTAGATTAATGTTTAATATTCTGTAATTTGTCACTGACAATAAGTGTTAATGCCTTTCCCAACATTATCAGAATTGATTTTTTACTGTGTGCGTGATTTTGGCCTACCGAAACCATCATAGTTTTTAACACCTATGGTTTTTGCTAAAACTATTTTGCCGTTTGAAAGATACACAGTAATGCCACTAGATGGCATTGCTACTTTAATTGGGATTTTAACTGACTTTCCTTCGTTTTCCCCTGTTGTCTTCATCTCTTCATACGGGTGTATTATTGTAACAAAACTACCCAAACGAACAGAGAAATCAATGATGTTTCCTTTTTAGGGTCATACACAGAGTATTTACTGAAATTCTTTTCTGTTCAAAGGGTTGAGGATGTACCTACGAATATAAATTAATACATCCACTTTTCACGAAAATTTATTCTTCAAATCTGTATTATTTACTTGCAAGTACGACTCGAAGGTGAAGGGAACCATAATCATTTGACCCGTTCAGCATTTCAATCAAGAGTCATGAAGTACCAACATAATATTATGATCCGGCTCGATGGGACCACTCTACAGTCACAGGCCGCATTATTAGCTACTCCGAGTGAGCGCGTAGCTCGCTGCTAGCTGCTACCCGTCCCTCGTCCTCCGCGCACCCAAACGCCCCACGCAATGAATTATGCCGTAAGCTGAATAAGTGAATGATACAGCCACTGGCCAGAATGATGAGTTCGGGTGAAGGGGAGATGCGATGAAATAACTATGCGCGATGTTAACTCGACTTTAATAACTCAATAGTTGATGGATAAAAGGAGTATAATGACTAATGACTTAATAAATTACTTAAACAAAAGAACTAACGTTTGAGATTCACAACTGTTCAATGTCGGTGGGACTATGGCATCCTTGAATGAGATATTTTGTGAGTTTGGGGGTATGGGGTGGGAGAGGAAATGAACAAGTAGAAGATCGGAAAGTACCTGGAGATTCCGATCTGAATCTAATAACCATTAAAGCAATTTGAAGTAGTAACAAATCGTAATGGTAGTCCCCCAGTTGCACTTGATGTTAGCTAACATAAAACACCACTGCATAAATTAATATATGAATGTAAAGTAGAGCTTTCATAGCGGGCGAAATGGATTTGCTTTTTTTTACAAATCTACAATTCTTTTTCGAGGGTGATGAAATTTTGCACACTTGACCTTAAAAGCCAGAGGAAGGTCACTGTTTAAGTTTAATTTTGAAATGCCCCGCTTAAAGCCGGGCATCGTCAGGGACTTCAGTTATTTGTAAATAGTACCTCCCTATCCCGCAGCCTTTCAATCCTTTAATTTACTAACATTAAAGTTTTTTTTTTAAATTAAATTTACACATAACAATAAGATCCAAAATATAATATTACGTAAATTCACGTAGGTATGAAATGTGTAAAATAAGTATGAAGTGTTAGTATTAACTTAAAATACAAATAAGCCCCGATTTGAAAAGTTTACCGCTCTTCCTCACAGGTCTAATTAATATTTAAGGTGGGTAGGCACCATCGTGTATGCATTTGACAAAAATAAAATCATTAATTTTGTTGGTATTTATTATAAACTGTATTTATTTCATCGCAATGCTTCGCCATCTCCAGTTGTAAAATCATCGGGGGGAGATATTCGGGACACTGTTTGTTTGCACAGCCATCATTCACGGAGGCATTTATGGCCATATTACCGCCCCCGCCTATTAACGCCGCCAATGGGCCAACTCCGCCAGGGGCCACGGGTCAGTAAAAGCTGCCTTTATTATTTAACTGCACCTTCTAGAGATAACCGATTAAACATGCATTTGGAACTCAATCAAACTAACTAACAAATCAAACGTTAAAATGCCAAACAACTCGGCCTTTGCACCTACCTCTAAATCACTAAACGTAACAAACCATATATTATATTATACTCGTATATATCTAAATCTTTTAACATGTCTCGACATTGAAAACACATCAGTTATTTAAATCAGTTATAAATTATCATGTCATAGTAGCAGTTTAATTTTGATCCAAGGTTATTTACAAATATTTAAAAAAGCAGGGGGCTAAGATTTGATCCCTGGGGTACACTAGAAGTTACAATTATAGAGGATGATTAGAATCCATTAATAATCACTGCTTATATTCTGTTATGTACATTTATTTTTCACCCGACATTATAATCTTGCTTCATTCTTATTCTACTCTGCTATTTCGACTCTAGAGATGATCCGACTCATGTCTTTGGTTTTCTTGATCGTGCCAAGTCTCCCTCAAGCGTGCCCAAAGTTTCTACCAATCGCGTTTTATATTTTTTCGCTCCTTTTTTGTTCCAAATGCCCAAACCATCTGATATGAGATCGAAAAAAATCTGAATTGACAATATTATTCTCAACTATCTTTTTGAATTATTAAAAAGTTTTTTTCACGAATTTAAGTATCTCGGATAAACATATCCTATTTTATTTATATGTAACACCTGTTAACGTTTTCTAAAAGCCTAAATGAATATACAATTTTTAATTGGAATAACTTTTGAAGATACTTAGCTTTGTTTGCCTAGTTCTTCCAAAATGGATATATTAGTGCACCTGGCCGTCCAAGAATTCCTGAGTGTTTTCTCTAGGGCATCACAGACATTTCGAGGGCGTCTAGATTTAGTGTTCTAGTATCCAGATCTGAATATCTAGGTGCTTATTGAGCCTTTGTCTTCTCAATAATAAATAAGAACAGTTAAATTATTCCTTTGCACAGAAAGCTTAGTTATAAGACAGCAAAATGACATCTACATTTTTGACTCTAAATACACTCAGGAACGCTTGTTAAAACCATTCGGGTACGTGCTATGACATCTTGTATATCTACATTATAAATATTCGTAAATAAAATATAAATATAATATTTTTCATAACCCTGACCGACCAAAGAATCATCATTTTTACGATTCGAGGGTCGGTTTTATTTGTATAACCGCGGCCTTCACGCAGCCTCCAGTAATAAAATTAATATCTGGCAAAGGCTTCCATTTCAGTTGCCTTTTTAATCTGAGTGGATTATTCATTTTAATTTATGGACGATTCCGAGGCGCTGAAAACAGTAAACTTATTTCCTTTTAATTTTGTAATTACGTTAACGCCCCTTCTTAATAAAAGATTACCTAAGGTTTTATAACCGAGCCACAATATAAACATTTAATACTCACTCCGGAAATCTGGGAAGTCATAACCGTGATCTCACTCATATTAATCAGTGGAAGCTATTTTATAATTAAGGAAGGGACTTCTAGGTGTTTTGAATTGACGGAGATGGACTGTCTCAGAAATCACACTCTTCGATTTATTTCTTCTTCTTCTTCTGATAGTAATATGGAAAAATCACCTCAAGGGCACTTTAAATTTTAATTTATCTAACCTATAACTCATCTTTAATGAACGGTTTATCCTTTACAAGGTCTTGGTAGAGGAGAGTTTCACCATTATAAGGTCCTCAGGAATAGAATGGTTCTAATTCATTGTTCCTATTCATTGTCACAACATTCCTTAATTGGGTATGATAACGTCCCACTGTCTCTGGCATTTGGAATTCTTCGGTGGTGTTCATACAAAATATAAAAAAAAACTACTGAATGCGGCAGAAATTAGATCCGTTTGTCGTACGATTTTTGTGAGTTTTAGTAAATTAAGAAAATGTCACTTTGATGCTTTGGAAGGAGCGTCTTACGACGTGCAAGTGGATGGAAAAAGAAATGGATGAAGTTCATTAACATTGTCAAAAATCAGAATAAATTACCTTAATAATAATAATATTTGAACAATTTATATAGCGCCGTTTTTGTGAAAGATCACCTCAAGGGCGTTGTACACACTTACCATACATGCCTAAAATCTGGAAAAACTACAAGCTAGACAAACAATTAAAAACAACTTATGGCTAAAAATTGCATACACCGGTTCATTGATCACCGATACGAAAATATATGTATAATGTTTTGACCAATGAACGCGATGCTGCCTAAAAATGAATGAATACAGGACCATACTTACCTGGGAGGTCGCTTGAAATTAACACTGTTTATTGTCTATTTAAAGAAATTTAGATAGAGTTCGCACGCAGAGGACATAATTGTCGACACATGTTATTTAATCCTGAAAAATATTTCAATATTAATATGTGATATATTCTTTAATTAGTGTATTTTGGAAAGTAAAAGCAACATTTAACGGTGGGCGGTGCAGTAGTATCTACAAGTACCTTCAATATTATGTAAGTGTTAAGAGAGGGGGAATCCTGCAATTCATCTTTTTCGTTTACTGGTGGGAAAAATAGGCGCAGATTATCTGTTTATATTGGAAATCTTTGCTTTTCGAATGATGAATATGTAGGTAGGTTCTTAGTTATGTTGTTTTATTAATTTCAAAGTTGTTTGAATATTACGGAATTAACTTTGTTATTGTCCTCGTTTTAATTTCGCCGATATTCAGAAAGCTATGGGTAATTTACACATGTTTTCAAAGTTATAAGCGAAAACATGCGATGGCAAAAATTCGATAATGGTAACAGTGTTCAATAACAGCAGAGAAATCTTATCGTCGACTGCGGCGAACTGATGTTCGGGACGATTGCACAACTCAAAATGACTTTACAAGATTCAGATTGGATAATCTGGCTTGCATGCTCGTGAGACAATACGCAATATTCATTAATTAATTTGTATAAATTAAACCGCTTTTGTTTGGTATGCTTTATGTCCATTAACATTGCATCAAGCAATTTAACGTAATTTTGTGAAGATATCGGAAGCAATACAAAGCCAACAGTATAAAAATTGTGCGATGGAGTAAAAATGACGTATATCACATTAACCCTTCATAAAACTAAAGTAGACAAGAGTGGGGAGAGCTAGGAAGCATCGGACAAAGAGGACAAAGAGGAGACCGACTGTCTACAATGCGCTGCACAAAGAGGGAACCCATTTTTCTGTCTCATTCTCTCGCAGGCTAAACACTATAGTTGTATGTGGTTGTCTCTTGTTAATGTCGCTTTTTCGTTTCACAGAATTTCAAATCACAATGGCGCTAAAGAAGTTTTCATTTCGAAAAATAATATTTTTACATTGAGAGGTTTTTTATGACTTAGTAACAAAATATATAGAGTAAATTCTTAAAAGCAATACTTGATTATTATTTTAAAAATATTTTGTTTATTATAATTGATATAAATTAATAAAATATGCGTTGTGAACCACTAAAGTGATTTATCTGGTTGAAATGGCGTTATGGATAGCTAGCAGTTTAGGACAAAAGAGTGATTGTAAATCTTCACTTAAAGACTGGACCGTCCGGTGTAGAAATGAAAATCATATTATTATGCTTGTAGAACTGGATGGAGAACGGCAGTCTAAAAGCAACCAGAACTGTTCACCGCTCGTGCTATCGGTGATGATGACGAAAACCTATAAAAACCACTCCTAATGACGAAACGAGCCTTAAATTCATGTAGGTGACATCGTAATCCACGCGCTAATTTGAGTCCCAAATTTCCTTCAAATCAAAACTGACGAATCACTTGTCAGGCCTGCGTAAATAAAAAAGTCCTTCGAGCCGCTAATACAGAACGGATGGCAAGGCGACCCCAGTCGGCTTTCACTCCCCTCGCGTCCGGACAACCCTCCGAATGCCTTGGATCGTTAGCGTCGGGTGGTCAACCCCAATGTCCGAAGTGCCGGGCTTCCAAAAGTGATTAATCTCTCTTTTACCCCAGACCCTCTTTCCTCGGCTCCCCTCGCCGGGCGACGGAGAGATTTATTTCGGCAATGAGTTGGATGATGTAGTGAGGACCTCTCTTACGGAGTGTATGAATATTTTATAGTCGTCAGAGTCTTGGGTTTCGTCTCTCCCCGGCTGACCGAGATGTCACGCCAAAGGCCGAAAGGCTAATTGATGATTTGCATGAAAATGTGTCAATCCTGCTTTAAAGGCAGCCCGACAATTATGCTGGTGGACATAACGTCAAGTTTGATGGCTGAAAGGATGCTGAAGACATGCCCACCATAAATGCGCTTAACGCATATTTCTAATTTTTTTTTTTTTTTTTTTTTTTTTTTTTTTTATTTATTTATTTATTTTTTTTTTTTTTTATTCTTCATTTTAAGCACCCACTAAACCGCCAAGGCAGTTTGTCAGCGTTTTAAATAATTAAAAATGCACACACTTTTCCACAAATGAATATCTAGTAAATTAACGCAATGTAATTGCACTATATAAGAATAAAACAATACAAGAACAATACGTCAATCCACCAGAAACATAATGGGAAAATATTTCACCGACTCCAGATATTTTCATATCAGAGGGTTCGGCTCTGATGAAATCCTAACTGGTCCGATACATCCTACTGATCCCTCAATATAAATATTTAAAAAATCTTTCGTAATCCTACATGTATTTAAAATGACCGACTTTTGCATTTTTATGTACAAATTTTTTGACAAATCTAATACGCCTAAATTTTGAATGAGAGAGCTAGGTATAATGCCAGTAGCCGAAATAACAAATGGTAATATTTTTATAGTCTGAGAATGCCAAATTCTTTTAATTTCATTTCCTAAATCTGTATATTTTCTTATTTTTTCAGAAACAGTTTTCTGAATATTACAAGAATTTGGTATAGCGACATCAATGATATAAGTTATTTTCTTAATTTTGTCATGTAAAACTATATCGGGTCTATTATGACTAATTGTTCTGTCTGTCAGAATAGTTTTATCATAATAAATTTTATAAAATTCATTTTCTAAAAATGAATTTGGTTCATATTCATAATATGGTACATTACGGCAGTCAATCAAGTTATGTTTAATTACCAAACTTTGGTGAATTATTTTTAAAACTTGATTGTGCCTAAATGTATACTCGGACGGCGCTAATACAGAACATCCCGATATAATATGTTCTATAGTTTCCGGAAAAGCCAAACATTTTCTACATAAATCATCAATTTGATTTGCATCTTTGATGATATGCTTCCTATAATTTTTAGTATTAATAACTCTATCTTGTATGGCAAGCATAAAGCCTTCTATTTCTGCGCTCAACTCTCCAATACTCAACCATTTGTTTGACGAAAATTTGTCAACATATGTTTGGTTGAGATAATTGAAGTGTTTTGCGTGAAGAATTTTATTTGACCAGGAATCTAATAATTCCTGGTTGGTATTTATAAGAATGCTGGCATTCTCGTCGTATAAATTTAATGGTGAAATATTTCTATCTGCCTTGCATATTATTTTGTGCATTTCTGAACTATCAGCTTTCCTATGGAAAAAATTTCTTAGCATTTCTACCTGATTATGTTTTAAAGATGTTATTTTGACTATACCTCTACCTCCTAAATTTCTGGGTAAATTAATACGTTCTATAGCTGAATTTGGATGATGGCAATGAAATTTAGTTAATGTAGTTCTAATTAATCGTTCTAAGCTATCTAAATCTGTATTAGACCATTTAATTATGCCAAATGAGTAAGTTAATAGAGGTATTGCCCAAGTATTTATCGCCTTTACTAAATTTTTAGCAGATAGATTGCATTTCAAAATTTTTCTGATCCTAGTCTTAAATTTAATCCTAATATCATTTTTAATACTAGTATGATCTAATCTACTTGATTGCGGATATCCTAAATATTTATAAACCTCACCCCCTTTCATACTTTCAATTTTGAAATTTCTAAATATACCCTCGTCTCCATCTACAATTTTACCTTTCTCTATATGGATCGTTCTACATTTATCTAAACATTTATCTTTTTTTTGTACGGTGCTCCAGATTTCATGTCCGGGTTGAATCTTTCCCAAATGAAAGACTAAACCCTTCCACACACTTTTCCACAAATGAATATCTAGTAAATTAACGCAATGTAAGTGCACTATATAAGAATAAAACAATACAAGAACAATACGTCAATCCACCAGAAACATAATGGGAAAATATTTCACCGACTCCAGATATTTTCATATCAGAGGGTTCGGCTCTGATGAAATCCTAACTGGTCCGATAAATCCTACTGATCCCTCAATATAAATATTTAAAAAATCTTTCGTAATCCTACATGTATTTAAAATGACCGACTTTTGCATTTTTATATTATTATTATTATTATTATTATTATTATTTATTATTCATTAAGAAGTTAGTAGGTGTAGTTTATAGGTAAATAAATGATAAGTGCAGGTACTTCAAAAAGGGATCTTAATATAAAAAATGGTACCTAGTAAATCATAAAGAAATCAACCTAATGTTTCTAATGGTCAAAAAGTAACCTAATGTTTTTTTAAACATCTCACTAGGAGAACATGTGCTGAGGTGTTCGCATTTTATAGATAAAGTGTTATTATTAGGTTATTAGCTGTAAAATCACATAATAGTAGTATGTGAACTTTTACCAATGTACCGTTCAATTCAAGTTCTGTTATTATTTCATTATTATTTATTTTATTATTTCATAAATGTTTACATGTTACATTTTAGCCAATTTTTTTAACTACCATACTAGGCTATTGCCAGTGTTGTGGTAGTCATACATGAAATATTGTTTTATATAAACAGATAATAAAATATAAGAAGAGAAGAGAAATAAAGTACATATTTAAGGATAAATAAAACTAAAAAAAATACTAATACAAATTAAAATATAAACCGAACGCTGAGAAATAAAGACTAAAAAGATATAGGCTAGTTGCTTCATAAAACGGAAATAATCACAGAACTTGAATAGAACTTTCACAGAACGTGAAAAGTAGCTTAAAAAAATTTGATGAATTGTTCAAATATTTTAAAACAACCCATCCTTAGTGAAGGTAAGCTTTCTTATTAAAAAAAGAGAGGAACACAAAAAAATGTAGATGAAAAGTTTGATTTAAGATATCCGTTCCAAGTCACGAGTCAAAATCAAAATCGTAGACATAGATTTTTAGGCTAATTTCTTTTATGGATTAAATTATCATGAATTTAGTTAGGTAATTGACTATTATTTATGCTTTAAATCATTATCATTTAATGGACACAGTGGAAACGAAACACGGATCAAGTTTTTGAGATAACAGACCGAGAGCGTGTCATTGAATCACGTTGGTACCTGATTATAATTATTTAATAGTATTTAATTAAGAAACTACCTTTTCCCTAAGTTTAAACACATATTTGGGAGAAACCGCGGCTCTACCGCTATCTAGCGGTGAAACTCCGAACCACCGACAGGTGACAGCACGATATTAACAGATAACCTAAAGTGGATGGTTTTGTAGGGGTTGGAACACCACTAAACTAACTATCAGTCTACTTTCTTACCTCTTATATATTATCAATGACAGCGGGTTTAATGTGGTTGTGAACCGTTGAAAATTTAATCGACAATATATTATTACATTGATGAGAGTGACAAAGTATTTTGAGATCCTTGTATCGTATGTGGGCTTGGACGATTAGAATGGATGGATGGAAAAGGAGTGTTAATTGAGTGACGCAAAAATGAATATAACAGGGATAACTTAGGAAGATTTAGCGATACTAGGAGTCGTAAAATTGAAGAGTATGTATAATGAGTGTGGACACGACAGGTTTGTTTGGCGTTCAATTCTTTCGTCTCCCTGCGAATATATTACAGGTTGTTTGAAGGGAAAACTTCTTTAGCACCGTTGTGATTTGAAACTAAATGAAACGGAAACGAGCGACACTAAAAAGAGACAAACACATACATCTATAAGATTTAGCCTGCGAGAGGATTAGACAGCAATAAAATATATATTTATTTCACGGGTACTCGGTACCAACATAATTTGAAAAATCCGCGGACCCACGCAAGTCTCATTTGTTTTAGTGGTGTAAAGCGCTTAACGAACCTATGCAGACATTTAGCGAACCAAGGAGCGAATCCTACGAAGTACAAAAAATTTTTTTTTTTGCAAAATCATGGCAATATTCAATGTTCAAAAAAACACAAAAGAAAGCGACATCTAGCGACTTCGAAGAAGAAAACACAAATACTAGTAAGATAACTAAATTTATAGGAAAAGGTGCGCTGGAAGCCGACGACAAAAATATGGAAAATATCAACCTTCACATTGATAAAAAAAGAGTGTGTTTAGACCACACGACTGAAGTAAACTTCACTAGCTTATATCTCCCTCTCAACTTCTGTTCGCCTCGCCCGACCGTTCTCCTCGCCCAATCACCGTTCGAATCACACTTTTCGTAACTCATTCACCAGCTTACTCCCCAAGTCAAGCGTGCGTAAAGGCCCGACCGTTCGCCTCGCCTGATCACCGTTCACCCGATCACCGTTCGCATCACACTTTTCAAACGTTTTTTTAAGTAACTGGATCAGATTGAACCTATTTTAGTTCGTCTAACAGTATACTACAAAATGGCTTTCGCAAGGTATCAAGTCCGTGGGGTTCTGTTATTGAGATCGGTTTGTTAAAAGCCTCCCTTAATCGCATTAAATCCCTGTAAAATGTTGCGTGTAATTAAAACGAAATTTTCAGAGGCGTAACGGAATAATGAACAAGCGGGACCCATCTGGGCTCGGGAGCTTTATAGATTGTTTCACTCAATCTCGTTTTATTCCGCCCGCCTTCAGATAAACCAACACTTTTGTATAAATATATATTTATATACTCACTAGAATACCAATTACGTCGATGAACTTTGTAGGCCGATAGAAATCTCCTAATAATAAAAAGTAAATATAAGTGTGTTTAACGTGCGCACATAGACTTACTGAAATTAAATAAATCGTTATTAACTGATACATGAAAGTATTTTCGAGATGCAAAAGTATACCACAACCTCTCTGTTAGAATATGCCAATATGAATACAATAGGCCACTTGCATGGATTTCATAACGACTTGGAAAAAAAATGTGTATAAATTTTTTTACTAATATTACGAAAATGTTAGTAAAAATTTTTAGAAATGTATAGTTTATATTTATTTTTAAATAAATAAATCCATTATTTGAGCTCGTGACGTCACTACATGAAAATATCCCGTCTCCGATTATGTTCCCTTAATTTTATAAAATTCCTCACTGATTAATTTTTTCACTTTCACTTTTATTTCCGGGGAATTTTTGAATTTGCGTTTAACGTTCACTAGATTTATTGTTTGTTCTATGCGAACTTATCCTTTGGTTTGATTTTTTGATAAAGATGGCGGTGCTTTTACAGATGTTACGAAGAGAACCCCTTAGTAGTTTAGGTGGTAGTCTTTTTAACCTTTTTGTCTATTACTAAGCATAGTTTGGGTGTACATTTGTATGAGAATTAGAACTGGAAGTTTTTGTTGAAATAATCACAGGTTATGGGCCAAGATTCGCTAATCTGTTGATAAAGTTAAAGTACGCAAAGTAAAATGAAAGGGAGTGAATATCAGCGAAAAGTGAGGTTAGGTTGCCGGAACGCGTGCAGAAATTATTAATATATCTTCCTTGTGAGAATAATGATAATTGTAGGTGTAAATTCATACAATTTCTATTCTAGAATTTTATGAATCCAGTGCTGGTTAATCCGAGGACTAATTATTTTATTTTCCGTATAGGTACATGAAGTTAATGACCTAATTAGCAATGTAGGTTCTAAGGGGATATTTTACCATACTGATGGCTTATTCTGGGGTAATGTATACCAATAAATATTTACAACAGGTAGCAAACTCGACTAACGCTTCCGATAAATAGCCACTCTACCGAATAGTAAAATCGGACTTAAATAAATCTTTTATCCATTAAAAAATACTTTATTCCATGAATAAGCCATCAAGAGGATGGGGAAATACCTCCTAAGTTCTGCAATGCAATTTTGATTTTCAATGTTTTAAATATTTACGTTATATAAAATCATACGAATTTTAAGCAAAATATAAAAATATTAAACTACCTGCTAGTATCTACTGTAAAAAGTCCTGGCAGGTACTTTATATTAATTTGCTCTTAAAAAAATAAAAACCAATATTTTCTGTAAAATCATGGGATTTGTAAAAAGGTAACACTTTTTGTGTTTCAAAAAAAGGAATTATCCAATTTATACAGAAAAACATAAATATCTCAGTGAAAAGTCTTTTTTCAAACTTTCTTCAGGCAGGTAGGTACCATAATACTGATCATTCGGATTTATCTTTCAGAAGGATCCAGGCTCTTGTGATATCTGGCGGGATAAAAAGGCACTATTCAACACGGTCACCAACTTGAAACGAAAACATAAGTACAAACAAATTACAAAAGCAGGATTTCACTACGTTCGGTCAAACATGCATAGTAACGTATTCTGGTTTACTAAGTTCAAAAATAAACTACACCTCATGTGCATCATATGCAATCTAGCCAAAGCTGACGAGTGGTAGAGCTATTTTTAAATTGGCTATAAAATTAAGCAATACAGTGACGTCAGCACCTATAAGACTTTCATTGGTACTCAATTTGTCGATAAAACTGACGGAGCGGTATAAACGGTCCCTTTTGGCGCAATGTTGAAAAATGGCTTCGTTTCCCGCCCTTTCTTACCCTCTTTTTGAGAGGGAGAAAAAACTGCTCTCTTACAAGCACCATTGAGAAAATATTGGGTAACTATTTATCCCGAGCTATAAATCTGAATTCAAGTTCAACCTTATAAAGGGAGGGTGGAGTGAAATACAAAACAATGAAGCAAAAAATACGGATATTCGACATTAAGTAAAGATATACGAATTATTATGCATATTATCTTATAATATATTTCTTGTCCCTAAGAAATATTAGTTTATTCGCCGTTATCAACCACTACAGCGACAACATCATTACTTAATTTTCGTGACTTTAGTTAGTTAGTTATAATGTGTTGTCTTTTAGGTAAAATTATATCGAAAAACATTGATTTTGTAATACTCGAGAATTTTTAGAGTCTCCAGGACTGGAGGATTTTCTATGTACAGGTAGATGATACGCGTAGATAATTTTTAAAAAGACAAAAGGAAAACAATTTTACGATTCAACGGTCTTTCGTAAGAATTGCGTGTCGCGTTAATTAACTGAACTAATGCATTTGATTGGCAACAATATTTATTTTATCGAGATAGTTCTATCAAAACGGATAACGTTAATTATTACATGTTGATAATTCTGTTTGTTTTGTTATTGCTGCTGAACAAATAACCAGTCACTTGAATCCAAATAAATTATTCACAAATCGTCAATCCGCTTGTAGAAGGTTCCACTCAATAGAACCCGACTCATTCTTGTACATATTCTTGCCATTTAACTCTTGCCATAGAATCAGGTAAGTTGGCACTTATCTCACTCCTAGATATGAGTGCAACGTGTGACACAATTGATCATGACCTCCTCATTAAGAGATCTGAGGAAACATTTGGTTTGAGTTTCGACATCAAAAATTGGCTGGCATCCTATCTACGCAATCGTTTACAAGCCATGAAGGTTGGAAATAAACTCTCTAACTTCATAACACTTTCTTCAGGGGTACCCCCAAAGACTCCTATTTTGGTCCACTTCTCTTCATCCTTTCTACAAAACGATGTCGTCAAAATAATTTGGTCATTTGGTCTCTTGTTTACTGCTACGCTGACGTACAGCAAGTTTAGGGCTTGGAATAATCTCTTTTAGGTCACTTCCGAGACACACTTTAATTAGAAAGTTTATGCTTACAAAAATACGACTTTGCACGCGGAGGAAATTATATTTAAAACCCTGGACATTGCATGATTTTACATTTGCTACCCCAATCACTATTATAATTATATTTATAAGAAGATTAGTGGCAAAAGTAGAGTTGTTATTTATTTTGAAAGACTAAGAATTTAAGACTCTTTACGGCTTGAGATTTTTTATGAAATGACCTTTACAAAAGCTTACAAATAAGATTTTTTCATTTTTACACAATCAATGTCGCGGGTAGTGATGGTAAAGCTAAAGGTGTTAAGTTATAATAAATATTAAAACAACAACAATCAATGTTAACGCAACTGTGCATAATTCAAAGGTTGATTTCACTAAAACTATCAAGTAATAGCTCCTAAACAGCATCACACAAATATTTGTAGGTCATTTATACTATTTAATCTGAAAATTAAGCTTGCTCTCCCCTTTATTGCTCCTAAATAAAGTAGTTACTGTTCAAACGCTCTTCTGCACCGAGTTTAATTCAGTAGGCCGTCGTAAATGGGGAACGCATCGGGGGATGTCGACGACACAAAAGGGGGTCAGCGTTATTCAGTTTATTGCGGAGAAAAGTGCCATTCCATATGTGTGATAATACTGTATTACCAACCGGGAAAAGGGCATCAGCCAGAAGGGGGGAGGTATTATCACTGGGGTCTTCTGGTCTAGTGTTGGTGCAACTCCGCAGGGGGTGCATATCATTCCATATTCAAATTAAGAAAGTTTATTGGATAAACTAAATGATGCAATGGAGTAATGTTTATAGTGTCAAGGGACCGAGGCGCACATGTTTAAATGGACAAGATTTATTGGCACCTTCATGTAAAGTATCACTGGATTAATAAAGGTACCTCGGGGTGATGTGTCTCACTTTTCCAAATGTACCCACCTAAAACACGTAAGCATATTAATAAAAGAAAAAGAAAAAAGAGAATAGGTCATAATAAATAATATTAAATAATCATTTTTTGATGATTTGTTTAGCGCCATTTTTGTGAAAAATCACCTCAAGGGCGCTGTACAAACTTATAAAGTATTTCTACAATCTTACTTCTAACTACAAACCAGAAGAACCATAATAACAACCTATGCTGAAAATTGCATCCACCGGTTCATCGATCACCGATACCAAACTATATGTACAATCATTTGACCAAAGAACTCGATGCTGCGTAAAAATGTACCGTTTGTGAGGTTACTTGAGGTTAACACTGTTTATTGTTTATTTGGAGAAATCCCGAGTAGTTCGCCACGTTTGATAGCAGATGTACCCGGTATCATGGGGTGAGATTTTGTCGGTGGCGACGCTTTTGCCCACCTACAGCGTGGTGGGCCAGATCGGGATAGACTGGTTAAGGTCCACCTACGTCTTTCACCGCAGTGGAAGGAATGGATTCATACTTCCATCACTCCTGAATACACTTACCCCCAAACTCCAACCCACCCCTCATACCTTTTTCCTTTCCAGAACTTCCTCTCCTTCTTTTGCCTAAAAAATCCCTTCACACGAGATCCCCATATATGACATTGGCCCCGAGGGAAATTGTTTTCTTCAGGGCCTGCTATGTAGAGCTGACTTTAAAAAATCGTGGAAGATACTGATGTATTATATACACAATAGGCCACTTGCATAGATTTCATAACGACTTGGAAAAAATCGTGTGGATAGATTTTTTTACTAAGATTACGAAAATGTTAGTAAAAATTTTTAGAAATGTAAAGTTTTTTATTTTTAAATATATAAATCTATTTTTTGAGCTCGTGACGTCACTACATGAAAATGTCCCGTCTCCGATTATGTTCCCTTAATTTTGTAAAATTCCACACTAATTAATTTTTTTTTTATATGGCAACACTTTGATTTCCGGCGATTTTTTTAATTTTAGTTTAACGTTCACTAGATTTATTGTTTGTTCTATGCGAACTTATCCTTTGGTTTGATTTTTTGATAAAGATGGCGGTGTTTTTACATATGTTACGAAGAGAACCCCGTACAATTTATTGCTATTCGTGTGGAAAACGTTCTTTTTTAAAAATGATTTTCGGCTATGTAATTATCGTTTTTTCGCACTCATAAAATTATGTCCCGTCTTTCCGGTTTATAAAAAATGGTCTGATTTTTCGGATTGAAATTTTCAAAAAATCGCCAGAGTTTCAAAAATACTACTAAAAAAAATAAAAAATAGGGAATGTCTTAGAATATTTGCCTAAGCCGGAAAAGAAATTAAAAAATTGTGATGCAAGTGGCCTATTCATTGTATGATAAATAACAATTTACATTTTAAGGGAGCTTTACAACTTAAATTATTTAGCCTACAATCACTTCAAATTAGATATACATAATTTATAATAATCATAACATATACAGATAAAATATTTCTAGTCATCTGATTCGATTTATAACAAGTGACTTACAATAGAGAGATGTTATATGATATACTTACTTAAGTTACTTACAAATAAGCATCTAAGTACCGAGACTTACAACTATGTGTAACATAATTGAAAAAAAATTATATGATGTTAATATACATACAGCTAAAATTTAATACTAGTGACTAGTGACTTACAATTCACAATTACTAAGATTTATAACAAGTGACTTACAATAGAGAGATCAGATGTTAAATTACACTTAACAATAAGCAACTAAGTACTGAGACTCAACATAATTGATACAAATTTATATATGACAATTTAAACAATTTTATTTTGCCCCCCTAGCTCCAAAACCGTCCGCGTCAAAGCCTTGACAGCGCCTGAATCAAAGCTCCAGTTTTTCCACAGTCGGTCAAGTCTGGCGAGCATCCGCAGCGCGTTTTTGTCTATTCTGATTAAATCAAATTAAAATGATTTGGGCAAGGTGTCCAGTGTCCAAGTGGTCAAGGTGACCGATGGGCGTCTCGGCTCGCGGCCGGGCGTTTCGCGCTCGGCGCCCGCTCCTCGGGGAAAAAGTGACAAATGGCAGCGCGGACCGGCGCTCCCGGTGGGCGGTTCCGAGGCCTGTATTCTAAATCGGCCCACACTCACACACGTATACACACATAACATGTTTTTATCATTTTTAATCGGGTGCTTATGGTGCATTCTGAACCACACATATAATAAATAAATTTGTTGCAATGTAAATACTTAGCATGATTACAATATTGTATGCAACAACACTACTAACGTGAAGTCAACAAGGCTGTGATTTGAAACTACACATATCATAGGATTTAATCAAAAATCACCTCAAGGGCCTTACCCCTCAAGTCAAGCGTGCGTAAAGAAGTTTTACTTCAAAAATATTAAAATTGTACGGTTTATTTCATGATTGAGACACATATTGGTTCCCCTGTGTCGACTTACTGCTGAAAATTTCAAATGCACATTTTTTTAGATTCTCAACGCTCCACCTCCGGAGAGACTTCTGAAAAATTCCCTTAGCAGCTAATTATTGCGCATCCGCAAAACGGCAATCATTTCAATAATAAAATCCTCCCATTAAAATAAATAAAACAACACGATGAATTACATCGATCCTCTGTAAATAAAAGTTTTATAATGCGCAAGGAGAAGAGAAAACGAGTTCCAGACGTCCCAAGAAGAAAAGGCATAAACGAGTGAATCAATTACTTGGATCGAATTGTGTGAAGAATCGGAATAATGTAAATGTAAATGGGTACGGTGTATGAATGCGAATGAAGCAAGCAGTGTAATATGTTATGGAAAAGTCGTTTGGGTTATTTTTAATATATATTTTTGCTTTGTTTTTTTCTATTTTTCTGTGTCTTTTTCTCTTTTTTTTAAATTTTCGTTTAGATTATTATTCTTTTTTTTTTCTTCGATGACATTTTAAATTGATGGGAATAACCTTCAAAAGTTATAAAAAGAGAGTTTTTCTTATAAAAATTGAATATTTTTTTACATTAGCTCCACATCAATGACGTTATAGCTCCATACATGAGGCTTTTAGGAAAATAATTACCCTCAGTGGAGGGTCTTTTAGGAAAAAAGGAGAGGAAGTTATGAAAGTTGAAAGAAAAGTGATGAGAAGTTGGTAGATATCTTGGGGTCAGTGTTTCCAGTAGTGACGGATTTATGAATCTATCCATCCCACTAGCGATGTGCAGGTTCAGCTGGAGTGGGCTCTTAAACTCGAGTTCTTCGCTCGAAGCAGATCCTACTCCTACTCCCTTTTCAAATTGACCATTCCTAAAGAACCCGGTCCAGTACTTTTACCACGAGCCACGCGCGAATCGGGAGTAGGTCGCGCGTTCGAGTTCTTTTGCGGGCTCCGGCTCCGAGGCCCGGCTAGGGTGGAACCCGAGCGTCTAGGTTCGAGCCATTCGCGAGTCGGGAATGGCTCCCGGGACTTGCTCCAAGAACTCAAGTACTTTTAAAATGAAGCACGTGTTGGAGGCCTCCGGAAAAATGTAGAACTTACCCATCTCTACCTCCCACTGAGGTAAAAGGCGATTTTCCGAAAGGTCAAAAGACCTCCTTAAATCATTCTCTTTCGATCTGGCCCACCACGCAGTAGGCAGACGCAACTGCTGCCAAAACACGGACAAACTTAATTCCATGAGTCAACGTTTAGCATCTTAGCAGGGGTTTCCGCCCGCTGAGTCTCCAAACCTGGCGAACAACTTAGGGTGACCAAAAACAGAGTTTTTGGTTATCAGTTATTACACCCGCCTCCCAAAGTGAAGTAGATTTAATTTAAATTTC
Source organism: Limnephilus lunatus (assembly GCA_917563855.2). Classification (NCBI taxonomy): domain Eukaryota; kingdom Metazoa; phylum Arthropoda; class Insecta; order Trichoptera; family Limnephilidae; genus Limnephilus; species Limnephilus lunatus. Next base: position 3,054,551 of record OU830604.1, read on the forward strand.
TGAGGCTACTATTTAATTTTTTTTTTTTTTTAATTTTAGTTATTCTTTAAAACAACATCATCATTTCCTTACACAGGTTAGGTAGCCATCTATTACAAGGATTATTGTACGTTTATTTACCTACACATTTTAAAGACGGTTTCAAATATTATAATATTACTATGAAAAAGGCAAGACGAAATCGTTTAAAATTATAGTCGTAATAAAATGAAAAATGTTTCCATTACTTGCTTAACCTTTCCAAAGGCAGCTCGGCGGACCAAATATGAAACATTTTGAGGCTATTTAACGTTTTATTTTAATTCGTTGTCAACCCAACGAAGGCTCTATAAAAGTGTTCTTTGTCATTAGATAATAAGTAATGCTATCCTAATTTATCCTAAATGTAAAACGCTTTATTGGAGCTTGTATTCTTAGTGTTTGTTACGATGTGTATTGTAAGCCATCCCGGGTTAATTCGGATACCCCAATTTATAACTGTTTATTTAGTCGGCATTTAACGAACGATAGGAGTTGATAAAATATTTTACCATCCTTCGTTTGTGAGCAGCCATTTACTGGTCAATAAACTTTATAGCACCGATTTCACAAGAGAAGAGTACATCAGTAATAAAGCATTAACCAATACCGAATTATTTTAATCACCGCTCACTAAAGCCGATCATTCTGAAAGCCAGTACGTTTGAACATAAAACGTATTTATTTTTTGATTGAAACATTTTGCATATCTTCATGGGCTGCCCTAAACGAATTTTCACTTTTATCGCCCTCGTAAATTCGTGGGAAGTTAAAATGAAAAATACAAGTTTCCATTTACATATTTCGATACAGTCAAATATTTTAATTTTATAGCCTATAACAAACGCTTTATTTTCTTAAGAAAGAATTTTAAAATTGTTTATTGTGTGGTCCTATTCGATTATTTCATAAAACCAACAAAGTATGAAAGAATGTGCTTCTTGCGTAAATTCCAATAAAATATTTTTATCGTAGTTATTCAGAATAAAGCTTAATTTAAATGGGCGGGTTATGTACTTCTCTAAAGGTTATTACTTATTACGGTATAAAATGAACTTGCCATTAAACTATGCCACACACAACTGTGCATTTGACTTTCTGTCAGAAGGTTATGAATTGTCTATGATTCCCATAAAGCAGATAAATTAAAATTATGTAGTCCAAAGTAGATACATAATAATAATATGTCGTAATGAATATTGATAAATATATTATAATACCTTACACATACCATGTCCTTTTACTTTTATCGTAAAATTTAATGTTCATGTCATTTTCATTAATTATTGTAAAAAAAAAGAAAATCGAGAGATGATAATATTATCATATACATGTGTCAGATTGAACTTAGTAGCCCTGTTTAGGTAGCATATTTAACGTGGCATACTCGCCATACGGTTTTTACTCGAGAAGAGAGTTTTTTCGGGAGTTTATGTTAAAAACACATCATAAACGGAAAGCGGACGAAATCTGCACAACTGAATACTATATTCATAATACTATATTGATATGTATGTACATATACATATTATTTAATTTATTGGAATAAAAGTTAAATTATAATTTTATCTTTGAAAAAGAAGATAACTATTAATAAATCTAACCGCAACATGAATTGACAAAGAGACGGAAAATAAAAGGAATCAATTAGAAATCGAATCAGGATACCGGGACAACGCCTTTAACCACGCAGCCATTGGACCTGATTATTGTACGTTATTGTTGTCGATCTCTTATCTTAATCTTAGAATTAACAATATTTCCCATATTTGTTGTGTGCTATCTTTTTGGGATAGTGTCTCGGGTGGTGACTGGATAACTCAACAGCATGCAACTTTAACACCTCCATTGAAAGTCATTAAAAGCGATGAAAAAAGATTAATTCGTTAGGTTAGGTTATGGTCTATTTATCATACAATTCATAACTGTTGAAATGTCACTTTGGGGTGTTGAAATACCACTTTGTTGAGTTGTCGTGATACCTCGAATATACAAAATGCTCGGATTTGTCCTTCGTAATGCGAGATAATTTACTAATGGAATTGCAATACGAAGAACATATGATGCACTTGTCCGCAGCATCCTGGAATACAGCTCCTTTATTTGGCCTCCCTCTGAACAAAACCATATCCTAGAAATAGAAAGATTACAAAAAAGGTTTTTACGTTACCTGTATATCAGGGAATGTACATACTACCCATTCCTGTATCCATCGTTGTTCTTAACAGAAATGCTCGATCTTAATACTTCAGAAGCCCGCCGAAAAATATTTTTGGGGAAACATTTTTTTAAGCTGATCTCCGGTACCGTACTGAATCCAAATTTGTTGAAGAAGATTAACCTATATGTCCATAAGCGTATACTCGTGGGAGATCCCACGCACGTTTTTATGCTCCGAAAGCGAGAACTTCTTCCTTTCAGAATGCGCCATAGTGAAACTGCCCCCATGGACTTTTTTTTCTCTTAAATTTTGTAATAAAAAAATAATAAATAACACCTACTAATCTGAATTTTAAGACAGTGATCCTGTTGTTCCTGATCCTGTCTGTCTTGTTGTGACCGTTACCATTTTACTTGCTGAATCCTCTTCTGCAACACATGTTAAGATTTCTTCTATAAACCTGAACTAAATTACATCAATTTGCGTAACAATTATTCTTCTTCCTGTGCTGATCGCGAAAAAATAATATTAAGTTCCACTTATTGTTGCTTTTGCAGTTACTTTTCGATTTTACCTAACGACCAGTATTTCTTTTCACAGAGTAATCCGTACGCCCTGAAGGACGGGAGTGGGGCGGGAGACATGTCGGCCTGGACCTCCGCTGGACTGCAGCCCACCACAGGCTACTACCCTTACGACCCCACACTTGCTGCCTATGGGTAAGTTCACCCCCCACCCCCCAATTTTGAAAAATTAAAAAAAAAAAAAAAAAATCAAAGTTTTCTCACATTTTTTTTGTTCTTTTATTCATCACTCTTAAGCTATTGCTGTTCCATTAAAATATGACATTAAAATTCTTCAAATAAAAAATAAAATAAAATTACAGTACCTACATATCTTTATTTATGTAACGAATGTTCTTGAAGTAGATATCTCACATAATTGTGTTTTTTATTTATTTTCAGCATGTGTTTTTAAATTGATATTTCATCATGTTTACTGCAGGAAACTAACATTTTCTTTATAGATACGACAATTTTATATATAGTTATTTTTTGCGATATTTATGGTAGTGTATTTAATGTAGTTTATAATGTGATACTGCGAACTTACTGCATAAATGTATTTGGCGAATATCATTCCAGATCTTGGTTTTATCGAATTCCTTTGCAAGGAATTTATGCGAGCGCTCTTTTTAACATGTTTTCATTCCAATCAAGGTATCAGTAGGAATATTTTATTTTATTTCACATGTACATTTGTTACTTAATTTTAAAGCTATTTAAATTATATTTTATTCATAGGAATATTTCATAGCTAAAACAACATTTTTGATATTTTACGCCTGAGACAAGACTTCCGTGCAAGCAGCAAATTTAATTATGGTAGGTATTTTTCAATTTAAGTACGGCGCGCTTGAGGTCGATTTTCGCAAACACGGTGCTCGGTGGTATTTTTTTTTAGTTGAGAAAAATAATGAAAAATATATTTTTAAATGAATACAAACGAAAATTCAAGTTTTTTAATGTTTAAAAAGGGCTAAATAACGTCAAATATATTTACACATTTAGGGTGTAACAGCACGTACCCGAAGGATTTTGATCAGCGATTTAGAATATTTTTGGAGTTATATACGTGATTTTGCTGTCCGATAGTATTTTTTGCCAATTAAAACCATTTTTTTCCATTCCATGTTGCGGGTCACGTGATAAGCACTTTGTCTCTTACAAGCAGCACGGTATCACACGAAATAGCGGCCGTATCGCATAATACAGTAGCGGTGTGTAGGAGTGGCTTGGAGTGATCAGTGGCGACGTGTGATTGATTTTTTATGATAGAAAAAAATATCGTCGGTCTGCAATATGTCAGGTATTTCTTGTACTTCAAACATGTTCAGGAATCTTGTATTTACATTATTAGATAAAGGAGCTCTTAGTGATTATTTATTTGTCGTGTAATTATACCTACATTAACAAAATAATGCAAATGAGAATTATCACGTTTTATTTTTAAAGGTTTTTTTCACATTACATATACATTTGTAACTTAATTTTTATGTTTTTCCTGCCGGTTTTGACACACCGTATCATTCAAAAGTAGGTGTGTCGCAACCGGTAGCAGATAAATAAAAAAAAGAAGTAATAAATGTACATATGAAATAAAATTCCTTAAAAATGAACGTCTAGAAATTCTTACATGGTTAATGCCCAAGAAATACAAAAGGATTATCACTGTATATAGATACAATAACTTACCTAATCTAGGTACCTGCTTAATCTCATACACTCTCACTCTAACGGCCGCTGTTCCCAATTCTACTAAGCCAAAACTAAGATTCAAAACTGCTTAAGCATCACTTAATCTAGACTAAGTGATGATTAGGTGATGCTTAAGCAGTTTTGAACCTTAGTTTCGGCTTAGTAGAATTGGGAACAGCGGCCGATAGTCTGTGTCATTCTCTCGCATATGCTAAATCCTATAGATGTATTTATTTGTATATTTTTAGTGTCGTTTTTTCGTTTCAAATCACAACGGTGCTAAACAAATTTTCACTTCAAAAATATGTTTTTACAAAATATTAGGTAGGTACACTTGTATATATGAATCGAAAATAATTTTATAACCCAATAACCATGGAATGAATTTCAGATTGATTTCTCATCGTAACGTGTGAAAGGTATTCAATACAACTCAATTTGAGCATTAAAATCACTTAAATAAAAGTTATTCAATTGTTACCAAAATCAAATTATTGAAATCATTCGCCAAACCGAAGCCTGAAGGTGCGGGATGTGATTATTTTTAATACTTTTGCGTGCGATTATTGTGAAATCGTTGGCGTTATTGAAAGATGATTTGGTTGTTTGATTCGAACAATGGTTTCAACTTGAACTTAGGGAATGTGTAAGCAAGACGAGTTACAGAAAGATCCCCATTCCGCACTCTTCTTTCCTCGTTCCTGTTTCTGACGGGTTTGGTCGGAGCCAAAGATAATAAAAATAATAATAATAATTGGATAATTTGTATAGCGCCGTTTTTGTGAGGGCTTTTTCAAGGGCGCTGTACAATTTATTAAGAATTCTTAGGTTCTATCTATTTTTACTATTTACAAATAGATACCGAAACATACTCACCTGGCAGGTCACTTCCGATAAACACACATTAATTATAAAGTTTATGCTTGAAGAAGATACGGCTTTGCACGCAGAGGACATTATATTTAAAACACTGGACATTACACGATTTTACATTTGATATCCCCATCACTATTAGTACCTATTACATTTATTAAAAGTTTAGTGACAAAAGTAGTGTTGATATTTATTTTGAAAGGCTGGAGATTTAGGACTCTTTAGGGTTGGAGAATGTTTATGAAATGACCTTTACAAACGCTAAAAATTAAGATTTTTAAAATTTTTATTTCAAAGGTATTGAAATACAAAAGAGATACGCTATGATGTCCGCCCGACTGTCGAATTAATAATTAATTGGAAAATTATTTCCTCAGAGTCTATCATTTTTGAAGATAGTGTGTGTACGATCAGAGATCCATATTGTAGGAGGGAGGAAATATAGAGGCCAGCAAATTGTTACACAGACGAGTCCAACAACTAGTCGTAGAAGCTACCGGTTCTCATGTGACAATTCTCAACCATGTTCAAATGTTGGGCGCGCGTTTGGCGTGTTTCGCGATTGTGCACCGGTGTCGAAGGGATCAATGACGCTAGTTAATATCTTCCATTATAAGGATAGCACAATATCTATCTGACGCCTGTGCTCTAAAGATCGCAATTCGCTCGTACTTCTATTGTCTGTTTTTAATTGATTATCTGATTCGCTGTAGATCTCAAAATTCTGTCTAGTTTAGATGTCTACAAGAAGTTACCAAGAAAACTCATTTCTACACGTATCAAGTGTGCTGTGGTCCAAATTCCGTAACAAATGGTTTCTCTACTGTTTGTATGTTCACTATGTGAGCGATGGCAGTTGTTATTACGTTCCCTGTGAATAAACACGGTGCAGGACCGTGTTTGTAATATTATGACGGGTGTCGAGGTTCCAGGCTTTCCGCCCAGAGACTATAATATTTCCAGAAAACACGAAACAAAGCACAATTTATACGCACGAGGTGAAAATACCCAAGAACTTTTATTGCGAACGTTTATATAAAAGGTTGTATAATATTGTCTGCTTTTATCAAGGCAATAAACGCGTTCAACCTGTGTAGGCAAGTACCACATTCATCAATATATCTAAAAGCAGACATCTATTTTATGAAGCAAACTGCAGCAAAATGCAAATGAGCAGCTTTTTTAGAAATTAGGTAATCGACCCTATTTTCAACTATGAGCCATTTCTAAAACAAGCTAAAAACTTTGACATATATATTGCAACAAGGGATCCATTAATTGAATAAACAACACCTCTGCCATTCGACACCCCAAGTGGTTCGCCACGTTGGGTAACTTAGCATGGGTGCCCGGTTTAATGGGGGAGGTTTACCCGTTATTTACTAAGTTTCACAACTACTTAGCATCACTTAATCATCACTTAGTCTAGATTAAGTGATGCTTAAGCAGTTTTGAACCTTAGTTTTGGCTTAGTAGAATTGGGAACAGCAGCCAACCAACTGAGTGGTAAGCCAGATCGGGAGAGACTGGTTGAGGAAGATCTTACGACCTTTCCAGCAGGACTCTCTTAGAACATCGCCTTGCACCCCAGTGGGAGGGATGGATTCATACTTGACATTACATACTTACATCCCCTCATATCTTTTGCCTTCCGAGAACGTAAAAAGACCCTTCACGTAGCAACCCCAAATATGACACATGTCCTGAAGGAATTATTTCATATGTGTAAAATTAAATAGCAGTCTATTAAATAGGACAATATGCTGTGTTGTTATGTGCTTTTTTTTAAAAAAAAAAAAAAAATGGTTTTCTAACTACTTACTAATGTCGGCATATAAGTTGTGCAACTCGACAAAGTTTTGTATCCACTCAACTAGATTGGCACTCTTACATAAAACAATAATAAGAACTAGCATGTATACGTTTTTGTCAATATTTTAAAAAACTATCATATTATTATGCAATAGATAATACCGTGGGAAAGAATCTAGTAAATATTTAAACAATCAAGCCAAAAACGTTGTGATTTCGTCATTCAGTATCCCGTATTGTTTTTAAAATAATGTTCTGCGCCATTATTTAAATACTGCTAAACCTTCCTAAACTGTTTGAATAAATAAAATAAAAAATTTCAGCTAATATTATTTTACGACCACGCCGAATATCATTTGCAAGCAATAACGCGGCTGCGAAACGAACCAACGTGAAATCAATATGAGAAGTTGTCCATAAAATAGCCGGCATCTGTATCCCTGCCGGTGTCACCGGGAAACAGTTTTCGATGACATAAAGATAACACATAAAATAGCATGTCACCATGTTGAAGATTGGGACTTTTAGATCTAGAATTTGGTAAATTTGTGACTGTGGAAAAGACATTATGGATATTATTGTATCGTGACTGTTACCTGTTTCGCCAGCCGTGTAATAAATAACGATTTTATTCCGAAACGCCACAAATTTAATGTCGCCAATAAAGTTTGACGCCACCCCTGAACTTAAAGAAGGAATAAGATAGATATCAATGTCCGTACATATAACATTTATAAACTTCCTAGGGTTTTTATTTGTATCAAGATGGAAATGTACTCGATACTCAAACACGTAAAGGCACTAAATATCGGGGTTGTTCGGAGGAAAAAAACACCCGTTTATCATCGAGGAAGGGGGCCACGTCAAATCGGTTTGTTGAATCTATTTATGTTAATAGTAAAACAAACATATAATGAATCGTTTGAATTTGTCGTTCTTTCGGCTATAACTTGTATTTTATCGCTTCGGCTTTTTGTTTAAAACCTCGGTAAACTCGGCTCGTGAATAAATATCCAACATTGTCGCAATCAATCCTTGATTCAATAAAATAATGTTATGGCATCGGTGTGAACTGCGGAAACAAAGCACGAAAGGCAGCCAGACCAAACTTTGTAAAGCTAAAATTTTATGAAGGTTACAAAGTTACCTATCCAATGCGTTTGGCAGTTTTTAGAAAGCATTGTTTTCAGGCTGTTATCCATGTCTCATAATATATACATGGGATATATTTGAGTGCTCTAAAATGACGAGGCACGTCTCGGTGATGTGGTCACACTGACATATTGGAAAAGGTTATATTTTAAATACAGGCAAACACAATGGGCGTGTCACAACACAAAGACAATAGATCGCCAGAACATGTTGCGCAAACCAATGCGTGTAGACTAAATGCTAAACGTCATACGTTATTCAATACCACCGGTACAATGATGGCAACACCAACTAAATATTTTTTATAATTACAAATAAAAACTTTATTTTAATTAAACAGAATCGATTACGCAGCTTCGTTTATGCCTCTATTCAAAATTACAGATAATTAAAAGCAATATTAGATAAAGAATTTCAAAAATTCGCATCCCAAACTTTTGTCACAAATCAATGGTTATGCCAGTCGGGAGAGTAGTATTGTTGTTAAATAGAATTACTTCGAATATTGATATGTTTAACATCAATGAAGCACAATTCAGACAAGCTTTATTGCTGTTAGTATGATTGTGCTTCATTTATGTATAAATTGCTTAAGTTTGTTTGAATCTTAATTTTTTATCTCTTTTAAAACGCCTTGAAATTTTAATTTTGTAATGTTTTAAAAATGAATAAATCGAATTGAATTGAATCAACCTCTATTTTAAAACTTATTTTTAATTTGTATTTTTGAGTTCCTTCTCTGGCTAAAGCAGTGCGAGACAATCCAAATCCATTTAGTTAAATAAATTGACTAAAATTTGATGTATTGATGAAATATCTCAAAATGTTTACACAAATTAACTCCGTTTACATTTTATGATACCAGAGTCTAGCTATATCTACAATAAATTAAATCAATTCTTCGCAAACTCATTTATTGATAGTCTCTTCGCATGAATTGATAATTTAAACGCAACAAACTTGATTTTCTCGAACCTGGCAATAACAATTATTAAATATCTTTTAGACATCGGCCAAGTTTATACATCGATGCTTTTGGACGATAACTTTTCGAAATGGCTGATGCGCGGGCATTTTAATGTCCAAGTGAAACAGTTCCGCGAACAAAAGTGACAATTATACGATCTTTTGATATTTGTTTAATGAATTGCCCACCATATTGGCAGCTATCACGGCAGTCGATCAAGTTTCTATTGTGGCAACGTGAATAAAGAGAACCCGAACGGCCCCGCTGCTACTAGACCCAACAAACAGAATTCTGTACGCACGAGCTTATAACGGAATATGTGGGGAATATCGTATAAAGCTTGCAATGAACAATAACATCGATACGTCAACTGAAAAGTGTAACAACTCAATACGCGTTGTTATGAGATTATTGGGAAACAAGATTTTCGGCAGATTTAACAATCTACTGTACTAATTTCTGTAGATTTTAATGAAATTCGTGATTTCTAAAAATTGTGTCAATATATCGCACATCCCATGGAAAAGCGTCGTAAGTCAAAATTTTCTAATTTTACGTTTTTCTCTGAAAAGTAAAGTGATTGTGATTCTCTATGCCCCACGAAAACCGTATTTAAGTTGGATCACTCCATCTCTACAAGATGTCGCTAGTATCTATTTTTGACGGGAATGCTTGTTCATCAATCATTAATTGGTGTTCGATCTCCTGTGGATGATTTTTTGACTTAGGACATTTTTCTATGGTATGTTCAATATGCAGGGTGGCCGGGGGTAAAGTGCATTAACTTCGGGATGTGATTCTACATGATAGTATAAGTAAAAAAATAATTAACTTTTTTCGAAATTCCAACTTTCAGGAGTAGTTTTGTGGTAAAAAGATAAATTTAGTCCGGCGTGTGCGCCCATCAGTTTTATTATTTTCCAATGTTACGATACGGGCCAATCACAACCATGCTATATTGCCACAATCGTGCCCGGCAGGCTCTCAGCAAATAATATCGTACCATCATGTAGATTCCGAAGTAAATGTACTCTACCCCCAGACACTCTGTATAATATTATGATTATAAAATAAAATCTAATGTTCATGAGTTTTGTAATTCTTTAACATTCATTCACATACGACACTTTTCTACATTATGTGCAAAATATAATATTTTTAACAATTTTCTCTAATATTCAAGAGTTTTGCGAAAAGTGAAAAAGCTGCACAGCCGTTCCTCTTAACTCAAAACTGGAAATTTTTGAGTTGTTACACTTTTCAACTGGGGTATCGATATAATATGATGATTTAATTTATTCGTTTTCGCGTGTACCCCGCTACGTGCACATAATATCTTTTACACGAAATGCATATAATACCTGTAATTAGGTACTTTAATTAATTTAATTATTGGTGTAGGTACGCATATTAGGTACGGTTATTATTAGTCGTTAGATAATACATAGGTACCAATTAAGCGTTGTAAGTTTTAAGGTTATTTATTTATTGTGTCAGGAATCCCTGAAGTGATTATATATAACAATGGCACTATAATATAAACCGGGCACAAATAAAAATCTATTCGTATATCATATAAATAAAAATGCACACTTTGTTTTGTTGGTGGATTTTTTTTTGTCACGTCACATAATATAATATGCAGTTTTATGTGTGCTTTAATTGTGAGTCTCGTGCAATTAATTACCTACCTGCAGTTTCCTACCGGTCATCGCTTAAAATTATTATTTCCAATGAAATTACTGAAAATTTACTACGATTAGTGTCTTTGTTACTTTTAAATGACTTATTCATCTTTGATGTTAAATAGCACTTCTAGAAACTCGATGAAACGGACACGAGTGATACTAAAAAGAGACAAACACACACATCTATATGATTTAGCCTGAGATAGAATGAAACATTACCTATGTACAGTTCCTACGAAGCGTCGCGCTGTGTCCAGCTGCACGCATTAGCCGCTTTGATTATGAGCTCCCTTTTTAAGGCTCCTATTGGTTGAGATTGTGTGCGTGAAAGAGAACCGCGTGTAGACTGATATTTTGATATTTTTGTTCTTCAATATTATGCAAAGATGGATAAGGAAATAACGTATGTATACCTAATTAAAAATCTGAGATATAATTGAGGTATAATATTTTGGCCTACGCCAGATTGCAGTAACAGATTTATTTGTCATCTTAATACTTGGCAGGAAGAGCTAACTGAAATTATTGCCTTTTGCCAACTCCTAGTCATTATTAATCTTTTGGAGATTTGGACATAAAATGGAGTAAAAAAATTGGTCTCGGACGAAATTTTTTTCGTGTTAAAAATATTTTTAAAAAATCACTGGATATTGGACAGTTAGGAGCGGATTGAAGGGTTTTTGAAGTGAAAACTTCTTTACCACCATTGTGATTTTTGTAACTCGATGAAAAGGAAGCGAGCGACACTAAAAAGAGACAACACTAAATCTATAATAGGATTTAGCTTGTGAGAGAATAAGAGAGCAAAAAAATATTTATTAATTTCACGGGTACTCGGTTCCGATATAATACGATAAAACCACACTCCCACGGAAGTCTCCTTTGGTGTAGTGGTATAAAGCATCTGACGACCTCTGCAGACATTTAGCGGAGCAATGATCGAATCCTATGAAATCGATATTATTCTAAATGAACAGACAAAAAAAACACAAAAGAATGCGACATCTAGCGACTCCGAAGAAGAAAACACAAATACTAATAATGTAGGAAAAGGTGCTGGAATTCGACGACAAAAATATGAAAAAAATCATCCTCCGTATTGATAAAAAAAAGTGTTTTACCCACTCTTGTCTACTTTAGTTTTCTGAAGGTTTCACTCCTACCACATGTGAATTGCACACTCTGATTTTTGAAGTGAAACTTCTTTAGCGACGTTAAAGACTTGAAATTCGGGTGAAACAGACATGCGTCACAACTCAGTTCTACACAACTACTCGGTTCTAATAAAATAATATAATGCGGTAAATTCGCACCTTGGCTTGTGCCTTCCATAGCGTAGTGGTCAAGGGGCCTGACAAGTCACAGGAACGAAGGAGGGTTCGAATCCTACGTAATCCAAAAAAAAACATTTTATTTTGTGACATCAATATCCAATCTTCAAACCACTTTAAAAAAACAAGCAAAATAAAAGAAAGCGACATCTAGCGACTTCACTTGTATCGCTTGTGAATTACACACTCTGATTTTATTCATATTGCGACATAGTAATTTTCAAAATTAAGACGAATTGTGTGTCTATCAATCAGCACGGATTCCGGTGAGATTCATATAGCTCTGCACCGGTTACATTACTCCCAGAGTCAGCCGGGGAGTACGGAATGACAAATAGTGAGTCTCGGGATATATTTTACGATCTGTTTTCGGCGGCTGTCACACCACGAGGTCGGAATAATCGTTCAAGAGTTCCTCTCTCCCCCCGCGCTGTCTTAGTATAACTACATCCCGTCACCGAACCCTTCGCACCATTTCTTTTATTACGAGATTAAATACATCTTTCACGACTGTCTCGAAGGCGTCGGAACAAATAATTGCCCAACGAGTTATGACTGACATTTCGTAAACAAAATAAAAACGGAAATTAGACACATTTGAATAATTATCATAAACGTTACCATATCTCTTTTTAATACATAGATAAGCTGATGTGAAGTTCTGAATGAGAATATAAACGATACTTAATAATTAGTATGCAGTTTGCGGCACATTCCAGAGTGTAAGCTACTCTCAGTATCGCCCTGGTGTACGACCATCATTCAAATTGAAACTTTGCTTAAAATGGCTTTAGCCGTGTTTGGTGACTAGATCTGAATAGCCAGGTACTTACCTAACTCCTTTCCCTTCCCACTTATTCACAATTGGGGATGCCATAGTCTCACTTGCTGCAGGCGAGAGCAGTTGGGACTCAAGTGAGATATTCATATAAAAAAGTTGTATGTAATTAACAAAATTCATCAAATTGACTTGTGTTTAATTCATGTGTTTTTATGTCGTATTTTCGTGAATCATTATCTTTTTTATAGGAGCCAGTGAGAGAGTGAGACTATGTATTTCCAATAGGGGTATGTTGTGAGGCTGCATGAAGGTAATGGGAGAGGAAGGTGGAGAAGTACCTGGCTATTCAGATCTGGTCACCAAACACGGCTAAAGCCATTTCACACAACGTTTCAATTCTGAATGTTAGTCTTAAACCAGGGCGATTTTGAGAGTATCTTCCACTCTGGAATATACCGCAAATATAAGTACTGTATATTATTTTCAATGAATTAATTGTGAAATAATACATATTAATCAAATAAAATTCATTTGTGCACGCCGGGATTCGATCCCCCAATCTTCGCATTGTGAGTCAAGCTATTAAAAATAAAAATAGTTTTGCCTTGTAACAATGTAAGTGTGTATAAAATTAAAAATTCCCATTGCATACAAGTGTCGCGACAACATAAAAATCTCGACCATCAATCACAACACGTATTTATAAAGCGTCCACTAATTTAGAATAATGTGAGTGCATTTTCTAGTAGCTTATTTTTCCGACTTCAAAATTGATTAAGCTTAATAAGATCTCTTCCCGCGGCTGACGGGTCCCCTCGTCCCCTGTCTCTTCACGCGCGCCAACAACCAGCAACGTAGGCAGCTTTTAGCGGATTCCGGAATGCGGCATACTGTGTGGCGGACACGTCTTCCCAGCCGTAAAAAGAAGACACTTTAAGTCGGAACTTTGACGTCGAGATTCATTCCAGAAGCTGTATATTTCGGTCTAGGCCAAAAGATTAAAAATTCCTTCCTCCGCGAGAATTAAACCGAAATCCCGCGGAAAAAGACACATTTTTTACACTTTTTACTCTTCTTGCCACTATTTTTTTTCGAGCCGTTTTCGCCTAGCTCGTCGTTTTTTTTTTAACACCATTTTTGCTCTTTTTTCCGGGTGCTGCGGTGCTACTACAGAATGTCGCCAGCTCGCTTAGCTCTCGCCTTAATGCGATGTGAATAGATGGCCTAGTATTTATTAGCTCGCGTCGTGTGAAAATAACGCGGAGATTTTGAGGTATTTCGGCAAGACCCGCTCAGCGGAAAGGACACACAAAAACGCAAGGAACCAAAAAGGTAGAGAAGGCGCTTCATTATTTTTATTTGAATTTCTGTAAAAACGTTATTAAATTGACACCATTTGCACATTTCGTACGTTTTTGTTCGTTAGCAACCAAAATCGACATATTATCACTGTTCCAGGGATCCAAACATGGGCGGTCGATAAGGAGTGATAGGATAACTTTCGGTAACCTAACATAATTGCAGGTCGCTAAACGAATAAGCAACAGTTCACAATAACTGAGTGCTTTTAATATATTCGACTTCAATTTTTGTTTGTACATTAGCGATAGAGCGTCGTAGAGAACGACAAAAAAAGAAAATAGAAAAAACAATCACAGTGCGCAATCTTCAGAAAACTAAAGTAGACAACCTCGCAGACTAAATCCTATATATGTTCCTATTTGCTTGTCTCTTTTTATTGTCGTTCCTTTTTTCATCGAGTTTCAAATCACAACGGTGCCGAAGAAGTTTTCCCTTCAAAAATTGTAGGAGTTACCCAAATTTTTCCTTATCGATTTGCCGTGCTAGGACCCCAAGTCCTAATTTGGACTTAATAAAATTGTTTGTCATATTGTCTTTAATTCTGAATTTTATATTATTTGCATCATCCAATCAAACATAACTATTCAGCAAAATTAAAATGCTTACGTAAGAAATCGGCATACGTGTTAGGTTTTTATTTACGGGGTCACGCAATTATTTATAGATATTTTCATCTTGAGCTACAGATCTTTGAAATCTTTTCAACTGAACTGAACTGAAAAAAATGATCCTCTCAATTGTCGAAAACATACCTCTTTAAACACATAACTTTTGACAGTGTTCGCTATACTAGATACAAAAGTAATAAATAATCTCTTACTTATCCCTTTCACAAAAACAACATTTGCCCTATTTTAAATAAATACCTAATACTTACATAATAAAACTAGACAATGCACTTCCACTGACCATTAGACAGAACATAAATTACGCTAAGTATATATTGCTCACCGAGTCTTGGAACACCAGCCAAGACAGAAAAAGCTTTTCTTACTTTTTTTTAATCCTGCTTACAAGTAATGTAAAATAAGTACAACTATTACCAATGATTTAACTTTTACTTTTAATTTAATATCACATTGCAAACTGTGCCTGCTCTCAATACAGGATTTCCTAACAAAAAAAGAAAATAGAAAAAACAATCACAGTGCGCAATCTTCAGAAAACTAAAGTAGACAACCTCGCAGACTAAATCCTATAGATATTCCTATGTGCTTGTCCCTTTTTATTGTCGTTCTTTTTTTCATCGAGTTTCAAATCACAACGGTGTCGAAGAAGTTTTCCCTTCAAAAATTGAATCATTTACACAGCACCGTTTTACGTAGGTACATAATGAAACAAGAATGTATCTAAGCTGACAGAGTGTTCTTTCCTAAAATCACCGAGTCTTTGTTGTCTGACGAGCCGCGAACTGCGTCGACAGCCGCTGCCGTCGGGCGCGAGGGTCGACGCACGCCACTAGCGTCACATTCGGCGCTCAGCCGGCCCGCAGTCGTGAGACAAGTCATCGCCTATTAAGTCCTAAGCAACTAGAAAATTGTACTTAATTGATTCTATATACAGATTTGATTTTCTTTGTTTTGTAAAGAAAATAAATTTATAATTACATTCCATCGGTTACATTCGCCAGCCCACCCGCAGCCGTGAGACAAGTCATCGCCTATTAAGTCCTAAGCAAGTAGAAAATTGTGCTTAAGTGATTTTATATACAGGTTTGATTTTCTTTGTTTTGTAAATAAAATCAATTTATGCAGCACACCTCACACTCGATTACTTTCGGCGTTCAGCCGAAGCCATCACCTATTAAGTCCTTAGCAAGTAGAAAATTATTGTACTCAATTAATTCTACACAAAGATTTTATTTTCTTTGTTTAATCAATTTGTACAGAGTTGTAGAATAGTTTTTTCTATACCTACCTTTATGGAGATAAAAAATATATGACTGTCTCGTAAACATATACACATACAGAGCCCATGAGGTGATTTTTCGTAAAAAACCGCTCCGTACAAATCGCCCAAAAATTATCAATTATAGACCAAAAACAAGTTTTAAAAATATTGCGACAACGGTTAGGTACATACTATTTACAGAATACAATTTGTTTGGCTTTTTTATTTCCTACATTTTCCATGCATCTTCAAAGATGTTGTAATTGAAAAGCATTCTCAATGCGTAGGTATTTATATTTTATATAACTCTATAAATCGAAATAGTTTTCTCAATGGGTCGATAAACATTTTAATGTTTAAAAATACGTTTAAAACACTTAGGCCTAAAATCATTATATGTTAATGAAGCTCCGGCTATAAAATTTATTTCTGAAATGACTCTCATCAACCAAGTAGGTATTAGCTACTGCTAGACGACAGATTTATTTATTTTTCACTGGAGCACTTCATCATTCTCCGTTTCAGCTACTCAACTGTCGCCCCGTTCGGCTAATTGTGTTGTATATGTATTTCGATTTGGGCCCCTATTCCACGCCTAATTACGTACAGACGCGAGCGCACCGGTGTCGGTGGAGAAGTGACGGCGCCTATTTTTGTAGCGGAAGACGAATGTGCCCGCGAACGGTGGGGCGTGAAATGGGAAGATTTGTGTGTGTCTCTTGTATCTAAACAGCATCTTACTCAACCGGGGAGCGCTGCGGTGTCAAAGGTCCTCGGCACGCGCATTTCTACATTTTTCACAAGCTCGGAAAGTAAATGTACCAACCTATCCAATATGTGTAAATACTTGTCTTGCATACTCGTTCTTTACAAAATAGACTAACTGAAATAACACAAATAAATAAAATAGCTACATAAAAAGTTCGGAGAATTTGCTTTAATGTTATGCATTCATTTTAATCAGGCTTTCTAAAGTGAACGATTTCGGTTTATCATAAATACAAATTTCACGGAATGTTTTAAACTGCCTAATTTTTTCACTTAGCCTTCGGTTTGTGTAGGTTGAGACGCGTAATTTGATATCCATCTCGGATATTGTAATGAATGAAATATTTATTTAAAAATAGTTCTTACTTTCAGTACCTACCCACTGAATACATCTATATATTTTGATGGACAATATCCGAACAGTTACCATTAATAGTTAGTAATTTGAATTTATTTGAAAATTGTATCTAGAATAGCAGAAAGTTGAAAAAGAAGATTCGCGTGATTGTACCTATTAATGAAATCTAGAGTGTTTTTCGAGTGAGAGGGATTGTGCTGATTGCATCAGGTAGTGTGGAAATAAAACGTCGTGTAGATAAATGCGCGTCGTACAAAAATGAAAGCTTTTAAGAGAAATGCTTACGTTGCACGCCGCTTGGTTTCTAGTTGTTCTAAAAGCTTTGCGAAATAGAGCGTTATTGAATAGGCGATATATTTAGTTCCCCTTTCGTGAGATTTTTCCCAGTTTCCCTTGCGGGGTAATTTATGTGGTAGGTTGGGGATAATTGGACACACCTTTCCAGTGTTGGCTGCTAAACGCTCGACAAACTGGAATCCTTCATGAAACCAATTTCACGGCGCATTGTTTCCGCTCCCCTCTCGGCATTCCGATGCGTGGAGCTAATGTTGTGCCTACCAGGAGACCAAGCCACCAACCTCCTTTTCTCTTACTCTTCATTTTCAAAAATCCTTTCTCCCCGAGGAATTACTTTTATTCGCCATGACGCCAACAGCCTGGAGGCAATTAATTTCTAACTTAAACACCGCCGCCTGCGAGCTGCCTTTCTAATTAACCCCACGAATAATACGCACTTAGGTACGCATATTTATTGTTCGTTATTAAATGCAGATTTTTAATATGTTTAACTTGCACGGTTCTTGAATTGCGGAACGAACACCTGCAATGTGAAAAGCTGTGATTAGTGACGGGTCCGGAACTTATTTTTTGTATGACGATAAGTTTGCCGACTTTCGAGACTTAATTAACAAAAACATTACTTTTCACGCCTTAAAAAATCGTTTGAGATATTATTTTAATCATATTTTACATTGGTTTTTGTTCTCCATAAAAGTTGCAACTTTATGATTTTTTGTGATTAACTCCACAAAATGATATCTTCCATACATAAAAGTCTGTTTAAAAAAGACTAAAGTGTTTTAAGAGAAGAAAGCGGCAGATAATAAACGGCCGGATATAATGATTAATCCTGTGATAAAAGAAAAAGCGTTCCACCCTGCCGAAGGTTACAAATGTTCCCCATCTCCCCCGGGCCTCCCTTGTACGAGAGCTTATTCAGTATCCCGAAAGGAGCCACAATGGTAACTTTCAATAAGAATTACACCGCTGGCGAAGCTGTTACAAGGGAAAAACACGATCGAGGAATAACAAGCCGTATTTCAATGGGGTATAAACTCTAGTTCCGCCCACCCCGCGCGCGGCGCTTGGAGCGTTCCGTCCGCCGGCGGGGAAGGAAAACACGTCTCTTGTTGTAACAGAGAAACCGAAACGGAAAGCAGAATGGAGGATGAAGAAGTTTAGTCGCGTCTTTCCGCCATCTGCAGAAGCGGGACGGAGCATAAAATGGCGGGCGGGCGTATCGATTGGCGGGAAACGGTGCGCCGCTTTCCCGGTCAGAGGGCCCTCTAGCGCCGCCTGGGCCGCTCGCCGAACCCTCTGGCCGTGAGCCGTGAGCCGTGAGCCGCGAGCCGCGAGCCGTGAGCCACCTCGTACAGTTAGTTACCATGACACAATGAACTCATCTTCAGAGATATTATTATTGCCATTGTCGTGGGAGCAAAGAACCAATTTGTTTAATTATTCCGTCATTCCTCAATATTACCCATCTATGATCTGTTAAGAAAAAAATATTTGCCATCAAAATTGAAATATACAAATTGTAACAAATAACAAGTTAGTTAAATTATGTGCCATCAAAATAATTTTGATGGCAAATATTTTTTTCTTAACAGATCATAGATGGGTAATATTGAGGAAATTAATTTAAGAAAATAATTCAAGAAATTAATTTTTAAAGTAAAACTTCTTTACGCACGCTTGACTTAGGGAGTAAGCTGGTGAATGTGTAACGAGAGCGTTACGAAAAGTGTGATCGGGCGAGGCGAACGGAAGTTGAGAGGGAGATATAAGTTAGTGAAGATAGAAAGAGAGAGAGAGTTACGTTTCGTATATTACTGTAGGGGCAAGAGAGAGAGGTGCGAGCACATATTTTCTTTCTCTCTTTCTCTCATAGCTAGTTACGTTTCGTATATCTAAGACACAGTGCAGGCCTATTGTCTGTATCACACTGTAGGAGAAAGAGAGGGCAGTGCGCGCGCACATTTCTTTATCTCTTCTTTTATAAGTTGGTGAAGTTTTACTTCAGTCGTGTGGTCTAAAGCACACTTGTTTTTTTATTTATTTTTGTAAATAACAAGTATTTATTAACATATTAGGTAATTATACAATGGATTTGAGAATCTATGACGTGTTGTTTGACAGAAATATCATAAAATTTCAAAGTTAATTTTCAAGTTCTGTTATTAGCCAAGTACGGTGAAACAACCGGTCAATGATGAAATAAAACCAGAGGTTGATTAGAACTTTCACAAAATTTGAATTTTAACTTTGAAATTTGACGAATTATTCAAATTCTGTGAAATAACCCGTTTTAAGTATCTAAGTACTACTATTAATGTGTATGGTATGTCTGGTAATAAAACAAAATTGTTACAAATAACCATTCGTCAGAAAATCTCCCTCGAATCGATATCCCCAGAGTGGGGCGATCGAATAAATTCAATCCGAAAAGGACAAAAGAAAAATACTTTCCATACATATATCATGCGGACAGATTGAAAAATACGTTTCCTTTGTATAAGCGGCTACGATTTTGGTCTTGTTTCTAGCTGAGGGCTTATATTTCGCGTTCGACGTTATTTTATTGGTCTCCCATGGCCACCTTTCTCTTGTTAACTTTTTACCGGGAAAAGAAAAACCTTTTGCGGAACCGAGTCGCCGGAGCCAGTGCCGCCGCGTCGACCAAGCAAACCTATTTTATAAATCAATTCAATCTGACATGTATTCTTTTTTAACACCATCCCGGTATATTATTTATTTATTGTTTGAAACATTTACAGAGTGTTAATTATTATGATAATGGGATATGCATAGACATTAACACTCCAATTAAAAGTGTTAACAGCACGCATAAGTTGTTATAGGTGGAGATGCTACTAGTAAAATAGTAGAAATAATAAGAAGCAAAATAGAATTTTAATTATAGTTAATGTAAAGTACGGAAAAAGAGAAGAAAGAAAGAAATAAATGGCACAATAATAAAGCAATTACATTAATTATTATTTTTTAATTGATAAACTAATGTTTAAGACAAGATTTTCATGCATAGCACAAAGGGTAACAAATATTATAGGTAATAATTATTAGCCTGAAACACTCATCTACATACATTGAAAAAATCTCTCGAGAAAAGATACATGCCGCCGACGGGACTCGAACCCGCGTCCTTCTGATATCCGGTCATTGAGCTACGTCGGCTTATTCAATATATACTAGTGTTTCATTCAACAATTACTGCTTATTACATTTTATTATAAATAAAGTTGGTTGGTTGCAGGTGGAAAAATGTAATAAGCAGTAATTGTTGAACAAAACAATAGTATATATTGAATTATTTGACTTGTAGGAGATATGCTGACATAGCTCAATGGTAGAGCATTTGACCGGATATCAGAAGGACGCGGGTTCGAGTCCCGTCGGCGGCATGTATCTTTTTTCTGGAGTTTTTTCCTGTGTAGATGAGTGTTTCAGGCTAAAATTATTGCTTATAACAATTACATTAGTTCAAATACTTCTATTTGCCAAAATGTCTTTTTAACATGTTTTTAAAATATAAAAGTTGTCTACATCGTAACATTCTTTTGCATTATGCAATCTAAACATTCGAGACAATTGAAATAAGCAATTCTCTTATTAAACAACTCAAGATGAAATGTTAAAATGACTCCTTGACTGCCTAGACTATATAATTATTTACAAACAGGATGCAGACGACAGATTACTCGTACCTGGCTTTTATCACTCCAGATAAAGGCACTATTGTTAGAATTTTTTAATTTATACATACGATTTTGCACGCAGAGGGCATAATTTGCTAATTTTACAGATGCTATTTTACCATCCACTGTTGATATTACATTTATTAAAAGATTAGTTTCAAAACCGTGGTTGATATATATATTTTAGATATTTATGTTTTTATTATACAATTTTAGATAATAATAATAATAATAATAAATGTTTATTCCGGTTTGTGGGAGATATAGATAAGGAGTTTTTTTTTTAAATTACCTTAAAATTCTTTAAATTCTCCTTTTGTGGAATGCGAATATCTCTTACATAACACATGATTACATAACATACAAAAGTTTTATAATATATGTAAAGAAATTATTGTTAATAAAATTGTTTAACAATATTCGAACATGCCTACTAATATTATGCGCACTTTGTCGCGAGTGACATTGACAGACAGATTAAAAGAGGGGTGCAACCTTACAATTAAAATGCATATCAGAGTGTGAAGTTATTTGGCGGAGATTAGGGGCGGTGTGAATTAGCGGGCACGGAGCGCCACTGGCCGCCGCGGGCGTGTGTACCGTGTACCTCCTAATGGCTTTGACTCCCCGCCCCTGTACGGACACAGATATATCAGTTTAAGTATGCCGTGTTGATCTTATCCTAATCCAATCACACTTTTTGTTTGATTTTATAAGCTTTTCTTATACTTGTTCGATGGCTTTACTTGAAACTTTCTCCGGCTTTCCGTGCCGCTCGGTCTCTGAAGGATCTCTTCGGGGGTTACATATTGTAAAAAATGTTCTCAATCCTCTTTGGTTTTTAAATCTTTCTTTCCTTCTTTCTACTTCTCTTCTTTCTCTCTATGGTATTTCAGGGTATTTGCACATCGCTCATATTTAAGTCGTTTGATATGATCTATGTATTCCGTAAAAAGGAACTGGAGAGATATTTTATTCAAAGCCTTTTTTCAGCCTTCAAGGGGAAACGCTATAGACCGACATAGGACTCGGCGGGCACTTATTTATAAAGCAGTGAAAGCCTTCTATTCAAATTACTTTATTTTAGTTCGGATATTTTATTATTTCATCCCGAATAGGTACCTAACCTTACTTGGTAGGTATACATTATTATTAGGAAACAATGACTGTAAAGTGGAGGCAAAGCAAGGTGTAGTCATTACCAGAACAGACTACGAAAACTTCCTCAGTTATTAGCGCTTTAAGTAAAGGAGGCTACAGTGCCTTACGGGGCGTCCTTACTTACCGCCTCCGCTCCACTCATAATCCATCCTTTGTTACCAACAAACTCCCTTTGATAGCATTGTTAAGTATTTCACATCGGGCTCCAGGAAATAATAACGCTTCCGAAGACTTGTTAAATTTTTTACCACTTGATGTCTATATAATAAGGTCATTTTGACGAAAACAGTTTACTTTGTACATTATACCCCGTCTCATGGCAGATAAGGAAATGATTAAGAAATTTAAGAATATATTAGTGCAGCAGGCAGTCATTAATGGACTTAATTATATACGATGTTTCGGAATAAAAGCACATCTTGCTCTGCATTAAGACTTGTATCACTAAGCAATCTGTAGAAAAGAAACGCAATTAGTGCCTTGAAATTAGATACATAATGATGATTTAAACGAATTGGTCTCGTTACTTATTGTCTTTGTTATATCAACACTTTAATTTCTCTATATGCTGAGGATAGTGAGTGCAAACCAAAAAAAAACTCGGGGACCAGAAATTTCGTCATTAATTCGAGACAAGACTTTTCACACGTTTTCAAGAACATCTAACATGAATAAAAAATTGGATTGTTTGTTCGAGTAGATACTTATAATATATTATATAGGTACTGTATATGTTATAATATTGGATAGATACATATACACTTTATATAATATATCAAATGATAGTTGGCTGAAAGATTCATTTATGAAAGTTCATGGCAAAGGAAAAGTTTAGTACGCAAAAAATGTACGTCCTTTATTACAATAATGCAGCAGCTCTTTCTTAAACACCTAATAATATTGATTCAAAGGATGAGACAAACGATGTATGTACATATGTCTGCTTCTTCGAAAGGAAAAAAAGTAATCAATATCATACATCACCCTCACTCGTATTAAAGAAATGAGCAGCCCAAGCCGTTGCCGTAGTAATTATAAAACAGCTGATAGGAGCTTGTGTAATTCCCAGATTGCGGCACGGTGACGGCGCAAAAAAGGCAAAATACGTACGTTTCTCTTTCTTACACAAAATATAAACAAAAATAGTTTTCAATTTTTGTAAGAAAAACTTTCTTTTTATACTTTTTTGAAGATTATTCCCATCAGTGAAATATATCATATTAGAATAAGTTAACAATAATAATCTAAACGAAAATATGAAAGAGAACAAGACACAGAAAAAGTCAATGGTCGCAACTGGGACACGAACCCAGACCTCTCCGTCTAACCGGGACGAGCGCGTTAACCAATTTCGCCATTGCCACCTTCCGTCCCAGTTGCGACCATTGTCTTTTTCTGTTTTTCTGTGTCTTGTTCTCTTTCATATTTTCGTTTAGATTATTATTGTTAACTTATTCTAATATAAAAAAATAGTTTTATTCCATTTGCCTCTCTCGTATTAAAGAAATGAAATGCTTGTTTTGTTTTGTTTGTTTTTAAATATTTATTTAGATGTATGCAATATTTTTTCATACATCTAGTAAGAGAATATATACGAATACAATTAAGAGATACTGTTACATTTTTACAAATACATTTTAAGAGGGATAAAAAAGATTAATAGACAAAAATACATTTTAAGAGGGAAAAAAAAGATTAATAGACAAAAATACATTTTAAGGAAAACAAAACTGATGGTGATAACTATGTGACTAAAATAATATTGGTAAGATTGTTCTAAATCAAAAACATTCTTTACATATAAAGCACATATCCTACGAAAAGTGCTAAGACTTGAGGCTCCCTTTACGGCATTTTGGCAGACGGTTATAAAGTTTTTGCCCTTTATAAAACGCGCTATTTTGTGTGCACGAAAGTTTAGTTTTGAGAAGCCTAAAGTCTCCGCGTCTTTTCGTAGGATAATTGTGAACATTTTCTTGAAACATAATATTACTCTGCAGATTATTTTTGTTGCCATTGCCGTGTCGTTGCCGTGGAATTATGCCTACACGCATAGACCTCATAACATCATTAGGATCAGTCGTCTTTACATTTAGGTACATAATTTATAAAAACTCTCGTAAAAAATACACAACTTCATATCGGTAAGGTTTTATTTTAGTGCAAAAACGTCGCTCGCTCTGCGTCTCTACATATTTATATAAATATAATGCCTTGCAAATATCCATGAAATTATAACACCCGCTGAATAAGTAAACCTGAGAAACAAGATGAGAATAACTACGTTTGTACCTAAAACATTTATATTTGAATTATAAATGATTCTCTCGTGAAGGCGAAACACATAAACAGTTTTAAATTAACTGGCATTTCGCTATTTTAGCATCGTGAAATTAATATGTACGTGAAAACGTATCCTGGTTTGTTAGCCGCAAACGAGTGTCAGAGGAACAACAATAAATTTACCTTCTTTATATACGGACCCGGTAGAAGGAGTGGGCTAAGTCTCCGCTTGCCTTGCAGCCCTTCTAATATCTAGGCAAATCAATATGAAGTTTGAATGCTTTCGAGGTCTGCCATGGAGCGCCGTATGATAGCCGTTTCTTCGCTGGCGGAGCATGTTGGTTGCTCTCCCAACGATGGAATCAGTCACGACGTTCAATGCTACAACCAGCTGAGCCGCCCCGAACCGCACGATGTGTATGTACATTTATACATGTCTGTACATTTGTGTACATACTCTATAGACACAAGGCACAAGTACGGTGTACTACGAATACATACCTTTTCGGTTTGCAACCGCGTCACGAAAAGACGCAATTATTAACTTTATTTTTTTATAATTTCAACTGTAACTTGACATTTCAGACAAATCGATGTTATTTGGTGAAAATAATTTGAAATTTATGTATGTGAGCACTGATGCTTGATGCATACTAGCATTGGTAATAGTTGTTGTAAATCATGATTTCATTTGTGTGCGTTTTATTTATTGGCATTTTATTACTATATAATATTTCATGTAGATACATGTATACCCTTTGCATTGTTTTGCCGATTGCCTATATTATAAATGTGTTGTGTTCTTTAACCGTTTCAGATCAGACTTGAATCAGGTGTGAGCTGCTTGAAGAGGTGTTCGAAAAAATTAATTACGATTAAAATAATAGTGACCTTTGTCTACAGATATGGTGCAGGATACGACTTGGCCGCTCGGCGCAAGAACGCCACTCGGGAGTCGACCGCAACTCTAAAGGCGTGGCTCAACGAACACAAGAAGAACCCCTACCCCACCAAGGGGGAGAAGATCATGCTGGCCATCATCACTAAGATGACCCTCACGCAAGTGTCCACGTGGTTCGCCAACGCCCGCAGGAGACTCAAAAAGGAGAACAAGATGACCTGGGAACCCAAGAACAAGACAGACGACGATGACGAGGCCATGGTCTCGGACGACGAAAAGGACAAAGATGACCTTCTCGACGACAAAATGAAAGGACAAAAAGGTACGTAACACACGATATTTTATTACTTGCTCTGTCTAATCCACCGCGATGCGAATGTACATGTCCATGTAAAATAACATATCTCATTGCCTTGCGATTGATCGAATAATAAATTTGCTAGCGAATAATTCTCTTGATGTTGGTGTTTGTTGTATGTAACAAGACTTTCATTTGAACTATCATTGTATCATTGCATAAAAACCTTTATTTGCTTCCATTGTAAGATGATGTTAATGCGGAGTTGGTTGGTTGGTTGGCTGGCTGCTCGGCGCCGCACCGAGAGAGGAGAGAGGCCGCGCGGAACAAAGCGCTCTTCTCCCGGGCGGCGGTGGGAGGGATCGTGTTTACTGACAGTTCAGCAGAAATACAAACAACCATCCCCCCCTAACCGACTACCTAAATAGCCAATCTTTTAAATCCCACTTTAGTTTTATTGGAGAATAATTCAGTAAGTGAATTATCTCGCTCAGAGAGAAGGGCGGGAAGAAACCGAGCGTAACCGCTTTCCTCTATTCCGGATTTCCTCCTTGTGGTGGAGTACTCTCCGTTTGGGCGTCTCTTTCCCTCTTAGGGGTGGAGCGCCCTCCGATACGCGTATCGCCCATCTCTTTATTATTTGTGCAGATATACTCGTATTCTTACGCCATTTATTATGTAGGCTGCGTGGGGGAAATCTGAAAAGGGAAACTGCGGCGAACGCTTCGGAATGAGCACCCCCCGGCGCCCGGCGCCCCCCGCCGCGTGGCCCGCTTTATATTCCCATACTCGCATACCACCCTCCTCCCACTCCACCCCACCCTGTCCCGATACCATCGGAGCACTTCATATCCCATCTAACTTATTCAACCGTTTCACTGTATCCGAATTACTTCATCATCATAATACCTACATACCTGTTTTACCCGCTTATTCAATACCTAGTTGAATTCCATACTAGAAACTATATAAGTGAGTTCATGCTCTTACCCCCATTTAAACCAGCAAAATTACTCCCATCATAACCCCCAAAGAACATCAACAGTAGGTATTTTTTCTTAAGTCAACGGATGGGAACCACATACAATGGACAAAGAGTTGGATAAAAATAGGATAATACCTGAAAAAATGAATACAATCTGGTGTCCTTTATGAAATGACGGATCTATTATTGATCTAAGTGTTTTAAAAATAATCAAGCACACAGTCAATAACAATAAATCCGACGAGCATAGTAGCTAGGTATAATAGAGACTGAATTGATTGTTTTCCCTCGAAGCCTTCAAGGCTCGAGTTGTGAAACGAGCCGCCTGCTGACTGGGGCTGGCTGGCTGTGGCGGTGGGTGGTTGGGGAGGAAAGCTCTTAATATTGACGTCCGTGTAGCACGCAGGAATGCGTGAGGGGAGACTAGATTTGTGTCGGGGAAAGCGTCGGTCCACGAGGGAAAGGGATAAATAAAAGCTTTCGGAATACATACACGCGTAGGACTTCGTGGCGTCGAGACCGAAAACTGGCAAATATTCAAGAGCCAACGCGGAGAAAATGCGCACTACTTTATTGGCAGAATTTCTAAGAACACGTGTAGTGATAGATCTTTTGTACAAGTGCCACATAACATATTTTGCTTTATGCAGCTGTGGAGGGGGAGTGTGTAGTAGAGGGTTGAAGCAGTGGGAGCGCACAGATCTGCCTTGCCCTGGGAAAGACGCGTCCCGCTTTTCATTACACGCTGCACTCCGAGTCTCACTCCATCGCCGTCAAAGGGGGGGTGGTTTGGAAAAAGATATTTCATAATAAATAGACCTCGCAGTATGTGTTGCGCGCCCGGGGAGTTTATTGCCAGAACATTCACTCCACTCTATCGATCTCGCTGCGTGTGAAATATGCATTCCGCAGGGTTCTCCCCTCGCGTATGCGAATTTAAAAGCATGATAAATACTTTTTTAAAACCCACGGAAAACCCTCACCATTTGGCAACATTTAGATTTAGATTTTTATTATAACACGAAATTATTTTTTTACGCTTCTATTATTCTTTGGCGGGAGATTAAGTAATCCTTAAATTCACGGTTAACATCCGCACTGCAAACCTTAATGCCGCTAACTTCCCGCCGCAATTGTACGGAGAAAACAAGATTTTTTAATAAAAACAAAGTTATCAAACATTAGGGATGCTGATGAATATAAAATAGCTGCGGAGATTCCAGCGTTATTATATTGTAATGGAGGCAACACGCGTAAACTGCCCGGAGCATTTTAGGGTTTGTAACGAGCGAGATAAAAATCAGAATTCGAGCCCAGGAAACGATAATTTCGGTAATGAATGAAAATAATTTGGCGGATAAGTATCTTAATTCTCCCCTCCGGTCTCCCTAAAAGCCGAGCTGCTATAGCAGTAACCAAGGGAAGGGGCCGGGGTGTGAATTTCATTATACCGTTCAGGGAACCCCCGAACGTTATTTGATGGGTCACGACTTACTTAGATGTCCCTATAATACACAGGGTGGACGAGAAACAACGATGTATGATCTTTTATTTTCAAAAACAAAAACACATGTATTCAAAACACATACACGAAACAATAATACATTGTGAAAAAATTCAAACTTTCAATGATTTATTTCTTTAACTTAAAAACCTCAGTTTATCTGTTTGTGAAAATAAAACAAAGAACTGAACGGATTCTTACTTAGTATTTATTGATACCTAACTAAATAAATAAATAAAATATTGTCGAAAAAAAGCTTTTATACACTTGCTGTAGCCTCCGCAGCTCTTGGGGTTGCTCCGGCGTTTGGCTTCGAATAAAAGCCAGGGGGTGAAATAAGAAATAAATGCGAAGGGGCATGGAGGGCCACAAGTGGTGTTTTCACTTTGCTAATCGGATAACCACTCGGCAAATGGTTCATTGCGAGGCGTTCGCGATTTCTTTATTAGATTTTAAGCTTATCCTTTCAGCAAACTAATAATAAGGGTCATACGGCGAGCATTACAACCGTCCGGAAAAGTAACTTTGGTTCACACGATCGCATCATGATCTTTACTGTATACGCTGTTCAAACATGGGAAAATATATGTTTTTTCGTTTCTTGTGTTAAAAATAATCCTATCGCATTTAAAGTTTAAGTTGTGTCCCATTAATTAAATTTTATTTGGTCTGTCTACAACTAAAACTCTACAACTTGAATCATAATATATACCTATCTGTTTTTACAATGACAACGTGATTTATCCAATCCGTTTCCTGATTAATTTAGTAAATTAGGTACGCTTACAAGAAACACGCTTTAATCAATGGATATCTGGTTGTTTTTTTTTCACAATCAGCGTGGCTTTTTATGAATGATAGAAACGAGGCTCTTAATAAATCGCGGCACCATTTAATATTATTGATGTAAATAAACAGCGCAAAAGCTTTTGTTAGCTCGCGCAGTCATGGTCAATTTATTTATTTTACAAACGGTAATTTGGGTTAGATTAATTATGCTGCTTAACGTTTCGCTATTTCGTTTGAGATATAATATGTGGTGTGGTTGTAGGAAGAGATGTGGGTTGGGGCTGAGATATCCCAGGCAGAGACACTATTAAAAAGAATTATTATGAATTAAGAATCCAAATGGACATTCAAATGAAGTGTATGGATATATGGGCGAATGTCTGCTGGCCCCCCGCTGGTAGGAGCCAACACGCTTCATCTGTCTGCCGAGATCGGCCCATTCATCAATACCGGCGGGGAACTCACTTCATTTCCTAATAATGTTTGTTTAAGCAAACCTTTCGTTCTTCATTTTATCTTCCATTATGTTTTTATTCGGTCCGATAAAAATATTCTTATAACTCGATTAGACGATAAAGTTCGCCCGTTGTTCGGGCGCACAAAAAACGAGTCGAATCGAAATTTATTTTTCTTCCGACGTCAGGAATTCGGATTATGGTCAGCATGTGGATGATGAAGTGTTCCTAGGCGCGGCCGAATGTGGACTCTATGTGTATTTATGAATCGTACCGGCTTACAAATTGAACTGCCCGTCAATAAGACAACATTCCTGCAATTTTCTTTAATTTAATTATTTCAGAATAAGACATTAATAATTCAATTTCTCTACTTTGATTTATGATAACCTTCTCTATTGGATGGTAAATCATTTTGAAGTTCAACCTTTAGTGGTGTTTTTTTCACATTAGTTTCCTTACTTGTCTGAGCCTTCGAGTTAACCTCTATTAGTGTGCTCGTGCCATGACTATTGCTGTACATGTTGTGTATATACATTATGATTGTGATGCTGTACATGAACATATGATTATGATTTGTGATGGACCATTATTGCGTTGAATGTATAGCGCGAATGGCGAGGATAGGTGCATGTATGTCGGTGAGGTTAGGTTGCCTGTGTTGACTGGTGTTATTCTCGATTCAGATTCCATGCACCACGTGAAATCCGAGCGTCAGCTGCAGCAGCAGCAACTGCAGCACGACAAACCGCTTGATGACGATGATGACCTTACAGATGACGAGCGTAAGTCCGAGGAGATGATGGGCCACCACCACATGCACGGACATCACCACCAGCAGCACCAGATGCTGGGGTACGGCATGAAGGAAGAGCTGCGGGGCGGCGGCGACTGCGGGGTGCCCATCCCCGCCACCAAGCCGAAGATCTGGTCGCTGGCGGACACGGCGGCCTGCAAGACGCCCCCGCCGCCCGCCGCGCAGGGCTGGCCCGCGCACTACCAGAACTTCGCGCTGCCCCAGGGCGGCTACTACGGACGGGGCCACTTCTTCCAGTCGGGAAACGGGCAGCAGTCCTGCGCGCACCCGGCGGGGTTTCCGGAGATCCAGACGGATACCCCGCCGCAGACTCCACCGAGTATGAAGCTGCCGGCTGCAGCAGCGCCGTTCGGCAGCGGTGGCAGTAGCGTGCAGGGCTCTTCCCCAAGACACATTAGAGACGACTATCACCCCGACGCTGCCTTTAAGCCCTTCTACAAGAGGTCAGTACTTGCCTACCACATCCACACTAGCACACCTCCTTACTTGTATGAGATCCTATAGATATTTTTATTACTTAAAACATAACACGTTAAGAGACCGGACAGGTTAAATTTAGTGTCCCGGCCTTGTGATCTAGATGGTTTTGCTCAACGCACAAATATCAAATAACTATTTCATTCAGCTTTCCCTTTCTGAAAACAAATGAAGATAATGTTGGTAGTTCTTAGTCGAAGTAGAAGTTATATAAGTACAGTTTGATATTACCGAATTTGATGTAGACACCTTAGCTCAAATGGTAGAGCATTTGCCATGTAAGCAGAAGGTACCTACTGGGTTCGTGTCCCAGAGGTGTTATTTTTTTCTGATTTTTCTGTCACCAGATTTTCGATTGAGTTTCGTTAATATTGTCTTCATTTAATTAAATACTATTATTTTAGGTTTTACTCATAAAGTTAAAATTAAAAACAAATATAATGAATTACTTTGGGTTAATTAACAATTTATCAAAGTTCTATGAAATTTAATTTTCAAATTCTGTTCTAACAATTATAATGAATTACTTTAGATTAATTAAAACATTATTAAGTTCTGTGCAAGTTCTATTGAAGTTCTGTTATTATTTCAGTTCTATGAAGAAACTGACCCATAACCATTAATCATTCTGTCAATTCTATCAATATGTCATATAAACATTTTAAACCTTCTATTCCAGCTCACCTCAGCAGCTGACCAACGGATTCGTATCACCAGTTTGAGTCGGAAGGGAAATTTTATAAGGTAAGCCAATGTTTTTACCACAACTGAGCTACGAATAAAACTAGAGCTGAATTATGTTCCCCTATTCAATAGCCCGTGCCCGAGTTGCTATTATTTAATTACTTACATTATTTGTAAGCTTGTAAACAAAACAATAAACAACAACAAAAAAAGAGTACCGGCCGGAAGACATAAAAAACAACGAGTCCAACGATGGAAGAAATAAGCCAGTCACTTCACTTATAGCAGTCTAATGAATACGTCTGCTGCGAGCCCGGCGATTCCCATTAACCTATGGACACTCCGGTTCCTAAGCCAAATAAAAAGGACCGAAGAAAAAAATACCCTTGTAGACCCACGGTGAAGTTATTGTTTCCTGTAGTGTCCTCAAAACTGGTACCATTATTTTACCCGGCCAGAAAATGGTGTCAGATTTTTATACGAGGGACCGCGAGGAGATTTCCACGCAGATAAGCCGGGCCTCAAGAGCGTACATTCATTAGGTGGAGACCATAGCCGGCCTTACAGAGCGAGCGGGCACAGGTTCGCAGGTACATGCGGTGGGAAGGGAACCACGGGAAGTCGAATCGTTGGCCTAAGTATAAGCAGTACGCACCAAATCATTTTCCACGGGAGAGAAAGCCACATATTGCTGTCTTTACACAAATTACCCTAATATCCTACAAATTCAGAAAAAAGACAAGTAAATTTTTTTTATTTGAACACACACATACATCTATAGGATTTAGCCTGCGAGAGAATGAGATATCCCAATCGGTGTCCTCTTTGTGTGGTACTTCGTAGCCTCACCACTCTTGTCTACTTTAGTTTTCTGAAGGTTTTACTTCTACAACACTCCAATTATTTTAATTTCGTTTTTACGAGAGTACCTCTCAAGGATCCAAACTGCTCCCGTCTAGAACTAGTGAGAACGGTTCCATGCCAACTGAGAATAAAGTCATCTAAACAACTGTTTTGAAAGTCATTAAAAGCTAAGAAAAAAAAATAGCCCATAACCCTAACCTAGCGAAACGTATTTAACCAAAATTTATAATTTTTTTTTATCACTTCTTATGACATTTCTGAAGTGGTTTTGAGTTGGTTTCATTCTGACTTGTTCGTTCACCAGTGAGAACATGGCATACTCCATTGGGGTAAGTTGTGAGGCTGAAGGTAGTGGTGTCGGGAAGGAGTTGGTAAGTACCTACCTGGCTATTCAGATGTGGTTGCCAAACACGGATAAAGCCATTTCAATTTTAACTTCTGAATAGTGGTATTACACCAAAACAAAACTGAGAGTATTTTCCACTTTGCAACAAGCAGCAATTGTATTAAAACTTTTAACTAATTAATTATGAAATTTGCGCACGTCCGAATTTGAACCCACGACCTGTAGATTGGTAGTCGAGAAACATGCCCCTCGCCCAGGAGGCCGCCAGTTACACCACAATGGGTCAGTTTTCTTTCGAACTATCTCACAAGCAACGAAAGCGTTAAAGTGAAATTCTGGTTTGCGATTTCCTATCGAATTGGCCTAAAAAATGAAAAAAAAAAAAAATTGTGTAGTATACACGCGGTAGAATTGAAACCTTCACAAAACTAAAGTAGATCGGAGTGACTAAGCTACGAAGCACCGCACAAAGAGGAGACCGATTATCCTATTTCATTCTCTCACAGGCTAAATCTTGTAGATGTTTGTCTCTTTTTAGTGTCGCTGTTTCGTTTCATCCATTTACAAATCACAACGCTGCTAAAGAAAAAAATTCGAAAATATTATCAATTTATCCATAAACAATGACTTAAAGCTATATCTAAGTTATTTTTTATACACGGGGAGGTAGTTGTTGAATTAGAAGAAAGATAAGGCTGATGATGAAAAAATAACAATTCAACCAATTATTTAAAACCCAACGATGTCTAGCTTAAATTTTGACCACAAAAAAACTGGATTTAAACCGTCGCAGTTAAATACCTCCGAGGAGAAAAAAAAACTGTCAAGTGACCGAACGATGGTCGACCGCGTCATAATTATTCTGAATGAAAACAAGTTTTAGAGTATCAAATGTGTTTCATTAACAATCCTTGCCCATTCATGAGTTCGGGTCCATTCATACGGACGCTGGATCTGTGATCTTTCGTCGCGTTCACCCATATTTCTGTTTGAGTGAGAATATATTATTAACGCGAGAATCATGACTCGAGATAACAGCTAAGAAGGTAACCGAGATCAAATACAGCATCCTGGACAGGGCGGACCGGAAAGCTTTCACGGCTCGTTGAAAACCGAAGCGTTGAAATTGTTTCATTAAAACTTTTTTAACGTTTGTTTTTTCACCGGATAGTATTCATCCTTCAGTAGTCATCATTAGATCGTCTAATTCTTCAGCAATATTTCAGTTTTTAAAGTACGCAAATAAAATGCTGATTTTTCTACATGTTTAGTTGAAAATAAAAGGGCTCTTATTTGTTGAGAACATTTAACAACTTCGTGTCACTTTTAATCGATATATTAAAAGTGGATATGTAAATAAAATCAATAGGTGTTCCATATAAATAAACTCGGATATAATTATCCAAGACATTATCAAGGTTACAGATAGTGTCTTGGATACAAACAACCAGTTCTTCGAACGATTGTTTCCAGTAAAAAAGGTAGTTGCCAATATTATGAAAAATATCAGATTGACAAACGTTGATAAGAGATGGCGGAGGCCAAATTGGATAAGTCATTCATCCCGGTAAGAGAGATTCTGAGTTCGAGTCCCAGTTGCGACATTTAACTTATTATCTTTCTGTGTCTTGTTCTCTTTCATATTTTCGTTTAGATTATTAGTATTATCTTCTTCTTCAAAGAAAGATTATGTATTTTACTCAGCTTTTTATAAAGCGGGGCTAATTGCTGTATGATTCCGTATAATCATCATCAAACAAAATAATTTCGGTTGTTTGTGCTGTGCGTTAGTTAGTCCTGAAAATTTGCTTTGAATTTAAGTGTCATTTTCAAAATTGGAACTGATTGTGTGAATAATTCAGACAAGCCTAAAATTAAGTACCAACCAGTAAAATAACATTTAAAAATAATTTTATTTGATTTCTCATGAATTCTGACTAATTAATCTAATATCTCGTGATTTTTCGCGGATCTCCGCTAGTATACTAAATTATTCACAGTTGTATATGTATACCTACCTACATATTATATTCTGATCTGTGTGTGCCTAGCCAGGTAGGAGTATGTTAGTTTGTTTATTTGTTGAAGGTGTGAAGAAAAAAAATCGCGAATATTTTGTATCCTTTGTCTCAGTTAACCCTTTTCAACGAACGTATAAAAACTCACGCTCCACAAATGTTTGCATACTCATTGTAAAAAGGGTGTTCAGTTGTCTATATTAAAATCAATGTTAATGATTTTATTTTACTTTTTAATGATGAACTCAAATTATTGAAGTGAAACTTCTTCAGCAACGTTGTGATTTGAAACTCTATGAAAAGGAAACGACACTAAAAAGAGACAAACACATACATCCATCGGTAAACCTGATAAAGAATGAAATCTTACCTATGTATACCTACGAAGCGCCGCGCTCTGTTGAGCTGCGCGCAATTCCGTTTTGATTATAAGTTCACTTTTTAATGCTCCTATTGGTTGAGATTGTGTGGGTGAAGCTTTCAATTCTACCGCGTGTGAACTGCACTTAATTTTTTAACTTTTTGACAGGGCTGTCTTTTTGATGTGATAGGTGTAAAACTAATCAGGTCATTAATTTTAAATAATTTGAAACGGGTGTTGTCTTATTAGTACTTATTAAAAGGGATTAGTCTTTTGGCACTTTTTACCCCGTGTCGTTGTTTTCACTGCGAGCGGGACTCGAACTCCCGCGCGCAGTCGCTCCGGTCAGATCCGATCTCGGTCCATTTGTCACTGTCAGAAAGGTGGCGATAGGCTCCGGCCCAATGTGACAATAATATGCACAAGTAATGTGGGGACCTATTCTAATAACAGTCATTCACAAAGCTCCATTCAAAAAGGATGCTGGACTTGACAGTTTATTTTTTCTCTTACGTGCCTCTAATTTACTGGCTATTGATATTGTGTAATTATCGCTAGTTCGAAGTGGACCACTATATACTATACACCCTTTTCTCACACTTTTTTATGCTTTTTTTTTCAAACAACTTTGATCTTGAAGCAAACTAGAATATTGTTGATTTCCAGGCCATCGCGGCTCCCATCCACACCTTTCCGTATAATAATATATTAAATTTGTTATTAACTCGATATGACAGGATATTGTTATCAATAAATCAATGTACGCACTTATCTTATGGAAATAAACGAAGGAGACACTCACTTATGATTTAATTAAGCTGAAAATAAGATTTATATAGTGTCTTCCACGATAAAAAGACCGATCAAAACCGTAGCAACAATAAATACAACTGTATAGTTCACGCCAAACTTTAATGACGACTTGAACTTGAAACGATCCATTCTCACGCAGGTATATTACTTTACAATGACAGTAAACGAAAGAGAAAGATGCGAAAAACAAACGTGCGACAGAGAAAAGCATGTCGCTTTTCTGACCATAAACTCGCCTGCTGCAACGATTTCTGAATCAACCTCAAGTCGGTATTAAAGATTGGCGTGTACTGTAAACAGTAGGTATTTTATATTAAGTTAATTAAACTGTTAGATTTTGCCTTTGTTATAAGAAGAGTTCAATAATATTATCAATCTGGAATCAGTCATTGCAATATCCACGTACATCATCATCACTGTTGGCTCTTCAACCCCTGGTGGGTCTTGGCCTCCTCAAGAGTCTTCCTCCGCCAGCTCTCTCCGGTTTACAATCTCCAAGGTGGATAAATCTTTGAGGACGTTGTCGCTCTATCTTAAATATGGTCTTCCCAGGCTCCTTCGCCCTGTAGGTCTCGAGTTCAGTAGGGACTTTGGTGCTTGATGCTCAGTCATTATCTCTACAAGACCCAGCAACCGAAGTCTTCCCACATACAAAATTTTTAAATAACACAAAATAAATTCTTATGTTTTTAAGTTTTAAAATGGGTATTTCAGAAATTGTATTCATCTACAATGAAATGAATATGTTTAAATTGTTAGAAAGAAGTATTTTAATTGACTTGGTATTTCAAAATAAAATTCTAAATTAAGTATTTGATTGTCCAGAATTGCTTCCACATCGTAATAGTAGAAGTCGGGATCTATTTCAGTGCAAAAATTCTGGAACTAACGAACATGCTATTATGTATTTCTGATTGCCTAGGATTATGTTGATTCATTGAACATCTTCAATTTGCAACTAAACAAATGCAATAGCTAAAAAGTAATTAATGTACTTCAGTTGTGACTAATACTATATAATTTTCACTTATCTTTTGCATACCTCCCTAAAAGGGTGTAAATAATTAAACAGGCCTACGAAAACATCAGAAACATTTAAATATGCAGGTATAACAAAAAAATTAACCGCAGGTATCATTTCAAAACTTAATGATAATAATTTGTTGGTCATTTAGGCGCGGGTCCGCGATTTTACCGCAGAAGCTTTTATGCGCAAGCGGTTTCTTTCTCATGAATGTTTTTTTTTCTAGCAAAAAAGGTTTATTTGCAGTTTTTGGCGTGTCTGAACCACCGCAAAAATTCTCGACTCAAGTGCATTCCTCGGGTTTGAGTCCAATTCCGATTCGTTGAGAAATCTCAACGCAAGAGGGAGCATGCAAATTCAAACGCGTCCACCTCCTCAAAAGATGTTATTCTCGTGTGAACCAGAACACAAAGAAGAAAAACAAATTCAGCACCAACTAATAAAATACAGATTTTTATAACAGGGGCGCTTTAAAGTCGAGATAATAACCATAACTGACTCAAAAATATTTTGTTATTAAATGAGCGTAGCAAGGTTCTTTTATTACTCGATGGTTTTGCATTTCGTCTGCCTGCAAATTCGTATGTACGTTCCGGTTCCGTTTTAAGATGTTTGTCTTTTTAATGGTTCAGTAATGAGCGTTTTTCAATTGCGAAATCGTCTTGTTTAATTTAATTTTTTTATTGACGTTATAGTAGGTATTATTAAAAGAAAGTTAAAAATTTAAGTGAAACCTTCAGAAAACTAAAGAAGACAAGAGTGGGGAGGCTAGAAAGCATCGCACAAAGAGGAGATCGATAAATTTACCTCATTCTCTCTCAGGCTGTAGATTATGTAGATGTATGTGTTTGTCTCTTTTTATTGTCACTTTTTTGTTTCGTCGTGTTTCAAATCACAACGGTGCCAAAGAAGTTTTTAATTCAAAAAGAATAATTGTCGTTGAGATAGTGGCGTTTCTTTGGACTAACTGACTTTATTATTTACAACTTAAATACCTAAGATTTCAGAACCAATTTTGTTTTTGATTTATCAAAATAAGACGTCGTCAGAAACATACTTTTTTGGACGCGAGATCTACTACTTACTGTTCACTGAACTCCTAGTTTTACTTATATAGATTTTTTTACAGGCTTTTTCATTGATAAAAGGACATTTAGATACAAAAATCTCCACCATAAGAGAATATCGAATACCCATTATACGTTTTATGTAATTAACTTGATATTACTAAATACTACGTTATTTTAATATATTTGGTTTCCCTTGACAATAAGGTTTAGTTTTACAGGAAACGAACTTGCCACATCTGATCACTAGAGCTGTCCTTTCGTAGAACGGGCGGCCACGGTTTTCTGGGATTCGAAACCATTTTTCTCAGAAACGCTAAAACATACGATTCCTTTAGACGTGTCCATTCTTCGGTAGCAATAATAAATATCTCAGTTACTTTGCATAAATAATTGCTTGTTAATACAAAAATGTTCACAACTGAAGGATAATACTTACGTAACTGATTGTTGCATTGTTTCCACATATTGATTTGAGTAATT
This sequence comes from Limnephilus lunatus, assembly GCA_917563855.2. Classification (NCBI taxonomy): domain Eukaryota; kingdom Metazoa; phylum Arthropoda; class Insecta; order Trichoptera; family Limnephilidae; genus Limnephilus; species Limnephilus lunatus. Next base: position 3,093,298 of record OU830604.1, read on the forward strand.
TAAATTTTTGAAGTCAAAACTTCTTTAGTACCGTTGTGATTTGAAACTCCATGAAACGAAATATAGCGACACTAAAAAGAGACAAATATATACATCTATGGGATTTAGTCTACGAGAGAATGAGATAATATAATTGGTCTCCTCTTTATGCCGTACTTCGTAGCCTATCGGTCTCAATTGTCTACTTTAGTTTTCTGAAGGTTTGTCTTCTACCGCGCGTGAATTGCACACTCTGTTTTTTTTTTTAAATATGTATGTTAAAATTTTTATTTGATCAATTAATGATATTTCACAATTAATGCATTTAAAATAATACATAGTATATTTGCGGAACGTTCCAGAGTGGAAGATACATACTCTCAGTATTGTCCTGGTGAAAGACCGCCATTCAGAATTGATACGCTGTTTGAAATGGTTTGGCCAGATCTGAATAGCCAGATCTTCACCTACCTTCCTCTTCCCTTTCTTCTTTCCCTCTCCACTACCTTCAGCCTCACAATAGAACCCACTGGGATTGCCATAGTCTTTCTGGCTCCAGATGGGAGTAGCTTGAACTCTTGTGAGGTATTCACACAAAAAACATCAAAAGTGATTAAATTGTTTGCCTTTCTTCAACTGATGTAAATACAACTTGTCAATAATTTTCACTTTAATCAACTGGTAAGTGCGGTAAATGCATAATCTAAGAATCGCTAAACGGCTCGGTTTAGTTTTAATATTATGTATAACGAAACGGTAGGTCAAGCAATAATTCACCGCAGGTGTGTTTCGTGACATTTTTAGGGCCCTTTGTTGAAACAGGACACTATAAATACTCCTTCCAGTTAGGAAATGCTAATTTCAAGATGGTGTTGGAGTTACCTGGCCGGCGAGGCAGCCTCCCATCCTCTAATTTATTAACTTATATCATAACACTGCATTAGCATCGGCCGTATGCATACAATAAATGTTTGTATTTCTATTATGAACGGCCGTGTGAGATGTTAAGTTTGATTTATTCTGTGTGTATTGTTAAAGACCGTGTAATAATAAAGTACCATATAAAGGGATAAGCTTTTATTAAGATAAAATCCACAGGTTTAATAATAAACACCCGTACCTACATGTGTTTCAAGTAGCTGTATTGTATAATTTATTATAAAATTGGTTTAATGCATTTTCATGCGATAAAATTCCAAATTTGTTTTATTGTACGAGTGCTATTTAAATCTTAGGTGCTGTTTATGTACGTTACTTTATTAATGTGTGTTTTATTATTGTTTCAGAGCAGCTGTATAGCCGATAGCAGTCCCGGTGCGTCTCTTCTGGACCATAGAACATCTCGAGACGCACGTATAGGGAGATTACGGTGACAAGTGAAATGACGTTACAGCAAAAACAATCTGATATCTAATAATATGACAGTTCATCTCGTATGTGTTATAAAATAGATGACATGTGCAATTCATCGTTTATAGATTATAAATACCTATATCTATTATTATTATATTTTAAATTCGTAGAGATTTTCAGTATTCACAGATACGTTTCTTTTATTATTAACATAATATTATTATTATCACAGACATTTTTACATAAAACTTTTATCACAGAATGCTTATAGTTGTTAGTGTAAGGCGTTTGTAAAAAGTGTATGCCATGAGCCGAGGAAGATGTGTGAAATGAGCACGTGACGCGGAGAAGTAACTTAACATAACTACTAAACGTATGTTTAGATTAAATTATATTTTAGAAACAAAAAGTATAAATAAAGTTATACGTAAATTCGGCCGTCGGAGGGGGAGGCCGACTGTGAAGTGATTTTAATAATAAAAGGGATTAGTTAAAATTTGGGAGTCATTGTTACACTGAAAAAGCGATGGCGATGGACGGAAGATCTCCCTCCGTGGAATGTTCTACTCGCCCTTCGCAGAATACAAAGACACAAATAATGAACTACAATATTCATAAGTTAGACGTAAAGGTTAGATAGGCACAGTACGTTATTCATATATTATTTACACACTTAATCTTCTTTGTGGTTACTAAATGTTTTCGCAACTCTCAAGTGAAGCAAAATGTCGTGTTGTCTCAGTAATTATTGAAGTTTTATATTATCTAAAATAACATTTCACTCAGTATATCCTATGTACTACCCTATCTAACAGTGTATTTCCTCACAGTTTGTGTTTGTTGTCACAGATTCCTACAGTATTGTGTTAAGTATAGAAACTACATTGCAATAAATATTTTATAAACACCGTATTATTTTTATTTGTACGTGATAGGGGGATCACACTATTTATTATTGATAAATTCCCGTATTGGTTAAACACCCACATATTTATTGTTGACCTTGCGTACCAAAATATTAAGGTCTTATTGTGAAAAGGGGCGCAAGTGCGATCTGCGGACTCTCGTTAAAATTAAAGTTTTATTAAAAAGTCTACGTGACAAACAGTACAAATTTTTAAAACTAAGGTCTACCATTTCTAGATTTTAAATGGAATGTAACAAGGTAAAACTTAAGGACAATTTAGGCTTATTCCTAGGATTCTATTTAAATTACTTTTGAAAAAAAAATCTATGTAAAGAAGTGATACCTACAGCAATCGTGAAAATAAATGTTTTGTATGATTAGATTTCACTAATTTAAAATAAATATTTTTGTTAAGTACGCAATATTCTATTTCATAGAAGATGGCTGCACTGAGGGGGGCTCCGCCTATCGCACTTGTTCTTTATCTGAAAGAAACAATAATTGATATAATATGGTTAAAATTAGGATTGATCGTAGAAGAAGACTTAAACTATGTATTATAATATTATAAACATTTATTATATTTCATGATTATGTAGAGCTGATGCATTACTTTATAGAAATACAAGTAAAGTACTTACTCTGAATAAATTCATCTCCAAGCAGAAACCGTACCTACGTGTATTTTAACAGTAGTTTAAATTTTATAAACAAATTGCTAACTGTTGTCCTAACTAACTTCTAAAGGTTGGATTTTGTTCATAACACGCTCAATGTTTTAAGAAAATGTGAATAAATAAAATAATTACAAAACTTTCAGTAAAAATAAGTGATACATTTGTTTGTTTCTTTTCCGAATTGATTTGTTTTCGTCCATGTAAAAAGTTAAATTATAATAAATTGCAGTGTTTGTAAGGACACGTATCAGCGTATTCTTCGAGGTCGTTATGTATTTATAGAATATCACAAACATTATACATAATTAAATACTATTATTTCTCGTTAATTGTTTCATTTTTATTTCTCCCCGCATTCCTTCCTCCTTTCTTTCAGCAGATTCCCAAGAATATCATTAATAATATTATTAGTAACCTATTAGTAGTGACCATCAGTGGTTATTATGATGGTCAACAGGTTATGTCACAAAGACAGGAAGGAAAATAATATATTTTAGAACCTGATTTCGGAAAATAAACCTTTCGTGTTGAGATTTTGGGTATTACTAACTGCATTAATTGGGAATCCACCGTTGCTTCCGAGAAAATCACATATAAATTTTACGAAAAGTTTTATTTTATACAAAAACTATTCACTTTAGATTATTTACACGTTTACATGTTTTCTTAAAGCGTCTCTCCAGGAGCGCTTCACAACTTAACTTATTACTTAACACGTTGACTTATAACTGACAACTTACATTTATTTATAATTAATGTCTTACAATCATGACTTATAGCTGTAAACAATATAAGTACTGGTACTTACGTAAGTACATCTAAGACTTATGACTTACAATTTTAAAACTTATAACTATTGACTTACAACTAATACACATTTAACTAACTCAGAATGTTAAAAATTCAAATGAAAAAATAATAAACGCTTTTTTAAACGTTTTTAGTAGGTATATCAAATTGGAAAATGCTTTCTATATTAACATTATTTTCACTTTATTTTAAGCAGTTTCATTAAAAATTGTTTACTTAACAGTTAATAACATATTTGTTCTTGCACATTTCCATGAAGTATTGTAAAAAATCCTATAATTAAAATTGAAAATCTTAAAAATGTTAACTATTCAACAATCCTAGAGGGAGATGGTTTTAGGTACTAGGTTTGCCGAGGTGCCTACGGCTCCGTAATCCAAGATACATTTTGTGAACATGCACAATAAATTATATAGACAAAGGACACTAACAAGGTATGTATTTTGTTCCTAGGTCTGTACAAACACTGTACAAACAGAAACAGCATGTCTAAGCATCGGTTGTACATCAATCTATGATATATACATTTTATGCTTTTAAGAGGACATAAATTTTATTACGTTGAACAGTTCTCCCTTATGCGTATATTTTATAAAAATATTGATATGTCCGAATCGAGGAGAAAATAAATTAGTAGAATTTATGCCAATTTGCACGGTAGGAAGTCACTAACCTGTTTTTTTATAACAGGGGACTGTCTGAATTGACTTACATAAATTAAAATGAACATTACAAAATTACACAAACAATCTATTCAGATACTATACAGAATGACCAACCTAACTGTGGAACAGCTGCTCTAGTACTAGTTCTATTACTGAAATAGATACACAACACAGAAGGGTGTTAGTATGTTCATTGAAAGGCCAGAAAAGTAGTAAATAAAGAAAAAATAAAAGTTTAAACGTTACTTAATAGACTTAAGAAACAACCTACTGAAACTTAAGAAGAAATTGTATTACTTAAACTACTTTTACTAAAGTACCTGTAAAAATAATGGTTCATCCAATGTGTAAGTATCTATCCCAAGTAAATAAATGTGAAAGTGTGTTTGTTTGTTCTTCTTTCACGTCCGATCGTAGTATCTTTTTTTTGGATTAGGATAGTTGAAGAACTAAAAAGTGATTTAGAAAACTTTTCATTCAGGAAAATCTTTTAATACCCTTGAGAAAATTCTTTGTACGGTAATTTCTTCCTATTACCACGCAAGCTAAGCCACGGGTAAAATTTAGTAATATCTAATAATAATTGGATAATTTGTAGAGAGCCGTTTTTTTGAGAAATCACCTGAAGGACGCCGTACAATTTATTACGATTTCTTAGATTTTATTATTTAAAAACAAAACGTTTTTCTGTAAACACATTTCTATTAAAAAGTTTATGCTAGAAGAAGATACGACTTTGCACGCGGAGGACCCTATATTTAAAATACTGGATATTGCATTCTTTTATAATTCCTACCCACCTACTGATATTACATTTATGGAAAAATTTGTGGCTAAAATAGGGTTGTTATTTATTTTGAAATACTGAAGAATTTAGGACTCGTCAGGATTGGAAAATATTACGAAATTACCATAAAAAGTTAACCAGTTCGTATATGCTTACATTTTTACCCGATTGGCTATTTACAATTTCACGGACTGTAAAGATGAAAGCTTACGTATACGGCTGTCTGAAAAGGTGAGTTTTAAGTTTAGCTCTAAATTTCGCCAAATCTGTGATCATTCTTATTAATGAGGCAGTTCATACCAGGCTTTAGATCCTGGCACTTCGAAAGCACACTCACCCATTTTAGTATCTGGCGTGCCCTTTGGTTCCTTCAACTTTCCGATAGCTGATGATGCTGCTGACCTGATGGATGAAGGTGGAGAATTAGAATTTTCTGGACAGTACAAAATCATTAAATTAGTACAAAGAACAAAATAGACACAGTCAATAATAGAATAAGGGACATGTTATAATAAATTTATTTGAGTAGGCTATAAGAAAACACAGCATGGAAACCATAGAGTAAGGAATGTCTGTGATAGAAACACACATTGCTTTGGAGAAAACCGATCATTAAAACAACGAAGGTAACTTTTAATATTAACAGATTAAAAAAAAAGTATATTTTGTTCTTAAAACTAATTTCAATAAAGTAATTTATTGTTAACGAAACTAACCAACTCAATGGCGAAAACATTTCTCGTATTTGAATTTGGGAGTGCTATTATATAATAAGGTACATAAATTATATTATTTGAAGTAAGAAAAACTTAACTTACAGAGCATGATAAAAATCTAAATAATGAACTAAATAACATAACTTTTAGAACATAACATAAATAAAGGTAAGAATATAGATGTTACTGAAAGAAAAAAAATATTATTACCATTACTGAATAGGTAGGTGGTAAGTACATAGAGTTGGTTCCATCATTGATATTTGGAATGGAAGAGCTGATAATATTGTAAGAGTAGGAACGTAATAATACGATGCAACAATAAGTGCATACAAATAACACGATACATTTTTATTTCAGTTCGAAAGATACAATATTTCAAGAGGATGTGTTCAAGAAATATATATTTAAAAAATTTAATTAATGATAAATTAAATAATGAAATAATGCTAGAAGGTACATATTATAATTTCCACTTGAATAATTACTAGTAACAGGCATATGTAGTCAAAAGATATGTAAACTTCGTTCTACAAAAAATTATTATTTTTTTTTTATTCACGAAAAGATACATAAATAAGAATACATTTTATACAATAATTAATAACACATAATATATGTATTCGATTTACCCCCATAAATAAGCAGGGCTTGTGTGTATAATTATATTGGATTGGTCTCTAGCAGTTGTTTGATTTGGAATTTAAAAGCTAGAATTTCTTCAGATTTGTTTTTTTATTTTAAAGTAAAACTTCTTTACGCACGCTTGACTTGGAGAGTGCGTGACAAGAGCGTTTCGAAAAGTGTGATCGGGCGAGGCGAACAGAAGTAGAGAGGGAGATATAAGTTAGTGAAGATATAGAAAGAGAGAGAGTTACGTTTCGTATATTACTGTAGGGGCAAGAGAGAGAGGTGCGAGCACACATTTTCTTTCTCTCTTTCTCTCATAGCCAGTTACGTTTCGTATATCTAAGACATAGTACAAGCCTATTGTCTATATCACACTGCAGGAGCAATAGAGAGCAGTGCTCGCACACATTTTCTTTCTCTCTTCTTTTATAAGTTAGTGAAGTTTTGTGATCAAAAGTCCCAACTGCTCCCGTCTGATTTACCTTTACTGATAACTACAGGGTCGTCTGCATACAATATGATATCTCCAACTATGGTAAGAGTGAACATTTGATTTACATAATTTAATAAAAAGCATTGGACCGATGACAGTTCCTTGTGGTACGCCAACTGATGAGGTTTTGGGTTCACTTAGGGACTTAGGGTACCTATGATTTATTTTGACATATTGAAATCACTCTTTTAGATAATTTTGGATCCGTGATAGCACTATCGGTTTGGAATGTAATATGCTATCAAATGCCTTGCAGAGATCAATTGAGATAATATGACACTTTTCTCCGTTATCTAACATTTGCATTATTGTTGATTTTAATTTAGCAATCGCATCCTGGGTGCTGAGATTGTCCCTAAATCCAAACTGGCTTGGGCTCATTATATTCTTTTCCTTTATGTAGTGGTTGAGTCGATTTTTAATATTTTTTTCGTATTTTGCTATGTTTGATGTGAGTGCTATGGGACGATGGTTTACAATATTTTTTTTCGTCACCAGATTTAAAAACAGGGGTGACAATAGTCTCCTTATAGTTATTCGGGAATACACCCTTCTTTAAACTGACATTTATTATATGAGTTGAGTAGGAACGACGTTATTGCAGAGAGACTCTGTAAATTTAAATGTATCATCATCACTATCAGAATAATGCAAACCTAAGATTAAAACACAAAAAACCTTTGCTATGCAGGTAAACTTAATGCATTAGGAAATCGATAAAATGAAAAAAAAAAATCATTGTGTTTGTACATTTGATCATTTATTAAAATTAATATACAGAACTCCTTTTGAGTGAAATGTTTTTTTTTTAAAATAATTTATTATAATTAAATAAATATTTAAGGTACTGCGTACATAATAATATTATCAAAATTAAAAACTATAAAAGTACTAATATCTACTCTGATGTATGGCAGTGAGGCATGGAACTGGAAGAGTAAGTATGAAAGAATTCTTTATAAATCAAAATAAATATATTAAAGTATTTTTTAAGTATAAAAATTTTTAACTAAAATTATTGACAACGAAAAAAAAAGAAAACACGTAAATATTTTATTGGAAAAATCTTTTATATCGTTTTGTCGTCATTCTCATTTTGTCATTCCAGGATAAAATAATTATAAATTTTTTAATTTAAATATTCATAGGTTTAATTTTTTTCAAATTTCGATTCAAAAATTTGGTTTCATAAAGGTGTACATTTTTCTTCTTTTGTGGTTAACTTTTAAATTTGAATTTAAATGGTGATGTTTTCTCTTTCCAATAACGTTTACACCATATTTCTCGCTACGATAGTAAGAGAGACAAAACATTTCTATAAGACCTATATGACTTGTTCCAAAAAGCGAACAAATTAGCCAGATATGTAGATATATATTTAAATGTCTTTTCGGATTCACCGGGACATTCGTAATCGAGGGCTACGTTCAACCATATTATTTTTTCGACATCCGCATCGAAATCATCCGTGTCCGAGGCAAATTGATTCCATAATGTATCACAGAAATGTTTCGGAAACGGATATTTCGATTAATGCCCAATATAAACGTATGTAATATACATACTTACATGTTATGTTTATTACAGAATTTTGTAAATGTGGAATTTTTTTTTTTTTTTGTGGAAATTTAACAACATTATCTTAATATAATAGCTTATATTTTGAAGTGAAAATAAAAACAGAAGTGTTGTTAAACAAAAAAAACAATACAATTGTTCAGTTCACACGCGGTAGAATTGAAACCTTCAGAAAACTAAAGTAGAGAGTGTGAAGGCTACAAAGCATCGCACAAAGAAGAGACCGATTATTCTATTTCATTCTCTTGAAAATGAGATAGAAATCCTAAGGGTGTATGTGTTTGTCTCAAATCACAACAGTGCTAAAGAAATCTACGGCTAAGTAGTAAATTCATATACTACAGCTATTCAGATGTGGTCTTAAACACGACTAAAGTAATTTTCAAGTAAAGTTTAGATTCTGAATTGTAGTTTTTACCATGGCGATAATGAGAGTAGGTACCTATCACATAATATAAAACACAACAAAACAATTAAAATTTGTTAAACCATTTCGAACCTACGACCTCTGGATTCGCAGCAAAGGATCGTTGAAAAAATTTCGGATCAAATTTTACAGTGCGAATAAAATGGTCAGTTCCTAATTTATGTTCTGAAAACCACTAAAAGTCATTGTAGATGAGAAGAATAATATATTTTTTTCTTCTATTTTTTATGTGAACATCGCATAAGAGTCCTAACACCACCAACGGCGAGGAGCCAATGAAACTATGGCAACTCCAATTGGGTTATGAAGGCAGTTTGGAGGGGAAGGAGATGGGGAAGAGGAAGTTGCAGTTGAATTACCTGGTTATTCAGATCTAATCACCAAACACTGCTAAAGCCATTTCAAGCAACGTTTTTAATTCTGAATGGTTGTCCTGCACCAGGGCGATACTGAGAGTATTTTCTATTAGAACTTGCCGCAAATATACTTATATTATTTTTAAGTAATTAAATTGTGAAATAACACAATTCCATCACATAAAATTTTCTTGCGCACGACTTTCCGCGACCTACTGATGGCTTGTTGAAAGCTTAGCCCCCCGATCACAGAGGCCGTCACTTTGCTCTATTTTTTAACGTCATTTTTATTAAATGAGAACAAATTATAATATAAAATTTTTGAAGATAATATTAGCGAAACTCAATCGAAAATCTGAAACAGAAACATCAGAAAAATAAACGGTCACATCTGGGACTCGAACCCAGGTCCTTCGACATTCCGGTCTACCAACTGACCTAATGTGTCCCTATCCGATTCGGTCATTTTTAACTGCATCATACTTCTCATAGACTAAGAACTACCAATATTATCTTCATTTTCTTAATGCAATTATTTTATAAAAAAAACTCTCTTTTTATAACTTTTGAAGGTTATTCCAATCAATATAATATATCATTGAAGAAGAAGATAACAATAATAATCTAAACAAAATTATGAAAGGGAACAAGACACAGAAAAACATAAAAAGATAAAGGTACCCTCCCATATATCCGGGGCGTACGTTTACCAATTTCGGAAAGGTGACGCATGGTGGGATGACGAGATCAAAGCATTGGTTTCAGAGAAGAAAAAAGCATGGTTATGTCTGATAGCGGCTGGCACCGCTTCTAGCGAAGAGAGAGATAGAGCGAAAGAAGTATATAAGGGATGCAAGAAAAGAGTAAGTGTTGGAGTGAAAGAACGAAAGAAACGTCTGGAAGAGGAAGAGGGAATAAAAATGACAAAACACTTCCAAGAAAACATTAAACTGTTTTGGAAGGAGGTCAAAAGGTCCCGAAGTGGTTCAGAGAACGGAAGTGTGAAAGTGATAAAATCGAAAGATGGAAGAATGTTGACGAATGAGGAAGAAATAAAAGAGAGATGGATGAAATATTTTGAGGAAGTCTTCGAAAGCAACCGGGGTGACAGTGAGACCAGTGGTGAATCGGGTATGAACGATGACGGAGTGAATATTACTAAAATCAGCGTGGATGAAATTAAGAAATCAATAAAATGCATGAAGAATGGTAAGGCTGTTGGTTTCGACAATATTGCTGCCGAATACTTTAAAGGAGATAGCCATATTATTCTTACATGGTTGTGCAAACTTTTTAATCAGTGTCTAGAGGAGAGTTACACGCCATTAGATTGGAGAAGGGCTGTAATCATGCCATTATACAAAGGTAAAGGGTCGCATATGGAATGTGGGAATCATAGGGCTATTAGCCTGCTAAGTTCAGTCGGTAAGCTGTACGGAAGAATATTGATTGAAAGGGTAAGAATGGAAACAAAGGATAAAATATGGGATGTGCAAGGTGCCTTTATGAGTGGAAAAGGATGCATGGACCAGATTTTCTCCTTGCGTATGCTCACTGAGAAGTTTCTGGCGAAAAACCAGAAACTTTTCTGCGCCTTTGTAGACCTACAAAAAGCATACGACCGAGTCGATAGGAAAAAGCTTTGGAAGGTGTTGTCCAAGTATGGAGTGAATACAAATCTCATACAGGCAATTGCGTCTCTGTACGAGGGAAGCGTTGCATGTGTTAGGGTGAACGGTGGTTTTACGGGGTGGTTTGACATCACAAAAGGTGTTAAGCAAGGCTGTGTAATGTCACCATGGTTATTCAATCTGTACATGGATAATTGTATGCAAGAATTGAAAGAAGTGGGATTGGGCGCGAAATTGAGTAATCTGAAAGTATGTTGCCTGTTGTATGCTGATGATGCGGTGCTGATTTCTAACACTATGGAAGATCTACAGTCTCTCGTATCTAGGATGAACGAAGTATGTATGAAGAATGAGTTAATGATGAATGTAAGTAAGTCTAAAGTCATGGTGTTTGAAAGAGAGAGTACGAAAACAGTATGCAATATAGTTGTGAATGATGAATACTTGGAGCAGGTGGATGAGTTTGTGTATCTGGGTAGTATGTTTACGAGAGATGGGAAGGCTGATAGGGATATTGAAAGAAGGGTGAATGCTGGTAACTCCATTAACGGAGGACTGAATGCCGTTGGCGCTAATAAAAAACTGTCAAAAGAAGCGAAACTAGCAGTCCACAATGGAGTCCTGGTACCTACCCTGATGTATGGCAGTGAGGCATGGAACTGGCAGAGGAAGGATGAAAGTAAACTGAATGCTGTTGAAATGAGATCCCTGAGGCGTATGTGTGGTAAAACAATGTATGATCGTGTGAGAAATGTGGATATCCGCAAAGAATGTAAGGCTGATGTATGCATAATGAGTAAGATTAAGAAAGGGACCCTCAGATGGTTTGGGCATGTAGAGCGAATGAACGAAGAAAGCAGTGTAAGAAGAATATACGACGCAAATGTGAATGGTAGAAGAAGTCGTGGACGTCCGAGGAAGACATGGCACGATCAAGTAAATCAGATACTTGAGTCGGGCCATGTCAAAAGTCAGAATAATAGAAGAGAATGTATGAGACGATGTATGAATGTGAGTGAGGCAAAGAGTGTGTGCCAAGACCGAGTTGTTTGGCGGTCCGTCCTCTCTGCCTACCCCTGCGGGGAAACGGCGTGATGGTTAGTTAGTTAGTTAGTTAGTCATTCCAATTTCAGAATTAACAATATTACCTTCAACTATTTTTTTTCGGTATTATAGGTAACTACGATTTTTATTGGAAACGATCATTCTAAGAATTGTTTTGTAACGTAGATAGCGTCATGGATAAATTTATCCGATTTTATTTAATAAATGAAAACAAATCACTTTGTGAACACCACTTATTACTAAAAAAACGATTGTGTTTTAGACCACACGAATGAAGTAAAACTTCACTTACTTATAAAAGAAGAGAGAAAGAAAATGTGCGCCCGCACTGCTCTCTCTTGCTCCTACGGTGATACAGACAATAGGCCTGCACTATGTCTTATAATATAAGAAACGTAACTGGCTATGAGAGAAAGAGGGAAATAAAATGTGTACTCGCACCTCTCTCTCTTGCCCCTACTGTAAAATACGAAACATAACACTCTCTCTTTCTATCTTCACTTACTTACATCTCCCTCTCAACTTCCGTTCGCCTCGCCCGATCACACTTTTCGTTAAGCTCTCGTCACGCTTTCACCAGCTTACTCCCAAATTCAAGCGTAAGTAAAGAAGTTATACTTCAATAATAATACAAAGTGATTGGTTTAAATTTAATTTGAATAATGTATTGCTTTCGCCGAAAACGTGTTGTGTTCTACATTCTATGCCTTCCCATCGGATCCTATGGATCGTGTGCAAGATTTCGAAAAATCCTCCCAGCTCCCCCAACGTTTTCACCCCCCCTTCCCCCCCCCCCTTACCCGGTCGAGAGGTTCTCAATTCCCGGCCAGTGGCGCCGGTGGACCCATTGTAAGCAAATTAGGCAGACTTATAAGGATATAAGGACGAGCGGTGAGGGGCGGGGAGGGCGGTCGGGCATTCCGACGCCACTGGGCGGGAGGCGCGGGGCAGTTCAAGCCGGGAACTTTAAGGGTTTCATAAGGAAAGTTTTGCACTTAATACTTGATGACCCTCAAATACCCCTATTTCCTCGTTTGAATTATGGACGCACCTGAAAGGAGAATTGCACCTACCCGTTTTGAATAGATAGTTATGTTGGGTTATTTGTATTAAACACTCTTAGTCGGCCTCCGGGTTCGCCTTACCCGGCTCTCGACTAGCAAGCTAGAGGTCACGGGTTCAAATCTGAAATATATTTGATTTGGTTAATTTGATTTCTTTTACAGTTTACTCATATACAATGGTATACAGCATAGTTGTGGCACATTCTCAGCATCGTCCTGATGTAAGACCTTTCAGAATTGAAATGTTGCTTGAAATGGCTTTGGCCGTGTATGGTGACCATTTCTGAAAAGCCAGGTACCTCCCCAGCTCCCTCTTCCCCATCTCCATAACAATCATCCTCACAACATACCTACCCCAATTGGTTATGGCTAGGTTTTTTCATTTTATTTTATTTTATTTTTTATTATGGGAAGACATAGATATATCAGGACTGCGAGCTTGGGTCCCAACTGCTCAACATGTCATGATATGGCATCCCCAATTGGGGTATGTTGTGGTGCTAACGGTTATGGGAGGGGAATGAGATCGGAAAGAGGAATGTGGGGAAGTATCTGGCTTTTCAGTTCTGATCACCAAAAGTTCCGGCTGAAGCCATTTCAAGCAACCTTTCCATTCTGGTGGTATTTTAAAACCCGGATTAATTATAAGGCAACGGGAGATGATTGGAACAAGGAGGTTTTAATATATTATGACAAAAAACATTACAACATTAGGAACTTAGCCGTAGCAATAGAAATAAAAAAATGAGTTTGTGCAATTCATACGCGGTAGAAGTGAAATCTTCAGAAAACCAAAATGGAGTGAGTGGGAAGACAACGAAGCACTGAAAAGAGGAGATGGATTATATCCCATGGATGTAAGCGTTTGTCTCTTTATGGTGTCGTCATTTTTCGATTCATCGAGTTTCAAATCACAACGGTGTTAAAGAAGTTTTCACTTTAAACTCTTCTTGCCTCAGGAAGGTTTGTTTCAACGAGGTTATTATTACAAAAGAAAAATCCATGTTGGTAGAAAAATCTATAAATCCTATAAAAAGATCAGTGCTGATTATTTGTAGCTTATATTTTAAAACATATTTTCAATTTGGGAGGCAAGTATGGGTATGGGAACAATAATGGATAACCAACACTCTCTGCCAACACCACCACCCCAAGTGGTTTGCTACTTTCTTTGGCGACTTAGCACAGGGGGGGGGGGGGGTTGTCCGGGTTCACGGGGTTAGGTAGAATTAGACTCTAAAACTTAAACCGGTCTCTCTCGACCCATCGCATTGCACACAGCGTGTGAGGAATGCTTTGATATGTTCGTCACTCCTGGACGCATTGACTCGCAGATTTATACCCATTCCTAATACCCTTTTCCATCCCAAAACTTTGAAACGCAGTATCCCCAAAGATGACATGGGTCCTGAAGGTAATTATTTTTCTTAGGGCCTCCTATATGGAGCTGATGTAAAATTATATTATATATTCCGATGGCCTTTAAGATAGATTTATGTGACGGATTTTTTTCTTAAAAATATTTCATTGTTGTAAATAAATAAATCATAAATGCAAAAAATGTGGTTTCAATAGTTATTTTAAAAACTGAACTGCATAAATTATTATAAAAAATACTGTCATAATACTGAAAAACTATCACACTTTGCTAATACTAATTAGGAAGTGATATTTATTACAGTTGATACCCTGATAGTTGCTCCCCCTAAATATTTATTATTTACCAATTTTAAACCTAAAATCGATTTCATAAATATCTTTAGGAATAATTTGGTATGGATATCAAACGAATTTATTAATGTGTTGATTTTTGTACTTCTCCGCAGTTTTGGGTGGTAGAATTTTTGAAGTAAAACTTCTTTACGCACGCTTGACTTTGGGAGTAAGCTGGTGAATGCGTGACGAGAGCGTTACGAAAAGTGTGATCGGGCGAGGCGAACGAAAGTTGAGAGGGAGATATAAGTTAGTGAACATAGAAAGAGAGAGAGTTACGTTACGTATTTACTGTAGGGGCAAAAGAGAGACATTTTATTTCTCTCTTTCTCTCATTGCCAGTTACGTTTCGTATATCTAAGACACAGTGCAAGCCTATTATCTGTATCATACTGTAGGAGCAAGAGAGAGCAGTGCACGCGCACATTTTCTTTCTCTCTTCTTTTATAAGTTAGTGAAGTTTTACTTCAGTCGTTGTGTTGTCGAAAGCACACTCGTTTTTTTTAAGGAAAGATATGGGGAAGTGGACGATGGGGAAGATACACCGTATACCACTATTTTCTCTAAACTGACTGCGTATTGTATATAAGTATTCCGGGAGGCCAACTATTGGGGGATCAACTGTCAATCAAGATTTTAACTCCAAGATTCAATCAAGGTTTCAACCCCACGAGTATTATTATTTTCTTTTTAATTTTAATAAAAATAATCGCGTGGATAATCCTGTTTTTTATTTCAATTTTATTTGTAAATAATTGTGCAATATTCCTGTGTCGGCCACGAGCCATAACTTACAAGTCCATGGTTAGACAAAGCTGTATGGAGATTCAGTTTACTGCTACAAAATGCTATTGGCTAACCAATAAAAGGAGCATTAATAACGCAGGCTAATTCAGGCTAAGACTCCGCAAGAGCCTTCGTACTCTTTTGTCATCGGCTTAAATGGGACAATTTATAGAGTTCAACAAACTAGCCGGCCAATTTCACCGGCAATATTATTATTATTTATGGCACTGTGGTTTGTCCTCGTGTTTAACTTAATGCTACCGATGGAGAAGATTTATTCAATCCCAATGAAAATAACAATAATTGTTGGCTTAACATTTTCATTCATTAGTATACATACTTATGATAAGGAAATTAGTTATTTTCAAGGGAATAATATTAAGCTAAATCTAATTCTTACGTGGAATATTAAATTACTATAATAATGAACCTGTTCAACAAATTTTATGAAAGGCTTGTGATCTGTCAAGAATAAATACATTTTCACATGTAGCAAACATTTTGTGGGCCTACGTAATTATAATATTTACAATAAAATAACTTTGTTCGAATACCACATTATTACACATCTTTAACCAACCTTTTTCGGTTCAGCCTAAATTAGGGGTGTAAAAAATATATTAAATAAATTGCTGAGTATTTTTAGATTAAGATTACTGCAGTTTGATTCTCTTGATTAACATTTTTGGTTTCTTATAAAATTATTCACAAACTAAACTAATATCCACTTTTGCGCTAAAATCGACTAAGTTTTCTAAAGCGATTGCTATGCCAATAGGCCACTTGCATGGATTTCATAACGAATTGGAAAAAATCGTGTGGATAGATTTTTCAACTAAGATTACGAAAATGTTTTTTTAGAAATGTATAGTTTTTTTATTTTTAAATAAATAAATCCATTATTTGAGCTCGTGACGTCACTACATGAAAATGTCCCGTCTCCGATTATGTTCCCTTAATTTTGTAAAATTCCACACCAATTTTTTTTATATGGCAACACTTTGATTTCCGGCGAATTTTTGAATTTGCGTTTAACGTTCACTAGATTTATTGTTTGTTCTATGCGAACTTATCCTTTGGTTTGATTTTTTGATAAAGATGGCGGTTTTTTTACAGATGTTACGAAGAGAACCCCGTACAATTTATTGCTATTCGTATGGAAAACGTCCTTTTTTAAAATGATTTTCGGCTATGTAATTATCGTTTTTTCGCACCCATAAAATTATGTCCCGTCTTTCCGGTTTATAAAAAATAGTCTGATTTTTGGGATCGAAATTTTCAAAAAATCGCCAGGGTTTCAAAAATACGATTAAAAAAAAACGGTATGTCTAAGAATATTTTCCTAAACTGGAAAAAAATTTAAAAAAATGTGATGCAAGTGGCCTAACATAACATAACCTAACATAACCACACCTATATTTGTGGTTATGTTAGGCATACTAACAATAAAAACATTTTCGGTTTGTATATTTCTTTTCCACAATTATTCAGTACCTACCTACAAGTTAGTATCAAAATAATTAAAATATTCATAAAGTAAAATTATCGAACTTGCTGAACAAAAAATGTTGGAAAAATGTGATCTTTTATGAGAACCGTGTTGGCTTTCGCCATCTAGCGACAAAAATATAAACAAACGTCTATTGAACACCACGCCTTAGCTGCGAAGATTTAATTACTGCTGTTGACAACTGTTATCAACATTAACTCTATACAGAAAGCCCTGAGGAAAATTATTTCCTACAAGGCCTATGCCAAGACGCTGTGTGGAGGGTCTTTTTGGCGAGTTGGGATGTTGAAGAGACCTTTAGTAAGCAGGAAACAGCTGAGCTGTTGAACTCAAGAACGAGGCGTAGTAACGACCCATTCTCATGTGACAAATATCA
Organism: Limnephilus lunatus; assembly: GCA_917563855.2. NCBI lineage: Eukaryota > Metazoa > Arthropoda > Insecta > Trichoptera > Limnephilidae > Limnephilus > Limnephilus lunatus. The sequence goes on from OU830604.1 coordinate 3,110,821, forward strand.
ACCGTGTACATATTTTGGCATGCAGGTGCCGAGGGGATCAATGAAGCTAGTTCCATTGATATACCAGTAGAAAATAAATAGCATTCCCACCCGACGCCTGTGTTCTAAAGATTACAATCCGCTTAGTTAAGATAGAAGTACCAGACATGTTAATATTAGACGTAATCAGACTTTTTTTTATTTCATAATTTTTTTTATTTTTTTTAAAGAAAGACCAACATTCCCGGCCTACGATTAACCCGAAAATATTTGAAAATCTCCAACTACTACCACATTAAGCCGAAAATGTTGCTTGAGTCGTGATGGAGGACTTAGCCAGCCAAGGAATCGAACATGATTGGGTCTTTGAAACATTAAATACGACGAGATGCTTTTACCCCAAAAGATATTTGTTTTTAATCCTTTATTATTTGTATTAATTAATAATATTATAAAGGCGAAAGTTTGTACGGATGTATGTTTGTTACTCTTTCACGCAAAAACTGCCGAATGGTTTTAATAAAACTTTACAATATAGCTCATACATCAGAATAGGCTATAAGCTATAGCTTAGAGCTCTGGAATTATGAAATTTGTATACAAAAATTGCAATAGGTGGCAAGTGAGCTGTTTGAAAAACGAATGTGTGGGGTATGGAGGGGGGGCGAGGGGGAAGTACGGGGGAGGTGAGAGTGGGCGGGGGCTGAGTGGAGTGGGGATAGGGAAGGTGGAGGAGGTGCTGTGGGAACCCACTAATACTATGCGAGCGAAGCCGGGGGCAAAAGCTAGTCTGAAATAAAACAATGTTTTTACCAGAAACATTACCACATTTTACAGAATATATCATTAAATGTCATTAATAAATCCACCCTCTCAGAAAAAATTCTGAATACTGACGCTAAGTTGGGAATAGGTGCCTGCCAAAATGTGTTGTCCAAATAGCCCAAATAGCTGCGATTCCGAAGCACCGTTCATAAAACCATCCCTCATACAATTATTCTCCCATAATAGCGATCGCAGTCAAGCATTTCGAGAGATTTATCTTCATGGGGGGCTGCAGCGGTGGCGAAGTATAAATACCCAGGTTGTATCTCACGCAGAAGATCCAACGGAGGTCGTAATTAAATACTTAAAGTAGATTATGTAGTTTTAGGAACCTGGCCTTCGTACTTTGTACAGGAAGTAAGCATTTGAACCAAGTCTAGGACGTTGCTGATTCACTTTTGAACAAAGTATATATTTACTTCCATCCACAGTATTAAAAAAAATTAAGAATTAATCAAGTATTTTTTAAATGTAAGTACATATGTTAGTTGTATAATATAATTCTACAATCTTAATTCTAACTACAAACCAGATCCACCGGTTCATCGATCAGAGATACGAAACTATTCTGTTTTTGATTTTTATTAACGATATTGGTTCAGTCATCACACACTCGCTGTATTTACTATTTGCAGATGACTTGAAACTATATCGATCAATAAAAAATATTCTTGACTGTATTCTCCTTCAACGTGACATTGACTGCGTCTCAAACTGGGCCAAAATAAATGGCTTGAACTTCAGTACACCCAAGTGCAATATCGTCTCGTATATAAGATCAAAGAAACCGCATGTATTTCAATATACAATTAATGAAATTATTCTCCAACACCTTAACCAAATCAAAGATCTAGGAATTATTTACGACAGCAAACTAATTTTTCACTAACACATCGATGATTTAATAAGCAGAGCATACAGGCTTCTCGGCTTCGTAATCAGAAACTCATATCCGTTTCGTAACACAAAAACACTGACGTTATTATATAACACACTAGTCCTGAGTGTACTTGAGTCAAATTCGATCATCTGGGCCCCACACGAATTAACATACACTTTACGCATTGAAAGAGTCCATAAGAAATTTTTAAGGTTTTTATTCTCGCGGCTCTATGGACGTTACCCTTGGCTTTACCCATCGATTTATATATTAGGCATGACCAATTACCACTCCCTAGAGACACGTAGAGGTATTGCTTTGCTTAAATATTTTTTTCAACTAATTAACGGTCACTTATCTAATAATGAGATACTGGCCCAATTAAATTTTTTTGTACCAGAGTCTCACTCTCGAGGACGTCATCACAACCTCCTATATGGTAGAGCAAGCCGCACTAATTTATTTATGAACTCTCCTGTGGGGAGAGCTACGTGCTTTTTGAATGAAGTGGATAAAAAAATAGATTTATTTTTTGTGTCCTATAGGGCATTTGTAAGATTTTTGGCATTGCATATATACTGCATAAATGGTACAATTATAACGTCTTAGGCTATATTGCCTGTAATTTGTTATAAATATATGTACAAATTATATAAATAAAATAAAATAAAAAATAAATAAATAAATATGTACAATGATTTGACCAATGAACGCGATGCTGCTGTGAAAATGTATCTACAGGCAGAAAATTGTAATTATAGCAAATTGTAAATATGTATGTCATTAAACTAACTTATCCTACTTAAACAATTTTTATCATCATTCTTAATGACCTTTCTGAGGTGGTTTTGAGTTGGTTTCAATCTGATTTGGCCGGTCACCGTAGTTTTAAGTCAGCTCGTATATTGGTCTTAGATGTAAGTCGCTAGTTATAATTATTATAAATCTTAGTTGAACAAATTTTATGATTTATGTATTTGTACAGCGCTCTTGAGGTAATTTTTCACGAAAACAGCTCTTTATAAATCAGCCAAATATTGTAAATATAAAAATAAAATTACAATGTGTGGTAAACCAAACGTTTGCATGACCGTGTGAAAAATTTTGAGAGTAGCAAAGAATGCAAGTTTTTTTTACAAAAGCTCCACACAGGAAGCCCAGAGGAAAATAATTTCCTTCAGAGCCTATGTCATCTTTGGAGATGCTGGAGGGTCAGGATGTGTGGGGGGTCTTTTTAAAGAAATGAAGGAGAAGATGTTCTGGGAAGGAAAAAGTTGTGAGGGGTGGGGGTCAGTGGGTCTAAGAATGACGGACGCTTGAATCCGTCCTTCACACTGCGGTGCAAGACTATCTTCCAGTCTTAGTATTTACCTAGTATTACCTTGGTGTAAGACAACCACTCAGAATTGAAACTTGAAATTTTTGACCAGATCTTAATAGCTAGGTACTTTCCCACCTTCCTCTGATCCATCTCCTTCCGCTCCCTTCAGCCTCACAACATACCCCAAGTGTGGGCGCCATAGTCTCACTGGCTCGGTTAGGTCTAGTTGGGACGGCTTATTTTCTCAAATCAGAATCATTATTCTTGAAATTATATCTCTGCATGTTTTTTAAAGAACATAGTAGGGACTCCCCAGATATCCCGTATAGTATGTTGTTCTTACATAATTTGACACATCTCTGGTTGTACATTTTCGGTCGCCAAAAAAACCATCTAAGGCCAATCTAAGCAACGCTAACGCACGATGACATTGTAAAGTTTTGTTCAGTTATTAATTTGTTTAACCCCTCGGGCTAAATTGTTCGCTCTCGAGAACAATTATTTTTGTCTCCCTTACTATCATAGTGAGAAATATGATCTAAACTATGTTAGAAAGAGAAAACAACACGCTTTATATTCACATTAACCAGAAAACAAATAAAATGAATACCTTCATAAAACCAAAAATCTTACCGCAATTTGAAAAAAAAAAAAAATTATAATTATTTTTATATTAAACGACGGCAAAAGTGTGGTAACGATAACATTTATAATATTTTTCTAATAAAACACGTTTTTTTTTCATTATCATAAATTTTAGTTAGAAAATCGTAAGGTAAGCCAATTTAAAACTTTTTTTATGTTTGCATTAAAAATTTAATATTTAAAAAAACGAGTGTTCTTTAGACCACATGACTGAGGCAAAACTTCACTAACTTATAAAAAAAAGAGAGAAAGAAAATGTGTGCTCGCACCTCTCTCTCTTGCCCCTACAGTAATATATGAAACGTAACTCTCTCTCTCTCTTTCTATCTTCACTAACTTATATCTCCCTCTCAACTTCCGTTCGCCTCGTCCGATCACACTTTTCGTAACGCTCTCATCACGAATTCACCAGCTTACTCCCCAAGTCAATCGTGCGTAAAGAAGTTTTACTTAAAAAATATACAATAATTTTTAATAATAAAATCTGAAAGCTTGCTTCATCACATTTCAAAAACAGTGTTTAGTTTTTGGATGTGTTAAGAAATATTCCATTCATTTGGATTTTATTGCAAAGCGGAAATATTCTGATCTTCTGACTGAATAATTCTGAGGAGCTAAAAACAATTATGTGTCTAGGTAATCATTGAAGACAATAATATCCATTTAAGACTGTAATAACTACTCTCAAATGAAAAGTGTGTTACATTCGTCTTAGTATCTTCTACGATTGTATATTAAAAATATACAACATTAACCAAGACTCTCAATCGATAAATGTAACACAGAATAACACAAAAAAATCGAATTCACCTGGGAATTGAGAGGATTGATATTATGTCAATGATTAAATATTTCAATTTAAGGTTTAACTGAATAAGAAATTCCATTATGAATAAATTGAACTAAACTTGCAAAAAGCCTACACATGTCGCGTACTAAAATTGAAATGGATGTATTTATCCAAGACACTACTAAGAATTGCAATTTAATTGGGGTAGAATCTTGCAATCATACATACAGATAGAAGCCAAAAAATGCGTCAAAAAATGAATATAATGTTGATAGTTCTTAGCCGAAGTACGACACAGTTTTTTTTATTTTAATATAAAATACGAGTTACATTATGTATAAATACATATTTTATAGAATATTTTAATAAAGGTCGTTTTTGGTCGTGTATACCTCATCAGAAAAGAGGAGCTCTTGTGCCTGATAACTTGATACCCTCTAATTCTCTAATACAACCACCAGTCACCACTCTATTAACTTCCTTTTTTTTCTCTTTTAATTTTTTGTTATGCATATTTTTATTACTACACCTCAACCTAACCAATCCCCCCCCATCCTACCACCTCCCTATTCCCCCTAAATAACTTGTCTCTTGAAACGTAATATTTTTCTTTAGTAAATACTAGCTGTTTCCCGGCATGCGTTGCAATGCCATATTTAAATAAATAAAATGTTACTCCCGTGCGTACATTCCCGTGCGTTAACCTCCAGCGTTCCACTTCCACCTTCCCCGCCACCGCTCTCCCGCTCCCCCGTCCCGCCAACCCCCCTGGCACTTCATTTCTTGACTCCTCTCCCGCCCGGCCCGTAGCAGAAACTTTTTTCTAATACTAACATTTTTAAACTCGTGATATCTTTCTAATTAAATATCCGAATTGAAAAATTCAAAAAGTTAAATAAAGGTATTGAAGCTGTCTTGAATGTGAAGTAATTTATTTTGATAAGGATTAACACCAAGATACAAATAAAAAGCCTTTTCAAGCGGCGACATATTAATTAAATTTTTAAAATAAAAGAATACTTATTGTGGCATAACCATAATAGTTAGACATATTCTGTCACGACTTTTTTTGTAAATAATGATGTGTTCTACAAAGTCGTAGTACATTATTTTATTCTATCATCAATAGTTTTCGCAGCGCACGCGATGTAAAGAATATTTTAAGTAATTTTTTTACACCTTTGGTTGCATTATTGGAGTTTTAGTAATGATCCCTAATTATTTTGAAAATATTATATAGCCTATGTCACTCAGGGATAGTGTAGCTTCCCAACAGCGAAAAAAATTTTCAAATCGGTTCAGTAGTTTCAGAGCCTATTCGATGCAAACAAACAAACAAACAAACCTTACCTCTTTATATAGTGTAGTAGATCTCTGGAATCACTACACTTGTATACAATACCCATGTGGATTAATGTGGAAACCTGTAAATGCTTCAATTATTGTGACTCAATTACTATTATGCTCTGTTATTAATGTAAACTGTTGGTCTGCCAAATAAAATAAAATAAAAAATAAGGAAGCCACGATTCTTACTTAGGTTGTAAGTTGTAAGTTATATTACCGCTTTATATATAAATATTCCGGATGTTATACGTAAAATAAAGTCACTCAACATAAAGAAAAAAGCGGGTCCTGATAAAGTTAGTCCTGCCTTTCTAATTAACTGTGTATCGATACTAGCCAAGCCACTATGTCAAATATTTAACCAATCACTTTCTGGTTGCTTCCCTGATTTATGGAAAAACTGTTATCTAACACCTGTATTTAAAAAGGGAGATATTAATGATGTCACTAATTACCGACCTATTTGCATGCTCTCAACTATCCCCAAATTGTTTGAAAAACTTATCCTTGACCAAATCTCCACACATATTAATAACATCATAGTACCTAATCAACATGGCTTTATGTCGGGAAGATCCACCCTAACAAATCTTTCCTTGTATGAACAATTTATAGCATGCTCACTTGAAAATAGAAACCAAGTTGATTCAATATATACAGACTTTATAAAAGCCTTCGACAAAGTCAACCATGAAATTCTTCTCAATAAACTTAGCAAAATGGGAATAGAGGGTAAACTATTGGAATGGATAAAGAGCTACTTAACTAATAGAATTCTCCAAGTAAAAAATAATTCTAAACTATCACACAAATTCATGGCTACAAGCGGAGTACCTCAAGGGTCACATTTAGGCCCAATACTGTTCTTACTTTATATAAATGATATTGTCACTGTTTTTGATAATAATGTTGAAGTGTTGCTTTTCGCCGATGACCTAAAACTATTTAAACGTATTAAAACAATAAATGACTGTATTCCTATTCAAACAAATTTAAATAAACTACAAGATTGGTGCGAAACTAACAAACTTTATCTAAATATTAGTAAATGCCAGATAATAAGATTTTTCAGAACAAATCAATCCCTTAACTATCAATATAAAATTAACAATGTTTCCCTCACTTCTGTCAGTGAAATTAATGATCTTGGCATTACTTTCGATTCCAAATTTAACTTTCTTACACATATAAATACAGTAACCAATAAAGGATTAAAAATGCTAGGCTTCATTCTTCGAAATGGCAAAGACTTTCAAAATATTGCAACATTAAAAATCTTGTATTCCTCTCTAGTTCGAAGTCAAGTTGAATATAATTCTTCTATTTGGTCCCCTCACTTCAAAATCCACTCCGATTCCATTGAAAAAATTCAGCATAAATTCCTAAGATTCATTAACTATAAACTCGGTCTACCAATTGAATCAATAAATTACAATCACTTGATGAAAAAATTAAACTTAATAAAACTCTCAGATTGAAGACTTGTTTCTGACTTGACTTTTATTTTTAAAATTGTTAATGGTATTATAGACAGCCCTGATTTATTAAGTCTAATCACCTTCCATATACCTACAAGAACTACTCGATCCAAAATCCTTTTTAATTGCAACAACAATATCAGGACTGAGTCATTTAGATATTCGCTTATACCTAGATTGCATGCAGTTGGGAATGCTTTCTCAGAAGTAGTAGATATGTTCAGCTGCACGGAATATAGTTATAAGAAGGCTATAATAACATACCTCAATCATAATAATCAATGATAGGCATGGTAATATTTATATGTAAGGCTTCTTTATTTTACTAGAGATTCGGAACTACTCTTAACCATCAGACACAAGTGTCATAGCTAATAAGTGCCCTATTTTAATAAAATTTATTATTTTTAATCCATAACTATTATCAAATCTCCAACTGACAGCCCTGAAACCAAAGAGCTAATTTGCTATCTATACCTGCCCAGTCATTTAAAGCAAAGTTAATTTTTAAGGTAACGTTAAACTCTACAAAATTATTCTATTTATAATCAACTCCTAGATTTGCAAATAAATGCGAATGTGTGAATGTATGATATACCAGACTTTGCTCGATTCTACTTACCAACAAGCCACCTTTATTTTACGTATTTTTATTCTGCGCAAATTTAATGTTAATGCCCACATTATTTGTTTGGTTGTAACAAATACTTGTATCATATACCTATGTATATACTAGCTTTTATCATACATACTTCACATTTTTTTTATGTTAGGTCTTTTATAAACCTCGCATATTATTTAAATATTGCTCAACTATTTTATTTCTGTTATTTTTAACATACTGATATCCTCCTGTGAACCATTGTATCATGTATCACTTGAATGTAAAAGCCAAATTTATGGCGTTTAAATAAATAAATAAATAATATATTTTGTATAAAATATTTCCTTTTAACTGTAAGTTTTTTTTTTAAATAGTTTAATTTTATTTTTATTTGTTCTGATTAGTTGATGATATAGCGTAATTCAGAAGTGAGGTTATTTTAGTATTTCGTGGCTTGGAAAATATAATGATTTTGCATTTGAGTTGTTTTAAAATTAGATGTAATAAATTGGTTTCCATTTCTCATTAGTTTGTAAAATTCTTGATATTTTTTGTAATTTTTTTCTTCACACATTTTTATAATGAAAGCTTGCTGGAATATGTCATCGATATTTGGTACTGGAAACAATTTAAAAAGTGATTCTGTTGAGAAGGTAGTTATTTTTTATTCTTTGCGAAACTTTTACTGGGTTTAGATTTTTTTTGTAATTCCATAGTAAGTAAAGAATGAACAAGGGCCAAATACACATTTTTCATCATTTTTACATTTAAAATATTTCTTAACCCAACTAATATATATATATAAATAAATTGCTTGCTTTGTTATAAGGAATATTAAAAAATCACACAATTTTACCATTTTTTTTATAGTGGAGTCGAGCAAAACCTGTTTACAATTTAATAATTGAAGACGATATTGACCACTCGCGAGTGAAAAATTTGAAAGAGAAAAGACAGAAAAGATTCGGTTGTGACTGGGATATAAACTAAGTTTTAGAATAAGTAATAATAATATATAGATTTCCTTATTCTAAAACTTAGTTTAAATCCCAGTCACACCCGAATCTTTTCTGTCTTTTCTCTTTCAATTTTTTCATTCGCGAGCGGTCAATATTGTCTTCAATGATTAAATTGTAAACAGGTTTTGCTCAACTCCACTATGAAAAAAATGTTAAAATTGTGTGATTTTTTTAATATTCCTTATAACAAAGCAAGCAATTTATTTAGTTTAGCCCTCGGTCCTCTCCTGGCAAGGCGCAAGGGTGCCTACCTCTGAGAGGGACCGAATTCCGGGGGCCCGCGGCGCTGAGGAATGCCCCCACATTCCGGCCCTGCAGGTCAGGGGGCGCCCCGTCACGATGGACCCTGCCCCGCACCCACCCCCTGCCTCCACTCCATCCAGTCAGCTAAGAACGGGAAGAAGAAGAAGAAGAAGGTGCTGTCTATGCCTCTTTAATATATTATTTATATCTAAATGTAATAAATACAAGTTTCACCATCTGAAACCTACCTTACACTCAACATGATAAAAGTAAAAAAAAATATTATGTACAAATATTAATAATTAGGTAAATACTGTAATATATAAAACACTAAATTAACATCAGTGGGTCTAACTATTCATGTATTTCCATAAATTTAATATTATCTATGAATAAACATTTTGTAATGTTATAAGAAGGTGTGTGCTGTGCTTTGCTGAAACTGCATGCACAACATTTATAATATAAATAACTATTTTACTCATTTACACGGTGTTGAGGGTTGTACAATTGTACAAGTAACCATGTAAATGACTTTTTTTTTATTTAAAGGTAGATAAATATAGTATACGCATAACACGTTGATTGCTGTTTTTTTAGTTAGTAATTCTTAAATGAATAAAGTGAATGTATGACGGGTCAGTGGTTGAGTGGGCATAGCGCTTGGGTCCCACCCGAGCGTCGCATGTTCGATTCCTCGGCTGGCTAAGTCCTCCATCACAACACAAGCAACATTTTCGGCTTTATGTGGTGGTAGTAGGAGATTTTCAATCATTATTGGGTTATTCGTAACCCGGGAATGTTTGTCTATCTTTTTAAAAAAAATATATATATATTTTTAATATTTAAAAAAAAAAAAGTTGATTATATCCTTTCTTACAATCAAGCTCATTTGCTTAATAATACATTACATTAATAATACGAAAAACTGAAATAAAAATATGTCTTAGAAATTTGCAACCATAACTGAAATATAAGATAAATATTTAGTGTTCATTGGTTTATAAATTAGATCAGTACGTAAAATTAACAAGAGAAAATAAGATATAAAAAATAGTTAATATAAATATAATAATAATAAATGCTGCTCTCTGTCAAGAGACATTTTAAAAATATTCTGAAGAAAAAAACTACTGCCACTTAATTAATATTACAAATAACCTTAAGTTTCCATAACATTCTTTATTTTCTTTAAATACATACCAATATGAAAATAAATACTACAGCACACATATATTTATGTAAATGAATTATTTAAGTACTAACTAAAAACCACATTTATGTACATTCCTTTTCAATACAAAAGATATAAAAAACCTAAGATGTAAAATGATCATTATATACCATGTAAAACATATTATTCAAAATAAAAATAAGTAAAAAAAAATTATATATATATATATATATTAATAATAAATATATATAAGTTGAGGATTCTGCGCTTCTCAGCTTGATTATATCAAATACAGTTTTAAAGTACTAATTTCTTAATACATATTATCCGAGATTTATAATATGTTGTATTGATTTTATAATAACCTACTCGTTGTACTTTTTTATGTTGATACTACAATTTCTATTGTTCTTTTTTATGTATTTTATATTTATATTTTTTTAAATTCGGGTATATATATTTTTTTATCTACGTATATTCTGTATTCATATGTAAAATAATTGTAATTCTTTTGTAAAAGCCGCTTTAATCGGCGTTAATAAATAAAATAAATAGATTCTGATAGGAAATCACCTCAAAAGACTAGCTTGTGTTAAAGATAATTTGCAAGATAATTTACTATATTTTACAGCGCCATTGAGGTGATTTTTCACAAAAACGGCGCTCTGTAAATTATCCAGTTGTTATTATTATTTCTACACTTACTAAAATATATAAAGGATTTTTATACATACATATATTTACTCAACAGTTTGGTTACACCAATAACTTTTGTTGAGTGTACCGGAAAAGTCCAGTCATAACTTTTGATCCAAATTTTTTTTTTATCGTAATTTTTTATTCATCACTCTAATCATAATAACTTGGTGAATTTTTTGGAACATATAAAAAACCAATTCAAACTTTAAACTTTTGGTTGTCAATGTAAATTTGTCATTGTAAATTTAAAAAAAAATGCAATTCATACGCCGTAGGAGTGAGACTTTCGGAAAGCTTAAGTAGACAAGAGTGGGGAGACTACGAAGCACCGTATAATGAGAAGACCGATAGGCTGCGAAGCACCGCACAAAGAGGATACCGATTATACTACCTCTTTCTCGCAGATATAGATGTATGTGTTTGTATGCATGTGTTTTTTATGTATGTCTTTTCAAACCCTATAGATAGATGTAAGTGTTTGTCTCTTTTTAGTGTGACTATTTTTCGTTTCATCGATTTTCAAATTACACCGATGCTTAAGATTTTTTCATAATAATAATAATCATATTAATTTGGTATAATAATAAAAATCTTTAACTACATAATTTGTACAGCGTCATTTGAATAATCACCACAAGACTAACAAATAACAAGTACAAAAACACTTTTTAAAAAATTTATTAAAAAATATATATATAAAAAAAACGAGTGTGCTTTAGACCACACAACTGAAGTAACACTTCTGCTCCATCTATATGATAGGAAGAGAGAAATAAAATGTGCACGCGCACTGCTCTCTCTTGCTCCGACAGCAATATACGAAGCGTTCACCTCGCTTTTCGTAACGCTCTCGACAAAAATTCGCCAGCTTACCCCCCAAGTCAAACGTGCGTAAAGAAGCTATACTTAAAAAAATTGTGATTATTTTGTAAACGTATCAATACTGTACAATAACTCATTTAATTTTTTAAATATTCGTACAAATTTCGAAAAACGTCAGGAAGAAATATCGAAGAAAGAAAAGGAAACGGAGCACCTAAAAACAAATAAATTCAAGACACAGAAAAAGAAACCATTTAATAATGAAGTCACAATATTGTTCTGTCCAGAAGAAACAACAAGATTGTCTAAAATCTCAAGAATTTAAAAAAATAAAATATGTTTGCATTTTACCCACTAATACGTGCCGCGTCTATAAATCAAACGTCGTCCCATATCCCGAGGTACAAACATTATATTAAATTAGTATCTTGAAATATTTTCTAAGATAAATAATCTACACATGTTGTGTTTTACCCTTTATGTTTTTGTTCGCTCGTTGTAAAAACATTCTGCGGGACATTTTCCTCAGAAAAAAAACGGTTTTATATTATCACATGTTAAATCACGGCACCTTACTGTGCGCGCTCATGTGAATCTGCGACCAGGGAGGGGCAACCTTTCCGTAGATGAATCATAATAAATCTCAGGCACAGCGGTGGGAACATCGACTCAGGACTCGCAGGCCGCGGGTTGTAAACCTGGCTATAAGAAAAACAAAAATATTTTGCAATTTTTGGGTGAAACATTAAAAAATGTTTTGTATTCACAATTTTATTTGCAATTTAAAGCTTCTAGTTTCAGACAAAACTCACGTGCGGGGTAATAGCTTAACTATCTATAATATTAAGCTCTTAAAGCAATCCAATAGTCCAGGAAAAAAATTGAAATCAGAATTCACGCCCCTTTATGGAGGAGTTTAAAAATACTTGAATAAAAGCTTTTGAAAAGGTATTTGAGAATTTTTTTTTCAGGTTGATTTCGTAAAGACCTGTAAAAAACTTTAACTCCTTTTTTACGCATTGTTTATTGTAATAAAACGGAATTTTAAAATTGATTTCATGAAACCGAGCGACGTGGAGCCTAACGTCTGTTCCCCGCTACGGCCGGGGCAAGAATGACTGAAAATGGGTATAACGTGAGTCAGTTGTTCTTCGGTGGACGGTATAAGGTTCACTTTGAAAAACCAAATTCGTCGACAAGCGGCCGTATTGTAAAATAACAGTGCGAAAATGCGTATTTTATTTTGTTTTGTTAAGTTATATATAAAAGAAACTGAATATGCCACATTATACAATAAAACCATATCCGAAAAGGGGTTTATAAATAGAAGAGTTTGGACTTGAAAGGGTTTTTTATAGAATTTTTTTATAGGCTTATTAAAAGACTTGAAGGATAAAAAAAATGAAGGATATTTTTAAGGGTCAAGGTATGTTCTACACGCAGTATTTAATTGAAGCATCTATAATACTTAAGCGATAAAATTTTCAAAACAAAAACATATGATTTTGTGTGATTTTGCATTATTTAGCACAGAACACCTTCGTAACCTTCACTGGCTCAAGTGCCCTGAAAGAATCCAGTACAAATTGTGCTGGATGGTGTTTAAATCAATCAACGAAATGGCCCCACCTTACATCTCTGAATTATGCGTCCCGGAAAATACCGGTCCGAGGCAATTAACCCTTAGATCGGCAACTTCATCTGCTATAGGCAGACCAATAGAACCCAAACGAAAGCCAAATACTTAGTTCGGAGATCGTGCTTTCGGAGTATCTGGGCCTAAGGCTTGGAATAGACTCCCTCCGGAATTAAGATGCATAAAAAGCCCAACAGAGTTTAGGTCCAAACTAAAAACCTACCTTTTCGGGCTCTCATACCCTTAACTTAATTTAAATATACCTATCTGAGAGTATCATACTTGTATTGCCTATGATATATCTAAATCACACTTTTCATACTGAATTAAAATTACTCGAATCCTTACACATCAATCTGTCTCTCGGAAGATCAAATCCTTGTTCTACTGCACCGCCCACCATTAAATAGTTTTTACTTTCCAAAATACACTCATTAAAGAATATATTACAAATTAATATTAACATATTTTCAGGATTAAACAACATGTGTTCGCAATTATGTCCTCTGCGTGCGAACTCTATCTAAATTTCTTTAAATAGACAATAAACAGTGTTAATTTCAAGCGACCTCCCAGGTAAGTATGGTCCTGTATTAATGCATTTTTAGGCAGCATCGCGTTCATTGGTCAAAATATTGTACATATATTTTCGTATCGGTGATCAATGAACCGGTGTATGCAATTTTTAGGCATAAGTTGTTATTAATTGTTTGTCTAGCTTGTAGTCTTTCTAGATTTTAGGCATGTATGGTAAGTTTGTACAGCGCCCTTGAGGTGATTTTTCACAAAAACGGCGCTATATAAATCGTCCAAATATTATTATTATTATTATTAAGGCAATGGTTGCGTCCTTGGAGTATTCCTCCTAAATTGTAAAGTGGTGCACATTACAAAGCATTATTTGAACTATTGACTGTTGTAAGATTTTCCCAGTGCCTTCGAGATGTAAGTCCACCATTTATAATCGAAACATTACTTGAACGCAACAATTGCTGTTTCATGATTTTTTTATTGTTTTAAATTATCATAATTATATTTCACCTGCCAATCTAGTTTGGTTGAAAAAACAGCTAGGTGAAGAGTCTCTTATTTTAGAAATAAGTATCTATCTATATAAAATGATCTTCAAATTTGTTTATAGGAACATTAAAAAGTATAAAAGTGTTGTTTTTTTATTCTGGACTCCATACGGTGCATATTAATGATTTTTATTTGATTTTACGGACTGTCTTAATAAACTTCCACAGTGATTGAATATTTAAAAAAATCTACCAATACGAGGAGCTCTAGCACGTAAAAATTGATAAATTTCCATTATCGTATCGATAGGCGTAACTTCCGATGATTTTATACGATATCCCTAGAACGGTTGACAGCCAGTCCGATATTGACAGGGAATAAATATGAACTCGATCTGGCGGATCTGTCTACAAATTCACGTTCAGAAACGTCTAAATCCAATTACGTAAAAATATTAATAACTAGAAATACTTAACAAAATATGCATTGGCAGTTCGCATTTAATTTTTGACAATAAATGGAAGATAATTAGTTAATGAGGCCTTTATTCATACTTCAACTATTTTCGTTTCTCAAAGATCGAACTGAAGAAATTGATGGCGTCTTAGATGCATTATTTAAACCTACGGATCTTCGAGCTTCCTTAGTTCAAAACGTTAAGTAAATAAGCAAGTAATTTTGCGTAACGAACGACACAATTAAAAAATATGTGTATATATTGATAGCTAACTGAAACTTACTTGATATACTATGTAGGCCGTGCCAAAATTTATTTAAATTATTATGTTTTAACGATCGTATACCGTGCTCGCAAATATTAATAACTGACCATGGATGACGAATTTGGTCAATATAGTATTGATGTGGGGTTATATCGATCGACCATGCTAGACCTTAGCACAGGAGCAACTTTAGTTTGCAGGCAAAAGTTTTACGTCGTTGCGTATATAAAAATCCATTACAGATTATGGGATGTGTACACGGGGCGACGAGATGCGATATTAGAGACATTTTTAAAATTTTGTCCATCGTATTTTAAAATAGTAGGATTCAAAGTCTATTATTATCTATGAAAGTAGTGTGACGTAACTTTATAACCGTAATTTTAATTCGTAGGCATAAATACGTATTGCGTGTTGCAAAGAAAAGTAGTTATGTTCTGTACAAGGGGTGGATAGGAAACAGGTGTCATTGTCTCCAGGATCCATCCCTCCCACTGCGGTGCAAGGCGGTTGACCAAGAGAGTCCGGCTGGATAGGTCAAAAGGTCTCCCTCAACCAGTCTCTCCCGATTCGGCCTGCCACTCAGCTGTTGAGCAGATGCATCCACTTCCAAGAGCCGATGAACCCGGGCACCCCTGCTAAGTAACCAAAGTAGCGAGCCACTTAAGGTGACCTACGGCAGAGGTGTTGTATTGGTTATCCAATAAATTATTCCTGGCAGCAGCAGCACCCATACCCGCCTCCCAAATTGTAAATAAATTCTCAAATAAATCTCAAGCTAATTATGATTAAATCACCCTTTGTAGCAAAATTAATATTCTTAGAGAGAAAATAAGGCAAAACCCAATATTTATTAAAATAAAAATATGTATTAACATAAATAACAAATGGGATATATTTTCCACCTGTTAAAAATGAAGGCTTTATATTCACCAGGTGGTCTCTATTACCAGGTTGTGATTTTAATATTTTCTATATATTTTTTTTAATACCAGATATAGTTGGGTTCCATCCTTCATATTAACCATAATAACCCTACTTGAAAGTGACTGTTAATTTAGTATTGCAAATCGTATGTTCACAAAAAATTGTTTTATTAAACTTTGAAAAAATTCTAATTCGCACTAAACTACTCGACAATCTATATAAAAATGAATGATTCTATGTTTTTCCCTTACGTGGTCCCTAAACTATTCACACTTTGGTGAGTTGTTGTGTGCACGCCCGCTATGATTTATATATGCAGTGGTAAGCTCTGGCGTTATGAAATTCTTTCCTATACTAATCTTCCGATTGCGATGAATCTCTGATGAGTTGTTATCCGCACGCCTGCGGAGGTTTCTATATATACTGGTGAGCTCTGGCATTATAAAATTTGAAATAATGAAATTTGTATAAAAAATAATTGGAATAGGTGGCATGCGAGCTGTTTGAAAACTGAATGTACCGGGGGTGGGGAGGGGAATGCGGGAGGGGAGGTTCGCGGAACGGAGAAGGAGGGAATGAGTGAGAGATGGGAGAACGGAAGGGGGGGGGGGGGCGGAAGGGGAACGGGACGGATGGGAAAGGACACGCAGGGAGAAACAATTTTTTTATTTAAAGATATTGCAAAGCATGCCGGTATCTCGCTACTAGTTGATTAAACGAAGAAAAAATTGATTGAAAAAACTGATTTCATGGAAAATGCAATCTAAAAACATAAATCGTGCAATACATTCATCCTTCCCGCTTGTTCTGCAATAATAACACAATTAAAACCATCACTCATGTAAATATATTCATGGAAACATTTTTGCAATTAATTACGCGCTTTTAAAAAAAGACTTCGACCGAAGAACTTGTTGGAATTACAATAAAATACTGTAACAAATTACATTTTCCTTGGTTTTTTGTTATTTCTTGTTCACACATCAACACGTTTACACACTTTTTAGAATCGCTAAAGAAATTATGCAAATTTTAATACATACCAGAGGAAGTGTATCTCTCTCACGAACAAGGTTTTTCTTGTCTTAGAACGTGGTATTAAATTGTTTTATAAGATATTATGCAGTGAGATGGGAAAAAAATGATTTTTTTTGGTCAATCGAAGGATAAAAGCTGGTTACACTTCACAATAACATTATATCGGTTTAGATACCTAAATAAATAACATTATACCTTATTGCTTCTATCCCTAGTTAAGTTTGCAAGATTGTAAGTTTGCAAATTATGTAAGTTTACAAATGAGGGATCTCAATCTTCAATTTAACTAAAGCCGAAAAAACTGTCACAATAATAAAAAAAAAATCAAAAGTGCAATTCACACACGGTAGAAGTGAAACTGTTTAAAGTGTTTGTCTCTTTTTAGTGTCGCTTTTTCGTTTCATCGAGTTTCAAAAGAAGTTTTCGCTTTAAAAAACGAGTGTGAGTTAGACCACACGACTGAAGTAAAACTTCGGGTAAAGTTCGGTTTATGGGCGAAATTCCTAAAAAATAAAACTAGTTATTTTTATACTAACTTTGGGCCGGGGAATCCGAATCTGAAAGAATTAGGTGGGGGCAAGCAAAAATAAACGAATTACACGACTTTAAAAATTTCGATACACAAACAATCTGCAATGAAATAATGACACATCTTTTTATGGGTGATACTCCGAAAGAAGAAATTTAATTATCTTTATACTAACTTTGGGCTGGGAAATCCAAATCTGAAATATAATCTTTACGTTATTGATATTATTGCTTAATGGCAACACTTAATTTTATATGGTAATATGTAATATCTTTGGTTTTTTTATGATATTTATTGTCAGAAAGCGTCCAAAATGGCCTTTTATATTGTTTGTGAATTCAAAATTGTACAGTCGTTAACTCAGTTAATATTGCCGAGTGTAACCTAATTCTTTTAGATTCGGATTTCCCAGCCCAAAGTTAGTATAAAGATAATTAAATTTCTTCTTTCGGAGTATCGCCCATAAAAAGATGTGTCATTATTTCATTGCAGATTGTTTGTGTATCGAAATTTTTAAAGTCGTGTAATTCGTTTATTTTTGCTTGCCCCCACCTAATTCTTTCAGATTCGGATTCCCCGGCCCAAATTTAGTATAAAAATAACTAGTTTTATTTTTTAGGAATTTCGCCCATAAACCGAATTTTTTCCAAAACTTCACTAACTTATAAAAGAAGAGAGAAAGAAAATTCTCTCTCTTGCTCCTACAGTGTGATACAGACAATAGGCCTGCACTGTGTCTTATGATATAAGAAACGTAACTGGCTATGAGAGAAAGAGAGAAAGAAAATGCCACTACAGTAATATACGAAACGTAACTCTCTCTCTTTCTATCTTCACTAACTTATATCTCCCTCTCAACTTCCGTTCGACTCGCCCAATCACACTTTTCGTAACGCTCTCGTCACACATTCACCAGCTTACTCCCCAAGTCAAGCGTGCGTAAAGAAGTTTTACTTCAAAAAATATGAATGGAGTTCTACGAATTGAACACGAAAACATCTATTATATAACTACATGTAAAATATAAACATTTCTAATTTTTTCGTTAATCATATAAGCAATGCAAAATAGTTGATTTCTCCAGAAGATTCCTCATAGGTTCCAACAATGGGTTTTCTTGGCCAAGTCATGATCTTTCTACAATGCGTATGTAAATATAGCCTATGAATATGATTTTTTTTCAATGCTTTAATTTTGCCGAATGACGCAATCAGAAGAAAAAATAATAAATAAGAAGCCATAGCATTTTTGCATTCATTCGATAAACAATGCGATTAATATCGTTATGGCCTGTTATAATTATTTAATTCTAGGGTAGTCGATTATTTTTAATATCATTTGAGCAATATCTACTGTTTAATTGTCTTAATTAAACTTTTCTTATTGGAATAACATTATTCAAATCCTTACATATCAATCTGTCTCTTACCGACTCACATTTAAGAAGGCACATTCAAAATACGCTCATTAAAGAATATATTATATAAGTATTATTATTTAAATATATACATTACAGGATTAACAAACATTTGTTCCCAATTATGTCCTCTGTAACTTTCTCAAAATAAAAAAAAATAAACAATGTTATCTGAAGTGACCTCCTAGGTATGCATGGTCTTGCATATCTTCTACCTGCACAGAGTAAAAATTAAACAATACATATGTACATTTTAACGTAGCATCGCGTTCATTGGTCAAATCATTGTGCATATAGTTTCGGATCAGTGATCGATGAACCGGTGGATGCAATTTTTAGCCATAAGTTGTCTAGTTTGTAGTTGGAAGTAAGTTTGTAGAAATGTATATATATAAATATCAAAATATGCTTGCTTGTATATATATATGAGTATATGAGATGTTCATGTATTCTATACTAAGCAGAGGAAATAAAACTTTCAAAATAAGTGAAGGTTTCTGAATTATTACAACCACATGACAATACATCTGAAAAGTTTTTAAATCATTACAAAAACTCTTGATAAACTGTCAAAAGAGTCAAATTTGAGAATGACATTTTGCAAAACAATGATTGTTAAATCAAAATACAATTTTCGACTCTTTAAATTAATTATTATTTGCTGTATTCGCCTAATATTTTTAATCGAATAATTAAAAAAAAATGTAATAGGTGGCACGCGAGCCGTTCGATAACTGAATGTACTGGGACTGAATAAATGGAATGTGGGAGGGGATGGGGATGCGGGAGAAAGACGGGGACGCTCAGGAAAGGACATGCTGGGAGAAACCATTTATTTCTTTGAATGTGGCATTGCAACGCGTGCCGGGAACCAACTCGTACATTATAAGTTTTTACAGTGCCTTTGAGGTGATTTTTCACAAAAACGCCGCCATTTAAATCACCCAAATATTATTAGTACGTTTTGCTAAATCGAAAAGATCAAATACCTTTGTGTATCAAAGATTCCATTCGACACGGACTTGTAAATAAATATTTAAGTCCACAAAAAATTAATACCGTAAATAAATTAACACATACTTCACTTTTGAATGACAATAATAATGACGGTCCAGAAGCGTCCGCTTTCCTTAGCAATCAGTGGCGCAATAAATTGCTGGTGCGATCTTACTTAAAATAAACACATAAAATCAGTATCAAATCTAAAAGAGCGTTGGTACTCCAAACTCCGGAGCAATCGGGCCCCATGGAGGTTTGTTTGTTTTTCGACCCCAGGGGAGGTCAACTTTTGCCCCCTGCGGCGACTTCCTTCCTTCAACATGGCTCTTAACAAAAAAAACTAAAAGAAAAAAATACGGACAGGGATGGCGCCATACAGAACGAAACAATTGTATCGGGAGGGAAAGAGCCAAGTAATGGTTGTTTTGTTTTTGTGTCGAGACAATTGCTCGAGGTAACGTCGCTAAAGAGGGTTTTTATAAGCCTTTAACTTTTATTGGTCAATCGTAGATAAAAAGAAGAGAAAGCTAAGCTGTCCGTATTTTGGAATTATAAAAGAGGTCAGTGCTTGTTACTGTGTGGTGTTGCGTTGTTTTCATTTTTGCTTTTAAAAATCATTCATGTGTAAGTTAAAATCTAGATTTTGGCAAGTGGTTCAGAATAAAATGGACTGTAATAAAAAATTTGTTTCAACGTGATCAACTATGGGAACAGATTGGTGAACAGTGGACACTGGGTAGGAATCTGATTTATCTTAATTTTACACAGCGCGTTCTTGTGAGATGCGATTTTATCGCACCGACGAATCACAGTACATCAATGTACAAGTAGTTGAAAATGTACAAGCTTTCGTAAGAATCTATATAATGGAGATAGGAAGATGAAATGGAGATGTATGTAGTTGCGTCAACAGTGGTGCAACCTCAAATGCAGAAAGGAAGTCATGAATTTCACCTTAAATTGTACCTCATTTGACAAGTTTGTTGTCTTATAGTGCTCAGGGCAAAAATTTCAGAGAGCGAAATGTATACATTGTGACGCATTGGAACAAACAAAACTAACACTTATTCGTGAAATTTTTCGTTAGAGTTGAAATATAATAATGCCACAAAACTCTCCTGTCACTTACACCTTGCTTCATTCAAATCCACACATATTTGTAAACTTTTTTAAAAAGCCTCTCATGCTTAAGTCTCTCAGAGTCACGCCGGAATAAGCGATAAAACATTTTTGTTGTCGTCAATTATTAAAATATTTCGACCAAAAAATCAGTCATAACTCCGAAACGAAAGGGGTTACAGGAGTCATTTTACGTCGCCATCTAGATCTAGAGGTGTTCAAAAAAGAAATCTTATCAGAAAAACATAAATTTTGCACAGTGATGAAAGGAAGATGTTTAAATTAAAAAAAATAACGATAGTGTGGAGTTACGACTCTCCCATTTTTCTTTGGCTTTTTATCCCATTAGGACCTTCAACCAACAACAATGTGGCAATTCTGTCCTATCTAGAGAGACAGCTAAAAAATTATGCGATATGTTCAACGACCATGAGATTTATTTTATATATTTTTTACAATATTGTAGTGGGAATTGAACTTGTTATGTTCAATGAAAAGAAACAGAAATCTACAAGATTCCCTCCTGATCTCAAATCCCAAAGGAAATGCTGAACTTGATTCTGGACTAACAATAGGTACTATATATATCTAAATCTAGAAATAATAGAATTCGAGCTGCGAGCCAAGCTAACAGTGGGGGTCACTTAGTCCAAGACAGTCTTAGTAGACCTCTCATTGTGAGCCTTAGGGAGGGAGAGTCACTTATCCAGAGGCCCGGGGAACAGAAGGGGAAGGCAACACAGGTCCTACTGCGAAAGGAATTCCTGAAAAAATTTTGTAGGACCCCCGTACACTTTTTAGAAGTCAACTCTCACCACCTTAGAGAAATATTAGTGTAATATTTAAAGGAGAAAAAATTTAGGCTTTGGGTCGCATGACTACTAATTTATCTTCGCATGCTGCGCCGTGCCCCATCCGACTTGTGTTGTTGGTATGGATCGATGTAACGCGATAGGAATTGTATGCAGCTAATTGTAAAAATCGTCGATATTAATGGTTCTGGCTTAGTGGCGATGAAGGTTTAAATATTTGGAAAATTCGGTGTTACAAGTGTAAATGTAATGTGATAGTTGTAGATCAATGTTAGTTAGGTTCGGAAGAGAATTAATTGAAATTGTATTATTGCTCTAAAGGTTTTTGAAGTAAAACTTCTTTACGCACGCTTAACTTGGGGGGTAAGCTGGCGAATGCGTGACAAGAGCGTTACGAAAAATGAGACGAACGCTTCGTTTATTACTGTAGGAGCAAGAGAGAGCAGTGCACGCGCACATTTTTTTCTCTCTTCCTATCATATAAATGGAGCAGAAGTTTTACTTCAGTTGTGTGGTGTGTGGCACACTTGTTTTTTTTTATACGTTAACTAATTTGTAAACGCTTAAAGGACTTGCCTAGGTACTTTATCTTATTGCGTAAGCATGTATATTCTTTACCCCAATATTTTAATCATGCCTCGAAGTAAATATGTTCTCCCAACAACTGTTAAAATTCATGATATCAGAGTAAAGATAAGTAAAAAGAGGTGTGCAAAAGATTAAACAAAAACAACAGCAAACGTTAAAGAAGATGAAAAATGTAATAAATCTAAACGAAACATGAAACAGAACAAGACTCTGAAAAATAAAAAAAACGAGTGTTCTTTAGACCACACGACTGAAGAAAAACTTCACTAACTTATAAAAGAATAGAGAAAGAAAATGTGCGCGCGCACTGCTCTCTCTTGCTCCTACAGTGTGATGCAGACAATAGGCCTGCACTGTATCGATATACGAAACGTAACTGGCTATGAGAGAAAGAGAGAAAGAAAATGTGTGCTCGCACCTCTCTCTCTTGCCCCTACAGTAATATACGAAACGTAACTCTCTCTCTTTCTGTCTTCACTAACGTATCCCTCTCAACTTCCGTTCACCTCGCCCGATTACACTTTTCGTAACGCTCTCGTCACGCATTCACTAGCTTACTCCCCAAGTAAAGTGTGCGTAAAGAAGTTTTATTTTAAA
The DNA here is from genome assembly GCA_917563855.2 of Limnephilus lunatus. Taxonomy (NCBI): domain Eukaryota; kingdom Metazoa; phylum Arthropoda; class Insecta; order Trichoptera; family Limnephilidae; genus Limnephilus; species Limnephilus lunatus. The sequence goes on from OU830604.1 coordinate 3,134,051, forward strand.
AAACAGAGTGTGCAATTGAAACGCGGTGGAAGTGCCACCTTCAGAAAGCTAAAGTATACAAGAGTGGGGAGACTACGAAGCACCGCACAAAGAGGAGATCGATTACACTTTCTCGATCTCTCGCAGGCTAAATCCTATAGATGTATTGGTTTGTCTCTTTTTAGTGTGGCTATTTTTCGTTTCATCGAGTTTCAAATCACAACGGTGCTCAAGAAGTTTTTTTAATATAAAATGAAAACCGCACAAGAGTCTCAACTGCTCCCGACCGTCTGCGGCCAATGAGACTATGCATCCCCAATTGGGGTATGTAGTGAGGCTGAAGGTAGTGAGGAGGGAAAGGAGATGTGAAGGAGGAAGGTGGGGAAGTATCTGACTATTCAGCTCTGGTCACCAAACTCGGCTAAAGTCATTTCAATTTTCGTTCGTATACGCAAGCCGTTCGTTCGTATATACACCAAACTCGGCTAAAGCCATTTCAAGCAACGTTTCCATTCTGAATGGCGGTCTTACACCAGGACGAAACTGAGAGTATCTTTCACTATGGAACGTGCCGTAAATAGATTATATATTATTTAATTAATTTTGAAATAACTAAAATGCAATATATTTGCGCCTGTTTGGTAAAACCATGTATGATCGTGTGAGAAACGCGAAGATCTGCAAAGAATGCAAGGCTGATGTAAGCGTAATGAGTAAGATCAAGAAAGGAACGCTCCGATGGTTTGGGCATGTAGAGCGAATGAACGAGGAAAGGAGTGTAAGGAGAATATATTACGCAAATGTGAATGTTAGAAGAAGTCGGGGACGCCCGAGAAAGACATGGCACGACCAAGTGAATCAAATACTTTAGTCGGGCCATGTCAAGAGTCAGAATAATAGAAGAGCATGTATGAGACGATGTATGAATGTGAACGAGGCAAGGAGTGTGTGCCAAGACCGAGTTGTTTGGCGGTCCGTCCTCTCTGCCTACCCCCGCGGAGAAACGGCGTGATGGTTAGTTAGTTAGTTAGTTAGCCGGTATTCGACCCCGCGACATTCGGTTTATTAGAAGTCGTAGAAGAGCCTAACCCCTCGACCACGGTGGTGTTGCGTTCACAAATGAAAGAAAAACAAGTTAATAAGCCACTTGGATGGATTTCATAACGACTTGGAAAAAATCGTGTGGATAGATTTTTTTACTAAGATTACGAAAATTTTTTTTTTATTTTTAAATAAATAAATCCATTATTTGAGCTCGTGATGTCACTACATGAAAATATCCCGTCTCCGATTATGTTCCCTTAATTTTGTAAAATTCCACATTGATTAATTTTTTTTATATGGCAACACTTTGATTTCCGGCGAATTTTTGAATTTGCGTTTAACGTTCACTAGATTTATGGTTTATTCTATGCGAACTTATCCTTTGGTTTGATTTTTTGATAAAGATGGCGGTGTTTTTACAGATGTTACGAAGAGAACCCAGTACAATTTATTGCTATTCGTGTGGAAAACGTTCTTTTTTTTAAAGTGATTTTCGTTTTAAAATTATGTCCCGTCTTTCCGGTTTATAAAAAATGGTCTGATTTTTCAGATTGAAATTTTCAAAAAATTGCCAGGGTTTCAAAAATACGATTAAAAAAAAACACAGAATGTCTTAGAATATTTGCCTAAACCGGATTTTTTAAAAATTTTCTACAAGTGGCCTATTCATGAAGTTAACACCGCCTGGTAAAAGGTGTATAATCGATAATCACTCACCAGATATCTCATAGACACATGATGTTATACTGGTACAGATCCTTGTTATACTGTTTCTAAAACCTTGTAAAATGTTTTCTACTCATTTCATCGATGTTTGTTTCTAATTTAATCAAATTTAAAAAAAGGAAATAAAAAACACTATTGAATGTATTCCTTTTTGTTTTGAAGAGTTTTATTTCAAACGTACAATTGTTATAATTTTTTATTTATTTGATACGGGTTTCGCCACATCCGTGTCATTCTCTAGCAATCTTAAAACAATGCAATTACACGGTTGTACCGAAACCGGTAGCAGATAAAAATTAAATAACAGATGTACATGTAACAAGTATAAAAATTTTCAAAACAAAATGTCTAGAAATTGTTACACGCCCAAACAATAAAAAAAAATGTATTCTAGTTTATCTTTAAATCTTCATAAGAATCAAATTATTTTTCATATTTTTTGTGACGAATATAATAACAAAAGTAAATATTGTGAACGCATTGAGTCCAAGTTATAAAGGGATCGGCGCAGACGTCAGGTAACTGTGTCGCCGCGGGGTTTGATAAATAGGAGACATATTTTAAAATATTGTATTCAGCATGGAAATAATCTTATATTAGTCTGTGTTCCACGGATAGGGGGCGCTGCATTAAAATGTTAAGGTCACAATTAGTGTTATTTATTTATTTTATGCATAATATAACTGAAAATGATCAAAATAGTTAGACTTTGTAGATCTACAAAAAACATATGACCGAGTCGACAGGAAAAAGCTACGGAAGGTGTTGTCCAAATATGGAGTGAATACAAATCTCATACAGGCAATTGCGTCTCTGTACGAGGGAAGCGTTGCATGTGTTAGGGTGAACGGTGGTTTTACGGGGTGGTTTGACATCACAAAAGGTGTTAAGCAAGGCTGCGTAATGTCACCATGGTTATTCAATCTATACATGGATAATTGTATGCAAGAATTGAAATAGGTGGAATTGGGTGCGAAATGAGTAATCTGAAAGTATGTTGTGCCTGTAGTGTATTCTGTTGTATGCTCTGTTGGAAGATCTACAGTCTCTCGTGTCTATGATGAACGTAGTAAGTATGAAGAATGAGTTAATGATAAATGTAAGTAAGTCATGGTGTTTGAAAGAGAGAGTACGAAAACAGTATTCAATATAGTTGTGAATGATGAATCCTTGGTGTAGGCAGATGAGTCTGTGTATCTGAGTAGTATGTTTACGAGAGATGGGAAGGCTGATAGAGATATTGAAAGAACGGTGAATGCCGGTAACTCCATTACTGGAGGACTGAATGCCGTTGGCGCTAATCCGATATGGCGATAATTGTGATAGTCCACAATGGAGCCCTGGTGCCCATCCTTATGGATAGCAGTGAGGCATGTAAGGATGAAAGTAAACTGAATGCTGTTGAAATGAGATCCCTGAGGCGTATGTGTGGTAAAACCATGTATGATCATGTGAGGAATGTAAGGCTGATTTAAGCACAATGAGTAAGATTAAGAAAGGGACCCTCAGATGGTTTGGGCATGTAGAGCGAATTGATGAAGAAATTAATGTAAGAAGAATATATGACGCAAATGTGAATGGTAGAAGAAATCGGTGCCGCCCGAGGAAGACATGCCCAACTCAAGTATTCGATCAAGTGAATCAGAGAACTTTCTATTACATGAGAGGAAGTTATTATTTATTATTTTATGTATGTAATGTCCTTGATAGACTTGAATCAAGACAAAACTAAATGAATTTGTAATGAGAGATAGGATCGTAATAGATGAGTTTATTGACGTTATAATGTGTGTAATAGTATCTCCTACGCTAAGGTCTACGAGAGAATGGGCGCAGAGCGGCCGATGTACCGCGCGCTGCCTGCCTCCGACTACCGACTTCGGGTGCCATCGGAAGCGTTCGGCTAATTCCGTAAATGTTGCCCTGCTGAAGCAAGCTTGCGGATACTACAATTATTGTACAACAGAATAATTCCAATAACAGTACAATTTAGTTGCCATACCAGCATAAGGCAGGTGACTCTTCAATAATAGTTTTAAGCCATACAACAAAACAATAAGTTAAATCAAAATGGTTTCCACTCCCCTCGTCGTGCTGTGCTTTGCCAAGACGTCTATTCTGCAATTCGGTATTCTGAACAGATCGATATTGACTCCAGCTGTAGTTTTCTGATACATATGAATCAAAGCATCCCAAGAGGAATAGGCTATCGAAAAAATTGTTCCAAATTTTGAAGGACAGAATAGCAAGACTCGCTTTCCACCTAATTTCCCGACTCACGAAATCAGTTTCCTCAAATAAATCAATACGGTGCATGAACCTTGGGTAGGTTCCATGCTTCCGCATACATGAGGAATTTCTTCTGGAGTTACTCATACATAGTTGCAGCAATCAGTAGATTATCGGTGACGAACAATGTTTGTGAGAATCACAAAACCAGACCGCATTCTTTAGATTTTCATAAAAAAATCAAAAATTATGTTGATTTTACGAAATCATTATATTATTTTTGTCGTTTGTTGTAAAATATCTTCAACTAAGCAAGCACCCATAAATAACGAACCATACCGTAGCCATACAGTAATTTGAATTATACATAAATAAACACAATAAATATTTGCACCTTACGAGGTCTCTAAATAACTATTAAATTACTCAACTGGCAGATAAATTAGTCACTTAAAAAATTATATAAATATCCACGTAATAAATATAATAATTTATTATAACACCGTTCTCATAAAAGTTATGACGGTGTAAATTTGATTTTATTGCTTGTTTTATGTGACTTGAATAAAACCTGTTATTGTGGCGTTAAAGTTGAGAAAATGTTAGACATTAGGTTGTGAGATAATAGTAACTCAACACTTCTTCCTTTTTCTCTTCGAAATATTTCGAATACTTTGAAAAATAATGATATTTGCTGTCAATGTTCAGAGTGAAATTGTGAGGAAAATGCTTAAGCGTTTTAATTCAAATAATCCAAGAATTAAACCACACACATTATAATATCTTGTCCAGAGGCGGCTCTAGGGGTCCGGAAGCGGAAGGTCATCAAAAAAAAAATTATGATACAATATCAAATTTAATATGATAATATTCATTTGTAGAAACCTCACGAGTTTGAGAGTCAAATTCATCCACATACGTCAAATTAAATTTAATATATAAAAGTTTTTAGATTTTCACGGCCAAAAGCATTTTAGTTGTTAGTTTTTGGGATGTTATGCCGTGTTGCGCTACCTCCTTCTATAGCCGTCGCAAATCGTCGGATCTACCGGACTGCCGTGATGATGGGCACTGCAACGCTGTCCGAAACGTCGGCTATAGAAGGAGGTAGCGTAACACGGCATAACACCCCAAAAACTAACAACCTAAATTTAATATAGTTAATGTTTTATGCTACAAGCGTAAAATATGCAAAATCAACCTACTTTTATCAAACCGTCTCTTTCAGACGCATAATATTCAGCATGCTCTCTCTCCCTCATGGCACTGACCCAAACTGTCTTCAGAATCCGAAATTTTTAAAGTAAAACTTCTTTGCTTTGGGGAGTAAGCTGGTGAATGCGTGACGAGAGCGTTACGAAATGTGTGATCGGGCGAGGCTAACGGATGTTGAGAGGGAGATATAAGTTAATGATGATAGAAAAAGAGAGAGTTTCGTATTTACTGTAGGGGAAAGACAGAGAGGTGCGAGCACACATTTTCTTTCCCTCTTTCTCTCACCGCCAGTTACGTTTCGTATATCTAAGACACAGTGCAGGCCTATTGTCTGTATCACACTGTAGGAGCAAGAGAGAGCAGTGCGTAGTACATTTTCTTTCTCTCTTCTTTTATAAGTTAGTGAAGTTTTACTTCAGTCGTGTGGTTTAAAGCAAACTCGTTTTTTTTACTAAGGTGACATAGTGCCATCTCGTTTATTGTGTGGTGCGTAAAAAGACAGAAGATATGATATCGGGCATTTCATAATTTGACCCAGCCAAACATTACTACTGCCACTACTTGCCGCTGCCGGCTATCGCGCGGTGTATTTCAAATACTTCATTAGAATAATACCAGTTGTTTTGATTTGCTTAATATTTCATAATAATATTATGTTTTACGGTCATCTTACAATTTTGGAAGGTTTTTGACTTATTGACCTTAGTAAAGATTGACCTTGTCTTTATTGGAGTAAAGATACCAGTAAAACTCGTAATCATTTCGTTGTAGTTTTTCTGAAGAATCCACTCATTAAACGGTTACTGGCTGAGTAGTCCGATGAATCGGGTTTGCACCCTGGCTTCGCTGGTCAACCATCTTCAACTTTATAATTTTTCAAAAATAATCTACAAATGATTTCACCCAAATTATCCTATAAAATTATGTTCTCATAAATACAGAGATATAAATATTATATCGCATATCCCTCGAATAGAAAAGAGTCGTAAGTCAAAAAAAAATATTTTCTTAAAAATATGTAAAAAAACAACTGAGTGAATTATGAACAAGCAAAGAGATACTAGCGAAACTTTGCGGGGAATAGGTAATCACAATCACTTTACTTGTCAGAGATAAAACGGAATTGGAAAATTTTGACTTACGACACTTTTCTATGGGATGTGCGGTATATATTTTAAAGGTACTTAATTTCTAACGACTTAGGTACTAGTGTGAATTATTATCATTTATTATAGTCAATTTTGAAGTGAAACTTCTTTAGCCCCATTGTGATTTGAAACTCGATGAAACGGAAACAAGTGACACTAAAAAGAGAAACATACATCCATAGGATTTAGCCAACGAGAGAATGAGATAGAATGAAACCTTATCTACGTACAGTAACTACAAAGCGTCGGGCTCTGTCAAGCTACGCGAATTGGCCGCTTTGATTATGGGGTCACTCTATGGCTCCTATTTGTTGAGATTGTATGGGTGTCACTTCTACTTCTACGGGTTTAATTTTTATACCGCGTATGAATTGCACTATATTTTTTCAAAGTTTTTTAATGGTATAAACTAGATTAAGTCCACAGCTTTGCCCGGGCTTTACGCAAAGTTTTTTAAATTCATATGGAGACAGAAATTTTCAAAAAGAAAAAAGGTCAAGTGTGCAAAATTTCATCAAGAAGAATCAATATTGTGCTGTAAGGGATGGGAAAAGAAAATCGGATAGTTTTTCGAAATCTTATGTAGACCGTTATATTTCTCTTTTTTATAAGGTCAATGGCGCATTTCCTCGTTTTTTATTACTTAAAAAAATTAAACAAGAAATTACGATGATTACAGCATTTTTATTTTATTTTTACGTTGACAAATAAATAAATTTTCTACAGTGATTTAAAGTTTCCCATTTTTTAATTACCGCTAAAACGATATTTTGGGGCGTGGCTATCGTGTGAAGTCATGAATGCGGACGCTCTCTGATAGTGTTGAGTTTATTTATGCTGGCTCAGCTGAGCTACGCTTGTGACGTCATAAACCCATTTGCAAAAAAACTGCCGTTTTGATTTTGTCAGTTTTAGAGCGTTTTAAAAATCAATAATATTAAATGAAAACATAAAAAACAAACATTTTTAATAGGATGATTAAAATCAGAAAAATGATCTTTAAATATTCCGTACATTTTCAACAGAATCCCTTGTTTATGGAAATACCCCATGCAAAGTTTCATCAATATCAGAATAAAACGTAGACTTGTATAACTATCAAATACTCTTTTGTATAGCTTTTACGATTACTATTACGATTCAACCATCTTCACACTGTTTCAATTTCACTTTATTTTTGTGTAAAACGATACGAATAATGAGCTAGCTCTAAAACTATAAGCCTCTCATTAAATGTGTCAAAATATCAGTATGTAGTTACTTTCATCCCACATCCCACTGATTCGTCTTCCTCTAGACTGGTCAGTATTCCTTGTTTAGATGGGCCGGTGGGGAGACCCTGATAAGGAGATATTATCCGTCCCACGCCTGCCGAGGTGTGATGAGGGAAATCATGTCGGCCCAACGAATATTAGAAGATCTAGACATCACTCTTACAACGGGTGGTGAAAGAATTAAAGGGGTCTTAAGGATGAGGGTATAAAGTTAAGTTAAGCAGAGAACAGCGTGTGACTGAATAAGTCACATATCATCACTGCTTTTTCTAAGAACTTTAAATGCTGCAATTGACGGTTCAACATGCACTAATAATGTTAATAAATAATATATTACATAATGTCAATAATCCCCTCTTTACAACGATGGCTTAATATCAAGATATTGTATCTTTATAAACCATTATTTCGTGATAAACGGAATTGAATTTTTTACAAAAGATATTTTTCTACACGCCCGCCGCGCTGGTCCGTTCTCAACTTGAATACTGCTCCTCTAAATGGACTCCACTTTACGGTATTTATAAAGACAATATTGAAAGTATATTCAAAGTAAATTTTTGCAATACTTCAATTACAGAATGAGCGCACCTAAAAGGGGGTACATAAATATGCTCTCGAATTATAACGTCTCTAATCTATCTAATCGGCGAACATATCTTGAACTCATGACTCTATATAAAATCTGCAACAACGTTATTGACAGTCCTGACCTACTGAAACTAATAAACTTGAAATACAAACCAGAGTAATAAGCTTCAACGAGTTATTCCATTTTAGCCGGACGCGTACAAATGCTGGTGTCAGGGATCCTATCAGAAGAATGTGAGCATCGATTAATCAAAATCAAAACCTCAAGGATTCCGACTTATTTCTTGATACACGCAGTACTTTTAGTAGAAAATTGAAGGCTTTATTTCTAACATTATTTTTAGCTATATATATATATATATATTTTTTTTTTTTGTCTTATTATCTAAACTCTTCCAAAATAATTTGTAAAGTTTTGTAAGGATATCGTACCTCTTCATATAAAATATAATATTCTTACGTATAAGTTTTTTTCGCTTATGTTTTTATCTGATGTTGTTAAAGTAAATACGTGAGAAATAGTTTGGATGCAGGTAGTTTTTTATTCAATATTCCTGTCATTTAACATCTGCATCTATATTTTCTCCTAAATAAATGAATAAACTGGTTCAAATATATGTAAATATATTATGAACTACATGTCCAGTATTTTTATAGTGGCATAACTTGTTGGGTAAATTGTTGGTAAATTGTGATATTAATTTAATCGTTAAATCTTACAAAAAATGTTTTTTTTAGGTGGCATAGGCCCCGAGGGGAAAAATCCTTAGCTTAAAGATGGTACACGAAAATTAAAATTTGAACTTACATAAAATTAAAAATAAAATCAGATTTTTTGTAGTTCTCTTTACACCCTGTAGATGCCACTTTTAAAAATAGGTTCATGGCATATAAAAGGTTGACATGATTGAGGATTGCCTCCGTTTTATCAATGGATGACATTTTCTGCATCCGGATGCTATCAATTTTGAGAAACATAAGAAGGAAAGGTTTTTATTTCAAAAGACTACTTTTTATTTTAATTGATCTTCAGGTTTGCACTTCAATTATTGAACAAACCCTACTAATTAAACTAACTAACAAACCATCACGCCGTTTCCCCGCAGGGGTAGGAGAGAGGACGGACCGCCAAACAACTCGGTCTTGGCACACACTCTTTGCTTTACTCACATTCATACATCGTCTCATACATTCTCTTCTATTATTCTGACTTTTGACATGGCCCGACTCAAGTATCTGATTCACTTGATCGTGCTATGTCTTCCTCGGACGTCCCCAACTTCTTCTACCATTCACATTTGCGTCGTATATTCTTCTTACACTACTTTCTTCGTTCATTCGCTCTACATGCCCAAACCATCTGAGGGTCCCTTTCTTAATCTTTCTCATTATGCTTACATCAGCCTTACATTCTTTGCGGATATCCACATTTCTTACACGATCATATATTGTTTTACCACACATACGCCTCATGGATCTCATTTCAACAGCATTCAGTTTACTTTCATCCTTCCTCTGCCAGTTCCATGCCTCACTGCCATACATCAGGGTAGGTACCAGGACTCCATTGTGGACTGCTAGCTTCGCTTCTTTTGACAGTTTTTTATTAGCGCCAACGGCATTCAGTCCTCCATTAATGGAGTTACCGGCATTCACCCTTCTTTCAATATCTCTATCAGCCTTCCTATCTCTCGTAATGTATGTGATACACAAAAATTATTATATTTACCTTCAACCAAAAAAGGTTAGTTACCAGTGACGTGCTGTCATTAGTAATGAATTCTCCTGCACTGGTCTCGTATTAATTGTCTCTATAATATGTGTATGTCAGTAACGGTCGATATATAATAACGATTGAAACGTACAACGTTATTGAAGTTGTTGTTGCTGGAAATGATTTTTTTTTCAGAATTTCAACTTCTTGCATGAAATAATTCTAAAAAACCTTGATTGAAAATGCTAAAAATGTTTAAAAAATTCGACATTATTGTTATATATCTACTTTATTTTTAAATTTAAATTTTTTTGTAAGAAGATTGTCCACTTTCAGAGTGGAAGATACTCTTAGTATCTCCCTGGTGTAAGACCAACAATCTTTTAAATGGCTTTAGCCGTGTTTGGTAACCAGATCTAAATAGCCAGGTTCTTCTCTACCTTCCTCATTCTCACCTCCTTCTCTTACCCCAGCCTCACAACATACGCCAACTGGAGATGCAATTCACTCACTGGCTCCAGACGAGAGCAGCTGGAACTCTTGTGAGGTAAATTATAGTTTTTTTTTAATACAAAAAGTAAAATTTAAAAAAAAAAACTAATTCTTTTTCAGCTACAACAAGTAGCTGAAAATGAATTTGATTTTCAATCTTAGCACACTAGCTCACTGAAAACTCACGGACCGCCACTGGTATCTAACACACTATAATAAATAAGTAAGATTTGTTTAATGTTATCAAGTTTAATTTGTAGAACTCTATTTTAATTTTTATTTATTTTATATATTCAATAATTTTATTATTAAATTAATAAAAACAGTTTAATCAAACTGTCGATAATGCCCTCAGAAGCGAAACAGCTGTCACGCGTAATAATAATTACCAGCAGAACTTGTTTATGAATAAACTGTTTTTATTAATTTAATAATAAAATTATTGAATATATAAAATAAATAAAAAATAAAAAAAGTAAGATTTGATTGTTTGTTTGTTTGCATTGAATAGGCTCCGAAACTACTGAACTGATTTGAAAAATTCTTTCACCAATAGAAAGCTACATTATAAGCGAGTAACATAAGCTGTATATAATGGTAAGCTCTGGCGTTATGAAATTTGTATAAATTAAAATAAGCGTATTTCATATATTTTAGCGGCAGGGAGGAAAGGCAGGGGGAAGGTAGGGTTCGCGGTGAGAAAAGAGATGAAAGAGGGGGAAGGCGGGGAAGGTGAAAGGGAACGGGGACGCACAGGAAAGGCCATGCGGGGAAAATCAATTTATTTCTTTGAATGGCATAGCAACGCATGCCGGGTACATATACTGACATATTATAGAGCCAATTTTAATAGGAGACTTACCCCTCATGCATTTTTCTTTCCCAGAACTTCATCTCCTTCGCTTTCTTAAAAGACACTCCACACACAACCTCCAAAGTATGACATAAGCCCTGAGAGAAATTATTTTCCTCAGGGCCTTCTTATGGAGCTAATGAAAAAATCATCCAACATAAAATTCATCTCGATTTTTAATTGCATTACACCATTTATTTCCAAAATGTAAGCAAGTGATAAAAATTAAGGTTTTTCAATTATAAAATAATATTTTTGAAACAAAATAAAATTAGAGTGTGAAATTCACACTCAGTGCAACCTTCAGAAAACTAAAGTAAACAAGAGTGGGGAGACTACGAAGCACTTTTTTATCAATGTAAAGAATGTTTTTTTCCATATTTTTGTCGTCGAATTCCAGTTACCCTTTCCTATACATTTCGTCCTCTTAATAGTATTTGTGTTTTCTTCTTCGGGGTCGCTATATGTCGCTTTCTTTTGTGTTTTCTTTGGCTGTTCATTTTGGAGTGATTTGAAGATTGGATATTGGATATTGATTTTACGAAAATATATATTTTATTTTGATTTCGTATGACTCGATCTTTGGTCCGCCAAATGTCTGGCCGCTGAGGTTGTTCAGGCGTTTTATTCCACTACATTATAGGAGGCTCGTGTGGGACCGTGGGGACCGTGGATTTATCGCACATATTATATAGGATCCGAGTACGCGTGAATAAAAAGATATTTAATTGCTATCTCATCCAATCGCAGGCTAAATCATATAGATGTATGTGTTTGTCTCTTTTAGTGTCGCTCGCTTCCGTTTCACCAAGTTTCAAATCACAACGGTGCTAAAGAAGTTTTACTTCAAAAAGTGCTTTGGTTTGAGAAGTTTTGTTTGTTTTTTTGATTTCGAGAAGATGAGTAGGTCCATAAATAACACCTTTCATCGCATACCCTATAACAGATCGCACTACATTGTTACGTAGTCTAACTCCCCATCCTTAAAGTTATAATAATTAAGGCGATCCAATAGAACAGGAAAAAATCGAAATCGGTATCCAAGCCCCTTTATGGGAGAAGTTTAAAAATACTTGAGAAAAAGCTTTTGGAAAGGTTGGAAAAGGTATTTGAGAATTTTTTTTAACAGGTTGATTTCGTAAAGGTCTGTAAAAAAACATTAATTCCTATTTTACGCATTGTTTATTTCACGAAAACCTAACCACGAGCCTAATACGTCTATTCCCCGCTCCGTCTGGGGGAGTACTGACAGAAAATAGGTGTGGCTGCTGGTCGTTCTTCGGTGAACGGTATAAGGTTCACTTTGAAATTACAAATTCGTCGACTGCCGTATTGTCGCCGTGAAGTCAAAAATAACAACGCGAAAATGCATATTATATTTTATTTTGTGAGGTTCGGGCGTAAATTTAAATTTTTTTGGCGATTATCCAAAAAAAACCGAATTTGCCACATTAAACAATATAACCATGTCCGAAAACAGGTTTATAAATAGGAGAGTTAGGACTTCAAAGTATTTTTTATAGACCTTATAATTTATTTTTTTCTAGGCTTATTAAAAGACTTGACCGATAAAAGATGACAGATATTTTTAAGGGCCAAGATATGTTCTACACGCAGTATTTAATTGAAGCATCTATGATACTTCTAAGCGACTAAATTTTCAAAACAAAACCATATGATTTTGTATGATTTTGCATTATTTAGTATGGCTTCATCTTAACTAATCTGTACGAGAATTATTATTAATGGCGCAGGCTCTGGTACGACAAGAAGTCGATAACTTCGTAATATCACTTTAAACTATTTCATTAGTTCATTATTCTCGCTTTAATCTTAATTGTCTGTTGTTCAATGTAAATGGTCGAAGAGCGTCCGCGTGAACATCTCTCCGTCGTATGATATGATAACAGCCCGAATCCTTTACATTAAGGAAAGTTACACGCACTTACGATAAAGCCAGCACAAGTTATGCCCAACAGCGCTTGATACAATCGTTACATTTCATTAAATTAATACGAACACTTAATGCGGTCCGATATAATGCCTTCAGATAGCCAAGCAACGAATCCAATAAAATAATGTGATAAATTGTTTACATCGAACCATACAAAAGGTAGGCACAAGTCCAAAATGCAAGCCTAACCAACCAACACAATTGCTAACAAACTCTGACCACCAAATCAAAAAAGCAACTTTTAGTTTCATTATAATTTTACATTCAGACAACGCATTAAACATTTTGACAATGTGTTCAAGCTCGATTCAATAATTTAATCAATCGATACAAAGGTAAAAGGTTGATCCACATTTCATCGAGTATTTTAAAGAGTAAAGAGGCATTCAGTAAAAAAGTATTCGTTTCCTAATGATTTTTATTCCTGTCTACTTTCGGGTCTGATTTTGCTTTTCCCTGCAATAGTGATACGTCCTCAATTGAATGAACACTAGGTATGAATGGAGAGTGGATCAAATAATTAAGAATGATATCGTAGTTTTTAACTTGTTAAATGTATGACAAAGGAAGGCATGTTATTTAACACGATATTTATTTTTAATTAAACAAATATTTAAGTCGGCCGTCAAATTCGTTGTGGAAAATAAAAAAAGTCACGATTGGTGAATTGAGTATGAATGAAATATCTTCACCTTAGAAAAGCTTTACTAATGACGTACCTACACCGCAATATAAAGATTGAATAAAAAAATTCCTCAAATTTCAAATAAATTGCATTTACGTTGATTTTCGAAGGTTTTTTTTGTTACCTATCGTATTATTCGTATGTACCTACCCACCTACAATCAAACATGTTTAAACGTAATAATTATTTAATACCAGCTGGTTCCCGGCAAAATATTATTATATTCAAAGAAATAAATTGTTTCTCTCTACATGTCCTTTCCCGTGCGTTCCCCTTCCACCTTCCCCGCCCACCCACTCCTCTCTCCCGCTCCACCGTCCCGCAAACCCCCCCCCCGGGTTCCATAAATTCGGTTCTAGTACATTCGGTTTTCAAACAGCTCGCGGGCCACCTATTATAACATATAAGACTTTTTGGGTTCAACTTCAGTAAACTTTACATATTTATTTATCTCTATATTTTATGTATAAGTCATTTGACTCTTACAAATAAATAAATAATCTCAACATCCCACTTTGACGTCCACCATCTATCCCCAATCTTAAGAAGTAGAAGAAGAATACTAAATCTTTGTATCTATACATCATTATATCTATACTCACTAGGATTTCGATTTTGTTTTTGTGGACGACCGAATGAATGAATGCAAAACTTGAAAGTGGAAATTAACCCACTTCCGGACATCCGATTAAGCGGAAACTCACTGTCAATAACAATGCATTCTATCAACGTTTAGTGGGACTCACACATAATTTTTTTCACACACGCATTTTTTCTGAAATTGGCTACTAGCCGGCCTAAGAAATGACTTGAAAATTCAAAATAGATGTATGATAGTTAGAAAAATTTCGTTTTTATTATAGGTTAATTTTTTAGGATCTTTTTTATTTCAAACATAATAGAATACTTAGTTTTAACCACGTTCATTATTTAAAAATGATCAGGGTTTACTTAAAACTAATTACAACAATAGGCATAGCGTAAATAGATAGGCGGGAGTTAGAAGGGGAGGGGGTAATAGGGAATAATTTACAAATAAGTCATTTAAAAATATTTTTTGATTATTTATAATATTTAAATTCACCAAGTAGTATGAACTAAGTATTCTATTAATCTTAAAATATAAAAAAAAATAGTCGGGTTAGTTACACCATTTATAATCACGAAGAACAGCTGGACCGATTTTTTGATGTTTGATTTGATGGATTTGTCTCTGCTAAAAATAGCAGAATAGCTATTGGAAAAATCACGAAAAAAATTATGAATACATAATGCTGCTCCTCTTTTTTACATACTAATTGTTAATAGTCGAAAAATAGACAAATGGCGAACGTATTTATGTCTGCACTCCTCCAAAGGAAAAATACAATAATTATAATAAATCTCCTTCATACGCTTAAAGAAAATGAAACGCAATGCCCTCAAGTAATGGAAAAGAAAGAAAATAAAAAAATTTATAAATCCGTACATAACTCCATTTCTGATACGGACAACAACAAAACACGGGCAGTAGCGCATCGATAATTACTTCATTGTGTAATTTTTAACTTCATAAAAAAACTGAATATAATTCAGCTAATAAGTTAACACAATACTTATTGATTTTGAGACGGTAAGAAGTTCGTCGGGTCAGCTAGTTCTTAATAAAAATGATGCCACAAAATAAGTTTGCTGTGTTTGTTAAAGGTCTTTTCCATTTGTTTTAAATATTCGCTTCGATAAATTAAAAACGCGTGCAAAAATTAAATTTGAAATTCATCGACGTCGGACATAATTCCGATCATCCCGACTGCGACTGTCTCGTCCAAACAGACATCAATATTAGTCCCAGCATGAATAAACGTTGTGTTTCTTTGTTCTGTGTAAAGCTTAGAATAAAGTCATAAAACATCGGATGCGAACGCCATATTCAAATTCGACCAGTCCGACAGGTATTTTAAATATTCTAAATCATACATTAAACATATTCGAGTCATTGGTTATGATTCTTTTTCGTTGTATTTCGAAAGTCACGAAATAATTGTTTCGTCAGGTGATTTGTCGTGCGCGTTTTTTTTTTCATTCTGACCTTCCTGGACCATTTAAAATGTAGGTAAGATTTAATAAGGAGTTAAAAGTTATTGTATAATTTTTAAGGAATTTTCAATCAATTTTGAGGAAAACCTATATACTTGTAATAAAACCTAATTCATTCGCATTTAGCAGGAATCGATGGCAATATAACATATAATATTAATTTTAATACTCTAATTCACTTTCGTCTTGAAATAATTTGTTATTTAAGTGTTATTTGGTATCTCTCTACATGATAAAATAATCATTATAAAATAATGATTTAAGTTTTCCCCAGTTAGACCTGAGATTATTTCTCTTTACAATATAAAAATAAATATAAAAACAAAACAAAAGTTAAAATAATAACTCAATGCGTAACTTGCGTCATTGGTTAATTATATAGGGGTGGGGTAATGTTCAAATCCCACCATCAGACTTGAAAAAAGAGAATATTCCTCGAAGATTACATTCTTGGAAAATGGAACAATATTATTTACACCATCTATTTTACTGATGTAAGCATTGATGTAAGTAATAAGTTGTGGTAAGTAAAGGTTCCCAAACGCCCTCCCCCTCCCCTTTCTCTTACCCCCCCCCCCCTTACGCTAAAGTTCGAACCTTTCCTTAGGGTCGAACTTCCCCGATGTGAATGCAATAGCTACGTCCTTGACTGTAGCATTTGGTTACTACAATATAGTATTTTTTGAAAGGAGACAATCAAACTACGACATTCCCAATTCTATAAAAAGTTGTGAGGCTTAAATAAATGAGACAGGGAAGAAGATGGGGTAGAGATGAAAGGATAGTTTACTTTATTAGTTGTAAGCAAAATGTTTGTGACGGAGGAAGGAGTTGATTTCAGAAGCTTTGAAACTATTGAGTTATTATAATCTCTCCAACAGGACTCTCTCAGAACACATTGACCCCCAGATCCACCTCTAATACCCCTTTCCTTCTCGGAACTTCATCTCCTTCCTTTCCTACAAAGATCTTCCACACAGCATCCCCAAAGATGGCATAAGGTCCTGAGGGATTTTTTTTCCTCAGGGCCTCCTGTGTGGAGCCAATGTCTAATTCTTATAGATGTATGTGTTTGTCTCTTTATAGTGTCGCTATTTTTCGTTTCATCGAATTTCAAATCACAACGGTGATAAAGAAGTTTCACTTCAAAAAAAAAATTATTTCGCTACAAACAGATTTTATATCAGTTGAATATATAAAATTATATTTGTATCTTCGTTTTTTTTCTTCTTCAAATAATTGAACCCACCTACGGCAACATGAGCAATAAATCGTGCGCATTCGGCGCAGTAATGTCGTGAGAGGTCCGCTCAAACAAATTTTGTCATGGCCCGAGAATTATTTGGTTGTTTGTCTTGTTCCTATTACTGGACGGGACCTCCTTGCGGCTGCTCAGGAGAGCTCCATGCTCCGTCTACATAATATTATTGTTACAAACTTCGATAAACGAGAATACATCTCGTATTGGTAACAGACTCTGTCTCGGGCTCGATGAGGATTGTTCTATTGTTCGAAATAAATATGTACGTACCGTAAAATGGGGCGATGGTGATCATTGCGGTTGATTGCATAAATCTCAACGCCACTCAACATACTAAATAAGTGTCAAATTGGATAATTTTTAATATTTAAACAAATTGTTGATTGAATTGTGAAGTTATATTATAAATATTTTCAGACAGAGAAAAATGTAAATGTATTTTAAAGTAAAACTTCTTTACACACGCTTGACTTGGGGAGTAAGCTGGTGAATGCGTGACGAGAGCGTTACGAAAAGTGTGATCGAAGATAGTTGAGAGGGAGATATAAGATAGAAAGAATGAATCCTAACATCTTTTCAACTAACTAACTAACTAAACTAACTAACCATCACGCCGTTTCACCGCAGGGGTAGGCAGAGAGGACGGACCGCCAAACAACTCGGTAACATATTTTCAATACAAGTAATAAGTCATGTTCTCAAGTATCCGGTAATCGTTTGGTTTCGGTTTCCTCCTAATTGTACTTTTATGTTTAATATCTGAATTTTTTGTAAGAAGTTAGTGTATTATATTTTAGTTTAAAAGTTCTTGTTTTGTCCTGTGCTACAATAACTTGTTTTTGTATATTATTATTTTCCTCTGTGCTATAACAGCACTGTTTTGTTAATCTTTGTTCTCTTGTCATTGTTTTGTAAATACTGTATATTCTTTATTTCGTAGGTATTATTTTATAAATATTTTGTAATGATCTCGTAAGGAACACTGTAGGATTATTTTTAAATTTATTATAGTTAAGCGCACTTGAAGTGAAATGACACAAAACTGCGCTATACAAATATTACGTTATTATTATTATTAGAAAGAGAGAGTTACGTTTCGTATATTACTGTATTAAGGGCAAGAGAGAGAAGTGCGAGCACACACTTACTTTCTCACTTTCTCTCGTAGCCAGTTACGATTCGTATATCTAAGACACAGTGCAGGCCTTTTGGCTGGATCACACTGTAGGAGCAAGAGAGAGCAATGTGCGCGTATATTTTCTTTCTCTCTTCTTTTATAAGTTAGTGAAGTTTAACTTCAGTCGTGTGGTCTAAAGCAACCAATGAGCGCAGACCTAGCGTAATTTCCGTTTCATATCTCAACCAATAGAAGCCTTTAAAAGTGTCATCATTATCAAAGCGGCCAATGAGCGCAGTTGATGCGCCTCAGGTGCAGTAATCGTCATCTCCGTTTCACTCGAAATCCAAATCATAACAGGCTATGGAAGTTACATTTAAACAATTATATATGTTATATACAGGGTGTTAAGGGACGTAATTGACTTTTTATGTGGAAGAATTTTTGTTTATATGGTTTCGATGAAAAAAAAGATTCAGATTTTTTACTCCTAATAATGTGAGTTGTTAGGAGTAAAAGTTATTGTGAATGAGTCACTGGTTAAAGTAAGTCGAGTTTCTTAACACCCTGTCCTATATATTTCGATAGTCTAAACATGTACAATAAATATTTTCCGACACACATGTTTTTTGTAAAAATGTTATGTTGAGTTTTAAAGTTGAAAAAAGTTACTCCATTTTATCGTGGGTACCTAATACCTCAACTACTAAATTATAAACCGTTTTATAAATAATAAAATTAGATAGAATCTAAGAATTCATAATAAATTGGACAGCGCACATTTTCACTATAAAGGCGCTCTGCAAATTAGCCAATTATTTAATTATTATTATTATTATTATTACTAAGAAGACCTGTAAATATTTGTTTTATTATTATGTCTTTTAGATGAAACACCTAGAGTCAAAACATAATAAACCGTTTTAAAAAGGTCTAATAGTAGTTATGTATGTACTCAAACCAAACAAAAGAAACTCCCTACTGTCACGGTTGATGTAAAGATGTAAGGAAGCACATATCCTTTAAAATTACCACACAAAATAATTTGTTTCACACAACGACAAAAAAGTGTAAAATATTGTTTTACAAGTTTCCAAAGCAAATAATAATAATCATGTCACGCTGTGTTTTCGAAAGTGCGAAACTACCCCGAAACAATCGGCGACTTCCCGCTCACCTCCCTTACCCCCTGGCTGCTCCCCTGCCCCCTGCATGATGAGGCGGCCGCCCGCACCGTTCCTGCTGCATTAAACTATTAAACATTAAGCGATCTGTTCTATTCTATTCCGGAATACTTGGAAACAGATGTTTATGCACATAATATGCGACTCTGCCCACATCAAATCCTGACCGAAAGCAGGACCGTCGCGAGACTATAGCGTCCTGCGACCACGCTGACCACGTTCTCTCGGAATAATACTTTCCTACTCTCATAGCTAATTGTGTAAAAACGTTAAAAATTCTTATTTGTAAACTTTATTTAATAAAAAAGAGTTCTAAATTCTCCAGTCTTTCAAAACAAATATCAACTCTACATTTTTTGTAGCAAATTTAAAATCACACAATGTTTAGTGTTTTGAAAGTAATGTCCTCCGCGTGTAAAGTCGTATGTTCTCCAAGCACGTTTAATTTAAGTGTGTATATCGGAAGTGACCCGCCAGGTAAGTATGTTTTCTGTATCTATTTGTAAATAATAAAATTTGAAAGAGCCTAAGAATTGTGCAGCACTCTTGAAGGGATTTTTCACAAAAAAGACATACAAATTATCCAATTATTATTATTACTTTTCCTTGCAGCAATGAATAGTATAACAATTGTGGCATTTCACCAAAATATCGTTACTAACAACTATTTTATAGAGCTTTCAATATAACTAAATGGAACCGGTGCATAGTCGGGAAACACGCCAAACACGCGCCCAACATTTGCAAACGGTTGACATTAGTCACATGAGAACGGATCGTTTTTACGACTCGTTCTTGAGTTCAACAGCTCGGCTGTGGAACGATTTACCGGCCTCTGTGTTCCCTCCCGCCTACAGCATGGGTCTCTTCAAGACTCATGTTCCATGTTCACTCCTTCCTATCCTCAAAAAGACCCTCCACACATCATCCTCAAAGATGATATAGGTCCTGAGGGAAATTATTTTCCTCAGGGCCTCCTGTGTGGAGTTAAAGTAAAAAAAAAAACTAAACAGAACTCTGATTTGTCAGTATGAAATATGTACACTTAGAACTCGATGAAGTTCCGGGCAAAACTAACAGTCCACAATGGAGTTCTAGTACCTACCCTGATGTATGGCAGTGAGGCATGGAACTGATAGAGGAAGGATGAAAGTAGATTGAATACTGGAGAAATATGATTCCCGAGGCGAATGTGATGTAAAACAGTGTATGATCGTGTGAAGAATGATGAGAATGTGGAGATCCGCAAATAATGCAAGGCTGATGTAAGCGTAATGAGCAAGATTAAGAAAGGGACCCACAGATGCTTTGTAGACCGAATGAACGAAGAAAGGATAATATATGCCCGAGGAAGACATGGCACAATCAAGTGAATCGTATACTTGAGTCGGGTCATATAAAGAGTCAGAAGAATAGAAGAATAAGTATGATACGATGTATGAGTTTTAAAGAGGCGGCACGACCTCTCTGCCTACCCCTGCGGCAAACGGCGTAATGGTTGGTTAGTTAGTTATAGAATTGTAAAGCACCCTTGAGGTGATTTTTCATAAAAAACGGCGCTCTACAAATTGTCCAGTTATTATTATTATTATTAGTTAGTAATCGTTAAGAGCGCTCTAGTTTCGGCCGCCCGCGTGCGCTGCACACCTCGCACACATGAATCCTACCCTGTCAGATGACCACACGCACTGCTCCGGCCTGCATGATGTATCGCTAAACAAATGGCCTGTTCGGTGTTCGGACTGCTCGGGCCTGTTCTACTATGACGCAATGCAATAAACGGGAATACTATTAGGTAGGTACTACATGTCGCCGGACTTTTGTGCAAGGAACTGAGCAGGATTCATGGAATCCCTGCAACAGCGATTGTGCGCTGATTTATGGAGACTAGATTGAAATATTAAGAAAGCGCTCTGTTTTGTATTGACACGGACGGAATGATGTATTTTATTGAAAATAATGGAAATTAAACAATGCATGTTAGCTTCTAAAACTGGCGTTTGAAGTAATGTATTTTTTTGTTTGGTTTATCTATTTGTTTGTGATAAGACAGCTTAGGTTGTTTTTAGACAGCTAAGGTCAGCAGATCTAGATGTTACTAATCGTTTAATCGAAATTTCTAGGTCAAATCGAGCCGTTTACTACGCTCGATCTTTTCGTGTAACTGGCCCGCTCATTTGGAACAAACTTCCCTTCTTACTAATATCCAGAACTTGGCTGTATTCAAAAGGGCTTTAAAAACAAACTTATTTAAAATATCATTCCTTTCATGAATTTTAACTATTTTTCAATGAACTCTAATAAGCCATGTTCCTCAACTTTCCGGTAATTGTTTGGTTTAGTACTATAGTTTTTGTGCACTCCGAATTTGTATTATTTCTAAACTTAAACTGCCTCCTGTTCTATATTATATTTTAGTTTTAATGATTCTTGTTTAATGGCACCGTTATTGTTTATCATCATCTATTATCCTGTGCCAAAACAGCACTGTTGTTTTTAATATTGTTCTTTTGGCATTGCTTTGTACGGGGTCCGCCAAATAACTTTTTTTTTTTGAAATAGCTATAAAAAAAAAACTACTGAATATTTTCTCAAATTTCTTTTTTTATTTATAAGTACAATCCTTCCGGTTAATAATGGAAAATAATTTCATTCAAATGGCTGCCTCGGCTGGCCATGCAGTAGCCTACACGATCGGTCCAATTTTTAAGCACATTATCGATTGTGTGCAGCTGTATTTCACCAATGGCTTCACGAATATTGTCCTTTAAAGCGTCAATTGTCTCTGGCTTGTCGGCGTAACATTTATCTTTGAGGGCACCCCACAAATAATAGTCCAACGGTGTCAAATCGCAGCTCCGAGGTGGCCAAACGACATCAGCTCTGCGGCTGATAATGCGATCTTCAAAAACAGGGCGCAAAACATCGAGTGTAGCTTCGGCTGTGTGGCACGTAGCGCCGTCCTGTTGAAACCAAATGTTGCCAATATCCTCCTCTTCAATTTTTGTGAACAAAAATTCGTTCAACATGGCCCGATAACGATCGCCATTGACTGTAACGGCCACTCCTTGCTCATTTTCAAAGAAAAATGGCCCAATTATGCCTCTGGACCAAAATCCGCACCAAACAGTGACTCGTTTTGGGTGTACCGGCTTTTCAATGTATGCGTGCGGGTTTTCTGTGCCCCAAATACGACAATTTTGCTTGTTTACATACCCGCCAAGATCAAAATGAGCTTCATCCGAAAAGATGATTTTTTTGGCAAAATCGGCATCTTCTGTAAGTCGATATTTCCCAGCGTTGTTCAAGCGTATACACAACCATATTCGCTCAGCGGAAGGATAAAACTAATTATCTGTCAAATCAGACATGAGCTAAGTGTTACCATTCACGAAATAAGCACTAGTTGAAAAAAAAAACTTTAGATGGCGGACCCTTTATATACTGTATATTATTTGTTTCACATTATTTAATCAATTTGTTAAGGACTAGTAAGGAACATTATAGGATTCATTTTATGTTCATTATAATTAAGCGCACTTGAAGTGAAATATCACAAAACTGCGCTTTGTAAATACTACGTTATTATTATTATTATCCTGATCATAATTTACCAATTTCAATAGTAGCACGGGGCTGACTTTTTATAATCAACGCAAAGAGGTACCTACCTTTGTAAATTTACGTGATAGCTCTTTAAAATGATTAGTCTGCACCTAACTAGGAGTATGTTTGATACTGAAATTACTCAGTATTTTAATATTCCATTTGTATTGCTTATTTAACGTCAATTTAATACTTGGAAAATGATATAACTTTTGACTAAATGACATGCTTAGGTAATTGGGATAAGATGATGGACTGGGTGACCAGTGATACGTGGAAGAAAGTTTTTGAAGTAAAACTTCCTTACGCACGCTTGACTTGGGGAGTAAGCGGGTGAATGCGTGACGAGAGCGTTACGAAAAGTGTGGACGGGGCGAGGCAAACGGAAGTTGAGAGGAAGATATAAGTTAGTGAAGATAGGAATAGATACAGTTACGTTTTGTATATTACTGTAGGGGCAAGAGAGAGAGGTGCGAGCACACATTTTCTTTCTTTCGTTCTCTTAAGCCAGTTACGTTTCGTATATCTAAGACACAGTGCAGGCCTATTGTCTGTATCACATTGTAGGAGCAAGAGAGAGCAGTGCGCGCGCACATTTTCTTTCTCTCTTCATTGATAAGTTAGTGAAGTTTTACTCCTATCATGTGGTCTAAAGCACACTGTTATTTTTTGTTTATTTGGGTGTCCTTATTCTCCCTTTATTTCAATGGAAGATGCTCATTAGCACTAGCGTCATTGATCTTTTCGGCACCGGACATTTGTCACATGTTTGTAACGAGTCGCTCCTTCTAGCGACTCAGTCTTTAGGTCAACAGCTCGGCTGTTCAGCTCGTGCGGTACAAATGAAATCTTCAGAAAACTAAAGTAGAAAAGAGTGGAGAGACTATGAAGCACTTTTTTAATCGATGTAAGGGATGATTTTTTCCATATTTTTGTGGTCGAAATCCAGTGCACCTTTTCCTATACATTTGTAGTATTTGTGGTTTCTTCTTTGGAGTCGCTGGATGTCGCTTTCGTTTGTATTTTCTTTTGTATTGATTATAAAAAATAAAATAAAATAGGATTTCGTGGAAATTGCATTTTCGGGCGCTTTATACCACTACACTAAAATGGACGTGCGAGACCGAGGATTTATCGTAATATATTGGATGCAAGTACCTACCAATGAATAAAAACTAAATGTTTTTTTTTTCAAATTACAACTGCTAAAAAAGTTTGTACTTCAAAAAAACAAAACCACGCGGACAGCCTGCAAACTTAAAAATATTTACGATGTTTTAAAGAAAGTTCCCAAGTTAACATAATTTGACTTCGGTAAACACAACATGTCATATTATCTGCTATAACATTTGCAGGTATCTCCTCCATTGTATGCGATTCCGTAGTAACATTATTTAGTCAAAATAGAGTCACGTCCCCCGGGATCGGGGCTTTGTCATCCCATAGAAAATATCAACAAAGGACAGATAGCTATCCGTCATTGTCACTTTAATGTGGGGAGATCTCTTGTGTTGGCAAACAGTTGTTCATAATTTGAAAATATCTGCATACTTACGTACAAATATTTTGTAAGATAGTTATTCGTTTCGCAGCTATTTACCTATTCTGTGAGTTTTTTAGTATATTTTATTGTTTTAAGGCATTTGAAATACCTGTGTCGTTTAGATAGTTATAGCAATAAATATAAACATGGTTGAAAGGCATTTATTTCATTTATGGTAAATTAATGGTAGGTACTTACGTTTGAATTAGAAAAAACGCAATTGAAAATTTGATTTGAATATCTGTATATAAAGATATAATGGCGACAAGCGGAGGGTCCGATGAAATCGGCTGGAATCCTAGAGTCCTCGTAAATTATCTGAAAAATTAAATTTAAAAAAAAAACGTCTTAGTATGAATGTGAATGCGAATAAACCAAAGTTTGCAAAAAAATTGTTGATTGCAAACGTTATGGACGTAAAAAGAAAATTGACGAAAAAATCGGCCTAAATAAAAGGAAAAAAAAAAGAATTTTGTAAACGGAACAAATTTTTTATTTATATTATACCTACGCCCGGGCTTTTAAAATGTGTGATAAGTATAATAATTTAATAGAACAATATTAGAAGTTAAATTTGTTAACGAAATTACAAAATAGAACCCATGCGGAAAAACTAACATTAGTATTTATTTAAGAAGAATGTTACAGCCTTCTCATAACTTAATTTCCATGCAATTGAACACAGTATCTTTTCTCGGAAGATTTTTTCAATGTAGATGAGTGTTTCAGGCTGATAATTATTGATTATAATATTTGTTATCTACATTTACTGTTTCTCGGAAAGTATTGTCAACTGCATGCAATCTACGTACAAGCGACTAATGACTCCTGATATTGTTGCTGCAATAAAAAAGAATTTTTGATTGAGTATTTCGAATTATTGGTAATAATGTTGAATATTGGAGAACGATGTTAATTCTTTGCATCGAAAACATTAAAACAATCGAAAGTAAAAAAACCGAAGATACACATGGTCTACTACAACTAGAGCACTTTCATATTACATGATAATAAACTTGAAGAAATTTTAAGAAAGGTTTAAAATTGCGCCCATGTGATGCCTTTACTAAGAAAACCCAAACGCTTAACTTAAAATTCACAGGACTATTAATCACATAGTTCTAACTGTGTGTCCTGGCTGACCGCATGCCGGGGAAGCAATGTACCCGCAACCATCCAGAAACAGAAAATAGCTTCTGCTAACATATTTATCATGCTTTGCTGTTTGACACCGGACGCATCATGAGAGCCATTGAAAATAGTAAAATAGTCGTACCCCAATAATGGGCATAGTTTGCTGGTGGCATCTTCATTTCACGGAATTTGGCAAATATAGGCGCGCTGGCAGGTACCCTTATTGTCCGCCCTGTGTTCGGTCAGCATCTGTCTATTGTGGACGGTAATGGCATGTAATTCATCATACTGCAGAATGACTTCTTCTGTGTCCCGTGACGTAGGGAACGGGTATCACTCAAAGGGCAAGGACATGGATGCAACCAATTATATTTATTACTTTGTTATATTATAATTTGTAATTAGATTTTATGAATATTTATACTTTGCTTTGCCGAGTATTATACCCATTTACATTTACATGGAGGGTTTTAATATTCGATGCAGAGTGATTACAGAGTTTTAGATTCTCTCGTTTTATCCATGTAACACAAAATAATCGAATCGACGGTTTGCATGATTGGGTGGTTACAATCCTTGTCTACGAAAATGGAACTGCGGGTTCAAATCCCAGAGTGCGCAAGCAAATCATATTAAAAGTTAATTTATATTTTTTCACAATTTATTAATCAAAAATATTTTTTTGTACATTTGCGGCACGTTCCAGATTGGTTGATTCTATAAGTAACGCCACGTGAAAGACCACCATTTATAATTAAAACGTTGCTTTAAATGATTTAGCCATATTTTGTGACAAGACCTGAATAACCAGGTACTTCCCCACCTTCGTATTCCCTGCCCACTACCTTCAGCCTTACAACAAACCCCAATTGAAGGATGCCATAATTTCACTGGCTCCAGACGGTTGGGAGCAGAAGGTGTGGAAAATATGAATTTTCTCTTATTAAATGATCAGAACTGAATACCCAGGTACTATTAAACCACCCTATTCCCTCCCCCCTCACTCCATTCACCCATTAAACATAACCTAATTGAGAATGACACCGGGAAGACATGAATAACTCCGGGAAGTTGGGTACCTATTCACAACAAAATTACTACTTAAATATGATTTTGCACTTCACTGGTTATTAAGTACCTACTTCAAGCAGGTTCCTTGATTTATATAATATCTTTGTTTGTGGCGTTAGATCTTCTCTGCCTGCCCCTGAAACGTTAGCGCGTTCCACAGTAATGTAGTTAGTTATTTCCGAGGTGTCTCGGACTTTCGTCCTGAGAAATAGCTCTCCACAGAAGGCTGCACGATATCGTGTCTGTATTATTTATTTTCTTAAATATCAAGCGATATTACCTCTGACCTCGGCGTGGTGCACCTACCCACCTAGCCGTTTCATAACCATTGCGCTTTCGGAATTCTCAATGCCCTTCAAATGACTCTTTTAAGTCTTACAAAGTTAACTGCGTTTGGCATGTTACAAAAATAGAAACATTCTTTACAAAACACAAGATGATATACAGAAGCTCGTTAAAATAAATTGCCATTGTAAAAAAAGTTTAGGCACTAATCTCAAAAGAAGTGATTTTGTAAGAAGTAAGAAGGTGTTTTTTTACGTGAATGTTACGTGTAACAAACTAAGGGCTCACCAGAGTTAGCAATGAAACGCTTTTGTTATTGCCAAATATTTAAATATATCTCGTGGCCCAAGGGTTGTGGCGCGAAGTGGCGTGTATGTTCTAAAAATAGACCATTGGCCGTTATCGAGCAGGGAAACAACGTCCGCAAGAGTTACATTAGTTATTCGTGCGTTATCTTATAGATTTTGAGGTGGTCTTAAATATAAGATAAATAAAAGTAGAAAAATTTGTCTATTTATTATTTTTGAATAGCTTAACGAATTTAACCTTAAATATTAATATTTAATCATTGAAGACAATATTAGCAATTTTCGAAAATTTGAAACTGAAAATCAGAAAAAGATTGTTATTCATTTTAAATATTAATTTAATTACGAAAGATTTTTTAAATATTATTAGTGATCAGTAGGATTCATCGGTCCAGATAGGAGCTCTACCGAGCCGAACCCTCTGATATGAAAATATCTGGAGTCGGTAAATTTTATTCCCATTTGTTGACGTATTGTTTTGTATTTTTTATACTTAAATAGTACACTTACAGCGTGGATTGTGGAAACATTTGAAAAGTGTGTGGAAGGGATTAGTCTTTCCTGTCGGAAAGATTTAACCCGGACAAAATCTGAAGCACCAAAATTTTGTTTAATAAGTTATTTTGTAGCCTTAAAAGATTGTAAAACGTAGACAAGTTTAAAAAAAATGTGTGCAGTTCAAACGCGGTAGAAGTGAAACGTTCAGAAAACTAATGTAGAAAAGTGTGGGGAGACTACGAAGCACCGTACAAAGAGGTGACTGATTGTTCTATCTTATTCTCTCGCATGTTAAATCCTAAACAGTATCAACGAGTTTCAAATCCCAACGGTGCTAAAAAAGTTTTCACTTAAAAAAATAATTATACATATTTGTTTTTGATATTTTTCCCCACTTTGGTTGACTGCAAGGAATTTGTAAATGAAGAGAACAGTTCGGATATTACGCATATCCAAGTAGAACATGTTGTCAAACATTCTTTATTCAGAACATGTCAGAGCTTTTCGGTTTCGCAATAAAGGAGAGCCTTTTCAAGGGCCAGGACATGTTGCGAACATTGTTACTCGGATGTGATCTGCTTTGTTGGAGAGATGTCCTTACAATGTGGGAAAAGGAACCACCCAGAATAATTATTTTTGGACAAAATAAAAGTTAACGAAAAAATGTGTTTTTTTTAAAAGTGAAAACTTCTTTGGCACCGTTGCAATTTGACACTGGGTGAAAGAAAGATAGTGACGCTAAAAAGAGACAAACACATACATCTATAGGATTTAGCCTGCGAGACAATGAGATAGAATAATCGGTATCCTCTTTGTGCGGTGCTTCGTAGTATCCCCAATCTTGTCTACTTTAGTTTTCTGGAAGTTTCACTACTACCGCGTGTGGATTGCAAACTCTGATTTTTTAAGTAAAACTTCTTTACGCACGCTTGACTTGGGGAGTAAGCTGGTGAATGCGTGACGAGAGCGGTACGAAAAGTGTGAAAAGTGAGAGTTGAGAGGGAGATATTAGTTAGCGAAGATAGAAAGAGAGAGAGAGTCACGTTTCGTGTTTACTGTGAGGGCAAGAGAGAGAGAGGTGTGAGCACACATTTTCTTTCTCTCTTTCTCTCATACCCAGTTACGTTTCGTATATCTAAGACACAGTGCAGGCATATTGTCTGTATCACACTGTAGGAGCAAGAGAGAGCAGTGCGCGCGCACATTTTCTTTCTCTCTTCTTTTATAAGTTAGTAAAGTTCTACTTCAGTCGTGTGGTCTAAAGCACACTTGTTTTTTAAAAATTTTATTTAGTTATACGTTATATGTAGGTTAGAATAAAATGTTGTAAGTGTTAAAGCGACACATGTAGTTTATTTTATTGATATGAGAAAATTAAACAATAGTTTTTCGCGGTGTGCCTATCAATGTCTTGTAGAATGGTAGGCCTACCTACTTAAAGTGACTCACGGAATAATGCATAATTAGTTTTCCGAAAAAATAAAAATGTTTAAAACTTCTTAAATTATAACTTTGTCGCCTCATTTTAATTTAGACAAAGAAACCATTGTTTCAAAACATGCCGATTATTTTGATTGGCTAGTGATGTATTCAAAAGTGATTTATTTTCTAACTGTTGATAATTTTGTGCTTAAACCTAAATAGATTTATAAGATTCATATGGCGATTTAAAAGAAAAAAAAATATTTAAAATAAATGTCATCTCCACTTTTGCAAACCAAAAATAAACGTACATTTTGAGATGTTTTTAATATACATAATGTGCGTGCAAATCGAATCTTCTCCAATCTTAAACTCTAATGAAAGTGTGTTTGTCTGAAGTTATCTTCCAGGTAAATATGTTTTCTTTATCTGTTTGTAACAATAATAGTAAAAGTTTGGTTGGAAAAATCAATTCAAGGGCGCTGTACAATTTATTATGAATTTTTGGCTTCATATAACTTTATTATTTACAAATAGATACAGAAAAATACTTACCTGGCAGGTCACTTTCGATAATAACACTTTATGAGAAAGTATATACTTGAAAAGGTACGACATTGAAGGTACATTATAATTAAAATACTCGTCTTTGCATGATTTTACATTTGCTACCCCCCATCATTGTTGGTATTACATTTATGAGATGATGCCACAGTAGAGTTAATATTTATTTTAATAAAAAGGCAAATAACTTTATTTACATCACTTTTATTTGTACACAATCAACATGTTTCGTAAACATTCGTAAACAATGTTTACGAAACATTGTTTACGAAACATGTTGATTGTGTGTTTCGTAAACATTGTTTACTAATAATGCAATTGTTTACGAAACATGTTGATTGTGTACAAATAAAAGTGATGTAAAAAAAGTTATTTGTCTTTTTATTAAAATAAATAATGCCATCACAAAGTGAAAACCTTTCCAAAGAAATTTTCTTCGAAAAATTAAAAAAAATAAAAATATTAGTTAATATTTATTTGTAAAGACTTGAGAATTTAGAACTCCATGAAATGACCTTTACAAAAGCTTGGAAATAACAATTTACTTATACTTTTACACAATTAGTTATTTAAAATGGGCAGGGGAGGCGAATTTGAAAGTATTTTTGTTAACTTATGGATACGATAGTGTGAAAAGGTGAGTTTTAAGTTAAGCTCTAAATTCCGCTGAGTCTGTTATCATTCTTAAATCATATGGCAGTTAATTCCAGGCTTTAGATCGTGGCACTCCTAAAGCACGCTCACCAAACTTAGTATCTTGAGTGCGCTTTGGTTCTTTAAACCTTCCGATAGCTGATCTCAGGGTTGATTGTCGGGAATTGGAATATTCCAGAAAACACATTGATTAGAAATAGCCCCTTGAGAAGATTTATCCTAAAACGGCGCTGTGCATATTATCCAATTATTATTAATATTATTAGGCGCTCCTTCGTGATGAATGAACGGGGCTAATTGATCCCCGGCGTGGCTCGGGCACAGATAATTATTCAAATTCGCGTCGTAGGCTGTAAGTGACACTCAAATTTCCTCACTTCGCCTGCCTATCATCTTAACAGCTTATAGGACCAAGGGCAAATGCTGTAAATAGCTTACAAGGAAATAACATTTCGCCGTTTTCGTGGCCAATGAAATACCTTCCAGAGACCTCATTTACAACAAGTCACCTAACTTTTCTAATTTGGGCAAATACATTTTTGTGACGAAATTCTAATGGTTAATTTAAGTAATTAGTTAATTAATTAGTTAATTTAGTTAATTCTTAAGTTCTAATTCTAAAATTCTAAATTCTTGGTCAGAAATATGAATTAGTTTTAAGCTTCCAAAATTCGGGCGTATTTTGTCAGAAGCTAAAAATAATTCCGTTTTGCAATAAAACCCAAATCATTCGAATATTTGTAAACGTATCCGAAAACTAATATCTGTTTTCGAAAAAAACTACGATTTTAAATTTTATTGTTAGAAATAACCATGTATTTTTTTAATATAAAAATTTTGAATGTACACTTGGCTCACCTTACGTTTTTTCTAACTAAAATCACTGATAACTAAACAAAAATGATTTTGTCGTTTCATGTAAATATAATTCTTAAAAAAATCACAAGTTCATACTTTTTTCAAACTAAGATCGAAAACTTTGGTTTCATAAAGGTCTGCATTTTAATTACTTTGTGGTTAACTTTTAGATTTGAATTTAAAGCGTATTATTTTTTCTTTCAAATACCGTTTAGATTTTAGATCATACTTTTCACTACTATGGTAAGGGCGACACAAAGATTTCTATAAAATCTATGTAACTAGGACAAATATGGTCTCATATGATTAAAAGGGTGTCACTAGATATAAGCACACGGCAAGTATTTTAGTCGAGTAGCGTGTATATTAATTACGACTGTTGCAGGAGGCCAAAGCTCGATATGGGTTGTAGCACCATCGAAGAAGAAGAAGAAGAAGAATCGAGTACATTAGTAACTAAACTCGTCCGAACACTACATTTTTAGTAAAGTAGTTTAGTCAGCTCTTTAGTAGAGTCAATCTATTTCGTTCTATTTTTTCGGGCTAGCAGCGACCCCCACCACGCGTCCCTGCGCACTGACGTGCGCGAACCCGTTGTTTTTAGCAGAGTTCGTTTATAGCCGCGCAAATATGTCGTGCCGTTGTAGTGAAGATGCTAAATTCTGATGCAAAATTAAGATCAACATGGGAATGCTTTTGAAAAATCCTAAACAAATCTTGTAAAAAAAGGTTTATATTATACCTAAAAACCAATAGATGCTCCCATACAACTTTTCATTATATATCGTTGCATATTATTCTATTTCGGGTTCGTGGACTTCGACTAGGTGCCTCCAGGCGTTCTTGTCCTGTGGGACAAATGTTACTATTTCAGCGATCTCCGTCAACGGGAGGATAAGCCCCACCTCACAAAACCTCCGTTGTTGCTTTACCTAACTTTCTGGAGTTTTGCCTCTGGAAGCATGTTATAGTGAGATGTTGATACAAAAATCGTCGTAATAGGCGAGTTTAAGGTTAAAAAATGACTCATCTTTTTCTTCCGCTTACGGACATTGTAAAGTCAGTAAAGTGACTGCACCTGCGCGAAAATGGATCGTATCAAGTTCAGGCTGGCATTTAACTTTAGCTCGTACTTTACTAAAAACAATAATTTTAATTTTATTTTATTTGGGAGACCAACAGTTTACAATAATTGAATCATTTACAGGTTTCCACATGGGTATTGTATACAAGTGTAGTGATTCCAGAGATATTTACTAAAGAAAAAAAATTACATTTCAAGATAGGGGGGAATAGGGAGGGGGTAGGATGGAGGGGATCGGTGAGGTTGAGGTATAGTAATAAAAATATGCGTAACAAAAAATTAAAAGAGAAAAAAAGGAAGTTCAAAATAAGAACCATGGAAAGGCTTCGTGTACAATATAATAATGCTTACCGTCTGATGTTCGGACTCCCCAGGCACTGCAGTGCCTCCTCAATGTTTACAGAAGGACGAGTTCCAGGATTTAAAGCTCTATTAAGGACCAGGATTGCAGGACTGAGGGAAAGGATAAACTACTCCAGAAATATTCTCATCATAGAATCCCGTCTGTCTTCAGGTTCGAGCATCGAAGAACACTGGAGAAAGACACTGGCTCCCACAATAAGAGCTCAGTAAAAGATTGAGAATTAAAAGATCTATGAATCCTTATTATTATCTAATAATATTACTTCTTTTATTTTATTTTTATCTTTCTAAATTCAATCTTACTATATTATTGTCACTTTCCTATTTTTCTTTGCCTTCGATTTTTATTTTTAATCTATTTTATTATTTTTTAGCCTTGACTCTGTTTCATCTTAACTCTTATTTATTTATAATTATCTATGATTTTATTACATGCTGTATCTATACTCTGTATGGGATGTGTGGGATTGCACTCTCCTCCCCACATCCTGGAATAAAGACCTTTATTATTATTTATTATTATTATTTATTAATAGAGTGGTGGTTGTATTAGAGGATATCTGTAGTTATTGTTGTTGTAAAGTATCGAGAGAGCGTTTGTGTGATTTTAAGGAGTGTGGTGCAGAGTTAAATGTGTCAAATTTTGTGTAGTGTGTGTTGAAAGTATTGGACGCACGATAGGTGAAAGAGTTCTGCTTAGAATTAGTGTTGCACCGAGGGAGGCTAAGAATCATGTCTGACCTGGTTCGTCTGTTAGGAACTCGTATCTGTATTCGTTGTAGGAGTTCTGGGCAATCAACGGCGGATCTGGCTATTTTTTGAAGAAAGAGTACATCGGCCGAGCTTCTTCGAACTTCCAATGATAGTATATTGAAGTACGCGGCTGAATCTTGATGACTTAGGTGTGGGCGGTAGCTGCGGAAATCTAAGTATCGTAGAAAACGATTTTGAACACGTTCTATAATTTCTACTTATGATATGTATTGCTGGTTCCAAACTTGTGACGCGTATTCTAGTAAGCTGCGGACATAGCAAAATATAGGATTTTCATTGTTTTAAAGTTATTGAATTTTTTACATGTCCTAAGAATGAATCCTACCAATTAGAATGTTTGGATAGGAGAAAGACTGGTATTCAGGTACTCATATCTCGTAAACATCCCGATTTGGGTTATGTCATGAGTCGATATAAAAGAAATATACCTATGTTTGAATGTGGATGGAGCAAGTAGGACGTGGAAGAATAGCTGTTTATATATTAATACCGCACAAGAATCCCAACTGCTCCCATCTGGAGCCAGTGAGACTATGGCCAGACATTGGGGTTTGTTGTGAGGCTGAAGGTAGTGGGTGGGGGAGGCATTGTTTGTTCCCTTTTCAGGTGTTCTTGAGGGAAAGTCTGTGTTTTTATTATAATGCATTTATAAGTTTTAAGTAGACGTACCTTCTGATTAAATATGAAAATGAAGAATTTGTAATACTCAACATTTGGGTTATAACAGAACACTGGTTCCATATATCATTGATTTCACTTTGGGAAGCGGGTATGGTACGCCGCTCCGGGAACCATTTATTGGATAACCAACATCCCTGCTGTAGTTCACCCCAAGTAGTTCACTACGTTTGGTGACTTAGAAGGGGTGCCCGGGTTCACGGGGTGAGGTTTGTCTAGGTGTTTTTGTTTCATGGAGGATCAAATCACAACTGTGCCAAAGAAGTTTTCTCGTTAAAAAAAGATATACTATATTCACAAGCGCCTACAGTAGAACTACATTACATCACATATACCTAATAATACAATCCAACACTTTACTAAGTCTCAGAGAAAAGAGTAAATCAAAGAGGTGGGTTTCGCATCGGAGGTAGGTAGGCCGCAGTAAATCAAGCACACTCGCGTTGTCACAACGAGGGGATAAATGAGATTTTTATCGGGGCCCGGCGATAGCGGCCGCCCCGCCCGGCCTCTCGCGGTCTCCTCCGAAAGCTACGAGCCTGGACTAGCGTTTATGGACGGTCAACTTGTTTGGGAGAGTCGGAGGCAATGTCAAAAGTGGGATGATTCATATTTTGACCAGATTTAAATGAAAAATAAGTATTATAACTGGATACTTCCTTCATCATCAGGTTGGTGAACAAATAATACAATGAAATATAAGTAAATTGAAACCTACCAATTTTTTTGAAAAAAAAAGTATGTTATTTATGTGTTATGATTTTGAACTTTAATTTAACTATTATCTAACTTTAATTTAACTTTTTTTACGGCTTTCATTTAACTTTAATTTAACTTTTACTTAACGTTATTTTAATTTTGATTTAACTTTGTTTTAACTTTTTAACTTTAATTTAAGTTTTATTTAACTTTAATTAAACTTTAATTTCATTTAAATTTATTTTAATTTGTTTTAATTTAATTTTAAATGAACGTTTATTTAGCTTTAATTTAACTTTTATTAAACTTTATTTTACTGTAATTTAATTTTATTTAACTTTAATTTACCTTTGATTTAACCTTTATTTCCTTTAATTTAAATTTAATTTAACTTTAAAATAAGATTATTGATTTAACAATTATTAAAAGCATTAATTATTAGCCTGAAACATTCATCAACATTGAAAAAATCTCCCGAGAAAAGATAAATGCCGCCGACGCGCGACGGGACTTGAACCCGCGTCCTTCTGATATCCGATTTACTGCTCTACCAACTGAGCTACGTCGGCTTACCTCCCACCCGCAAAATAATTCATTATATACTAGTGTTTCATTCAAAAATTACTGCTTATTACATTTTTCTCCTGAAAACAACCAACTTTATTTTTTGTGAGAAATTCATTATAAGTGCTAACTCTCCCACTAAATGGCGTCGAGACAAATTATGTCTACATTTTTTGGTAAAATACTTTAACTTGTCAAATATTAATTATAATTTTTAATTGGTAAACTAATGTTTAAGACAAGATTTTTATGCATAGCACAAAGGGAAACAATTATTATAAGCAATAATTATTAGCCTGAAACACTCATCAACATTGAAAAAATCTCCCGAGAAAAGATTAATGCCGCCGACGGGACTTGAATCCGCGTCCTTCTGATATCCGGTCAACTGCTCTACCATGAGTTAAATGTAATAAGCAGTAATTGTTGAATGAAACACTAGTATATATTGAATTATTTGGCGGGTGGGAGATAAGCCGACGTAGCTCAAGTTGGTAGAGCAGTTGATCGGATATCAGAAGGACGCGAGTTCAAGTCCCGTCGGCGGCATTTATCTTTTCTCGGGAGATTTTTTCAATGTTGATGAGTGTTTCAGGCAAATAATTATTGCTTGTAAAAATTGTTACCCTTTGTGCTATGCATAAAAATCTTGTCTTAAACATTAGTTTACCAATTAAAAATAAAAATTAATTGATTTAACTTTTATTTAATAAAATTTAACTTTTATTTAACTTTTATTTAACTTTGTTTAACTTTGAGTTAACTTTTATTTTCAAACAGAGACATAATACACCATTACTGTTTCAGAGTGCCAAAGTTTTAACTGTTAAGGCAATACTATGGCACAAAATTATAATTCAGCATATATTTACCCAGCAGCATAAAGAGAAATTAGAACATAAATTAAACACTAGATTCACGCGCAACGACGGGATAATAGTTCCGAAATTTTATAACATGATTTGGTAATATGACAGAGAACGTTTGAATACACATACCGAAAATATTTAATTTATTACCTGATACTATAAAGCAATGTAATTCTATGAATAAGGTTAAATATATGCTGAAAAATTGGCTATCGGAAAAAAATATTTATATATATATATATATATAAGACAATTTGTTGTAATTTTTTATTAATAATGTGACATACAAATATCATGAGTTGCTTTGCTGACAAATAAACTACAATTAAAGTTATTTGTCCATCTTCAAAATATTATATCACTTTGTAATTATAAACTTATTTCTCAATCTTCTTATTCTTCCAATCTCTGCTCCCCAGCTAGACAACAAAACAACAATCATCTGTCATTTTCTGTCTCCATGACAACACCTTTTTAAAATACGAACATAAAGGAATCCTATGCATTTCTAGGTAGGTATTCCTTTACATATATAAAAAAAATGTATGAACAAATTGTTGAATTTGTAGATATAAGATGTAAAATAATAACATTTAAAATTTATATGTAACTTAATTATAAGCACCTGCTGATAAGTCAATTCAATTGGCTTAGCAGGACTTGTTTGTGATTTGTAATAACTATTCTTACAATAAAAAATTATTAAAAAAAAAAAATTATAAAACTTTTTATTTAACCATTATTATAACTTTAATTTAACTTTGATTTAACTTTGATTAAAATTTCATTTAACTTTTAGTTAACTTTCATTTAACTTTTATATAACATAAAATTAACATTTATTTAACGTAAAATTAACTTTATTTAACTCTAATTCAACATTAATAAATTATCATCTACTCCTAATGTATGAAGAAAATAATGTTTTTTTCACCGCTAAATTTGTAATTTTCCATCATTTGACGTGGATGGTAAAGTTTTTAGGATATCAGAAATATTTTTATCGCGTTACTTCACATCACTATATTAAATCAAACAATCTAATTTCGGTTGTCT
Organism: Limnephilus lunatus; assembly: GCA_917563855.2. Taxonomy (NCBI): domain Eukaryota; kingdom Metazoa; phylum Arthropoda; class Insecta; order Trichoptera; family Limnephilidae; genus Limnephilus; species Limnephilus lunatus. The sequence continues at coordinate 3,171,623 of OU830604.1, forward strand.
GTGCTGTACTTCAAACACGTGCACGGATCTTTTTTTAATGATTTTATTTAAACTAAAATTAAAATTCTGAAACATAGCTTTCCCAGATAATTTATTGATTTATTTTTCTGCATGATTTGAAATGTGTGCGGTATAATACAAAATTTTGTTTGAAAATTTAACAAATCTGCCAACGACCTACGGTAAAATCTTATTGTTCTGAAAATAAACATATTTTCTCAAATTTTAAAACATAGAATCTAGATAAAAGAACAGTCTTTCGAAATAAATTTATAATTTTTGGTTGAAAACAGTCAGTACGTCTAAAATTTGATTTAAAAATGACACATTTCCGGTTTTGTCTGGTTATTCCTTCTTAACTATCATTTAAGTAAAACTTATCTTTTTATCAATTGAAAAAAAAAAGTTTCAACGTTTAAAATGATTACTGGATTATAAAGCCAAAAAGTCGGACATTGCCCGCAACCCTTAGGACCATCGGATCTCATACACACCTAGCAAATAAAAAAAAGTGGACCTAATTGATGTGTCGTCTTTGTTTAGTTTCATTCAAACACGATTTCCCCATTAAGCCGAGCCCCATATCTCGGCAGATCTCGTGTCGATGCGGTGCCGGGTGATTCTGGGAGACGAGGATGATCTCGTGATGACGCGGCGCTGGATGACGATCCGCAGACACCCTGTACTATAATAAATCTAATCAATTGCTTTGTTGATGGTAGGTTATGTTTGGTCTTCTGTGTTGTGATTGTCCTATTTTATATTTAAAATCATTAAACTCTAAACACTTTTTTTTCTCATTATTAATCTCGATGTGTACAGCCCTTTACATTAAATTTTTCACGTCTATGCCACTTAATAGTGAAATATTGTAATGAATTTAGCATCTATAATGTCTTTTGTCTGTGGTCACGTCACTTTTGTATTTGTTTATAAAACGGCGTGTTATCAAATTCATTTTCTCATTCCCTTCTCAGACTTAACTTCTAAGCTTCTAAGCTCAATCGACACAATTAAGTTCCCTTTTAATTGCCAGTCACTCTCTCTCATCGTGAATTTGTTCTCAAATAAAGTTACAATTATATTCAGAAAAAACACAAGTGTTTTAAACAAGGATAACCTAAAACCTCAATCTCTCTCAACGGTACGCCAATCTTGGCGTTGAAACGAAAGAAGCCACTAAAAGCAGGGCAGCCTTACAACTTGACTGCAGACTTCCTTAGACCTCGCCAGGACGCTACTTTAGGTTAAACAAATTTGGGCGTATTTTGTCAGTAGGTAGAAATATTTCCGCTTTTCAATAAAATCCCAATAAATGCAATATTTGTGATCGTATCCAAAAACTAAAAATTATTTTCGAAAGGTGATGAAATATGCTGTCAAATTTTATTAACAGAAATAACCATGTAATTAATTTCAATATATATATATTTTTTAATGCAAACTTTAAAAGTTCCAACAATTGCTCACCTTACGTTTTTCTAACTAAAATTACAATTAAAAAAACAAAAACACACATATTTTACTACGAAAGTGTATTATAAAAATTATTGTTAACTCACTTTTTTGTCATTTCATGAAAAAATAATTAACAAAATATTCCAAACATATCAAAATTATTTTTCAAATTTCAGCGGTAAACTTTGTATTCATAAAGGTGTAAATTTGAATTATTTTATGGCTAATTTTAAGATATGAATATAAAGCATGGCATTTTCTCTTTCTAGCACCATTTATGTCATATTTCTAGAGGCACAACGATTTCTATGAAACCTACTTGAGTTGTTCCGAAAACCGAACAAATTAGCCTGAGGGGTTAAAAAAGCCAGGCATTTCTTGGTGACACTTTTATGTTAGTAAAGTATGGAACAGCCAGAGCATGAATGAAAACAGAATGGATGCTGTAGAATTGAGATCCCTGAGGCGTATGTGTGATATAATGTAATTTATAATAAAAATATGTATATTATTATTTTTAATTGATAAACTAACGTTTAAGACAAGATTTTTATGCAAAGCACAAAGGGTAACATTATTATAAGCAATAATTATCAGCCTGAAACACTCATCTACATTGAAAAAATCTTCCGAGAAAAGATACTGGCCGCCAACGTGTCCCGTTGATGAGTGTTTCAGGCTGATAATTATTGCTTATAATAATTGTTAAAAATATGTATGATCGTGTGAGAAATGATGTAAACGTAATGAGCAAGACCAAGAATGATTCTCAGATGGTTTGGGAATGTAGAATTCATGACGCAAATATGAATGATAGAAGAATTCGGGGGCGCCCGAGAAAGAAATGTCAGAGATCAGAATAGTAAAAGATTATGTATGTTGCGATGTATGGATATAACTAAAGAAATGAGTGTGTGCCAAGACAGAGTTGTTTGGCGGTCTTTCCTCTCTGCCTAACCCTGTGGAGAAACAAAGTGATGGTTAGTTTAGTATTTTGTTGAAATTTCACAATTTAGTACACTATTAATTGCAGTCCGGAACAAATCTATCTCAATCATTACCTACATAAATGCATCCAATGCATTACCTACATACGAACAGATCAAACGTGGCATTATAAAATAAACGTAGTTTTAATCTTTTTCGCTGATGTCGAAGGATGTGATTAGTAAAAGTGAAACAAACTATTTTTGGAATAATATTTTTTTCAATTATTTCTGGCTTTCACCCTTCAAGGGTGTTCTAGGCCATCATTTTAAATTACAGAGGAAGGTAAGGAGAATTTATATATTAATTTTATTTAAATGTACAAAATTTCAGAATTATATGGAAAATTGGAGTCGAGTTCAGACTTAGAAGAGATGAAATATTGAATGGAGGGATTTGATCTAAAAACAATAATTTGACAATTGCTTGCTGAATTACAGTTGTTGCTGTATCTGTCACTCTTAGTCCCCCGAATACTGAGCAAAAGGGATAAGTGCACCTCAAGCCAATAATACCTAAATAACATCATAAAAATCGAGGTTTTGTATTCCTCATTTTTCTCCTACAAAACTGGGTCGATTTTTAAGATTTTAATTACTAACTATATTCGAAGAAGATACTCTTTACTAAATAACTTTAAATACTTTATTTAAAATCTGGTTTGTTTTCTGAAGGCGTTCAAACCAGGCAATTTTAACGATTTTTTGAGGGTCCTAACTCCTATAAAAAATAATTTATTAAAAAAAGCAAATACGTATTAGATTTAAAAATTTTGGCAGTAGTGTAAAAATCTAAAGAGGAAATTGGGGAATACGTTTGTATGGACAAAACTCCGCTTCCTCCGGTCTCTTCTTAAACTATACAATATGATTTAATATAATGAGATATTACATGACAAAAATAACTCTGTAAAAACACTAGGTACTACATAATGAGACATTAATTTAAATACTACAAAAATATTGAATTAAAATTATTGAATTTGTTCCCAACAAAACGGAGGAACATAAAACGCCTCTACCAAAAATGTTTAAAAACCACTGAATATAAAATACACACCAGAAATGCTTTCCACGTAGATTGGAATGAAAACGTAGTACTTACATTTTGGTTCTCCATTCCCCGCATTCAGTTTCTTTTACACTGCCTGACATCGTATATCGCTGTTCCATGTAATCGAATTGAAAATTTCGTTACGTTGATGAAATAAACTTCTGTGTAAAATTTAAGTTGCTTCTGTGTAAATTGTAATTGTTTTGAAATTTAAGCATATTATGGTCAGATTTTTGTGTCACAAACATACTTTGCATTTATTGTCTTTGTGTTATGATAAATACCACATCTTCATTTTTTATTTATTTTATTTTTATTTATTTTTTATTTATTTATTTAAGGAACATAAACAGTCATAGTAATAAAATATACATAAGAGGATGGCAAAAAACAGACCAATTATTAATGTTCACAGATAGGTATTTAGAAACATAAAAGTAACTGAATGTAAACTAGAAAATTTAAGAAAAACAGAAAAAATAAAAACAGAACTAAGCAGCAATTTAAAAAAAATAATAATACAGATGTTAAGTCAACAAGTGATAAACATGTTATAAACAATAATAAAATAATTAAAACAATACTTAAATAGACTGCGAAATAGGTATTTGGGTTGGGACGGGTAAGGGGAGGAGAGGGATAAGGGAAAGTTGCCACGCAAGTAATATAATAATATTAGGTACAATGAATTTAGTCATGAATATGTGTTATTCGCACCTACATAGAATGTAATAAAGAAATTCTGTAACGACAGTAACTAGCAGTGAATATGTCAGCAAGTGTGTCTATATGTGCAAGTTTATTATTATAGTATTTACATGCCCTTTGTATAAATTCATTTTGGTTGGAATTAGTGTTGCATCTATCAATGTAGAAAAGGGTATTTTGTCTGCTGTATCGAGTCGGCGTGTGGAAATTTATTTTATTTAGCAGCTCCGGGCAGTCAACTTTTGAGTTAATAATTTTGTACAGGAGCATCTGATCAGCGACAAGCCTACTATTGAGCAGTTTCGAGATTCGAAAATGTTTCTCGATTTCGTCGTAAGAATTGTATATGTTGAATGATTTAAAATTGAGAAATTTGAGAAATCGCTCCTGAACTCTTTCTAACCTGTTAACATAAACAATATAGCGCGGGTTCCAAACCTGTGAACAGTATTCCAGGTGAGGACGAACATGTGAATTGTACAGAATCAGATAAGTCTTAGTATTTTTGAAAAATTTGCATGTTCTCAGTACAAAGCCTAGACTCTTTGTTGCTTTGGTGACAATATTATCAATGTGTTTATCAAAAGTAAGTTTAGAGTCCAAAATAACCCCGAGGTCACGTATATAATCTTTATTTGTTAACAGAGATCCAGAAATGGTGTATTCATGCAGTATTTTTTTATGGTTACGTGTGAATGTGACTTTGCAACATTTGGAAATATTGATAAAAAGCTTATTTCTGAGACAGTAATCCGTCAGTCGGTCAAGATCTTCTTGTAAACGCACAGAACAGTCATGGGAGCTTACAGGAAGGTATATTTTCATGTCGTCGGCAAATAGTAAAATTTGAGCGTTGTGAAAACATGTAGTAATATCATTTATATAGATAGAGAAAAGCAAAGGACCCAAAATGGACCCCTGAGGCACACCAGAAGTAATGATTTTCCAGATGGAAGAAAATCCACCTACTGTCACAGCCTGGGACCTGTTTGTTATGTATGAAGATAACCAACGAAGGAGATCTCCATGAATACCATGATTAGCAAGTTTTCTAAGCAGAATCCTGTGGTTAATCTTGTCAAAGGCTTTGCTATAATCAGTATAAATTGTATCAACTTGCACACGTTTATCCATAGAGGCAGACAAGAAATTTAAAAATGTTATAAGATTTGTAGCAACAGAGCGACCTGCAAAGAATCCATGCTGAAATTCGTTGATCGAATTCTTTACCACAGGGAATAACTGGTCATAGACTATGTTTTCGAACACCTTTGAAAAAATGCATAGCTTGGAAATGGGTCTATAATTATCTGCTTCGCACTTAGTTCCCGATTTATGAATTGGTGTGATGTAGGCTCTTTTCCATATATCTGGAAATGTACCAGTCTTAAGCGATATATTATACAGTATTGATAGCGGAATTGACAAATGATTTGCACACTCCGTAATGAACAGTGGTGGGATACCATCTGGCCCAGCACCCTTGCTGGAATCGAGCCGTTTTAAATATTTAGATACAAGATCAGCATCGATAAAAACTGATCCTATCTCACAAACCTGATTAACAACGGAGTCGTGGCAGGAAGTCCCCAGAGGGTCAGCCGGTTCATAGACGGAATGAAAATATTCAGCAAATAAATCACAGACTGCCTGGCCACCCTCGGCTGTTAAATTCTTAAGATTTAATACGCTAGGAATAGATGCTGATAGTTTTTTTGATTTAACATATGACCAGAATGCCTTGGGATCTTTGGCGATATTCTCTTCAGCATTATTAATAAAGTCTTCATGACACTTCTTAGCCATTTTTTTCTGTCTGGTGCGTAGCCTAGAAAAAGTAATGTAATCGGAAGGGTTCTTATAAGTAGTATATAATCTGTGAAATTTCTGCTTTTCGCGAATAAGTTTTATTAATGATGAGCTATACCACGGGGGATAGGAATGTTTACCAGAACGCCTCAATGGAACCTTATCAGAGATTAAATTATTAATAATATTATAAAAATGTGATAGTGCAGGATTGACGGAATCGGTTAAGTTAAGTGTGTTCCAATCTACTTGCGCCAGGCTGTCTCTTATGTCATCGTAGTTAGCTTTGTGGAATGAAGGCCTTTTAATTGAGTTTTCCTTTATGACCGGGGGTTCAACAAACTCAGCAGTGATAATGATAGATTTATGGTGAGTATCCTCAGGAACCAACGGGTCGTTCGCGGGAGCAACGCGTACCGAGAAATTACAGAGAACGAGATCAAGAATTCTTCCTAACGTATTTTGAACACCATTATATTGGTGGAGGTTACAGTAATTAATATTATCGATAAATGTTGAACTTATTGTAGAAGTATAGTTGCAAGGAATCATGTTTACCTCATCCACAGGAAGAGACCAGGTAATATCAGAAAGGTTAAAATCTCCCATAATAAGAAACTTGTCGTTAGGTTGATTCAAAAGCTTAAAACCTAGATCATTCGAAAAGGCGGAGATTCGAGCATTGAAATTGAAGCTTTTGGACAGGTAGATACAACAAAGATGAACGCTAGTAAATACATTGGCACGTGGGATGCGAAGAGTCACCCAAATGTCTTCATCCGTAGAACACCACGAGTAATTAAAAATAGCATTGAGTTCTTTTTTGACAGCCAAGAGCACCCCACCACCCATTGTTACACCTTCGATACTTCTGTCGCGTCGGAAAACATTGTATCTTGAGTCAAAAAGCTCCCCATCTAAAATAGAATCAGTAAGCCAAGTCTCTGTTATACCAATCACGTCATAATCACCGCTCGTAACACTGCGAAGAAACGTGTCATTTTTTGTTCTCAGTCCACGTACGTTCTGATAAAAAATACTTAGAGGCAGGGACTCTTTTTCAGTTTAGTGTCAATAACAAAAATATGCAGAGAATGTGTGAACATAATATGAGGTAGATAACAAATATTATAATCAATAATTATCAGCCTGAAACACTCATTTACATTGAAAAAATCTTCCGAGAAAAGATACTGGCCGCCAACGGGAATTGAACCCGTGACCTTCTGATTGCCGGTCAGGTGCTCTTGACCACTGAGCTATGGCGGCTTATCTAATACCCGCCAAATAATTCAATATATACTAGTGTTTCATTCGACAATTACCTATTATTACATTTTTCCAACTGAAAACAACCAACTTTATTTTTGTGAGAGAGGTATTGTTAATACTAAATCTCCCGCTAGGTGGCGTCGAGACTAATTATGTCTGCATTTATTGCTGAAATACTTTAACTTGTCAAATATTAATTATTATTTTTAATTGATAAACTAACGTTTAAACAAGATTTTTATGCATAGCACAAAGGGTAGATAACAAATATTATAATCAATAATTATCAGCCTGAAACACTCATTTACATTGAAAAAATCTTCCGAGAAAAGATACTGGCCGCCAACGGGAATTGAACCCGTGACCTTCTGATTGCCGGTCAGGTGCTCTTGACCACTGAGCTATGGCGGCTTATCTAATACCCGCCAAATAATTCAATATATACTAGTGTTTCATTCGACAATTACCTATTATTACATTTTTCCAACTGAAAACAACCAACTTTATTTTTGTGAGAGAGGTATTGTTAATACTAAATCTCCCGCTAGGTGGCGTCGAGACTAATTATGTCTGCATTTATTGCTGAAATACTTTAACTTGTCAAATATTAATTATTATTTTTAATTGATAAACTAACGTTTAAACAAGATTTTTATGCATAGCACAAAGGGTAGATAACAAATATTATAATCAATAATTATCAGCCTGAAACACTCATTTACATTGAAAAAATCTTCTGAGAAAAGATACTGGCCGCCAACGGGAATTGAACCCGTGACCTTCTGATTGCCGGTCAGGTGCTCTTGACCACTGAGCTATGGCGGCTTATCTAATACCCGCCAAATAATTCAATATATACTAGTGTTTCATTCGACAATTACCTATTATTACATTTTTCCAACTGAAAACAACCAACTTTATTTTTGTGAGAGAGGTATTGTTAATACTAAATCTCCCGCTAGGTGGCGTCGAGACTAATTATGTCTGCATTTATTGCTGAAATACTTTAACTTGTCAAATATTAATTATTATTTTTAATTGATAAACTAACGTTTAAACAAGATTTTTATGCATAGCACAAAGGGTAGATAACAAATATTATAATCAATAATTATCAGCCTGAAACACTCATTTACATTGAAAAAATCTTCCGAGAAAAGATACTGGCCGCCAACGGGAATTGAACCCGTGACCTTCTGATTGCCGGTCAGGTGCTCTTGACCACTGAGCTATGGCGGCTTATCTAATACCCGCCAAATAATTCAATATATACTAGTGTTTCATTCGACAATTACCTATTATTACATTTTTCCAACTGAAAACAACCAACTTTATTTTTGTGAGAGAGGTATTGTTAATACTAAATCTCCCGCTAGGTGGCGTCGAGACTAATTATGTCTGCATTTATTGCTGAAATACTTTAACTTGTCAAATATTAATTATTATTTTTAATTGATAAACTAACGTTTAAACAAGATTTTTATGCATAGCACAAAGGGTAGATAACAAATATTATAATCAATAATTATCAGCCTGAAACACTCATTTACATTGAAAAAATCTTCCGAGAAAAGATACTGGCCGCCAACGGGAATTGGCGGCCAGTATCTACCCTTTGTGCTATGCATAAAAATCTTGTTTAAACGTTAGTTTATCAATTAAAAATAATAATTAATATTTGACAAGTTAAAGTATTTCAGCAATAAATGCAGACATAATTAGTCTCGACGCCACCTAGCGGGAGATTTAGTATTAACAATACCTCTCTCACAAAAATAAAGTTGGTTGTTTTCAGTTGGAAAAATGTAATAATAGGTAATTGTCGAATGAAACACTAGTATATATTGAATTATTTGGCGGGTATTAGATAAGCCGCCATAGCTCAGTGGTCAAGAGCACCTGACCGGCAATCAGAAGGTCACGGGTTCAATTCCCGTTGGCGGCCAGTATCTTTTCTCGGAAGATTTTTTCAATGTAAATGAGTGTTTCAGGCTGATAATTATTGATTATAATATTTGTTATCTACCCTTTGTGCTATGCATAAAAATCTTGTTTAAACGTTAGTTTATCAATTAAAAATAATAATTAATATTTGACAAGTTAAAGTATTTCAGCAATAAATGCAGACATAATTAGTCTCGACGCCACCTAGCGGGAGATTTAGTATTAACAATACCTCTCTCACAAAAATAAAGTTGGTTGTTTTCAGTTGGAAAAATGTAATAATAGGTAATTGTCGAATGAAACACTAGTATATATTGAATTATTTGGCGGGTATTAGATAAGCCGCCATAGCTCAGTGGTCAAGAGCACCTGACCGGCAATCAGAAGGTCACGGGTTCAATTCCCGTTGGCGGCCAGTATCTTTTCTCGGAAGATTTTTTCAATGTAAATGAGTGTTTCAGGCTGATAATTATTGATTATAATATTTGTTATCTACCCTTTGTGCTATGCATAAAAATCTTGTTTAAACGTTAGTTTATCAATTAAAAATAATAAATAATATGAGGTGTAATATGTATAGACACTTGAAATATGGCCAAGTATGTTAAAAATAAAAAATTGAGTACAGAAAGTGAGAATATCTTGCATTTGACAGGAGTTGAGAACAGGAAAATATAATAAGGTAATGCAGTGCGAATGTAATAAATATAATAGTTATGCGATGGCAATGTGAGATGCGGGATAGGCGGGCGTGTGGAGGAAGAGGAAGGAGTATGCAATAATAATCGTATGAGCAGTAGGTATTTTCTTATGTTATTTTCTGGAGGTCGTCTTCCCTCGTGACTAAAAAAGCTGGTGAATTTTCATTTTTTCTCACCAATATCTTGCAGTCCTTTACCCAAACAAATTTAAAACCTGCTTCCCGTGCTTTGCTTTTAACCTTTGAAAGCAGAATCTTATTTTTAATTGTTAGGTGGTTGTTGACATAAATTGTAGTTTCTGGTCCAGAATATTTCAGGTCGGTGCTGCTTATCTTCCTGGCCTTTTTGGATAAAGCGAGAAATTCCTCTTTCCTCCGTCTACACGCAAACCGGATGATAATTGGCTTAACCTGGGTCGTCTTGGTAGCCACTCGCGTCACGATGTCTACATCTTCTGGCTGTAGCACGAAACCAATCTGCTCGCCTATTTTCTGGGCTATACAGAGTAAATTTTCCCCTTTCGTTAATGGAACGTTCTTAATCTCCAGATTTTTCATACGGGAGAGCTGATCCCGCTCATCCAGTTCGTACCTGAAGATGTCCATGCTCTTCTTAATTGACGCCACCTCCAAAACTATCTGGTCGACGGTCTCCAGTCTCTTCTCAACCACCTCCACCCTCTTTTCCGTATCGGACATGGCTGCTAGTGCGAATTCGAGGCTCTTCTTTATGTCGGATATCTCACCCCACATTGGCTTAATGCGAGTGAGCTCAACATCGATTTTATTCAACTTCTCCATAATCTCGGCCAGAGAACCAGCTGGTACCATCTGCGACGACGCCGCAGGAGTTGCAGCTGGAGACCCACTGCGGGCTGCATTTCGTGTGCACGGCTTCATATTGTTGTTTATAATTTAATGTAGCTAGTCTTTTTTAATATATTATGTAATTAAATTGGTTCACTTGTTTTGACCGGTTAGCAATTATTGATTGTTTATGAACTGTAGTGACATGATTTTTAAATGTTATTGTTGTGATGGTTATTTGCAGCTGTCAAGTCTGCAGCTATTTTTTGCCACTTTTGTAATCCACAGTCATGCAATATGTGTAAATCTACAACACTCACTACAGCTTTTTAAGCACTATGTTCACTGATATATTTGAGCAAAATATGATTAGTTAATTGTTTTTATAATAACTTTCTTTACTAGAGCAAATTCTTAGCAACTTGTCAAGTTTAACCATAGACAATATTTGATCTTTAAGGATTTATCTTTAAGGATTAAATCTGTAGATGGCCGTAATAGATTGAAACCTGTCCGGTCTGATAAATTAAAAAAAGTGGAATAAAGTTGTCAATGGTTTTCAGTATACTTACTCATTACGATAGAATTCCACCAACTAGGTACATACTAAATAAACATGTAAGACCTTACTTTTAAATTTTAAACAACTGATAAACAACTCATTACCACCCATAATTTGTTGTTTTTCCGTTGCGTAAAATTAAAACACGATTAGTAGTAATAGGAGTGTAGTTTTAAGTCACGAATTATTTTTCTAAGTTGTAAACCATTTGAAATAAATTTAACTGTAAAAATTTACTAGTTTAACTGTCACTAGTTATAAAGTCTACGAGATAGGATACAAACAGCTTATTTTTATGTAAATTTAGTTGTAAGGTGCTTTTGAGGTGATTTCCTCGCTAAAAAGAGCGCTGTGGATATAATTCATTCATTATTATGATTACTTGATTTTCAAAAACTGAAGAAATTTTAATTTAATTGTTGACGGGAAAGGACCTGCGTTAGTACGACAGCTAGTGGATGGTAGGGCTTCGTATTAAACTTAAATTTGGCTTTGAAGCCAAAATTCATAAAACTTTAAATTTATTAATTTTTCGAAGAACACTTCTTCGGAAAAGTTTTCACTTTGTGATGGCATTATTTATTTTAATTAGGTAACTCGCAAAAAAATTTGCAAACTATGAAATCATTTTAAATTGAATTATTATACTTAACATAATTTAAAACACATCTGCACCAGATACTTAGGAGGTATACCTTTTGAATTTAAAAAATCGATTTGCTTAAGTATTTTGGACCAAAATTAAAGTTTCGCATGAAAAAGTTCCTCTTAAATATCCGTTCGAGGTTACTATTTCACAATGTCATTAGTGTTTCAATGCACAAAAATTTTGGTCCTTCGGGACGGATGTTGTGACGCTGTCGTTATAAACATCTAGTTAGCTAACAATCTACAGGACATTGACAAAAAGATTGATCATTTCTGATAAATAATTGATTTGAATAGATTGACAGGCACCCTGTAGTTGGGCGAGTCAAGTCAAGGTGTTGAGATTAGGAAGGTCCCTTGTACCAGCGACCTTTTGTTATGTTGATTAATTATGAGGATGATCAGGCCTTGCGTAGGACAGCCCTTATCTCCGAGAATACTAAGCGAAGGAAATGGAGTTAAGATAAATAATTTTTGGGTGGGTGACTGATTTTGGTCGAGTATTTGAAAATGTTACCTACAAGGTAGAACTTTAAGGTCTGGAGAGATGCGTATTTTTTAGCTTAGTTTTGTTTCGAGATATTGTCTTTGTGTGGGCAATGCATGTGGCTACCTGCTTACCTATCATTACATTAAAATAACTTTATTTATAGTATTTTGGAAAAAATACTTATGTTTCCTTCTTCTTCAATGATAAATATTGTTTCAACAAAAAATATTTTTTTACTTTAGGTGTTGTTGGGAACTTAAAGAGACACCCGCAAAGCGGAAAAAATGTGTAAAATCAAGAAATGCCGAATTACCAAATTTTCTTCCTTCGCTTGTCTTAATTTCGCTGGTTCACCACCATATATCAACCACCAAACGGACCACCATTTAACGGCCGGCGTAGTGCAGCGGTAAGGCGCTTGACTCGCACACCGAAGCTCGCGGGATTGAATCCCGGCGTAGTAAATAAATTTTATTTGATTAATTTGTGTTTTTTCACAATTTATTCATTTAAAATAATATAAAGTACTTCCCCAAGTAGGTACTTGCCAGATACTTCCCCAACTTCCTCTTCCCTATCTCCTTCCCCTCCCCACTACCCTCAGCCTCACAACATACTCCAATTAGGGATGCCATAGTCTCACTTGCTTCAGACGGGAGCAGTTGCGACTCTTGTGCGGTATTCATATAAAAAAATAAATAAAAAAAACTTGCGAGCTCACGATGGTTTTCGAATGTAATCATGTGAACATGGCTCCGTGATCAACAATCACAATATGTGTTGACAGGACGTTATTATTTTTTAACCGACCACAATGACCCATAATTGTACTTGGTTGGCATAGGTGGAAAAAAGTATTAGGGGTAGTTATTACAATTTTGGAAAAAGGTACAAGGATGAATGCTTTGTAGGTTTCAACAGGTGTAAACGTATTGATTTTAGCTTTTTGAAAAATGGTATAAATTATAATAGTTATAATTTTGCATATTACACCACCTTTCACATTGATGTCTATTGGGTACGTAATTTAATTTATTTTTTAAACGACTTCGAAAAGGAGGAGGTTATCAATTCGACGGTAATTTTTATTTATTTTTATGTTTTTTACCTCAGAACTTTCGATTGGGTGAACCGATATTGATGATTATGTTTTTATTAGAAATTTTAATTTGGTCCAGTTCTGACAATGGGATCCATGAGAAATCCATATATGTCTTAAATTTGCAATAAGTATGTGCCCGACAAATGGAAGAATAACTCAATATTACGCCAACAGATTTCGATGATTAAAATTTAAAATGTCACTAAACATCAAAAAATAAAAAAAAATTTAACAAAAAAAACGACTTAAAAAAATGCACTAAATAAAAAAAATAAAAATTCGTACGATTGTTATTTTTGGAGTCGGTGTCAGCCAAGATCTCCACATCTCACCTATAACTACCTATATAGTGGTAATTACTTTCAGTATCGCCCAGGTGAAAAATCACCATTCAGAATAGCCGTGTTTGGTGATCTGATCTGTACAGCCAGGTACTTCTCAACCTCACAACATACCTACCCCTTTTGGGGTAGTCACAATATCATTGACCCTTGTGTCATGGTCACATAATAAATCCGACTTCTCTAGTGCAATGGAATAGACATTATGTCGATCGTCCAGTTGATTATCTCCAAATACTCAGTTTTGAGATAATGAGGAAAACAATATTCGAATGCTCATCATAAATTATATATTATGTCTGTATTTTACATATTAAATATGCTATAAAAAAACATCGGGATGCATCACGGTCCTGTATTTTAGTATGACATTTTGAAATAATAGTAACCCAGAAAACATCAACGGTTTTTACCCACGGCTTCGCTCGCATAGTATTAGTGGGAAATTACTGGCATAATTATTGACATAATTGTTATTATTCTTGCTATTTTGTCTAATAGAAAATAATTATTGTTTAATAGAAAATTTCAAAATTTGAGAATGACATTTCGCAAATAAAAATTCTATTTTAGAAAATATTTAAATTATAGAAATAGTAATTTATTTTAAGTATCTACTCCCTTTATTTTTATTTGAATCCAGAGTAACTTAAAAATATAAGAAAATGACAGTCCACTTCAAACGCTATATATGCTTTATAGCAACGTTATGCATTTTGTTCGGAGAATAAACATTTTTAGAGATATGTAGATATTAACTACGATGCCAAAATAGTTCTCTTTTTAATCACAACAAAGCACTCTTTTTAAGCCTAACATTAAAAAAAAACACATTGTTTCCAAGGTAACAATTTGTTTGACGTTTGCAATAACTCGATTTTGTTAGGGACAGGAAACGTATGATACATAATTTCATAACGCCACAGCTCGTTCATAATGCCAGAGCTTACCAATATATAAAGCCGTTGTTACTCGCAAATAATGTAGCTTTCGATTAGTGAAAGAATTTTTAAATTCCATTCGATATTTATTGCGTGAAAGGATAAGGACCATCCAACCAACCATCCATACAAACTTTCGCATTTATAATATTAGTAAGATAAGATTAGGCGGTGTTTATGAGTAATCTAGTAAAGTACCAGATAGAGGATACACTTTTACATATAACTGCAAATAAATTTAAAAAATTTGAAGATATCTGACTTATCGCCTTGTGATGTGTTTGATGTCGCTTTCTTTTCTGTATTCTCTTTCCTGATCATTTTGGAGTGGTTTGAAGATAGGATAATGATTTTACAAAAATATTTATATATATTTTTTTGATTTCGTAGGTTTCGATTCTTTTTCTTCTGAATGTCTGGCCGCTAAGGTTCGTCAGACGCTTTACACAGCTAGACTCAGAGAAGACTTGCGTGGAACCGTGGATTTATCATATTACGAGTATATTGGAACTTAGTAATAAAATAAACAAATATTAAGTAGTGAAATAAATAAATATTTTATTGCTATGTCATTCTCTCGCAGGCTTCCTGTAGATGTATGTGTTTGTCTCTTTTTAGTGTCGTATTTTCGTTTCATCGAGTTTCTAATCACAGCGGTGCTAAAGAAGTTTCACTTCAAAAATTATATTAAAACAACAAACGAAACTACTATCCTTCGAAAGCTTTGTAGTAGTGTACTATTTATCTCACCATTCAGCTACTAGACTCCACTGCCGCGCGGTGGTGACGAATTATAACTTTTCGCGATATGTATAATTTCCCCGAGAGCCCCCCCATTAAAGCGATTTAATTGGCCACTCACTTATAAGACCCTAAATAAACCCGCGAGATAAGGCGAACAGTGTTTTACTGGACGGAACTCAAATAAAAAGGTAACGACTATCGCCCGCAGAAATCTCTGCCGGGCGAGGGTATATTTGCTCAGTCAGAGGCTTTTTATTAATTTATATCACCACAATGTTTATTTGCACCTTTAAATGTATGCAAGTATTATAAAATGTTGTGTGAGTGGTTTGAGGCAGACAGTCGGGTTAGCTCTAAAGTCTAAACGGATTCAACCAATCCACCTAGATCACAAGACCGAAATATTGAATCAAATCGGCCTACTAATTTGAATGAGAATCTATAAATATTGTATTTTTTTAATAATTAGCGAAGTCCCGGCGTGCGTTGTAATGCCGTTTAATAAAGAAATTGTTTCTCCACCGTCCCGCGAACCCCCCTCCCGCGTTCTCCTCCCCTCTAACTCCCTTCCCAATCCCCCTCCACTCCCCCAACACTCCCCCCACTCCCTCTGCACTACCCCCTCCACCAACCACCCCCCACCAACCCCCCCTCATTACCTCCACCCCTTCATACTCGTTACATTCATTTTTCACGATGTCACCTATTAAAACGTAACAATCAAATACGCGCCGTTTCGCATTCATATAATATTAGAGTAACAGTTGTCTTAGGTCAAAATGTAGATTAGTACCTGTTGGGGTTTCAACATGTACCCGCAAAGCGGAAGGGAAGGAAAAATTTGGGGATTGCCGACTTACCCGCAGATTTTCTCCCTTCGCTTATCTAATTTTGATCCGCTGGTTCTTCTTTTTGAGTTTTCACAAAACATTTATTATAGTAATATTTTGCACACAGCACGGCTGTAATATTTCCACACAAAACATTCACTTATGAGTTTCACTTTAAAATGTTCGGTACAAGAGCTCCGTATTCAACATATGTGTTGACAGAACAGTGGATAATATGTAACTAAACTGTCTGGTCGGCATAAGTAGGTATGATTTGTGGGTAGGTGGGTAGGATTGGTAGGTAGAAATTAAAATTTGGAAAAACTAAAGGTAAATGAGCAATGCTAGGCACCAACAGTACCTATTTTATGTTTGTACAATAAATATTCATATTTGAATTTTTGCTATCAAAGGAATCTCCATAGTAACCTACACAAATAACAAAATGACAGCCCACGTCAAACTATTACTTACGGACAATAACCGTATAATAAATAATTTCATTAGGCCACAGCTCATTCATAACGTCAGAGCTTAGAAATATATATAGCCTATTTTACTCGGAAATAATGTAGCTTTCTAACAGTGAAAGAATTTTTAAAATCCATTCAGAATTTTTTGAGTGAAAGAATAACAAACACACATCCATACAAACATTCGCCTTCATAATATCTATAAGATAAGATGAACAATCTAATCAAATGTACCTAACAAAGGTACCTATTTAAAATACCTTTAATTCTGTATTAGATTAAACGTATTCGATTTTGGTTAATGTTGCAGGTGAAAACTTCAATAGAATTCAATAAATTAAAGTGTTTGATTGAACAAATGGTCTATAAAATTCGATGGTTTGTAAAATGTCATTCATAAATTGTGGCATTTTTGACAGTTTCGTAAAAGTTTTTGTTATCATTAAGAACCTTTTTAGATATATTGTCGTGTAATTGTAAAAATCCAGAAACCTTCGCGAGGGTGGAAAGAAAATATTTTGAAAGTTTAAACATTTCCTATGGTTAATCAATACTAATATTATAACTGCGAAAGTGCGTGAGTTTGTTTGTTTCGCAATCACGCCTAAACCAAAAAACCGATTTTAAAAATTCTTTCAATAATAGAAACCTAGATACATACATTATATGCTGTATATAAAGGTAAGCTCTTGTGTTATGAATTTATAAATATAAATATATTATATTTTTTATACGTTTATTGTCCCTTACAAAAGTGAGTTTTTGGTAACGTCAGCAAAAACGTCTTGGTAACTATGTTGATATATTTGCGAGAAATTTTATTTCGGGCTTCGTAGTTAAAATCTAACTATATGTACGCGCATAACTTCCGAACGACTGCACCTAATTGGATAATTCTTTTTTTGTGTTCGTTATTGTCAGGACAAAGTTTGTATAAAACTACCGGTGAGCTCTGGCATTATGAAATTTGTTTCAAAATATTACAATAGGTGAATGGTGACATTGAAATTGGTCATTATTCGGAGTGAGTCGAGTAGGCTCTCTTAAATTTACCATACGGCGATCCGATCCGATATACTAATACCATTTAAATGTATTATAGTAAATAAAAAATAATAGTAAAACTAAAAATTTCGAAGTTTTCGTGTGCTTGGGATCTTGCTGACATGTTTTTTGATTGCATGAGCAAAGATTTGAGCTTTTATAATGGTTTGGAAAAAATCGCAGGAAACATAAGATATTTTCCACATGTTCTTTAACAAGTTTAAGCACCAAGTAATATTTAACTTTAGTGTGTACGTTCTTGTAACATTTTTTGTCCTAGGTGTCTTACATTTGACTGCTTTATTCCTAATCTCCTCCCCCTCCCCACTACCTTCAGCCTCACAACGTACCCCAACTGGGGATACCGTAGGCTCACTGGCTCCATGTGGGAGCAGTTGGGACTCTTGTACGGTATTCACATAAAAAAATTATATATTTATTATTCTACACATATTTAAGTAAAAAATAATAAGAAAGAATGTTGATGTCTTAATAAGTTTTCTTGGGTTAATAAGTTTTCTTATGCTTACCACTAGCATAAGACAGACAAGCCCACAACATAGGTAGGAACTTTAATGAGAGTCGTTTTATCAACACACGTCCCAATCAGTTTATCTCTCCTAGATTCAACGTTGTTAAAGTGAAACTAGAGTGTTTTAATGACTATAATGCCCCCGAGTTCCTTCTTTAGTCGTTCAACCCACGCAAAATTTTACGGTCCTGCGCTGAATGATGTTCCTTTTGATAGCGACGTTTGATTAGTTTGCTTTAACAATCAATAAATACATTAGTTCAGCGAACTTTCCATCTATCCAATCACAATCCTTCCTAAACATTAAATCACAAGCGCCATCCTACAAACTTCTCAACAATCGACTCATACTAACATCAAGCCACTTTACAAACAAGACACCCACACCCACAAGAATCGAAATAACAATAAAATCCATGTTCCTCAAACACACACTACAAAATATGGGGTAAAATCTCTGAACCTACCCATATGCTACATAAGTAATTCCCTTCTCGAAATGTACCAAAAAACTCCAGCGTAATAGAAAATTTCAATATGTAATTTTAAAAATGTCATTTTCTTAATAATTTGTTCTGTCTTGTTTATTTTTAACCCCCCCATCGCAAAAATTGGGGTGTTATAAGTTTGACTGTGTGTTAGGGTGGATCATGACTTTATGTGAAAAAAAAACTTGTTTTGATTTGTCTAATAGTGATAAAAGGGTTTAAATGGACATATAAAATCTTTTAAAAAAAATAATATTTGGATATCATCTTCTTCCTCCGGATTGACTTTGAAATTTCACATAATGTAGGAAAACCCACATTTGTTAAATCTTTAAAAAATGTTAGATCAGCCATTAAAAATGAACTATTTTGAATAAAACACGAAATCGATGGAATATTTTGATTTATTTATTTAAAAAATGTATTAATATAATTCAAATTACCCCAAGACAGTGCATTCAAATATCAGCAAAATCCTTCTTACTCTGAAATCTCGGAATTATTTTGCGAGACTCAATCTTGGGACTTTTTGTAAACAATTTCGTAAAAATATACTATATTTGCTACGAAAGATTACAAAAAATATGGTTTAAAGGATTCAAAGCAACTTTTATGTACACTAGAAATAACCCCTTATGATGAAAATTTTCAAAACTTTGAAGTGAATCCGGAGGAAGAAGATTGCATCAGAAATTTTAAACCCGTTGTTTTGACCCCTTTTGGCACCCTTTTATCGCTTTTAGAATTTAAAAAAAAAAAAATTTGATGACCCATCTTACCTTGTGTATGTCTGTGTGTCAGTGTGTTTGTCTGTCTGTGGCATCGTAGCTCCTAACCGTATGGACCGATTGTGATAAGGTCTTTTTGTTTGAAATCTGACGTGATCGAGATGTTTTTTTAGCTACAATTCATTAAAATCTGTTCAGGCGTTTCAAGGTCATCAGTTTTTTTTTTGTCAAGGGTTATTTAAAATTTTGAAAATTTTACTTAATTCTCTCCTTATCTTTTCCTGGTATTTGTAATTATCCATATTACTAGGTCCTTGTTCGTATCTTTATTTGTTTTTTCTTGTTGTTTATTCTACATAACATGTATTTTACTTTATTTTTACTGTGAATCTTATATTTTTGGTATCGATTTACCTACGTAAAATTGTACCTGTTACCACCAACGTTTGAACTGTAAGTTCTTCCTGCCCGAAAATGAGTTTTGTAACTCATGTAAAAACTCACGAAACATGTAGATTGTGTGTATATAAATGTAAACCATGTTATTTATCTTTTTATCAAATAAAACATGCCATCACAAAGTGAAAAGCTTTTCTAAGAAGTTTTCTTCCGAAACCCATAGAATTATTTAGAAATAGACTGATATTTATCAAGAATATACCTAGCTCTTGCTATGTATAAAATATCTAACTAGGTACACACATGTCAGATGTTCGGCCCGTACTGAAATAAAGGCTTGCATAGCAGCCTCATCTATCAGTGGATCGAATAGGCCACCAAAAAAATCAATGATGTAACAAATATAGTTTCGTGCGCATATTTACAAGTGTCAACGCTCGAATACTTTCTCTGTCTAGCATTGCGGTCTCTTATGGACGAGGGATTCTATTGGCCGGAGGTTGCATCCCGACGCTAGGGTTTTTTCACATATGGATCGACATATAAAAGGTCGTGTGTAATCGTCAAAGTTTAAGTTTACCTGCCAAGGTGTCTCGCGTAACTTCAAGGTAATCGTGAATCTTTTGTGTAAAGTGACGAAGTAATTAAAGGATAACTAGTGTCCTTTGGAGTTATTATTATTGGAATAATAACCATAAAGCTACTCTTATAGCTTGTACGTTTAAGTTACTGCTGTTTTTCCAATTATTGACTGTCTACTTGTGTAAATTGACTGTACCCACCCAATAAAGACTCATTGTGTTTACAGAAGAAAAGCATGGAATGATTTACTTAATTTAATTACCCCGCTATAAGAAGTTTTTTTTTTACTACAATACATCTATTTTCCAAATTAATTCAGCCAATTTCAGACTTTGTGCGAGTGCCACCAAAAGTTGACCAAACGCATTGTAGTCGACGACGAGTCTATCTGTCGAGTTTCAGCTCGATATGATAACGGGCATTGGGTTAATTTTCACTTTATTTGCATTCATTCGTGCACGAAAACAAAATCTAAATTAAAATAGATGTATTTAATAAATAATATTAATTGCTTCTTGCTAATGCCCAGAGATTTCCAGCAATCTTCTCAACACCTCATTTAATCTTATAAATCTGGTATTAGTGACTATTAATTATTAACAGTCCCCCCCACTTTGTGGATATTCATTGATGATATTTCGAAACGCGTGACCGATTATTTCATCGAAACATTTAAACAAAAATAATCGACTGGTTGCCATCGTTAATATCGTTAGTCACGTTAATAATGGGGTAGACCGAGGCTATTTGGACATTTTTTGTATTTAAAAAAAAAAATTAAAACTTTTGCTTTTTTGAATAAATTTATCATTAAATATTAAACGATTGAAGTTTAATTGATCTTACAATAATATTATAAACGCGAAAGTTTGTATGGTGTAAGTGTGTTTATTACTCTTTCACGAGAAAAATACTGAATGGATTTTAATAAAACTTTACAATAATATAGCTCATACATCAGAATAATATTAGGCTATAATTAATAATGCTAGCTAGGAAGGGGACGCGGGAGGGGAACGGGGACGCACGGGAAAGGTGATTCAAGGAGAAAAAATGTATTTCTTTGAATATAGCACCGCAACGCACGCCGGGAACCAGCTATTATAAACATGAAGTAACTTTAAAAAAACATATGATTAATCCTGCTGTTCTGATTCACGTGATTATCATTATGTGATTTGAATCAGTAGTGGGGTACCCAAATATATAAATAGAAACTTAATAAAATAGTTAAGTATTAAAAAAAATTGTGTGCTTTAGACCATACGACTGAAGTAAAACTTCGTTAACTTATAAAAGAAGAGAGAAATAAAATGTGTGCGCGCACTGCTCTCTCTTGCTCCTACAGTGTGATACAGACAATAGTCCTGCACTCTGTCTTAGATATACGAAACATAACTGGCTATGAGAGAAAGAGAGAAAGAAAGTGTGTGCTCGCACCTCTCTCTCTTGCCCCTACAGTAATATACGAAACGCAACTCTCTCTCTTTGTATCTTCACTAACTTATATCTCCCTCTCAACTTCCGTTCGCCTCGCCACACCCCGATCACACTTTTCGTAAAGCTATCGTCACGCATTCACCAGCCAACTCCCCAAGTCAAACGTGCGTAATGAAGTTTTTCTTTTAAAAAATCATAGGATTTACAACCAGTAACTAAAAAGCTTTCGCTTTCATTCTATTCTGTGCGTTTAAATGGTAAATAAAATATAATATTTTTATTTGACTAGATAGCTTCACTGATTACGCGGTGATCAATATTTCATCAGCCATTTATTTAAATTTTTTAATTTAGTTACTATATTTTATTTTTTACATTTATAAAAGATACTTGTTAAATATATATAAAATTGATGTTTTCGTTATATTCGTAGTCCTCCTCACAAGGAGATCCTGTACTGAGAAGGACTATGTTTTGGATAAGTTTTCAGCGACTTCTATGGTACAACCTTATGGTTTGAGTAAGGTTTTCCAGAAACTTATACGACGATGGTTTTAATATATTAGAAATCAATCTATATAAATAAAAATCAATTGGGGTTCGTTTGTCTCGCTAAAACTCGAGAACGGCTGGGCCGATTTAGCTGATTTTGTTTTGAAATATTTGTCGTAGTCCAGGGAAGCTTTAAAAGGTGAGAAAGTGGGAGGGGGGAGGCGATTACGGGGTGGGGAGGGGAACTCGGGACGGGAAGGGGGGGAGTAGAGTGTGGAGAGGGAAGGTGGAGGAGGAGGAGTGGGAAAGAGGACGCGGGGGATGAAGGGGAGGAGGGTGAACGGGACGAATGGGAAAGGACGCGCAGGGAGAAACGATTTCTTTGTTAAATGGCATAGCAACGCATGCCGGGTACCAGCTAGTACTTAATAAAGTTTTATTTTATTGTATTTTGTTTGATATTATGTGAGAGTTTATACATACTATATAGTGTTATATACCTTTCCTGCCAAAAACATAGCTTCTTTGTCTAAAGGTAGAGTTACACTTTGGTATAAATAGTACGTCTGTTTGTTTGGTTTTGGTTTTATGAGTACCTTTGTAAGGTGTTTGTTTGCCTCTGTGTCTTTTTTAAGGTGATGAACCAGAATGTTTTTTGCATTGATTTTTTTTACACTTTCAAACTGTTTAAAAATTTCTACTGTTGTCATCCTTATGGGGATCTTTAGCATGGTCTTTTGATGCAATTTCAGTTGTTTTACATATTATCCATGTTTACACAATGTTTAACATGTTTTTCAGTTGTTTTGCATTTGATACGTAACTTATACGATTTTCACAAATATCGATATTTTAGCAGTCAACTCACGCAAACTGTTATTTTGGTAATTTTACTATTATGGTATCGCATCAAATTTATTTCATTGTTATTTCGCAATAAAAGTCTATATACAGCCATCCAAATAAGCCGACTGATCCAAATAGCCTCGGTCTACCCTACATAACGAAAAGGTGAATTGAGCACGTGGCGTGATCAAATGAGCTTAAACTAATGAAGAACACGATCCTAGAATAATAATAAAAGATACAGATGGTGCTTTAACTATCTTCTACACGTTCTCCATATCCGTCTCTCCTCTAAAGACCTTTGCAGCTTTGGAATTGACTATAGTTATGTGCGGAGGGTAATTAATTATTTTTTTAGGTAGGTTGATCATTGATAGGAAACAGATAACTGGGTAGGTGTCTTGCTCAGACCGGTTTTTGCCAGCTGGATTGAATCCAGGATCCTCCATTGACTGGAAATACTCCGCCAATGTAATTTAAGTAATAATATCATCAATAATAATTGTAAAATCTTCATCAATAATAATAATTTTCATCAACCAAACGTATCTTGACAAACTTCCGTCAAACAAATGGTTGAGTATTGGAGAGTTGAGCGCAGAAATTGAAGGATTTATGCTTGCTATTTAAGATAGAGTCATTAATACTAAAAATAAATCATAGGAAGCATATAATTAAAGACACAAATCAAATTGATGATTTATGTAAAAAATATTTGACTTTTCCGGAAACTATAGAACATATTATATCGGGATTTTCTGTATTAGCGTCGTCCGAGTGCCTATACATTTAGGCACAATCAGGTTTTAAAAATAATTCACCAAAGTTTGGTAACTAAACATAACTTGATTGACTGCCGTAATATAGGACCATATTATGAATTAATAAAATATATTATGATAAAACTATACTAGCAGTCAGAACAATTAGTCATAATAGACCCGATATAGTTTTACATGACAAAATTAAAAAATAACTTATTTCATTGATGTCGCTATTCCAAATTCCAGTAATATTCAAAAAACTGTTTCTGAAAAAATAAGAAAATATACAGATTTAGGAAATGAGATTAAAAGAATTTGGTATTCTCAGAATATAAAAATATTACCATTTGTTATTTCGGCTACTGGCATTATACAATAAACCTAGCTCTTTCTTTCAAAATTTAGGTTTACTAGATTTTTCAAAGAATTTTTATATAAAAATGCAAAAATCAGTCTTTTTAAAAACACGCAGGATAACGAAAGATTTTTAAAAATATTTATACCTATATAAAGATCAGTAGGATTTGTCGGTCCAGTAAGGAGTTCTACCGAGCCGAACCCTCGGATATGAAAATATCTGGAGTCGGTGAATTATTTTCCCATTTGGTCTCTGGTAGATTGACTTGTTGTTATTGTATTGTTTTGGATTTATTATACTTATATAGTGTACTTACATAGCGTGGATTGACTAGAAGATCATTTGCGCAAAAGTGTGTGGAAGGGTTTAGTTTTTCCTCTGTGGAAGATTTAACCCGGACATAAAATCGGAAGCATTAAAAAAATTGTTAAATAATAACACCTACTAGGTATGTTTTAAAGTAATTTTTGTAAAACTTGGCGTCAAGGGTGCTATACGAATTTAATTGATTTGTTCCTTGTTTTGAAGTCTTGTGAACACCAAAAAAAAGCATGAGAACACGTCTAACCATAAAGGCAATTACTGAAATCGACAAAAAAACATTCAAGTTTAAACGAGGCAACGGGGCTAAGCTTAATAGTTTTTCATTGTTACGCCAAAACTTAACGCTGAAAACCACATCAATTTAACTCATTATCATACTGAAATACATCTACATACTTGGTCGATGATTCCAGCTCAAAGAGGAATAACGTGAGCAATGCAGTATCATTTCTACAGACTGCATAAAACAAACTACACCAAAATATACACAACTGTCCTGATGATGGACATTTTAATGATGAGGAAACGCAACATCGCTTAGTAATTAAAAATAATAATACGAGAACATTGTGTATTATATAATATATCATTGAAGAAGAAGATAACACTAATAATCTAAATCAAAATATGAAAGAGAATAAGACAGAGAAAAATAAAAAAAATCGCAACTGGGACTCAAAAGTTATAAAAAAACTTGATGAGTTGTTTTAATAAGAATTGAATATTATATAATAGTTTGACATGGTCATTTGGTTGCTCGATTTTTTACACATTTTTACACTTTAATTTAGCATTTGCTTATTATGTATACATTTTTCTACAAGTATTAAATTGGAACTAAGACATATAACACTGATACAGTAAAAAGTTCGATATTTTTTTATTTATCCAATCATTTTAATCACATGTTTTTTATTTGTGTGGTGTGCATGTAAGACTTTATTCTAATGAAGTTTGTCTCTAAAGTAAGTTGGTAGTAATTTTTTATTTATTCCTAACATTTTTTTTCTTTTCGGCTTCCAGACCAAATGCTTCCAAACAAAACAATTTTTTTCTGGGCTTATGAAACAACTTCAAAAATTTAAAAAAATGGTTGGAGGTGTCAAAAACCAGGATGTGTTCTACTCACAGCTTTTAGTAAAAATCTATTTAACACTATTTCTAAGCGATCAAATTTAGAAACAAAAAACACTTGATTTTGCGTTGCTTCGCAGCGCTTCGCATTCAGAAGTACCTATTCTAGAACTTAAAAACGATGTATGAACTAGTTATTTAAGGCTATCCAATAGTACAGGAAAAAATCGAAATCGGAATTTACGCCCCTTTATAAGAGGAGTTTAAAAATACTTTAGAAAAAGCTTTTGGAAAGGTTGGAAAAGATATTTGAGATATTTTTTATATGTTGATTTTGTTAAGGCCTGTAAAAAAACCTTAATTCCCTTTTTACGCATTGTTTATTGCTTATTAAAAAAAATGACCGATATTTTTAAGGGCCAAGATATGTTCTACACGCAATATTTGATTGAAGCATCTATAATACTTCTAAGCGATCTAATTTTCAAAACCAAAACGTATGCTTTTGCGTTATTTAGTATGGCTTCATCTTAAATAATAAATTGTAACTTGTAACTCTAACTTGTAATTCTAATAGTTTTCAATTCGAGGTGATTAGAACAGTAAATGAGATTTTTCAAAGCCATTTTTCTATTTATTTAATATTTGTATGTTTTTTACAATAAGTGCATATTTTTATGTTATATGTATATTTCAGATCAGGTAATTTTTAAATTTAATTTGAAATTCATAATTATTTTCGATAATTCTTAGATTTAACGGGAGATTGTTGAAATAAGTTATACCTAGATTGAGAAAGGTAGGTATTTGGAATGTGTTGGGTATTAAGTTTTGGGATTATAATTATTATTCTTATATCTTGCGATATACTTAAATGTTAGTTATTTAGCTGCATTTCTTTGAAAGTTTGTATTATTTAATATTTTTTAAATATATTTTGTCTACTATAAGTGCCTACATTGAATATTGAAAAGATTTTTTCAGAAGATAATGTAGATGTTTTTTTCAGGATGACCTTAATTATCCATCTTTGAACTATTTTAAGGGGATTTAAAGTAAGATCATGTTTTCTTCCCCAGCCTATAATACCGTATTGCAATATAGATTAAACAATTGCATGGTACATGAATGCATAAAACAAAAATATAAACAGAATGGTTCGAAGATCAGACAGAATTATGTCGTTTATTTCGTTTACCAAGCCACTTGACAGTAATAATCATTATCATAATGGACTTGAAGGGACAAATGGGCAGAAACTTAATGTAAACAAGGAGAACAGAATGGAAAGGATAAGAGAAGAAGAGACGGGGGAATTATGTCATGTTGTGATATCAGTCCATCGTGTTTTAACAGCGTGAAGTCGGCCACAAGCCACAATGGTCGAGCTCTTCCGTGAGAATCGCCCATTTTTCACAGTGTCCGTAGTATTATCGTATAAGGTTTTTTTTGTATTCCAATAAGGGCAGGAGTGGTAAGAGGAAAAACAGTGTGTTTTGAAATTTAATTGGAAATTAACTAAAAACAATCACTTTAGAAACTTTAGAATGATTATGGACGTGTCGTTTCACAAAATTTATCAAGTTTCAAGGTTCATATTTAAATTTTGTAAAAGTCCTATGTAAGTTTCATGAAACAACCGATTCAAGATGAAATAATAATAGAACTTGAACAGAACTAGAATTTTAGCTTTTAAATTTGATGAATTGTTTAAATTCTGTGAAATAACCCGTCTATTTATTCTTTTGAAGATATTAAAAACGCTTACCAAAACATATATAATATATAATAGGACTAGAAAAGGGTCAATTGCAAAATAATCTAGAAACTTAAAAAAAAATTTGAGATTGAAAAAGTTGGTATTCAGAAAAAAACTTGCAAGATTGCAATAAAATTAAATAGTTGCTTTGGTTAGAGAACAAAAAAAGAAATCTGCGATCTAATGCAATTAATGCCTGATTAAAAGAAAAATCAAAAATAAAATGATTTACAATCCATTCACTTATTATGTAGGTATATTTAATGTCCAACGACCAGATTTTCATTTTTCTGCGTTATAATATTTATTTTTGTATACCAAAATAAATATTAATATATTATATTGTTCTTAATCAGGTACCACCTCGTTTCCAAAAACCATCATCGTAAAAGTTCTCCTATTGCAATTGCATCCTGCTTGGAGCAAAAAGGTATTGAATTGAAATGAGCGTGCTGTGTAATTTGCCTATATTTAAGGCGTTGAATACTAATTTACCGGACGTGCGACTTGGAGCTGAGCGCGTAGCAGAACTCAAAGCGAGATTTTTCAAACGGGCAATGCTGCCTCTTAATGCGTTTTATGTTGATGATTTTTTTTTTCAAAACGATATTTCGTTGGATTATTCTGTCAAAATTTCATTTACATTTTTTACTCCAAATAATGCCAGGAATCACTGGATAAAGTAAGTCAAGTATCGGATCGTTCCAGAGTGCTCGATACTTTTATTGTTTCCCTGGTGAAACAACACCATTCAAAATAGAAATATTGCTTGAAATAGCTTTAAACGTGACCAGATCTAAAAAAGCTTTGATTACCTCTCACACCTCCCTCTTCGCGATCTCCTTAAAATAAAATAATAATATTTGGATAATTTGTAGGACGCCGTTTTTGTGAAAAATCACCTCTAGGGCGCTGTATAATTTATTATGAATTCTTAGGCTCTATTTAATTGTATTATTTATAAATAGATACAGACAACATACTAACCTGGCAGGTCACTTCCGATAAACACACTTTAATTATAAAGTTTATGCTTGGAGAAGATACGACTTTGCACGCTGAGGATATTATATTTAAAACACTGGACATTGCAAGATTTTACATTTGCTACCCCCGTTACTGTTAGTATTACATTTATAAGAAGATTAGGGGAAAAGGTTTTGTTAATATTTATTTAGATAGACTAAAGAATTTAGAACTCTTAAGGGTTTGAGAATTTTTATGAAATGACATTTACAAAAGTTTTCAACTTACAAATAAGATTTTTTAACATTTTTCCTCAATTAGTTATTTACAGTATCGCGGGCAGTGAAGGTAAAGGTTTAAGGTTTTTGACTTCATGGTTACGACCTATGATCTGATCCTTCCCTTCCTCAAGACCTTCAGCTCACAAATTTGCAACCTCATTTGTGGATGCCATATTCTCACTGGCTCCAGAAGTTGGGGCTCTTGCGCGGTACTCAAGTACCTAAAAAAAAAGAAAGCTTTGATTAACATGAAGTTTTCTCTGGATTGTCAATTGGCAAAGCTTGTATTCATCAATCCTCGTAACAATAATAAGTCTATGTAACATGACCTGATACCTCCCTGTGTCTAAGCACAGTAGGTTTCTATATCTATCTGGTGCGGTGGTGCGGTGGTTGGTGCTCGCGCCCCCCGCAGGTCGGACGGCCGTGTCCGCGCGAGCCGGTGACGTCACACGACGTGATCGCCTCCCGATTTATTGCATCCACCATTAGGCCATTAATACCATTATACATTTGAGATTTACAGAGATATGGACGCTTTTATAACCCTTTTCTTGTGATTTGGGACCTATCGCATCGATAAGACAACATCAAGTATATTTGCATACTTATACAAAATGTAGGTTTCCTAGTGCCCGTTTCATTATAATAATAATAATATTTGAATGATTTATACATTTTTTTCGATTTATACAATCTTACTTCCAACTACAAACTAGACAAATCATTATAAACAACTTATGGCTAAAACATCGATCACTATATATACGATGCTTTTGACCAATGAACTTGGTGCTACGTAAAATTTTACAATTATTGTTTTATTTATACTCTGTACAGGCAGAAAATATACAGGACCATGCTTACCTGGAAGGTCACTTTAATACTTCTTATTTAGAGAAATTTAGATAGATACAGTTCGCATGCAGTGGACATAATCGGGAATACGTGTTATTTAATCCTGATATATATTTTAATAATACTGCATAATATGTTCTCACCATTAATAGCCAAAAATTTTAATTTTTTCTTTTTAATTTTATTATATTTAATTTATTTCTTCTTTTTACTTTATTTTACACCAGCAGACTAGGCCTTACGTTGCTGTGGCTAACTAAACACAACGCCACGCCATTACTCAACCTTTATAACCAACGCCATCTGTTAAATAAAATCCACACCATCCGCTTGCCACCCGGCTGCTCGCTGCCCGCTGCCCGCTGGCCCCCCCTTTATTTATATATTTCAACCAATTTACACAAAACTTTGACAACTTATATATATATAAACCTTCCTCACGAATCACTCTATCTATTGGTGAAAACCGCACGAAAATCCGTTGCGTAGTTTAAAATATCTAAGCGCACAGACAGCGGGAGCGACTTCATTTTATACTATATAAAGATAAACCCCACATAGGAGGTCCTGAGGAAAATAATTTCTCTCTGGGCCAATGTCATTTTTGGTGATGTTGTATGGAGAGTCTTTTTGTGGAAGGGAAGGGGAGGAGGTTCTAGAAAGGAAATAGGTATGAGGTTTGGGGGGGGGAGGTAGGAATCCAGGGGTCAGTGTATCCTGGAGTGACGGACGTATGAATCCATCTCTCCCGCTGCGGCGCAAGATGATGGTTCGAGAGAGACCGGCCTATATCGATCCGGCCCGCTGTATCCCTGGTGGGCATCCGCCCTTACGACCTGGACAAACCTCATCCGATGAACCCGGGCACTCATGCTAAGTCACCAAATGTTGCGAAAGACTCGGTGTGACCTATGGCACACTGCCCATCTCATAAAATGTTAAATACGTTTTTTGAGAATGCAATTCACATGTTTTTCAGCTTTGGTAAAAAGGTACCAATTTTTACGTCGACTATCAGTGAAATTGGCTTGACATTAAAATATTATAAATTTATTTTTTCAATAGCAATGTACATAAAAAAATTCATCATAATTTAACATTTCTCCGTTAAGGTGAAGCATTTCGAAGTAATGTAAAATCACATGTTTTTGTTAAAACTTGATCGCTTGGATGGGGCATACATTAACTACGTGAGCTCAAAAAGGGGGGGGGGGGGTGGGCAGCAAAATCTCACGCTACTTGAAAAGAATATACGAGTTGCCCAAATTTATCTCATCAGGGGGGGGGGGGTCTACATTGAAAAAAAAACTGCTCACGTAATTAATATATGCGCCCCCTTAAGAAAGCTGTAATTAAATATGTATAAGACATCTTGGCCTTTGAAATTATCGAGTATTTTTTTGATAAGTTTGTTTATAAACCCAGAAAAAATAAAGTAACTTGTCTATGAAAACTGCTTTAATAATCAAAATCTCCTACTTACGAATCTATTTTTGGTTATGGTTTTTTTGTAGAATGTGGCAAATTAAGTTCTTTGGAAAATGATCGTAAAATATTTTAATATTTGTCCCTGAAATTCGCAAAATTAAATGAAACAGTCTTTTTGACGATGTTTTTTTTCTTGCATGAATCAAAACAAGCGGCTGGTGTGAAGCGGGAATTTAGACATTATCGCTATCTACATAAGGAGTGTTTTTGTTAGCGGCCCGATTCCAAATGTTACACCACATCGCTTTAACACATGTTACACACTGCATCGCCTTAACCACTGTAACACATCCATTTTTTTTCCACCTGTGATTAATACCATTACATTAACGGTTTTGTTCCCCTTTATGTTGGAATTTGTTGAATTTACATGATAAAAGTGTTTTATTACATTATACAAAATGTTTTCGATATTCTACTAAGTACCTACCTATTTTTTTTCCAAATATTGATTTTTGTACAATTTCGAAATGAACATTTTAAAAGCACGTGGAAATTGGTACCTAGGCGTTTTTTCGTTTATTTCAGGTATGAATAAATAAGGCCCTTCGTACATTGAGACACATACACACCACGTGACTGACGCAACCTCAAGTAGCCTACAGATAAACTATTATTTAATGCTGGTTTTCGTACACGGCGCTACCCGAAATAAACTGAACTTTATCATTTTTAGGTGCCACAGTGGAGTTAATCCGATTTCAAGTGACTCCATACATATTTCAAGAATAAAAACGATCTAATACATAGACATATGAATATTAATAGACCAGAACAGAAAGGTGAGGGGTAGAAACCAACTACAGCGGGACGAAGGGCAGGAAGACGGCTTTGGTGATATGTGATTCGTCAAAACTCAATCTGACAGTATATAGGCATCTCGCATTATAATATCACACTTTCGTTCTTAAAAGTAAACTCTGCTTTTGAATGAATATACCTTTTTACATAGGAGCGCGAAATGTTCGCCGCGTAATGAACACATTTGCGAAGTCCAAATATGCAAAGTAAGGTCGCCTATAAGGTTGTGTTCAATATTTTGTTGCTGTATTAAGTGAAGACACTTTTATAAATGTTTCATAATTTACTTACCCCAGTAAACAGGGACGGGCACACGCCATGTATCTCGAGTGACAGTGTATGTTACAAAAATGATCATATTATATGATCTGAATTGGCTTAAAATAGTGTAAAATAATGCTTGCCTATGGAATGTAATACGACAATTTTGTTTATTCTCTTTTTCACTTCTATTTTTACACGTTTTCAAAACACAAGCCACTATATTTACCGTTTTATTTCCTAAAATGCACCGATGAGTGCTCGACGCTAGCTTGCAGAAGAATGATGACGTCACATTTTTTAGATTAACGCGAAGCTATACACGATCCCAGCCGGTTCCAATGGAATGGTTCCAATGGGAGGGGGAAATAATACGCTTTTATCGCTTAGGGCAGGTCTACTAATATTCATATGTCTATGATCTAATAGAAGATTTTGAGTTCACCCATATATCGAAAGAAATAGAGCTTGTATTGCCGCCTAGGAACTCCATGAGAATGATGACAAGTGTTAGTCTTTCTGTAGAAAGTCAATAGAGTCTTATTTAAATTTGGTTCAGTCATTAACTCCTACTATTCATAGAAAAATACACATTTTTCAACATCAATCCATGCCTTCTCCGCTAAATCCTTTCTTACGTATTGTGGGAACGTATAAACACGCATTTTTCACATCGGAACAAATTTAACACACTATTCAAGTTCGGTCGCTATTTCTGTCAAACGTTAAACTAGTGGCAGTAGATACAAATGCAATTCTCGTAGCGCGCTACCAGCCCTGTTGGTAATGTGCAACTGACGTCAAACCCGTGGTCGTCGCGTAGCATCGATCACTAGCAAAATAGTATGGCGGGTGCTCACGAGCGGCGCGTATGCCACGCTACGAGTCGCTTGTAAGTATCTCCATGGACGAATGGCTTAACAATTTATTTATTTATTTACTCCCCTTTTCGGGGCTTTTACATATAACATTAAAATTAAATTGTGATTAAATAAAATAAAGTATTTACTGTACATAACTGAACTGCCTCAGTAACAGTATTTTGAAATTGTTTAGAGATAAATTGAAGATGTCCACTGACTTGGTATAATTATTTCCCTCCATTAGTATTCTGGGTAAAGAGGAATACATATGGTAGTTAGTTCCAGAATTTCTGCACTGAAATAAATTTTGAATTCTAGTATAACGTAGTGGAATCCGGAAGCTTATCAATTCAAGCAATACAGGACTATACACTAAATCATTTAAAATTTTATACAGAAATACCAAGTCAGTGAAAATTCTTCTGTCTGACAATTTGAGCATGTTTATAACATTTAAAATAGAGTTGTAGTTCAACATAATTGCTGGAATACCCATTTTAAAATTTATAAAACGTAAGAGTTTGTTTTGTATTCTTTCAACAGCTTGTACATGTATATTATAATATGGGTTCCAGACGGGAGAATTGTACTCAAGTTGACTTATAACATATGCAAAATATAACAGTTTAATAGAGTTTATGTGGTTAAAATTTCTAGTTAGCCTAGTTATAAATTCCAACATTTTTAAGCGCGTATTAGAGATTTCTGTTATGTGGTTAACAAATGAAAGATTTGATTGAAAAGTGATGCCTAAATCTTTAATTTGTGTTAATGTCTCGAGAGTATTGTTACCAATGTTGTAATTGAAGATCACTGGATTTTTTATTCGAGAAAATCTAACTACTTGGCATTTTGAGATATTTAAGTAAAGTCTATTTTCATTACACCAAATTAACATTTTTTTGATATTATCTTGAAGAATGTTGCAATGGTAAATATTTTGAATAATTCTAAACATTTTGAGGTCATCGGCAAAAAGTAAGAAAAATACATCATGAAATATTTTTGTTAGATAAACAAAATAAATAAGATTAGGCCAAGGTGTGAACCCTGTGGAACTCCACTTGTTGCATACATTTTTTCCGACAGGGAAGATTTTATTTGAACAATTTGTAGCCTTCCAGTATAAGATAGCTTTCAAACCAGGTTAAGATATTACCATGTAATAGTTCTAAATGCTTGCAATAGAAAAATGCATCATTGTGAAAAGAGTAAGTGAAACGCGTGATACAAGTTGAGTACCTACCTATTAATCATTAAAAAATACTACTTAGAATATTAAATATATTGTATAGCACAACGTTCCATTATCATATAACTAGACTCTGACGTTGCTCGGGCTTTGTACAGAATTTTTTAAAAACCAAATGGGAACCGTAATACTCTTATTCCTCTAAACTCTCTTACTCCTGTTTAAATGTTTAAAAATTCGTCGAGAAGTCTCAATATTGCTTGAGGTAATGAAGGGTGGTTTATCAAATTTTCAGGAAAACAATAAGTAACCTTTTTCTTACTTTAAAGGTCAAGTGTGCAAAATTTCATCGGTCTCGGAACAAAACGCTAGTTCTTCAGAACATCTTCCGTTGAAATATCAGTAGAATAAATAACACGTTTCCACCTAACGCCTGTGCTTTAAGGCCTTGTAGTAACCGCTCAAAAAGAAGAAGAGGGAGAGATATGTAAATACGAATGTTAGAGGGAGCGCGCTTATCTTAAAAACGATAATAACCGTTTGTTAGATTCTCATATCTTAACAAATCGACCACAGAATAAAGTTTTTTTCCGGTATTTTGGATTTCCAGACTAGTGGCTGCCAAAGTTTTGTATATGTTAGTGATTGTGTAGGTACTATTAAAGAATGTGCGGGTCCTGTGCATAGCGCACAACTTCTGTGAGGCTAAATTAACTCTGGCTTCGAATGAATCAAAGGCATAATTTCGTCTTTGAAATTATTACAAGGAAATTACGAGAATTTGTTTCACAAATGGAACGCAGGACATAATGTTTACTGTTGACACAATCATTTAATATAAATGCCCATTTAATTAACACAGCCAAAAATATCCTGAAAATATCCATTATTCCTAAGCAATTAATAAGAATAAGGATGGATTGCTTGTTGACCACAAAACAAACGTTTGTTACGGTCAGTAAAACTCACCGAGGCCCCGTTTCTAGAGTGCAGTATTCCGACAGAATAAAATATTTATTAATATTCTCTAATCCTAAATTTAATCCATTATATATTACTTAATTATACGACATAGCAATAATCTTCTACTGTTAACTAAGTACTACAATTAGGTATATATAAATAAGTACTATAAGTTACCTGTGGTGGCTTATTAGCAACAATCATAGGGTGAATAATCATTAACATAAAAACCGAAAGTGAATTAAAATTAGGAAAAAAAAAAAAAAATTCCAAAAATAGAAAAAAAGTTTTCTTAATAAAAGTTAAAAACAAAATGCATAGATGTGTATAAAAAATAATTAAACTTATGTTATTTGTTAATAAAATAGATAAGCACGACTAAGGAAAGGAACAGAAGGTCTAACAAGTAGGGTTTTAATAAAAAAAAGTAATAGCTAAGAGTTGTGTTAATTTAAATCAGAATTATAAAAAAGGAATTTTAAAGTTTAATATTTTAAGAATTTATTGATACTGGGGATAAACCCAAGCAAAAAACTAACGCATTTTTTCATAACAGCTGTTAACGCATTTTCCTAAGTTCCAACAAACCTTAAATTCGACTTTGCATCCTAGCAATCTATTGTTACTCAACCTAGAATTCGTCGGTACTTGGGATAAAACCATTCAAAAAACTAATGTGTTTTTCTATAACAGCTCTAAACGCATTTTTCGAAGTTCCAACAAACCTTAAATTCGACTTTGCATCCTAGCAATCTATTGTTACTCAATCTAGAATTCGTCGGTACTAGGGATAAAACCACCCAAAAAACTAATGTGTTTTTCTATAACAGCTGTAAACGCATTTTTCTAAGTTCCAACAAACCTTAAATTCGACTTTGCATCCTAGCAATCTATTGTTACTCAATCTAGAATTCGTCGGTACTTGGGATAAAACCATTCAAAAACTAATGTGTTTTTCTATAACAGCTCTAAACGCATTTTTCGAAGTTCCAACAAACCTTAAATTCGACTTTGCATCCTAGCAATCTATTGTTACTCAATCTAGAATTCGTCGGTACTAGGGATAAAACCACCCAAAAAACTAATGTGTTTTTCTATAACAGCTGTAAACGCATTTTTCTAAGTTCCAACAAACCTTAAATTCGACTTTGCATCCTAGCAATCTATTGTTACTCAATCTAGAATTCGTCGGTACTAGGGATAAAACCACCCAAAAAACTAATGTGTTTTTCTATTACAGCTGTAAACGCATTTTTCTAAGTTCCAACAAACCTTAAATTCGGCTTTGCAACCTAGCATTCTATTGTGCGCCCATTGCATTAATTCAATGTTTTGTACCGATGCATTTGGATTGCAGTAGGAAGTAGGAAGGTGCCCACCTACCAAAAAAATGTACCTACATGAATCACCTTAACTAATTAAGTAAATAAGCATCAAGCCGTTTGTTGCAGGGTAAGGCAGAAAGGACGTTCCGCCACATCGTACTTGGAATACATTCCTTGCCTCATTCATATTCATACAACGTCTCGTACATGCTTTTCTATTATTCTGACTCTTGACATGGCCCAAATCAAGCATCTGATTTACTTGGTCGTACCATATCTTCCCCGACTTCTTCTACCTTTCACATATGTGTCACATGTTCTCTTCACACTCCTTTCCTCGTTTATTCGTTCTACATGCCCAACCGAGCGTCCCTTTCTTAATCTTACTCATTACGCTTAGGTATAGCAGTCATGAATTCTTTGCGGATCGTCACGTTTCTAACAGATCGCACATGGTTTTTACAACATGAATTCAACTCATCGCCTCCTATAAAAAGCCATTAAAAGGGATGAAAAAAATCTCTACATATTATAAATAAAAGTCCTCCGTCGCGTCTGTCTGTCGCGATAAACTCAAATAGATAGAGTGATTTGTGGGGAAGGTTAGGTATATAATTTGTCAAGTTTTTGTGTAAGTTGTTTGAAATATATAATACATAACGGAGAATGTCTGTAGGTATGTGGTGGACGAGCGGGCTGACAAGCGGGCGGTGTGGATTTGATTTATATGCAAATGTACAGTTTTATTTCGAGGTTGATGAAATTTTGACATGTTACCTCCAAAACAAGAGGAAGGTCATTGTCTACATGTGATTTCGAAAACTCTGTGTAAAGCCCGGGCATCGCCGTACACTTCAGCTAGTACATACAAAAATGGTTAAATAGGTTACGTTAGGTTAGGTTAGCTTTTAATGACTTTTAAAAATAGGTGTTGAGTTATCACCTGTGGTGGCTTATTAGCAACAATCATAGGGTGAATAATTATTAACATAAAAACCAAAAGTCAATTAAAATTAGGAAAAAAAAATAATCTCCAAAAATAGAAAAAAAAGTTTTCTTAATAAAAGTTTTACCGTCTCAGGGATCTCATTTCTACCGCATTCAGTGTACTTTCATCATTCTCCTGCCAGTTTCATGCTTCACTGCCATACATAAATTGTTAAACTGGACAAATAAAAATATTAACATTAAATAAGTAAATAATTTACACATTTAATTAAATGAAGACAATATTAGCGAAACTCAATCGAAAATCTGGAAAAAGAAAAATCAGAAAAAGATATTGGCTCCACTGGGACTCGAACCCAGGACCCTTTGCTTACATGGCAAGTGCTCTACCAACTGACCTACGGAACCCATATCCAATTCGGTCACTTTTAACTGTATCATACTTCGACTAAGAACTACCAACATTCACTTCATTTTCTTAACGCACATAGTATTGGCTGCCATCTTTATATGTGAGAGAAAAGTTACGTTAAGAAAATGAAGATAATGTTGGTAGTTCTTAGTCGAAGTATGATACAGTTAAAAGTGACCGCATTGGATATGGGTTCAGCAGCTCAGTTGGTACAGCACTTTCCATGTAAGCAAAGGGTCCTGGGTTCGAGTCCCAGTGGAGCCAATATATTTTTTCTGATTTTCGCTAATATTGTCTTCATTTAATTTTCTAGATTTTCGCTAATATTGTCTTCATTAAATTAAATATTTTAATTCGAGATTTTACTCATAAAATTAAAAATAAATAAATAATTTACAGTCTAAGAAACTAATAATGAAAAACTGTACGTGGTAGTAACAATGTAGGTAGAAGTATAATCGCGGCATCTCCCGCGGGTAACACGTCACTTCCGGCATCTCTGAAACCCGCTGTCAAAATACCTGCCGAATACTTTCAGCATTCTTGTATAGAACGCGGGGACCTAAGTGACCCTAATTAAGATTCAAAACAACACTTTTCCTCC
The DNA here is from genome assembly GCA_917563855.2 of Limnephilus lunatus. Taxonomy (NCBI): domain Eukaryota; kingdom Metazoa; phylum Arthropoda; class Insecta; order Trichoptera; family Limnephilidae; genus Limnephilus; species Limnephilus lunatus. Next base: position 3,210,284 of record OU830604.1, read on the forward strand.
AATGAGAAATATTTTTTATTAATTAATTCCCCCCATAAAAAGGCGAATGAATGCCATTAAAAACGCATAGAATTAAAATTGTTCTAATTTGCACATATTAGGTTGCAATTGTGTAAGCATATCATAATGAACACTTGGATCTTGCATTTATATTTTGAGACCCATTTGCTCGTAAATGTATTATAGTTTTATGTCACTAGTTATTATTTTATTAGTTTCCTTCACACGGAATAGTAGACTTGAAAATGGGTTGGTAATTTGAAGTCCACACCAAGTAAAGAATTTTCCATGTTGGAAAGAGTTCAGAAGAAATTTCTGAGATTTTCTTAAATTAAGGGGTATGGCTACTACCCGTGTTTTTTTCGATTCGTTTTTTGTTTTAAAGATAAAATTTATTTACGTTCACGAAACTTGTGTATCATGTAAATGTACATTTGAACAAAAAAAACACTATTAAAAATTTGATTTGGTTATCTGGATTTATAGAAATAGTGAGCCCTTGCGGAGGGTCTGACTAGATTGGCTGAAATCCTGGAGTTCTTCGAAATTATCTGAAACATGAAATGAATTTAAAAAAAAAATTATTGCAAAAATGGTGGGCACAAAATAAAAATTGAACGAAATTTTTTTATCCCATAATAATAACTTTTCACAAGTTGAGTTTCATCTGCATGTAGGTACATATAATTTTCTTTAATTTAATCTTTAAATGAAGTGAATCGGATGAAAAATTTATGAGCTGTGATTCCAGCCAACGTAAAAAACGTGGTTTAAAGCTTGTTTTTTGTTGGGCCGCTCAGTTCTCCGTTCTACCTACTTGGCGCGCACCGCTCCTAACTATATTTCAAGATCAAATTTGATGCTATAATTTTGGGAATGTATTCTTCACAATCATAGAAAGATCTTTAGGCAAAAAAAGTTGAAATTTAGGATCGGCTGTATCAGACTCCCCCTTTAATGCCCGGTGTACCCGTGGCTAGTATTTCATGTTAAAAAAATAGTTAGTCATTGCCAGTAATCTAGTAAGCTAGTAACACTGACTACGCATTAGAACTACCTTTATTTTCAACCTAATAAGCTAGAGAGGAAGCTAGTAAGGTAGCGTCTCAAGACAGAATGGTTTAATAGGACGTGTTTCTAATATTTGTGCTAGTAGCGCTCCAAAAGTTTCTATCCTACCTCTGTGTTTAGTTTCGTATGGACGCCCGAAGCTAGTACATGATAGGCTATTAGTGTACGGTAAAGATGCGCTCTGGTTTTTCTGACCCACTCAATAAATTGTACTAACGCTCCTTATTATGCCTATTCAGTATTTAAGTTTAGCCTTAATAATTCTAAGTTGTTATTTGTACTTCAATAATTAATAGATTAATGTAACCGTATCAAAGCACTATACTATTTCATTTAAATAACCCCTCCTATACAAGTGCGATTATTACTGTAGATACAAATTCTACAGTAATAATCGCACTTGTCTCATGCTCTCCATCTTATATTATTTTTATAACATATTGACCCTATGTTTTTTATTTTTTTTACTTTTCTTTATTCATTGCATAAATTATTTACATTGTAAGTGGATTTTTCGACCACCATGTTAGGCTGATGCCCGTGTTATGGTGGTCGTTATATTCTTTTTTATAACAGTAGATTAATTTAAAGCTTGTACAATTGAAGGATATCTGTGGAACACTTGTATTCCATCACACAAATACAGGCCGTTATGTAATTAAGTATTACAAAAAAATTGTGCCGAATTAATGACAATCGACATAATAATGATTTCCATATAAGCTGTCCATTTTTTACCGCGGACGGACGCGGATGTATGGTTACCATAGTCACTGCAATGATACTGGCTTAAAATTTTCTAGAATCATGGAAACCACCCTAGTTTGTGGCAATGCAAGATAGCAAACTACTATACCGGCAGTGTCCTGGCAAGATATTTCTGGGTGTAGCCGTTATGTATTTCTGCTTGCGTTTTCGTTGTGAGTTAATATGTGGTACCTTTGACTGCAGTTAACGAACTGGTATAATAATAGCTAATATGTCCGTGGTGATTATTTTTCGAATATCTACCCTATGTCATATTTTGCTCGAATCCCACGACCTTTTCTCTTATCGACTAAGTTATTCGTACAGAAAGTAGGTGTTTGTTTTATAAATGTTGCAGTTTACGATTTAGACTTAAAAAATAACCTTTGTTTATTTTGTTCACATTATTATTTCTATATCGGTTAAAAAACGACCAATAACTCTCGGCATTATAATGCGCTGAGTTGAACCGCTAAAGAATGAGAACTTGCCGACAGATTGACTCCTATTCACTTGGTCCGGTGGCTGAGATCGTGTTACATTGGCTGGGAGCATAGGGGAAGAGTTAAGGACCCAATGCTCAGTTTAATGGCCGAGTTTTATTGTTTTCGTTTCTAATTTGCGTGGCCAAATTGTATGGGCACTGAAACACCGCCTAAAACTTGGTTGTTGGTTGTGGTTTTATTGCGCGAACACCAAACCGTCCTTATTATATTATAATACATTAGTTTCGTCACCACATGGAGTGGTTCACCATATTGTTGGTTTTGATACAGTTACTGTTGGCGACATTGTGTTTTTTAATTGAGATGTTGATAACTGAAAACTCTCAACGTTCTATAAACATTTGGTTAAAAATGCTAGATTTATTTATTTATTCTTACCTCAAAGGAGTTTAAATACATACGTTTTTATAGGTAAGTCTTTAAGGAGTACAATAATATATTTTTATTTAAACGCTCAAAGGGCTTTTACATATAATGCAGTACACGTTTTTTTAAAAACACAATAAAAATAAAGAGTTGATAAAATACAGTTAACATGAAATAGGTATAAGAAACAAAATGTAGGTTACATAAAATACACAAAATAGGTAACATAGAATGTAATTTAAGGCTCCGTTAACGGCCCCAAAAAGAAGAAGATGGAGAGATATGAAATTACGAAAGTGGGAAGAGCGCGCTAACATTTACAGCGATAAAATTGATGAATCATGAAAATCTTTAAGAAAACACGACTCGTTAAAAATAGTGCAAAAATCTCGCGATAATTGTCTTTAGTTTTATTTAAAGAAACGCTGTGAATTTTTTCATACATATAACTTGTAAAATAACTGAAAGAAACGTGTTTATAATAATTTTTGGAGCATACTTTGCGATTTTTTTTCTATCGCGACAAATGTCTACATATTATCTTCAAGAATAACATATATTTTTTTAAGAGCTTAAAAACTTCAAATGTTTAAGGGGGGTTTGCAAGAAATCGGTAGAAATTCGGATAGCGGCCTCTTAAGTAAAAATAGATAATTTGCCATTATCTTACAAATCAACAATAATATTAATAAAAATGTTAAAATTGCTGTTTGAAGTTTGCCAAATTCAAATTGTTGTCAAATATATAATTTAAGTATTTGTTACCAAGATTATGTAAACGTTGTATTGGGTAATGCAAACTATAGTTGGAATGAGATGTACCTATACAAAATGTTAATATTTGTTCAGTTGTTCGTAAATAAATAAATGTTAAGTACGTAAAATAATGAACTGAATACGAATGACATAAGCAAATACAATACTAGTAGGTGTGTAGTTTCTTTATCACGTATAGTTGTATAAAGGAGTTCAATAAGTGTAAGTATAATAATAGTAAAAAGAAGTACTTAATACTTACGTGGTTACAGAGCAATGTGTAGTAACCTTGTTAATATTGTAATAAACTACAAGAATCATTTGTTTTAAAGCAAGTTTGAAATTAGTAAACTTTTATTACGCCCGATTGGATGTTTTTAAAAAATGTTTGTTAACTAAAATATAAGAATAGATAAAGTACGAAGTACTGGGGGATAGAGGTTTGACAAATAATTAATTATTGGTAACTTTTTTCGTACATTGCTGTTACTGAAAAAGTGGAGCAGCAATCCAAATACCAAAAATCTTTCAACGGTTTATTACTTCCTGGAGAACAAAATGTTGTTATTAATTTCTAACTACTGAAAGCAAAAGAAGAAAACGTTCAAAAAAAGCTCTGAAATAATAAATTGTCTGTTATACAATAACAGATTAGGTCGTATGCTATTTTTTAAGAATGTTGATTAAAATACATATATGTACATTTAACCAGTCATTTAGGTACCAGAAAGAGTCACCAGCTGTCGCTGTTACATTGGTGTCTTCCACCTTTTCTTCCCATAGCAAATTTGGGCTTAAGAGGGCATTACCAGCGGCCGAAAATTCAAATTTCATCAAAAGACGGCCTCACGATCGGAAGTTTTTTAGAACGAGATAGAAATACCACATTCGCTCCGCCGCAAGCAGCATGTCCCACTCAACTGGCGATATCTATAGGATGGTTCAGACGACATCGATATTGAATTCTCGGTTCCAGCTTTTTCCGAATAAGTAGTTATTTGTAATTTGTTTACCGAAGTGCATAAACATAAATAGATACAAGTGAAATGCGTAAAAATAGTGGGTTTAAAATAGGTACTTACGTAATATACAAATTTCTTGATTTTTGAAATGTTTTTACGAGTATTCTGTTGTTGTTTTTTAATTGTATTTCTACTGAGTGATATTCAGTTTGATTGTAAGAAATATCTCATTTTTACATATTTATTCTTCTCACAATAGGTATTATCAGTAATTTGGGAGGCGGGTATGGGTACTACCGCCCGGGAACCAGGGAGATTATTGTTGGTAATCTAAATTAAATTGAATTTCAAAAACCTCACTTCATGTACCTGGGTTCATTTATTTGTCCGGATCTTGGCGACGGATGCACCTGCCCACCAACTGCATGGCAGGCCGGATCAGGAGAAACTGGTTGGACCTGGGAGATCTTTTACCTACCCAGCAGCACTCTCCGAAACATCTTCTTACAGTGGAAGGGATAGATTTTTTCATGTCCGTCACTCTTGGACTGACCCCCAGATTCCTACATGCCCCTGATACCTTTTTTCTTCCCAGAATCCCGAACCCAATTTGGGAAACGGAACTCAATTTGGACCCCTAGGTTCTTACCACTCCTGGTACCTTTTTCCTTCCCAGAATCCAGAACCCAATTTGGGAGGCGGGTATGGGTACCGCCGCCCAGGAAACCATTTATTGGATAACCAACACCTCTGCCATAGGTCACCCCAAGGGGTTCGTTTCGCTTGGTGACTTACTTGCCCGGGTTCAAGGGATAAGGTTTGTTCGAATCTTGGCGGCGGATGCGTCTGCCCACCAACTGTGTGGTAGGCCGGATCGGAAGAGACTGGTTGAGGGAGATTTTTTGACCTCTCCTGCAGGATTCTCTCGGAAGCCTTGCACTGCAGTGGTGAGGATAGACTCATACATCCTCTTGGATACACCGATCCCAGATTCCTACCCACCCCTCATACCTTTTTTCCTTCCAAGAACTTCCTCTTCTTCCTTTTTCTAAAAAGACCTTCGACACAACATCCCCAAAGATGACATATTTATTCTTATTATGAAATATTTTCCTGTATGGAGCTAATGTCAAAAAAAGTAAAATGTATTTTTAACATTTATATTTTTACCAAAATTATGTAATTCAACTATAAATAAAGATAACCAAAAAAACAGCAGCATTATAATAAAAAATATGTAAAATATAGCAACAAGCATATACTTTAGTATAGTCTACATAATATATGTACAGAACTTGAAAATATAAAAACAGTAGGACTGTTAGTAGTTGTACAGTGAAAACAGACCGCAATACAATAATGTGAAGGTTGTCCAAGAATTAACTACCTTTGCTCGTTGTTTCTTAAAATATGGTGGCACTAGCGTTAGCTCAGACTTTCCCAAAAAACCGAGCGGTGATCCGGCTTGGTAGCTGCTTCAGTGCGATCTTTGCGTTCGTTTGAGAAAGACGCTCCGTTGTCGAATCCCACCCCCTGCGAGGTGCGCTCAATTATTCGCTTTTTCAATTTAGAGGGAGTTAGCCCTGTTGAAGTTCATAAGCTTGCAATTTTAATCCCAGATGTCAGTAAGTCTACCACACAAATGATTTTGAGGGAAAAATGGAGTATGCAAATTAATGCTCGTTGCGCAAATGCGCTCGGATCTCTTCGAACTGTTTTTCCAACCAAGGCGAAACTTTTTTGGGTTGAAAAATGGGTTCACCACCTAACCCTACCAAAAAGGCAATGAATGACATGAATTACACCTCTTTCTTCACCTGAAGCAACACATGGACGAAAAATCTTTGGAGACCGACCAGGATGCGGAGGGAGAGTTGATTGCATTTTTGACGGCGGAGTTGAACGATAAGGGAATGAAGACCTGGTTCCACGGCTCACCTAGTGCATTGATCGTAACAGGGACTATGTTTCTATGGCATTATTAATAGAATAAAACTGAAAATAATATAAAATATACTGAATATACTAATATATTAGAGACTTGGTCATTATAACAGAAATTATTAACAAAAACACGATTTGAATTACACAATCACAAATTAAAACCATAATTTTTACGGGAAATTCACGCGCATGGTGCATGCATATGTCTAGCCTCTCTTTCTCAGCCAGTTAAAGACATTTTTTATTAGTAATAGTTCAAAACAGAAATTGTACAGTATTTATTAAATGTGTTACTAAAACACTGTTTAACAGAAAGTAACTTCTAACCAGAGAAAGTTTAAGTTCTTTTAACAGAAAGTAACTTCTAAAGAGCGTTTTAATTTTTTTTAAATATTGATTTGGATTCACCAGTCGTTCTTAATATAAAACACGATCCATAACCATTCAAAGACACAGTATCCAATTTCTTTATAATATATTTTTTTGATAAATTAGAGAGGCGTCCGAAATTTACATTTCGAATGAACGTCGTTAGTAAGCTCAAAAATCATCTGTCAAAAAATTAAATAAAGCGAGTACACATTTCTAATATATAATTATTACCGAAATTAGTGTGTTAAATTAATCTAAGGGTAAAAAAATAAACAACCTACCGGAGAGCTAAAGAAAAATAGAAAATGACAAATGAATGCTTGCTAAAAGCAAATAAAGATCTTATAAAAATAAAATGTGAATGGATGTGGGTAAACTTTCGAAATCACTGGAAAACGATAATAGGAATATTTGTCTCATTTTCCACGCTGATGTGCACATTTAGTCCAGTCAAGGAAGGAGGTGTAGAGTGCGTGAGCAGGACCCTAAGCGATTCCTCCAGAAACTTGTTTAGGGTGCTTAGGGTCTGAACATACTAAAAGTACTGACGTCTAGGTGTGAGCTAGCGGGGGGAGGGGGAGAAGGTCCCAATGTTCGGATTTCCGCTTATATCTCGAAAACGGTGCGTCACAGAGAAATTTTTCTTAAAATAAGTAAAAGCTTGTAAAATTATCTACAACTTTTGTTTTATACGTAATTCTCGAAATTTAAGCCGTTTTTAAGTTACACGCTCCACAAATGTAGACATTTTCGAAAAAATCATTTAACCTTACATTTTTCATCAAAAATTCCTTCATATCGTCTAAAATATTCATCAAAGAAATACATTTATTTTAAGGAAGTTATAAAGAATTTAATTCCCTTTTAGAATATATATATATATACAAATGCAAATTAATCTCAAACCGGTCAACATTTACAGCAATTTTAAGTTTTTTCGTAAAATTTTGTCATGAGATAATTATAATTTTCATTATAAAATACAATTTCAAATTTTTCAAGTGATATTATTTTTTTCTACTTTCTTTAAAAATTGGCTTTAAACTGTGGTCACACGTATTATTAGGCGAACGAACAAAATGTGTGTCAGTAATGAGATAAAAACAGCTTTGTCTGAAAATGATATTTTACGAAAAAACTTAAAATTGTTGTAAATATTTACTGGTTGGAGATTAATTTGCATCTAAATATATATATAATTATATTATAAAAGTAAATTAAATTCTTTACAACTTCTTTAATAAAAAATTATTTTCTTTGTTGAATATTTTAGACGACATGAAGGAATGTTTGATGAAAAATGTGAGGTAAAATGATTTTTTCAAAAATATCTACGTTTGTAGAACGTGTAACTCAAAAACGGCTGGGATTTCGAAAATTACATAAAGAATAAAAGTTGGAGATGATTTTATGAGCTTTTACTTAATTTCAGAAAATTTTCCTCTGCAACGCACCGTTTTCGAGATATAAGCGGAAACCTGAAAATTGGGACCTCCCCCCCACCCCTTAACTCACCACCTAGACGTCAGGACTTTTAGTATGTTTACACCCTAAGCACCCTAAACAATTTTTTGAAGGAATCGCTTAGGTTCCTGCTCACGCACCCTAAAACCTTTTGGATCATTCATTGACTGGACGAACTTGTCTTAAGCAAAGTAGATTCAGAATCAAATTGAATTTGAGGACGATTTACGCAGATTATTGTTTATAAATTAATATGTTCGTAAAAAGAAAAATAAATAAGTTAAAAATAGAAGAAAAAGTATGGTAAAAAGCTTCTGTTCCCGTGGTGAAATTTGAGTCCTCAGTTTTCCGCTTCTACCACGAATTTCCTGACACCGTGTGTACAAGGTAATGTTTCATGTCTATAATTTGCGCAACGTTGGGTATTAATGCTAGTAAATTATTGTTCATAATTAGGTCACCGTAATGTACCACGGGTTTCCCGCCACCGTGTATATGTCGCAGGCAAACCGTAAAATCAGGCCGTTCTTGATGCGTCTGAGGCACTTCACGATCTGCTGCCAGGCACTTCACGAAGTAACTAGGCGCACCATGATATGCCTGATTTTACGATTGGCCGCTGACATATATAAGGCAATGAAGTATGCGTGTAACTCGCGCAACGCCGGGTATGCAAGTAAATTTTTGGTTATAATTACCACGGTAATAACAATGGACCTGTCACCGTAATGTACCACGTATTTTTCGACACCTTGTATATGTCGCAGGCCAATCGTAAAAACAGGCAGATCACGATGCGCCTCAGGCACATCACGATCTGCCGCCATTTCACGATGCAGCAGATCATGATGTGGCTAGGCGCAACATGATCTTCCTGATTTTACGATCGGCCTACGACATACATATGCAAGGTAATGTTTCGAGCGTATAATTTGCACAACGCCGGGTATTAGTGTTAGTGAATTATTGTTTATAATTACGTCACCGGAATGTACCACCGGTTTCCCGCCACCGTGTATATAAGGCAATGTTGCTTGCGTGTATTAATGCTAGTAAATTATCGTTTATCATTAGCGCGGTAATTACAATTGAATCGGTCACCGTAATGTACCACGTATTTCCCGACACCGTGTACTATACACGGTAAGGCTGGGTAGTATTGCTAGTTTATAATTTCCGCGGTATAAACGTATAAATCGGTCACCGTAATATCCATGAATCACAATGTATTGAAGTTATTACCCATTTTCATTGATCAAATATACTTTGTCGAAGCCCATTTACGCGTACATAATAATATATATATAATAAAAATTTGAATTGCACATACCGATGAAACTTTACAGTCATTATTTACTTTAGAATGTTAATTATTTTCTCTAAAAATTAAACAACATGTTATAAAAAATACACAATAAATCTGACAGATTCGTTCCAACGACCCTGTAGCATATAAGGTATGTACAACGTAAATTGATAATTAAATATTACTAATCTTTGTTTTTTCTCGTTATATTTCTCCCAGTTATGTTTTTGGTGTGGTAATTTTGATTTTTTTATGAAAGTTCTCTCTTTATTGATTTTTCTCCCCATTTTAAGCGGACGAATAAATTTAAAATGTTATGAACTGGACCGGCGCGGACAGCACGACCGCTCGCTGCCGTGAATCGACAGATACTAAGAAATTTGGTTAGCGCCGTGCGAGTCAAAATACAGAATAAAATATTCACAAAAGCGTGTCGCAAATTCAACAGAATTATATACTCGAGAAAATATTTTTGGTTAAAAATTATTTCTAATATTTCAATAACGTCTTAAGTTAAATTTCTGTGTTGAAAATTCCGAGAGAAATCAATTTTTAAGTGTGTAATAAATAAGTCAAGTTGTAGTATTTTCGGCACAAAACGGGTGCTTGGATTTTTATTTTAATGATTTTATTTGAAATTAAATTAAAATTCTAAATCATATTTTGCCTAGATAATGAACAGTTTTATAATACTGTATTACTATTTGGTATGATATATGTATTGTATAATAACTTTACTCGTTTGAAAATTAATAAATATTGCCATCGACCAACAGTAAAACTATTTTTTTATTAAAAAAATGTTAACTTTTTCAAAATTTAAAATATAATTTTACCACATAAAATAACGATCTTTCGAAATCAATTTATCTTTTTTCTGTAAAAAGCTTCGACACGTCTATGAGCTCATTCAAAAATGTCATTTTTCAGCTTTGTCTGGTTATTAACTCTTAACACACCACTGTAACAACCATATCCAGCGTCCAGGTGGTTTGGTATATACGACCACCACAAAAACCGGACAGAGAGCTGGATATCAAAATTTTGTTTTCAGCCATAGATATATTCTTACTTACACTAATATTTCCACGAATATACATGTGAAATCTTTTATGATTTGTGGGTATATTAATAGGAAATCACGGGTCCAGAGTGTAAGCTCTCGCCTTCAAACTACGAAAAACTATGTAAAAATATGTTTTTGATTCTGATAATTTGTGGTGGAATTATTTTGTAATAATATTTAAAAAAAAACACATATAAAACTTGTTTCCACTTAATTTATTTGTGACTGTAACCGGTTTCAGACTGTTAAAGCCATCTTCTCGACTGGTACAAATGTTTCTTTATCTACAGTGTATATGCATCATGCGGGGCAGAGGGAGGGGGGTAGTTTAGAAGGATTTTATACAATTTATATGGTTTTCATATTTGTTGCTTTGTCGCTTTAAACATTTAAATTGAATAAATTGCTTCAAGATTAACCTACTCCATTTTTCCCATAGGTATATCTACATAACCTCTAACTCTAGATTGAGAATCCTTTGTACGAGTCTGAAGATGACATTAAAAGGCTAAAACTGGCTACGGTCATAAATAAATTTAGTAGAAATAAGTTTTATATGTGTTTTATTATGTTCTTAAAAATATATGGAAAGCGATATTACCGAAGAGCTGGCATTGATATCGGAAAAGGGAGCATATGAACAATAAAATTGTTAGATATATAAACATTAAAGTTTTTCACAAATTTTGTTGGTACATACCTACCAAAAATCTTGATTGTTCTACATTGTGAATCGCGCTGATGGAGCACATATAAGTGGAGTTCATTTAGCTTATTGGAACTGTATTGCATCACTCAAAGATCTAAGGAGTGAATTTGATAGTGGATGGGTATTATTACTAGAAGTAACAATGTTATTCAAATAAAGCGTGAAGTAATTTCGCCGCAGATATTCAAGTTTCCGTAAAGGCGACAAATCCGTGAGTTTCTTAAAACAATATCTCGGAATCAATTTGTTTTAACGGCTGAAAAGTTCTCTCCCTCGCGAGATGTTTAATAAAATTAATATTCAGCCGCGAGCGTCGAGAAGTTTCGAGAATATAAAGTTGTGATTGTTCTAGCCCGCGGTAATATTATGCAAGCAAGGGCACAAAGACGCGGGCAATCTGCATTTTACACGTTCAGCTGCTCCCGGCCCTCCCCGCGGCAGGAAAACTGGCGACTCAAGAACACCTACTGGATATAATGATGGAAAGGTCACCTGGGAAAGTCTCCCAATCTCCAAAGGAGACAGTTTTACCTTTTCTTTACAAAAATACAAGAAAAGGTCTAAATCATGTTAACAACATCATAACCACCGACAATAACAGATTATTTAACATCATTGACTAAACAAGAACAACGGCAACTTCAAGATTAGGAAAGATAATTGTTATCACAGGTATAAGGAATATGAAGAGACAATACGCAATAACATATGTCCCTGAGTGAGACTTTTGCTGTGTCTTCATATTGGAGATATTTTAGCGAACATCAGGATATCTTTAAATACTTCCTAAGTTTTAAGGATTAGAGCCCAGTAGTAGTAGCTATGACGACATATTTGAGAGCTCATAACTAATGCGGGGATCAAACTGGATACAACTGAAACCACGCAACATTAAAAGGATTTGTCAAAATTACTGCAATTAATTTATTTAAATCTGAATTTCCAGATATTGCATCCTCACAAAGTTCATCATTTTTTCCACTTTCATTACATTTCCATGATTTGAGCAGTTTATGTACAATGTACAAATATAATTAACTAGATGGTACCCGGCATGCGTTACTATGCCATTTAATAAAGAAATTGTTTCTCCCTGCGTGTCCTTTCCTATTCGTCCCCTTCCTCTCACGCGTCCCCTTCCCATCTCGAGTTCCCACTCAACCTTCCCTCTCTCCACTCCACTCCCCACCTTCCCCCGTCCCGTGAACCCCCCTCCCTAGATCCCCTCCCCCGTCCCCCCCTCCCAGGTTCCCCTCCCCCACAGGGGTTTCCCTCCCTCCTGCCGCGAACCCCCTACCTGAGTTCCCCTCCCCCAATCCCCCTCCCGTATTCCATACATTCATTCCCGGTACATTCAGTTTTCAAACAGCTCGCGTGCCACCTATTGCAATTTTTTATACAAATTTCATAATGCCCGAGCTCATCAGTAATTTTATACAAACCTTGTCCTGACAATAACGAAAACAAAAAATAAATATCCAATTTGATGCAGTCGTTCATTTTTTTTATATAAGATTGAAACATTGCATCTTTTTTAGATCCGGCTCGAAGGACTAAAATTTCACTGTGAATACAATTTATAAGACTTTGTCTGTGTTGCTGAATGCTTTTCCCACGAAGGAAACAGTGTAGTCTTGATTAAATTGATCACACACTTTCAACCATTTCCAACTATCTCTACGGTTGTATAATCCGGGGAAAAACACACAAGTGGTGTGAGATTAGCCCGAGTGGGATTCTTGGATGCCTCACGAACAATACAGAAAGATTGGAGGTAAATTAACATACGCAAAGGCAATAAAGGTAGGCGTTTGCCATCCGCCAACCACCCTAAGGAAACTATTCTAAGTCGGCGCGGTGCGGCGTGTATGCAAATGATTTATACAAGGTGTTGGCGAAATCTTCCATTGAACTTTTCGGTTTTATTAACAAATAAACGGCGCCTGTGGTTTACGAGGAAATTTAAATATATCACCAGCATTATTAACTAAAATATAATTTCGCTTTTGCTTTCCAAAGTACGCTCATTAAATAATATATTATTATTAAAATAGACATCAGGATTAAATAACATGTGTTCCCAATTATTGTCCTCAGTGTGCGAACTGTACCTAAATTTCTTTTAAAAACAATAAACAGTGTTAATCTCAAGTGACCTCCCAGGTAAGTAAGGTACTGGATATGTTCTGTCGTTACAGAGTATTAATAAAACAATGTATATGTAAATTTTTACGCAGCATCGCATTCATTGGCCAAATTATTGTACATATAGTTTCGCATCGGTGATCGATGAATCCGGTGGATGCTAATTTATCCATGAGTTTTATAATTGTTTGTCTAGTTTGTAGTTGAAAGGAAGATTGTAGAAATATATTATAAGTTTGTTCAGCGCCCTGGAGGTGATTTTTCACAAAAACGGCACTATACGGCTCATCGAAATTTATTATTATTTTACATTAGGTAGCTCCTTAGATAATCAAAATTTAGGTTGTTCGTAAATTTGGGCTGAAAACCATACCTCGTAGGTTAAAACAAAACTATAATCTGAAAAAAAAAAACTAAAAATGTTTGATTATGTTATATTCACACGTGTATAATTTACATCACCAAAACCGACCTCAAATCAATAGAACACGAAAGTATTATAATATTGCAATATGTTTCCACAGCGTGCTTCTAAGCGGTCCTAAACATGAAAATTGATCAAAATATCCCGATCTGTGTAGGTAAATATTAAATTCGTTTATAGTTAAAAAACGCATTTATCGATATATTTTTATTTTGCGTAAATCGTTTTGTTTGTTTTAATTTATTTAATTATATGCTTCTGTTCGATTTCAATTTAATTTCTTAAAATAATTAATTTTTCACGCATGAAATGTTATCCACGCGTTGTTATTTTTTAACAACTTACATTTTTAAAGATAAGATACAAAAGCATTTTGTTTATTTAACTGAATTGCACTAATTCGTTTGTTCAAAATTCATTTATGTCTTAACTGTCAATTATAATCATTATTTTTTATTAATCAGCCTTTGCCCGAGGCTCGGTGAGTTTCAGAATTCTTCGGTAATTCAATTTATGTCTTTATTTGGCACTGTAAAGCCACAATCTGCATAAATAATACCGGAGTAAAAAACGCGAGCATTTTAATGGTAGGTATCATTGTTGCGCCGAGAACAATAAAACGCATTGCAAATAATTAGTTATTTATGGCGTGCACTCGTTCTTGCCTGCTCATCCTCTTGATTTTTTTAATGTTGGGTTTGCAATTCATATTATGCGTGCATTAAAACGCGAAATTCCTTCGTAATAATTTTAATGATGAAGAAATGATACCTACTTAAAGGTATTTCTTCAGGAAAACAGGGTTAGTGTAGATAGCTCGGTAGTTGGTAAAAAATGTAATTCCTGCTTCTACCCCTCGGTTTACCCCTCGATACCTATTTTCAGTGTTATTGAATATTTTAATTGTAAAATGAGGCATCTTGTGTTATTAATTTTCTAGTAAGTGGATATCATTTCAATTCTCCATATATTAGTATGTACATTTAAAGCTCAAAAAATTTGGGAATCCAAATAGGATACCTGCCTATCAAATTTTGGGACAAATGTTTATAATATAGCTGGATCGATTTTGTTTCATGGTTGAGAATTTTTTATTAAATTTCTTTGATATATTTTGACACATGGAACAGTTAAATTATAAAAATAAAATCACATGATATTATGTAACAAAAAAGCAAAGCCCGTGCTTGGGTATAAAAAAAAACTTCAAAATTGAAAGAATGAAAGGGGATTAGGTTTATACATATTTAGGATATCCGCAATCAAATAGATTAGATCATACTAGTATTAAAAATGATATTAGGATTAAATTTAAAACTAGTATCAGAAAATTTAAAAAATGCAATCTGTCTGCTAAAAGGCAATAAATACTTGGGCAATACCTCTATTAACAAACTCATTTGGCGTAATTAAATGGTCCAATACAGATTTAGATAGCTCAGAACGATTAATTAGAACTACGTTAACAAAGTTTAATTGCCATCATCCAAATACAGTTATAGAACGAATTAATTTACCTAGAAATTTAGGAGGTATTATGGTATATTATTATAATATTATTTTTTATTCATTGCTTTTATTTAAGACGTTTGTGTTTAGTTATCATATAAAAGCACTGACATTACTGGTATATATATTTCTATAAAAGCAGTATGTATAAGATTTACCTATTTATAGGTTGTACCTACTGAAAGTATTGGCATTCATGGGATTTATTTAAAAAAAGCTATATAAGATTCATCTGTTTATAGGTTGTATACCTATAAACAGATGAATCTTATACATGTACCTATCTGGATTTTACTTTATATTTTACATGTACCTATCTGGATTTTATTGTTTATTACTGCTGTATACCTAGAATAACACAACTTATATCCGATATTGTACCTAATATCTAAGTAACTCCCCTAATATGTACCATTATTGTTATTTATTATTGAATCCACTAATGTGAAATTATGTACACGCAACCTGCCAAGTTGACTGTCCTAAAACGGGAAACCTTCCTAGTTGGGCAGTCAAAGCTTCCTTTTATATTGTTTTCTTGTATGTAATAAATGTAATAATAAATAAAAATAAAATAAAATAAAATAAGATAAAAGTATGGGCATTCAACAGATTTTTAAAAAAACTATTCAACCTTCTGTGATTTTGTCATTATGTTTACCGAGACACGTTTTGCATGCCTATACTTTTATCTTATACAGCCTATAAACAGATGTATGTAGTTTTTGTTTACATTACTTCCACACAGGAGGCCCTGAGGAAAATAATTACCCTTTAGGCGCACTTCATCTTAGGGGATATTATATGGAGATTTTTTTAAGGAAATGAAGGAGAGGAAGTTATGGGGAGAAAATTGGTATGAGGTGTGGGAAGGAAAACGGGAGTCAGTGGGTCTAGTACTGGCGGACGTATGACTCCATCCCTCCAACTGCGGTGCAAGGCGATGGTTCGAGCGATTCTGTCTGGAGAGGTCAAAAGACCTCCTCAACCAGATAACTCATTGGTCATAATAAAATTGCATAAATTTCTAACATTTCACCTGAATTAATTACTCCGAACAGAAATATGAATATTTGGACATACCTACACATGAGTAATATGCATGTTTTTCCATAATTCCACAAAAAATGTTTCAATTACCAGCAATCAAAATTATCAACTTAAACATTTTTTGAAGTGAAACTTCTTTAGCCCCGTTAGTGATTTTAAATTTTGATGAAAGGAAATGCGTCACAAAAAAATATTATATGACGGTCATCGGTTCTAATATAATGCGGTAAATTCACGACTACGCGCGTGCCTTCAGTGGCGCCTCGGTATGAAGCGCCTGGCTCTCAGCGCACAGAGAGACATCCAGCGAACGGAGGTTCGAAATCTACCAAATTCAAAAAAAAAATGTGTAAAATCTTTATTACGAAGCATATTACGAAGCATATATTGTA
This sequence comes from Limnephilus lunatus, assembly GCA_917563855.2. Taxonomy (NCBI): domain Eukaryota; kingdom Metazoa; phylum Arthropoda; class Insecta; order Trichoptera; family Limnephilidae; genus Limnephilus; species Limnephilus lunatus. The sequence goes on from OU830604.1 coordinate 3,227,073, forward strand.
TCTTCAATTTTTCTTCAGGAAAATCGAATAAAGTCACTATAGTTTTATCATTAAAAAGGATCATGATTACGAATATAATATAAATAAAAACTCTTAATTTGTAATTTATATCCTTTCTGCTTGGTGCCGAACCTGAACTCGCACCTGTCTCAGTGAAGAAAGTCCTTAACACGGATCGTATTTTATATGGCACCGGATTAGAGCTGGCGCTCGACCATTTTAACGTTTTTTTTATTCCCGATGAAAATACGGTCCATGTTTATTCAAAAACCAAACGTAGGTACAGCAATCATTGCTTTGGGTTGTTTTGGAGCGCGGGCCTAACTGATCTCGTATTGTTTCCCCGGTAAGTGGATGCAAAAGTGAATTTATGTAAGCCTCTGTAAAATGCTGAAGAACCGCGTAATACATATTTTCTCATATATATTTTTTAACTTTATGAGTAAAATCTCAAATTATAATATTTTATTAAATGAATACAATATTAGCGAAACTCAATCGGAAAATCTGGAGACAGAAAAGTCAGAAAAAGATATTGGCTCCACCGGGACTCGAACTCATGATCCTTTGCTTACATGGCAAGTGTTCTACCAACTGAGCATATCCAATTCGGTCACTTTTAACTCTATCATACTTCGACTAAGAACTACCAACATTATCTTAATTTTCTTAACGTAACTTTTTTCTCGTATATAAAGATAGCAGCCAATATGTGCGTTAAGAAAATGAAGATAATATTGGTAATTCTTAGTTGAAGTATGATACAGTTAAAAGTGACCGAATTGGATATGGGTTGCATAGCTCAGTTGGTAGAGCACTTGCCATGTAAACAAAGGGTCCTGGATTCGAGTCCCAGTGAAGCCAATATCTTTTTTTGATTTTTTTGTCTCCAGATTTTCGATTGAGTTTCGCTAATATTGTCTTCATTTAATTAAACATATTTTCCCTTAAAAAAGTGTTGTAATCAATATATAGGTATTATAAAAAAAAGTCCAAAAAAACGTGCGGACCGTAAAAACTTAGAAACGCGTCCCGGTACGATCAAGGGAGTTATATGGTGTGGTAGATCTTTATCCCCCCTAGGGAATAACATACCCATTTATACCTAAAAGGCGTGCTTTTGAAAATATAAGGGCTGAAGTTTCGCCCTCTTGAAATTTCTAGAACAGTCTTCCGGAAAGATCGAAAAGGTTCTATATTGCTCTAGAAAGTTCTGGAAGGAGTGGCGGACTATGTAGTGAAATGTTCGGGAATAGGGAATCGGAAAGATCATTGTGGAACATTCCAAAATGCTCTCGAATTTTGTCCTAAGCGAAGCCGGGTAACCCAGCTAGTATAACTATATAATCTACAGTGGTTTACAACAAAGCCACAGAATCAATTTGTGGAAAATACGTTCTTTCTACTTCTCTACATTTTTTCCCGTTACAGGCAACTAATTGTTGAAAATTCTAAACGTTTTGACGTTTGAATGAGGATGAGGGAGGAGTGTGTATTAAATGAAATATTTTAAGAAAAACCAATGTTTGAATGTAGATAAAGCAAGGAGAGCACATATTGTTAGCCATTACTTTTTTTACATCTGCTACTGAGCCACTTCGGTTCTTTTCTCGCAAAATGGTCCAAGGAGTTTACTGCTCAATTTTTACTGTGCCATTCGAGTTGTGTAGGTTGATGCGCGTAATTTGATACCAATGACGCCTACTTTAAAGAAGATTCCTACCACTAAGCCACTTTGGTCGCCGACACTCTGAAAATGTCTCAGGGAGCTTACCGCTCAGTTTTGCCCCGTGGTGGGCCGGATCGGCAGAGATCGGTTGAAGGAGACATAAACTAGACCTCTCCATACGGACTCTCTGGACCCAACGTCTTCCACCGTAGTAGATATTAAAGGATGCAATCATACGTCACACGGACGCATTGACCCCCAGATTCATACGCATCCCTCATACCTTTTCCTTCTCAGAACTTTGTCTCCTTTCTTTCCCTAGAAAGACCCTCCAAACAGCATCCCCAAATATGACATAGGCCCTCAGGATGTGGAGCCAATGTTAAAAAAATATAAGTGTGCCGCTCACAATCGGTAAAAGTAAAACCTTCAGAAAACAAAGTAGTAATGATTGAGGAGGCTACAAAGCACCGCATATAGAGGAGATCGATTATACTATATCATTCTCTCGCAGGCTAAATCCTATACATGTATGTGCTTGTCTCTTTTTGGTGTTGCTTTTTCGTTTCATCTATAAATCACAATTAAATCACAACGGTGATAAAGAAGTTTTCACTTTAAAAAAAAATTAATGAAAAATAAGCAGAGTACATGATGCGAATGCGAATGGTAGAAGTCGGGAACGCCCGAGGAAGACGTGGCACCATTGATTGAACCGTGTGTGTGAGAATAACAGAATAGAATGTATGACCAGATGCATGAATATGAGTGAAAACATAAGTGTGTGCCAAGACCGATTTGTTTAGCAGTCCATCTGATATGATTTTAGGTTTTCACACCCAAAAGCATTTTCATAATTTATTTTTCTTCTTTAGCAAACGTTTCGGACAGCGTTACATTGTCCATAATCATCATCACATCTGCCCTGTCCGAAACGTTGGCTACAGAAGGAGGTAGCGCAACACTGCATAACACCCCAAACATAAATAACGAAAATATTCTTTTATACCTTTATCAAACCACATCCAGGATTGACTGCTTGGTAGAGCACTTAAACCTTTGAACATTTCAGTAGATTGGGATTTGACTCCCAGACCGGCAAAAGGCATGCTACGACGTGCAAACACTATTTTGAAACAATAAAACAAGCATAAAATTTATAATGCCTTTGTGATCGTTATGTTGCGAATGGTTTCTCGTGACCCAGAAACGATTTAAAATAGTATACATTTTGTACGATTCAAATTGAATATGAATTATTGCTGTGTCCTAGTCAGTGTTGCTATGTTGCTAACTCAGCTCCTTTAGAGCTAGATTTAGCTCCAAAATGAGGCCGTCAGCTCCGAAAAAAGTGATTTAACTTCTTAGCTCGTTTTTTTGGATAGATAATATACATAGTTCCCTTTCTGAAGAGAATACTTCTTTAGTACCTACCACCGTAGAAAGAGACAAACACATAAATCTATAGGATTTACCCTGCGAGAGAATGAGATAGTTTATTCGGTCTCCTCTTTGTGCCGTGCTACGTAGCCTCCCCACTCTTGCCTACTTTAGTTTTCTGAAGGTTTCGAATATACCGCGTGTCAATTTCACACTCTGTTTTTGTTTTATTTAAAACTGAAAATGACAATTTATAAGTTATTAAACCCAGAACACACGAAAAATGGAAGGAACCCGTTTATTCGGTCCCAACATAGGATATACGAGATTTTAGCTCTTTTTCAGGTGGTTTCTGGCTTTATTTTAAAAATTGAGTTGGTAACACTGATTCTAGTTCGTGTATTGCATTTATCGATTATACGCCTGGAAAAATAACAAAAAATATCTCTACCACCTTAAAATGTGTACACTGTTGAGCGAACCGACAACTTGCACATTTTCTTTTTGTAGAATTCCAATGAGTTTAAGAAATTATGTGTTCTGAAGAGATATCGACGGTCCCGAAAAACAATGTCGGGTGTTCAATTTTGTAGTTTTGCAATACAGCTTTTTAATGTTTTGTTTATGTATTCTTACTCATTAGACCTGTGCCACACAGATATAAAAGATAGCAGATCATTTGGCTTGGCGTATTTTGGTATATCGCTAATCATAAAAAGGAAATTAAAATAAGCCTAATAAACAATTTTCAATTTTTAGCAGATCCGACATTGTTCTTTTGGACCGTCGCGACGGTCCAAAAGAACAATTGACCAGACAATTGAACAGTTGACCGCGTACCGACGCGTCGGTACGTGGTCAACCCACCTTCCTAAGATACCATCTTCTAAGAATATAATAATATATAAAATGTGTCCAAATATCGTCAATACTATGTATATCTGTCAAAAATATGGGTACCCTTCATACACGTCGTAATTGTAAGAAAAATATTTTAATTATATACGCTTTAGTATATGGGAATAAGCTTTGAATCCGGGTCAATGCAATGACATAATGCGAAGAAAATAAAAAGAAAACGTTTACAGTTAGATGTCTGTATAAAATTATATATATAAAATTAATAGAACACACGGGTGACTTTTTTAAAAGAAGGACATTAAAATGAGTTTCATGGTTTAGCTGAAATTTTAGCAGGAACGTAAAATACGTATTTTATTATAATTAGTGATCGATGGTCAACCTATCTTCATCGTTTTGGTGACATTTTAAAATCAACTGCTTCCACATTTTTTCACCATTCCCATTTTCTTAAGCCTCCCAAAAAAATCTCATAACTTCGCAGATTTCTATATAATATGTATGTTGTTTTAATAAGTGAGATTTTTTACATTAGCTCCACACAGGATATTCTAAGAAAATAATTCCCCCCAAGGCCTACGTCATCTCTAGGGATGATGTATGGACGGTAATTTTAAAAAAGAAAGGAGATCAAGTTCTGGGAAGGAAAAAGGTATGAGGGGTGATTATATGAATCCAACTCTCCCACTGCAGTGCAAGGCAGAGTTCTACGAGAGTCCTGCTGGAAAGATTAAAAGGTCTTCCTCAAACAGTCTCTCCCGATCTGGCCATTCGCCACCAAGATGAACCCGGGCACCCCTGATAAGTCACCCAACACAGTGAACCACTTGAGGTGACCTACGCCAGGGGTGTTGAAAGAAATGATTCCTCGGCTATCTAAGAAATTAATATTTCTAGAAAAATTATACGCACGAGTATTATGCAGTAGAAGCTATCAAAATGCAATGCAGAATAACCTTACCAACAAAATAAGATTGTTTTTACGATGATTAGTTATGGCGGTATGCAATACCACTTTAAAGAAGCTTTAACTATTAGGTATTATTTCGTTTATCTTTGGACGTTCGCTGTTTGTTTTATCAACAATTATGGCTTTTCCAGGCTCGCAATCAGGAAATTTTATTACCCATCGATTTACAGTAGACCTATCAACAGCATCGTCACCATAAATGACGATGAATTAACCTCCCCATTAATAAAGAAGACAAGTCCCTAGATAAAGATGATTGCGTTGTTTCTTTCGCTAGATGTTTTCTGGATATGATTTTATTACTTGTCGGCAGATCGTTTTACGATTGTTTTACGGTTTTGACCAAATATTCCGGCTAATGAAAACAAACAAATAAAATGTATTTATGCACGCATTTTCGCCTTAATTCATTAGCTGTGTGTTTTGTGTGTTTCTGGTTCGTGATATCCGTCATTTCCAACGCACGCATGCCACGATATATACATGTTGGAAATAAGGATAATTACTATTAAATAAATCAACATTTTACTTAAAACTGTGACTACATGGTATAAACTATGTAGAAACATGTTATGTATGTTCAGCACGCGAATTCCTATGAAAGCGAAGCGAATGCAATCTAATTCAAAATTGCTCTAATTAAACAGAAAACTAATACAAAAGCACCTTTGTTTGCTTCATTTTCCACAGAGGTTTTTTACTGAGGTTGAACATATATTTAGTACATAGTGTGCTGGGTAAATTGTCTGTTATTAGGTAGTGAATGCAATGTGGCAGGTGATGACCATTCGGTATTTTCTTATAATCGCTTTGTTATTTTTCTTTCAACACTTAATTGAAAAAAAAAACTTCTGTTGAAATGCATAGATATTTTTCAAAATAATATCCTTCGTATTTTTCAATTTTAAACAAAAATTTCTATCGTAGTTTTGACACCATTACGGCCATAAAACTGTCATTCTTATCATTTTCTTTAATTTTTTTATACGCTCGTGAGGTTTTAATATTGGGTACATTGACACAGATACTTTACTCTAAAAAGTTTCACGTATGTTTTAAACATTGAATTTATTGCATTAAAAATAATAATAATAATGTAATATTTATTTCACATAAAAATAAACAATAACACGTATGTGGCAACTTTGACTAGCCAACTAGGAATGGATCCTGTTTTAGGCCAGTCAAATTGACAAATTAAAAATTCATATCATAATTTCATATGACATTGTTTACTTACATAACATGTTATTTATTGAAGGAAAAAAGTGTTAATTATGTATTCCTCATAGAAGCTTGAGTTAAATATATAATTTTGTATTTATGAGAAAAATAATAAGCGAAGCGAAAAAATAATATCTTAAAATACAAATTCAGTATCGAATGCTTATGTTTGACAATAGACAGATGTTTGGTTATGTAAATCGCTTGCAAAAATCGAGAATCAAGACATTAATCAGCGTGAATACAAAATATTTTAGATTCGAATTTTGAACATTTGGCTGTCACCAGTTGTTTTGTTTTCTCTCTTAAAAAAATAATATTTTTTATTATTTTAACTAATATTTTTATGTTTTCTGGTCAATAAAGTGTAGTGTGTTGTTCCTTGAGGATTCTTTTCCCCTCTGATCTTCCAGGAGTCACTTTTCGTCACTGATTTCCAGATATTTCTAACATTTTTTTCACTACTGTCACTTTCCATACATATTTTTTTTTTGTAATTTTGTGAACAATGGAGGAGGATTTCCCTCCTGGACATCCTAAAAAGCCCCCAGATCCTCCCCCTGACCCCCCAGATGGTGAAAATATTGTAATTTCTGACAGTGAATCTGTCATTCTAACTTCTACAAAAAAAAGGAAGTTTAGTCCCTCTTCCCCAGTAAAGCATGACTCTCCTTCTACTTCTCAGTCTCTACCAGATCTTCCTCAACCCCCTCCAACCAATTTTTACTCTACTCATTCCTGTGGCCCCTACATTGTTTATGCGCAAAAAACTGAGCAAGGTAAAACCATTCATCCTCTTGAATTTGGTAAATTCCTTTCAACCAACAAGAACCATTCGATTAAGCCCGGAGGTGTAAAAGCCGAGGGTCGCTTCCGAATCTCTGTTGAATTCCTCTCAAGTTCAGCCGCCAACAACTTTATTAAAAACATTTTTATTACATCTAATTCTAAATTCAAGGCGTACATCCCAACTTTCAATGTCACTCGTATGGGCCTGGTCAGGGGTATCTCGACCGATCTGTCCATTCCAGAAATTCTTTCTTCTCTTTCAACCCCTCAACATATCGGCAATCCCATAAAAGCCAGGAGGCTAAATTATAAGGACACCTCTGAGGGCAACGTTTCCTGGAAGCCCTCCCAATCTGTTGTGATCACATTCGAAGGACAATCTCTTCCCTCCAATATCTATTTATTTTTCTACTCCTTACCAGTTGAAATTTACACTTACCCCACCACCCAATGCTACAATTGCTGCCGTTTTGGTCATAACAAAGCTGCATGCAGATCCCCTCCCAGATGCTTCAAATGTGGAGAAAACCACACGGCTGACCAATGTTCTTCTCTCTCTTCACCTAAATGTTTTAACTGCTCAGGCGCTCATTCCGCCATTCACTCTTCTTGTCCTGAACAAACTCGCCAAAAAAATATAAAAATTTCCATGGCCTCTGAAAACTTGTCTTTTCTGCAGGCTTCTAAACTATTCCCGCCTGTCAAAAAATCTTTTGCCGAGGTTTTATCCAGTAACTCTCCATCCAATCCTCTCCCCTTCTCCTCAACATCTTCTCGTTCAACTAAATTAATGTACAAAAACCCTGTCTCTAAACCGGCTCCTGGATACGATCGGCAACAACACAACTCACTTCTCTTAAATCCCAATGGTTCTCCTCTTTCAAATGCCACAAATGGGTGCGCAAACAACTATAATTCGTCCTCAACAAACCATCAAAAGCTTTCTGAACAACTCTCGCAAGATAATTCTTCATTTATACAAACTCTTATTATGCTTCTAATTGACCTAATTTCTTCTCAAACTAATCTACCGTCCAACGCTGCTTCTATTATTTCCACGTTAAAATCATTTGTTCAAAATGGCACTTCAAGATGTCAGAATACTTCAGTGGAATAGCCGCAGTGCTATTTCTAACAAATCGAACCTTCTTAACCTATTAAATTCAAACCTTGTTTCTGTGGCTGCTGTCTCGGAGACATGGTTTACTCCATCCACCCACTTTAATGTGGGAGGGTACTCCTGTCTCCGTGATGATCGCCTGGAAGGTACGGGCGGTGGTGCTGCCCTTTTTATTAAAAAATCCCTTCCGTTTTCCCCAATAAATAATATCAAACCCCCCAATGCTGACTTTCAAATGGTTGCAGCTAAAATAAAGGACACATCCTTTGTTTCTATCTATATTCCCCCATCATCTCACTTCAATAAGCAAGCTTGGTTACAAATTGTCCGTCAACTAAGTCCTCCATTCTTTTTATTGGGCGATTTTAATGCCCATTCCCCCATCTGGGGTTCTGCTTTCTCTGATCGAGATGGTCGAAATGTTATGGATTTTTTAGATGAATCCAACCTTTTCCTTTTGAACGACGGATCTCCTACGAGAATCTCTCGCCCCAACACAAACCCCAGTGCAGTGGATCTCTCCATATGCTCTACAAATCTGGCACCTCTCTCCTCGTGGGTGGTGTCCCCCGATCCTTGCTCCAGTGATCATTTCCCGATCACCATCACTTATCAAACTTCTTTCCATTCAGACAAGTCCCATATTTCGACGAAGATTAAAACAAAACACACCAAATGGGACGAATTTAACTCGCATATGGATAAGTTTATACAAAATTTACCCTCTTCCGATGTATTATCTGTCAAAGATGACTACGATAACTTCAAATCGATGCTCATAACTGCAATACATAAATCAAATCCTCCCCGTAAAACCAAATCTCTTAAAAAACTCCCTCCGACTCCCTGGTGGGATGAGGAATGTTCTAAGGTAGTGAGAATTCGGAAAGCTAAATCTCTTTCGTATCGTCACAATATGACTATGGAGAACTATCTTATATACAAAAATGCCGAAGCCAATGCCAAAAGGGTATTGAGGTCAAAAAAAAGATCCGGGTGGTACAACTTCTGCAGTTCAGTATCTCCGAATACTCCAATTTCGGAAGTTTGGTCTATGATTCGAAGATTTCGATCCTCCTTCAGTTCAAAATCTCCTCGAGCGTCTCATTCTAAATGGATAGATGAGTTCTTGGACAAAATTGCCCCCCCTTCTGTACCTAACTTAGATGAAATAACTCCCATCCACAACACTCCTATGTCTGATCATTGGCTAGACTCTCCATTCACTTTAATTGAATTAAAAAATTGTTTATCAACAGTCAAAGACTCATCTCCAGGCAGAGATGGTATTCCTTATAGCATTATCAAAAATAGTAATGATAATGTTCTAAATCACTTCCTAAGCATCTTAAATAAAATCTTTCAGTCTGGCATAATGACTGATGACTGGAGTTCTCAAATAATCATCCCAATCCTAAAATCAAACAAATCACCCAATTCTGGATCCAACTACAGGCCAATTGCTCTTTCATCCACCCTCAGTAAAATTTATGAAAAATTAATTAAAAACCGGTTAGAATTTTTTGTCGAAAGTAATCAGCTTCTCTCTCCATCTCAATTTGGATTTAGGAAAAAAAAATCTACGCAAGATAACCTTGCCATCATCAGCACTGATATTAATTTATCCATTTCTAACCATGAAGTATGTCTTGCAGTCTTTATAGACATAGAAGGTGCCTTTGACAATGTTTCCATCCCAATTCTTAAAAAAAAACTTTTAGGCCTTGGCCTTCCCCCCATGTTTGTCCAATCTATTATTAACCTATTTCTTGATAGAAAAATTTTCATTGAACTACCAGATGTTACTCCTCAGAGTAGATCAATTTAGAAAGGTTTACCCCAAGGCGATGTATTATCCCCTATACTGTATAATATATACACGTTCGATATGCATGTCTCTATTCCCCCTCAAGTAAAAGTTATTGAGTTCGCAGATGATTTAGCTTTCTACTTATCATCCAAAATCATCCCACTTGCCGTCAAATATCTTAATGAAGCCATGGATGCCCTTTGCACATGGCTCACTTTAAATGGTCTGGAACTTTCAGTTAAAAAGAGTCAGTGTGTCACCTTCTCAAACCGTCATAAAAATCCTCCTGTTCAAATTTTATTTAAAAACTCTCCAATCCCCAACGCCTCTGAAGTAAAATTTTTGGGAGTAACATTTGATAGGAAACTTAAATGGTCTTCCCATATTCACAATATAGTTACTAAATGTGAAAAAAATTTAAATATCATCAGATCATTGACTGGCGTTTGGTGGGGTGCTCACCCTACCTGCATTAAGTTGCTTTACAATGCACTTATTCGAAGTCATCTCGACTATGCCTGCCCACTTTTTAGTACTGCCTCCAAAAATGCACTCAGTAAATTAGACAAAATTCAATCGAAGTCATTGCGAATAATAACTGGAGCGATGCAGTCGTCGCCCATCAATTCCCTTCAAGTGGAATGTTCTGATCCCCCACTTTATTTAAGGCGACAACTGTTTGCTGACAAATTTGTTCTTAAATGTTTAAATTCTAAATGTCATCAGGTTATTCCCAGAGTTTCGTTGTTCAAAGACTCAACACATTCATCTACAATCAGAGCTCGAACTAAATCTCTTCCTGCAATCTGTAAAAATTTTCGCTCTCTCTCAGAGCTTCAAATTATTCAAAATGATCTTCTTCCACTATTCAAATTAAAATATAGTCACGTCACCCTATCCCCAACAATTTTGGAAGGGATCGGCATCCTTAAAAGTCATTCCAATCTCCCAGCCCGTACTGTTAATAATATGTTCAATGACATTATTTCTTCTAAATGGCCCAACTCTTCTCTTTTATTTACTGATGGCTCCAAATCTCCTGACTCTCCTAACTGTGGTATAGGTATTAACGTTTACCACAATAATTCTAATGATAGAATATTTTATTCAATTTCAAACCAATTTTCAATATTCTCTGCTGAGTGCATTGCAATAATTGAAGCACTCAAATATATAATCAAAAATAATTGTGATCATTCCCTTGTTCTCTCTGACTCTCTCAGTTCCCTCCAAAAACTTAAATCCTGTCCTCTTCTTCATCCTGATGATCACTTTGTATGCCTCATTAGAGTGCTGATAGCCTCCATTCAAAGCTCTGGAAAAACCGTAATTCTTGTTTGGATCCCTGGACACATTGGCATAGTGGGTAACGATATTGCAGATTCTTTGGCAAAACAAGGAGCGTCCAACCCTATTGTTACCCTCGTAAACCATATTCCCCTATCTGATATTTTTTCCATCATCAAAGATAGATCCAGCAATGTTTGGACAGAGTATTGGAACATTGCCAGTCAATCCAAGGGAGCTCGCTACGCCTCAATACAAAGGACTATCCCATCAAAACCGTGGTTTCAAAAATTTCCCCATTTTTCCAAAAAAGAAATTTCCTCACTTATTCGAATGAGAATCGGTCATTGTTCCGTTCCTTCTCACCTTTTTAAAATTCACATCCTTGACTCCCCAGATTGTACGTTCTGTGGTCTAGATGTGGGCACTTTAGATCACATATTTTTTGGTTGTCCCTCTCTAAATAAATATCCTCTCTTCTATCAAGCGTTATCTAAAATTGCCTCCCCTCCATTCAACATTTCATCTCTTCTAAGTCTGAACTCGACTCCTATCTTCCATACAATTCTGAAATTTGTACATTTAAATAAAATTAATATATAAATTTATCTATCCCTTTCTCTGTAATTTTAAATGATGGCCTAGAACACCCTTGAAGGGTGAAAGCCAGAAATAATTGAAAAAAAAAAAATACAAAATATTTTAATTATTAAAATAAAAGTGTGCTTATGTTTATCAATATTCAAATGCTTAGGTTTAACAACATTCGAATGCTTATGTTTAACAATGTTCGAATGCTTATATGTTTAACAATAAATATATGCTTGGTTATTTATGTCAATATCATTGGTATATTCGTTTGCTAAATTGAGTAGGAAAAGAATTGGCGATGTATCTAATGTATTTTTTAATTTAAAAAAAAAATTTGGTGGTATTAATTAAAATTAAAATTAAATTTTAATAATCTTTTATATACTTATATTTACAGACGTATATGTAGATACATATATGTTTATGTATATGTGTATGTATGTGTGTAAGTTTGTGAACGTATGTGTGTATGTATATATTTTTGTGTTTTTGTGTGTGTGTGTGTGTGTCGGTGGCGGTATGTTAGTTTTCAGTGAGCTAGAGTGCTAAGTTTTAAAAATATGACATTACTGATGTTGTTGTAGCTAAAAACATTTTTTTTTTCAAAATTTCTACTTTTTGTATGAAGCTCTTTCAGTATGTGGATGCTGCGCATACCTCGACTGAAATAATCCTGAAAATCTTAATATGAAAATTTATTGATTCATTTTCAGCTACAATAACGTCAATAACGTATTATTTTTCAATCTTAGCGCTCTAGTTCACTGAAAACTCAGGGGGCTGCTTTGGTGTGTGTGTGTGAATGTGTGTGTGTATACGTGTGTACATGTGTTTATATATTTGTACATGTATGTCTCGTCTCTAAACAGACATCGTCATTTTAATTTTTATTTATTTTATATATTCAATAATTTTATTATTAAATTAATAAAAACAGTTTATTTATAAACAAGTTCTGCTGGTAATTATTATTACGTGTGACAGCTGTTTCGCCTTCTGAGGGCATTATCAAACTGTTTGACAGTTTGATAATGCCTATTAGACAGTTTGATAATGCCCTCAGAAGGCGAAACAGCTGTCACACGTAATAATAATTACCAGCAGAACTTGTTTATAAATAAACTGTTTTTATTAATTTAATAATAAAATTATTGAATATATAAAAAAAAAAAAAAAAAAAAAAAAAAAAAAAAAAAAAAAAAAAAAAAAAAAGACATCGTCAAGTGAGTGGGGTAACTTACTTTTTGTATACGATAATATTATTTCAATAAACCCTTGGGTTGCCGGCAATTAAATTTAAAAATTTAAAAAAAAATTGTGTAAAATCCGTTTTTGTTTGAAAAATCGCTGCGACCGCTGGGTCGTATGTAGTATTGTGTACCGTTCCCAATATCCCAATTCATTCACTCTCATAAATACTTACAGTTAAATAATATTCAAATATGATAAGTTCAAGTTGTTTTATGCATCTGTTACTCCTCTAATCTGTTATCCACACAATGGGATATTTTCTATCCATTGATAGGTTTACATTGTTCGCAGAGGTAAACAAGGCAGAGTGTAATATCAAGGGCTTTCAACTGTTTATTAAGTACGACTGTACGACCATTACCGGAAAGACACGTTGTAATATTTGTGACTTGACAATAAAAATCAACGTTAATGTCTCGCTTGCACCCTCGGTGATCCGCCTCGACTCATGTCTGTCCTTCATTGACAAACATACACTTTGAACCACGTTGAAGTTTTGTACCCATTAAAACATAGTACACCGACAGAAGTAGAATATTTTCGTGTTATCTACGACACAACTGACACGGACTCATGGAAGTTGTTCTATCTCCTTTTGTGCTACTGTGAAAATGGCAACACCACATTTTGTGTTTGCATTTAGAAGTTTACAGAAGACACTTTAAAATAATTTTAATATATTCAATTAAGTCATCGATGGCCATTGTTTAAATTTTGGCAAAAGATTTGTCGGAGACAAACAAATGTTTATTATACAATTGAAAAAGAAGATAACGATAATAATCTAAATGAAAATTTGAAGGAGAACAAGACACAAAAAATAGAAAAGAAAATGGTCGCAAACTGGGACTCGAACCCAGAACCTTTTGTTTATTATACGTTTATATAATTAACTAATCAGACCCCTAAGATTGTTTACACGACTATTTAACAATAGCAGTCAAGTACAATAAGCTTGTTTTCAAGCTAACGCGTGTGTTCACACAGAAATCGTTTTAACTCCATTAATATTACAGAAATTATTATAACTTTAATTATTAGATTATTTTTAATTATTATAGTTTTAGTTAGAGTTGCTTTTTTTGTTCTAGTGACAACCCTAAAACAAAAAGTAGAAGATCCATATTAAATCAAGCTTCACGTCTCTTTTCAAAGTTGTCCATGGAAATAATAAAAAATACAAATTTTGTAGAAACAGTTTTCACCCGCCAAAACGCCTACGCGCCATTAGACATTGTTAATTTTTTATTAAATATGCTTTTATGAAATGGTAAAAATGGTTTATTATATGTACATTCATGCGATAGAATAAGTATTTTTTTACATAATCTGTGATTTTAGTACAGTTTTCACATAAAAACATCTACAAACTACATTTTAAAGCTTATTTCATAACCTTTCAAAAACTGTTTTTAGTATTCAGCTACGTTCAGAAATATATCATTTATTGTGCTTTCATTGCGAAGTGGAAATAACACAAAGTTTTTATAAATCTGACAGTTCGTTTAAGACAAAAAACTTGCACAATGGCAAAATACCTGAGTGGTTAAACATGTTTATTTTGTTTCGTATACAGTGGTATATTTGTAGTTTATAATAAATAAAAAAAACTGGTTACCAAAATACGATAGAATAATCGGTCTCCTCTTTGTGCGGTGCTTCCCCAACTCCCCACCCTTGTGTATTTTAGTTATCTGAAGATTTCACTTATATCATTTGTGAACTGTACACTCTGCTTTAAAAATCACTATTTAATTTTGGAATACGTTCAAAAAGAGCGATTCTATTAGAAAAATAGTGTCAACCGACAAAATCTTAGTATACCCCAGGGGTTAAGCGTGATCATAATACTTGTAAGCACGCATGACGTGCCTCAAACGCACCGAGGCTAACTACTAATTTTGGCGGCTTATTTATTTAATTTTACTACTCAATAAACTATGTCTTTATCTGGTGATTAACACCGCATTGCCTCGAGAGTAGTTGCGGCAATCGTCGCCCGACGATCTTGACGAAACGTTAACGATGTCGAATAATTGTGTAAATAGGACGAAGATCGACATCTTTGTTGTTTTTGTGTATTAAATTAACACGTCGTGTTTTAGAACGTGTTTTACAACCGCATTTAAAAACGCCGTTAATTAATGTCGCAGGACCTCACCGTGGGCTGTGGCTGTGCTGTTAGCTGTGTGACCCCTCCGTGGGGTGGATTGATGCTTTTAAACCTACTTTACATTTAAAACACAGTATATATCTGATTTTAGGGACCAAAGAAGTCATTTCAAATGGTTTAAAATTTAAAATAAGTGTATATATATATATTGACGCTGGAACGGGACGATGCATACACAATAAGTTATATTATTTGTTTGTCTACTGTTCCGTCATTAGAGAAGATGTGTGATGGACACTGAACGCCGTTCGAATCGTTGCTTAAAGACGGAGGTAGCGCAACAAGGCATAACACCCCAAAAATAAATAACGAAAATGATTTGACCCTGATAATCTAAAAGCCTTTCCAAAATAGCTCATCCTACTGGGGCTGAAGTCATATTTGAGGATGCTGTGTGGACGGTCTTTTTAGGAAAGGAACGAGATGACTGGGAGGAAAAAGGAGTGAGGGGTGGGTAGGAGTCTGGGGGTCAGTGTGTCCAGGAGTGATGGACGTATGATTCGACGTATTAAGTCCTGCTGGATAACGTTGGATAACCTGCGTGGAGTAGTTGGTGGGCAGCCGTTAAAACTCGGACAAACCTCTGTTTGAATGTTTTTCTTTCTAATATTAATTATGAACATTAATGATTTAATTCAATTTTAATTTTAATTTGAATTAACTAAATACTACACACTTCTGGAGTCAGTGATACAATGGCATCCCCAATTGGGGTATGTTGTGAAGAGGAGAAGGAGATGGGAAAGAGCAAGATTGTGAAGGACCTATCCATTCAGATCTGCTCGCCGAGGTTAATTCATAAAAATGCTACATTGAAAATATTGAATCCAACGAGTAAATAAATTATTACCATTACGGAATCAATCGTTAGATCATTCTGGATGTTAAAACATATTTGGCTTTTATGGCAGCTCTCTTTGTACGAGTAGAACTACCATCAACGACATGAACGAAACACGAGGGTGATTTTGACGATAAGTAGGGAACGTTATAGCCACATCGTGACAAAATCACGAATTAACATTGGTAAAAACACATCACATTAAATAATAAAAATAATAGGTAAAAGCCAAAACAAACAATCGCCCTTACTGTCTTGTGGTGGTTTATTTATGGCGAACAGGACTCAGTGCCTACCTACACAGTACTCGGCACAGGGTTCAACTTATAGGATACAGGGCTATGTGTGGTATACAGTTTGCAATCGAGTTACTTTCGAACACCGGATTTAAACATGAAATCCGAATTATCCGAATTATGGATTTGTAATTGTAATTTATTTTTCATTCCAACTGGTGGACCTGGTGGTCAATATTTTATATTTCATAAAGCATGGTTAGGTTGCTAAGACAAATCGCGCACACATACAAAATTCAGTATCAACTACAGAGAATCATGCGTCTAGAAAAATAGGTATCTAAGTATTAATGACGTGCGAAAGAAAAATGATAAACATTACAAAGAAAATATTGAATACTAGTTACTACTCCATAATATATATTTTTGAAGTAAAACTTCTTTACGCACTCTTGACTTGGGGAGTAAGCTGGTGAATGCGTGACGAGAGCGTTACGAAAAGAAGTTGAGAGGGAGATATAAGTTAGTGAAGATAGAAAGAGAGAGAGAGAGAGAGTTACGTTTCGTATATTACTGTAGGGGCAAGAGAGAGAGGGCATTTTCTTTCTCTCATAGCCAGTTACGTTTCGTATATACCTAAGACACAGTGCAGGCCTATTGTCTGTATCACACTGAAGGAGCAATATAGAGCAATGCGCGCGCACATTTTCTTTTTCTCTTCTTTTATAAGTTAATTAAGTTTTACTTCAGTCGTGTGGTCTAAAGCACTCTCGTTTTTTTTTAATGATACCTACGTACTTTTAAGTAATTAATCACCTCTTTTATTTGTCTGTACTTTGTTCATCATTTATTATTTTTTATTAATGTTATTGTCTTGACGAAGAAACCTTTGGTTTCGCAACATGTTGATAATTTTAATCTAGTGGTGTTTTTACAAAGTTAAAGGTTTTCATTTAAATAAATATTTTATTGCTATTTCATTCTCTCAAAGTCCTGTAGATGAATGTGTTTGTCTCTTTTTAGTGTCGGTCGTATCCGTTTCATAGGTTTCAAATCACAACGGTGCTTTGCGTTCATTGGTCAAAATATTGTACATATATTTTCGTATCGGTGATCAATGAACCGGTGTATTCAATTTTTAGCCATAAGTTGTTTTTAATTGTTTGTCTAGCTTGTAGTCTTTCTAGATTTTAGGCATGTATGATAAGTTTGTACAGCGCCCTTGAGGTGATTTTTCACAAAAACGGCGCTATATAAATAGTCCAAATATTATTATTATTATTATTAAAGAATTTTTCACTTCAAAAGAGAACGAATAAATAAGGAATAACACGTATTATGAAAACGTCTATGAAAGAAATAAATGGAATCAATGTGCATTTCAGATCAGTGCGCATTTATAGGGTTTAAAATATATTAGACGAATTAGGTTAAATATATCTGATATTTTCCACGTCGAGACGGTAATTAAATACTTATATGATATTCCCTCGATGAAAAAAAATCAGAAAGGACGCTTCTAAAGCTATTATAAAGACGTTTTTTCTGTTATTTTACAATTTATATGCATGAAAAAATTAAAAATGTTTCTTTTAATGCTATTTTTGACGTTCCCTAACAAATTTATACTCTATTTTAAACGACTCGTGTTTTATTAAACATTTTCACAATTTTCGCTTAAATATTATTGTTTTTAATATTAGCAAGCTCCCCCTAACGTTTTTAACAAGAAATCCCAAAAATGGAATTCGAGTTAGAAGAAATCCGATTTTTGAGATTGAAGAGAATCCGGATTTCGAATTTGAAAAATTTCGAATATCCGAATTAATAAAAGACGGATTTGCATCCCTATTGTGGGTTGGGTATAGTCTGCTCAGTGCGAGTGCGGCGGGCGGCGGGCCATTGCGATAGCCATCGGATAGGGCGCGATACCGCCGCGCAGAGTTACGGCCTGTTTCCGTATCTGGAGACATCATCTCAAATCACCCCGCTGAATAAATAACCGATTGGGAGAGCGCAGAGGTGCTCGCGAGCGCCCCGCTCACGGCACAAGGAGAGTGCTTTCGGTGAACGGAAATACGAGGTATTTACGTAATCGAGGTGCACTAATCATAGTTTGATCGATTAAACAAGGAACACAAACAAAAATACTGTTTTGCACGTGACAATATTTAAAAAAAGGTTAAAACCTAAAAAAACCCTTCCCTTAAAATGTTGGTTTTGTTCTGACGCGAGTTTTAAAGTCATGTTAATTTTTTCGGTTAATCTCTCAAGCCTCGTACCTATTTTGTCAAAAGGTTAAAATATTTCCGCTTCGCAATAAAATCCATATAAATGAAACATTTCTGAACGCACCCGAATACTGAAAACTGCTTCTGAAGAGCGGTAAATTTTATACCTAATTCGAAAATATATTTTCTTAATATGTATACGAATTTGCAATGCAAACATAAAAAAAGTTTTAAAAAAGGCTCACTATTTACTTTTTCAAACAAAAATTACTGATAAAGAAAAAAACATAAAAACGCACCCATTTTTTATTAGGTAAATGTATTATAAACGTAAAAGTATTTTACTTTCTTAGGTTATACTTTCTTTTACATATTATTTCAAGCTTACGTATATCATACTAAATCATCGTATTAATAGATATTTTGATGAATTGTTGTCTTACAATTACTATAACTGCATTTATGTTTTTACACTAAATTACTATAATCAATTTGTAAATTTTTCATGTAAAAGCCCATAGGACTAAATAAACGTTGTCATTAACTCAGTTTGAAGAAGAATAAAATAAAAATAAAATAAATCATTTCATAGGTGTAAATTACCTATTTACGTAGGAAGGAGAAATTATCGTAAATATATTAAAATTACTACCCAAAAAATACTTTTTTAACGATGTTTTATATTATATTTAAAAATATGTTTTTAAATAAATTTAGAAAAATATTTTTTTTAAATATTTTCTATTTATTCACATTAATTGCCTAACTTGAAAGGCCTATATCTTATAATTTAAAGCCAAAATAAATAAAGAATCTCTTAACCGTACAAGAAATTTGACCTTCCTATTGATTACAAAAATAATTTTTCATTTTGGTTGGATATGAGTATTTTGATCTCAAATCCAAAATTAAGAATTGTTTGAATCGAGACGCGCAAACATTCCTCTTAACGGTAAAAAGAAAAATAATATGCCTGATTATAAATATAATTATAAATATAATCAAATATATACTACAGACACATATTGAACAAAAAAGACTATATTACGAATTATCAACACCTTAATAATGGTATCTATACTGCCCTCTATCGACAAGAATTGGAAAACTTCCCAACGTTTTTTAATCCGCTTCAGAAACTCGCCGACCATTCATTTCTTTTCATGAATGATTCCAGTTTATATTATGCTGTTTAATATGAATATTCTTGCTCTAAAAGGTTATGTTAACGTGGCGTTTCCTGCATTTATGTCTGTAGAATTTATAATTTGTACGATTATTAAGTAAGTAATTCTAGTAACGAAGTCAAATGAAATTTATTTGTTATGTTTTATGTATTACTTAATAAAAATATTCTCATGCTTTGAGTTGAGAATATATTTTTTTAAGAATATTTATAAGAAGAAAACTTTGGCAGTAAAATGATGAAAGTTTTTTTAGTGAGATATTTGGAAAAAATGGCGTGATGATGAGTTATTTGACACAACTTTTTTACATTACTTCTTTATGACGGCCGGCGTAGTCCAGCGGTTAAGCTCTTGACTAGCACTCCGGAGGTAGCGGGATCGAATCCCGGCGTATCAAATAAATTTTATTTGATTAATTTGTGTTATTTCACAATTTGTTCATTTAAAAAAATATATGGTATATTTGCGACACGTTCCAGAGTGGAAGATACTCTCAGTATCGTCCTGGTGAAAGACCACCATTCAGAATTGAAACTTTGCTTGAAATGGCTTTAGCCGTATTTGGTGACCAGATCTGAATAGCCAGGTACTCCCCACTTTCCACCTCCCTATCTCCTTCCCCTCCCCACTACCTTCAACCTCACAACATACTCCAATTGGGGATGCCATAGTCCCACTGGTTCCAGACGGGAGCAGTTGGGTCTCTTGTGAGGTATTAATGTTAAAAAAAGGGAGGCTTCACTTTTATTGCAAACTTTTTTTTGGAATACTGTCTGGAGTGTCTCTTTAAGGAAATGAAGGAGACGTGGTTCTGGGAACAAAACGTTTTGAGGAGTGTGTAGGAATCTAGGGATCAGTGTGTTCAGCGGTGATGGACCGGCCTCTTCCCATCCGGCCCCACGCAGGCACAGTTGGTAGGCAAACACTTCATCCCGTAAACCCCGGCTCCCCTACTAAGTCACCAAAAGTAGTAAACGACCTATGACAGAGATGTAGGTTATCCAATGAATGGTTTGCTGGCCGGCAGCAAAATGGATGTAATAATGATTAATAAATTATGATGTCCACTATAAAAAAATAATATTTTTAATAGTGAAGTTGACCAAGCAAAGCTTGTAGTGCACAATGGAATTCTGATACCAACTTTGATATGTCTATTGTAGTGAGGAATGTAAGTATGGAAATGGCACATAACGTAAGAAAGAAGACAGAATTCCATGGAACTTAAATGCATGTAAATATGAAATATTTTAAGGTGGACACTGGACGTATTGTGTTCCCACGATCTGTTACAAATGAGGAGATCCGAAAATAATGCAAGAATAAAAAATATTACAGATGTGCAGTTTACACGCGGTAGAGGTGAAATCTTCAGAAAACTAAAGTAGACAAGAGTGGGAAGAACCATACAAAGAGGAGTCCGATTATTCTATCTCATTATCTCGAAGGCTAAATCCTATAGGTGTATGTGTTTGTCTCTATTACCTTACTGTCACTATTTTTCGTTACAAATTTCAACGGTGCTATATAAATTTTAACTTCAATGTTTTTAAATATTTAATCAATATATATTATAAGTAAAAGAAAGTCCAAAAATCGTGCGGTTCGCAAAAACTCAAAAACGGGTCCCGGTACGATCAAGGGTGTTATATGGTGTGGTAGATCGGTAAAGGGCGTGCTTTTGAAGATATAAGGGTTGGAAGTTTGGCCCTGTTGAAATTTCTACAACAGTCTTCCGGAAAGTTCTAGAAGGTTCTTCAGAGCTCTAGAAAGTTCTGGAAGGAGTGGCGGAGTGTGTCGTGGAATATTCGGGAATAGCGGAATAGTGAACATCATTGTGGAACATTCCAGAATACTCTCGAATTATCCTGAGCGAAGCCGGGTATCCCAGTTAATAATGAATAAAGAAATGCTTTTTTGCTTTATTTTGACATGTATAACGATTTTAAGTTTGATAAAGTCGACGCATGATCATGTGAATGAATCAATCAATCACCAAACGTGGCGGTCTATCCTTTCTGCGTACTCTTTCTGGGAAATGGCGTGGTTAAACATTAGTTAGTCAACCAAGGATGGTTATTTTGAGCACAGTTCGGTAACAGCGGATATCCGCCAAGTGTGACCATATGACAAAATTACTTCAGTCCAGGGTTTGTTTGAAGAGTGTTTTAATTCGTCTTTTTCTTCGGACGGACAACATTTGATTGTGGAGCCGGGCAATAAATTGTGGGTATGTACCATTAATCAGTGTTGGCGGCGATATTCGGTCAAATTAAGGACTTATAGGACGGTCCGGATCTCGGTGGAAGAATTAAGCAGGTATAAAACAGCTCTGGCCGCAATAAAACTTTAATAAGTCCGGGCCCCTACGGGTATACTTCTCCTACGGGAGGGAAGGTCTGCTGTCTCTTGGTCCCTTCTGAGATTGTATAAACAATTAAAAGATTGCTCCGCGATTAGATCGGTGTAAAAAAATTCTTTATTGATTTGTAAATACGTAATATGCGGTGTATTAGACTTGCAATTAATACCCGGCTACGTAATATGCGGTATATTAGACTTGCAATTAATACCCGGCTACGTAATATGCGGTATATTAGACTTGCAATTAATACCCGGCTTCAACCTTAAACCTATATTATTATTTTTATAAAATTGTCAATAATTTACTTTGTTATTTTTTACAATTGCCGACTTGGTCGAGGGGTAAAGATATCGACTCCCAACATGAGCAAAAAAAAACAGAGTTTGCAATTTACAAGCGGTGGAAGTGAAATCTTCAGAAAACTAATGTAGACAAGAGTGGCGAGACCACAATGCGCTTTTTTTATCAATGTGAAGGATGATTTTTTTCTTCAAATATTTGTCATCGAATTTTAGTGCACCCTTTCCTATGCATTTGGCCGTCTTTTTTGTATTAGCGGTTTTATCTTGGGAGTCGCTAGATGTCGCTTTCTTTTGTATTTTCTTTCAGGAGTGGTTTGCATATTGTTTATTGATTTTACAATTTTTTTTTGGATCCTTGGCCTGCTGAATGTCCGGCCGCTGAACTTCGTTACGCGCTTTATACCACTAGAGTCAAGATCAAAGGAGACTATCGTGGGACCGTGGATTTATCGTATCAAATTAGAAAGGATACCCGTGAAATAATTAATTATTTTATCGCTATCTCAACCTCTCACAAGCTGAACCTTATATGTATGAGTTTGTCTCTTTTTAGTGTCGCTCGCTTCCGTTTCATCAAGTTTCAAATCACAACAGTTTATTTATTTTATTGATTTCTATTCTTGAACATACATATTGCAGATTATTACATTGGTTTACATAGATATTAAGTTTAGCAATAAATAAAAAAGTTAATGATCGGTAACTGTATGGTAAGTACCTGGTAGTATTTTGTGAACACCTCACTAGGCGAACCTGTGCTGAGGTATTCCCATGTTTTGGAATAAGTGCTTTTCTGTCGACATAAGTAGAAACACCGTATCCTCCTTAATATTGTCAAGAAGGGCTGTGGGTCGACCAATGGCGGCAGTATCGAATACATAAATTAAAGATTAGTTGCAGTTAGGATCTTTATATATACAGTTATTAAATGCATCTAGTTTATGTATAAGATATATAATAGTTTTGATAAATAGGTAGGTATATTAGTAGGTATATAACGGTGCTAAAGAAGTTTTTAATAATAAACTGAATACTATTTTTAATCAAACTTAAAACTTTAAGACATAACCCAGTGTGGGGAGTGTACAAAAGCGTGGGCACAACTCCGCACCACAAATAGCTAGGTCCACACACCGCTCACCACAAGCCACAGTCACACAGTTACACAGTCACACACCGAAGTAGGTAGTAAAGTTCCAAAACAATATCGATGTTTGATCCTCGAGTAGATGGGCCACGTCAAGTGTAGAACGAGAAACGGGCGGGGCGACCAAATAAAGCGCCGTAATAAAAAAGCGTATGAAAAAATAAAACAATGCCAAATTAAAATGAACTCACCGCGCGCGAGGGCGGCCAACACCGCCCGCCTATCTGACGGCTATAAGTTTATTTAATGATCTAATTGAATGAGCATAACACACAATATATTATTATAATTATTCCGAATGCAGTCAATGGGACACGTGTGCATCTGACTGAACGGTTTATATATACAGAAGAACTTATCCACCTGTTAAATATAAATACGAGACAATGTAGACAATGATTTAAGACTTGTATATACCTTAGCTACACCGGTTCAAGTTGAATTTCAATACTCCATTGAAAAGACATTAAAATGAAGAAAAAAAAACGAGTGTGCTTTAGACCACAAGACTGAAGTAAAACTTCACTAACTTATAAAATATGAGAGAAAGAAAATGTGCGCGCGCACTGCTCTCTCTTGATCCTACAGTGTGATACAGACAATAGGCCTGCACTATGTCTTAGATATACGAAACGTAACAGGCTATGAGAGAAAGAGAGAAAGAAAATGTGTGATCTATCTTCACTAACTTATATCTCCCTCTCAACTTCCGTTCCCCTCGCCCGATCACACACTTTTCGTAACGCTCTCATCACGCATTCACCAGCTTACTCCCCAAGTCAAGCGTGCCTAAAGCAGTTTTACTTCAAAAATTGACAAATAGCGCATAATCTAAACTAACTTAACCTATTTAATACTTCAGGCTAATTTGAGCTAAAATGTACACCTTAAACTATAGTTTCGGATCGCGATTTGAAAAAAAGACTTTGGGACTTATCTATTATTTATTTTTACATTGATCGACAAAAAAGTAAGGTAACAATAACGTTTATAATACCTTCATTTGTCTGATAAAATGTGTATGTGTTTTTTCATTGTCAGTAATTTTAGTCAGAAAAAAACGTAAGCTGAACCAATTTTAAAACATTTTTAATAATTTTTTAATGCTTCTAAAATTATGTATATTTTGATTTATAAAATTTGAAAGCATTTTTCATCACTTTTTAAAATCAGTTTTTAGTTTTTGGATGTGTTCAGATATAATCCCAATAAAAGTGATGTAAACAAAGTTATTTGTCTTTTTATTAAAAAAAAAAAAAGATATAATCCATTTATTGGAAATTATCGCAAAGCGGAAATATTTTGACCACCTGACAAAATATGATCGAGGCCTGAGGGTTGACCAATTTTTTTAAAACACTTTTAATGACTTTTCAAATAAGGTGTTGAAGTTGTATGTCGTTGAGTTGACTGGCCACCAGCTGCATAATAGAAATATTTATTTGAAGGTACATTTTTCTGTCCCACTATTTCGGTTTCAAAATGTCATTTTCGTCTCTGTATGAATATGATATAAGGTTATTTATAAATTCCATGCGAGTCTACGATCTTCAAAGTTTGCAATTTTTTTTTTAAATGAGTACTTTTAGGTGTTTGTCGAAGGAATCCGTATTAACAAATTTGACATTTAAAAATTCTCATCCATTTTTGCGCAACTTTCTTGTACTACTGATATATTTGAAATTCTTATTCTGCATAAAACTGGTTGAGTCTTAATCTATGATACTTTAAAGTTTACATTGTAATTACGTATTTTCTTAATACGTTATGAACATGTTATCAAGGTAACTTTTTATTTAAGTTCTGTAAGAAACGAAAAAAAATAATTAATGGATTTTTGTTTTATTGCAAGATAATTTTATTTTATTGTATTATAGTTTTATGTTATTCTTTGATAGGTATAACTGACAGCGCCTTTGAAGTAAAAAAATACACTATAAATACTCATAGACAATTTACTTAAAACAATGAAAGTCATATTTATACTTATTTTATGGATAACGCATATAATAAATTAAAACATTCACCAGTCAAAAACAAAGTTTTATAGTGAAACTTGTTTAGCCTCGTTGTGATTTGAAATTTGGATTAAACAGAAGTGCGTCACTAAAATTTATTATTTCACGGGTCCTCGGTTTTAATATAATGCGGCAAATTCCCAGGAGCCTCCGATAGCGTAGCGGCGTAAAGCCCGTGCCAAATTTCAGCGGCCAGAGACATCCAGCGAACGAAGGTTCGAATCCTACGAAATCAAAAAAAAACATTTTTATTTTTATTTTTATCAATTATCCAATCTTCAAACCACTTTAAAATAAACAGGCAAAAGAAAATAAAGCGACGTCTAGTGACTCCGAAGAAGAAAACACAAATACTAATAAGATGACCAAATGTATAGGAAAATATGCACTGGAATTCAACGACCAAAATAAGGAAAAAAAATTCTTCACATTGATAAAAAAAAAGTGCTTCGTAGTGTCTCTATTGTTGCCCACTTTAGTTTTCTGAAGATATCACTTCTACCGCGTGTGAATTTTCTTGAATCTTGAATCTTTGACTCTGAATCCAGGATCGCTGGTTGAATTCATTTGTTGATTTCAATACGAATTCGAGAGATACCTATTCGCTTCGTAGCAAACGTACCTACTTTTGGAAGTCAAAACCCTGCATATAGTAGCGGTATTTATATGTTTTCTCGTAAAACTGCATTTTGTAGGAAAACTCATTTCTTATTTTTATTTTTAACTTTATGAGAAAAATCTCAAATTATATTATTTAATTAGGTACATGAAGACAATATTAGCGAAAATCTGGAGACAGAAAAATCAGAAAAAGATATTGGTTCCACTGGGACTCAAACCCAGGGCCACTGGGCTCGAACAAAGGACCCTGGGTTCGGATTAAAACAAAATGGATAAATATTTATCCAGACACTATCTAGATAGCATTTAGTTCGGGTTGAATCTTGCAATCATATATAAAGATAGCAGCCAATAATATGTGCGTTAAGAAAACGAAGATAATGTTGGTAAGTTCTTAGTCGAAGTATACGATACAGTTAAAAGTGACCGAATTAGAAATGGGTTCCATAGCTCAGTTGGTAGCGCTCTTGTCATGTCAACAAAGGGCCCTGGGTTCGACTCCCAGTTTAACCAATATCTTTTTCTGATTTTTCTGTCTGCAGATTTTCGATTGAGTTTCGCTAATATTGTCTTCATTTAATTTAATAAAACTCGTTTCTCTTTACAAAAAGAAAGCTTCACTTCGGACTATAAAACGTAATGTGATTAAACTAGTTTTTAATATATATTTTCTGACCAGAATGCAAATTAATGTGTTGATGCAAATTGTTTCACTGGATAAGTGATCCGATGATGTAATTTCCATTAAAACATTCATTTGGCCAGGCACTGGTCAGAAAAGTTTAAAGGTAGCTGACCCCTCCAAGCTAAAGGGATGAATATGAGATGAGATGGGAATGTATTAATTTGGCATTCCGAGAACGGAACTGGCGAAATAGAAATCACCAAATAATATAGTGTCAGGCAAAGGTTGGTTAAGACTTTTCAGGAAAAGTTGGAGTTTTTAGAAAATTTTATTCTATCGAAATTTTAGACTGAAAATTATGAGTATTTTATTCGTCCTTTTAAGATTTTTTGAAATAAAACTTCTTTACGCACGCTTGACTTGGAGAGTAACCCGGTGAATGCGTGACGAGAGTGTTACGCAAAGAAGTTGAGAGGAAGATATAAGTTAGTGAAGATAGAAAGAGATAGAGTTACTTTTCGTATATTACTGTAGAGGCAAAAGAGAGAGGTGCGAGCACACATTTTCTTTCTCTCTTTCTCTCATAGCCAGTTACGTTTCGTATATATCTAAGACACAGTGCAGGCCTATTGTCTGTATCTCACTGTAGGAGCAAGAGAGAGCAATGCGCGCACATTTTCCTTCTCTCTTATTTTTAAGTTAGTGAAGTTTTATTTCAGTCGTGTGGTCTAAAGCACACTCGTTTTTTATTTTTTTTACAGTAGCTCCGCACAGGAGGCCTCTAGGAACATAATTCCCCTCTAACATCTTTGGGGATGCTGTGTGAAGGGTATTTTTTGGAAAAGAAGGAGATGAAGTTATGGAAAGTAAAAGCGGTGTTAGGGGTGGGTAGAAATCTGTGGGTCGGTTTGTCCAGGAGTGACAGATATATGAATCCATCCCTCGCACTGCGGTGCAAGGCGATGTTCCGAAAGATTACGGCTGGAGAAGTCAAAGGGACTCCTTCAACCATTCTCTCCCGATACGGCCTGCCATGCAGCTGGTGGGCAGACGTATCCCCCGCCAAGGCCCGGACAAACCTCACCCTATGAACCTGGGCATCTTTGCTAAGACACCAAGCAAAGCGAATAACTTGGGGTAACCAATGACAGAGGTTATCCAATAAATGGTTGGCATTCCCGTCTTCCAAATAGAAGACGCTTTTAGAAAGTCTTGAACTATGGCAACCCACAATGTTTGTATTGTGAAAGGCTGAATAAAATGGAGAGGGTGTAAAATAGGAACTTTTATTGTGTAGAAACTTCAGTCAGAATAAACAAAATAAGCAATTTTATGGCGCCATTTCTCACCGGTTGATTAATTTCTGTTAAGAAGAGCAAACAGATTTTCTGTTTTTAGATTAGCTGACCAAATTCACCCGAGATTTTGATTAACGTATCGTCTTCTTCTGGTGACACCTCATATCAGATGTTATGTTGGCTATCAGAACAATATTTGCCCTGCAGTATGCAACCGTAAACATATCTGTCGAACTTCTTTTAAAAGTTACGTCGATTTCTAAGCTAATACCATATTTTTGAACGATCCATAAAGTTCAAAATATATTTTTTTAAAATTGTTAAGACACGAATTAACGTGTTTTAACTCACCTCACTAATAAAAGCGTTCTAAATCCAATTGATTAATAAATAATCAAATTAATCCAAGTGATACACCATCTCTTACCAACATTAATTGTCGTTTAAAATTTAAAACGTGTTTATTACGAGTAGTAATTTAATTTAATTGTATTTCTGTTGATTTCAATACACATTTGCAATATCTATCTACCGGTCAGTAGATGAGTTGGCATCATCGTAAATTCAAGTCTTTCTTTATGAGAAAATATCAGTGTTGCAATTCACACGCTGTATAAGTAAAACCTCCAGAAAATTAAAGTAGAGAAGAGTGGGGAGACTACGAAGCACTGTTTTTATAAATGTAAAGGATGACTTTTTCCATATTTATGTCGTCGAATTCCAGTGCACCTTTTCCTATACATTTAATCATCTTTTTAGTATTTGTGGTTTATTCTTCGGAGTCGCTAGATGTTGTTTTCTTTTGTGCTTTCTTTTGCCTGTTCATGTTGATGTGGTTCGAAGATGGGTTATTAATTTTACAAAAATAAGAAGACCGATTATTTTATATCATACTCCAATCCCATAGATTTATGTGTTTGTCTCTTCATCGAATTTTAAATCAAAACGGTGGTAAAGAAGTTTTCAATTTAAAAAAAAAAATCATTTAAATGGAAAAAATCTAAAAATTTTGATCTGAAATAAGGATTTTTCCAGATTATTTTTTTAATTTTTATTTATTTATTTGTGCATCTATATAAAAAGGTTTACATTTTTTTAGCCATGCCTGTCTCACTAGGAAATCCTGTGTCGAGACAGACTAGTTTACAAATATTTTATAAATATTAAATAAAGTACATTTTTCAATAAAGCAAAAATATTTGACAAAAAATTTCAGGCTGGTAGGTAGTGGTAACAATAATGAGATAAGAGGATTATATTTGGGTAAGGTGACTAATTATTGCACGACCTTTTTCGATGATC
The DNA here is from genome assembly GCA_917563855.2 of Limnephilus lunatus. Classification (NCBI taxonomy): domain Eukaryota; kingdom Metazoa; phylum Arthropoda; class Insecta; order Trichoptera; family Limnephilidae; genus Limnephilus; species Limnephilus lunatus. Next base: position 3,256,371 of record OU830604.1, read on the forward strand.
CATTGTTGATCAGTATTTTGTATTTGTTAATATTATTCGATTGTCTTGTTTTGTCAGGTAGGTTATTGCATATTTTAGACGCAATGTATTTGAAATTTCTTTGACCACATGTTGTGTTTGTTTTAGGTGTTTTTATGAGTTTTTTGGTTTTGTGCCGCGTGTTTACAATATTTTGGGTATTTTCATAAAAAGTATGTGTTTTATTTTTAAACAGATGAGTTAAGATTATTTTTGTGTAAATTTGTCGAATATCTAATACATGGAACTTGTTGAATATATCTACAGTACTTGTTATTATGGGAACTTTAAGAAAAACTTTCGTAATTAATTTTTGTGCCTTCGATAATGAATCTATAGTTATCCTAACAGATCTCTATCAAAAAAGATTACTTGATGAATCATTCATGGTCAAGGTAGTGTCTGTGATTTGAGAGTTCATCCCGTTTCATCTCCGATTTCCACTGCATTGATTCCTTAGTCTGGGTGGCTTGCAATGCCGCGGCGCTCTCAGCAATCGTCGGTGGGCGTCTATTTCCGGCCCATCGAGATCAAAGGCAAATGCTGCTCGGTACAATCTGGATGGATTAAATTATCGACGGAGGTAATCAAACATGGCGATCGTCGGCCGGGAAGATTACCAGAGGTGAGCGCTCGCCTGATTGGCCGCGAGGAGCCGGGGCAACCCGCCCATTGGCTGACCGGTCCACCGTGTGGTCCAGCGGATGTGAAGATTTATCACCTCTTGTCCGTGATGTACCGAGTCTTTTGGTTCACAGGTCGGCAACATTTCGTTACACCGAACAAGTCCAAATAAGATATGAAAATTTGTGATGAATTTGGTAAACTTGACCACAGTACAAATCGGAATGTGCAGTTCACATGCGGTATAAGTGAAACTTTAGAAAACTAAAGGGGAGAATACGAAGCACTGTACAAAGAGGAGACCGAAAGGCTACCAAGCACCGCACAAAGAGGATTATACTATCTCATTCTCTCGCAGGTTAAATCCTATGGATGCATGTGTTTAACGTATGTGGCGGTCCGTGAGTTTTCAGTGAGCTAGAGCTGTTGTTGGAGCTATTTTTATTTAATATTTTTTTTTAAACATTACATATTACAATAATCTTTGGCTGTCCAACTAGGAATTTTACTTGTTTTAGGACAGTCAGAATGTACAGATTTATTACATGAAGAATTGTTTTTTCTATTATATTGACTTTTACTTATATACTACACTTGGTGAAAAAATATTAAAGTTTTGTTGGTATATACAACATAGAGAAGAGAAATAAAAAGAAAATTCAAAAAGAAACAAAAAATTAATTCCAAACCATTCCATGAAATTTTAGTTTTGATTTCGACGAATTCATTAACTAGAGACTAGAGAATCAAAATCAGCTGAAAATTATTTTTTTAATTTTTCAAAATTCCAACTTTTTGTATGAAGATCTTCAGGATTATTTCATTCAAGGGATAGGTCGCATCCACATACTGAAAGATCTTCATACAAAAAGTCAAATTTTTTTTTTTTTTCAGCTGCAACAACATCAGTAATGTCGTATTTTTCAATCTTAACACTCTAGCTCACTGATAACTCACGGACCGCCACAAACACTGTTCTTTTGTCTCTTTTTAATTCGCTATTTTTCGTTTCATCGAGTTTCAAATCACAACGGAGCTAAAGAAGTTTTCATTTCAATGAAGTAGACAAGAGTGGGGAGACTACGAAGCACCGCACAAAACAGAGGCCGTTATTCTATTTCATCCTCTCGTAATCTAAATACTGCAGATGTAGGGGAAGATTGGCACCATTCGAACACTTTTTAGACTTTGATTTTTCAAAAATTATTTCAGTTGGATTAATTAAAAATTAATCTTACTAATATTATAAATGCGAAAGTTTGAATGGATGGTTGGTTGGATGGTCCTTACTCTTTCACGCAATAAATATAGAATGGAATTTATAAATTCTTTCACTAATCGAAAGCTACTTCTTTTGCGAGTAACAGGGGCTATATATATTGGTAAGCTCTGGCGTTATGAATAAGCTGCGGCGTTATGAAATTATCTATTATACGTTTATTGGCAAAGCGTGTTACTAAGTAAATGTTTGACGTGGGCTGTCAATATTATTTAAATATTAGTATTCTAATATGAATATTTATTTATACAAATATAAATATTTAGAATTATACAAATATAAAATAGGTACTCATCTACATTTTGACCTAAGCCAAAAGCTATACTAATATTATGAATGCGAAACGGAGCGTATTTGATTGTTGATTGATTGGGGGAGGGGGAGCGGTAGTGCGGAAGAGGGGAGGGGGGAGTGGGGGGGGGGGGGGGGGGACAAATATGCAAGCGAAGCCGGGGGTAAAAGCTTGTAATATATAAATTAATTAAAGATGGATTGCTCAATCAGTTATAACAGCATAACAGCATTTGTTCCGCTCCTTATTCAAAAAGTTTGAAGTCAATAACTTTTAAAAAAAATGAATGGATTGAATTTTAGCAAAAGCCGGCAAATGTCCGAATTTACCCCACTCACGGGGTACATTCGTACATGGGTAGGGGAACATTAATTTTGAATCTTCTTCAGTAGAAAATACTTTGTAACTTGTGTATTTAGACTGATATGTACTGAGGCTTGTGCCATCATCACCAGGTTTATCTTTTATTTTCTTTACCCGACTCTCCAAGAGACTCTCTTTCTCTGCCGCAGACATATTTTCTTAAATTATTATTATGCACCTATTTCTTAAAATTCCGGACCAGTAATTTTTTTTTAAATGAAAAGTAATTCCTTAATACGAATGTGCCCCTGGAGAAGGCGTACGAATGTGCCCCGAAGGTTAAAAATAACAGATTTTTACCGAAACATAAATCATGCAGAAAAAAATTACAAAATTGATACTTTATTATTATCTTGATTGTAGTCCACTTACCATTGAGCAATAATCCTATAGAATTTGACGCTTCACTAAAAAACGAAAAATCCAACAACATCGACAAAATATTTACTTTGAGCATGCCTAAACACATTACGCCCTCTCGTGTCGCTCGCAGCGGTCACAACTTCGTGGACGAACTGACGGTCGCCCGCGCCTACCCACACACGAAAAGCTAAATAACATATAACAATAATAACGCTGTTCTAACAAGCTGTAGGAGAGGAGTGACCGTCTGCATGAAGCTTCCCCGTGTATGAATGGTGCCAAGCTTCCCCTATGTGTTTTTCTCTTTTTAGTTGAGCGATTTTTCGTTTCATCGAGTTTCAAATTACGACGGTTCTAATGAAGTCTTCACTTCAATAAGATATGAAAATTTGTGATGATTTTGGTAAAATTGACGACAGTCACAAAATCAATACATTTTTTTGAGGTTCATCGTTAAAAGGTGTTTTTTCGGAATGCATTCTGAAGAGTGGAGATTACCATGACATTAGATAGCCTTCGATAGGAAATGTAACCAAAAGAAGAAGACGCCATCATAAATAAATAACGGACCCACATATTCACGAACATAAACAAATCACATATATTTTACGCAATGAACTCAAATTAGGTTTGATATCTTCAAAATTGGAACTAATGATTGTTTGATCTTTTGTGTTGATGTGATCGTTTTGACCTTTTGAATTGAGAAATACAATTTGGGAGGCTGGCATGGTCCCGGGAATCTTTTATTGGATAACCAACACTGCACACAACTTTTTAAATCTTATAAATACATACTAGGGTATTGTAATTAAATCGCTGCCACACACTTAAGATATTGAGTTGTTGTTGCAAGGTTTTTATCCTAGTTTATCTGCTACAGCACAATACACACCTCAGGCCCCTGTTCTGATTTATTTCCATTATTCTAATCCTTATGTTGTATTGCTAAGAAAGATTACACTTGTCCAGTAACACAGTGGTATTGTAGCGTAGACCATTTTTTTTACTAGTTGACCTTGTTTTAATGTCTAATTTTCAATTTAATATTAGATTACACACAGTCCACAGGTAAATAGATGATGAGTGCAAGAAATACAAAAAAAGTTCCGAATACAATGCATTTCAGCAGAATGTAGAAAAAACACGTAAATGGTTAAATAGTGCCTTGTGAACACCCATTGGAACACTACAAGAGGTGACACACGATGTGTGACGAGTGTCCAGGCATTTGTTCGTGTGCGATTTAAGGTATTGTCATGCAATGCATAATTTGGTCGAGTTTAACCTCCGTAGGCCATGGATTACCTTATCGTAAGGTCAGAACTATCGGCCAACCGAATAATTATTTAAGTTAACGAGTACGCATACAATTCTATTCATCATTCTGTTTTACAAGCTACAATCTTGTCTAGTAATGAATAATATTTGTACTGATAATAATAAAAATCATCCCAAGGGCGCTATATCATTAATTATGCAATTGAAGGTATAAGATGTATCTAATTTTTAAACGACTTCAATTCGACGGTATTTTTTTTTTTTTTTTTTAATGTTTGTTACCTCAGAACTTTCGATTGGGTGAACCGATATTGATAATTCTTTCTTCATTAGAAAGCTGGTGCTTCCCGGGTGGTCTCATTTTATTTTGGTCTAGTTCTGATAATGGGATCCATGAGAAAACCATATATGTCTTAAATTTGCAATAAGTATTAGCGCGACAAATGGACGAATAACTCAATATTACGCCAACAGATTTCGATGATTCTTTTTTTGATGTAAAACTTCTTTACGCACGCTCGTCACTAAAAATCAAAAAATAAACATAAATTTTAACAAAACAAAAAACGACTTAATATTTAATTAAATGAAGACAATATTAGTGAAACTGACAGATTTTCGATTGAGTTTCGCTAATATTGTTTTCATTTGATTAAATATTACAAAAAACATGCTCACCTGGCTGATCACATTGGATAAACAACTTTTATTAGAAAATTTATGCTTGCAGATGACATTTATTAAAAACACTGGACATAGCATGATTTTACATCTGCTACCAGTATTTTTTTCTTTATACTTAAAAATAAAGTTTTACACAGATTTTTACATGCTTTTGGACTAACACGGTACTGTGCCTAGGCACATACCCGTAACATGGAAGGCGTAAATTATTGATATTACATTTTAATGAGAAGATTAGTGACAAAAGTACCTAGAATTGATATTTATTTTGAAAAATTGTAGAATGTAGGACCCTTTAAGAGTGGAGATTGTTTTATGAAATGAAATTAAAAAGCTTACGTCTGTCACTGGTCGATATATTTAGTTCTAGGGAAGGAAAAGGGTTTAAGGGGAGGGTAGGATTCTGGGGTTCGGTGTATCCTGGTCATCCGCCTCCAAGACCTAGACAAACCTCACCCCATGAACCAGGGGACCTCTGCTAAATCACTAAACGTAGCGAACCACTTGGGATGACCTATGGCAGAGATGTTGGTTATCCAATAAAGGTTCCCAGGGCGGCGGTACCCATTCCTGCCTCCTAAATTACCTTCTTATTCGATTAATCATTTAGTTACTTACAATGTCGTGGGTTCATAATTTTTAAAGGTGCAAGGTTTTTGACTTTATAGATTCGACTGTCTGGAAAGGTGAGTTTTAAGTTTAGCTCTACATTCTACCGTCTGTGATCATTCTTAAATCATATGACAGTTAATTCCATGTTTAGGTCCTGATACTCTTAGGTGCTGACCTCAGGGTTGACTGTCGAGCATTGGAATTTTCTGGACTACACATTTCCGATAAGTAAGGGGGAGTCATCCAATAGAGCCTGAACTGGGTTCTTTCAGGACATTTGAGCCAGTGAAGATTTTTGCCCGGAAATGTAGGAATATTTATGCACGCCGGTGAAAAGTCTTGCAGCAGCGTTGATAACGGATTGTAATACGTTGATTTGATGTTTGGGGAGTCTTGCGTATATTCAATTGCAATAATCTAGACGTGAAACAACTAAAGAATTGACCGAGTAATTTTAGTCTCTGTTTGCAGGTTTCTACGCACAATTTGCCTTAATATGGAAGAACCCCGTGCTTACAGTTCTGTGAAAAATCAGCGTCCAGATTGATACCTAATAGTTTGATACATATTTTTAAAAATATATAATAATTATTTTGAAGTGTATGTGGTAAATTTTTAACTTACAAACACTGCCTAAATAACAAAGGGAAATAGAATGACTTAAATGAGTCCGTGTCCCTTGTGCCGTAAAGTACACAAGAGTACTCAATTTCTGTCGGTGTTTTGTGAACAAAAAGACACTTGTATGACCCAAGAGGTTCCCAGTAATTTTTTTAGGCGTCGGTATGTTAGTTTCGTTACCAAATTATAAAGTGTTTACTATATTTTGCATATTACACCTAATAACTCTGGCACAACCCTTCTTTTAATCACATGATTCATTTTAAAAATTCGTTTTTTTTTTAATGTTGGTGCCTTTCTCAGACACCCATCGCAACCTCGTTCCGTATATATATATGCATTGTACTTTTTTTTCACAAAAATGAATCAATGCTACGTCCTTGCCTCTCACTACACCTCTTCATAAAAACAAAACAAAAAAAATTTGCAAAAAAATCTGTTGGGAAGAATGAGAAGATTCTTAAACAGTCTCCAGAAAAAATGTGTACAGCTCACTAACTGTATCACACGTTAGTGGAAGTATTCTATTCCTAGCCAACGATGGATTAATAAACAGTGACAATAATACAAAGTAGAACTCTGAGATAGAATACTGAAGAAAAACAGGTACACGAAAATCATAGAGATATTTAAGTTATATCTTGCCATTTAAACAAATTATTTACTTTATTTTCAATCCGCAAAATGATAAACAGCCAAACATTAATTGAAAATCTAAGAAAAAAAAAGCTTCAGCACTAACAGACACCAGAGACCAGGAAAAGAAACGAAACGTAACACCCCGTAACTCATTTTACTCAGGTTTTCAGGAGGAACAAAAAAACTGTTTTGTTTATAAAATAAAAATAGCACATCTTTAAAAAAAAGGTTCAACCATTGTTGAGATATCAGTTATTGGGAGAAGTAATTTTTTTACATTCAAAATATATTGTTAGGTATTTTAACTAACATTCGCGGTGTAACACACAGAAAAGGGCTGATAATTAATTTAGTTGACATAAGCGTTATTCATATGCGAAAAATATATTATTTTATTTTATTTTTATTTTTACTTCATGAGTAAAACCTCAAATTGTAATATTTTATTAAATGAAGACAATATAAGCGACACTCAATCGAAAATCTGGAAACAGAAAATTCAGAAAAAGATATTGACACCTCTGGCACTTAAACCTCTCACCTTCCGGTTCGAGTCCCAGGGGTGCCAATATCTTTTTCTGAATTTTCTGTTTCCAGATTTTCGATTGAGTTTCGCTCATATTGTCTTCATTTAATTAAATATAATATTATTTTTAGGTTTCTTCTAATAATAAAATAAAAATAATTACAAGAGCATTAAAAAATTACAATAATGTTTTTTTTATTGCTAAATAAAACTTTTTTCAAAACATTTACTGCTATATGATTACCAATTATATTCGTGATCGGTCAAAACATTGGTTTTTCGATTCAAATCATGGATCCTACGCATGCAAATTTTTTTCAATTAACATAAAAAACCAAAAAGAAAACGTATTTTTTTTACACAGGTACGTAAAAAAATACGTTTTGTAAGCGACTATAAATACAAAATAAGGATTGTATTAGGACATAGGTAACCACGAAACTACTTTTGTTACTTACAAAAAACACAAATAAATCAATATGTTTGAGATATAGCCAAGAAAACTATCCGCTAGTTTATTTTTACTTATTGGGAACTAGAAGCTACATAGATGTTAATGTGGATTAATTTATTCTTCCCGACATGTTTACGTGTTCTGATTAATATAATATTATGCACCGGCAATACTGTGTTGAAATTAACAACAAAAGTTTATTGGAAAACAATACAGGTCGCGCCCCGAAATGGAAATCTCAATTCTTATTGTTAACACTACTATTCAATAATGCGGGCTAATTAAAAAACACTGCATATTCAGTTTGCAAGTTGTGTTGTGTCATGGTCACTATGAATCCGATATCTTGCAACAACATATAACAATACAGAATTGACAAGTAGTTAAATCGCTTTAACGAACTGCTAACACAATAGTCGATAATATTCACATTCAGTTAAGAGGATCGTTTGCGCGACCCGTTTCACACAGATCTTAATTTTGGAATTTGAGATCAAAATACACAACTAAACCGAAAAATTATTTTTGTATCAAATATCTAGTATTGGTACAAGTTACTTTTTTTACTATTTGATTTAATTTTACATATATACCCACAAGAGTCCTAGCTGCTCCCGTCAGGAGCCAGTGAGACTATGGCATCTCAACGGAAGCATTCTTCCGAACAGGACCTCCATTGAAATGCTTGGTGTAACTCTAAGTGACCAGCTCAGGTATGGGGGCTCCATCGAAACCAGAGTTAAATTAGCCTCTCAGAAACTGGGCGTACTGTACAGGGCCCGCAGATACTTTGATAGTACACAACTGCTGACCCTGTACAAATCGCAAGGGCGCCCCACGGTTGAATTTGGTAGCCACCTCTAGTCTGGAGCTCCAAAATACCTAAAAAAAACCCTTGGGCGGTCCGTTTGAGAGATTCTCCCATCTTAACAGACGGATTGCAATCTTTAGAGCACAGGCGTCAGGTGGGAATGCTGTCCTTGTTCTACCGGTATTACAATGGAAGATGCTCCGAGGAACTAGCGTCATTGATCCCCTCGGCACCGGTGCATAGTCGGGAAACACGCCAAACACGCGCCCAACATTTGTACACGGTTGATATTAGTCACCTGAGAACGGGTCGTTTTTACGATTCTTTCTTGAGTTCAACAGCTCGGCTGTGGAACGATTTACCGGCCTCTGTGTTTCCTCCCTCCTACAACATGAGTCTCTTCAAGACCCATGTTAACTCCTTCCTTTCCACAAAAAGACCCTCCACACAGCATCCTCAAAGATGACATAGGCCCTGAGGGAAATTATTTTCCTCAGGGCCTCCTGTGTGGAGTTAATGTAAAAAAAAAAAATTGAGTATGTTGTGAGGCTGAAGGTAGTGGGGAGGAGAAGGAGAGAGGGAAAAGGATAGTGGGAAAATTCCCGGTTATTCAGGTCTGGTCACCAATATGGCTAAAGCCATTTCAAGCAACATTTCAATTCTGAATGGTGGTCTTACACTAGGGCGATTCCAGGCCCGTAAATGTTGTTTATAAATATGGTTTTAAATTCATAAATTGTGAAATAACACAAATTAATCGAATAAAATTTATTTTCCCACGCTGGGATTCGATCCCGCGACTTTCGGATTGGAGCCAATAGCCTTACCCCTACACCACCGAGGCCGTTATTTATAAGATGCATTTTAGAGGCATCTTGGGCAATTATTTGTGAGTAAATGAAAAACATAAAAAAAGTAAAACAATGAAAAACACTTTTCTTTCTGGGTAGTAATTTTAATATGTAAACAACAAATTTTTGTTTCGAAGCAAATAGGTAATTTGTAATTTAAATTTAAACCCCATTAAAATGAATTCTTTTAATAATTTTAATTTATATTCTATTTCTATAGTAAAAATAGAAAACAAAAATATTTTTTGAAGTGAGAATTCTTTAGCACCGTATTAGTGATTTGAAACTCGACGAAACGACAAATAGCGAATCTAAAAAGAGACAAACACAAATGGGATATGATTTAACCTGCGAGATAATGAGATTGCATAATCGGTCTCCTCTTTGTGTGGTGTTTTGTAGCCCTCTTACTCTTGTCTACTTAAGTTTTCTGAGCTGAACTGCTTCACTTATATCAACAGATTGAGAAAATCAGAGTACCTAAGTGTGAATTGCACACTCTGATTTTTTAATGTTTTTAATTTACTCATAAATAACTGTGCAAGTTTTCCAACTGCATAAATAAAATAGATATTTTATTTACATTTTGAATACAAAAATATGTTTTAAGTTTGTTTGGGTTTTTTGACCTGAAATTAATTAATTTTCAAAATTAAGATTTGTATGAAACGAGCCGCGCAGTCGTTCCTCTTAAATGTGTTTTCTTTATGTGAGTAATGAGTATGTTTATCACACGATTCCTACTAGCACTGATTTCACAATCATTAAACACTCAGTAGCGAAATGACTTGGAAGGCAGATGAGCTCAATGTACCAAGGAGTCGGGAATAAGTACCTCCACCTCCAGAATCATTTTTAGATAACTAACACACCTCTGTCATAGGTCACCCTATGTGGTTATTTACTACATTTAGTGACTTAACAGAGTTTCCCGGGCACATGGGATGAGGTTTGTCCAAGTTACTGACCCTCAGATTCCTACCCACCCTAATACCCTTTGCATTCTCAGAACTTCCTCTCCTTCCTTTCCTAAAAATAACCTCCACACAGCATCCTCAAAGATGAAATACGCCCTGAGGGAATTTATTCTCCTCACAGCCTCCTGTATGGAGCTAATGTAAAAAAAGGCCGCCGAAGGCCAATGACCATGGCGAGCTGGATTGGGAGAGACTGGTTGAGATTAGACTTAACCTAGACCTCTCCTGCCGGACTCTCTCGACCTATCGCCTTTCACTTGATTCGTATGTCCGTCACTCCTGCACACCTTCAGTCCCAGATTCCTACCCACCACATACCTTTTTTCCTTCCCAGATCTTTTTCTACTTTCTTTCCCTAATAAACAAAAATTTTAACTAAACAAAAAACGACTTCAAAAAATGCACTAAAAAGTAAAAAAATAATTTCGTACGATTGTTATTTTTGGAGTCGGTGTCAGCCAAGGTAACTACATACGAAGGTAGTTATAGGTGAGATGTGGAGATCTTGGCTGACACCCACCCCAAAAAAAAATCGTACGAAATTATTTTTTTACTTTTTAGTGCATTTTTTTAAGTCGTTTTTTGTTTTGTTATTTTTTTATTATTATTTTTAGTGATGAGCGTGCGTTAAGAAGTTTTACTTAAAAAAAAGAATCATCGAAATCTGTTGGCGTAATATTGAGTTCATTTGTCGCGCACATACTTATTGCAAATTTAAGACATATATGGTTTTCTCATGGATCCCATTGTCAGAACTGGACCAAATTAAAATAAGATCACAAGGGAAGCACCAGATTTCTAATAAAAAAGAATCATCAATATCGGTTCACCCAAACGAAAGTTCTGAGATAACAAACATAAAAAAAAAAATTAAAAAAATACCGTCGAATTGATAACCTCCTCTTTTTCGAAGTTGTTTAAAAAGACTCTTCACAATGCATCCCCAAAGATATCATAGGCTCTGAGGGATTTTTTTTCCTCCTGTGTGGAGCTAACGTAAAAAATGGTTGGGGGTTGACCATATAATTTTTTATCGAGGTACCTACTTATTCGTTTTGGAACACACTGGATGATGGATATTTTTGTCAACAATGAGCATACTGCCCAGACTAACTAACTAACTAACTAACCATCACGCCGTTTCCCCGCAGGGGTAGGCAGAGAGGACGGACCGCCACACAACTCGATCTTGGCACACACTCTTTGCCTCGTTCACATTCATACATCGTCTCATACATGCTCTTCTATTATTCCGACTCTTCACATGGCCCGACTCAAGTATCTGATTCACTTGGTTGTGCCATGTCTTCCTCGGGCGTCCCCGACTTCTTCTACCATTCACATTTGCATCATATATTCTCCTTACACTCCTTTCCTCGTTCATTCGCTCTACATGCCCAGCTGTAATAATTATTAATTAGTAATGTTTAAATAACTGTACTCAGTGCTTCTTTTGTAGGTTTATTATTATATTTCTTTTAAGTTTCTTTGTATGTTTCTCTTTTTTTTTTTAATTATTTTATTGTAAAACTGCATATCTCGATACAGGAATGCCCTAGTGAGATGTGCAGCTTATGTTTTCATGAATTTCTTATTTTTTTTCAATAAATAAATAAATAAAAAAAATATATTTTTTCCTCAGTGAGAATGATAAGAACCGGCGTCCCTAGATTGGACACCGTGTTCTATTCTCTCACCAGCTCTCTTCAACATCCAAGACCATCGTACAAAAATAGGAAATTTTGCAGACGATACTGACGTCACGTCAACCTCGATAAGCGTAAATAAAGCTACCTATCATGTCCAAACTAGAAATCTTCTTCAAACAATGGCGAATAGTACAAATCCCAAATTCTCAAAATTTTATTTATATTGCTTTTGAAGGTTAAAAGACTTTTATTAATGAAAAATAACAACAATGTTGCTGCGGCGAAAATTAATCTCGCATCATTCATAAACACCCCCCACACGGACACTTCGGAGCGCGCAACTTCTGGCAACTCCGCAGAAAAGTAAATACCGAAAGAAAGATAAAGATTCACAGCATAGTTCACTGTGAGACTTTCTGCACGGTGGCCTGAAGTGGTGCGCTCCAAAGGGTCCCTATGGGGGTTCTTATGGCAAAGATAGACAACAAATGTACAATAATTTCACTGATTTCGAATTAATATTATTACCATATTTTAAAACATTTTTTCTAAACTCAGGATAAGAACGGAAAACTAAAAATCACATTCACCAAAAATACAAAAACCATTAAAGTGCCATGACTGATTCAAGCTGTTTTCTCCTGCCCAGATAAAATAATATCAAGCCATCTAAAAGAGATTCTCTGTTTTTAAAGAACCTATCCGAAAATTAAATACTGCTTTTGAAAGCAGAAAGCAGACTCTTCCAGATTTACAGAGACAGGACGGATCACCAAACAACGCGGTCTTAGTCCACACTTTTACCTCATTCACACTCATACATCGTTTCCTACATATATGGCCCGACTCAAATATCTTATTAACTTGATCGTGCCATCACGGGCATTCCTGACTACTTCTATATACCATTCACTACATATTCTCCTTACACTCCTTTCTTCATTCATTCTCTCTACATGCCCAAACTATCTGAGAATCCCTTTCTTAATCTCGCTCATTACGCTTACATTAGCTTTGCATTCACTCCACATTCACTCCATTCATTATTTGCATTCACTCTACATTCCTCACACGATCATACATGGTTTTACTACATATTCACCCCAGCATCTCATTTCTACAGCATTCAGTCTTCTTTTATCCTTATTCTGCCAGTTGCATGCCTCACTGTCATACATCAGGGTAGGTACCAGAATTCCACCATGAACTGCTAGTTTTGCTTCTGTAGACAGTTTTTTTTTGTTTTTGCCAACGGCATTCATTCCTCCATTAATAGAGTTACCTGCTTTACCCTTCTTTCAATATCTCTTACGTTTAGGTAGGCCAACACTTTTAAAGTCTACCAAATTTAGTTACTTTTATTAGGAAGAGGGTGAAGCAGAGAAATCAGTTTATTGATTCAAATAATCGTAAACTTCCAGCGAATATCAAAACGGGGAAACGGCTTCACGCAAGCTTCTCTTAATTCAATAACAAAACAGTTAAAATAATGATTTGAACTGTAACGTGTCCAACGAGAGTGATCCAAGTCACGATATCAAGGATTATGGCCATGTTAGGAAACGTTGTACAGACCCATTAAAAAAATCTTACAAATAACGGAACATTAAAACCGCAGAAAAATCCAGAAACACGACGAGAACAATCATGCGACCATTTATCTAAATTTTTAACGTTATATTATGAAATTTAAAATGTAAAGTCAAGTACGTCTAGTTGATAATCTGCCCGCTGATGGAATATACGGAGGGCGTCTATTTTATAATTATCTTAATTATGCATTGTATAAAATGTTAAACGTATAATTATGCCTCATTATGGTTCTCAAGCACACATGTTCGAATTTTTGTTTACACTGTTAACAGTCATCTGAAAAAACTTGTAGTCGAAAAAATATTAACATACAATACGTACTAACATTTCAAATTTTCCTTCGTTGTGCGGTTCCCTTAACACTTTTGTTTCCGTCTTGTAAAATTATAATACCAAGTACAGGTTTTTTTTGTTGAAAACATCTATGGTTGTGATTTGAAACTCGATGAAACGAAAACAAGAGACAATAAAAAGAGACAAACCTGGGAGAGAATGAGAAAGCAATAAAATATTTATTTAATTCACGGGTACTCAGTTCCAATATAATACGATTATTCCACAGTGTATAAAACGCACGACGAATATCGGCGGCCAAACATTTAGGGATCAAAGATCGAACCCTACGAAATCCAAAAAAATATGTGTATACGTTTTTATAAAATCAATGTCCAATCTTCAAACCACTCCAAAATGAACAGTCAAAGAAAACAAGCCTTGTCGATGCAATGGGTCCCCGACCCGAATAGGACAAGGGGAAGAAGATGTATGTATGTATGTAAAGAAAACACAAAAGAAAGCGACATCTAGCGACTCCGAAGAAGAAAATACAAATACTAATAAGTTGACCATGTGTAGGAAAAAATCATCTTTGCATTAATTCTTCTTCTTTCGTATGGTGATTCTCCTGATTTTTTAAATTTTAAAATATGTGTGATTTCTTGGGTTATAAAACCGTGTTGCGTTTCCTTCTTCTTCAGCCATCCTTCTTTCGGAGAGCGTTATATAAAATAAAGTCATAGTCCATCAAATCAATCGTCCGTCAAATAAAATTAAAGTGGTTTTCGGCGTTTAGTTTTGGTTTGCCGTTGAGTACCCGATACCAAGAACTACTAAACTTAGCCCAGTCGTCCCTATTTATTAATATTCATAGGGTTTTTAGTTTTTACTTATTGTGCTGGATGAGTTTTGATCTCAGGACATCAGGAACAAATCATAAGTTTTAGCCAGTTTCAAGTAAGTGTTCGCCAATTGCGGATTTGTCCGGAATGTTCTGGGATTCTTTTGGAGATTTCCTGTTCTTTTTGGCCTGCGAACATATTATCACTTCCAAGCAATTAAGTTCAAAAACTCCATCCGAGGAAATTTGGTTTTTGCAGGTCTCAGAAGATCTTGGATTTTAGTCGACATTCTGAAGACTGTCAAGCTTTATTTCTTCAGCATCCTAGCAACTCTGTAAACACATCGTAAAAAAAATAATTCTACCTTTGTTTGTCGTATATTTGGCTTGTAAAACTTGCTTAATCTGTCTTGTTTAATCGCTTCGCACTAATTCAATATTTAGCATTATAAGCTCCGATCCAAATTCGGTTCTCCACATATTCTGGTCGCTCGGGTCATCAACGTTCTCATATTGATTAGTCCTCTTTTCTGTGCTGGATGGTGATGCAATTCAGCATGTAGATAACGATTGGTACTGGTTGGTTTTCTGTAAACTTTCAGGCTACCATCTTCTTTTTCTACCACTTCTAGAAGTCTAGAAATTGCAAGTTATTAAATTGGTTTTCCAGCTCCATTGTTGAGTCTATTATGATAAGGGAATTTGTGAAGAGGGTATGGCTACCGCCGTATTACCATTTAGTGGATGACCAACACGCCCCAAGTGATTCGCTACGTTTGGTGACTTAGCAAAGGTTCCGGTTTGATGGGGTGAGGTTTTTCTAGATCTTATTAGCGGCTGGTGCGTTTGCCCATATAAAGGTTGATGTGAGCGGTTGATTTTGATCTCTCCAGACGACATCGACTTGAGAGATTTTTTTTCTTCCTGTGTAGAGCTAATGTAAAAAACAAACCCAGAGGCAGAAAATACTAACTTCTTTTGAAATTGAGAATTTCCTATTACAGGATTTTTTTAAGTGAAAATTTATTTAGCACCGTTGTGATTTGAAAGCGACACTAAAAAGAAACAATCAAATACATCTATAGAATATAGCCTAATGAGATAGACGAGACAAGATAATCGGTCTACCCTTATCTACCCGAAGATTTCATTTCTACCGAGCTGCGCACTTCGATTTTTTTAAGTAAAACTTCTTTACGCACGCTTGACTTGGGGAGTAAGCTGGTGAATACGTGTCAAAAGCGTTACGAAAAGTGTGATCGGGCGAGGCGAACGGAAGTTGAAGGGGATATATAAGTTAGTGAAGATAAAAGGAGAGAGTGTTACGTTTCGTATATAATTGTATGGGCAAGAGAGAGAGGTGCGAGCACATAATTTCTTTCTCTCTTTCTCGCATATCCAGTTACGTTTCGTATTACCAAGACTCAGTGCAGGCCTATTATCTGTATCACACTGTAGGAGCAAAAGAGAGCAGTGCGCGCGCACATTTTCTTTCTCTCTTCTTTTATAAGTTAGTGAAGTTTTACTTCAGTCGTGTGGTCAATTTAATTGCACACCAAAGTTGTAAGTTGTAATAATTATTAACAACAGGCATCACCATCAATTAAAACCCCCAACAAGACTTGCGTTACCGGTTAACAATGTGTTAAAAAATTATCATACTACCCAAGAACGTAAAATTTAGGCTAACGGATGAAAAAATTGAAGACATGCAACCGTTTAATTATACAGTTATTGCAGGGACTTTAATTGTAGCACACGGCGATTGTGGAGCTAGTATGTTCCTGTCGGTAACTGGATAGCAATCAAACTCCGAACCTTATTTTATCGGCTGTGAAAATTTTGCCAAGTGTTAACCACGGTAACATGTACTCTTCGTAGGTAGAATTATTTACAGTGCTTGCTTCAGTTGTAGTCGAGGTGGCACGCTATGCATTTGCTCGATTGCGTAAATTACTCAAATTGTTTAAATATTCCAATAATGTTTTACTAGCATTCCTTTCGAATATGAGCTCCTGGTGTATTGTTTTTTTAGCTTCAAGTTGTTTGTGGTTATGCGGGTGTAAATATTTGATTTTAATAAGTGAAGGCGTTCAATGTGCGTTCTTCGGTATAAGTTACATACGATGGATTTGACACAGTTAGTACCGGATGAACCCGTAAGTTGAAACATATTTTTTTATTATTCCTTCCTTCGAAAACGAATAAACTTTGAAGTCATTTAAGATCATTAAATATGGCGTAACGACGTATTCTGGTAACGTACATGTCTAAAATCCAGAAAAACTACAAGCTAGTCAAACAATTAAAAACATCTTATGGCTAAAAATTGCATACACCGGTTCATTGTTCGATACTAAATATATGTACAATATTTTGACTAATGAACGCGATGCTGCCTAAAAATGAATTAATACAGGACCATACTTACCTGGGAGGTCGCTTGAAATTAACACTGTTTATTGTCTATTTAAAGAAATTTAGATAGAGCTCGCACAGAGAGGACATAATTGTGAACACATGTTATTTAATCCTGAAAAATATTTTAATATTAATATGTAGGTAATATATTCTTGAGTGTATTTTGGAAAGTAAAAGCAATATTTACCTAATGGTGGGCGGTGCAGTAGTACAAGGATTTGATCTTCCTAGAGACAGAATGATGTGCAAGGATTCGAGTAATTTTAATTCAGTAAGAAAAGTGTTATTAAGACATATCATAGGCAATACAAATATGATACTCTCAGATAGGTATATTTAAATTAAGTTAAGGGTACGAGAGCCCGAAAAGGTAGGTTTTTAGTTAGGACCTAAACTCTGTTGGGCTTGTTATGCATCTTCCAGTCGAGAATTATTTATTGCAGCCTAAATCTCTACATATTATAAATTAAAGTCCTCCGCCGCGTCTGTCTGTCTGTTCGCGATAAACTCAAAAACCACTTAACGGATTTTCATGCAGTTTTCACAAATAGATAGAATGATTCGTGAGGAAAGTTTAGGTATTAATTTGGCATGGTGTTGTGTAAATTTGTTGAAATGTATAATTAGAAGAGAATTTCTGTGTATGTTGGCAAGCGGGCAGCGTGGATTTGATTTGTATGCAAATTAACATATGGCGGTGTGAGTTGGAACAATCAAGTAGATGGCGTTGTGTTTCGTTAGACACAGCATCGCGTGGCCGGGTCAGCTATTACTATTTAATTATGAATTTGTCTACATATGAAAAGGCTTCAGATTGTAAAACAGATGTTTGCAGAACAATATACAATAAAGATATTCATGAAAATAATACCTTCTTACAATTTTATTATTATTATTTTTTTTACATTAACTCCACACAGGAGTCATCTTTGAGGATGCTGTATGGAGGGTCTTTTTGAGGAAAGGAAGGAGTGAACATGGGTCTTGAAGAGACCCATGTTGTAGGAGGGAGGAAACACAAAGGCTGGTAAATCGTTCCACTTCCGCTTATTATGCTTCCAACTAGATGTAGAATATGTAGATTAAACATAGATGAAGCAAATAAATAGTTAAAATTTAGATTTATAAGAAAAACTGACCAATTTATTTTATTTTATTTGGGAGATCAACAGTTTACATTAATAGTATCTAAGTTACAATTTGGGAGGCAGGTATTAGTACCAACGTCCCGGGAACCACTTATTGAAAACTTACACCTCTGCCATAGGTCACCCCGAGTGGTTCGCTACGTTTGGTGACTTAGAAGGGATGCCCCGGTTCATAGGGTGAGATTTGTCTTGATCTTGGCGGCGTATGCGCTTGCCCACCAACTGCGGGCAGGCCGGTTCGGGAGAGACTGGTTGAGAGAAATCTTTTTAACTTTCCAGCAGGACTATCTCGGAACATTCATACATTCGTCCCACAGATTCGTCCCCACCCCTCATACCTTACTTATTCTCCTTCTTTTCCCAAAAAAATCCATCTACACAGCATCCCCAAAGACAATATAGACCCTCAGGCGAATTATTTTCCTCAGATTCTCCTGTGTGGAAGTAAAGAAAAAAAGGTACCATTTACAGGTTTCCACATGGTTATAGTTATTAATATAAGTACATAAGTTAGGTGATTTGAAAGATGATAATGAAAGATTACATAACAAGTTCTTTAAGTGGTAAAGAGGGAGCGGATAACGCTGCCCCTCTTTCTTACACACTAAATGTCAACAGACAAAATGAGACAAACGGTGAACGTATGTCTGCACCCCTCCAAAGGAAAAATACAATAATTATAATAAATCTCCCTCAAACGTATAAAAAAAATAAAACGCAATTCCCGTAAATAAGTGAAAATGTAAGAAAATCACAAAAAATATAAATCCGTTTACAACTCCATCTCTGATACTTACAAAAACAAAACACGGACAGTTGCGCATGGATAATTGCTTCGTTGTCTAATTTTTAATAATAAAAAAACTGAATTTAATTTATCTAATAGGTTAAAAACAACAGTTAATGATTCTGAGGCGGTACGCAGTTCTCCGGGTCAGCTAGTATACTAATAAAAAATGCATAACAAATAAAATGAAATTCATGGGTGGTAGGATTCGATGAGTATCTATAGTTGTTGTAAAATATCGAGAGGTCGATAATATGTGAGTTTAAAGAGTGTGGTTCAGAGCTAAACATGTCAAATGGTGTATAGTGTGTAGATATTGAAAGTGTGTAGCTCACGATAAAAGAAAGAGTGTTGCAATTTGTAATTGAAAAAGGCACCAAAGTTACAAATCCGCGTAAGAGGTCAAAAGGGAAAACATATTGTGGCTGGGTTACAAGGACATTTTTGTTAATAATTAGATGGAGCCTGAGAAGTCATATTTGTACAGCGCCCTTGGGGTGATTTTTAGCTAAAAGGCGCTACAAAAATTATCCTTTTTTTTTTAACTCTTCCTGATTTATTTATTGCTTCTTCATATTTTAAATATATTTTTAGCATGTGATTATTAACCTCACTAGGGTTCGCCTGTATCTTATAGATATTCTTAGAATATAATAAATTATGTTATTTTTTAACTTAAGATGAAGCCATACTAAATAATGCAAAATCATACAAAATCGTATGTTTGAGTTTTGAAAATTTGACCGCTTAGAAGTATTATAGATGCTTCAATTAAATACTGCGTGTAGGACACACCTTGGCCCTTAAAAATATCGGTCATTTTTTTAATAAGTCTTTTAATAAGCTTAGAAAAAAATGAAGTATTAGGTCGATAAAAAACATTTTTAACTGAAAACTCTCCTACTTATAAACACTTTTCGGATATGGTTTTATTGCATAATGTGGCAAATACAGTTTCTTATATAATTATCGCGAAAAAAATTATATTTACGCCCGAACCTTACAAAATAAAATATAATATGCATTTTCGCGTTGGTATTTTTGACATCACGGCGACAATACGGCAGTCGACGAATTTGTTATATCAAAGTGAACCTTATACCGTCCACCGAAGAACGACTGGCAGCCGCCCCGATTTTCTGTCATTACTCCTCCGAACGGAGCGGAGAGAAGACGTGTTATGCTCCGCGCCGCTTATTTTCGTGAAATCAATTTAAAAATTCCGTTTTATTACAATAAACAATGCATAAAAAAGGAATTAATGTTTTTTACAGGCCTTTACGAAATCAACATAAAAAAAATCTCAAATATCTTTTCCAACCTTTCCAAAAGCTTTTTCTCAAGTATTTTTAAACTCCTCCCATAAAAGGGCGTGAATTCCGATTTCGATTTTTTCCTGTACTAGTGGATCGCCTTAAACTCAAATTGTTATATTCGTACACATTAGATCTTTTGGTATAGCTGCGCGCCAGCAAATCGAAGGTCCCGGGTTCGAGTCCTAGATGTGACCTTATATTTTTTCTGATTTTCCTGTTTCAGATTTTTTTTGAGTTTCGCTAATATTGTCTTCATTAAATAAAATATTATTATATATCATGATATAGAACTTGTAAAACAAATGTTTAACAAATTAGGAAATATCTGGGAAATTTTATTGTGACTGATGATACCTAAAATCTTTTCAATTTGGGAGATGGGAATATGTACCGCCGCTCCGGAAACCTTTATTGGATAACCAACACCTCTGTCATAGGTCACCCTAAGTGAATCGCTACGTGATTTAGCAGGGGTGCCCGGGTTCATAGGGATAAGGTTTGTCTAGGTATTGGAAGAGGATGTCCAGGACACACTGTACCCCAGATTCCTACCCACCCCTTAAACCTTTTTCCTTCCCAGAACTCTCCTCTCCTTTCTTTCCTCAAAAATACCATCCACACAGCATCACCAAAGGTGACATAGGCCCTTAGGGAAATTATTTTCCTCAGGGCCTCCTGTGTAGAGCTCATGTAAAAAATTACAATTTTGTACCTATTTTGAACAATAAAACCTATTCTTATATAGGTAAGTTGTATAAATGTTTTAGAAAAAATTGGAGCTATTTTTTTTTAAGACAAACATTCCCGGGTTACGAATGACCCTACAATATTTGAAAATCGTCTACTACCCCCATAGTAAGCCGAAATGTTGCTTGAGTTGTGATGAAGGACTTAGCCAGCCAAGGAATCGAACACTGAACGCCTGAGTGGGACCCAAACGCGATGCCCACTCAACCACTGACCGGTCGAACCTAATATTAATATAAAAATAGGAACATGTTTTTTTCTGTTGTTTTTATAACTTTTTTAAATATTAAATAATAATATTGTTGCACGAAGAGTAGAAATAAAAATTAAAATGGAGTTCTACAAATTAAACTTGATAACAATAAATAGTTACCTACCTACATGTTTTATCTGGATAATGTTTAGAACTCCATTCGTTTCCGTAAAACAATGTCCATTATATGCATAGGTGAAGTTTAGACGTTTCCACAAGACTAACTTTTTTTAACAACTTCTTCTATTAAGTTTTTGCTGTTAATTCTTCTAACATATTTTTTGCGAGAGAAGGCGTACCTTCCTTGTATCTAACGCAATGCAAAGGGTTACTTTTGTCTTGAGAAAAAAAAAATCCGCAAGAAAATAGAAAATCTCTTTTGCGACCCTTAAAATACAATTGTTTTTGCCACACTTGGAATAAAACATCGTAGTGGTGAAATTATCTCCACCGACATAGAACCGTAGAATTAATCTCTGAAAAAACTATTCCGAAAGTTCCTTCTTCAAAGTTTCAAATTTAAATGTTTCATTTTCCAATCAGTGGCGCTCTCTGTTTGAATCACACGGAACTAAATCCAAGTGTGACCTGCATTAGCGGTACCTCCACTCAAGCGAGCTGACGATAAATTTAACTGAACCTGCGAAAGGTAAGTTCAAGCGCTGCTTGCTGGTCGACGATCCTTGCAAGAGGTTGGGCTTTTTGAATCGGAGTCGATCCGCGTTAATTAATCTCACCAAAATGGCTGAGTTTTAAATACCTTTTTAATAAGAGCCTCACGAAGTGTTGGCGTCCCGCTCGCGCGTGATAAAAATTTCCGTCGCTGAAAACAAACCACGGTGCATAAACCGCAGCAGTCAACTTCCAAAACCGTTTTTAAAGGGATTTATATTAGCTCTTACGAAGCGCGTCGGTGCAATTTTCAACGTCGATCGTTGCGGGCTTATTCAGCAATATAATATAATCAATTGTTGTTAATATTATGAAGCAATAAAAGAAATGTGTACATTCGGGGATTTTTACGGTTTATTGTTTACGAGTGGATCGCGGGTCGCAGCTGTCGCGAGTGGAAATGACGCTATTTGTCTCTTTCCGTCCTTGCAACGTTTATAAATCGTTTTGTAGGTACGCCCGGCTGGGATATAAAAATAAAAGCAACGTAACACCTCGTAAAAACGTGCGTTACGAGTCGCAGCACTCAGATGTCCTTGAATACAATCCGATCGGACTTTTTGTTAAGGTTTTCAGGCGGTTTGTTCTGTTTGTTGCGACTAGACTCAATCGCCGCGTCCCGCTCCGTCAACAAGCTTTAAATATCTGACAATATTTGAGGAAGCCAAGCAAAAAGCGATTTATACAAAATAAATTAAATTATTTAACACTAACCTACCAGATATGTATTGTATCTGCTTAAAACCAGGAGGAGTCTTAAAAATCAACGAATATTTATTTATAAGTATTAATCTAGAATTAATAAGCAGATATTGGCTAGTATGGGAAAATACATAACCAAAAGTCTACCCGGGGTGACCTCATCAAAAACAATGAATTGCACTGAAACAGTTTCTAAAAAGACAAAATTGAGGGCAATAAAATCTTATGAAAGAAATAATTTCAAATTGAAATAAATAGTTAGTTACTATGGATATTAAGTAATTAATAATAAGTTTTGAATTACTCGGTCCCTTTCTCCGCCGTGGAAGCGTTTTTTGTTTCAGTCTATCGTTATTTAAGAGAGCGTTTTTCACCGCGCACTATCTCTTTTTATTATGCCGTAGTCTCACCTAACGTAGCGCGCTGGCGCAGTGGACAACTCGCGTGGCTAATAAACTAACTTTCTTGGTTCGTGCGTATTTTCAATAACTTTTGTAAATGTTCATTCTGATCCAAAAATTGATTAAATATTTATTATTTTCGTAGCAAAATCATTTAGTTTTTCTCATTGTGTTAATTTTTGTGTTATTCTTTGTTTTCATTATTTTAATTTAATTTAGTAGGTAGATGAGGTTCTACTTTACTTTTCTTTATTTTTAAAATAATGTTTTGTAATTTCAAACATTATGCAATAATGTGGGCCACACTGGGCGCTTTGCAAGTGCTGACGCCCCCATTACAAATCAATAGTTTTTTTACTTAGTATAATGAGCTGAATTAAATTAGACCAACTAGACAATAATACAATTCACGTTTTTATATACTTTTTAATGGTTATGTCAAACTTTATCCTTTCTATTCATACCTACATCATTCTTTGTAAATTCCTATAATTATAAACCGCGAATGACTCATCCTAACGAGACTAAAAACTTTGCTAAAACATTCAATTTAAATTTATTAATTGAAAGTTTTAGCACGTTTTATCATTTGAAATATAATTTCAAGTGAATATCATGTTTATCTAATGACTTCGCAACCCATCTGTTCTAATCTTCTCCGCGATTCATACATAATTTTTTTCTTCATTTTTTGCCTATTAAGTGGGTTACCCCAAGGTTCCCGCCTAGGACCAATTTTATTTCTTGTTGAATTTTGTTTAATTTTCGATAATTTTCAAATACATCTATTCGCCAACGGTCTTTAGATGTTCGATCGAATCGATAGAAAATTCTTCTAATTGTTACTCTGCAAATGAACTTAAATAAACTGTGTAAATGGTACCTAACTAGTAAATAAATTAGATCTAAATGTTGACAAATACAAAACGAACATTTTCCTCACATCAAAAACCTACTTAATATTCGATTGCTCGACAAACGATATCAATCATAAAATAATGTATGCGTAATCAACGACTTTGGCGCTATCTTTGACTCCAAATTATGGTTCTTGAATCATATTACAAATTACAACTATTATCAGTAAAGGATTAAAAATACTTGGATGTATTCTCAGAATCGCAAAAGACTTTTTTAACCTAAAAACTAACAACCATTTAAAATTTATGGCTAAAAATTACATTCACCGGTTCATCGATCACCGATACGAAACTATATGTACAATGATTTGACCAATGAACGCGATGCTGCTGTAAAAATGTACTCTACAGGCAGAAAATATATACAGGACCATTCTTACCTGGAAGGTCACTAGAGATTAACACTGTTTATTTAGATAAATTTATATACAGTTCGCACGCGGAAGACATTATTGCGGGAACTATAATATACAATATTAATGTTCTTCAGTGAGCGTATTTTGAAAACAAAAGCAAAATTTTATCATTGGCGGTACAATAGTGCAAGTATTTGATCAGAATATTTATCTTACTAAATTTGTTTCGTTCCTCAGTAAGAGAAAGATTGATGTCTTAGGATTCGAATAATGTTAATCCAACATGAAAAGTGGGAATAAGATATATCATAGACAAAACAAAATAGGTATTTTTTATTTAAGGGTATGAGAGCCCAAAAAGGTAGATTTTTAAATTGTAAATTAAGTTTCGGAGGGAGTTTATTCCAAGCCTTAGGCCCAGACACTCCGAAAGGGCGATCTTCAAACCTAGTATTTGGCTTGCGTTTAGGTTCCATTAGTCTGCCTATAGTTGATGATGTTGCTGATCTAAGGGTTGACTGCCTCGGACCAGTATTTTCCGAGACACATAGCATAGAGATGTACGATGGGGCCATTTCATTGATTGATTTAAACACCATTCAGTATAATTTGTACTGGATTCATTCAGGGCACTTGAGCCAGTGAAGGTTTCGAAGGTGTTCTGAAATGTGTAAGTATTTAGAGACTACGGTTTTATAACAAAATGACAGCCCATGTCAAACATTTACTTAGCAACACGCTTTGGCAATAAACGTATAATAAATAATTGCATAACGCCACAGCTTATCCATAACGCTAGAACTTACCAATATATACAGCCTGTATTACTTGCAAATAATGTAGCTTTCGATTAGTGAAAGAATTTTTACATTCCATTTGATATTTATTGGGTGAAAGAGTAACAAACATCCATCCATCCATACAAACATTCGCATTTATAATATTAAGTAAGAGTAAGAAGTAAGATATAAACTAGGAATAGAGCTAAGACAATGGAATTTTTTTTTCATAACAAAGTTGGTATAGGGTCAAGACTACACTGCTTATTTGGCGAACATGAAATTACCTTTTTTCTTTCGTAAATACACGTAATTTATGTATTATCATGAAAAAATCAATTATTTCGATTATTTCGAAATTTTTACCGCCATTAGAGAAAGTGAGGTAGAAAACAATAAAAGTATTAAAAGGACAACCTAGGGCAGTATGTCGTCTCATACAGCATTCCGAATTCGTCTTAATTGCCAAATTCTTCAAAATACAGACGCTAACTTGTCGAAGAAATATATTTAAAATTACACATAACTTAATCGATAGTCCTGATCTTCTTCAACGCCTATCATTCCACGTTCCTAATCGCAACAAGACAGTCGCTTACTTTTAATCTTCATCTTTGCAAGACTAACTACAAACATAACTCATTTATCTACAGATCCACACATTCATTCAACTTGAATTATTACTACATTGACATTTTTAACTCGACGTTACATGACATAAAACAAAATCTCACTAAGCAACATGACTCAAACTATGAAGTTCAATCTACCCCTCCCCCTATATATTCGCGTCCTTAGCCTTTTAATCCTTATCCTATATTTCTCCTCCCCCCCTCACATAATGTAACTAAAAATGAACTAATTAAGTAGACACCTTTATAATGTCACACATTAATTTACTATTATTATCTGTGGAAAGTTTATAATTGGCATAATTAACAATTTTATAATTGTATTATTGTGTAATTTATGATTTGCTGTCAAATTTCCCCAATATAAATAAAATAAAATAATCTAAGTGAGTAAGACTAATGTCTATCTTCATCATACAAGAATAACTTTCAAATTAAGAATTTACTAGAAACGTAAGAATGTTTCTTACTTGCCACAATCTGTCTTGAGTTTGTGAGACAATGGCATATTGCACTGAAACAGTTGTATAACGTCATTGTTTATAAATATTTTAAATGTATAGGCAATATTGTGTTTTAATTTTTGTTATAAATTGCTCATGTTATAAACTGCACATGCTCTCATTAAAGGAATTCCTAATGCGACAAGCACAGTACTCACATTCAAACAAATTAAAAAATTAAGAGTGTGCAATTCACATTCACCGTTAGAAGTGAAACTTTCAAAAACTAAAGTAGACAAGAGTGGAGAGGCTACAAAGCACCGCACAAAGAGGAGACCAAATATTCTATTGCATTCTCTCGCAGGTTAAATCCTATAGACAGATGTGTTTAATTTTATTGAGTGTCGCTTTTTCGTTACAAAGAGTTTCAAATCACAACGGTGCTAAAGAAATTTTCACTTAAAAAAATCGCTCTCCCTACTAGACGTAATTAGAACTTATGGAAAAAATAAAATATTTTATTATTTTTTTGTTAATTAATTAATTAAACAAAGAAAGTGGCAAAAACGAGGCGTGAAGATACCCGGCATCGCGCGCCTCGATGTGTGTGTGTCGTTTAGTCGGGCGTGGAGGTGTGTGAGGGGAACAACACGGCCACCATACGATTGGTGCACTGTACTTGAACATTTTTCCATATTGTCATACGGTTGTCTCTGTCTAAAATTTTATCTACACCCCGTCGAATGGAACGACCAGCCAGGTGGCAATTTGTAGAAAACTAAAATTGGGAATGGATTAGTGGAAACTTCGGTCTTTTGGTGAGTTGGTTGGTTTTTTTTTTCAATTCAAGGTGTGAATCTATGGTGTGAATGGTTTGTTTAGGAGCTATTAGAAGTTATCCTTTTGATCAAAAATACCACTTTCCTTTAATTATAGTTAAATAACCTAGGGTTTACTCCCTGCTTATTTATTTCATATTAGGTTAAGTGGATAAGAACTTACCTCAATATTTTGTTTTTTTTTTCACAGGTAAAGATAAAATTAATGTATTTCGATACTTTCGAAATTGCGATTTTCTTTTGATTGCTTTTTTGTTCAAGAAGAATAGATTTTCACTTTGCTTATAGATTTCTTAAGTCATTTAGGCGGTCAAAATAGAAGTTTATTTTGAAGAGAAAACTTCTTTAGCACCGTTGTGCGAAAACCAAAAATAGCGACACTAAAAAGAGACAAACACTTTCATCTATTCAATCTATTGGATTTAGCTTGCGAGAGAATGAGTTAGTATAATCGGTCTCCTCTTTGTGCGATGCTTTGTAGCCTATTGGTATACATTTTGTGCGGTGCTTCGTGGTCTCCCCATTCTTGTCTACTTTAGTTTTCTGAAAATTCTACGTGGGAATTGCACACTCTGATTTTTTTAAATTCACAATATAGGTGGGTATAATTAGTTATTTAGTCAATGCACGGATAAGTGGCTGAGTTTGCATCGCGTTTGGGTCAAACACAGGCGTCGCTTGTTCGATTCCTCGGCTGGCTAAGTTCTCCATCAATACACAAGCAACATTTTCCGCTTACTGTGGTTGTAGTTGGAGATTTTAGAATATTTTGAGGTTATTCGTAACACAGGAATGTTTGTCTTTCTTAAAAAAAAGAAGTTTTTTATTGTTATCTATAATTTATTTTGCATTAAATCGGTACCTATACCTACATAGTAGTAAAATATTGGTTTTACTTACATGGAAGCATCTGAGTTCTGACATTTTGTTAAATATAAGGTACAATATAAATCTTAAGTTGTAAGTTAGGGAAATTTTTTTTAATAACAGTCCCATTTGCGAAATTTAGACAAGGTAATTTCGAACATGCGAACAACATTCTTGTATTGGCAATAAAATTGACTTTTTTCAAATGCTGCCGAAAAAATAACTAATTATTTCTAGCTTCTCTTAATACAGTACCAAATAACATACCTACATGATTATGAACTACGATTATATTATATTAAGTTAATTTTACCTAATAGGTATCAATTTGTGGGGCGTTAATGGGTACCCCCGCCCCGGGAACCTTTATTGGATAACCAACACCTCTGTCTTAGGTCGCCCACAGTGCTACGTTTGGTGACTTAGCGGAGATAGCCTGGTTCGTAGGGTGGAATTTGTACGGTTCTTGACGACGGATACATCTATCTACCTGCTGCGTGGCGTGAGAGTGACCGGTTGAAAGAAACCTTTTGATCTCTTCGACTGGAATCTTTCACCGCAATTGGAGGGATGGATTCATACGTGGACATAGACACACACGTCCCCAGATTCCTACCCAGCTCTCGTACCTTTTTCTTCCCAGAATTTCCTCTCCTTTCTTTCAGTTTTAGGTATATATTATATCTACGCATCAATTTAACCCTTGAGTTGATTTTCTCGGGAAAACTTTTTCATATATTTTTTAAATTAAAATATAATAAGTTTCCAACTACTTAAATTAAT
The DNA here is from genome assembly GCA_917563855.2 of Limnephilus lunatus. Classification (NCBI taxonomy): domain Eukaryota; kingdom Metazoa; phylum Arthropoda; class Insecta; order Trichoptera; family Limnephilidae; genus Limnephilus; species Limnephilus lunatus. The sequence goes on from OU830604.1 coordinate 3,285,191, forward strand.
ATACCCTATAATAATATCTCAACCGAGTGCCTACCTATGAGGTACCTAAAATATTTTAATATAATTATTATTCAAATAATTAGAATACCTTTTCCATTTTTAAACGACTTCCAAAAATGAGGAGGTTCTCAATTCGACAATTATTTTTTATTTTTATGTTTGTTACCTTAGAACTTTCGATTAGGTGAACCGATATTGATGATTCTTCTTTTATTAGAAAGCTGGTGCTTCCCGTGTGGTCACATTTTAATTTGGTCCAGTTTTGACAATGGGATCTATGAGAAAAACATATATGTCTTAAATTTGCAATAAGTATGTGCGCGACAAATGGACGAATAACTCAATATTACGCCAACAGATTTCGATGAATTTTTTTTTTTTTTTTTTTTTTTTTTTTTATTTTATACATTTTACAAATACAAGACAAAAAGTCCCGATAAACTACTTTTTAGCAGTTTATATGTCATTGTAAGCTAATACAAATTAATTCTTTCCGTAAGCCAAGTCTTCAGTAAATTCATCAATTGTTTGTTTTGGGCACAGTTTTTAATTTCAGCAGGTAACATATTTAAACAACTGGGAATCATGTAATTTAACGTTCTTTGTCCATATTTATTTGTATGCTTAGGTACAATTAACCCTTCATTAAAGTTAAAACGAGTATTATGGTTGTGTTCCAGCCTGTTAATATATAAAGGATTATTTATGTGCTGAAATATAATTTTGTACCACAGAATTATTTTAAAAGTAAAACTTCTTTTAGTAAAACTTCTTTACGCACGCTCATCACTAAAAATAAAAAAATAAACAAAAATTTTAACAAAAGAAAAAACGACTTAAAAAAAATGCACTAAAAAGTAAAAAAATAATTACGTACGATTGTTATTTTTGGAGTAGGTGTCAGCCAAGATCTCCACATCTCACCTATAACTACCTATGTACCTATGTAGTTACCTTGGCTGACACCGACTCCAAAAATAACAATCGTACGAAATAATTTTTTTACTTCTTAATGCATTTTTTTAAGTCGTTTTTTGTTTTGTTAAAATTTTTGTTTATTCAATATAAATTCAACCAAATAGTTATGTAATTATGTTTTCCAATATTCCTTCATTGCTTTTCTACTTTGCCAAAAGCTCACCATAGAAAACATCTCCCATTTCATATCGTGAGGTAATACCTATCTAAGACGCGCATCTCCAAGAAATGATTCACAGATGGCGTTGCTTTTCGGAAAATAGTTAACTCGGTCAAATCGATTTATAAAAATAATTTCTTTTTCTACTCGTACCTACGATATACTTACCTACACTTATTTATGTTTAAATGAGAATTTTTTTATAAGTAGGTAGGTTCCTACTTAGGAACATTTGTGTGAGCTGGGCGTACATTACGATACAGCTACTGAATAGAATATAACTACGAGTATCTAAGGGATTGCTTAACTGAGTTCTACGTTTGTAGAAAAGCCCGGGGGTGGAATGCGATTCGCGCCGATTTGCCGAGTTCAAATCCCACAGCTGTTATCGACTTCCTCCCTTTTCGGCGTAGGTACATACCTACCTACTTGCCAATGTTGGCAATGTTGTTGTAGGAGAACTTAGATATCTGCCTACACTTGTTGGCAAAATATAAATCGGCTTGCAATCGGTCTGATCGAGTTCGAAACTCTCAGAAAAAATGTCTGTTCTGTTATTGGTCTAAATACTTATACCTTTATTACTTTAAACTTAGTTAATATTATATTCGCTGGATCAAGCGATGTAACTAACAAAAAAGCTGTAGGTAGGAACAGCGAAAAAAATGACAAAATTTTAACTTTCAATATCATGTTTCCTACCAGGTATTTAAAAAAATATTGGTTTTAATATTTTTTTAATGTGAATACCTCACAAGAGTCGCAGCTGCTCCACTCTGGAGCCCGTGAGATTATGGCATCCCCTATTGGGATATGTTGTGAGCTCGTGAGCTTGAACGTAAGAACGAGGAAGTATCAGGCCATTCAGATCCGGTCACTAAACACTGCTATAGCCATTTAAAGCAAAGTTTCAATTCTGAATGTTGGTCTTACACCATAGGGCGATACTGAGAGTATCTTACACCCTGGAACGTGTTGCAAATATACTATACATTATTTATAATTAATTAATTGTGAGATAACACAATTTAATCAAATAAAATTTATTCGACCTTCGGATTGTGTCAAGAGTCTTACTCCCCGACCACGGAGGCCGTCATTATTGTTAAATATCGGTTATAATGATAAATTTGATTTTTAATCGCCCTAAAAGTGGTTTTCAATTAAATCATAGATGTCCTATAAACTGTAGAATGAAATCCAATTTTGTTTGAATGACTTTTTAATAACTTTTAAATGTTATAACCGTCAATGTAGGTACCTAGTATGTCATTGAAGAAGAAGATATATCAATAAATATAAACGAAATATGAAACAGATCAAGACACGGGGAAAACCCTCGACATCTTATTATTTTTCTGTGTCTTGTTCTGTTTCATATTTCGTTTAGATTGCGTCTTCAGCATGCGCATTTGCACATTCTCAAAAACAAACACATCATCATAAAATTTGAAACAATACACCCATACATACACCGTTTATAATTTGATTTGATTTGACATATTTTATAATAACAAAATACTTATTTTGTATAAAAACCACGAGTTTTAAATAATTTATTTACCGACCGGTTTCGCTATAGATACTCAAGCATCATCAGAGTGCATTAATGGGCCATGAATTAATTTTACCCTGATGATGCTTGAGAAAAGCGAAACCGAAACAGTAAATAAATTAATTAAAACTAGTGGTTTTACACAAAATTAGTGTTTTATTTTGATGAAATATTATTTCTTATAAGCAAAATCATTCTTCATTGGAGATCCGACGCCACAACGCTGTTAACATAGATACATAGAACATAGAATATGTATGAAATATATGAAAACGAAAACAGTATCCGTATTTTTAATAAAACAAATTAACAAAAATATATATATATATATATGTATATTAAAAGAACAGTGTTCTTAATGTTAATTAAAATTATTAGGTACCTACTGTTATGCACCCAGATTATGTTTGTTAATGATATTTTAAATCGTAAATCATAAAATGTTCCTAAAAGTGTTTCATCATATTTAAATGCAACAAACGCTTGCGACGGGAAATAGATTTAAACGCACCTACCCTTCGGAAAAATAAGCCATAAGACTTGAATGAAGAAGGTACCTACTTTGGAAAAAAAAACCTATAATAAATCTCAATATTGGCAAACTTCAGCTGTGATAGGCACCCAGGTATGACAAACACATAAAACGCAATTTTTCAACTGAAATCCACCTAAATAAAATTCTAAATTACGTGCCCTTGATTTTCTCTCCGATATGAGTGAACAAACAAGAGTAGGTACCTAAATGCTGTTATTATTAAGGGCGGCAGAGTATGCAAGCGAACGTAAATACTAATTAGAGATTCTGGATATATTTTTAACGAAAGTTTGTAAAACCCCAACGCAAAAATGCACAATCAGATGTTCATGTCAGGAAAGCAAAATTTCACTTTTATTATAAGTAGTTTCGATATTATAGATAGATTCTCAAAAACGTTTAAACTTGAACTTATGAAAATTAATATGACCTAGTAAGCGGGTATGGACCTACTAATTTTATTATGCCTTATAGTCGAAAATATAACTATTGTTATTATATAAATAACGTGGGTAATTTTTTTAAGAGCACTTCTTTAAAACTTGGCTGGACCAATATGATGGAGTAGTTAAGGAACCATCACAGATTTCTTTTTTATAAAACTTTTAAACTGTATTTTACTTTTTACTGCACACTGAAAAATATTTATGAAGAGTTGGTAAGTAATGTGATGGGAAAAAAGGTTTTAACATCGTCCATAAAATTCAAATCCACCTTCAAACTTATTTACGTTAATAGTTATTGAATTCTGGAAAAATCGTAAGCATTCCTAACGTAAGAAAATATTATCCAACGCACCTAGGTACCTTCGACTTGCAAATAGACTGAAAATGAGAAAAAATAAATTCAGCGTTCACACCACGTATTTTTCAGGAAATTTTCCAGATTTCTGCGCACTCCATTGTAAGATTTGTCGGAATCTGATAATTGCTTTTAAATCTAGATGTAGATATCTCAAACAATACTAGTGCATCGATGTTCCAGCAAATGGAGATCCAGAATGGAAGGGAAATGGAAACTTGCTAATTGAAGAAGAGTTGTGTTGTTCGGAGCGACTGTCGGACGTCACACGTGCGCACTGCAGGGCGCGCAGCCACCGAGTGATGTTGATCGGGGGGTGGAGGGGGGCGGGGGGCGAGCCGCCGCGCCCCCATTGGTCCTTGGGCGGGGGGCGTGGCCGCCCCGAGAGGGGTGGGGAAAAAACGCCCCGGAGAGGGGAGCGAGGAGACAAAAAAAACATCATTTTTATATGCAAGACCGTGATCAATCGCAGCGCGCGGGGGGATTTTTTATCCTTTTCCACGCGCGGGGGGGGCGGGAAACGCCCCTCCCCGCGCCCCGAGTGCGGCGTCGCACTTTTTTTCTGTTTCTTCGTCTGTTTTACAAACGCGCGCCGACAACGCCGCCGATAGGTTTGCCTCTACTCAATTTGTCACCGCGCTACCGGCCGGCCGCTCCCGCCTAGCTCCACAGTGCAACCAACATTCGCGGTGTTTTACATTTTTGTTGTGAATCTACTTTTTGTAAAAAAAAAAACTTTTTTCGCACAAAACTATTTTTTTTTTTTTTTAATAATGTTTGTGGTTGTTCCTCCGCGCGAGTGAAGAGTGTGGGTATATGTCCGATCTCCCCGCGCCTCAGCGTTTTTTCTCGCTCTACCCCCTCCACTCGGCCGCGCTGCCCCCACCCGTCGATCGCAAAAATACACACACACACATACACAGGTCAGCCGTGTGAGGGACCGCAGCTCAGAGGTGCCAATTACCGTCACCTGGTCGCAGCTACCGGGCTACCCGCGCGCATCCGTCAGTCACCTCCCGCAGATAAACAGCGAGCACCAACAGCAAGCAGGCTAAGATACAGAGACCAGCAGGAATAGCTGATACTATCTGTTCTGCCGATAGTATCGATATTGATATCTCCAATAGAGCTATCAGCGGCATGCAGATCTCGCGTTCCTGTTGTGACAGCCAGCCGGGGCCTGGAATACTTTTCCTCAGTGACATGTGAACGCTGTCGGCGTAGAGTCGCGTACCGTTTCGTTGCACCGACAACTTTTCATATTCGGTTCATATTGTTTTGTGTGTGAACTTGCGAACTAATCCACAGTGCCCTTGTGTGATCGTTTGTGGCTTGTTTTGGTTGACTGTAATATCTACGATGTGTGAACAAACATAGAGTGACATTTGGTTGTCAGTTGATATAAACAGATCGTCCTAACAAACATTTCAGGATGACATCCCAATTTGCCTTCAGAGCATCTCCCCCCAACCAGGTAAGTCGTCATTTTAAAACAAAAACATCCAAAATAATTCCACTCAAACATTACACTTTAACAATATTCAAGATCTTGAAGTAAATAACAAAACACAACATATTATTTTTGTTATTTTTCTTATCAAATTGCATGAATACATCACACCCGTGCATTAATAATCTTTATTATTTTTACAGGGATATTGTGTAAATACATAGACAAAATTTGCCCATTTTAATATTATTGACTGCGTTTTAATTATGTGCAATAACTTACATTTCTTGATTGTATAAATCCTACATTTTATTGTTTCACCATATCTAACATTGTGCGACATAATCAAATGTTCGTAGCGTTAGAGCGAGTTAGCGAAAGCGAAATAATGACATTTGTGCAATTTAAATGCTATGTTTATTATTTAAAATATTTATTACCTATAATATTAAAAGGATTTTTTTTTTTATATGAACAAAACGTAGTTTATCTCTGCATCAATATATAATTTATAACATTATTTTCTATATATGTAGATATATATTTATATTAATTATAATGACTCCATATTTCACGTATTTATTTTCCATTACTGTCCATTACTCCATTACGTATATAATTAAACACAAAATCCATTACAAAAAATGTTTTATAGTTTAAAACAATACTTTATAGACACTACTCATGCCTACCTGCAAATATTACACTTATTAGGTATATGGCTGTATAATGTAGAAGAAAATCATATCCAAAACGTAATATTTATGATAATGTGTAGGCAATATAAGTGTAAACATATAAACATACAAGCTCAAAGGAAACATATTTTACACAAACATGAAAACATTGAAAATGGTTATATTAATTAATAATGATAGCATACACATACCATTTTCTACTTTAAATCATAACATTAACACAGTGTTGTTCGATTTACGTGATTAAAGGCAATTCAAAGTTACGCTTCTGTCACAGAACACGTATTGATTTTCCCATCAGAAAATGTACCACTTATATTTGCATCGGTATGAAGTCAACGGTTATGTCTGAACCTCGTTCTGGTATAAAACGATCCGTGAAATTAGTATTTTTAGTACCTAAATAGAATCAACGTAAGATTTTTGCACTACTGCAGTGACCTGTACTTTCCTATTTGGATTGGTATGTACCTAATTAAAAAATATAATATTTCGAAATAATCGATGATCATTTTTATAAATATCACGTTACCGGAATTGTTAGGTAGGTGCTAACCAACCTTTTTTTTGTTATATACAAAATAAGACTAATTCAAATACGAATATAACAAATTCGGGGTCTTAGTTGTGATTGCCCGTCATTTCTATCCTACACGAAAAAATTTTTTTTTTTGTTTTTTCTATTGTCTTATCTTTAAAAAAAGATGTACAACAGTATATGTCCCCTTTGTTTTTACGAATGATATTAACCGTAATTTTCTAAACTCGTTCATGTTCATATAACTGATCAACAGAAAAAAAATGTTAATTCTTCAAATACCTACAATAGTTCCTGTAAGACTTTTTTTCCGATTGAACAACATGATTTGATTGTGTTGAACTAAACAAACACATTTTACTCATCAAAACCTTAGCTAAAGTTACATTATAATCTAAGTTTTGTTTCCAAGAACTTAATATCAAGTTGGTTCCCTAATTAAAAAATATGTAGGAACCGCGCTTTTTATAACACTTCATTTAACCCCTTAACCTCTTGCCTACTTGCCATACTCATGTATAAAATGCACATTATATAAAAAGAATTGAAAGTAAATTTTGCAATTCGTAAATTTTAAACTTGAATTCTTGAGAGCACAAAAACTCCCTTACGTTTTCATTAGTGATTTTTTTAATCATTTCTATTTTAGAAAACAGATGAAACATTCACGACTTAACAATTTTATAAGCTCGAAACTCGATTGTTATGAACCCCTGAGTTTAATAAATCTACACGTAAAACATTAAAATTTTATATCGCCAAATCTCATTCTAACTATAGTTTGTATTTCCCAATAAAACGTTTACATAATCTTGGTAACAAAATGGATGTATTTGACAATAATTTGAACTTAGCCTATTTCAAACGCCACATGTGCGAACTATTTCTACCCTTTGAACAATAATTTAATACACCTGTATTAATATTACCATTGATTTGGAGTATATCGACAGATCAACTATTTTTATTTTACTTGTTTATATTCTTTTACCTACTTTTATTTATAATGTAATTTTTCAAAAAAAAGATTTAGATACCTACTTACTGCATCGTATATAAAAGCCCTATTGGCGTTTAAATAAAATAAAATAGAATAAATGTTCGTTACATAGTACAGAGGCGAAGTGGGGTTGTATTAGAAAAACTAGATGCAATCTAAAAGTATTTTATTTCATACAAATATAATAGTATATTACCTATACTTACTTACCGTAAAATTTAAAATAAATAATTTTAAAAAATTTACTGAACTCTTCAAGGTGATCATTTCACAAAACAGTGACGGTAGGGTGAATAATAAATTGGATTGATAACTTTAAGATAATAATTTACGTATTATCCTTTGTTACTTATTTAAAAAAAAAAACATTTTTACTTAATATTTACTTGCAGCGTTCGCCCAATTCACAGTGGCGGGGTGTAATTGTTTTTAACTAAAGTTATCTGAAATGTTTGCTACGAAGCAAATTTAGTTAATCATTCTTATCTACCTAACAATTTCTTATAAAAATATTCCATTTTTTATTTTTATGAATACCAACTTATTAATTATCCAATTGTGCTAGCTATCAGAAAATAAAGCATTTTAGATGTATTTAGTGTTTTCGTTGAAAATAATCGCAAATTAAAAAATAATATATATTTTGTTCAGTCGTAGAACCAATTTGACGCATTTAAAAAAAAATAGTCGCCAAAATTTTTAATTATTTATTTTTTAAATTATGTAAAAATACATTCAGCAATCAAGGGATACATACAACATAAGGTGTAATTATTTTTTTATTTTAATAATTTTAAAACTTGTTAGGTAATAACTTCATCCTTCCCTGTGATCCTTCATGAAATAGCTCGCAAGGAGCGCAAATGGTTTTAGTCGGCTCGGCTAGAGACGGTTGAAACAATAAAAATAATATTTTTACATATAATATCTAAACATTGTTTTAATCCGAGCATAATTGGCGGCATCTTTGATAGGAGAAGCACATTGGCCTTGGCTGCTTAAATATGCGTATTATTCCAGTTGATGAACAAATTCAACACTCCAGAATACACCGATATTTGGTTGGTAACATCATTACTCGTGTTGGAATACATTATTTTCAATTGAAGTCGTAAAAGAAGCATTCTTCTAAAATATTAAGAACACCGCGTTCACATGAATGATGCTTTTATTGTCGGAATGAAACTCGAGTAATTGGACAATGAGCTCATGTTTTAGGTAGTTACGCCATTTCAATGAAAAAGTGTGACTTTTTGTACAATCATTTGATTCAATAAATTGTAAATCGGTGAAACTAAATAGATTGCTGCATTGCATGATCATTTATCAGCGAAAAATCGTTTATCATTTGAGATAATCATTATTCTGTTATAAGTAATCCTCTTTTCCTTTATTCAGTATCTACTACATAATTATATTGTTTTGACCCTCCAAGTCTCAACCGTATTTTGCCAGAAGATTTGCAGTACAATTCAATTAAATGGAATATATTTCTGAATGAATCCGAATACTGAAACTATTTTTGAAAGGTGTTCAATATTTTAAAACATAATGTTGCAACTATTCTTTCAATTTTTTTTAGGCGAGACTTTTGCATGATTGCATTTTCATAACATTTTTTCATGTAAATATAAAAAATGGCTGACCCTACGATTTTTATAAAAATTACTGATGTAGAAAAAAAATAAAACACGTGCCTAATTTATTAGGTAAATGCATTAAAACATTATAATGCATTATAAAGTTCAACTCACTTTTTTGTCGTTTCATGTAAAAATAATTAATGAAAAATTCTCAACGTTTAATTTTTTTTTAATTGCGGTCGGATACTTTAAATTCATAAAGGTGTATATTTTAATTTAATTTAGGATTTCCTTTTAGATTTGAATATAAGGAGTGGTATTATCTCTTTCTACCACCGTTTAGATCATATTTCTAACCATGTTAAAGCGCCCTTGAGGTGATTTTCTCACGAAATGGCGCTATAAAAATCATCCAATAATAATTATTATTATTGTGGTAGTAAGGGAGACACAATGATTTCTATATATCACAGGTATATGAGTTGTTCCGAAAATCGAACAAATAGACTTGACTGGTTAACATGCATAAAATATGTTAGTTACATGAGTGTAAAACAGACAATAACCAACAATATAAAAAAATAAAATTCTGTAAAACGTATCAAGGCAATATAGAACCAGAAATCGTAAATCTTTAGTTGATACCTACATAGTGTAAGTACGTTGGTAGATACCTACTTATTGGCATAGAAAAGTTTTCTCATAATTTTCTACCAATTTTAAAAATAAAAATATTTTTATTGAAGAAGAAGATGCCTACTAATAAAAGTTTAAACAAAAATATGAAAAAAACAAGATTTCGAAAAATTAAAAATATTACAGACGCAAATCGCAATGGGGAACCATTACTTTTTTTTGGTTTTTCTATGTTTTTCTTTCTCATATTTTCGTAAATTTATTGGTATTACCTATCTCCTTTTTTAATGATATTTTACATTGATGGGTGTAACCTTAAATAATTACTTCATTAAAAATTTAATATATTTTTAATTAAACAATATTCTATTACCACTGTTCTGTTTTAAAGAAAACAATTTATTTGAAAGACTTCGAAATTTTATTCACACAATCCTTATCTTCGTTCATTTTGACATCAATCGAAACGCTAATAGACTAAAAAAGTTGCTGGGACGAAAATTTCTAAGTAATACGATAAACAATTACACACCTATTACGAAACTGAAATAAATACCTAGCTATTTTATTTTATGTTTGTATTATTTAATAATTTGTTCTTCTGACGCACATGTCTTAGGTAAGTATAAGTTGCGACATGATTAGCAAATTATCTCTAAGCGGTCCTTTTGTCTAGGGACACTGCAATTCAGACTCTCATGTTTCTGAAACCATTCAAAACGTTTGAATCAACACTATATGTGCTTTATTACAAAATAAATAGTAAATTCACGTATATCGATGACACGCACCATAAGTACTTTAGTGTATTAAGTCAAAAAGTAGTAAAAAAACTTTTGTTTAATTCCACTTTTTTACATTTTCGACCTTTATCAGTGTGAATAAAATATATTGAAAAAATATAGTTTTGAGTTATTAGTAAGAATTTCGTTCGAGTTTAATACTTTAGTAAGTATATGAAATAAAATAAAATCTAGGCTAACGCACCAAAAATATACAATCCATTGATGTATTAGCAAAGACAACTTCTTAAAATATTTCGAAAACTAAATGAAATGTAAGTATTTCAATTGATAGAGTTATTATATTAATATTAAAGCAATAAAGAAAACGAAAAAAGCTTCAAAAAACCGCATTATTAACAAAAAAATGATAATTTTGGACTTTATATACGATAGAACTCATGATGCGATATTTTCAAAGTTTTTTTTAACATTTTGGATTATTTTGAAGCGAAAACTTCTTTAGCACCGTTGTGATTTCAAACTCGATGAAACAAAAAAGGGACACTAAAAAGATACAAACACATAGAGAGAATGAGATAGATCAATCGGTTCCTTATTTGTGCGGTGCTTCTCCCCTCTTTTACCTATTTTAGTATTCTGAAGGTTTAATGTTCTACTTCGTGTGGACTGCACACAATTTCATCTTTTTCCTGTATGTTACAGCTTTACGATAAGTGTTATTACAATGTAAAACGAAAGAACAAAACCTCTACCAAAGAAATGCTTGCACTCATACTTTTTTAACCAATTTGCAGAATTTTTGTATCAACTACTGCAAATAATAATTTTATTCTAAAATACTCTATAAATAGTATTTGAGTTTCCAGTCTATTAAAATAATTAAAAAAAAACTTGTTTTATAAAATCATCTACATAACTACGTAAATCGCGGGTTGAAATCGCTATTTTTTTTTCACCTTCGTAGATAATCATAATTTGCTTGCGTTGCCTATCCAAGTTATATATACTGTACTTAAGTGTCGAGAATTCTTCAATAATTAGCCCTGAACATGTCGGTGATAATATTGATAAAAATCAGCGCATTATATCAGCACAGCCAAGGATGATTAATGTAGTCTTGCGTACTTTAGTTGGTGCATGTTCCTGCTATAAAAAGATACAAGACGACCACGATGAGGTGGAAGATAAGACACCTTGTGACAAACGCAGGACGTAGAACTAGCGAAATAGTGAAATAATAATGGCTAAAAATAAAAAAATAAAACACATTTTTTTAACGTAATTTTTTTTATTGAAGTGAAAACATCTTTTAGCTAATAATAGCGACACTAAAGGGAGACAAACACATACTCAATATGATTTAGTCTGCGAGAGAATGACATAGACCAATCGGACCCCTCTTTGTGTCTTGGTCTGCTTTAGTTTTCTGAAGGTTTCTCTTCTATAGCGTGTGAATTGCGCAGTCTGATTTTTTATAATTAGATCAAACTCATTTTTTAAATTAAAATAAATTTTACTTTGATTTGATTGCTCGAGAGTCGAGAGCCTTAACACTTGACCACGGAGGCCATCATTTCCAGCAATACATCAATAGATGTAGGTAAATCGTGAAAAGCGTTTAATTTAAAACAAAAAAAATTACCTACCTAACTTTTTTTATTTAGTGCTGAAATAAAGTGAAAAGTTTTTTAAAAGCTTTTTACCATGGATTTCATTGAAACATCCTAACAAATCAGTGCATCTGAGATGTAGGTACCGGTTGCACCGGGAAACGAGTACTCCTGCCTGGAAATATTGTATGTATGCAAAATATCTTATGGAGATGTAATAAAATCTAAGGTGCCCCTTAAATGTAGATACCGGTCTCACCCGGACATGAGTACTCCTAGCTGGGTATGTTGTATGCACAATATCTTATGGAGATGTAATAAAATCAACGGTGATCCTTCAGTTGTTCAGTCTTTGAAGTGACGCGGGCAGATAGCGGGCTAGACTGTAAACCATGCGGTACAGTCAGCAAATATACAGCACAATCGCGTTTTCACAGTCATGTCGGCGACAAAGTAGCCGAGCAACACGCAGTGTCAACGGGCGACACGCCGGCGATCGGATTTTTCACTAATTACGATTTTATCATCCGCCGGCAGGTCCGTCCGACTCGGGCTGACCACCTTTGCCTGTCACACTGCAGTGCAATTAATATTTTTAGGCGAAACCGTGGTGGGATCGCATTTTAGAAACTAGGAAATCAAACGAATTTTAGGAGGGACACATTTCAATTTTATAAGAACTTGTTATCAGATCTATCCTTTCAACAAAAAATAAATCGTTTCAAAAATAACTTCCTACGCTGAAAAGTTAAGAGATAAAATCCAAGATTCAAAAAAGATTGTTTCAAAAAATTCGATGAATTCAACTAATATTTGAAGTTTATTTTCTCGTTCTGTGTAGGTTCTATTCAAGATCTGTAATTATATCATTATAGGCCACTTGCTGCATGAAACTAAAATAATCACAGAAGTTTAACAGAACTTACGCAGAACGCGAAAATTAACTTCAAATATTTGATGAATTCATCAACCCATTAGAGTTATAACGCGATAACTTGTTGTTTTCATTTCTTGTTAGGGCAGTCCTGATGAGTTACAAAACTCATTTTAGTATGGAAGGAACTTACACTTTATATGTAGGAGGAAAAGGGTACAATTTTGCGTATTAGGTATTTAAAATATAAGTTTCAAATAAAATACATTTTAAAAATAAAAATAAATAAAAGTTAGGTAGAACAAACAACAAAAGAAAACAAACAATGATATAAAATATGGATAATTACAAAAATAAGAAAAAGAAAAGGAGAAAAAAATAAACAACACAAACACAAAAATTGCATTTTAACAGGGGTTTTGAATATATTCGTGTGTAGGTAGGTACCTACTTTCTACATTCAATTTGAATAACTTCACACAGTTTACCTAACGTTTACAAACTTTCTGGAAGCTTCTGGAACTTTCAAGAGCATTCTCAAACGTTCTGGAATCTTCTTAACTCACCGACACACTCCAATGTCTTCGATCACTTGTGAATGTCTTCGATGATAAAATTATAAAGAAATGTATTAGATTATGTAAGTTCCTACCTACTCGGCATGTTTATAAGCTAAGAAGAAGCTCGTTCACACCACAAAAGCAATAATGAATTATTGCAAACCATAAATGAGTAGGTACCTGCCTGCAACTATTGGGTAGATACACGTTTCACAATAATGGTCCCACCAGTTTGCCGAAGAAGCTCTTATCGTACTTTTGAATGCAGATTGAAAAGTAATGTCGGATGACTTCCGACTTTTTATTGCGCCCAAATCCGTCGAAGGTGTTTCACCTCCTCACGTGTATTAGCAATTATCATTTCCGTTGGACGTTCACTTGTCCGACAAGAACAATGAACTTTGTCGTCGCTCGCTACACGAGTGTACGGAGGCACGCACACCGAACACTCGCTCGGCGGCAGTTGGAGAAAAGGACGAACGCTTTCATAATAGGCACCATAGGCGGACAAGATTCACACCTACCAGCCAAACGCACGCGCATATCTCTTCATGTCGTTTCGCAATTTTTTCGCCAGTCACGAACTGGGATTTTTTAAAAGGGTTTAGACGAGAGATCCTGGGTTCGAGTCCCAGCTGCGACCGTTAGCTTTTGCTGTGTTTTATTCTTTCTCTTTTTTTATCTATTAAGTTATCAGTTTTGTCTTCTTCTTAAATGAAATATTATATTGATGGGAATAACCTTCAAAATTTAATATAAAAGAGAATTATTCTAACCACTGGAGCGCTTTTTGCCACAATATGGCACCATTTACAATACCTCGGATTGCTTTGCTGCCAGTTTTAGACAAATTTTCCTTAAAAAAGATAAATAGGTGTCCCATATACATAAAATTGAATATGTTTATCCGAGCCACTATCTACGTTGCAAAACAGTTCTTTAAACATTCGTTATCATTTAAAAAAAAATGGAAAAAATTAGTCGAAGATAATATTGTTCATTCTGAAATAATGAGATTTACAAAAAGGACTTCAAAATATGAGGTCTCATTGGTCTAAGGCGCTTGTCCCGGTAAGATGAAAGATCCTGGGTTCGAGTCCCAGTTGCGACCGTTAGCTTTTTATTTTTTTGTGTCTATTTATTATCCATATTTTTAAATAGATTTATTAGTATTATCTTATTCTTCAATGATATATTAAAATTTAGCTCTTGTTAAGCCTCACTTTTACATCTACTATAATCCAAACATTTTACTATATGATTTCCAGATTCTAACCTAACCTGACCTAACCATGTTTAACCATTTAAGATTTTTTTAAGTATTTTTTATTCACTGAATTGCCCATCTTGCCTATCATCGCTAATCGGTTCTCAAAAAGGATGTAACTGGATGGACGACTTATGACAAATTCCTAGCTAATTCTCTCATCCAAATTAATACATGCTCTACTATAATTCCGAACAAATAATTGATTCAATAGATGACTAGATCGTGGTCTAAATCATTTAAAATAATATAAAATCATTGAAGACAATATTAGCGACTTTCAATCGAAAAATTGTAACAGAAAAGCATAAAAGGATTCAGTCGCATCTATCTCCTGAATATTTAAATTTTACAATTCAAGTTGCAATAATATATTGATGCGTTTTTATTTTCATTCGTTCGCCAAGCATGTTCAAACCATGTCTTTTAAAAATATCCTCGGCTTATTATTTCTTTCATTCTTAAAAAAAAAATTATTATTTTCAATTCGTTAACAGTTTCATTTCTTAGAACATGATTAAATTTTGTCTAAAGCCTCAAACTGTTACACAAACAGTGTTGTTAACAATACTTTTATCATTGTAATCGCGGTGTTTTTTTTTACAAAAATGACAAAAAGTGCTTAATTTTAAAAGTGTATTAACAAATCCAGAAGGTGGACGCCCCAGGCCATCCCTCGTTGGTTCGCAGAACGCACGTATTGCCAGTGAGTGGGCACCTCTAGTATTGGTGTACGTAGATTCCTTTTCACTACAGACAGCGGAAAGGCGCGTGCGCTGTGCGTGATGGAGTAAAATCACACGCACTGTAACTAGACGGTTGTTGTATCTGTGTGATTGTTGTTAGAAAAAAGTGGTCATTAATAAAACACTCTCTCAATGGGAAGCGGAAGAACATGACTTGGACACATAATGGTCATAAGTTCTACACCTGACCAACGCATTATGAAGCATTGATTCAAATCCATGAACAACCATATCAGATTACATGTTTTATTTTTTAAATTTTGCAATTTTCAACAAAAAAATATCTAACATTTTTTTAAATTCACCTATTTCTATCAAATGATGAAATTCAATCGAAAATCTGGAGACAGAAAAATCAGGAAAAAAATACTGGCACCTCTGGGACCCGAACTCGAACGCTTTGAGGTTTTAGTCATAAAGTTAAAAATAAACATCGCATTCAATTTCGATATTGTTTTCACATGAATGTATGAATGAATGCAAATCTTGGAAGTGGACACTTCCCATAACATCCGATCGAGTTGATAGACTCTTTGTCATGGTCATGTGCACACACATGCAGAATACACACGCATTTTTCTGAAATTAGCTAATAGCTGGTTAAAATTTTAGAAAATTACGTAAATTGATAATATACGTTGGTAGGTACTAAAGTAAAAAAAAATTGATTTACGTGTTAATTATTTATCAGTCGTAATAATTCATGTTGTATTCAATTTTAGAAATTGCAGTAGTCAAGAGGCACAAAAAAATCAAAATAAAAATATATATAATAATTGTCCAAATTTGGATTTCTCTGTGACACTCATATGAAAAAAAATATATTGGTAGGTATATAAAAGCTTACATTGCAAAAACACGGTCGTACATAACTTCCCAATAAAATTTCAAAACATGTATAATGCAAACGCGTTAGCTGTTGTAAATATCACTAATTATTATATTATGCAGTGGAAAGGATACAAGATACGAAGAGAAATAATTGCCGTGTCACACCTACTTGAAAACAAAGATTTGAAAAGAAACTCATTTCAAATTATGCAAATAATTTAATTATATTGCAGTATATTGTTTATATGTGAAGTCCGCACACTCGGCCGGGTATTTCGTCCTGAAGTCGTGGTTGATTGAAATATTAAATTTAACTCTGTGCTGACTTCTAGAACTTTTTGGAAGACAAAGGAACTAATGTATTAAATGTTAAAATAGAATTAAACACTGAAGAAAGTAATGTTTTAAATGTTGAAATAGAATTAAAAATGTAATCCTTAAAAATTTTTGAGTAAATTAAAGATATCCTAAAATAATATTAACATTGACTATTTTTTTGATAAGTAAATAAATAACTCAGTTAATAATAGAGAAAGACGTAGAGTTATATTGTAGTTTTTTGTATGTTTTAAGACAAAAACAGAGAAAAACATTTGAGGTGATCCACTAGTCCTTTAAAAATACGAAATTGTAATATCCGTCTCTTTTTGGCATTTAAAAATACTTAGAAGACTTTTTGAAAAGGTTATATAGACGAGGTATTTGAAAGTTTCGCCATCCTACTCATTGTTTATTATAATAACTCCTTCCTTATTAGTTTTTTTTATTATAATAAAAAGGAAATTTAAAATCGATTTCACAGATCCAAGTGACGTAGAGTCCAGGAAGTCTAGGAACGTCCGTTCGCCATCTTTATGGCACGAACTGATTCAAAATGCACATAGTCTTTACGCCGGATGGCTAAGGTTTAATTCTCAATTTGAAATTAGTTGAACGCCGCCCATTTAGTACGGAAGAATATGCAGACATTATTCCCTGTGGGGGTTTATTTTAGGGTTAACATATTGTATTTAATTAGAAATACGCACGAGTAAGATCGTTTTCAGGCAATCATATCCATGATGGTACAAAAAGCACACCAAAATTACCAGATTACCAATGTAAATTAGAAACTTCAAAAAAAGGCAGAAACTTTCCACAGTTCACGAGGGTGTGTATTTTACTCAAGCAGCATCAGGGTACAGATTAATATTCAATAATCAGTATTAATATATACACTAATGATGCTTGAGCAAAGCGAAACCGGTCGATAGATAAAACTCATTGTTTTACCCAAAATAAGTGTTTTGTTTTTATTACATGAAGTAGCATTTCGTGTTGTTATTCACGAATAGCGTAGCAGTTTGTCATTTTAGAGCTAAGTTTCCAGCACACCTTTGAAGACTTAATCTCCGCTTTGAGACGGTTATGAAGATTCATGACGAACCAGTGTACGAATGATTTGAGTGATTTAGCCGGTCTTGTCGGGATTAGTGAATCACTGGCCGCTACCGCGCTGCCGTGTAAATACTCTCTAATATAACGGTGACATCGCACACCGGGATTACAGAAGGGGGAGTATGTGGCGGGAGGGGGGAGGGGATTTCAACTAACCGGTATGGTGGATAGTTAGCCAAAGTCCAAACGGAAGCTAAACGCCAAGGTGTGCATGATATATCGTAATTTTATTATTTTACAAAGGTCTAG
This sequence comes from Limnephilus lunatus, assembly GCA_917563855.2. Classification (NCBI taxonomy): domain Eukaryota; kingdom Metazoa; phylum Arthropoda; class Insecta; order Trichoptera; family Limnephilidae; genus Limnephilus; species Limnephilus lunatus. The sequence continues at coordinate 3,303,445 of OU830604.1, forward strand.
TATAAACATTATGAATTTTCTATCAATTTGCTTTGTTGATGGCTGCTTTTATATAGTAATTTACTCAATTTAACAATTTAGCCTTGAATAAGGTTTCATTATTAAATTATATTTAGCGTAGTAATCGTGTCTACCTAATATAATTTGTATTATAGGTATCTGACTGATTAATTTCACACACAGAAAAAACGTTCTGGTATTTTAAATGTATTAATGTACAGTTTTATTAAACGTTGTTATATTCAATAAAATACGGAATTGGCTTCATTTATGACTTTGCTTTTGATTTTCAAAAGAGCTTAAATATATATATATATATATAGATACACAGAGAAAAATAATTTCTCTCAGTGCCGTTGTCATCTTTGGGGTGCTGTGAAGGAAGGGTATGAGGTTAGGTAGGCATCTGAGGGTCAGTGGGTACAATAGTGACGGACGTATGATTCCATCCCTCCCACTGCGGTGCAAGGCGATGACTGGAAAGGCCAAGTGATTGATGAAAGTCGGCAGACGCATCTGCCACCAAGACCTAGACAAGCCTCACCCCATAAACCCAAGCACTTATGCAAAGTCGCCGAAAGTAATGAACCACTTGTAATCACCTATATCAGAGCTGTTGGTTATATAATAAATGTTTCCCGATGTGACGTTATCCATACCCGCCATCCAAATTGAAATCCTATCGATGTGTACCTAACACATTACTAAGAATAATAGTTTTCTGAAAAAATCGGTTTTTACCTTAGATAAACTAATTCTGTTTTTCTCGCAACTTGCATAACTGGAGTTAAACCATTATTTATCTAAGTGATTCATATGTATGTAGTAAGATAGGTACTTACCTACCTACATAATTGTAAATTATTTTTCGTAATTCATTTTAATTATATATAATTATTAATAAATGCTTCTATCCACGAGAAGCGGTAGATCGTGGCGATTAGGATAAAATATTACTTTTTTTGCTTTTACAAACACGATAATACGCTCTGATAAAATTAACGAGTACCTTCTCCGGTACAAGTGCCTGCCCAGCCCAGTGCCCAGTGCCCAGCCGGCCAGGAACCGGTCAGTCAACACTTACAGCGAGTGTCAAAACGCTCCTCCCGCCCTTCAGTACAAATCCGCAGCTTTTCGAGACTCGGATCAAGACCATCGAACAGCACATTCAGAACCGTACCTATCTTCTTGATTCTTGACAACATCACAAGGTTCTATCCAAAGAATCTAACTCGATCTTTTTTACAATTTTTAATGATTTGTTAGGCCATTATGCCTACCTATATTTATGTACTAAGTACATTCTAAACACCGTTCTTTACAACATTTCAGAAGTTTTTAATTAATTTATCTTACATTTAGGCAAGTGAATATTTTTTTAAAGTTGTTGGCTTTTTATAGTTTATTGGTTACATATGTATATCAACGCCATTTTCAAACCTTTCACCTAAAATTAATTCGACAACCCAACTTTCAGCCATAAGAAAATTAAAAAAACATAGTGTGCAGTTGACATGCGGTAGAAGTAAAACCTTCAGAAAACTAAAGTAGACAAGAGTGGGGAGGTTAAAAAGCACCGCACAAATAGGAGACCGATAGGCTACGAAGCACCACATAAAGAGGAGACCGATTATACTCGCAGGCTAAATCCCATAGATCTATGAATTCGACTCTTTTTGGTGTCGCTATTTTTCGCTATCCTCAATTTATGTAACAAACAATTCAATGAATAAAGAAAACTTTAAAAAAAGACTTACGAGTTCAGTAGATAACTAATATGTGTGTCATCTTCTGTGTAATTTTTACTTGAACAGGTAGGTACTCCCTTAAGGTGTCCTTAAATACCCCTATATTTCTTAATTATAGGGGTATTTAAGGACATTCTGTTTCTTAAAGTGTCCTTAAATCTCACAATTTTTGGATTGGGTTGATGGTGAAACTAGTAATCTAATTAAAAATATTTTATGTTTTCGTCAAACAACATCTTTTTAATCTACCTACATGTGAAGTGACAAACAAATACCTAACTAGTTACATAATTGGTAAATAAACATGATCGTGGTAAAAGCAGAGAAGCTTTTACACATGTCCATAAAGAATCAACCTAACTGGCTGCTAGTTTAAAATCAATTATAATTATTTATACAACGTCTTATCTAAGAACCAGTTAATGATTTATTGGTATTAGAAAGGCTTGGGTCGTTGATGTAAAAAATAAAAAGGCACCGGTTTTCTCGTTTTTGTCACACACTAAAATGATACAAAGTACTTTCGAGTAGAAGCAGTTAGAACCTAGTCGTCAAATCAACGTGATACATTCCGGATCTAAGTTAGGGCCCCGATGTGGAAGAACATCATCCAAACTGGTCCCGTAGACTGTTGCAAAGTTATTGTGGCAATAATTATTCTAAAAGCAGTTCTAAACGTTATGAATAAATGTTTTTTTATTATTTTTGGAATATTTATTATTTTAAAAAAATAGTGAAAAAACAAACTTTATGGAGAAAACTTCAAATTGTGATATTTATTCATTGAAGACGATGTTGGCGATTTGAAACGTAAATTTGAAACAGAAAAATTAGAAAGATTTTCGGTCGTATCTAGGAATTGAACCCAGTACCTTAGCCTTGCTGGGGATAATGTGTATTCCCAATCCTCCAACCATCCGCGTTCAACGTTGCGCGGGAAAAAATGCCAAACAAACACACTTTCTTATATATAATTTTGCTTTGGATGCACACTTGACGTTCAAAATAAGAGGGAATTTACTGTCTACATCTGTTTTGAAAATTTTTGGCAATTTGGGCAATGACGGGGGCATAATTTAGTTCTTAATAAAATATCTTTATAAAATCTGTGAAGACCCCAATTTTTTTGAAGATTTCACACTTTCACATGTATCTTTTGACAAATGCATTAGTACATTTTTATTTGTTAAAAATTCCAAAGTGTTTAGAAGAACGTTTCTTAAAAGTTGTTTTTATTTTTTATTTTAATGCCTATATTCGCAACACACGGTGTTCCTGTGTCGGTTTGCATGACTTGAATAGATAGGGGCCCGCCAGTTCCACGTGGAAACAGCCAGCTGTAATATTCCAAACTTCACAACACACCGCTCCACTCGCCTATCTGGTCCCACATCGCTCGGACATGGAAACATGGTCTGCTTTCCCATAATTTATACGCCTCTCCATCGACAGCTAACGCGCTCATTACTCCTGTTATTATAGCTAATTAAAAAAAAACTGATCTAGCTTAAGATAGGTAAGTAGCGTAAATCTAAAAATTTAACTTATTTGCAAATGTCGAAAACATGTCAGAACAACATAGTGAAACAATGTAATTATTAAAGAATATTTTAAGAAATTTACACAAACCTACAACTTTTACCAAAATTAAGAAAGTAGCGGCAAATAATTCATGTGTTCGATTAAAAATAAAGTATTTATTTATTTACTAGCGAGTACCCGATATGCGTTGCAATGCCACTCAAAGAAAGAACGTGTTTATGTTTTAATTCTTTTTATTGAAGTGCTTTTGGATACAATATAGTATATTGTTTTTCCGTATGATGCGTACATGAATAAATCGGAATGTTTTCCGACACGTGAGCAGGCCACATACGTGTGAGAAGCATGGATTTCCAAATAATCCCCCTGCTATCCCCTACCGCTAGTACGTCTCCTTTGCAATTTCTCCCTCTCGCATTCCTCATTCGCCTTCCTCCCTCCCTTAAACCCTCATATTTTATCTTTTTCTATATATATAAGTAGGTAGTGACGATAGTTATTTTTCATGAATTTCAATGCCAGGTTTCTGGTAAGGGAGGAGGGAATGCTTTGAAATAGAACAAAATACTTTTAAGCCTTCAAAAATCGGACGTTTTTTGTGAGAAGGTAAAAATGTTTCCTTTAGCAATTAAAAACCAAATTAATGGAATGTTTGTGAACGTAACCAAAAACACTGTTTTTGAAAGACAATGAACAATTTTTTAAATATAAAATTTTTAAATATGGAAAATGTTTTAAAAATGGCTCTCCTTACCTTTTTTCCAACTAAAATTACTGATAACGAAGAAAATATAAAATACAATATGTCCGCTGCAGCTAAACGATATGAAATACATTCATTTTTCAAAAACATGTGCGCCACCTATTGTGAATTTTTTATACAAATCTCAAAACGTTAGAGCTGACCAATAAATATATAGAAACCTTCACTGGCGTGTGCATAAAAACTAACCAAAGTTTCATCCCAATCGGATAGCACGGTAAATGGAATAATTTCATAATGCCAAAGTCACCATTATACAAAGAAACCTTTGCGGGCATGCGTACAACAAATCACCAAAGTATCATCGCAATCGGATGAATGGTTTAGGAACGCACAAGGAACAAACAAAGAAACATTCATTTTTATATATTAAAATCAACACTGAAAAATTAATAGCGTGTAAGCTGATATAAAAACATGTTCACATAAAAGCAAGTTAGAATTTTAATAAGCACTTATTATACCTAAACATTATAATTTCCTTCTGTGTAGAGTGTGACAATTTCTAAATTGGAACCATGTGTTAAGAAAATTATACAAACTATAAAAACAATCGTTTTTAATCTGGGCAAGCGATAAACTACGTGTAATTTTTTTCCAAACGGTTATTTTTATTCTATAGTAGATATGTATTTGATATACTTGCTTCCGTGGAAACAAAACTTGTCAAGTTATTTACCTGCTCCCCGTGATTTTTAATCGATAACAACAACTGTTGTAGTTATCTTAAAAACAAAACATATTATTGATAACGTCACAACTAACTTCTTCTACCCACGTCTAACATGTTCTAAAGCGAGTACGAAATGTAAATCGACACTACAAATGATTTGAAGATGTCGATGAGTAATTAATTTTCTGAATCTCTTCATCGACTACCATCGCCGATCGTATGCTTTGCAAATAACAACGCGTGTAATACAATATATCGATCCTCTTGCTATCATTTCAATTGTAACGCCAATAATAATTGATACAATCATGTTTTATAAGTGTTATAACTATTTATAAGTGCTCTGTTTCAGTAGCCAATCTAATAGTTGTGTTAATTTTAATCGTATTCAATTAAAAAAAATAATAATTAACCGCTCAGGATAATTTGTTCGCTTTAGAGAACAATATAGATCTCAGAAAAATCGTTGTGTCTCCCTTATCATCATGGTTAGAAATGTGATTTAAACGGTGTAATAAAGGGAAAATAATACGTTTTATATTCAAATCACCTTCATAAAATCAAAGTATTTCACCGGAATATGAAAAAATAAAATAAAGAAATTTGAATTTTTTTTATTAATTATTTTTACATGAAACAACAAAAAAGTTAGGTGACGATAACGTTTACAATACATTTACCATATAATATATGTGCGTATTTTATATTTTCTTCGTTATCAGTAATTTTTGTTGGAAAAAAGGTAAGGTGAGCCATTTTTAAAACATTTTCCATGTTTGAATGCAAAAATTTTATATTTAAAAAATTATTCATTGTCTTACAAAAACAGTGATTTTGGTTACGTTCACAAACATTCCATTAATTTGGTTTTTAATTGCTAAAGGAAATATTTTTACCTTCTCACAAAAAACGTCCGATTTTTGAAGGCTTAAAAGTATTTTGTTCTATTTCAAAGCATTTCCTCCTCCCTTACCAGAAACCTGGCATTGAAATTCATGAAAAATAACTATCGTCACTACCTTCTTATGTATATAGAAAAAGATAAAACATATTTTGAAGTCGGTAATCAATAAATAATAATAATAATAATTGATTTTATCGATTTGTGTCACTGTAGAATCAGCACCGTGACTGAGCGATCATTGATTTGGCGGCGGGATCAAATAAAAACGATACGTTATCGTACAGAACTACACGATATTTATATATATGTATATTCATGTTTACTTTTCAAAAAGAATGACGTAAATACATATAAGAGTGCGGCTCTTTCGTCGTTGAAGTTGAAGTGTGCGTGTGTGTGTACAGATACACCTCGAATGACGGAGTAGAAAGGTTCCGCAAAACAGTAGGTATCTACGCTATTTGAAACTTTGATAAGTAATAATAATAATATGGGAAAGGTGGATGTGATTTTGCAAACTCTAAGCCAAATAATGATAAATTATTTATCAAAATATTCTCTATAAATTAGGTACCATTTCCTAAATAAGTTTATATATTTTAAGTCCGATCTTTTCTTAAGGCGGTACACAATCCTAATAATTTTTGTTTGCTCGAAACTCACTTTTTAATCATTTCCGGCGAATTCGTAAATAAATTAACTTTTTTATTCAGATGTTGTCCTGGGGATGTAAGTTCTTTGTATTTATGATTAATAAAAACAATACCTTACCATTAATATATTTTACGTACAATGCCTTTAAAAAATTGTAATACGTTGTACAACTAAAGTTAGCGGTAAGCACCAGATTTTATTTTTCTAGACGATAAATTAATAACTTCGGCAGTGCGACATCATCCCACATTTTCGATATTTGTAACACGTTCTTCAGAATTAATTAAATTAAACGCGGTGAAAAGGTCTAATCTCCATGCCTGCTAGGGTGAATTCCACCGTACGTTCATCCGGTACGCCGTGCAGCGGGCGCATATTTGTTTACACGCTTTCTTCACTTACGTCGTTAAGATTCCCACATTATTTGTCTTCTTCTTCTTTTCTTTGATAGGGCAAAGTCGACAGTGGGTCCGTGCAATACACGGGTCGTGAGACCCTATTTGTATACACGGCTTCTTTACTTACGACGTTAAGATTCTGAATATATTTTAGGGTATATTGTCATCTTAATAATTGTGATTTTTTTCTCAAAATCTGAAAGAGCGGTTCCCAAACTTTTGACACTTTTCAAGCAGATACATTTTTGAAGTGAAAACTTCTTTAGAACCTTTATGATTTGAAACTCGATGAAACGAAAAAGCGACAATAAAAAAATACAAACACATACATCTAAAGGGTTAAGCCTATGAGAGAATAATCCGTCTCCTCTTTGTGCGGTGCTTCGTAGCCTCCCCACTCTTGTCTACTTTAGTTTTCTGAAGATTTCACTACTATCGCGTGTGAATTGCACACTCTGATTTTTTTCTTCAGCGCCCCCTTAAAAGTAGATATACTTATAGGTTCAAGGACAAACCAATAAAACCAGTCGATTATTTTCGTTCAAAAAGTCTGATTCAGTTGTTTGAAATTTTATGAATTTAAACACTATTGCATCAAACGTAGATCACAAATGAAAAGCGCTGAATGGTCTCTTTTTAATATTAAGTAATATTAAGTGTATAACGTATACCTATTGCCCACCAAATATTCAATTCACTGCCCATATTTAAAAAGAGCATTTTGTCAACAATATAAATTGTTACATGTACACACATACCTTCCCACTACATACATCACCCGGTAATTATTTAATATATATACCGTAAATAAGACACTTCAATGAAGCACATAAGAGGTACTTACCCATCATAAAATAAGTAATTGTAAATAGTTTTCACCAATGTAACTAATGTACCTACTGTTTTGTTTCTGTTTATAAATAAATTAAATAAATACATAAAATCGCCCCCAAGGTACTTAAAATCAGGTCTCTGGTCTAAATTGTAAGTTATACCGTCTTTTTAATCGAGTTGATATTGTACTGCAAAGTCAACACAGTCTCGAGGTGAAATTCTAAAATTTAATACCTACCTATGTTAGTTTGTCAAAATAAGAAGAATATTTATTGGTCTCTGTAATATTCAAATAAAAGTAAAACCCCTAAAATATAAAGTTTTTGACTATAATACATATATTTTCAAATGTGCTGTAATGTCGTCAAATGTCGACGTGTACAATCATGTTCATGTGTACGTGATTGCCACCGAAAGTTGATAAAATGCATTGTCATCGACAACGATTCTATTCTAAGTGGAATAATTTCTACTTCCAAGATTCCACTTCATACATACTTTCATTCAATCAAGAAAACAGAAGCGAAATTCTAATAGATGTAATCAAAGAGGCCATCTGTCATATTATACCAGAGTCAACCCAATGTTTGTATTTCTTCCATTTTTTCATCACTGCCGCACTACAACTATATTTTATATTATAATACATTTCTTATCGCGAAAACTGACCCACTTACAGGGGTACCTAGATTAAGAAATAGAAAATAAGATTTTGCCAACGGTTTTCTCTATTTAACTCTTTTATCCAAAATGCTACTGAAAAAAAATGTTGTTGATTTTTTCGCATCTTAGCCACCCACCAGTGATGCAATTATTTAGAGTGCAATGCATCGTTACCACAATTAATAAGAATGGATAAGTTTATCGTAATCGTTGATTATCTTCACGATTACAACTTATTTGAATGTCCAAAACATGATATCTATATCTACGTCGTAACCAAAGTCTCTCATTTTTCACCAATTCAAAAAAATATCCCAATGACAAATAAAGAAAGCAGGGAGGATTTAAGACACCGTATACCCGCTCAAAAAGAAGAAGATGAAGAGATACTCGTATGTAATTACGAATGTTGGAGAGAGTTCGCTTATATTTAAAACGACAAAAATTGAAGCGACAATTGTGAAAATGTTTAAAAAAACACGACTCGTTTAAAAGAGATCAAAAATTTCAAAGAAAAATAGCATTTAAAGAAACACTGTGAATTTTTTCATGTATACAACTTCTAAAATAAGTGAAATGGACGTGTTTATAATAATTTTCGGAGCATACTTTACGATTTTTTTCTATCGAGGGAATTTCGTATAATTTGCGTTTCGACGTGGGACACGTCTAGAATGTCTAGATATTATCTTAAAAAATAATATATATATTTTTAAGAGTTTAAAAACTTCAAGTGTTTAAGGGAGATATTATGAAATCGGTAGAAATTCAGGATGTCCAGAATATTTATTGGTTAGGTTTTCACATATGTTTTATAATGTCTGGGACTATACGCACTTCAGCGTATAGTACCAGAGGGAGGTCGTATGTATGTCATCGACGATCATCCTCTTCCTTATCACACGCGAAAATGAAAAAGACAAAAGATATTAGAAAAATTGAAATTGTTGTAGAAATTTCTCATTTTTATTACGTTAGTGAATGGTTTTACCAAGCATACGCCTCTTTCTATGAGTACTCCTTTATTTTATCAGCAATGACGACGAAAAAAAAGCGTTTTGCAAGTTTTACCTAAGTGTCGTTTTTCGAGCGAAAAAAAACCCGCTTTCGAAAAGATTTATAAATTATAAATTAATTGGTTTCGGCGTTTCGCAATGTTTAGACTTTGTCATCGCCTGTGACTGCTCTAAAGAAACACAACAAGGCAGAATAACCCAAAAATTAATCGCGATAATACTTTTGGAAGTGAAATTCTCAAATCATAACTGTGATTTTTGTTCAATGGTATATGCATTACGTGCAACTGACGTAATACACATATATGTATGTTTAGCAAACAGAAAAATACATACTAACATGTGTAGGCTCGACCATCCTTATCTCCATACACATCTAAAACCACTCAGTAACATTAACCTATTAGCCATTAAAAAGGCACCGTGTGTTTTAACAGTGATAATCGCGGTACGTCGCTATCTTCAACGAACATATTATATACCCATATGTAGACATATACATAATATGTAGCTATATCTGTATGTACCGACATATGCGGATATTAACGTGTGTAGATACTAATTTTCTGCTTACTTAGCTAGGTAAATCTAAGGTGAGCGGCGAGTTTTGAAGAGACATGCTTTAAATATAATTATATTTTTGGCAGGTATCTTTTCTCTACCACAAAACTAATCACCATTTTGGGTTTTCATTTTAATGTAACACTTCTTCGTCTACTTATGACTTATGACGCCCTCTCCCATCGCAGGTTGAATATCATCAAGATATTCTTTACCATGCGAGCTTTGGCTCCCGAACAAATACCTAGTAACTGTACTAAGTATAAGTTTTAAACTATAAGTATACGTTTTAAGGGTACTAAGTGTAAGTTTTAAACTGTACTAAATAAAAGTTTTAAACTATAAGCATAAGTTTTAAACTGTACTTAGTATAAGTTTTAAACTATAAGTATAAGATTTAAACTGTACTAAGTAAACGTTTTAAACAGTTGGTACTAAGTAAAAGTTTTAAACTGTGGGTAGGTACTAAGTATAAGTTTTAAACTGTACTAAGTATAAGTTTTGTAAAAATTTTATATTACATCATATACTCACTAATTTCTGTCAATTTATCGTTCCCCAGCAAACTTTCCGGTTGAAACGTCGTTAACCCGCTATCATTTTTCAGTAATGCACAGCAGTCAGTAAATCTCAATCTGTAATACATACCCAACAAATAAGAGCGGTTCGTGTTTTAATTACAGGTGCCTACTTTAGCAAGTACCCAGTCGGAATACACGAGCTACGTACGTGTCATAAACACAAGCAATAATTGGCATCAAATACAAACTAACTTACTTTCTGAGAACTGTGAATTCGCGTCTGAGTAGCAAAACTCGAAGAATCTTGTTGATTTTTTAAAAATATTAACAACGTGCATGAGAACAGCCTTATCTGATAATGATTAATGCCTTTGTTTATTCCCTCCTTTTTATTGGTTCCCAGAGCAGTGTGTGCTGGCCCCGAGAAGTAGTGTGAAAATTGCGTGTTTTTTGCTGAATTCCGACTGCTTGTTAAGACTATTCATCTCCTTAATTAATACCGTCAAATGCAGAAAACTGTGCAGAACGCGAATCCAGGTGATAAACAATTTAATTGTTTGTTATGCTAGCAAAGCACGCTGCGAATAGAGCTAGCGGTTGATCTCTAAAAAAATTTAACTAATAATATTAAAATATATTTATATAATGAAAGTTTGCTTTTTATACAGCTTTCGAGATCGGTGAAAGTTTTTAAACTTGACATTCTAAACAAGAGAAAGGTCGCTGTCTTCACATAAGATTTAAAAAAACCACCCATCATCTCCCTTTCTCACTCCTTAATACAATATTTTCAAACTTCTTGATGACATTTTTGACCAAATTGCACAGTTGTTCAAAGTAGGTGGAATTTACTGTTTTCATTTGATATCGATTTCAGCTAGTTGTTTTTAAATGCTACGCAAGGGCTTTTTTTAAATCAATAAACAATTTATTTAAAAAAAAACGTGTGCTGTAGACCACACGACCGTAGTAAAACTTCACTAACATATAAAAGAAGAGTGAAAGAAAATGTGCGCGCACACTGCTCTCTCTTGCTCCTACAGTGTGATACAGACAATAGGCCTGCACTGTGTCTTAGATATACGAAACGTAACTGGCTATTCGAGAAAGAGAGAAAGAAAATGTGTGCTCGCACCTCTCTCTCTTGCCCCTACAGTAATATACGAAACGTAACTCTCTATCTTTCTATCTTTACTAACTTATATCTCCCTTTCAACTTCTGTTCGCCTCGCTCGATCAAACTTTTCGTAACGCTCTCGTAACGCATTCACCAACTTACTCTTCAAGTCAAGCGCGCGTAAAGAATCATCACTTAAAAAAACAGTGTAATTAATCGTTTTTTTCTACCAAAATACTAGGTATATTACTTAAAAGTGGTTTGCTCCTTTGTTGTACTTTTTGATCTAACCTAAATTGCATAAAAAAACGATTTCTATTAGGTACCAATGGAACAAGTTCTTAATGAACAAAGTATAAGTGAATAAATTCTTAATGAACAAAATATTATGGAAAAATATATATTAGGTAGATATATGCTAAAAGCATGCTTTTAATACGCAATTGTCTGCTATGACTATTTTATTTGTTTTAGCTAAGTTGAATTAAAGCAAAACAGAAGTCTTAAAGATATCATGTGGTTTATTGGCTTCCATATTCATAATGTAATATTATCTATCTGTAATATGAAGATGCATGATGCAGGCAGAAAGTTCCGTAGAACTCAATTTGAGGTCAGTCACGACTAACTTGTTCGACTTAAGTAATCACGCAGGTATTTGTCTATATATGGCCAAACCATGTTAATAAAACGTTCCTCTATTATAAACTTACAAATGACACATGATGTTATAACTGCATCTTGTCCAATGTGTTTATTTTTTGCAGTTATAAAACTAGTAAATTAAACATAGCTAAAACAACGGAGTGTGTGATTCACACGCGGTATAAGTGGAACCTTCAGAAAACTAAAGTAGACAAGAGTGAGGAGACTACGAAGCACTTTTTTATGAATGTGAAGGATGATTTTTTCCATATTTTTGTCGTCGAATTCCAGTGCACCTTTTCCGATACATCTGGTCACCTTATTAGTAGATATTTGTGTTTTCTTCTTCGGAGTCGCAGGACGTCACTTTATTTTTAGTTTTCTTTTGCCTGCTCATTTTGGAGTGGTTTGAAGATTGGTTATTGATTTTAAAAACGTTTTTTTTGGATTTCGAAAGATTCGATTCTTGGTATGCTAAACGTCTGTAGAGGTTCGTCAGGCGCTTTATATCACTACACCAAAAGAGACTTGCATGGGACCGTGTATTTATCGCATTATATTGGAACACTCTCTCTCAAGCTAAATCCTATAAATTTAGGTGTTTGTATCTCTCTTTAGTGTCGCTTGTTTCCATTTCATCGTATTTCAAATCACAACGGTGCTATAAAAGTTTCCACTTCAATAAAGAGAATACAATTCAACACTGAAACGAATTGCCAAAACTCATGTCATATAGATAGTATTATTTTATAAAATTTTACACCTTGTCCAAACCGTGCCTTAATGACTCATTATCTTTGGGATAAATTTGGCTAAAAAATACGAATGTCTTTAAATGGCGGGGTTCTGCTTCTAAAGTTTGAATTCTTCCACTTAGAGATGGTAGCTCGCGATAACCCACCATTATAAACACTCTTTCTACTTTATGGCGACGTTTGCTTTACCTTGAGGAACACTTAAGCTGTAAGCAGTAACCAACGCAAACGGAAATTCTCGTAAGTATAAATTTTACAAATATTTCTTCCATGATACCGATGCGCTGATGGAATACGATCAGATTCCACGACTCTTTCTCTTTTCCACAGCCGCCAGTAAAAGAGCTAGAAGAAAGTAAGCACGTCGGTTACCCAACACATTACAATGTGATTTTACTAATGTAAAATAAAGGTAATAAAATCTTCAGATTTTTATCGCTATTTAATTTAGCCATAAAGTTTCCGTTAATTTACAACATTGTCAAATGCCACTTAGCTCGGCTCCCCGTGTTTTAAATTAATTATTTGTTTTAGCATATCAATACTTTTCCCAAATGATCATTCACGCATTCTCGTGAGTGTTGTTAAAATTCATCAAAGAAGCACATCTATTTTTTATTATCATTCTCCATGTTTGGAAATGTACCTACCTCGATAGTCAGATACATCATATAATTTGATAAAAATATTGACCACACACGAATCGACATAAATTCTTGAGAAGATAAGTAATATTAATTATTGCTTTCCGAGATAGTTAGTCTTCCACTTAACGTTGAGTGATTTTAGTTCCCATGAGATATTTTATTGCGTGGATTCATTTTATTACAAACGCGGAAAATTAACTGTTATTGTCTGTTACTGATTGTTTATTAGGAATTTTGCAGAACCTTGAAAATCCCCGGGAAGTATGCAAACTAAAGCAAAAAGATAGGCATTTTATGTTACTCATTCCTGTGGTAGAACTAATAATCAAGTACATTCCTATGATAGAACTAATAATCATGTTGTCTATTACTGGATTCAATTAGGATTTGTGTGTCTACATTGAGAATTCCTAAGAATTATGCAAAATTAGATAAAGAATAAGTGGATGTACTAATACTAGACATTTATAAGATACACGTGTAATTAACACTTAAGTTGTATGTTACCACTTTAATATGTTTATTAGAATCACTGCAGAATAATGAGAAGCCTTGAGAGGTATTCAAAATTAGATAAACGATGAGTGCGAGTGAAAATTTTAATTCAGCGACATTAATTTATAAGATATACTACTTACGTGCAATTTACACTTAAGTTGTATGTTGACGCATGCTTTTTTTATTAGAATCTTCGCAGAACGTTGAGAAGCACTGATAAGTGTGCAAGATTACATAATGCATAAACAGATATAACAAAATTATGCTTCTTTTTTGATAACGTATTCGGTTTCTACTAATAGTGAGTACAGTCATAATGTATTATGTGACACGAAATCACGGCGTTTTATCTGACTTTAGTGGGCATTATTGGTGTCGGCTTTGTGAATAGGATAGGGCTGTATTAAAACATTTGTATACCAGTCGAGTATGTCACCGATAACAAAACATACATCAAAGACCGACTTTATCGCAATCTAGTTTTAAAATATTACTTTATCGGTCGGCAATGTAGAAACACGGATGTCAAAGTGTTGAAGTCGAAAAATGTAACATCATATCGGCCGATTGCCATCTTATTCTTACAAAATGTAATCGAAATTTTTAATGTAATACGTCGTCATATCTTTGGTAAAATATCTGTTCTCACAAAAGTGATAATATGGATTTATTATCTCATCTAGGAAAAGTCATGTGAGAGTTTTAGAAACTCGTTTTGAGAAGCGAATTTTTCTTTTATCTGCCGAACAAAAAATGGCCATGCCAAAGACGGGTAGATAATTCATCAAAGTAGATAGATAAGTACCTACCTACTTTTTATTATTATACCCTAGTGAGATGTGCAGCTTATGTTTTTATGTATTTATAATTTTTCAATAAATAAATAAATATGAAAGCAAAATTAATTATTTATCTTGTGAAACTGATTGTTTTAGAACAGCACTTCAATTTGACTTATTTTTTGAAGGAATATTTCATTGCGTAAATTGTAAAGTTCAATAAAACAATTTAATAGAACAATTTTAATCCCGTAAAATAACTTTAAAATGCGCTCTATAAATAAACTTGAGACAATGAAAATACGAATTTCTTTTAAACTTAGAAATCTTAAAATAGGAACTAAAAAGACTAAAATCGATGACATTGAAACACTTTATTATCAATTTTAGAAAGCATGGCAACATCTTCGTATTTGTCTTCATAAATTTGGTGATGGATAGACTTTGTTGTAATTTTCGCGGTGACAAACGGAACTGCAGCAAAAATTTGATTAAAAAAATCTAAATTGTCCGATATGCCCTGTTTAACGAATCTATGTGTAACTAACGAATGCGGACTGAATTTGATTACAATTTCTGATAGATAGCTATGCTTGTTTATTCTTGAAGTGCTGTCGAAAACTACGGGCACGAGTGTTAAAAGGTTAATTTGAATGATCTTAAGAACTAAAAGAAATCGAGTGAGATTCAATGAGAGGTAATATTGGGAAAAACTTATACTTATAGTTAATAGTAATTTCGATACTGCATTACAGTACGTAACCAGGGTGATACTGAGAGTACATTCCACGTCTTACCGCCAAAGTCGTTAACACGATTAGTCTGAAATTGTAAAATGTGAAACTATAGAAATGAAAAAAGTGATTAGCATTGATCCGTTAAATTTTATGAGAAATAACACTCATTTGTGAGAAAGGTAATAATATAAAATCTATTTAGAAGAACGCTAGAAGGTAGAGCAGATACTGATTATTGCTCTGTAAGACAAGTAGGTAGGTCATCTTACCAGCAGGTCATCTTACCAGTAGGTCATCTTATCAGTAGAAATATAATAGCTGTTATCATGTGATAATAATAAATTATCTACTCATGTAACTATTTATTTAAAGTTCTCAAGCCCAAGGATCAGATTTCTTACATTCTAGCATCCCACTGCGGATATTGACTAAAGACTTGTTCACGTTTCAGATGTAATCTTGCCAAATGAAAAGATCTACCTATGTGCCATACTGTAAATCTCAGGACTAAAATATAATTTAGTAATTGATTCATGAATTTGAAGCGTGTTAAAGTTTTGATGATAAAAAATCATGGCGGCGTTTTTGCATCTGCTCAAATCAACCTTGCATGGCAACTTGAATACCCACTTGGATGGGTGTAAGTTTTTGACGGAGTTCCCAAGTTCGAGCCTTACAGCCAACTTTGAAATAAGTAATTTTCCAACAATGACAACCAAAAATGATTTATTGCCGGTATCAGTGTACATATAAACAAAACCCATTCAGGCCCCCATCGGCATTGTTCGGCGGACCCGCCGTATTGTACGAGCGCTATATAAAGTTTTATGTGTATCAACAAAGTAAACAACCCGATTTGCCAACTCACCGAAATGTTGTTCTTTTATTATCGACGCCACAATTTAGGCAATAAATAATATCGGCCAAAGTTTTGTAGAAAGCTTTCATTTTTAACAGCGCATTAGTGGGGACTGGCTGGTAGCGTTCTTCTCGCTACAATATAACATTACAGTACAAATAGAATCATTATATATATATTATAACAACGAGCGACTGGATGGCAGAAGAACTGTCGGAATAATATACAGTGTTTAGTAGTGTAGTGTGAGAAGACGGATGAATGAAAATAAACTAAGGAGAGCTAATATATTGTGTATTATATGCATAAATACATTGGTCGTGAGAGTTACTTTTCTTTGAACACTGCCATTAACAAGGATATTTTAAATATGATTTATTAGTAAGTAGCGTCAGGTTCAAGCAACATTTAGTTCGTACAGTTGATTAGTCAGACATCTCCGAAAAATTGGAATTTGATTTGAAAACACAGTTAAATGTAAAAGTCTATTCTTTAACTAGTACCTACAGTTTTCAGATTACTCATAAACACCGCCAAGTTAAATTATAATGCAAAAAAACTTGTAGTGAATTTAACAAAGTTTTAATGTTTTCTGGGTCACTTTTAAAGGGTTTTTTCAAAATATCATACTAATGTACCGGACCGTTATGCTTCCCGGTGTTATTTTATAGCATGGTTAATAAGTATAACACAGACAAATAATATTAACAAAACAGACTGTGCAATTCAGCACGCGGTAGACATGTGAAATCTTCAGAAAACTACAGTAGACAAGAATGGGGAGGCTACGAAGCACATCACACAAAGAGGAGACTTATTATGCTATCTCAATCTCTCGCAGGCTAAATCCTATAGATGTAGAAATGTATTTGTCTCTTTTTAGTGTCACAATTTTTCGTGTCATCGAGTTTCTAATTACAACGGCGCTAAAGAAGTTTTAACTTCAATAATATTTGATTTATGGTGAGGATTCGAATATTACTTTCCTTATTACCTCAAAACATAGTACTTGGGGATGTCTGTCTAA
This sequence comes from Limnephilus lunatus, assembly GCA_917563855.2. NCBI lineage: Eukaryota > Metazoa > Arthropoda > Insecta > Trichoptera > Limnephilidae > Limnephilus > Limnephilus lunatus. Next base: position 3,320,786 of record OU830604.1, read on the forward strand.
TCGATTGGACGATCCATTTGTGTAAAATGTTTGTTTGCTTTATAGTAGGTAGATATCTACAAAAACCAAATTAAATAATTGAGAATATTGTCCTCAATGTATACAATAGATATAATATTATAAATATGAAATCCCAAACATTTAAACTTGAAGAATTCTGCATTAAATATGGTGGGTCACATTGTCAGAGTATTAACATTAAGGGAATCCGTCAATGGTACTTGAGATGCCGAATAAACGTGCGTACACACCCTGCGCATTCTCTGCACTTGGGACTTGGAGACTGGTACCATTGCCGTACGGTACTTCGCGGTCTTGCGCACCCAGCCCGGAACAATGTCCCAGTGCGCAGCTGTGCGAATAAAATTGTTTATTTTGGGCATTTAATACTCGGGGACAATATTTCGCTCACCGGAGATGGAAATAATAACCGCGACAGATTTGTTGACAAAATGGATTATATTAATATTTTTTACTGCCGTTCTCCGGGCGGCCAACAATGGGTATTTTTATCTGTCCCTTTGTGCGGCGTACAAGCATAAACGAGATCATCTTTACGGAGAGCCTTTCTTACAGCGCTGTAACCACCTGGACAGTATTATTAATAATTCCAATGCAAATAAAAACATTAGTAGTATTGAATAATATTTTGAATCCTGTTTAATAACCTCTCTGGGAAGCTTTATAAACGGAAAACAGATTATTATGGTGTGGTGCTGTGGCCTAGAAGTGCCAAAACATAAATAAATATTATGTAAATGAAATTATATAAAAAAATTCAATTAAAGCCCTGAAGTAAGTGTTCAAAAAGAAGAAGAAGGAGAGAGATATGTAAATACGAATGGAGTGCGCCAATATCAAAAACCACCTATAATATTTAAGCGAAAATTGTGAAAATATTTTAATAAAACACGACTCCCTTAAAATAGAGCTAAAATCTCATGGGAAATGTCTTAAATAGCATTTAAAGAAAAATTGTGAATTTTTTCATAGGTGTCTTGTAAATAACAAAAAAAACGTGTTTATAATAATTTTCACAGCGTACGTTAGATTTTTGTCTATCGATTAATTTCATATACATAATTATCGTTTCGGCATGGCAAATGTATAGATGTTATGTTTTGAAGGGGAAAGTACATTATTATAACATTAAAAAAGAAGAAAAAAAACAAGGAAGAGGTTTTAAAATGTAAGCGTTCAATAATGCCCCTTTTAAATCAAAAATATTTCAATTGATTGACGATTTTCTAGTCTAATCAGCTTTTTTATATTTTTTTCTCAGTTTTTAAGACTTTCTTTTCACTTGATTCGGTTATTTTCAAGAACATCGTTGTATGTTGACAACAACATACGGTTAAATAAACGTTCATTAGAATTTAATGCTCCGTTTAAGACGGGCCTTATGGCCATGAAATATTTTTAACGATTGTGGTGACATTTTAAAATGTGCCGCTATTAAAACTCCGGTTTCTCGGACTAAATTAGTAACACAATAAATATTACGTTATGGAGTGTGGGTTACACTGTTTTCCCTTAATTGACTGAGCGTAGCTAAGTCCTTTTTTAACTCGACCGTTTGGCATTTCATCAGTCTGTACATTTGTTTGTGTGTTCCGGTTCAAAATGGTGGCAGTGTTGGATACTACATTTTTCATCATCGATCCGTGAAATCGGATTAATCAATATTGTGGCACTACCGGCAGGAAGAAAGTTAAAAATTGTATTTGAAATAAAAATATTTTACAAAAATAAAATATGATTAATAACTATGTAGGCAAGTAATTAAATACCTACCATAACACCTACAATACCTATCTCCACAGATGGAAAAATTAAGTCACCTCAAGTGGTTCGCTACGATTGGTGGAAGTTAGCAGGAGTGCCCAGCTACTTTGCCTAGCTACTACCTGGTGAGTGGTGGGCTGGTTGAGGAAGACCTTTTCCTCTCCAGCCGGACTCTTTCAATCCATCGCTTAGCACCGCGGTGGGAGGTATGGATTCGTACGTTTCGTACACATCCCTCACACCTTTTTCCTTCCCAGAACTTCTTTTAATTTCCTTTCTCTAAAAATACCCTTCACTCAGCATCCCCAAAGGTGACATTGGTCTTGAGGGATTTATTTTCCTCAGGGCCTCTTGTGTGGAGATAATGTAAAATAAAAAATAAAAAACGAGTGTGCTTTAGACCACACTACTGAAGTAAAACTTTGAAGTTATACATATATAACTTCACTAACTTATAAAAGAAGATAGAAAGAAAATGTACTCTCTTGTTCCTACAGTGTGATACAGACAATAGGCCTGCACTGTGTCTTAGTTATACGAAACGTAACTGGCTATTCGAGAAAGAGAGAAAGAAAATGTGTGCTCGCACCTCTCTCTCTTGCCCCTACAGTAATAAATAAAACGTAACTCTCTCTCTTTCTATCTTCACTAACTTATATTTCCCTCTCAACTTCCGTTCGCCTCGCCTGATCACACTTTTCGTAACTCTCTCGTCACGCTTTCACCAGCTTATTCTCCAAGTCAGGCGGGCGTAAAGAAGTTTTACTTAAAAAATAAGAGATAGTTTGCAAAATGCGTTTTTGGATGTTAGATCTGCTTAACTGTCAGTTAGGTTTAGTGTGTCATCCTGAGCACAAATTTATGTGTTTTTGAAATTGTACACATGAATACCGTAAAACCAAGCAGTGCAAGAGCTATATAATATGGCAACATATTATAATGTTTAAATCAATTACCTATCTCAGACGTGTGATGAGTATCACGGCATTACAAGTACAAGTGTGGTTAGATCGTGCAAGCAACGCCAGTCATAATTTATGTTTTATTTCGAATGGCGGGAATACGATAATGCCTTAATTGATAAATGTGGTGTATTGCTTGCTGTGTGCTTTGTGCATTCAATCATAACGTCCATTTCAAAGACGTTGCCGGCCGCAGCAGTTACCAGTATAGCCGCTGCCAGTGAGGTAACCGAAAACCACCTCAACCCAGGCCGGAACATTGATTTAAGTTGGCCTCTCACCTCTTATATTGTACTACTAGTTGGGGTACCCGGCTTCGCTCAGGGAGTTTGGGATTAGGGATTGAACTGACGTTGTCAAAACAAAAATGAGATTGGTATTGAACTGACGTTCGAACCCACGACGGATCTTGCTTTATAAACCCGTACCCATGGGTAGTCCCACCCATACCAAAAACGCTTCGAATGATCGACAATGTTCCAGAACATCCCACAATATTCGAGATTGATTCGAGAGTGTTCTGGAATGTACCACAATGATTTGGGATGTTCCGGGATGTTCCGGGATGTTTCCGAACGTTCCAGACTATTCCCGAACATTCCAAAATGTACCGGGATGTTCTGGAATGTTGTGGTATGCTCTCGAATACTCTCGAATGTTCTGAACTGTTCTAGAAATTTCTAGAGGGCGAAACTTCCAGCCCTCATATCTTTCAAAGCACTCCTTTCATGTAAAAACGGGAACCTTCTTCATGGATGGGGGAAAAAGGGCTACCACACCATATAACTCCTATGTTATGATCCTAACAAATAATCATATTAACATTAATGTCAATACAAAAAAATCTTAACCCGTAAGGTCTATTTGTTCGGTTTTTTGGAACAACTTATGTAGAGCTCTCAGAAATCGTTGCGTCTCCCTTTCTATAATGAAATACTATGCTTTATATTCAAATCTAAAAGTTAACCGCAAAATAGTTAAAATGTTCTCCTCTATGAATCCAAAGTTTCCGACCGCAACTTAAAATCAAATTATGAATTATATACGTCAATTTAACTACTACTCAAATACGTTGTGTTTGAGATAAACCAAAAGTACCTCAAATCAGGCCAAATCACTAAATCAAATTGGCCTCTTATTTAGATATATAACTTCACTCAAAATAACTTTATAATAAGTCATTTTACCTTATGCAAGTACCTACTAGTATACGGTAGAATTCATTTAACAATTTCAAAATGTAAACTATTTTTCTTTGTTAGATTCTTAAATATATATGAATATAAGAGGCCAACTGGACTCAGTGTTCTGGCTTGGGTTGAGATGGTTTTGGATAACCCCGCCTCAGCTACTAAGAGTTACCCGGTACCCGCCATCATTAGGTAGAAGCAGTAAATGAAGAAATCCATAATCGTAAAATCTTAATGAAATGATAATTAGTTTTGAATTGCCCTGCGTCGGTAAGCATTGAAGTTAAATCACCTCTGAAACGGAGATAAGCCGCCTTATATGGGATCACGAGCATTCAAGAATTGAAAAGATCGGTTCACTTAAGTCACTTTGTAATGTTTTGTCGTATCTGCTGTCTACTGTTTGAGATGTATTTAGTACTCTGTCGTTAGCCATCTTTAGATTTCAATGCCTTAAAGTTAGTGGGGAGCCTGCTACCAAAAACATCCTAATACGGTTCACCTGAGATCTTCGAGAGTACTGGTACTCGTTCTTAGATTGAAAGGTAAATGTACCAAAGCGTTTGTATTAATACTACTCCGACACTCTCTTTGTCTATGCCCGTCCACTCAGTACAGATTATTAAATACCCCTAATGTATTTTAAATGTCATTTTAATATTATATTTGAACACGCCTCCTTTCACGTTGTACATTTCAATGTAAATTTAACTGAAGCGTGCATTTTATAGAACCCAAACGCACACGCACACACGGTAGGCATTATATTATATATTGTAGGGTTAGACGCATTATGTGCGCTTCTTTGAACTGTGAGATTTTATCATAATACGTATGTATTTTATATTTCACGACTACCACACAAAGAGAGATCTCAATAATAATTGAAGGGGGTTGGTTAAATGCGGTCTTCTCTTACTTTAAAACCAGTTTCCCTTTACATAGATAATACTACCAACCTTTGAGATCAAATATTAAACTCAAACACAAATACAACACGCAATACCACGTTTACTTCAAGGAGGGTCTCCTCCGACCTAAAAATGAACATTTGCTTACACATTACTATAAACATAGGGCGTGGCCTTACTGCAGACGGATATAAAAATGTGCAAGGCCACGTCCCCATTGGCAAGGTTCATAGTAATATGTTAACAAATGTTCATGTTTTTGGTAAACATGAACATTTTGTTAAAACATTACTACAAACATTGGTAATGGGGGCGTGGCCTTACTATAGACGCATACAAAATGCATAAGGCCACGCCCCCATTGCTAAAGAATATTATAATGTTCAAGCAAATGTGTAAGAAAATGTTCATGTTCACGGTCGGAAGAGACCCTGCTTTACATGATATTAATTTTTAATCATTTTAATTCCTATCTAATTATATTAGTTGTTTCAACACCATATTATTATTATTATTTGATTTATTGATGCAAATATTATTTATTACACATTTATGTATCCATATAAATATTATAATGTAAATTATTTATTATCATGTTTCTTGCTGTTAAATAATATTAATGCGAAATTCCTTGTTCTTGTACCTACCTAACATAATCCATGCGTTTGCTAATTGTTATACTGGTAGGTAGGTACCTGCCTACCGGTTGCGACTCACCTCTTGCGCTACTTGCTGTATTTTTACTACGAGGCAAGCAGTGAATATTGAATTGTGGCGCACAGTTTCACTGCCTGCCTCGTGGGATTGCTGTCGAGAGTTCCGCGCGTCTCTCTCCTCCCGTCCATTCTCCCGAATACCTTCTTCCCTTTGTGGAATCATAAGTAACAGATGCTTTAACGATGATTACAGTGTCCGTGTCCAGAAATCAAGCTGCAGTATCATAAATTACTTATATATACTGAGTTTTACGCCCATACCGCGAAACTTTGGGGCGTGATAATTCATGAAAAACCATTTCATTGGTGCCCAAATTAAATTAAAAAATTTGATAAATTTATTATTTTTAGTGGTTTATAAAGTATTCGTATAATCACCCTTTTATAATCATATTTTTTTTGCACTCAGTCAACTGCTCTCTTTAGAATTTTATTAAGGGGGCTATTTTTTATTCGACCACTTGCACTACTCATTTTTTCATAACTCTTTTATTTGTTTTTTTTTGTAATTAGCATTCTTTGTAGTATTTTTTTTAGATTATCGCGAATTTCCAAGCAAAGTTTCGTGGTTTGATCGTGGAATACGGTGTTTAATCATACTTGCTCCGTTATAACTATCAGTTTATAAGCGATGCATAAATCAGGAAGATGAGTTACAGCGGAGCTTTGATTTTGATTGGTTGTTTGAAAGTCAGTTTTACTGGACGACACGTAATAATAATGTAATATTCGGAAAGAATCTGTTTCTGATCCCTTGGTCCCCGATCAGGAGAGCTGACAGCGCGTTTTAAGGCAAATTAATCTCCGGATTTTGCAGAGCGCCGCGGTGTCTCCGGCGTCCGCATCCCCTCCGCCCGCGCCGCCCAGCGCCGGCAGCGTCCCGGCGCCGGGTCGGCCCTCGCCGCCTCCACCGCCCCCGCGCTGCTGCGACACGGGGCGACCCATCTTCCAGGACCCAGTCACGGGGCAAACCGTGTGCTCTTGCCAGTACGAACTGCTCAGCTACCAGCGCCTGGCGAGCGCCGGTGTGCCGCTGTCCATGTATTCGGCGCCGTACTCGGACGCCGCGGCGGCAGCTGGCATGGCGGCCTACTTCCCCGCTCTTGCTGGGGATCAGGCGCCCTTCTACACTAACGCAGTGAGTCCCTTACCTTCATACCGTTACTAGTACCAAATACGATTTTATATACAGCGGGTCCGGAGGTAAAGTGCATTAACTTCGGGAAGTGATTGTACATTATGGTAGGAGTTAAAAAGATTAATAACTTTTTCTGAAATTCCAACTTTTTTTTCCCAAAAAGACATACCTACTAAAAATCCGTCGTGTAAGGCATAAATTACTCGATAAAGTTGCTGTTAACTTGTCGGGCGCAATTGTTGCAACGTTGCTTGGTAATAATAATGCTGCCCGCGCATGTAGAATCACTTCCAGAAGTTAATGCACTTTACCCCCGGACACCCTGTGTACCTTTTTTTTCCCAAAAAGGCATACCTAATAAAAATCCGTCGTGTAAGGCAAAAATTACTCGATAAAGTTGCTGTTAACTGGTCGGGCGCAATCTTTGCAACGTTGCGTAATAATAATGCTGCCCGCGCGTGTAGGATCACCTCCAGAAGTTAATGCACTTTACACACGGACACCCTGTATACTGTATATCGCTCAACTAATTCAAAAGAAACTTTTCTAAAAATTATTCGACCAATTTTCAAATATTTGTCATAAATCGAACATCAGCAATATATATGCAATTAGTACGAAAAATGAAAGACTTTAAACCGCCAAAACTATGTGCAGGGATGGCAAATTCTTTAATGGCGTAACGGAACGACGTTTTATTCGCTCTCTTTTCTCCGCTTTCGATGTTTCACACCTGCGTGGTGGCAATTTTTTTAAAATAAAAATTGTACATCAAAAATATTATATTATGTAAAAAAATATCCCCCAAGTTAGGTAAAATGCAGATGTGGTCTTTTTACTCAACAAAGTTAGTGAATTACCAATTGATATTTCTGCTTTATAACTAACTCATAATCGCAATTTTCGAACGTGTGGTCTTTTGAACTACGTGAGCGATATATATATATATATATACGTTTGTGTAGAAGTGGGATAGACTGAGAGTGGAGTATAAGGAGAACATAAGAGAAGAAGATGTCGATAAAGGAGAAGTCACGGCACGAATCAGAGATAATTTTTTTTTCTTGAAATTTAGATATGTCACTGGTATCTCCTGTGCTGAAGACTGTGTATATGGAAGTGAAATGGAGGGAGAAATGAGTGTGATGGGTATATTTGTTTTGTAATATTGATTTGTACTTAAAGAGTAGTTTAAATGTATAACTGCCAAAGCGGAGATACATATGGCGCTTTCATATTCATTAGTTTCATACTAATGGGTAAAATCATATTTTATTGAAGAATAAGATAACACTATTTATTTATTTATATATTTATTTATTTATTTACCTACGCCCTTTTTTGGGGCTTTTAATAATCTAAACGAAAATATGAAAAAAAAGACAGAAAATTAAAAAAGATAACGATCACAACTGGAACTCGAACCCAAAACCTCTCATCTTACCGGGATGAACGCCTTATCCAATTAGACCACTGCCATCTCTTATGTTCAGTCGTATTTGTCAATCTCATATTTCCAATTTCAGAATTAACAATATTATTTAAGTCTAAATTTTCTCCAAATTATTGACAACTGCCCTTTTCAAGAGAAACAATCGTTCGAAGGATTGGTTTGTGTCCAATTTTATTTATATGGAACAACAATTGACTTGTTCAATTTTAATTCAAAATTATATTTCCATAAATAAAACCACTTTATAAAATTCACTATTTTGAGATCTAATATGAAAGCAATGCACAAAACAGTTCCAATTCGTTTGCGAGAAAAGTTTTTCCTAAGTTTACCAAGCTAACAGCATTCCTAAAAACGCGTCTTCGATAATAATAATAGTGTTCGAGCCTCTGGAGATCACACCAACCTATCGTTGTAAGTTGTAAGACAAGAGAGATAAATCAATTCCCGTGCTAAACGGATTGGCACAGCCGCGCCGCTGCAGGGAACTTTCCCAATTGAGGCAACTGGCAACTCCCCGTGAGTGAAATTTCCATCTCCAAACATTTGTACCGCGCGTGTAACACTTCCTACCGGTACGTTCCCAAACCACCTTTCCGTCTAACAAATTTTCCAGACTTCAAACTTTCGCGTTATCGAGTATTCCCTTCCCACCCACGGCGGCGTGCGGTTGGCATCCCTGGGGCAGGTGTGTGCATATCTCTGTGCAGCTAGGAACAGGGTTGCCACTATCAAATATAAATTAAAGCATCGAAATCAGAACATTTTTAAAAAATTATTGTAAAAAAATTGCATACAATCAGAATTTACTACCCGCTAAGCTATTGCAAGTAGGTTGTCAGCAGGAGATTAGTTACAACCACAAATTAAATAATTATAAACGCATTAGCGTAGCAACAAGATACACAAATACACATATAACATACCAACATTGTGATGTGGAATAGGATTTTTTTTTAATATCATGAAAAGTTGAGCAACATAAAAACAGCAATACATTAGTAATTAATCACATACTTGCAATTTAATGCATGGTAAGAAAGAGCAAAATATAATCTTAATACATAAGGTTACTCCCCAAGAGCCATGATTTTAAAATCAGTGAAAATTTTGTTGCAGAGCAATTAATTTTCTTTGTTAAATATTAATTAATATTAATTAATAAATATTGATGTTAATTTACACGTCCTAAATTGCATTTTATGATTCTTATGTAATTATTTACATCAGAAAATAGATATTCTCACCATTTTATACTCTGTAGATATTAAATTGCTTGATGACCGGACAACTCAGAATCATGCAATTTCAACACCTCCTTTGAAAAGTGATGAAAAAAATTGGTTAAATAGGTTACGTTAGGTTAGGTAATGGGTTATTTTCAATTATTATTTTCGCAACTTTTAATGTCTTTTCAAAGGGCGTTGAAATTGCATGATTCCGAGTTGCCATGGAGCTAAATGGCTAGTACTTTAAATTGTAAAACATATAAAAAAGAAGTGAAACTTCAGAAAACTGAAGTAGACGAGACCGATTGTTATATTTCATTCTCTGGCAAGCTAAATGCTGTAGATATGTGTTTGTCTTTTTGAAGTAAAACTTCTTTACGCAAGCTTGACTTGGGGAGTAAGCTGGTGAATGCATGACGAGAGCGTTAAGAAAAGTGTGATCGAAGTTGAGACGGAGATATAAGTTAGTGAAGATAGAAAGAGAGAGAGAGTTACGTTTCGTATTTAGTAGTGGTAAGAGAGAGAGGTGCGAGCACACATTTTCTTTCTCTCTTTCTCTCATAGCCAGTTACGTTTCGTATATCTAAGACATAGTGCAAGCCTATTGTTTGTATTACTGTAGGAGCAAGAGAGAGCAATGCACTCGTTTTTTTTTCGCTTTTTCGTTTCAAATCACAACGACGCTGAAGAAGTTTACACTTAAAAATATGTCTTCCTCAAAACAGTTGAATTTTTAGTATGGAGAACAAGTGGGTACTCAAAGTATTTCACAGGTTATCTTTTTTTAAATATTCATGACATCCGTTGTCGGCGTTGGCACCATCGATATGATGATGGTCACCGATGTTTTGTAACCGGTGTTAACGAGCGCAGTTGATATAATTTCTGCATAGAAGAGACAAAGACAAAATAAATTCTCAATTATGGTAAAACCAACCACGGAGCGCTTATATTTTGGTTACAGTTTCAGAACACCATAGAATGCCCACCCACAACATTTTTTTATATGTAATAAAAAGATTCATTCGTTGAAGTCTTTTTAGCATTATTATACGTTAACCCTACAGTGTGGTTAAAAATTCACAGCTGAAGACAGAACATGTTACTACCGCTGCAGACACGATAGGAACCAGCGGTACGAGTCTAGCTACCTCCATACTCCGTAGTCAGTTGGTTTGTTGGAATGGTATTCAACTATTGCATTAAATGCGCACTCTTAGCCATATGGCCTATTCTCGAGGTGGCATACTTATAAGTTCATGTTGTTAAAAGAACATCTAGGTACTTAAAACTATAAATTATGTTCTCTAAATTGCTTAAATTATTTTCTTTGTGATTATTTACATTAGTGTAAATTACAAAAATGAAAAAAATAAAAAAATAACATTTTTTATCATAATACATACATTTTTTCAAAAAACTTAATTTTTTTTTAGTTTGAATGAGGTCTGAACCTTCCTACACAATTTAGTATAATGCTGTGCTGTAATTTCTTTGAATTTCAGAAAAAATGTGTTTGCCCGCGTGTGTGTGGGCAATTGCTACCAAAAATTGATAAAATGAATTATCATCGACAAAAAACCTAAAATCAATATATTTTGTTTTCATTGGTGTATTTGTAGTTATTTTATAATTTTTTAACTTCACAACTAAATCAAGAAACAGTGAGAGTAAAAAATTACCTCCGGTCTATGGCATTTTTAGAATGTAATTTTTGTTTCACAAAAAAAAAACACTTTTTGAAGTGAAAAAATTCCTTAGCACCGTTGTGATTTGCAACTCGATGAAACGAATGACACTGAAAATGAAATGATGAAAATAAAACAATGATGAAGACAAAAACATGCATCTATTGGATTTAACCTGGGAGAGATGAATTAGAATAATCGAGCTCTTCTTTGAGGGGGCTTCGTAAAGAATCGGTTTTTTCTTTGTGCGTTGCTTCGTAGCCTCCCTACTCTTGTCTACTTTAGTTTTCTGGAGGTGTCACTTCTACCGCGTGTGAACTGCGCAGTTGTATTATTTTTATTGATAGACAATTCCCAAACTCCCCTTATGACTTTAATCCACATTAATAATTTAAACACCAATTGATGACATTTTTACTAAGTTGTAATTTTGATCATAAATTTTGATAATTTGAAGATTTTGACAAGAAAAGACGGACATTTAATGATATGATCATACAATATTATTTATGTACCCGCTATAACGTTTTAATATTCACATCCCAAAGACATGGTAATGAAGAACATGTTTATAGCTTCTTCAGGTGGTAAGTTTATGGAGGCCTAAATCAAAATAATTACTATGTTCATGCCTCTATGCACTTATGCAGCGTTGCGAATACAACGTCTTATTTATTGTAATGAATTTACAGTACACATTTTCTTAACCTTAAATGAGAAATAAAGCATTGAACATAGGTTTATGCCAAAATTCACCACTATCTATCAGATTTTTCTATCGCTTAAGCCGCATTCCGAATTTCTAAAGTTTTATAACATATTTAACGCTTAAAATTTTTAAATTAAAGTATCTAAAATAACATACGATATTTTTGAAGATCTAAAGATTTGCACACCGAAACGGTAATTATATGAAATTATCTCGATAGAAAAAAAATCGCAAACTATTCTCTGAAAATTATTATAAACACGTTTTTGAAGTAAAACTTCTTTTCGCACGCTTGACTTGGGGAGTAAGCGACGAGAGCGTTACGAAAAGTGTGATCGGGCAAGGCGAGCGGAAGTTGAGAGGGAGATATAAGTTAGTGAAGATAGAAAGAGAGAGAGTTACGTTTCGTATTTACTGTAGTGGCAAGAGAGAGAGGTGTGAGCACACATTGTCTTTCTCTCTTTCTCTCATAGCCAGTTAAGTTTTGTATATCTAAGACACAGTGCAGGCCTATTATTGTCTGTATCACGGAGGGCAGTGCGCGTGCACATTTTCTTTTTCTCTTCTTTTAAAAGATAGTGAAGTTTTACTTCAGTGGTGTGGTATATAGCACACTTGTTTCTTTTTCTGTTATGTATTTTACAAGTTATATTTATGAAAAAAATCACAGTGTTTCTTTATGTTCTATTTTCGAGTGATTTTATATTAATCATTTTCACATTTTCGTTAAATGTTATCGTTTTTAAAATTAGCGCGCTCCCTCTAACATTCGTATTTACATATCTCACCTTCTTCTTCGTTTTGAGCGCTTATTACCGGTCTAGTCCGGTAAAAAGCCAATTTTTACCAAATTTACAACTAAGCAGATAGGTACCACCCATTTTCAGGAAATTTTCTTAGCATAATTTGTTTTTATCTTTAAAAGTGAATTTTGAAAATAAAGAACAACAATTGCAACTTTTACCACTCTTACCTATGAATGATTTAAGCCCATGCCTTCAAAAACATCACAACCCACTTGGCATTTTTACATTGACGCGTGTTAACATGGCGGCGTGGTTCCTCCGCCTATTGACTGACACAAATATAAATGATAAAGTCTATATATGATATGTGGGCGGAAAATGGCGCGGGTTTTCCGTTCGCCATGTTGGAAATCGAAGACGACCGCGCAGTGCCAACATTCAGAGTCCCCGAATTCCCAACGTCCCTCTACACGTGTACCTACACGTACTCCGTCCCACTCCGTCACACTTTTCCAATGCCCGTGTAACATAACCATTTACAGATCCCCGTATAATTTTTAGGGTTTCCGTGTGTGTTACAACTTCGTTTTAGGTTTTGCTCGGATTATTGAACAGCTTTTTACGCGGCTCAAAAAGGTATTGTTCGTAGCGGGATTACCAAGTAGAAAAACACAATGGGTTATATTATCATCTCCTTAATAAAGACGATCCCTTCCAAACATGGTTATGTCTATTTTCATCGTACTGAACATATTTTTGTCAGTACGTTCTCTCTATTTTACTCAAAGCAAGATGGCAGATTCACGGGTGTTTATTTTAGCGATGATTCAACATTGCTTTTAATTGGATCTGTACTTTTTTATACATTACCTCCACAGGAGGCCCCGAGGAAAATAATTTCTCTCAGGTCCTATTTCATCTTAGGGGATGCTGTGTTGATAGTTTTTTTAGTGTGCTTTTTACTTCAAGGAAGACCGCAGATTCACAGGGGTCTATTTCAGTGAAAATTCAACATTGCTTTCAATTTGATCTATTTATTTGATTACAACAAATACATAACTTTTTTCCAGTACTCTCAATTTCAATTAAAGAAGGTAGATTCATGGGTATTATTTGATTTGAACTCGTCTGCACCCTTTTTCCAGTGCGCTCAATTATACTCAAAGCAAAACTGCAGATTCACGGGTGTCTATTTAATCAAAAGCAATGTTTAATGCAGCACTGAAATCAGTGATGTATTCAACATTGCTTTTAATTTGATTTGTATTAATTTGATTTGAGGTACGTATTTATTACTTATAACTTCCAGAACGTAGTGGCAACATTGCCCAAAAATAATCAGACATTAAACATACTTGTGTTTGAAAGGAATTTAAATGATCCATCTTCGTTTGTTTGCCACTTTGCTGAGAATCAGGTTTCTTCTGAATGAATATTAATAATCACTTAACTATCTAAGACACTCACAATTTATACATCAGCGATGTTTTCGCTAAACTAATCTAAAATTTGATTGCAAGTTTAATTTATATACAACATAGTATACGTTATCTTCTCACGTTTAGTAACTGAATCATTTACATTAGTTTTTCTCGACTTATCTTAATTCACGTGATAAAAGAATTCACTGCATCGGCGCGATGTTTTGCCAGATACCTAAAAGCCAAACAAGGCAATATGCAAATACTTACATGTGTACACCTCATTTATTTCTCTCAAGGAAACCTCACCGGCAGATAAGAATATACCGTAATAGTCTACAAAGTAAGGCAAGATTTTTGATCATACAAGTGTATGAAAAAAGGGAAGCGTTGAAATTTCATGGCCGAAAGAAAGTATTGCTCAATCATGAAAAATTAAAAATACCCAACAACACAGACATACGAGTATTTTATTTTCTCAACCATTCAACTCTATTTATCTATAACTTCATTCAATCCTTATTACTATCATTTTGAGTGAGGTTGACAGAGATAAATATGGGAGAGAAAGGATTCAAACATCGTACTTAGATATTCTTATAACAACTTTTGATTCAGAATAGTATGGCGTTCCCCAGGGACCGGGAAGACAACCATAATAATGATGTACCTTAATTTTTGCAGTGTTGTAAACAAGCAAAACAACGAAAAATTAAGTTAATTAAGCTCTTGTGAATAATGGTGTTGGAAAAAAATAATTGCATGTTATTTTTAATTCATGCAGTTAACCAACTCCGAAAGTTTTGTCTGCTAAGCCCTGCGGGCGGTTTTTTGATCGGCTTCGCCCAATTTGAGTATTGGCGACCATTGCATAAATCCGATAGGAACTCGTCCCAAAAATAGCCGGTTCCTCGGATCCAACGGAATCCAATGACAGCTGGTCACAAGGGCAATGTAACCGCGACAGGTAATGACGTAATATATAATTATATATATAGATGCGTGATGTTATAGTTCACAACTGCCAGTTACAATAATAATCATTTTATCGTCAATCCCTCCATATCCGGAGAGATTAACCAAATTACAAATCCAATAGTACTTACACATTCCAGCCGATGTTCCTCACACTAGCTGTTAACGTAAGTGGTGCCATCTTTTGGCATTGCTTTAATTCGGTTATATTTCAAAAGCATGAGATTTGTATACAAACTTTATGTACGAAAACAGTTTTGCGTAAGGCGAGGCGTCAGAGTTGTATTCTTAGTCGGATTTTTAAATTTCAACCGTAAAGTCGCTAGGCTATTAATACTGTTTGACATGTCATTACAATGGTAACTAAATGTATTCTTCCTACTGACGAAAAACTCTTCATCCCAACACAAAGGTAACTTCTGCTTGACCGTTGAAAACTTCCGAATTACCGAGCCATCCTCATTGTAGTTCTTTCATCATCGGACGATATATTATAAGCCGGTTAGTGGACAGTGAATACCTCGTCGTACTTATAGTCACTCGAACAAGTCAACTGAAAATGTCAACTTGCTTCTGGTTGGCGGGCCGAGGAGCCAACACTCCCTGCTGGCTTATTATAATGTTATATTCTCGTAGGTACTGACTAAACGCATTTATGTAATCGTAACTTGTAACTTGTTACATATTTCCCTAGTCCGGTGTTCGGGTCAGCCGTTAGCAGGCTTCCCTTCTGAAACTGAATACCCCCTTGCTGTGTCATCACCGAACTTTGTTAACACCCATAAGTACAGGTTCACAGCACTGATACGACACTACCCTACACACATGCCACTTAGTACGTACTTACTTACAATATTATATGTTCAGCACATCATTGGACTTGAGATTACCTACGTTAAAACACTAGTAAGTTCGTCTAAAATAAGAATGAATCCAAATATTTCATTGAGAAACTGGGTGTATTCTTATTTGAGGTCTTTTTGAACTTTTTTATTGAACCTATAATTACATGTTACGACACTACACACACGCCACTTAGTAGGTACTTACTTATAATATTATATGTTGAATTGGGATATACCTACGGGAACGTTCTTAATAAGTTCGTCTAAAATTGCAATGAATCAAAATATATCATTGAGAAACTGGGTGAATTCTTATTTGCGGTATTTTTGAACATTGTTATTGAACCTATAATTACAGGTTCACTACCCTACATACGCGCCACTTATTAGGTACTTGCTTAATATTATGTTTTCAGCAAATTAATGGACTTGAGATATATGCCTATGTAGGTTAAAACGCTCTTGTAAGTTCGTCTAAAATTGGTATGAATTTATAATATATTGAGAAACCTGATGAATTCTTATTTACATAGTCCTTTATGAACTTTGTTATTGACCCTATAATTACAGGTTTATAGCAATGATACACTACTTACTTACCACTTAGTACTTATAATGTGTATATGTCCATCAAATTATCATAGGACGTGAAATGTAGAAATGATGTAGTCCATAGAAAAACTTTTTTGGACCCCATCACACGAGTATTTCACACAACATTTACCAAGAGGATTGAATAGCAACCTTGTATATTCTTACTAGGATCTTTCAGGTATATATTCCAAAATATATACCCACGTTATTAAAAAAAAAATATTCAGAATTCATCATACAATTGACCAACCCATTTTTCATTCGATAGAGTTCCAAAGGAGTTCAAAAATGCTACTGCTGGTGTTGTGGTCAATTCTTACTGCGGGATATATTTTGTACTAGAAAAACTATAAAACTAGTCGTATTTTCTTTAGCACTTTATATTAATTTAGCGTGACCTCATGACACTCTGTTTTTATGGGCTTTATTTTTATGGTGATATTTAGATTTCCTATTGCTATTTTATAGACGTCGATAGCTTCGTGCGATTCATTATGGTATATACCAGAAATGCATTATAAGGTTTTCTTAAATATTAATAATATAATTTTAATATAATTTTCGAGTTTAAACCTTACTGGAACGTTTTACTTTTTTTAATGCAAAATTTTGTACTGAATGACAAAAACGTCAGTAAATATGATTTTATTCAAATTTTAATGAAGTTATTGGCAGCGGCAAATACATAGCAGTATTAGTCACTTAAATATAGGTACCTATGTATGTTATTTTAAAAGCTCACTTGATATTCTAGGAAGCTATTATTTTGTTCGTGTGCTTACTAGGATGCCACAATTCCGCTAAGGGTTTTATAGCCCTGAGTAAGAACAAAATATTATTGTTTATCAAAAAAGGTTTATTTTTTGGTTTTCCATATAACAAGAAGATATCGCGGCTGTATCTGAAACTATTAACTCAAATACAAGTGCTGTAAGACATTTTTTTTCTTTTCTCAACCAAATTTCACCGATAAAAAGAAAAACACAAAAGTGAACGTTTGAGAACATTCGCACGACAATACTCGACAATAATAATTTTTAAATTGAACATCCCTTTGTGGAGTACAAGTTCGTGACCGCGTCTTTCGTACATGGGATTATCATCGTTATGACAAAAACCGAAATTAAAAAAAAAATATGTTTACTTTCATTCTGTAAAGATAAAAGCGATGGAGTCACATCCGATATTTGTGAATTCTCCGTGTTCTGTGTCCAACCGGCTTTTTGCGGGTATTCGCAAAACATCCTTTCAAGTAGAAGCGAGGTTTAGCGAGAAGAAATCTTATTTGACAACATTGTCGGACGTGTGGGCTTTATTATTTGGTTATTTTCTCTGCAAATCTCATTTGGCCGACGGACCGCTGTGATAACATTGGTGTCACCGGACACTCCGCGCCGACATGACAATCTCATTGTTCGGGGTTACCTCCTGATGCCCGGCTTTGTCCGGGAATATTATTTTAAACAGGGATACCTGAATTATATACGCGGCTGCTGAAATAGGTTGACGGCGAAAGCGTTAGTCGTCTCAGGCTCACCTACCTGCTCAAATTTAAATATTACAATATTATAATAATAAATAAATGTAAAAAAAGTACTTACATATATAGATATATATATACGTATATGCATAAAAAATATTTTTGAAGTAAAACTTCTTCACGCACGCTTGATTTGGGGAGTAAGCTGGTGAATGCGTTACGAAAAGGGTGATGCGTACGGTGATCGGGAAAACGGTGATGGGGCGAGACGAACGGTCGGGCCTTTATGCACGCTTGAAGTTGAGAGTGAGATATATTCTTTCTCTCATCTTTTATAAGTTAGTGAAGTTTTATTTCAGTCGTGTGGTCTAAAGCACACTCGTTTTTATATTAATCATCAGTACCTACCTACCTACATATGCAAAGAAAGTTTTGGTTTTTTAAAGAATATCTATTTAAATATATATCTATTATTATACATTTTTTAGAAATTTCACTCAATGGCACCATATCTCTTGTCATATTACATAATATGTCTTATACATATAAACTATAATGTCATATACATATAAAGCATTTGTTCTGCTGTATGGTATCTTGGACAAGTCTGCTGAAGTATTATTATAAGCCATAGAATTCCAAGAGAAATGGGCCAACAATAGAATTAATCAATGCGCTTTATTAAAACTAAGTAGGTAGGTATTGTTAGATTTATAAAATCGAGTGCAGTTTACACATTTGCACATAACAATCTCAACCAATAGGAGCCTTGAAAAGTGTGGTCATAATCAAAGCGGCCAATGAGCGCAGACCTCATTTCTCGTCGTTTCCGTTTATATCTCAACCAATAAGAGGCTTAAGAAGCGACATCATATTCAAAGCGCCCAATGAGCGCAGTTTGATGCTTCGCAGGTGCTGTAATGCGTCATTTCAGTTTAATCCGAATTCCAAATCACAACGGGGCTACAGAAGTTTCACTTCAAAATAAAATTACTTTGAAGATAAAAATACATAATTACAATTAAGTGATCCACAAAATTAACCAAGTTAACATTAAACATGTCAATACCACTTAAGTATTGGTTTCCGATGTACCGGAGAATGTGGAATATAATTGCGCTTATGTGTACTACAGTAGAATAGTGTATTTTGTCGTGTTGTTTTTTCTAAAATATTAGCAATATAATTAAATTAAAATTATAATGCAATCTTGACCCTATAACAATCTGCCTACAAGGCATCTTCTACTCAAGGCATCAAACTATCGGACCGAGAAGGCAAGAAAGATTTAATATGCAAGTAGGTATACCTACCTACGTTCAACTGCCAACTAGCAGAGTTACAAAAGAGCCTATACCGCTCGCATCACTGTAGATTGTAGAGTCCACCAGGGGTCCAGTACTTAATCTTGTAAACAGCATCTCGCGATAATCCTTATGGATGGTCGGACACACACACCTTCCACTTTCCCCTTCTCCCCCGCCTCCTCTTACTCCCATTCATGTATTTATTAAATATTTTTCTTTGTAGTAATCCCCGGGCAGGTCTCTTGTCCGGCCACCAGGGAAGTTGAATAAATCTCTGGATTTATTATTCCACCATTGTCTGGATTCCTTCACGTAGAAACAGGCTGTTTCAAAACACGACATGTCTAATCAATTAAAAATTTCGTATATACAGATTTAAGGTCCTCGCTATTTTATGAATTAGCATATTGTTCATATTATATCTACATAATTAAAATTGATCATCGTACATTGTCATTTTAAATACCTACATAATATTTGATTTTTAATGTACCTACGTTTTTAATTATCGTTTATGTTTCACTTGGTGATCGACATTTCCATTTATGATTCACTTGGCGAACGACAGTTCCATTTATGATTCACTTGGTCATCAACTGTTCCATTTATTATTCACTTTGTGATCCACAGTTCCATTTATAATTCACTTGGTGATAGATAGTTCCATCTATGATTCACTTGGGGATCGACAGTTCCATTTATGATTCACTTGGTGATCGACAGTTTCATTCCATTTTCTAAATTAGCGGCATTGCATGTACAAGATTATTTAATAACTTAACGTAATTAATAAATAAATAAGTGTGATATATATCTAACAACTCCTCAAATTTTTCATTTTCTAAGAATTCTCTAACTTCCTCATCTTCTTGTAACTGTAAACTTCACCCGCCATAACACAGGGTCTTCCCTAGCATGGAGGGTGAAATATCATAAAAAAAAACTATATGTACTTTATATTTTTCATGTATTAAATAAATAAATAAATAAATAAATAAATTTATGATTCACTTGGTGATCGACAGTTCCATTTTAGCAGCATTATCAATGAATTGATTAACTGGCAATATATTTTTGTATCTTTGAATTTTTTCTTTTTTTTAAATTTTATGTACACAATATTTCACGTTTTTAAAAAATTATTTTTAAAAATAATTTGGAGGGCATCCTGTAGGTGCCTACTTATAAACCAATATATTTTTGACCATATTTGTATGCACCTGTGAAGGCCTCCGGTGTTACGGCTTAATTTAGCATGAAAAAAGGTTTTGACTGGTCATAATTAATGTATTTTTCTACGTACAAAGACTGTTTTGATCGGAACCAATAGTTTAAACGAGTATAATAAAATGTTCGAGAATAACATTAATGTGTGTTGACCAAAAGGCTCGTTCGTGATGAGGAATATTGGATTTTTTGTAAGGAATCTTATTGTATATTGAATGTATCAATATAATAAACTATCAATAAACTGTCTAGATCTGAGTATCAATTTTTTTTTTTACTTATTAATAATACAAATATTACCTAGAGGGATTTTAGATAAATAATCAAATTGTTTTCACTTTGAAACGGATGTCACTATCACAGGCTCAATTTGGAAGCGGGTATGGGTACGAACCATTTATTGGATAACCAACACCCCTGGAATAGGTCACTCCAAGTGGTTCGCTACGTTTGGTGACTTAGCAGGGGTGCCCGGGTTCATGGGGTGAGGTTTTAAGTCTTGGCGATGGATGCGTTTGCTCACCTACTGCGGGCCGGATCGGTAAAGACTGGTTGAGGGAGACCTTTTGATTTTTCCAGTCGGACTCTCTATTATCCAGCCGGACTCTCTGACCAATCGCCTTTCACCGTAGTGTGAGGAGTGGATTCACACGTTCGTCACTCCTGGACACTCTGACCCCCAGATTCCTACCCACCTCTCATACATATTTTCTTCTCACAACTTCCTCTCCTCCTTAAAAAGAACCTCCACACAGCATCCCCAAAGATGACTTGGGTCCGAGGAAAATTTAAGAAAATAGGAATAGACGAATAAATATTTAGTAATTTAAATCCTCAAGGTGAAGTTGTACGTGAAATCCTATTTAGATACTATTAAGATTAATCTTTACGACGAATTGGCTTACAGTATGAACATAAAAAAATATGCCACGGATAAATTGAAGCTTTTACTAGCTTTTCTTTGTATCGTAATTACAATACAATTATTATTTACGTAACAAAAAATATAAGCCTAAACCACTAAAAAACATGTTTTTTCAAGACTTTATCATGAAGTAATAAAATAAACAATTTTTTTAAAATACATTTATGGCTAAGACTAGTTTTGAGGTTTTCTATGTTCTAACTTTTTTTCATTCTTATAAAATTATGCACAGAATACATAAAAACCACTTTTTCGCTTACTTCCCTCGCGCAAATAAGACGCTTAATTTAAATTTTGCAGGCATGAGAATCGAAATATTTCTAGCGTTAACATTCCTCTTAAAAGTATTAAATTTTGTAAAATTCAGCTTTCAATGAATATCAACACCAACACCTTCATCAAATCAAGCGCAAAAAATACAGCTCCCTCTTTGCTGAATAGTGTTCACAGCAATTTCTTGATAATTTGAATTTATTTTACCAAAATTGGTTTGTAATACCCACAAACGATTTCCTCATTCGCCAGTTAGCACATATTATAAAATCTATATATCACGATGAAATAGATCAAACGGCAGTAAACATTCACTGTTCTTTTAATGAGATTATAAAAAATATTCCGAGGGTGCGGATGCCCACTTATAAATGAGTTGTCGTTAAGATGTCACTTTCAAATGAAGTGATCCCTCATTGATCTCAAAATCTCACCCTCTACCAACATTATTACTTAACGCCACCAACCACAAAAGCCACATTGTCATAAAAGCGTATCGGACGTGTTTATTAAACGATGAAAATGAAAATGGTGACACGCTCAAATTGTAGTTTAAAAAAACAACCAATTCTGGACGGTGATTTATCATAATTATTCGACAGTTCTAATGAATGTTTGTAGGAGAAACATTCACATCAGGGCACCACTATGGTTGCCACCAGACTTGTATGTGGTACTTGGTATAATGTCTCGGTACTAGAAAATACATATCTTATGTAATGGTCGCGTAGTTATGGGACTTGTTCGCTGAAAATATGTTTGGTTCTTGTTAGTAAATCCTTTGGTAAGATTTCCTCTCCATGTAGGGAGAAAATATTCAAAACTTTTGCTCTGTTGGACTCCAGGAAGTATCTACTTTATCGTTTGAAGTGGATGACTTTGAATCGTTGGGCGTTGGGTGTGTTTGTTAAGAATTCTTAAAGCCTCAGGCAAATTTGTTCGCTTTTAGGAATAACTTACGTACGTCTCATAGATATCGTTGTGTCTCCCTTACTATCGTGGTTAGCAATGGTGACCGGTAAACTCAGAATGAAACCAACTTAGAAAGGTCATTAAGAATGATGTTAAAAAAATTGGTTAATTAGGTTAAGTTAGGTTAGGTTTACCGGCTATTTTAAAATGATTTTTCATAGCTTTTACTGACCTTTCTGAGGTGGTTCTGAGTTGGTTTCATTCTGAGTTGACATGGAACCATTAGCAATATGATCTTAAAGGTGTTAGAAAGAGAAAATATCATATTTCATATTCAAATCTAAAAGTTAACAGCAAAATAATTAAAATTTAAACCTTTATGGAACCAAAGTTTCCGACCGAAATTTGAAAATAAATTTTGAAACTTTGGGAATTTTTTATTAATTATTTTTACAAAGTTAGTTGACGGTAAATTTTATATTACATTTACCTAATAAAATATGTTTGTGTATTTTTTTTTCGTTATCAGTAATTTTATTTAGAAAAAACGTAACGTGAGCCATTTTAAAAACTTTCTTATGCTTGCATTTAAAATTTTGTATATTTCGTAAATTATGTTTATTTGGAATTATAAAATTTGAAAACATATTTTATCACGTTTAAAAAACATATTTTAGTTTTCGGATGCGTTTAGATATATTTAATTTATTTGGGTTTTATTACAAAAGCGAAAATATTTTGACCTTTCGAAAAAATAGGCCCGAGGCCTGAGAGGTTAAGACGTCATTTTTTACATCATATTCTAGTACAGGTAGGTATCCACCATTTCCATATGAAAAAGGTTGTAAAATTTTGTTATCTACTACAGAAATGTAATAATAAAATAATTGTATGAAGACGATGTACGCATGTGAATGAAGCGAGGAGCATGTGCCAAGATCATGTACAAGACCAAGATTTTCCTATCTGTCTACCCCTGTGGAGAAATGGCGTGATGGTCAGATAGTTAGCTTTTTTATATTTTTTTACATCAAATAAAATTTTAAAAACAATTTCCCTTATGTCTTTTATCATTTTTGAAAATACTTGTGAATTGCCTATTTGAGGGGAGAAAAGAATGAACTCGATTCGTGGCCTATAATATAAATGCTTAAAAGTTATACCTTTAATAACTGCCAGTGATTTTCAAAGGATGAAAGAACAGTATATTTTTATATCACATAAAAAAATAGTATCGACAAAAAAATTCAAAAAATATAATATTATTAATGTGTTTTGTTTTCTTCTTCTGGAAAATCACCAGATTAAACGAAATGAAACTCCCCTGGTGTCTTTGTCCATTAATTTAAAAGGTATATTAATGCATAATATAGGTCTTTATGAGAAGTATTATTACTGCCGGTTTCCATAGACAATACATAAATAATATTACTGACCGTTCCTTTCAATAGTCGTATTATTATGTCGAAACAATGGCCCAGAGATTGGGCTCCTTAAGTTGTCATTCACAAGTCATAATGTGGACATGTTCCTATCGAATATCAATAGACCATTAAAAACAGATAAACGATACTTTCACAATAATTATTATTGGAGATTTAAATACTAATAATAATTGGTAGTTACTTTTGATAACTTCGATATTGTTCAATTTTGGCAGCTGTCGGGTCGCAATCAGCAATTTCACATAGTAGGCGGTCAATAATTGAGAAATCGATTCATTGCCGCCTAAAGAAATAAATTGGAATAATTTTCAATTGTTTTCAGGAATTTCAATTGTTGTTTGTTTTTTCATTTCAAATAGCTTCTTGTCTTTTTCTATATACGTGGGACTAGGGAAAATTCATCAGTGTTTAATCCACGCCTGTCTCGACACAGGTATACCCTAGTGAGACAGGCATATACATAAAACCATTGTAAATATATTATATTATAGATAAATAAATAAATAAAAAAAATAAAGTATTACAGTATGATAAATGGATACTCTTAGTATCGTCTTGGTAAAGGAACCACATTCAAAATAGAATATTTGATTGAAATGGCGTGACGTTGATTCCAGTATTAGATGTGATATCTGAATACTTTTAGTATCGCCCCGGTGGAGGAACACCTTTCAGAGTAGAATATTTTCTTGAAATCGTGTAACTTTGATTCCAGTATTAGAGCGGATGTATGTGTATGTTGTTGGTACGTTGTAACTCATCTGCGCAACTAATGTCCTGCTGACAAGCTACTTGCAGTAGCTTAGCGGGTAAGAAATTCCAATTGTATGCAATTTTTTAGACAATAATAAAAAATAATAGAAAGATACTCTTAGTATCGCCCTGGTGAAGAAACACCAATCAGAATACAATATGTATGCTTGAAATGGCGTGACATTGATTCTAGTATTAGAGTGTGATACCTGGATACTCTTAATATCGTCCTGGTGAAGGAACACCATTTTGAACAGAATTTTTGCTTGAAATGGCGTTGGGCGTGTTTGGTGGCCAGACCGGAATAGTCAGGTACTAATCAACGTCCCTCTTCCCTATCTCTTTTTAGTGCTTTTTACTTTATTTTAATACTGGCGTTGTAGGGCTTTACACAGTGTTTTTAGAAATCAGATGTAAGGGTTGTGAAAAAATTACATGTAATCTATGACATGTCTCTTTTTTTTAAGGTAAAGATAAATATTGAAATTGTATATTTTTATAAAAATGGAAATCGAGCCGCCCTCCCGCGTACCTTCTATAGACACTCTTCGTTACATTATAACAATAGATAAATAGATTTAAATCTCTTCATAATACGTAGTGATCCATAACCCTTAAAGACTTATACACTCCTTGCTCTTGTATTCTTACTAAAAAAGAAGCTGAACGTGTTATTAATAGTGTAATTTATTAATTAATTTCCGCACACATCTGCAATAGGCAGGTTGATAATGTAGATATTGCCGGTATTGCATCATCGACCAGCAGCGACACCTTTACTCGTATGTATGTAGCTCACGCGATGACGCGTGTGACGTGTCCTTCCCAGGAACTTGTCGACCCGTCCACTACACACTATCGGCAATTAATAAGGCTTTAATTACTGTACGCTACTCAGAAGGAGTTATTTTAACAGCCCATTGTTACAGCCGCGCTAACAAGAGCCAAAAAACAAGCTGTTAGCTGTGTGAAGATTATTGTTGTTAGAAATCATTATGCACATTTATTAACTTAACACTTTTATCGTAGAACTATTCTATTCGTGGCAGTGAGTCGCTAAATTGGAGTGTAGGTATGTTCTGTTTTGTTGTTTGAAACATGTCGTGTGAGTTCATTTGTCGTGTGTCTTTATTAAGTTTTTTTTGTGGGATTTGAAGTAGATCGAACACTAAATAGATTTTAAATGTCAGATATTAGCGAATGAGCATAGCGAACCGTTTTGTCTGTAAATGTGTTTGTACGTTCCGTTTCCGGTTTGTGAAATCATCGAGTTTATTTGGATATTCCTATTAGTTTTTTTTTTAATTGGGGACCTCTATCTGCATCAAGAAAGTTTGAAAAATGAATAGTCATTAAAATAGTGAACTTCCTTTGGACATATTTCGTAGGATATGTGCTATATATGTGAAAAAATATATACGAAGCTACTTACCGATATTATTTTGGTCGCCTGAAACCTATGTAATTGTATTTTTTTAAACAATGTAACACCATTTTTTTTTACTTAAAAAAAATTGTATACATCTAAATAAAGATTCAAAAACAAACAAAACTACAAATTGTATAATTCCTTATTCAAATTTAAAAACAAATTATACAAATAATTGGTTTGTAATTAAGTAGGTAGGTATTTTAATAGGTGCCCACATACGTATTCAGAATAGAATCTTTTCTTGAACAGTATACCTGGATACAGTAACAGAGTAACGCCTTGGTAAAGGAACACAATTCAGAATAGATCTTGGCTTTAAATGGCGTGAAATGTTATGCCTTGAAATTATATGATTTCAGAGAAGATTTTTAGGTCGATTTTTTAAAAAGATTAATTTCGAAACCTATTTTTGACTCTTGGTCTACTACTGTTGACACAATTTTTAGTATTAACATGTATAAACTGCCAATATTTATAAAAAAATCTAAACTTTATCAATCATAACTCAATGCGTGTTAAGTATGATGTTTTTTTCCAGGCAGGCGGCATCGATCTCAAGGAAAACCTGGCGGCCGGAGCGGCCTCGTGGCCCTATCCCTCTGTGTACCACCCCTACGACACGGCCTTCGCGGGCTACCCCTTCAACGGGTAAGTGGACACCACAATCAATCACTATTACCAACAATTATTATTAAACGCCCGCGACAATGAGCGACGACGACCGCCCAAGGAAAGTTTAACGGATATATTTGTGTTAATTGACTCTTGCGGTAATTATTATTGTTGGGCTGGGGGTCCTCACAACCAAACAGTGTTACTCAAAGTGTTAAAGTCAAATTAAATTGTGAGGTTAACTTGGAAGAAGAATTAAATTAAAATTATTATTGCAACACAAAGAATCAACATAATAATATATTAACATAAGAGAAATTTAGAAGGTAGGTAGGTACCAAAGATATAGAAATATAAGGAGATATGCTATGATGTCCGCCTGACTGTCAGCGGAACTACGGCCTCTTGGTACTAGTTTGAATACGGAATTTGATTGATTTTTCGATGTGCTATTTGTTAAAAATATCGGCGACGCCGGAAGCACAAACCCACCCAGTAAAAACTGCCGATAGCCAATCTCCTTACATTTCTATATCTTTGGTAGGTACCTACCCACTAAAAGGAGCTAGAAGTGATTTGATATTAATTTTTTCGGTGTTATCATAATTTATACTCGGTATTTAATCATATTAAATTCGGTTATCTGTGATGTGCGTTATTTCTGTTAGAAATTATTCACATTCAATGAACTCAAATTTGTGTTTAATTTTTGTGTCACTTATGGTTAAATTGGAACTTTTAACACCATATTATATTGTGCGGTCAAATTAGAACACGATTATAATTGAAATGTCATTTATTAAATCACTCGGGTTAAAAATCTATAGACGAGTGGTGACAGCAAGAGGTTATGAAGCACAGATAATCCTATAAAAGTAGGCAGAGATAAATCAGAGTGCTATTATTATAATCATTTCAAGATTTGTGTGAATAAAAAAGTATCAAGCAATAAACCCAACTAGTACCTAACAATAATTTAATTATCATATCCCGTGTCTTTCACGGGTCAATATGATTATGGAAATTTACAACGTTTCAAATAAAATAAACTTAAAACAGTTTTTATCACTAAACTTTATGTTATCTACCTTAAATTGATTAAAAAAATATTAAACATATGTCAGTTAGTTAATAAAGGTGGTTATTCATTAGAAAATATCCCGTCAAATGTATTTTTTGATCTTTCTTTATTTTATAAGCATACCGTTTGAGAAACAGCTGTTCATTTGTATTGCGTTAAGTTTAGATTAGTAAAATTATTATTCATTCTCTAAGAAAACCAACCGTCAAGCGTGACACAGAAATAGATTAATATACGCAACTTCTTGCTTTTTCAATTTGCTGCAACTCGGACTATTCAACAACACCCATATTCATACATTACATGATGCAGCATTCATTGAAAACACAAATAAGATCACGAATATCAGATCCTCGGGTATAGAATGGTTCATATTATTTCCTAAAAATAGTATATACTATAACTAGAAATTTTAACAATATAAAGTAAATTAAACTGTATATTTTGCCTTTGTAAGAAGTCAACCTGAGTACAATTCTCCCATCTGGAACCCACATCCTAATACTCATGTACAAGTTGTTGAAAGAATAAAAAACAAGTTCTTATGTTTTCTGAAATTTAAAATGGGTTTTCCAGCAATTTTGTTGAACTATAACTCTCTTTTAAATGATATTAATATGCTTAAATTGTCAGACAAAAGTCTTTTCACTGATTGGGTATTTCTATATTAAATTTTAAATGATGTTGTTGATAGTCCGGTATCGCTTGCTTTGATAAGATTCCAGATTCCACTACGTAATACAAGTCGGGATTTATTTCAGTGCAGAGATTCTAGGAATAACTACCATATGTACATAATATGTATTCTTCATTGCCCAGAATATTAATGGAGGGAGACAATAAAATTATACCAAGTTAGTGGACATCTTCAATGTATATAAAATATATTTAAAATTGTTACTGAGGCATTTACTGAGGCAGATAAAAATTGTACATGATTAACTGCCTCAGTAACTAGTCATGTGTAAAAGCCCCTAAAAATAGCATAAATAAACAGTTTTGGTCATGTGCATTGCTGCCCGCTATCGTCCAGCCAAGATAAATTCATGATTCACAGCAAACTTTGAATATGTGCTTAAAAAAGTATCAAAAAGGTACATTTTCTTAGAAGACTAAGACATAAATTAAATAGAAACACTACGGAACTCATTTATAAAACTATTGTTGCTCCACATTTGGATTACTGCTCTACGATGTTATATTTGGCCAATGAAGGAAATTTTAACAAATTAGAAGTTATACAGAACAGAGCTATGAGATGTATACTGGGGAAAGGCAAATACGCAAGGATTAATAAATTAGAGATGAGCTAAATTAGATTCCAATAAAAAAAATACTACTATTTAATGTCTTAATTTTTGTGCATAAAATTATGAAAAACCAAATGCCAAAATACTTTAAGGATGAAACTGTTTTAATAGAGACGTACATAATTACGAAACAAGAAATACAAACAGAGTTCGATTGCCACAAATAAAGAAATCAAAATCAAAGAACTGCCTAATGTATAGAGGACTAAAGATGTATGATGAAATGCCTGAAAGTATGAAGAATGAAGAAAGAATGAATGTTTTTAAAACGAAATGTTATGCTTACCGTAAATATTAGTTTATATTCATGTAGTATAAACTAAAAATAAATAAAATAAAATAAATAAATGATAGGCCTCGAACGCACACTCACACATTTTTGTGTGGTGACACGATCTCCGTATAGTAAAGGACCTTAAAATGGTGAAACTACGCTGCCTATCCAATTAGTATTATAGGTATAGGTGCATCCGTATGTGGGTACCCGACGAAATATTGATCACACTTTACAATTCGTCCGGTCTCCGGTTCGTTTGATCAAACACGATCGCATCCTTTCGTCCCTTTATTTTCTTCCAGGATACATTTTGACCGAATTAATAATTTAGACGGTCGCCCAAATGTACTGTCCATCGGCCGCTCTCCTCTATTTTCTTTCCAACGAACGGACACAGGATGCGATTGAAGCGAGCGCGATATAACGTAGATAGACTTCGTGGAAGAAAAATAATTGTTTTATCTCAAATCCGATAATTCCATGGACGTGTTTGAAAGTTGGCGGATATGGGATTGCTTTTGGCACTTTATACATTTTGCAAGAATCACGATGATGTCAGATATGCTTTATTTATTTATAGTTTCTTTACATGGTAGTCATGGTAGTCATGGTAGTCATGGTAGTCATGGTAGTCATGGTAGTCATGGTAGTCATGGTAGTCATGGTAGTCATGGTAGTCATGGTAGTCATGGTAGTCATGGTAGTCATGGTAGTCATGGTAGTCATGGTAGTCATGGTAGTCATGGTAGTCATGGTAGTCATGGTAGTCATGGTAGTCATGGTGTTTGAAAGAGAGAGTACGAAAACAGTATGCAATATAGTTGTGAATGATGAATACTTGGAGCAGGTGGATGAGTTTGTGTATCTGGGTAGTATGTTTACGAGAGATGCGAAGGCTGATAGGGATATTGAAAGAAGGGTGAATGCTGGTAACTCCATTAATGGAGGACTGAATGCCGTTGGCGCTAATAAAAAACTGTCAAAAGAAGCGAAGCTAGCAGTCCACAATGGAGTCCTGGTACCTACCCTGATGTATGGCAGTGAGGCATGGAACTGGCAGAGGAAGGATGAAAGTAAACTGAATGCTGTTGAAATGAGATCCTTGAGGCGTATGTGCGGTAAAACAATGTATGATCGTGTGAGAAATGTGGATATCCGCAAAGAATGTAAGGCTGATGTATGCATAATGAATAAGATTAAGAAAGGGACCCTCAGATGGTTTGGGCATGTAGAGCGAATGAACGAAGAAAGCAGTGTAAGAAGAATATACGACGCAAATGTGAATGGTAGAAGAAGTCGTGGACGTCCGAGGAAGACATGGCACGATCAAGTGAATCAGATACTTGAGTCGGGCCATGTCAAAAGTCAGAATAATAGAAGAGAATGTATGAGACGATGTATGAATGTGAGTGAGGCAAAGAGTGTGTGCCAAGACCGAGTTGTTTGGCGGTCCGTCCTCTCTGCCTACCCCTGCGGGGAAACGGCGTGATGGTTAGTTAGTTAGTTAGTTAGTTACATGGTAGGTATTATTGTTTACAATTCAATTTTAAACCTCATTAGGACAAGCCTGTATTAGGGTTAATAATTTTATAATGTAATTAGTGAGTTCCCGGCATGCGTTGCAATGCCATTTAAACAAAGAAATTGTTTCTTCCTGCGTCTCCTTTCCCGTTCGTCGCCGTTCACATTCTCCTCCCACTACCCCTTTCCTTTCACGCGTTCCCAAACAACTCGCGCGCCACCTATTGCAGATTTTTTATACAAATTTCATGATGCCATAGATGGCATAGATCACTGTACTTATAGAAACCTTCGCGAAAATACGCACAACAAATCACCAAAGTTTCATGGCAATCGGATGAATAGTTTAGGAACACACGAGGGACAAACAAAGAAACATTCATTTTTAAATATAAAGTAATATAAATAACACAAAAAATTCAATTGAAAGAACAACATTGTTACATTAATGTTTCTTAAAGATAATGGATACTTACTAAGCACGTAGGGAAACCATGTGTTGAAATATGATTTTAAATAATGTATTGCGCGAAAGGAGTGTATGGAGAATATATGATGCAAATGTGAATGGTTGAAGTTGAGGACGCCCAAGAAAGACATGGCACGACAAAGTGAATCAGTTACTTGAATCGGGCCATGTCAAGAGTCAGAACAACATAAGAGGCTTTATGAGACAGGGGAGACAACAAGGAGTGTGTGCCAAGACCGACTTATTTGGCGGTCCGTCCTCTCTGCCTACCCCTGCGGCAAACGGCGTTATGCTTAATTAGTTAGCATATACTTTACTAGGACTCATATGAAAAAAAAATAATAATATAAAACATATTATGATAATAATTTAAGAGGACAAAGACAAAAATAAATTATACATTATATAATGCTATTAATATAGGAGTGACAAAGATAAAAAAAAAAATGTTGGCAATCCTCGGTCTACTAACTACTGATTTACGTCTAAAATATTTTTGTCTAATTTTCAAACAAAAATCACTTATTTGCATTAGGTGCTTCTCAGTGCATCGCCTTAAGTTGTAAAATAAGTAAATTCGGGATTTTAAGGTTAGGTAACGTTGTCTAGATTCTCTCGAAAAAATTTATGAATATAAATATAAGTTAAATTAAATTATTAAAACACTTTGTTTTTACCACAATAATCTTTATTTAAAAAGTCGACATGTTTCGAGAACGATGTTCTCTTCATCAGGACATTATATGTACTAAAAACCAAATTATCAAGCATAGAAAGACAGGCGTGGGTGGAAATGGAATTAACTTGACGTTTTTGACACTCCCGTAGAAAAAATAAATTTATTCCAATCAGTCTATACTTGATCATTAGTTTTTGTTTTTAGTACATATAATGTCCTGATGAAGAGAACATCGTTCTCGAAACATGTCGACTTTTTAAATAAAGATTATTGTGGTAAAAACAAAGTGTTTTAATAATTTAATTAATAAAATGGTGCCACAAAGTGAATTTGCAAAATTTGAAGAAATAAAAATAAGTATTTGAAGCTACGCACTAGGGAAGTTGGGATGTTGCGCGCGCCCGACAGAGGGATGATTTTGCATTAGGTACTTCTCAGTGCATCGCCTAAAGAGGCCGCTATCCGAATTTCTGCCGATTTCTTGCAAATATCCCTTAAACGTTTGAAGTTTTTAAGCTCTTAAAAAAAATGTTATTTTTGAAGATAATATCTATACATTCCCCACGCCGAAACGCAAATTATATGAAATTCCCACGATAGAAAAAAATCGCTAGTATCCTCCAATTTTTATTTTATTTTCAAGAGTGTTTCCGTTATTTTACAAGTTTTATGAATGAAAAAATCCACAGTGTTTCATTAAATACTGTTTTAGACAGCCCTCAAGAGATTTTTGTTCAATTATAAACGAGTCGTATTTTATTAAAGATTTTCGCAATTTTTGCATCGATTTTGGCGCTGTAAATGTTAGTGCTGTACTCTAACAGTCGTAATTTCGTATCGCTCCATCTTCTTCTTTTTGGGGCCGGTAACGGAGCCTTAAGTTGTAAAATAACCGGAATCTCGATTTTAAGGTTAGGTTAGGTTGTCTAGATTCTCTCGAAAAAATCGATCAATAAAAAAATAAATAAAAATAAGTATTTGAGTTTACGCACTAGGGTAGTTAGGATGTTGCGCGCGCCCCATTGAGGGCGGCCGCTTAACACGGCCCCGGGCACTGGGCAGATCGGGCAGGGTCGAGGGTGTCCCATGTCCGTAGTCCGGCCACCACGAATTATTAATGTCGGCGTCCGAAGGGGCCCTGCCGCAGCATCAGAACAGGATTTTCACCGACCCGGGTGTTTTTCATGGTTTTCACATAGATTTTCAATGCACCCATCGCAAAGTACAAAACCTAACCATTAAGAGCGGTTAAATAATGGAAAACCAGCATAATATGAGATTTTTGAAGTGAAACTTTTTTAGCACCGTTGTGATTTGAAACTCGATGAAACGAAAAATAGTGACACTACAAAGAGGCAAACACATACATCTATAGGGTTTAGTCTGCGAGATAGTGTAATCGGTCTCCTCTTTGTGCGGTGCATCTCTTGTCTACTTTAATTTTCTGAAGGTTTCACGTCTACCGCATATTACCGCAATATGCGGTAGACGTGAACCGCATATGAATTGCACACTATATATTTCTTTTATTCCAAACAACTAAAACATTCTGATCGATTTTTAACTATCTTAGATAATAATATTTTTCACAAAGGGTAACAATTATTATAAGCAATAATTATTAGCCTGAAACCCACATACCCTTTGTGCTATTCATAAAAAACTTGTCTTAAACATTAGTTTACCAATTAAAAATAATAATTAATAATATTTTTAATTGAATTTAGAATTTTTAATCAATTTAATTTTTTTCATCAGAGATTTATGCTATTTAATGTTGAGCTCTATCGTCGTGAAATTTGCACAACTTTGTGTAACTGGAGGCTATATTAAGTTCGAAATGTAGTTTTCATCAAGAACCACACACTAGAGATCTAAGTATTTGTTGTTCTGACAATATATTATATCTATGATTAGCGCAAAAATATTTATTGTGTTTTTTAAACACAATTTAGATCACCCCAAGTAGTTCGCTATGTTTGGTGTCTGAGCAAGGATTCCCGGGTTCTTGGGGTGAGGTTTGTCTTGGTGTTGGTGGCGGATGACACACTGAATCCCAGATTCCAACCCACCGCTCATACTTTTTTCCTTCCCAGAACTTTCTCTCCTTCCTTTCCTTAAAAAAGACCCTCCACACAGCATCCCTAAAGATAACGTAAACTCTGAGGGTAATTATTTTCCTCGGGGCCTTCTATGTGGAGCTAAAGTAAAAAAAAAATATAATTTAAAAATGCTAGATATAAAATGAAGATCTAATTGTGGCTTTCCTGTTAGTATGATGATACAAAAGCACTAATAAAAAGACAAAACTTTTAACAAAACAAAAAACGACTTTAAAAATGCACTAAAAAATAAAAAAAAAAATTTCGTACGATTGTTATTTTTGGAGTCGGTGTCAGCCAAGATCTCCACATCTCACCTATAAATACCTATGTATGTAGTTACCTTGGCTGACACCTACTCCAAAAATAACGTACGAATAATCGTACGAAATTATTTTTCTACTTTTTAGTGAATTTTTTGAAGTCGTTTTTTGTTTTGTTAAAAGTTTTATTTTTTTATTGACGAGCGTGCATAAAGAAGGTTTACTTCAAAAAAGAATCATCGAAATCTGTTGTCGTAATATTGAGTTATTCGTCCATTTGTCGCGCACACACTTATTGCAAATTTAAGACATATATGGTTTTCTCATGGATCCCATTGTCAAAACTGGACCAAATTAAAATGGGACCACACGGAAAGCATCAGCTTTCTAATAAAAAAAGAATCATCAATATCGGTTCACCCAATCAAAAGTTCTGAGGTAACAAACATTAACAAAATAATAAAAAAATTAAAATAAAAAAAATACCGTCGAATTGATAACCTCCTCCTTTTCGAAGTCGTTTAATAAGCCCGATCCGACAAATTTACAAGAAATGCTCCCAAAAACCCACAAGTCACCGTTCCCTAGAAACATCCTAAGATATTGAATTGCTTCTAAATACTTGGAAGTTTAATATTATTACATCATTGTGTTTATCAATTAACGATTGAAACGTATTCACCGGGAAGAAAACAATGGCTAACCAATTGAACAGGGAAATTACCATTATTTTATGTATTTTGGTGGGCGCGCGGCGCGTGTGACATGCAAAGGAGGTCCGATCTCTCGGAAGCACGACTTTATCTTCTCCGACGTCTAAACTTATGAACTAAAAATAAAGCCGTTTTTACGCAGGGTATGCAGAGAGGATGGACTGCCTGACCACTCTATTCTAGCAGATAATTCTTTGTTTGTTAACATTCATATATATACCTACCTACTCTTCTGTCATTCCTGTTCTTGACATCGTCCATCATAAGAATTTCGTTCGCTAGATCGTGAAATGCCTTTCTCGAGTGATGTTCCCGAGTACTTCTTCCATTCCAGCACATACTGTTTTATATAGAACTAATTTTTGCCAATGGTCATGCCAGTCGGGAGAGCTGTCATGGTGTTAAATAGAATCACTTCGAATATCGATATGCTTAACATCAATGAAGCACAATTTAGACAACAAGCTATGTTGCATTTAGTTTTAATCTGCTTATCTAATCTTTAATATTTTCTCTCTTTTAAAAATGCTTTGACATTTTAATTTTGTATTGTTTTTAAAATGAATAAATTGAATTGAATTTTGCGTTATATTACACTCATTTCTTTGTGCATCTGCTCTTTATACCTGCCAGTTCCATGTCTCACCTAACCTAACGTTGGACGTAATCCATTAATTGTCCAAAGAACCAAAGCCAGCAGTCCATAATGGAATGCTGATACCAACCCTGATGTATGGACTGCTATCTTTGGTTCTTTGAACAATAATTGGAGTTTTCTGCACCACATCTAACGTTAGGTTAGCTTAATTTAGCTTAGTTTAGGTTTGATTACGCACCGAATCACCCCGATGATGCAGTAAATCTGTACCATCAAAGCAGCGCAAATTTAAGCACCAGTTATCAGAGAGATTAGATATTTACGTTCATATTACTGCGGTATCTTACTTGCAATGGATAGGCTTTGGAAGTGCGCCGTGGCGGAATTTCATACTTCGTGATTTGCATTGTCAATTCTGTTAAGCGACCATCAATCAACAGAATTTCTTTGTTTCAAATTGTAGAAACAACTAGTTGATAGTGTTATATCGATTCCTGTTATATCGATATCGGTCCTGAGTATTATGAAGATAACTTCCTAATATTGCTTCCAAAATTTAACATTTTTTGTCCTTTACTTTTTTATTATAAGATTCTCGATAAGTCTAAGCATATATGGGTATGTTAACGTAGAGAAGAATAATAATTGATTTTTAGAGTTTTAATTCCTATCGGCGTTATAAAATACAGCTATCAAGCAAAAACTCAACCAAATAAATGGTTTTAAAAAACTAAGTTACTTGCAATGTAAAAAAATGTTTGTTATAAAATACAGCTATCAAGCAAAAACTCAACCAAATAAATGGTTTTAAAAATCTAAGTTACTTGCAATGTAAAAAAATGTTTGTTATAAAATACAGCTATCAAGCAAAAACTCAACCAAATAAATGGTTTTAAAAAACTAAGTTACTTGCAATGTAAATAAATGTTTGTTAAATGTCACCAATTTCTGAGGCACATCCGTACCTTATCAACAACTATCAATTGAATCAACTGTCTTTCGCCAACTCTCTTCTACCATAATCAATACAAAAGTTAACCCTTCGGGTATTTTCTCAATTTTTCATCAAGTCACTAACTTACAGATGATCTGACGAATCTATGATTTATTTAGAAATATTACCGTTTGAGAGTACCTATATTACAAATTGATTAATAGAGGTACTTTTTTGTAAGCAGATGAAACACTGTTTCAGATTTTAATATTACAAACAGATTTGTATTCGTATTATGGAATAATTTAAAATTATAAGAGATAGTCTACGATACACGTTTAAATGCAAAGAGGAAGTTCGATTACTAGAAGATGAGATTATCAAATCATCATGTAAAAGTATACGTAAAAGTATAAGTACATGTAAAAGTATATGTACATGTAAAAGTGATGTGTACAAAATAATCATTAAAAAAAACGAGTGTGCTTTAGACAACAAAACTGAAGTAAAACTTCTGCACCATCTATATGATAGGAAGACGTTCGCATCGCTTTTCCAAATGCTCTCGTCACGCATGCGCCAGCTTACTGCCCAAGTCAAGCGTACGTAAAGAAGTTTTATTTCAAAAACATATTATAAAGTTTAAATTTTGATGTAGACGAGGCGGTGAAAGGTCTCAGGTGTGATTCAATGGGCGAAAAAAAAAGATCTAGCGGTGTCTATATCGGATTGAGTCCTAGAGTATGGCTTTAAATAGGGAACCCGCAGCTCGGCGCAGTAAAGCCAGCGGGGTACCAATAAAAACACACGTTCATTACCCGAGCTATAAAAACAGCCGCAGGAAGTCTTCTACATGATGTTGCCCAATCTTTATGTCACCCGGCATTGACCGGCACAGATTTACTAGCCGATCATTATACTGTCATCTTCGCGGTCTGACGGCGACCAATATGGACGTGCAATGGTCCATTCCTGTATCAATAACGAGATTATTTTAATGATATCATTCGTATAAGAGTAATTTAAAGCGGTTTGAATGTCAAATTGGGCGTGGGACGTAATTGAACTGTATGGACTGCTCTACACATAATTTGTTCGAGAATGTTGATGGTTGATGGATGAATATTATTTTTAAAATACATTCGCAAACGTGGGCTTACCTTTGTAAATAGAATTTATTTGTTAAGAAATTATACTGCGATATATAGTAATAGGCGGTTTTCCATATACAGAGTGTCGCAGCATGTACCTGTAGGAATTTAACCAGCTATTCCTGAGCATATTTGGAGTTAAAAAACGATTGGGTTTTAGACCACACGACTGAAGTAAAACTTCACTACCTCTCAACTTCCGTTCGCCTTGCCCGATCACCGTTCGCCTGATCACCGTTCGTCCGATCACCGATCGCATTACAGTTTCGTAACGCATTCACCGGCTTACTCCCCTCTCCAACACAAGCATGCGTAAAGGCCCGACCGTTCGCTTCGCCCGATCACCGTTCGCATCACACTTTTTTGTAACGCATTCATCAGCTTTCTCCCCAAGTCAAGCGTGTGTAAAGGTCCGACCGTTCGCTTCACCCGATCACTTTTCGTAACGCATTCACCAGCTTACTCCCCAAGTCAAGCGTGCGTAAAGAAGTTTTACTTCAAAAATGTACATGTCATTTTGCTGTCCGATGATATTTTTGAAGTGAAAACTTCTTTAGCACCGTCGCGACGGGTTCGAGCGATATGCGCACTGTTTCGTGTGTTACCGTGCTGCTAGAACGAGACGCAAGTCTGCTAAGACCGCTAAACTACTCAGACTACTCAGTTGCGACGTGTGATGGAAAAATATTATTAATGTTTTTAATAGAAAAAATATTCTTAAAAATAGCTGATTAAAATATTTCGGGTACATATAGTTACACCCTGTATATGTAGAATAGCTTATTGAATTGGTAAATTCGTTTCACTAATATATCTATTATTAAGTTATTCAAGATCATTTGTAACAAAATCAAATAGCTTCTAGCCTACACAAATTTATAAAATTGCCGATAAAATTTAAAGGCAAATTATCTATTTAAAACAAATCCTGTAACTATGATATTGTGCGCTGTTTTATAACATAGTACTAACCGGTTTCGGGATAGTAGATCCATCGTCAAGGCCGATATACAACATCTATTAGTTCATATGGTCATCAAACTTACTAAATCTATTAAATTCGGTTATCTGCGCATCCTGTGGGAAATCCGGTTCAATGAACTCAAATTTGCTGTGAAGTTTAGTGTCATTTAAAAAAAAAATGGAACTGATTGTGCAAAGAATTTAAACAAGCGATATGGTAGGTTAAAATTGGACAATAATTTTAATAAACTTTTTCAAAAAGTATAATTATAATATGCGCTCGAGGTCTGCGCTCGTATCTAAAATAATATTGGATAAATTTCCATTGCTAAAAGTCACGTTCGCTACGTTCGGTGATTTAACAGGGGTGCCCGGGTTCATAGGGTAATATTTGTCTCGGTCTGGGCGGTGAATGCGTTTTCCCACTTACTACGCGGAGGGCCGAATCTGGAGAGACTGGTTGTGGGAGGCCTATCCTGGATCTTTCCAGCGTGAATCTCTCGATTCATCGGCTTGCACCGCAGTGGGAAGGAGGGTTTCAAACATCTGTCACTCCGGGACACATTTTATTCCCAGATTCCTACCACTCCTCATACCTTTTCAATTCCCTAAAAAGACTCTCCACCTAGCATCCCCAAAGATGACATAAGCTCCGAGGATAATTGTTTTCCTCAGAGCCTCCTGCGTAGAGCTAATGTAAAAAAACGAGTGTGCGTTAGTTAGACCACACGATTGAAGTAAAACTTCATTAGCTTATAAAAGAAGAGAGAACGAAAATGTGCGCGCGCACTGCTCTCTCTTGCTCCTACAGTGTGATATAGACAATAGGCCTGCACTGTGTCTTAGATATACGAAACATAACTGGCTATGAGAGAAAGAGTGAAAGAAAATGTGTGCTCGCACCTCTCTCTCTTGCCCCTACAGTAATATACGAAACGTAACTCTCTTTCTTTCTATCTTCACTAACTTATATCTCCCTCTCAACTTCCGTTCGCCTCACCCGATCACGAATTCACCAGCTTACTCCCCAAGTCAAGCGTGCGTAAAGAAGTTTCACTTCAAAAAAAAATATTTTCTAACTTCAAAAATACTAATTATTCTTTGGTAGGTTTAGAGTTAAGACTTTCAAGCGGAGAGGGAGCGCGAATTTTCCTATAATAATTATCAAGAAATTAATTATATACATATCCGTGAAATCATCCCCTTTAAACGAGGATGTTCCTTCCCTCCCGCAAAACCGCCGACCCTTTATACCCTTTGTAATACACTCGAAAATTTCACTTTATATTCCACCGCTTAATTTAAAGCAATGGAATAAGGATACACTTCCAAAAGGTTTCAAGAAATTAAATAGATATTTAGAGATCCTGTGAAATAAACATGTAAATTAAATACCCACATAAATTCTTCCCGTTTCGGCGGCTTTATTGGGACAATGGGGAATACCACAAACTCCTAGAGTCAAACTTTTTTGTCTATTTACATCAATCTTCTTCTGTCTTAAGAGTCATAATTGAAACAACTCAGAGACCAGAAATCTGGAGAAAATTCTTGAAGAAATAATATCATGTGTTTGGTAACGCCGACGTGGGTCTTTGTGTAACACTGGTTCGATGATCTCTCTAGAAGTGGATTTGCTTTCAAAATTAGAACTGATTGTCGGAACGATTAAAAAAATTCACAGTGTGCAATTCACACGAGGTAGAAGTCAAACCTTCAGAAAACTAAAGTAGACAAGAGTGAGGCTACGAAGCACCGCACAAAGAGGAGACCGATTATACTATCTCATTTTTAGTTTGTCTCTTTTTTAATGTCGCTACTTTTCGTTTCATCAAGTTTCAAATCTGGTGCTAAAAAAGTATTAACTTCTAAATTTTACGGCATCCGTGGTTGATAGGCATGCTCGAGTAAATTTAAATTGATTAATTTGTATTATTTCATAATTTTATTAATTCAAAATTACAAGTAGCATATTTACGGCACGTTTCAGAGTGGAAGATACTCTCAGATTCGCCCTGATGAAAGATCAACATTCAGAATTGAAACGTTGCTTGAAATGGTTTTATTTATGTTTAGTGACAAGATCTAAATAGCCAGGTTCCTCCCCATCTTCCTCTTCCACATGTCCTTCTCTTCCTCACTACCTTCAGCCTCACAACATTGTGAGATATTCACATAAAAAAGTAGGTTGAGACACATATGAACATTATTTTATTGATAAATAATTCCATATTTGAAATGTGTATTTCTTTAGTTTAAATGTTTGACAGACTTCGCAATTTTTCAAGTTTACTTAACTATATCATTCTATGTGTTAATTTCTGTTCGTCTTTTGAAAGTCAATGATCCTTTATATGCAATAATTAATTATAATATCGCGTGATTTTTCACGGGTTTGCGCTAGTATACCATGTACGTAATATATTACAACATAAAGTTATCACATATTCCAAGTTATGAGATAATAATAAATTCCTAATGCGAGATGTTAATACGAACGCTATTCATGAAGGTAGGAAGACTACTTCTAACAACTAAGTGATATTTATAATTCAATTTGTTTAAAGTGATTTTGAATTATGTAATAAATAAACAATAAAGGCTAAAGCACTGAACAGGTCATGTTTAGAAGTGTGATTTATACCAATTGTTGGTCAATGCAGATGCCTAATCCTCTGAAAATTCGCATATCGATTTTCATTCAAAGTCTAGGTAAGGCGTGTGGAAGTTAAAAATAGCAAAATTATTGGTTCTGAAAATCGTATGACGAAAACAATTATCTCTGTGGTCGTGGGGTAAGACTCTTGACTCACAATCCGAAGGTCACGGGTTTATATCCCGGCGTGCGCAAATAAATTTTATTTGATTACCTAATTGTATTATTTCGCAATTGATTCATTTCAAATAATGTATAGTATATTTGCGGCACGTAGTGGAAGATACTCTCAGTATCATCCTGGTGTAAGACCACCATTCTGAATTAAAATGTTGCTTGAGTTGGCTTTAGCCGTGTTTGGTGACCAGATCTGAATAGCCAGGTAGTTCTCCACCTTCCTTTTATCCATCTCATTCCCCTCCCAATTACTTTCAGCCTCACAACATACCCCAATTGGGAATGCCATAGTCTCACTGGCTCCAGACGGAAGCAGCTGGGACTCTTGGGAGGTATTCACATAAAAAATTACAAGTGTGCCGTTTACACGCGGTAGAAGTGAAACTTTCAGAAAACTAAAGAAAAACAAGAGTGGGAAGCCACGAAGCACCGCACAAAGAGGAGACCGATTATTCTATCTCACGCAAGCTAAATCCTATAGATGTATGTGTTTGTCTCTTTTTAGTGTCGCTTTTCGTTTCATCGAGTTTCAAATCTCAACGGTGCTAAAAAAGTTTTACTTCAATAAAAACAAATAAATAAGAAAGTTCATTCTTTCTCAGTCAAAAGATCGCAAGGAGCATTGTTTTTTATCTTTGTTTGGTCTGCAAGGACCGAATTGATCTATTTCGAAGTAAGACGACAGAATCTGGAGGAGAGTAACAAAATTAATCAAAGGTGGGCCAAATTATTCGATCGATTTTGTAAGACACGCCCGCTCCAGACTTGCTGTTTCGATGGGCAACTTACTACAGCCTAATGAAATCGGATATCTTCTCAAGGAAAATTTTTGATATTAAATGTTTGATTATTTTCACAATAAGTAAGGAAATATTTACCTTACTTCGAGCTCACGGATTCATTCACAACACATTTAAAACAGTTCTTGTCGTCATTGGGCTGTACCCACGCTGTGTTTTTTGTTGTTTTAAATTGCATAAATATTACCATAGATATATCACGGAATCGATTCACGCCATAAACAAAAAAACGGTTGCGATGTTCAGGCGATTTTATTCGTTATTTATTTTAGACTAGCGCATACTCGTCAAAAATTACGACTTATATCGTTATAGTTAGGTATATCTCTTCGAAACGTGTTCCACTGTTATCACGCCAGTAGCGGTGTGCGGGGATCGGATTCGGTAGTTGGGGGTCAAATTGAACTAATTGGAGGTAAAAAAGTGGAACCAATTTTTTCGCTTCGTGTCTCATCTAAATATAATGCAACAATGGGGGATTATCTGAATTCTCCTCAAATAAGTTCCAATTTTTAAAATGGCAATTAAAATTATTTTTTGTTAAAAATATTTTATTATAAGTAGGCACTTTATCGCTTTTTTTAATTCTCCAAGCAATTCCCGATTTTGAAAATG
The DNA here is from genome assembly GCA_917563855.2 of Limnephilus lunatus. Classification (NCBI taxonomy): domain Eukaryota; kingdom Metazoa; phylum Arthropoda; class Insecta; order Trichoptera; family Limnephilidae; genus Limnephilus; species Limnephilus lunatus. Next base: position 3,363,823 of record OU830604.1, read on the forward strand.
AGTCATAAATTCAAAATAAAAAATTCTAGAGTTCATTCAACAGGAGTTACACTACAGTTTCAGAACTCATTTAAGAACCCATTTTTCTACCTATATTTAAAAACTTCGCATACATTAACAGAGATATTAACATAGAAGAGATTCAAATCTTTATCTTCGAATGAGGATATACTCGTATATATGTATACACCTAACTACAATCGTGTCAGCGATTTATTTTATATATGTCGTATACATATATCTGACATCGTTTATATAATAGCAAAGGTTTAAGTCACCGATGTATTAATACTAGAATTATGTATGTTTGAGTCACAAAATTATATTAAGCATGTATTATGCATATGAATATTATGTCCGTGAATAACATGTTTTATAATTTTATTGGTTCCGCAATTAATGGATGTCAAAAAGAGACGGCATGCACGTTCAAACGCCGTTCAAATTCCGGCTGCACATTTGAATTGCATATTGAATTCCTGGTGCATCGATCAACCATTATTAAATCATTCGCGTCAGTATTTGCATTGGTATCATCGAAACTAAATTCATATGTATGCCAGGGCACTATAGGCAACAACTCTCTCAACTTCTCGTACAAATAATGTAAATTAGGTAACATGATTTAAGGAATCATAATTAAATGGTTCAACTCAAAAGTAAAACTATCATAAAAGTCCATACATTTTTGAGGTTAGATCAAATTATGACAAGTGAAGAATTAATTATCATATCAGAAAAATCAGAAAAAGATTCAGTCGTACTTAGGAATTGAACACAGGAACCCAGGACCTTACCAGGTCTAACAGATTGGAGCGGTTAGTCTGGACATCGGTAACCGATATAGGCTCCTGAACCATTTGCTCTTTCCGTAAACGTTTGAAATATTATTTCATCTTCACGATTTTACATCTAATTTATTTTTTATTAAGATGTGCTCCCAAGAAGGTGTTATTTATTTAGTTGTTGAGAATACATAAATGTTTTTTTACTGTTGTTGTTTTTATTATGTAGTTTATTAGTCGAAGTATACAGTTAAATATCACAAAAGAGGATAGGATTGAATTAGTTCACTGCTTAGAGCGGGTTGGAATGAAACTTTTTCTGATTTTTCTATTTCAAATTTTAAATTGTGGGTCGCTTATATTGTTTTCAATGATTACATATGAAAATTTGTATTTTTTTCTCTTTAAGTTATTCCAAAAATAATATAATTACATATATTGGAAAGACTACAGAAAAACATACTCCCAGGAAAACAACCAATTCAGGTGTGTTGTAAACGTATATGTGTTCACAAAAAATTTCACAACTTCGTATGAAAATAATTAAACACAAAAACAAAGGCCTAATCAATTATTTTGGTATATTGGGGTCTAGGATTCTAAACTGTTTCGTCGGTCTAGGATTCGAAATTGTTCCATTGGTCTAGGATTCGAAATTGTTTCGTTGGCCTAGGATTCGAAATTGTTTCATTGATCTAGGATTCGAAATTGTTTCATTGGTCTAGGTATCGAAATTGTTTCATTGATCTAGTATTCGAAATTGTTTCATTGGTCTAGGTTTCGAAATTGTTTCATTGATCTAGGATTCGAAATTGTTTTATTGGTCTAGGTTTCGAAATTGTTTCGTTGGTCTAGGATTCGAAATTGTTTCGTTGGTCTAGGATTCGAAATCGTTTCGTTAGTCTAGGATTTGAAATTGTTTCGTTGGTCTAGAATTCAATATTGTTTTGTGCAAAATTGATGTCATCTCAGTGTAGATAATATGTGTATTAGTAGATCTCTCTCATTGAGTTATTTATCTATAAAACCTATCAACTATTTTGTTTAATGGCTGGATAATTCTTGAGGAGTGAATAATCACACGATTAGTTTAATGCTAGAATGACTGCATTTCCAAACGTTCGGCTTCTGGGGTCGTTTAAAAATTACATTCTCAACCACTCCCCACCGTTGGGGGTTGTTCATTTATTTTTCAGTGGCGCACATTATTTACTATTTTGAGAGGGGGTCGGACGATTTGGGCATTAACGAAGCTAATGCCCCTGCCCCCCTTTATATTTCTTCGCCCCTCGCTCGGTTAACGAGCCGCAACTGCTGACTGCGCAGTGGCGTAGCATGATTTATGCATTTTTAATTGCGAGGCAAGAGTTGGACCCGACATCGCGACGGGCACAGAGGCGCGCGAATGTGAGACTTCATTTTTTCCTAGTTCCGCGGAGCGGGTGCTTTTTTAACGTATTTTTTCGCAGTTTACATTATCAACAATTTAATCTTACGTTTGATGTTTTGGCCATTTGCATGTACACTCAAGTCATATTTGCTTGTATGCTACATTTGCATGTACCCTAGACTATTAAAATTTAATTCAAACATTATTTGCAAAAAAAAAATCGTTTTATTTAAATTTCCTTCAGAATCAAATCTAATGCGGGTGTTGAAACGTTTATTACAATGTGCCAAATATCTGAGCAAGTTCTGCCAAAAAGTTATTCATGCAATTTTGCAAGATTTTAACCCCTCAGGCTTGGGGCCTATTTTGTCTGAAGGTCAAAAATATTGCAATAAAATCTAAATAAATGGAATATTTTTGAACGTGTCCGAAAACTAAAAAGTGTTTTTGAAAGATGATGAAATACGCTTCCAAATATTTTTTAATTCTAAATAAATATATTTTTTGAAATATAAAAATTTTGAGAGCAAACATTAAAAATTTTTTAAAAAAGACGCTCATTTTATCTAACTAAAATTACTGATAACAAAAAAAAAACACAGACATTTGTTATTATGTAAATGTATTATAAACGTTATAGTCAACTCACTTTTGACGTAAAAATAATCAATAAAAAATTCCAAATTTCGATCGGAAATTTTGATTTTATAAAGTTAAAAACATTTAAATTATTTTGTTGTTAACTTTCAGATTTTAATATAAAACGTGGTGTTTTCTCTATCTAACACCGTTAGACCATATTATTTCTATGAGTTGTTCCTAAAAGTGAACAAAATAGCCTTTATTGATTTTCTATAATTACTTGGTGTTCTTATTTCGTTTCCTTTTTATCGGAAATTGACAAAATTAGTGTAATTTTCTACAAACCCGCAGCACGGAACAACTCTGCGTTTAAAGTCATAACTCGAATCAAATATCCGCGTTAAAAATAGATACGGAGATACATTACTCACTGCATTAGACAAGTCGAAAAAATATTTAGAAATATATTTGACACAGGTAATCAATCAGAGTTATGCATCAGCGAGGCGAGAGATAACCTCCTAGATTTGGAAATCCACACCTACTTTCGATGCAAATGTCATTCCTAACCCTTCACAACACATGTAAATGATGTGTGATATTTTGCTGCGCTCATTACAACGGGTTGTCGTGAAGAAGACCCCGCAGCCCGTTCTGAACCGGATCATCAATCAAATTTTTAACGCGCATCTGTTTTGAATGTGTCTTTTATTATTTTATTAATATTAAATTGAAGCTTAGCCCTCTACCGTTCGGTGCCACGATTCTTCTTCTGCTAACGACGCCTGGTTAGAGGGTGTTCATTGTACGGATATATTAATTATAAGGGGTGTCTGTCGAATGCAATGAAACGTAAGCACACAAGAATACACGCCGGATAATGGGTAACATCTTCTTTTAACGTCTCGTCTCGCATACAAAATGCTGTATAGGCAAATGCTGTACAAATAAATCTTATATACACACACCTTCGCGTAAATGCACATATTATCCGTGATTATATCCTGCGCTGATGAGATGGATAATAGCGAGCTGGTTTTATTGTAAAAAATATATTTTTAAATACGTTTGCTTGTCTTCGAACTGAAAGAGGAAGGAAGAAAGTTGAAGGTTGCATTATGAATGAATTCAAATAAGTACTTGAATAATTCAAAATATCGGAAAAAATAGAGAGATTTACCTAACAATTTCAATGTGGAAGAAATTTGTGTGGCATTTGGCGAAACTAATATTGGTTCTTCCCAAAAATGAGTATTAAGAGACGTATTTGACTTACTTCATCCAGTGATTCCTAACATTATTTGGTTTAAAACATGTGAATGAAAATTTGGTCTCCGATGATTTTTTGATTTTTTTCACTTATAACACTTAAAAAATCAGTAGGTATTGGACAGCATGGTCGGAGTTAAAGCGATCCAATAGTCTAGGAAAAAATCAAAATCGGAATTCACGCCCCCAAGCGACGTGACGTGGAGCCTAACGTCTGTTCCCCGCTCCGGTCGGAGGAGGACTGACAGAAAATGGGTGTGACTAGTCAGTAGTTTTTCGGTGGACGGTATAAGGTTTACTTTGTACTGTCGCCGTGGTGTCAAAAATAACAATGCGAAAATGCATACTGTATTTTATTTTGGTTCAGGCGTAAATTACAATTTTTTTGTGATTATTATAAAAAAAACTGAATTTGCCACATTAAACAGTAAAACCATATCCGAAAAGAGGTTTATGAATAGGAGAGTTTGGTTTTTTTTACTTTATTTTTTCTAGGCTTGACCGATATTTTTAAGGGCCAAGGTATTTAATTGAAGCATCTATAATGCTTCTAAGCGATCAAATTTTCAAAACAAAAACATATGATTTTGTATGATTGTGCATTATTTAGTATGGCTTCATCTTAGATTATTAGATTCAAATCACCACAGATCAAAATTTCATTTACATTTTTTTTTCATAATAATGTCAGGAATTACTGGTTAAAGTAAGTCAAATAGTCCGTAACGTCTTGTGTAGGAATCTACACATAGCATGTATGAACTAGGTACATAGTGGATTTATGTTATATGTTACTTCTTCAGAGTTGCCAACGCCTCTGAGCATGTCAATCCTTAATCCGCCAAGCACACTCCAACAGCGCGGATTTCATCACACACAGCAATAACATTGATTCAGAATTTGCATAGCTACAAAACTTACATTAATTTCCAATCAGGTCGACGCAGGTACACGGCTCGGAATAATTGTGGATCATCAATATTCGTGCGTATGTATCAACACAACAAAACGTCGCAATCGTGAAATTTTAAAAATGTCGCAATGCATGGCAAATTCTTCTTTGAATTTGTAGCAAATAGCAAAATCTTTCGAAATTTCGATTTCCCCGAAAAGTGACACCAACACGCGTTACAATCGTATCGTGTTCAGATGAAAAATTCCGTGTCTTGTAGGAGTAGAATATACTAGTAATTATTAAATAGTATCCATGTGAATGTGAATTGTAGAAGAAGTCGGTGACGCCCAGGAAGACACGGCACGATCAAAACAATATATATTTCGGGCCATGTCAAGAATAAGAATGTCTTTGAAATTGTAGCAAATAGCAAAATCTTAAGAATCTTTCGAAATTTCGATTTCCCCGAAAAGTGACACCAACACGCGTTACAATCGTATCGTGTTCAGATGAAAAATTCCGTGTCTTGTAGGAGTAGAATATACTAATAATTATTAAATAGTATCCATGTGAATGTGAATTGTAGAAGAAGTCGGTGACGCCCAGGAAGACACGGCACGATCAAAACAATATATATTTCGGGCCATGTCAAGAATAAGAATAATGTAAGAGTTTGTATAAGACGATGTATGAATGTGAACATACCGTGTTGTTTAGCGGTCGTCCTCATTGCCTACCCCTGCGGGGATACGTCATGATGGTTAAGTTAGGTTAGTATTCTTAGTTAGTATTCATTCATTCTTATTAATTTTCTAGTTAGTCTAGGAATATAGTAATGGCAAACACTGTCTAACAAACCCTGGATAATTATGAAAATATGTATTTTTTCTTAATTTCTGCTATAGAAATTTATGATTATATAACTTATAAAAAAAGCTTCATTTTTTTCAATTCAGTTTGCTTATAATATGAAGACAGTCTAATCTATCTATCTATCTTTATAAATAAAAATGAATCGCCGAAATGTATGTATGCGCATAACTTCCGAGCGACTACACCAAAATGAATAATTCTTTTTTTTGTGTTTGTTATTGACAGGACAAAGTTTGTATAAAACTACTGGTGAGCTCTGGCATTATGAAATTTGCATAAAAATAATTGCAATAGGTGGCACGCGAGCTTTTTGAAACCGGGACTGAATATATGGAATGCGGGAGGGGGGAGGAGGGAGGGGAACCAAGGAGGGGGAGGGAACCTGTGAGGTGGGAGAGGAACTCGGGAGAGGGGTTCGCGGGACGGGGAAAAGGGATGTGGAAGAGGAAGGGGAGGCGGAAGGGGAACGGGATGAATGGGAAAGGACACCCTGGGAGAAACAATTTCTTTATTAAATGGCATAACAAACGCATGCCGGGTAGCAGCTACTTTTTTTAAATAAAAAATAGGTAACGTTATTATATGAAAACATCCACTGATATCACAAATTCTTACGCTAGTTCCAATAATTCCTGAATGGTTGTTGATGGACTTGATCCATAATTATTCTGCCGCGCGTCTGTGTGTAGTGTGTCGAGCTTCGATGACATAGAGCACCGCGGCTGAAGCGGTTAATCCACACAGCACGTAGGTATAGTGCTGCTGGCAAAATGGCTGACAATCTAAATCCTATATGCAACACTTGTCACCGGCTAATCCCCTTTCTGTTAAGTGGTACAGTAAGCCCAGCGTACCTCGCATCGGGAGCAGTCGAAGAGATAAATTAATAGCGGATTGGCGATTCCGCGGAAAGCTGATTTGTTTCTCGGGTCGATTAAGATGAAGCCATACTAAATAATACAAAATCATACAGAATCACATGTTTTTGTTTTGAAAATTTGATCGCTTAGAAGTTAAAAAAACTTTCAAGTTTTAACTCTCCTATTTACAAACCCCTTTTCGGGTATGGTTTTATTGTTTAATGTGGCAAATACAGTTTCTTTTATAATAATCGCAATAAGAATTGATATTTACGCTCAAACTTCACAAAATTAAATAAAACATAAATTTTGGTGATGTTTTTTCCCAGTGCATTAAAAGAGGCGTCACCCAACTGCGAATATAATCCCTACGCCATCTGCAGAAGGGCCCGTAGCGCGTAGTATATTCACAGTTAGTTAACTTAGTTGCCGCTCGGATTTCGGGCCGACAAGACGTTGCTCTGTTCTTCGCGTCCGTCTAAAGTCCTTAACTCTCCCCGATTCCAAATCGGTCCAGTACCAGCGGTTCGCCATAATACAATTTAAAATGAATTTACATAAAACTAAGTTACAGAAGTAAAACATATGGCTAGGATAGGAAAATTGTTTCTGGAAAACGTGTTACATAAAATTGATAAAGATACCCTCAGATGGTTTGGGCATATAGAGTGAATGAACGAAGAAAAAACTTCACTGTAAACTTTTGAATGCAAAGCGAAGCTGAAAATTTTTCTAAATCTGCTTATATTGTACATGTTTTTCTATAATAGAAAGTAAGTAGTAGCTGTAATGGCGAACTTGCAGTCCACAATAGAGTGCTGGTACCTACCCTGATGTATGGCAGTGAAGCACGAAACTGGCAGAGGAAGGATGAAAGCAGACCGATAAAGTGTGTGTGGTAAAATCAGGTATGATCATGTGAGAAATGTGGAGATCCGAAAAGAATGCAAGGCTGATCTAAGCGTAATAAGTAAGATTAAGAAAGGGATGCTTAGATGTTTTGGGCTTGAAGAGCGAATGACGAAGAAAGGAGAGTGTATGACGCAAATGTGAGTCAGAATAATAGAAGAGTATGTATGAGACGATGTATGAATGCGCACGAGGCAAAGAGTGTGTGCCAAGACCGAGTTTTATGGTGGTCTATCCTCTCTGCCTAACCCTGAGGCGAAACGGTGTGATAGTTAGTTAGTTAATTAAAAAGACTGTTCCTTTAATACGAATAATACAGGTAAATACGGCTAGTTTAGGTTAGGAAAATAGATTTTGTGAAGACCATTGCATAAAATTGAGTGTTATACTTACAAAATTAATAGAATACTTAGTTTTAACGACTTTTATTGTTAAAAACCAACATGTTTCGTAGGCAATGCTTAACTCATCAGGGTTTACTTGAAACTTTCAAGTAAAAGTATTATAAGATTAGCCATAGACTTAAAGGTGTCAATGGATTAAATGTTATAATCCTACTTCTTTATAATTATTGTATTCATACCTTCGAAAGCATTTATAGCTCCATCGCATGGCTTCGATCTTATATCAACACGATGTTAGTTGGGTTAACGCGATGAATGCAAAATGCATTTATCATATTGGTTGCTAGGTACCTACTTGCCTGCATAACTTAATGGCTGCATTGGCAACATACACGGATTTTATAGATTTGCTTTGAAGAATGGACACCTTATGGGTGCCATTTGATTAACTATATTTATTATTTAATGGCGAGTACGAGGCATGCGTTGCGACGTTGATATATATTTTTTAAATTCTGTTTATTGAAGTGCTTTTGGATACAAATATTTTTTTTTGTTTTTTGTCTGGTGCGTACACGAATGAATCAACGTTTTCCAACTCTTGAGCAGGCCACATACAGCTGTCCGTGTGAGAAGCATGGATTATCCAAATTTATCCCTACTATCCCCTCTTGCTACTATGTCTCCTTTGTAGAATTTCATAATGCTAGAGATCACCCGTGTATACCTTCATTGGCGTACGCACAACTACTCAGCAAAGTTTCATCGCAATTGGCTGAATGGTAAAAGATATAATTTCATAACTCCAGAGCTCACCATTATATATAGAAACATATGTGTGCAAGCACACATAACACGTTTCAACGTAATCGGTGGAATGGTTTAGAAATGCACAAAATAAAATAAAGTACACTTTATGGCTTCTTGAATCTTTTTTCGTGAATAAATCAAAACAGGTGGCTGGTGTTGAACTAGAATTTAAACCTTATCGCAATCTACATAAGAAGTGTTGATCCCGAATTTTGCGCGACGTGGTGCATCGCCTTAAAAAAATATCTATATATTACAATCAGTAATTGCCTTCTTCTCAAAATAAAATTTAAAAAACTCTGTGTTTTTGCAATTTTCAAGCTTTGTTCAGGTGATCATCAAAATACTAACGTGTCTGCCCGTAACTGAATATGATTTGAATTAATGTACCATTTTTGAAATTGCATTCTAATAAAGCGATTAAACCTTGAAGTATCTCCGTACCCATAATTGTACAAATTACTAAAATAAAATTCAAATTAAAAAAAAAAAAAATTAAATCAGATTTCTTGTTACAAAATTCTATTGTTATATTATTATATAATTTTTTTGTTAGCAGAAAAATATTTTAATGATAAATTCTGTTTTATTTGAAATGTGAGTTTATATTGTTATTTTTTAGAATTATGAATCTGAATGTCGTGCGCTTTTTGGCTAACATGCAATTATCAACGCTTCAAACATATTATCTCATTAGTATACCTATCATAAAATGGGTAAACACAAAACAGCCAAGTAATGAAAGATAAAAATATTAAAACCACATGAATCGAAGGGTTCATTGCGCTACATGAGCATTTAGCAGCATGAGCCTGCGGCGAATATAACTAAATATGTACCATGGTAATACCATTGTACCGGATGTCAGTCTCTTGTGATACCATCACGTGCTAATCACTGACGACGAAAATGGTTTTCGAAGCTATGGCGGTGTGACATGAATACTTAGGGGCGACTGCCATAAATGCAGCGCTTTTGCAGGCTAGGTGCCAAACGTTATTATCAAAAACACCACTAGTACGAGTAGATACCTAGCTTCGAGCGAGCACAGCTACGTGATCAAAAAGATCCTTTTAACATTAATATTGTGATTGAAGTTGTTGATTGGGATTAGAAACTATGCCAATATTAAGAATCTATCTACAATAAATTTTTTTAAAAAACGATAGTGCTTTAGACCACACGACTGAAGTAAAACTTCACTAACTTATAAAAGAAGAGAGAAAGAAAATGTGCGGGCGCACTGCTCTCTCTTGCTTCTACAGTGTGATACAGACAATAGGCCTGCACTGTGTCGATATACGAAATATAAGTGGCTATGAGAGAAAGAGAGAACGAAAATGTCCCTACAATAATATACGAAACGTAACTTTCTATCTTTCTATCTTCAATAACTTATATATCACACTTTTCGTAACGCTCTCGTCACGCATTCGCTAGCTTACTCCCCAAGTCAAGCGTGCGTAAAGAAACTTCAAAAAGTGTACAGTTTTGTTAAGGCACACTTTGTAGATCTGGTGTCTTTGTTGATTTTTTTTCATTAGCTCTCCACAACAGTCCTGAGGAAATTAATTTCTCTCAGGCCCCTGTTATCTTTGGGGACGCTTGTGTTAGGTCTTTTAAGGAAAAGGAAGGAGAGGAAGTTCTGAGAACGAAATGAGTATAAGAAGTGAGTAGGAATATGGAGGGGTCAGTGTGTTCAGGAATGGACGTATAAGTCTACCCCTCCCACTGCGGTGCAAGAGAGAGTCCTGCTGGATAGGTTAAAAGATCTTCCTAAACTAGTCTCCCAATCCGGCCTGCACGCAGTTTGTGGGCAGACGGGAAGAACCAGGTCAACCTCACCCCTGGCACCCCCGCTAAGTCACAAACGTAGATAACCACTTGAGCCGATGGCCGATGTGTTGGTTATCTAAAAAAATGTTTCCCGAGGCAGCGGTGCCCATACCCGCCTCTTAAATTAAATGTGACTGATTGCCTTTTTTTATTCAAGTCTTCGATCAATAATTGATCAATATGATTCAAGTTCATATTTATGATCGCTGCGAATTCACACTAAACTAACTAACTAACTAACCATCACGCCGTTTCTCCGCAGGGGTAGGCAGAGAGGACGGACCGCCACACAACTCGATCTTGTCACACACCCTTTGCCTCGTTCACATTCATACATCGTCTCATACATGCTCTTCTATTATTCCGACTTTTCACATGTCCCGACTTAAGTATCTGATTCACTTGGTTGTGTCGTGTCTTCCTCGAGCGTCCCCTACTTCTTCTACCATTCACATTTGTAACATATATTTTCCTTACACTCCTTTCACACTATGACCTACATATTCAGTTTCTAAGTACTTCGGTTTGGTTTCTATACCTATACATACAACTAGTTGATTTTTACAGGACAGGAATCAAAATATTTCATCAATGTAAATGTACAAATTGTTCCAATGACAAATTGTTTTAAAAGGCTGCAAACATGTTTTATTTTTCGCGTCCGTTTCATTTTTTACTTCAATAAAACGGAGGCTCGCAATAATAATTACGAACTCTAGCAATGGATATGAATACCAGAAAGCGGTCAAATTGATTTTGAATTGTCACCTGGTATGGTAATTATGCAGTCCACACCTTGATGGTCAGTATGTCCGCGTGTCGCGAGGTACGTGCACAGAAAACCAATTTTAGAAATAAAACAGAAGTCACCACCGTGTCATATCTTGTAATATCAAATTCTTACATGCATATCATGGTAATCGCTGGCCACCATATGTATATTATTCATAAAGAATAACACAATACATCAATACTAGCATCCTAAAAAAGCAAAGAAATATATTGATTTGATTTTACGATCACAACATTCAGTATCTTAGCATTTATGTTCAGAAAAAAATATGACCTCCCCACTACCGTTATATATATACTTCACCACTTGGCGCCACAACCCTTGGGCCACGAGATATATTTAAATATTTGGCGACAATACAAGCGTTACACTGCTAACTCTGGCAGAACCTAAGTATGGAAAAAAATTTTAATATAAGATTTAAAAACATTTTCACGTTTAATCCGAAGTCTATTTTGTTTGGTTTTCGGAATAACTCATAAAGGTCTTATAGAAATCGTCGATTCTCCCTCAATATCATTTATCAATTAGAAATGTGATCTAAACGCTGTTAGAAAGAGAAAACACCACGATTTATCTTCAAATCTAAAAGTTAACCGCAACATAATTGAAATATACACCTTTATGAAACCAAAGTTTCCGACAAAATTTGAAAAAAATTTAAGAAATTTTGGAAATTTTTATTAATTATGACGAACCAAAATATTAAACGACAAAAAGTGAGTTGACGAAAGCGTTTATAATACATTTGTCAAATATGTAAAATATGTGAAGGTGTGTGTTTTTTTTTCGTTATCGGTAATTTTAGTTTAAAAAAGGTTGAATTCGATGTTTTTATTTATCATAAATTATTTCGCGTCTAAAGTGTAATTCATCACTTTTCAAAAAGAGTTTTTACTTTTCGGATGCAATCAGAAATATTCTATTTATTTTGATTTTTTTGTATAGCGGAAATATTTTGACCTTCCTACAAAGGCCTGAGGCCTTAAGTATTAAGAATGTATTTTAAAATCTATAACTGAAAATCCAGTGTTTCTTTAATAGAAATCTTATATTATTGAATTGATTTTATGATCACAACGCTGAGATACAAATGCTTGAGTTATTTTCGTGTTGACATGTTAATTTAAAAGCTGATTCAAGCGATGAATGTGGTACTTTAAGGATAAATATGCTATTCAATGTTGTGTTGATGGCGTATTAGATACTAAATTGGTTTACCATGTGCGATAACACAAATAATTAATTAATTAAATTATGTCGTTGGTATTGATATCGTATTGCTAGTTGGTGATTGACCTGGACCTTTATCTACTTTGACATCGCTTCTATATGTATAGAAGCGATGTCTATGTATGTACATAGACTTTAAAACATTATTATAGATAGAATAAAAAAATGCAAACCAACCTTATAGTTAATGTGAAAATTTGGATCAAAAGTAATGACAATAAAAGGGTATTTACCGGGTGAACTCTTACAAATTTCAAGTTATTAACATAATCGAACTATTAAGTAAATATATTTTAATACAAATGTTGGTATAGTCATAGGTATTATAAATTAACTTGCCTCAACACAGGCTATTAGCCTAGTGAGTCGGGTTCTGAGTTATGAGAAACCTCAACTTATAACTATACATTTCTATTCTTTACGATTAACCTACTGTGTATATCACTGTTGTACCTACACATCAATCTATCTCTTACAAAGAAACGAATCTCATTTAGGAAGATAAATATTCTGATCAAATCCTTGTACAATTTTACCGCCCATCATAAAATTTTGCATTTGATTTCCAAAATACGCTCAATAAAGAACATATTATTGTTAAAATAGGCATATATGAGGATTGAGGTGTACCTAAATTTCTCTAAATAAACTGTACTTAGTGTTAACGCGAAGAAGGAATAGGTATAATATCCGTACTAAACTACAACAGAGCACTCCAGCGGTCAGAACGGTCTTTATCATTCATTTTGAGATTATTTTGTTTTCAAAAAGTTTCGTTAAAATCCGAAAGATGCCACTAGAAAAATAAATATTATTTATTTTATTATTCAACATGTCGCATCTGGTTGCATCAAATAATTCAAGCGGCTAGCCGGCCAAGGGTACTATGCACGTGTCAATACAGTAAAGTTTTGAGAAAAAACTACCTGAAGTCATTATGGCAACGTCGCGTCGCACGTCAGCTGTAGCTAGTGACATTTCTGACGCTTGGCCAATTTATCGTCACCCAAAATCTCAAGATCACGTGGATCACAGAATGATTTGTGCTTGTTCCTTTTTTGCATTATCTCGATACAGGAGGCCTCAGGAAAAAAATGCTCTTAGGGCCTATGTCATCTTGAGGGTGCCGTGAATAGGGTATTTTTAGGGAAAGGAAGGAGGGGACGTTCTGGGGGGATTAGGAGTGACGAACGTGCTAATACATCCCTTTCACTGCGGTGCAAGGCGACGGGTCAAAAGGTCTCCCTCAACCTGTCACTCCCAATCCGGCCCGCTATGCAGTGGGTGGGCTAAAGCCTTCGCCGCCAAGACTTAAACAAACCTCACCCCAAGAACCCGTGCACTCCTGCTCACCAAACCTAGCAAACCTTTGTTGTTGGTTATCCAATAAATTTGGGAGGCGGGTGTGGCTGCCGCGCCCCGGGAACCATTTATTGGATAACCAAAACCTCTGCCATAAGTCACCCCAAGTGTTACGCTACGTTTGGTGACTCAGCGGGGGTGCCCGGGTTCATGGGGTGCGGTTTGTCGGGTGTTGGCGACGGATGTGTCTGCTCACCTATTGCACGGCAGGCCGGATCGGGAGAGAATGTTTTTTTTTTTTTTTAATGTTCTTTATTTAGTAAAGTTTATATATTACAGTAAATGGGTAATTTTTTGGCCATCACACTAGGCACATGCCCGTGTTGTAGTGGTGTTGTTGAGGGAGATCTTTTATCCTCTCGAGTTGGAATCTCTCGGAACATCGCCATGCACCGTAGTAGGATACGTCCATCGCTCCTGGACACACTACCCCCAGATTCCTACCCACCCCACGTACCTTTTTCCTTCCCAGAACCTCCTCTCCTTCCTTTCCTGTATAGAGTACCGGGCTATTCAGATCTGGTCAAACACGGCTGAAGCAATTTCAAGTAAAATTGAACTATTTCTCAAAGGAATGTATTTAAAAAATAATCGGAACGTAGCTTCGACCAAGTATACCGTCAATGGAACGTAGCCATCTATTTTAGTTTTTAAATTGAAAAAAAAAAAAAAAAACTTGGTTTGACCAAGGCTCGAACCTTACCTCCCAGTGACCGAAATCAAACGCTTTACCACTAAGCTAACTCGAAAGTCGGAGAGTCCGACATTATTTATAATATAAGACTAAACTCATGGACAGAAGGGAAGGCGATGATTTTATTAATTGGCAACAGTGTATTGTATCGCTTTCCGTATCCTGTTGCCAAAAAATAAAAGCTTTTGGTTCGTGGTTTGGCCACGGGCATGATAAAGCGCCATGTTACGGTAATGTAATTCATTATTTTAAAAGTCCCGAAAACCTCTTTTAATACAAAATTTAAAAATATGAAAATTATTTTAAAAAATGGAGAAAGATTTTAAAATGATGTTGTCGTTTCGTTTTTTCTAATAAACTTAACCTAAGTTTTGTAATTTGAATTTCAAAAAACATTGAATTTTGGGTTTATGAAAAAAGTTAACCAAAACCCTATTCTTGATTTTTTTTTAAATATACGTATGTCGCTTTAAAGAAAAATCTCCAGAGTATTTTTAAGAGTCTTCATAATTTGTAAATATTTTGTAAAACATATGTAAGGGCGGTCAGAAAAGGGTCTGATTTCTGATTTATATTTGATAAATGCTAACCCCCTGTAAATTTAAAAAATACAAAATTATTTTTTTTCCCACAAAAAAAAATATTTTTATCGTATTGCGAAATAAAATTTTCGTTATTTCGAAATAATTTATGATTACATTCCACCTTAAGCTTAAATAACCTCACAGGTAAGTATGGTCCCATGTTCCTTTTACCTGTACGGAGTACGAATAAAACATTTTTTTCAACATCGCGTTTATTGGTAAAATCATTGTACATATAGTTTCGTATCAGTAATCCAGGAACCTGTGGATGCATTTTTTAGCCATAAGTTGTTATAATGGTGTGTCTAGCCATTAGTTGCAAGAAATATATTACCTATAAGTTTCTACAGCGCCTTTGATGTGATTTTTCATAAAAACCGCGCTATAAAAATCATCCAAATATTACTATTGTATTTATTTTATTTTCTGTTGTTAATTTTATGTACTTATCTAATTTATAAACCAATGTATCCTATACACACTTGACATTTGTTTGTAATTATAGTGGCAAATTTCTTACAATAAACATGTTTTTATTATTATCACACCTGTAGGAAATCTTTTGCAAAGAGCATTTCTAGTATCTAATAATCAAGTTGTGCACATTTTCCAACTATTTTAAAAGTAGGTATATTTACTTCAATACTTTTAGTTTGGATTATTATTAAAATATTATATTTATTTATATTCTCTTGCTTTGCATAAATACAAAAACCTTGATTTTCTCACATATTGGGTAGGTATCTATTAAATAAAGAGTTGTATTTTATCATTTATTTTTATTTATTACTTCTTCACAATTTAAAAACATTTTTTTTATTATTAACCCCAATAGGGTTCGCCTGTATCAGGCTATGTATTTTTCACGTTATTGAATAATTTGTGATTTCATAAGTAGGTACCGTTTTTGGTTATTATTCACAGAATTAAAAAATATACACGCTTTCTTAATTATGAGTCCTAAAATAATATTTCATTTTAATGTTATTTGTCCATCATACATTGCATGCTTTTATGTCCTTCATACATTATGTATTGCAAATTAAACTTTCGTTACATTCAAAATACCTTATTCTTCATCGCATCGATGTGCACTCCGTACGCAACTTCCACAGAAAAAACGTGCGAATAAATTATCCCCAAGGGAGAAACACTGTATTTATTGTCCACATAATTGTTCACTCGGTAATTTTTTTTGTCATGAAACCAGTACCAGTTCTAGGGGAATAATTAATTCCTCTTTATCCATCGTAATATTATCGCATTGATGTCCGCATATTATACGTTGTCGTCTGTATGCAATATGCACATGTCTTCTCGCGAACAAATGTTGGCAAATATGTATTTCCATAAACCATATTTCGATCGTACATAAATAATAAGGTATCATAAATGTGAAATTCCAAAAATGATAATTCAGTTAAAATATTTATTCATCGTTTTATTTTGTACATCGTTTTCGAATTGTTGGAGTTCATCGAATACAAGAATCTCGAAGCATTGACACTTTGACAGGCTATATTGTATATTGACTATTGACTACACATTAAAATTAAAATTCCAGAGCCTTTGACATTCATAATGTGTTGACAGAGCGTTTCCTATTTCCGCTCTGTCCCCCCCCCCCTCCCCCGCCCTCCAGTGACGTGACTTCCTATGTATATATTACAAGTGAACCCTGGTGACTGGACGCACATGTAAAAACTTTAATATCTACATCAGGACTCTTTTATGGATAAACTGGCTGTAATGCAAGTGTCAACTCCATTTTTAAGTGTTCATTTAAAAACGAATGCGCTGCACAACTGTCACGCGGACAGAATACGTCTAAAATACAATGCTTACCCATAAAACGTAATAATATATTATAAATAATTTTGCTCCGAAAATTAAACCCCTAAAAATTGGCCCCCCGAAATTATGATTATTATAAAATTATATTTCTTTGGGCAATATTTTAATATTTACTTATTTCAAATCTAAATTCGACTTAATAAAGTGTGGAAAACAAATGTATTTACTTAAAGGGCGATTTTTTAAGGGAATTTGAAATTCGATGTAACGAAAAAGCGACACTGAAAAGATACAAACACATACATCTATAGGATTTAGCCTGCGAGAGAATGAGATAGAATAATTGGTCTCTTCTTTGTGCGGAGCTTCGTAGCCTTCCCACTCTTGCCTACTTTAGTTTTAAGAAGGTTGCTCTTCTACCGCGTGTGAACTGCACACTTGTATTTTTTTATACTTATACGCTGCTGATATACACTGTGTATAGACAAGAAGTTTTTTCCTTGATGCATTTGATTGAAAATATGTTTTATACTTTTATTATTCGGCGGTACATCCTCTCTACACATCCCTTTGGGGACACTAAGTTATATTTTGTTTAGCGTATTTTCCCTAAACCGACTGACTGGTATATAAGTAAGTCGGGAGGTCAACTGTCATGGAATAATTTTACATTATTTTAAACCTTTAACATTATTTCATCGATTTTTAAACATTTGACAATCGGTGATTCGTAGATAAACAAATGTTGTGAGTTGCAACCAATTAAGTCATAAACGCGCAACATTTTTAACGATCGTAATTTTCAAAAAAATACACCAGTGCCATAATTAGCTATCAATAACAACACTTTCACAATATCATGTTGATTCTTTATTAACAGTATTTTTCAGCATGCAACAACCTTCTTATCGTCGATGTAGATCTCCTAGTAAAGAAAGCAATCTTTTACAAACGGCACTTAATTAACATTAATTTATTATGCCCTTTGCTAGAAAATTTTCAACTTGTTTTTAAAAAAGCTTTTTGATCCCGGTCGTTTAATTCACCGTGTATTTTTTTCTTACTTGTATTTTAAACTGTATCGAAGATATCTTACTGAAGTATGTCGAGACTGATTAAAAGTGAAAAAAGTAATTTATGCTTGTGAAAAGTTGACGCAGTTACAG
Organism: Limnephilus lunatus; assembly: GCA_917563855.2. NCBI lineage: Eukaryota > Metazoa > Arthropoda > Insecta > Trichoptera > Limnephilidae > Limnephilus > Limnephilus lunatus. The sequence continues at coordinate 3,382,002 of OU830604.1, forward strand.
CTTTGGTACTTTTGGCTTGAAACATGTATTTTGCAAGCGTACTGTATCATGAAAGCAAACAACTTGCAGTTATAAGCTAACAACCTCAGTAACACCTGCCCTGTGATACAGGTTGGCAAACTAATTGCTTATTGGTTTCTACATGCAGAAATTAAACGTGTTTACATTTCCTAATTAATAAATATTTATTACAGGAAAGACGCAATTCGCGCCTAAGTACAACCGGAATCTAACAATTATTAGAACTAGATATCGAAAAAAAATTGTAGTTATTAATTAGTTTACAGTGTTTTTTTGGCATTGGCAGTTAACCTCTAGCAAATTAACGCTTATCTAAAATCTTAGTTCTTTAAGTAGTGAAGCAATATATTTATTTATAAATGTAATAGCTGGGGTACCCGGCTTCGCTCGGGGAGTTGATATGAGATTGAACTGATGTTCGTAGCTCTACCTATTCAAAAAAGACTTCGAATGGTCATTCATGTTCCAGAACATTTCACAACATTTGAGTGTTTTGGAATGTTCCACAATGTTCCGGGATGTTCCCGACTGTTAGACTTTATTCCCGTTACAAACTATCCCCGAACATTCCAGAATGTTTCAGGATGTTCTGGAATGTTGTGGAATGCTCTCGAATACTCAAAATTATAGAGGGCGAAACGTTCAGCCCATATATCTTCAAAAGTACGCCCTTCAGGTAAAAACGAGGACTTTCTTTATGGATGGGGAATAGAGGGCTACCACACCATATAACTCCCTTGGATCGTATCGGGACTCGTTTCTGAGTTTTAGCGGCACGCACATTGCAGTACACTTTATTTTAAAATATGTTTTGATTATATGACACGACCCCACAAAAAACAATTGGCTCGCTTTTAAAACGCTCGTATGGCAATCTTTCTATAATCGTCTCTAAAATATTCTGAAAAAGTTTACAGATCAACAACCGGTTAGTTGAGTGTATCGGGAAATCAGCAGTGTCCGGGGCTCGTGAATTTAGAGGCTCGCAACTCCTAAACATGGTGCTATTATTACACCGGAAACATGCCTAAAAAGCTGCTAGAGTCGAACATACATAATACTCTGTTCGACACTGCTCGGAATCAGAATCACTGCAGAGATTCGCAGTTTGAAGACGTGTACATCGTTCATATCGCTAGTTCTGTGTTCGGCAGCAGCCATTATGAATTCAATGCGTGCCTAAAGGCAAACAGCCGAGTTTTACATCCACTTTTGGTGGTTTCCACGCACGTGACTTGAGCCACCAATCAGTTTTAAGATATCATTTAACACGTCATTATTGTCACATAGAATAGCGTGTGCTGCGTCCGTCATCCTGTACCGCACTCGGTTCCCCGCAGTTCCCCTGTGTTCTTCGCTGTCCTCAAATTCTATCGAGATCCTCCGGTTTTATTATCAACCAATAAAAAAACTGTTGAGTTACAAGTCTTTGAATTCCTCGCTCACAACACCACACAAAAGTGTTTCCTTTATAAGAAATGAACTAATAAATAATTAACCTTATAAGGTTGCATTTAAAACCTGTTAGATTATAAATGACATGTAATTTATATTTTATTTGAACAAATACGGGAGTTGGCACTTTTAATTTTTGTTCAATAGGAATACATACTTAGTAAATTCTTGCACCATTAAGCTGCGTTCACACAATCGTAAATCTATAGTCACCTATTACAACAGCGCCACATCGCAGAGGCGAGTTTTTATGGCTGAGACGAAATTATTTATTCAATTTGAGACTCATTAAAATGTCATTAAACCAGTATTTTTCAAATCGTCAATAAATTGGCTACTGTTAACATAATGTAAATTGATAAATTCCTCGCGACCTTTAATGATAGAAGTGACCTGAGCCTTGTTTAATTCCGCTGTGTGCGGTCCCGCAGATACCAAGTTGTGTAAAAATTTAGGTTTTTTAATACAAAAATATAATTGAAGCTGTACAAGATAAAACATGTCAATTTGTACGAGTGAATGGAAACTTCGATAACGTTTTTTTAGGTTAACGATGTAGTTCTTTAATCCTTGTTTTTTTTATGAGGATGTTTTGGCGAGTGTTGTTTCCGCAAGAGTAACTCGTCTATTTTGTCGGAAGATTACAAAATATTTCCGCTTTGCAATAAAATCCAAATAAATGGAATATTTCTTTTCGCTTTCGAAAATGAGATGAAATACTCTTTCAAATTTTATAATTTGTAATAAACACATAATTATGGAAATATAATTTTTTTTAATGCAAACATAAAAAAGTTTAAAAAATGGCTCCCCTTACGTTTTTCTTCTTCTTCTTCTTTGTGTGCCTTATCAGATCCCCCCGACGTTGGCGATTACTCTTGAAAAGGTCTCTCTGTTTTGCGCTGCCCGGAATAGCTCCTCCACACTTCTAATGCCAGTCCATTCTCGTATATTTCGCAGCCAAGACATTTGTCTCCTACCAGACCCTCGGCGACCCTCTAACCCTCTAAATTATTGGTAAAGTAAGAATAAACACAGACACACATATTTTTTTAGACAAACGTTATCATCACCTTACTTTTTTGTCGTTTTGTGAAAAAATAATTAGGTATTAAAAAGTTCCAAAAGTTAATTTTTTTTTTTTAAATTTTGTTTAGAAATTTTGGATTCATAAAGGTGTGTATTTTAATTATATTACGGTTAACTTTTAGATTTTAACGTCTAGATCATATTTCTAACCATAATAGTTTTGGACACACAGCGATTTCTTTGAGACCTATATGAGTTGTTACGAAAACCGAACAAATTAGCCGGAGGGGTTAGAAACAAAACATTTACCCATTATATTAGCTATAAGCTAATATGATGTCATGGTAACTGAAATTTATTTGATTGCTTTATTATTATTTCTTTCCTTTCCTGTACTATACATATACACTTACTAGGTTTAATGTTTTATTTTGCTTTTTATTATTATTTCTGTTATTTTACTAAACCTTGATTTACGCATTTTGTAAACATTTTTAATTATGGTGTTAATATTTTATTTTGAGTTTTAATGTATGTGTTACCGGTAGTTTGAAGATTGCTAGTGAATTACACGGATGTGCCTAAACCGGTAGCAGATAAATAAAAATTTAAGAAACAATTGTATAAGGAAAGTAAAACTTTTCAATGTCTAGAAATTGTTACGTGGTTAATGTCCAAGAAATACAAAAAAGGAATGTTAAAATCTATGCACTCCCCGATAGCAATTTCATTAATGTAATAATTATTTTTAACACTCTGAAACGCTTCAAACAATAAGTATATAAACAAAGATAACTATGTATTTGTAATAATTAATAATAATATAATATATACAAATGCCTCAACAACAACATTTGCAACATTGCAACGTGTCGGGATATGTAGAACAAGACACGACCGTATTCTGCGTTTTATAATAAACTTAGTCATGATTATTATTAAGTAGGCACCTACTGAATGTTACAAAACTATTCATTGAATATTTGCGTCGTGGGCGGCCTTGAGATAACATATTAAATTGTAAAAGTCTGTGCCTGTTTACTTCAATAATTAATTATTAATTAGATACATTTAAGTGTTCAAAAATCTAAGTAAACAACTTGTCTCTTTAAGTGGAACGTGCGCGCGGTCCGATTCGACCCGTTTCATACAAATCTTAATTTTGGATTTGAGATCAAAATACCCAACCAAAACCGATTTTTTTTTGTAATCAAAAGGTGTCAAATATCTAGTACAGATATGAGTTACTTTATTTATTTTTGTACTAAATTATATTTATTAGGATTTATTAAATAAATAATTTTTATTTTGGATTTTAATGAAACTTTTCAATAATATAGCTCATACATCAGAATAACATATAGTCTATACATAATGATAAGCTCTGGCGTTATGAAATGTGTATAAATGAAAATATGTGTATTTCATATATTTTAGTGTTAATTTCAAGCGACCTCCCAGGTAAGTATGGTCCTGTATTAATTCATTTTTAGGCAGCATCGCGTTCATTGGTCAAAATATTGTACATATATTTTCGTATCGGTGATCAATGAACCGGTGTATGCAATTTTTAGCCATAAGTTGTTTTTAATTGTTTGTCTAGCTTGTAGTCTTTCTAGATTTTAGGCATGTATGGTAAGTTTGTACAGCGCCCTTGAGGTGATTTTTCCAAATATTATTATTATTATTATTATTTAGCGGCAGGGAGGATAGGCAGGGGGAAGGGGAACGGGGGATGTGGGGTTCGCGGAGATGGAAGAGACGAGGGAATGGCATTGTAACGCATGCCGGGGACCAGCTAGTAAATACAAATTTTTGAAGTAAAATTTCTTTACGCACGCTTTACTTGGGAAGTAAGTTGGTGAACGCGTTACGAAAAGTGTGATGCGAATGGTTATAGCGGGAACGGTGATCGGGCGAGGCAAATGGTCGGGCCTTTACGCACGCTTGACTTGGGAAGTAAGCTGGTGAATGAGTGACGAGAACGTTATGAAAAGTGTGATCGGGCGAGGCGAACGGAAGTTGAGAGAGAGGTATAAGTTAGTGAAGTTTTACTTCAGTCGTGCGGTCTAAAGCAAACTCGTTTTTTAAATATAAAAACTTTGAATGCATTCCTAAGGAAGTTTTAAAAATGGCTCACTTTACGTCTTTACTTACGTCTTTTCTGGAAACGAAATTTTATTAGGCAAATGTACCTATTATAAACTTTATCGTCAACTCACTTTTTTATCGTTTCATGAAAAAATAATTAAGTAATAAAAATTTGCAAAGTTTCATAATTTTTTTATGCGTTTGGAAACATTGTTTTCGTAAAGGTGTACATTTGATTTGAATATAAATCGTGGTGGTTTCTCTAGATCATATTTCTTAGCATAATAGTAAGGACTGGTTGTTCCGAAAACCGAACAAATTAGCCTGTGGGGTTAATACTTCGTACACTAGGTTGATTAAAATGAATTATAACTCTTTCGTAGGTTTTCACGAAGAACTTACTTAAGAAAACTAACTACCAAGTAATCCTACATTGCTAGAAGCAGTTGTTATTCACTAAAGCTAATCTGATTATACAATATAAACTAATATTCAATATAAAAGGCAAGATGGAGTCTCTCCGAGGGCCTAGTTGGAGACAAATTAATGTCTTGACTGTGAAATGTACGAGAGTGGACCGGAATTAGAAGTGTAGAGGAGCTATTATTACGGGCACCGCAAGATGGAGATACATTTACCAGAGTGATCGCCAGCGTCGGTAATAGGGCACACGAAGAAGAATATAGGTTATTTTGCGAAAAAGCGAAAATCAAAAATGGATTGTAATTTACATTTTAATACAAACGTACATAGTTTTGCAACAAATAACGCTGACACTTGGAAATAATAACTGATCATACTTAACAATTAATTAATAATAACATTGAATCGCAATACGATGATAAATTTATTTCTTATGCAATAACTATTTAGCTGACTAATAACCTAACATGATTTAAAAAAAAATGTTATTAGTTATTATTCATTCATGATAGTTTATTTACAATATTTACAGTTACAAGTTATAGCGATAACATTAATCATGATACATTGTTTCCCAGTAGATACTAATGGTTGTAGAATATCAGAAACATGATAAGAAAATGTGTAGGATATGTTTATTTATATTATGTTGTTGAAATTTCATTAGTTTTAGATTTAGATGCTAGCATTACTATGTGTATCTGATAAATGTTTAAGGTTTTAACAAACATTTTGGTTTTATGAAACTATGTTCATTCCATGATAACCTTTTAACAATTTCCAATAATTCTTTTTAGATTTCATATACTTATGTTTTTAAATGTATGTGTATGATTGCGTGGCATGTATGCGTAAATGTATGTGAATGTATGGGTGTGTGTATGTGTATATAGGTGTTCGTATATGTATGTACAATTGTACATGTACGTAACGACAACCCGTCTCAGAACAGACATCGTCTAGTGAGGCGGGTTACTTACTTGTTTGTATACGATGATATTATATGCATAAACGCCCGGGTTGCCGGCAATTAAATTATATATTACTAGCTGGGGTACCCGGTTTCGCTCAGGGAGTATATGAGATTGAACTGACGTTCGAACCCACGACGGAACTTACCATAGGGTAGCCCCACTCATACAAAAAAAGGCTTTGAATGGTCCACATGTCCCAGAGTATTCTGGAATATTCCACAATGATCTGGGATGTTCCGGGATGTTCCCGAACGTTCCAAACTATTTCCAAACATTCCACAACATTCCAGAATGTCCCGGGATGTTCTGAAGTGGAAGCTCTCGAATACTCGCGAATGTTTTACCCTTACATCTTCAAAAACTCGCCCTTCAGGTAAAAACAGGAACCCTCATCATGGATGGGGGATAGAGGGCTACCACACCGTATTACTCCCTTGATCGTGACGGGAATTGTTTCTGAGTTTTAGCGGCACGCGCTTTGTAGTACAATTTATTTTATAATATAGGTATATATATTTATTATGAATGAAGCATAATCTATTTCAAACTTGTATCAGAATTTGTACGACACTGCAAAAATCTTGTTTATAGGAAATAAATAGTAATTGTAAACACACAATAATAGATAAATTGGTGTAATAAACTTAACGTGACCCGCTCCGGTTCATTGCCTATGCCGAGTCAACCAAATGCCAATAGTGGTCGGTGTTCTAATTAGCATTGATTTGCCAAACAGATTAGATGATGTATTGCAAAGTTCACACTGAGATCAGGATTTTTACTAGGAATGCAAGATTGTATCTCGGCAAGACAAGCAGTAGAGAACATTGCTCATTATAAACATAATAATATACACCTACTTCGATTTGAAGTGCAGCCCGCCTTTGCGCGCCTTGTAAACAAATGCCGACCGCCCGCCGTATGCCGATTGACATTTTTTCCATATTAACTTATTTGTTTTTAGAAAAATTATATTTTTGTAAATTGTATTGCCTTACCAGATAAATTGTTTATTTATTTTTCAGAAACAAACAGTACATAATTACACGTTGGAAAGTAGTTACAAGTTGTAGAATTAATACAATAATTGGTACCAATGACATGTCGCTGTTATATAATATATGTTATAATTTAGATTAATATTATTGAATACATGAAGAGCACGATTGATTGGCGAATTTGTTGCTGCATTTGTCTTGTAATTAAGCGTGTGGAATAGTTCTGTATGGCGTGTACGTCTTAATGGTATGTTAAAATTAATTAGGGAAAGTAGTTCGTATACAATCGATGTTATTATTTAAAATTTTGTGTATAAATGTCAAATCAGCAATTACTCGTCTTTGTTGCAAAGTTTGAAATGTGCATTCATAATTATTGTTGAATTTGAATTTAAGATATTTTATAAATTTGTTTTGAATATATTCTATGCTATCTATGTATAATTTGTACTGCGGGTTCCAAATTGGCGAGGCATATTCCAGTATACTTCTGACTAATGCAAAATATAACATAACTACTGTGCGCGGGTTACTGAACACATTACTTAAACGAAGAACAAAACCAAGCATTTTATATGACCTGTGAACGATTGAGTCGATGTGATTATTAAAAATATGTTTGCTATCAAGGAAAACACCAAGGTCTTTACATTCCGTTTTAGAGATGACAGGTTCATTGTTGAGTTAATAAGAGTACTTAATTACATTTTTATTTCTGGTGAATGTCATAGTATGACATTTATAAAAATATATTTTATCTGTCTTATGCAGTTTCCCCAGAACAACTGTTAATATTTAGAGATATGTTTTTTTTTCCTCTCAAATGTTATAAAAAAAATAATGTAATGAAGACCTACGAAAGTATTTATGAGTTTTATTATTATATTTTTCAGCTATGTAAGAGGGTTCCGCGACTTTTAATCCCGCGAAAAAATATCTCCGACAAAACATCCCCCACAAAATATCGACTAAAACCTAATCTAACCTAACCTAACCTAACAAAAAAATAGAATTCTGCGTAGTGGAGATACATTTTGTCCTTTATGTCGAGGAATATTTTGTCGGAGGATATTTTGTCGGAAAAGGATAACGTGCGGTACCGTTAGATTACCTACTTTAAAATAATAAAAAAATAGTCGTTAGAGAATTTCCTGTGTATATCAAAACAGTATATTAACTTTTGAAAATCGGAATGATATGATGTATTTTTCTTAGGAGGCATTGAGGAAAACAATTTCCCTAGGAGCCTACGTCATCTTTAGGGATGCTGTGTTGAGGTCTTTTTAGGGAAAGGAAGGAGAGGAAGTTCTGTGAAAGAAAAATGTATGAGGGATGGGTAGGAATCTGGGGTCAGTGAGTCCAGGAGTGAGGGAAGTGTGAATCCATTCCTGAGGTCGAGTGAGTCTACTCGAGAGTCAACTAGTCGCTCCCGATTTGGTCCGGTCGGTGGGCAAACGCATCCGCCGCCAAGGAAAACCTCACCTCATGAACACGGGCACCCCTGCTAAGTCACCAAGCGTAGCGAACCATTTTGGGTGACCTATGGCAAGGGTGTTGGTTAACCAATAAATTGTTGCCATGCCCGCCTCCCAAATTGTAATCTATGGATACGCAATCACTTCAGCACGCTCTGTGGATGTCCCAAAATTCACCTCTTTGGAAAATTCTTATTTTTAAAAATCTTACAACTTACATTTTGGTTTCTTTTAAAAGCTTTTAATTACTTTTCAATGAGAAGTTGGAATGTCACAATACCTACTGATTTGCGGTTGCATCTGCTCTAAAGAAAACGCAAGAACATTATGACTATTATGTCGATCAATTATTATGTTGTTATTACGAGTTTTATCACCATATTATTGTTTATAGTGTAACACAGATTAACATTGTAGGACAAATACAATAAAACATGTTAAATAGAAAATGAATTACTATCATTATTTATTAATCATCTAACAACCATTTATGTAATATCATCATCGACGTTTCTCACGATATATGGACTCTCTACTAAGGTCATATCAATGATTAGTAGGAAAATCATTGGACGCAATGTTGACCTTCACACAATTTAACCAATATTTCAAGAGAAGCAAGATCGTTCAACCAAATATTTCCTTCTTCCTTTGCCTCCTCTTCTCTACCCACCGAAGTTAGCTGAATTCTTCGGCGATGCCCGGTTTTTACATCGATTATTTATCGAAGTGAAATTTTTAAGCACCGTTGTGATTTGAAATTCGATGAAACGAAAAATAATGACACTAAAACACAAGTGTGCTTTAGACCACACGACTGAAGTAAAACTTCACTAACTTATAAAATAAGAGAGAATTAAAATGTGCGCACACTGCTCTCTCTTGCTCCTACAGTGTAGAACAGACAATAGGCCTGCACTGTGTCTTAGATATACGAAATGTAACTGGCTATGAGAGAAAAAGAGAAAGAAAATGTGTGCTCGCACCTCTCTCTCTTGCCCCTACAGTAATATACGAAACGTAACGCTCTCTCTTTCTATCTTCACTAACTTATATCTACCTCTCAATTTCCGTTTGCCTCGCCCGATCACACTTTTCGCAACGCTCTCGTCACGCATTCACCAGCTTACTACCTAAGTCAAGCGTGCGTAAAGAAGTTTTACTTCAAAAAGAGACACAAACAAACATTTATAGGATTTAGCCTTCGAGAGAATGAGATAGTATAATCTGTCTCTTCTTGGTGCGATGCTGCATAGCCTTACCACTCTTGTATACTTTAGATTTCTGAAGCTTTCACTTCCACCGCGTTTGAATTGCACACTTTGATTTTTTTTAAATTACGTTTTCAGTATAATTTTCCTCTTTTTTGGACGTCGAGTGTGCGAAATTTCATCAAGAAGAGGATCAAAATTCTGCTTTAAGGGGTGGGACAAAAGGATTGGTGAATTTTAGAAATCATACTATAGTCAGTGATCTTTCTCTCACTTTGTAGGTCAATTCTGTAATATTTCATCGTCTTCAAGTTTAGGTCTCTAAATAAAACTGTAGATAAAAAAAAACAAAGCCAACCAAATTGCCCGCCAGCTTTCCGCGCGTCCGCCACAAACTCTCTTCTTTATATATTATTAATATAGAGATCTGTTTAGCTCTAAGATGCTATTTTTGCCATCATATCAACTAAAACTCTTTTCCACCTAAAATTTTTTTATAGTAGAACCTATCGCGTCGATAGTGTATGTACTTTAAATTTAATGGATTCTGAATGGTGCCTCAAAAAGTAGGTAGGTATAATATAACGGTTCCACGACAACTCGACTAAGTTGCATTCCAACACCTAATTGAAAAGTAATTTAAATGTATGAAAAAATAGCCCATAACGTTACAAGTGTAGATATTATCTTTAAAAATAATGGAAAATTAAAAACTTAAAAAGTGTTAAAGCGAAATGTTGAAACGGTAGTAATTCGGAATTCCGCGAATTAAACTTTTGATAATAACAACCACCCTCCCCGCTTACAGATTTTCATGGGCCATTTTTAAATTGAAATATAGACGCTATCTAAGGTATATTATAACAATTAATTATACAATTTCTGCATATTAATTATTATTACTCTGTTTCAATTATATATTTAAAGAAAAACAAATCACTTTGTATGCACCAGTTATCTAATCAAAATTATCAACATGTTTCGAAACCTCTCTTCGTCGGGATAAAATGAAAATTACTTCAGTATAGTTCAATTAATATGCAAGAGAAGGTCCTGTCTGGAAACTTGAATCGAAAAATAAACAAATATCTTCATCATTTCCGGCAGTGTGTGATTTCATTAATTCAATTAAACACGTCTCAAATATTGAACTTTATTTAACGTAAAACATAATATGATTCCCTACGAAGTAAAGAAGCGAGACTTCTAAAGAGTGTGACTTTTACGTTCCGATTTATTTATTGACGGTAACATAGAAGGGAGTGTCAACGTTATGGAGTCTGGACAGTTGAATCTTTAATAGGTGTTGCCCAAACCGGATGAAAATACCGCAAGTTGGCAAAAAAGTATAACTTAACAGACGGACCTGAAAGTTTTAATTTTATATCTTTCAGCGGCGTTCTTTTTCCAGCGGTTCAATGAACTCTCCAATAATAATATCGGCGACGCGCGACGGCCTCCAATCATTACTGAGCCACGGGCATCGTCTTTGTTATTTACATTATATCTGTTCCTGCGGGACGCTGGTTATAATTAATCGTGGTTAATCCATTGGTTACCATAAATTTAATGTTATTATAAATGTAACTAATACTTAATTATAATTGGTTATTTTTTTTTGTAAAAAAAATAACATCAAAGACGATGTACATTTTATTATGAGCTCTTAGACTCTATCTAATTTTATTATTTACTAACAGATACAGAAAACATAATTTAAAATGGCAGGTCACTTCCAAAATACACTTTTATTAGAAAGTTTATTATTTGAGAAGATACGAATTTGCACGCAGAGGACATTATATTTAAAAGATGAGATTATAAAACATAGCAAACACTTTGTATTTAACCACGAATATTTATTATTTTATACATCTACCGGTTTCGCTTCGACCAAGCTTCATCAGGATATAGAAGGGAAACCGATCGATGTATAAAATTATAAATATTCGAAGTTAAATTCAAAGTGTTTGTTTTATTTTTATAAGTTCTGGAACTTGCACACAGAAACTGCTGTTTAAATTTCACGGCACCGTTGGATTGTCTTTTACGGCTTCCGCACAAAGATAGGTGTTTTGATTCATTGTTAAGTATCTACACTTAATCGAAACTGTAAACAAGGTCAACGATTTTGCTTTATTACAGCCGTAAAAATAAAATTCTTAAAATGAAGGGAAGTGAGAAAAAAACGTTTTAAACGACTTCTAGAAGGAGGAGGTTATCAATTCGACGGTATTTTTTTTAAATTTTTTATGTTTGTTACCTCAGAACTTTTGATTGGGTGAACCGATATTGATGATTCTTTTTTATTATAAAGCTGGTGCTTTCCGTGTGGTCCCATTTTAATTTGGTCCAGTTCTGACAATGGGATCCATGAGAAAACCATACATGTCTTAAATTTGCAATAAGTATGTGCGCGACAAATGGACGAATAACTCAATATTACGCCAACAGATTTCGATGATTTTTTTAAGTAAAACTTCTTTACGCACGTTCGTCACTAAAAATCACAAAATCATAAAAGACACCGACTCCAAAAATAACAATCGTACGAAATTATTTTTTTACTCTTTAGTGCATTTTTGAAGTCGTTTTTTGTTTTGTTAAAATTTTGGTTTTCTTGTTGTAATTAAATAGGCCATAAGCCTGGGGGAAAATCATTAGATAGAGCCTGGTAAAACATTCAACTAATGAACCGATGATTATAGCAGAAGCTTTACGCAAGTTTCCCTTAATTCGACCGGCTCTAAATAATGCACAAAACTTTTTGTCTAGCCGACGTACACTTAAAATTAAAAGGAAGAGGAAAATTTCGCTTTGCATAACCGCACTCGCTCGAGGCTCTTTATTTCCATTAAAATTGTGCAGTCGACACAAATTCAAATGGTTTTTTTACTGAGACGGAAGCGAGGGGAGTCTACGTACGGAGCCACCGCCAATGGGTTACTTTATCATTCATATACGTGGCTCACACTCAATTTATGATGAGTTTTTCCATGATTGCTTTACCTTTTTTCGGAAGTTCAATTGTCGCGTTTTTAAATTGACTACGGAGATGTGCATTCATTCCGCCACGCTTTCAGGAGGTCGCACCTCACACGCGCGTATTTGCCGTCTCGTCTGATTGACGCTTTATTTCCGTCCCAGCTCCATTCACTTATATGGTGTTGTAGGTTTATTTTAATTTGCACCTATTCATGTGATTCTTTTAATGAGCTGGACTTACTTCTTATTTAACGCCATTTATAATGTGTATTTTTCTGGCGGTGTGTGAATAATTCTTACCACTACATGGATGAAATAAATTATTGTATCTTATAGGTTGTAGGTATGAGTATTTTAGTAAATTGTATTCTAAAATCAAAATACTAGTTGCAATATTTACCAACTGTCTTTTTCGAATTGAGAGATGTTTGAGAGAGATGATAAAGGAACTTAAATATTCTAATTTTTCGTATGTGCACCAAAAACTAACAAAGGTGAGCTCCAGCATCGAGAAACTTACACTTCGCCTGCGTCTGAAGTCTCTAAGTATTCGCAAATATTTTTAGACAGCATGGTCAATTTCAGTCTTGAGTCTTGGAGATTCATTAAAAGTTTTTTTTTTTTTTAATTTTGGCGTAAGAGATGTGTAAAAGCAAAGGCAGCAATATCCTTTGGTTATATATGCTACCTTTGCTTTTGAGACAAAATCTTATTTTATCATCTGAACGTTTTTTAAACCAAAATTTGGGCAAAGCACTTTGAGAAGCAGTTCAAAAAGCATTGTATTTTTTCTCTTTTTCAAAAAATAATTTATTTCCTTTTGCTTTTCGTAGATTTCAGACCTATTAGGAAAATGTATGAGATTTTTAGAGCTGGCTACACCTATGTCCCAACAAACAAAGAGCTCCGCGAGCGCCTCTTTAAATACGGATCCTAGCGTCATTTGCGAGTCATTACGCCTCGCCGAAAAGGTGGCCGTCTTGGCGCGGTTTATTTTGAACCTCATTGTCTTTCGCCGGGCCGGGGGCCCCGAGCCGAGCGTTATACGAGGTGACACAAGCGGTCCCTTGTTCGCTGAGTCGTTTCAAAAACGGTCTGTATTATAACAAAGATGGCGAGCGGTGAAAACTGGCTACAATCGCCGGGCTCGTGACAAGGATGATCGCAATACGACTTGACACTTTTACACGCCCTTTTTCGTTAAAACCACGCGGTCTCTTTTCGATACCATTAGCATGTTATGCGCCCTTTCATTTCCGTCCGCGTTTTCACTGGAGGTGTACACCTTTAGCGGGAAATGGCTGACAGCTGAAAGTTGGGGGAGGCGCGTATGCGTCGAGCGGCCGACACACACCCGCTGCCGGACGCTGTGCCCGGTTCATAGAGCCGCCTGCCGCCCGGCGCCCGCGCCCGTGCGTACACTGTACACCTCCATTACCTCCCTGCAAACCTTCACAACGCGGCTTCCATTCAATTATTACCCAAGTATTCACATTACACGCCATTATCGTGGATGACGGCAATCTATGAATATGATTTAAAGGCCTGACGTACATTTTATTTTATTACGACGCCGTCGCAGTATTTACCCAAGTTAAGGGCAATCGGTTTTTATATTGGTTCAATAAAAGATCAATTAAAATGGACTAGACAGTTAGTAGTAAATTGATTAATATGAACTACTTATTTATGTAGACTGAGATAGTATATAAGTATCACTTATCGAAGGCAATATAAAGTTAAGTGATTGACCATTTTGAGGCAATGGAAAATGCAAACCTTTTAAAATAATTAATGTATTTTCTTCTTGAATAATTGCAAAATCACTGTGTGGCGTCGATATTATTTATTTATTTTTATGCTTGTACGTACAGTTTAGAGAGTATAAGTAAGAATAAGAGTGATATTATGTATTGTAACTCATTTAAATATTATATTGTTTATTCAACACCTCACTAGGAGAATCTCTGCTGAGGTATTCTTGTAGGTAATATTGTTATGTATTAATTATTTTATTAGGTTAAGGATTATTATAAGAAAATAAAAATACAGATTGATGATGTAAATGATTTAAAAAATATACAGGTGTCCGGGGGAAAGTGCATTAAATTTGGGAGTTGATTGTACATTATGGTAGGAGTAAAAAAGATTAATAACTCTTTCTGAAATTCCAACTTTATTTTCCCATACAAAAAGACATACCTACTAAAAATCCTTAGTATAAGGTAAAAATTACTCAATAAAATTGCTGTTAGCTTGCCGGGCGCGATTGTTGCAACGTTGCTTGGTAATAATACAGTTTGTCAAATAAGAGTAGAAAATAAATGAGGGCGCCACCGTTGCACACTGGGGCAAGAGTGATGAAAAACGCCCTTTATTCACATGGACGTTTTTTAGAGAAAATTTGAATGTGGAAAGGAAGGTTATAAAAAAACAAAATTTTTAAATACATAATATGTGTAAACTTTATTATGTACGTATTATATATATATATATACGATTTAAATAAATAAATAACAAAAAAAAATTCAGTTCCCTTGATCTGACTTGTTTGAGTCAAAATCACTATCATCATCCCCACCATCAATAATACCATCATCACGATCATCATCATAATCGTAATCGTCACTATCATCATCATCATCCTGAGTACTTGAATAATTTTCACCTGTCGGCTGTAATGATGGAGCCTTTAGCAGTTCTACTGCTTCGGGGAGTGTGGTGAACTTTTTTTTGGCATCTTCCTTTTGCTCGTTATCAGAGGATCTGATGACAACAACAACAAATTGAAAACATCAACATTGGATTTTTCACGACTGCATTTTCGTGAATGATGCTCCCTATATTTTTTGAAATCCTTATTTCGTGCTTCTTGTGCCTCTTCTGTCAATTGACCTATTGGAAATAATGCGCTTTTTATTATTTCTGGCCCGTGGATTAAAATTTTATGAAGTATGGGCGGCATGACGTACCACGGATACTTTTGTACAAAATACCTGGCCGAGTCTAGTGCATACATCGATTTCATTTCCACATGATATAACAATCAATACGGTATGCATTTAATCAATAAAATCCAAGTTTGTTATTTCTGCAGATACTGCGGCATTTTTTAAAAATGTTACTTTTATGTTGTTTTTAAAGGTGTTACCAAATCCTGGTTTTGGCTTGTCCACGATCAAACCTAGTCTTTGTTTAAACTGCGCCTGAAATTGCCTGTTGATTTCTGCAACCTTTTCTTTATCCGAGCCTCGAGCCTGCCATTTTTTTAAAGGTAGTTTGTACGCCAGATGAAGGAGACATTAAAAAAACGTATCCATCCGTGCAAGACCGAAATACAAAATTTCAAATACCAATTTCGTTTTTTTATTCTCCAGAAATCTTACTTCAATCCGGTGCGCTGTTACCCATCGTGAATAGTGTTCCGATTTATCCTTCTCGAAATATGTTTTCTGGGATCATCGATGCATCCTGTCCTCAATTCCATTTCCTATTGCAGCGAATTCAGCTGATCTGGAATTTTTACCTGTCCAGATTTCTTCACTATCGTGAATAATTGTTGACTTGTCATGAATAAAGTATCGGAATTTGCACCTGTGTGAAAAAAGGCAAATGAATAAATTTCTCCGCTCAGTTCACGTAGTGCTGTATTTGTCATGAAGCATCAAAAACCGCTGATTCGAGTTGTGCTTTATCTGTCACCAACTGACACGACTTCATGTCTCTCAGAAAACGCATTCTATCTTTTTCTATTATGACCAGACATGTGGTATAAACCGTTTTAGGATGGGGGAATCTGAAATTTTATCTCTGAGTTTAAACACTTTACCACTATACTATACCTATACCTTACGTTCAAAAATTGGAAATTGAATGTCGGTAACGATTATTTTGAAATAAATCTCTTTTCTAACAGGTTTTGTAACTAAGATGATATTAAATTGTCTGATCCCGAGTTATTAAAAAAACCGTTCATTTTATTTTTAGCTACCGATCACATAAAAATAATTAATTACTTCAAAAAGTGCAAATATGTGCAAGATTTTAAAAGTGATTCGTAAATTACAATAGTAACTGGTCCTAAAAATGTTTGAATGAAAGCCCGGAGGTGCCCGGAGCTCAACTAATCTCTAAAAGAATATGATTTTTTTTTAAATCACGACTTTTTTTTGTATATATTTGATATACAAGTTTTCCTATCAAAATAATTAATTATGTTAAAAATAAAATGTAAAAAAATAAGATAAATACCTGAAAATGATTGTTCCATTATCAGTTTTGGGATTCGTAATAGGTATCTTTCGAAATAAATACTTGAACTTGAGGTTTACGCTGGCACTTGTAAACGACTTGTTTTCTGCACGAGTGTTCGCTCTCTACTGAGCGGTATCACAGCTAGAAGGGTAGGGTGAAGGGTTTCTTCCTGCTATATAATAATGCTACAACTATCGAGGTATCTCGAAACAATCGAAGTGACATCGTATAATTGAATTTTATTTTTTTGTTTATTGTATCGACTTGTAGTATTTGGCCCCAGTGTGCGTTGCCCAAATGGCAATACTAAAAATATAACCATGGTTTTAATCTAAAGCTGTGTAACCTACATATTTATTAAAGATTCTACCACTGATCTCAAAATTAGAATTTCATTTAGGTATATTATTATTATACATTTGCAATTTTGTGTTAAAATAATTAAATATAAAGCACACTTTAGAAATTGCTCACATTTATTTAATACTAGCTTAAGTACCTAGCGTTGACTAGAATTCTTATAAACTGGAATTTTGAAAAATATAGGCGATCTTTGATCGAACTTTGAATCAATTGAACTTTAAAAAGAAGAAAAGAATTCTCCATCAAATTTCGGAATTATTATTCAAATCTAAGTTAAATTAAATGAAAGCCAATCACTTTGTAAAACACAATTTAATCGAATTTATATCATTTAGTAGGTACCTTCACAATAGTGCTTATTCGATAATATTTTTTTTTTAAGAACAATTTTTTTTTTTTTAAATGTGTATACAGTGTTTTGAATTTTCTGTGTCATTGCAATTTTAAAGAATATTTGACAGATAAGTTGGTGTTGCCAGCCTAAAAAATTCTTAGTTCCATTTTATTTATTTTCTACTCTTATTTGACAGACTCTACCTAATGCTGCCCGCACATGCCGGTCTAATTTTATCTTTTTACCACAAAACTACCCAAAAATTTGGAATTTCGAAAAAAGTTATTTATTTTTTTTAACTTATACTATCATGTAGAATCACCTACCGAAGTTAATGCACTTTACCCCCGGATACCCTGTATAATAATCACCAGATGAACAACATTCAGCTTTCAGCTAGCTTCCAATCGAACTTAATTAAAAAAAAAACACATCGGAACACCTTTTCAACTTTTTTAATGATTCGACCGGATTTTAAGATTATTATTGAACTGAAGTTTTTTAAATTTTATTTAAATTTTTTATTTTTATTTGTAAAAGACAACAGCTTAAGACAAATAAATACATTAAGTTAAATGAATTAATTAATTAAGCCAAAAAAGTGAAACCTGTAGTTTTTTCATAACAATACTCGTGGATATAGTCTTATGCCAAAGCTTTTGGGTAGGTACATGGAAGAGAGGGTTTATCCCTAACTCTCTAACAATCCGTGTTAGGAGTTCACGTTTTTGTTGTTGTTTTAAGTCATTTACATACCTAGTTAATGTTGAAATAAAGAGTTTTGGGAAAACCTTAAAAAAGAAGATACATTATAGTAGAAAATACGTAGAATACGAAGTTAACGTACATATATTATTTTTATTAAAATTAATGTGTTTATTTGAAATATTGCTATATTTTATTTCGTTAATAGAAAAAACATCCAAATTAATTATTTTAACTCTCGCAACTCTTTATTTTTTAGGCACATTGCTTTAAGTTTTGCTCTGAGTATTTGCTTTAAGAATGTATTATTTTATGAATATACCGCCCACCACATGTCCGGTTATATTTGTGATATCTCATACGCTGACCTTCACGACTATCATGTCATCTCACTACCTCTAAAATGATGTAATAAAAGTCATACCTGCTTGATGAAATAAATACATCACTGATATAAATCTAACGTAACATTAGACCCGCGGCATAGGCCCCCGAAAGACACCCGCTCCAAACCCCATCCGAATGTTAACAAATGTAGATATCATATTTCAAAAAAACATGGTTGACAAAATGGAGACATTGTTTTTTGTCGTCCCTTCTTTGGAGTGTATTTAATTTCATGTCGCCGGGTATATAATACGAGGACATTTCCCTTGAAACAGGAGATAGGTTGAAATATATTTATTAGTGTCACTTTTCATCAAAGCATTATTTTTTATGGCATTTAAAAAATCCAGTTCTATAAAAAAGACCTCATCTCGTCGCGGGAAGATGAATCGAGGAGTTTCTTTAAATGATTTGAATTATTTTTGTAATAAAATTAATATTGCTCGATGTCTTTCAATATTAGATGCTTCCACAAATTCAGATTTTCTCGTCATGCCATCAATTTTTGACGTGATAACTTGTGATTTGAAACTCGATAAAAATAAACAAACACCTTCATATATGCGATTTAGCCAGCGAAAAACTGAGAAAAACTAATCTTCGTAGCCTCCCCACTTTTTTTACTTTAGTTTTACACTTCTAACACGTGTAAACTGCACACAATTTTATTTTACTTAAATTTGTCCTATTATTTCAACCTACCACAATTTACCACGCCACACAATCGTATTCAGACTCAAACATTCTTTAGAAAGAAAAACATTCTTTGGTTACTAATAACCTGACAATAATTTTATAATCTCCTACTACCACCACAGTAAGTGGAAAATGTTGCTTATGTCATGATGAAGGACATAGCCAGCCGAGAATTGAACTTCTGGCGACTGAGTGAAACTCAACTCAAGCTCAACCCAAGCACTCACCTGTCTATGTATATATACTCTTCAGTTATTCCAACCCTTAACAAGAACCGACGCGAACATTTTATTATTTTAATCACGACGCCCTTATAATCCACTACACGTTTGAATAAATCCACTCAAATACAAAGTTAAACACTGCTAAAATCATCCATTAAAACAAATTCAATCAATTATGTACTTGCATTTAACCCAGTCTAACACAAATTCCATCAACAATTTGTGACGCGCTACGCAAAGCGCGTACATAATGTAATTTGTAGCAAGTACCTTTACCAGGTAAATATGTCCGTTCGTTTAGCGTTAACGTTGCGCTTCGAAAACAATTTGCGGTGCCGTTCACACCGTTGGCAGTCATTTGGACCACGTGACACTGTTCGCCAATGGCCCGGCCCCGGCCAGTACCGGCTAAACGCGGAACAGCGGTTATTGCGATATCAATAATGGTTAATGTTATGTCCGGACTTGCCCGCTCGGTTTTACAGACTCCGGCTTGTTGGCACTTTGCAACCCTTGTGGATGGGCCACTGCGGTCACTTCACTCAATTTTTACGTTTAATTTAAATTTAGTTAGCAATGGTTCCAATGATTCAATCAGGTGGTATATGGACGTATACCGAATGTCCAGATATTGAAAGAATTGTAATATAACTAGCAGACCCAGCCCATACGTTGCTGTGACTAACGAAACACAACGCCATTACCCAACCTTTATAAAATCCACTCCACCCGCTTGCCAGCTGCCCGCTGCCTGAATTGAATATTTGAATTTCTCGGCTTTTCTCTACAATAAAAAGCATATATTATACATATAAACCTTCCTCTTGAATCACTCTATCTATTGGTGAAAACCGCATGAAAATCAGTTGCGTAGTTTAAAAAGATCTAGGCGCACAAAAATTTTGAGCGACTTCATTTTATACAATGTAATGATTATACATATATTATAACACGTGTTATCCCTCCAAGGTTTTAACCTTATTCTCCTAGATGGTTTAACAATAGGTTAAATTCAAAATTACACTACGAAGTACCCACAAAATTATTAACGAAAAACAGCTTTTTAGCAACTCAAAAGCATTATTCGATACTTTCTACTTATGGTAGATACCTTTTAATGGTAACAAACATTAGAAAACGTTTGAAAAGTTCTTTAACATAATTTACTACAGTATCAGGTATAACTACATCACGAAAAACACAGCTCTAGTGAGCTTGTAAAACAGCAATAAATAGAAAACAAAAGTTGAGAAAGAAATGTGTAAATAAGTGATCAAACAATGTGATCTTGTAAATACTACAATATTGCGAGAATGAAAAATATATTTGTATAACACATTTCATTAACGTAACATAAAAAAAGGCATGTTGAACATGTTTAATGGAATATAAATAATAACTAAATTATAATTCAAGTTGGGAAGATGTCTACATATTACGGAAATTAATTTAATGAAACAATGAAATTAAGATAATCTGTTGTACAACATAACAATAAAAGCTACTTTGTGGGTTGGTACCATTAATAGCCCAATTTTTTGAAATCATGAAAAGAAAAAAAAAAGTTTTCAAAATAAATAAATAATATTACGAGTTTTAATTGTTCATAATATTTCTACTAAACATATATTTGATTGCTAAAATGCATTAATACAATAGGTAGTGATATGTTTAGTAAATTTGTCGATGTAGCAGGTATTTATAACCTGCTTACCATCGTCAAAAACTCGTTTGGAGAAGATTATTTAAAGTTTAAAGTTCTATATTTTGGTAAAAAGCAGTCACTTTTTGGTTTGAAATATTAATTGAAACAACACAATAACTTTGTTTGTAACTACGATTTAATAATTTAATTTTTATCAGGGTATAAACTTAAATAAAATTTAATGTTAGGTATACCCTGAAGATGCTTGTGTTAAGCGAAACCAGTCGGTATTGAAAAAATTAAATAATTGAATCGTAGTTACAAACAATTTTATTGTTTTATTTCATTTTAAAGTTCTTCGTGTAAAATATATTTTCCAAATGCTAATTACTAAATAGGTGTAAAGATTTTTAAATTCAAACCTTATTTCTGATTAAATTGTATCTAAGCCAACAAAACCCAGCAAAAACCTACTTAGGCATAAGTAAAAACTAAGAAACCAAAATAGGTAAGTCAATTTTCAATGATGATAATATTTCTACCAATTTCGTAATAAAATATTGCGGCGGATCTTCAAAAGAGACCATTGGTTGGTAGGCGGCAGCGCATCTACCTAGCGTAAATGGGTAGGCTTAGCCGATAGGGACCAAGTAATCAAGCAAACTACACGAGTATATCTGTATGTACAGATATAAGCCTTACAGCCTCAGGAACACGGAGCCGAGATGCCATGGAGGCTTTTAATTTTATTTGAAATATCTGAGGGATAATTTAAACTGATCTACTAAATTTACTAGTTTATCAATTAGCGTAATTTTTTTGGTATTTCATTTTTTGTATTTGTTTACTATATTAAAGTTCTATGAGTAAAGCGAAATCATTTCACAAACTTTCTGAACTTATTAACTAAAATTTTGAAACCATACTAAAAAAGTTTAAAAAACGTTTTATTTTAATGCTTGACTATGTTTAGGGCTTACTTACATTGAATTATCATGCTTTTTGGTACGAATAATATTTTTAACATTACACATATCTTTGAGGATGCTGTGTGGATGATCTTTTTAGGAAAAAGGTAGAGGAAGCTAGGGAAGGAGAAGTTTTGAGTTGAAATCTCAGCTCGTACGCCGCCAAGACTTAGAAAAACCTCACCCCCTGAACCCTGGAACTCCTGTAGCGAGTTATGTGGGGTGACTTACGACAGAGATTAACCAAAAATGGTTCCCGGGGCGGTGGTAACCATTCCCGCCTCTCAAGTTGAAAATTAGTACTTAAAAATAATGTTTTGTGAAAAGCCGTCGCCAAGTAGTGTTGTTTTCCTAACGCAAATCAAAGGACGCATAAATTCTTGAAATAAATGTTTCAAAAGCGTACGTAGATATTATGTGTGCATTGCCAACAGTGGTTGGTCACAAATAATATTTTAAGTAAATATTGCCATCATTGAAAACCGAATTAACGACTTGTTTAATGATCAACCCTAGCAGTTCATAACAAGCAAAATTAATCAAAATCGTTCCGCTAACGGCATCCAACCTCATCGTAACATTCCCATGTACAAATGTTCGAAGGTACTGAGCATTTGTAGATGTGGATGTTACAATGTACCCCTCCCCGACTCGATTAGCGGTTGCTACGGCAACCACGGTAGCTGCGGCTACGCCTAACGCAAGGTTCGCTTAACGTCCCGACATCCGTAGATCCGTAGCCCGCACATTTGAAAATCGTAGCATCACACCTACCTACACAAAGAAGCATTTATGAACTTAGATAATTCAAACATTCTTGATTTTTTCCCACTAAGTTACTGAAATTGTGATAGTTATGTCGGTAGGTAACACTAATTTCGGTTGTAATTCCGTCTGTCTGTAACTCCGATACAATAATCTCTAGAACTAGGAATTGCTTAGAATTGAGGTATGTTTTTCAAAATTGTTTGTTTGGACAATTCAGAGAAGCGGTATAGTAGGTATTTACACCTACCAACATATAATTTAATATTTTCCTTTATCAAAATTGGAACCTTATAGATCTTTCTGAAAGCTTCTATAACTTTTTTCCTTTTAGAGGACTTTATAGAGCATTCTCGAACCTTCTAGAACTTTCTGGAACCTTCTAGACACATTCCGCCACTCAGTTTAGAACTTTATTTAACTTTCTCCACCCAGAACTTTCTAATAAACGCATATACTTACAATAGAAACAAAATACCAGGAGCACATAAATGTATTAGGGTATTTCCGTTTGGTTATTACTATTAACATTTATTTTAGGAGTTTGTTAAAAAAACGAGTTCTTTAATTTAAACAGGAGTTCTTTGGAAACGAGGAAATCGGTAATATTTAAAAAAACTAACCGGTCTTAATTCAAACTATCCACTGTTAAATGTCCACGTATTTGCATTTGTATTTTTGCATGGTTTTGTATTGCACAAGTGCCCTGAAAAATAAAATAATAGCCCTTGATTATGAACGTAATTTCATTAGATTTTGAAATCTACTGCTAGAAAAGTTTGAAGTATTACTGTAACAAACTGCATCCGTTGCCCGTTATTTTCTAAAAAACATTAATAATGCAACTTAAACTTATTGATAAACAAATTAAAAGACAAAATAAGGCAGTTTTTCAGCCAAAATTGCACATTTTGTTCGTCGTGCTCTAAGCAATTCTAAATACGCTCCGGTTCACAAGAGTCAACGCGTAAGTTTTAATTTGGTTTTAAAATTGTTTATTATTTTCCAGCAGGATTTTAGTCTCCTGATCCTCGGCAAGGCAGTGGGGTCACGTTCATAAGCGTATTATTTAAAGCGACGTTTCCCGACAGATCAATCCTGATTGACAATATTTACGGCTATAACCCCCACCGAGTCCTGGCTACCAGGGCGGAAGAAGTAAAGGCGTACCGCCGATAGCTCCGTCGGAATCTCTCCCTCTATCCCTAAAACGAGGAGTACAACAGACAGAGAGGTTGCAATCCAGCTCTCGATGGGAGCGTATCGAGTTTCGGGTGGTATCGTGCCCCTTTTGTGGAAAATCGCACCCGCCTACGGAAAAATCCGCATCGGCTATCTTCGGCGGGGATGCGCACCTCGTATTATTACGGTTAAATGCGTCCGGATTTTAGGGGATGGCGAATTTAGGGTGGGCGGGATTATTGGGATCCCCTTCGAGCGTCGCTCCTCAGTTGTAGGCGGCGGGACGCGGAATGCATGATACAAGGGGATTGGCTACCAAAAATATGCACTAAACATTCACTGCGTACACTGGCCGATAATGTGTGGGAATCAAGGTGAAATAATTCACATTTGTCTCCTTGCTTAAAGAGTTTCTTTATTCATTTAACCCTGACTGGTGCATTCAATAACATTTAACTACTTTTTATTTCTTTAAAATTCGTTCTTTCTAGATATTTAGTGTTGGAAGAATGTGGTTTTTATAATAATGCAGACTTCTTACTTATTTTTTATTCGTATCATTTACTAGCGTTTAAAAAAAAGATTTACTAGCTAATGTTACCGAAACCATTTGCAAAATTTAAAAAATATATGTTAATTTAAACAGCTGAAATTTTGTTTTTGAATATAAAGAAAATACAAGTTATAAACAAGTGGTGTTAATACTATATAGAAAATAACGTGTTTAAAGAAGTCACAGTACCCCAACACTATAACAGAGTTTACAATATTTTCTCATCATGCGTTGAGTATTAGATTAAAAATTAACTAATAGAGAAGAAAATAAAAAATAACACATAGTTAGGAGTGCAAAATCGGAGATAAAAACATTCACCAGAAAAGAGATTTTTGATAAGCTTTAAATAATATTTCTAGAACTGTGATTAGCTATACTTCCAATAGTAATAATAATAATTATTTATTTATTTATCTTTTGAAATATTTACAGAGTGTTACTACGATTATTGTCATTGGGATGCGTGTAGATATTAACAATCCTGTTGTTACTAGGTGGAGATGCTACTAGTAAATTAATAATTTATCTATTTATGTTATGTTATTTTTATACCATTTTTAGGGGCTTTTACAAAATAAGATATCAAACATATAAGTATGTAGTACAGAGAAAGAGAAGAAATAAATTAATTAATAATAAAGCAATTACATAATTTTAGTACTTACGTTATTGACGCTCTCCTCTTATCGCCTTATTTTTGGATTCAATTCTACTCTATAATAATATTCTTCGCATCAAATTTTCTGTACCTAAGTAAAATGACATTAACGTGCATTTTCCTGCAATAAAATAACATTAACTTGCTTATAGAAAAACAGTTTAGAAGTTTTAAAAAATGTTTCCACCACGTCGGTCCACCATGCCTCCAGTTCGTATTCCGTCGGTACTAGCCTCGCCGAACAATTAGACCAAGCGGCGTCAGCTCAGCGGGTCCAGCTTGGTCGGTGTCGTCTTCCGCTGCGTTGGCTTTAAAGCGGCCGAACAGCCTACAGCATACAGCCTACCGTCC
This sequence comes from Limnephilus lunatus, assembly GCA_917563855.2. Taxonomy (NCBI): domain Eukaryota; kingdom Metazoa; phylum Arthropoda; class Insecta; order Trichoptera; family Limnephilidae; genus Limnephilus; species Limnephilus lunatus. The sequence continues at coordinate 3,407,752 of OU830604.1, forward strand.
CTACCGCCTACCGACGGTATCTCCCTGCAAAATGGCCGACGGCTGCGAGTGACGTCGCTTCCCCTTCCGACAGTCCATCTCACGTGGCGCCGAGTTAACTGAAAGGGAAACTCTATTCACTCTATTGGATCAAGCTTTTCGGCTGATGGAACAACACCAGAATTTAAAAAAAAGTTAATTTAAAATATTTTATTTTTCATTGCCGGCAACCCTTGAGTATATTGATTTATTTTTGACGGAACTTAGCGAAGGTGTGTTTACTGTATTACGTACTTGGCCGTTGTGCATTTCGTCTATCTGTAATTTTTTTGTCCGATTCCGGTTCAAGATGGTAGCATTTCTCTTGGATCAGTAAATATTAATTTTTCAAATGTGAAATCGTGGTGTTTATTTGGACTTTCTTTTTTGTATTTTTTTTTCAATATTATGGTACCTACCTAACCTATATATCAACTTGCCTGAAGAAAGATTTTTGAAAAAAGAATTGTCATTGCGATGGTGACATTTATTTGGAAAAATTGTGTAATTCCTTTTTTGGAAAGTTGTATTGTATATGTAGGTATTTAAGTACCTACTCACAAATCTTAGGTTTTCAGAGGAAATTTAGGTATTGATTTATTAAAAAAGAGAAAATGAGATAAAGAATTACTAGTTAGTAGTATGCATATTCACCACAGTCCCACTAGTGTGTAGGTAGGTAAACAAAATTATTATAATTAAAAAATAAAAGACTAAATAAGCAATGAATGGAGCAAGTGATTTAAGATCTGTATCTATTGCACATTAAGGGGAGGGTAAATCTTTTAGATGTTTCCAATATAAATGGTAAATTTTCCCAATTTGGGTTATAGACAGCCCTCTAGCTTCCATACCTATACCAGTAAAATCTACCGCAAATAAAAATATTTTTAATTGCAACAAAAATATTAGGACTGACTCGCTTGTACCTAGATTGCATGTAGATGGCAATCGGGAGTAGTAGATGTGTTCAACTGCACGGAATATAGTTATAAGAAGGCAATTATAACCTCAAAAATAATAATCAATGTTAGCATTATTCGTATGCATGGGTTCCGTATAATTTAAATAGCATATTTACCAATATATATTATAAAAGAAAGTGTATAATGTGCGTGGTGCTAAAACTCAAAGACGAGTCCTTGTACGATCAAGGGAGTTTTATGGTTTAGTAGCCCTCTATCCTTATCCATGAAGAAGATTTCGGTTTTTTTCGTGAAAGGCATGCTTTTGAAGATATAAGGACTGGAAGTTTCGCCCTCTAGAAGTTTCTAGAACAACCCAGATCATTTTAGAACATTCCAGAACACTCTCTAATATTGTGGAATGTTCTGGAATATTACGTGCCATTCGAAGCTCCCTTTGTGTGGGTGGGGCTACCCATTGATGTGGATATGTGGTTCGAACGCCAGTTCAATCAGCCAGCGATAAATAAAACCAATCCTACCTCATTATCGCGTTCAGAAATGATTTCAAAGAAAACATTAAATCACGGAGACTACGTTACTTGCGGGCACCGTCAGTATCCACTCCTCGGTTACAATGTGTACCGAGGAAGTTCTCACTTTGTTTTAAAAGTTCCAAAGTTCCGACACATTATTTGGTTCTACATACGTTTGTGTGTTTGAGGGTGTGTTCTGAATTTGTACCTCATGTTACATTTACCTCCGCCTAAAGCCTGAAGGCATTACTTTATAAGCGTGTTTTGTTTATTTGAGTGGTTTAGAACCTTAACATTTGATACCAAATTCGGCGCAGCGCTCACTTTTATTGCTAAGTGGATAATTTCATTTCCCTACGTTAGACATTTAAACGTTATTATTTTTTAACCATATAATACATTTTATGTAGATATTTAAACAACATGCCTAACTCGTCTAAGCCATATTTTTAGAGCAATACTAAATGCGCTGAAAAAACAACCATCAACCTTAATAAAATATAAATGACTTATTTTATGTAAAACCGCGAGTTTTAATTAATTTATTTACCGACTGGTTCCGTTTTTCTCAAGCATCATCAGGGTACAAATTAATACTAAACAAGAAATACATAGTATGTGCTTATATTATATAAATACCGAGGGAGACAACAAGATAGATGTATCTAGTAGCCCAATATTAGGTCTATTTCCTATAAATCATTATAAATTTCTCAGTCAATGCTTTTCCCCTCTCGAAATATTACTATAACCTTTTACTCTATCGATATTTCCCATTTCCTTTGTACTGATACGCTTTTATCTTGTAGTCTCCCTCTGTACTTATACATATATAAGAACACACTTAATATTCTCTAGTATTAATTTGTACCCTGATGATGTTTGAGCAAGGTGAAACCGGTCGGTAAATAAATGAATGAAAACTCGTGGTTTCACAAAAATTAATTGTTTTATTTTTATTAAATATCTCAAACCACAAAGTGATCGCTTTCTATGTATAATAATAATGCCTATTAAGCTCCTAATAACTTTAATTCATGTTTACATGTAGTTCGTAGTAATATTTAGTACTTCACTGAGAAGAAATATACGTCAGCTGTTCAAAGAGTAACGAGAATTTTTAAATTTCGCTGGTTTGGAGAGTAAGTTTTCAAAAAAACAAAAATCGCCGAGCTCATAAAAACGCGTCTAACCTTAGCGGCTGCCACAGACAAACTAAACAGCGAATACAGCTGAAAATTGTATAATAATTCGGGGGCATATATACCAACATAAGAATAAATAAAAAAAATTGAAATCGGACTCTCTAAACCAGCGAAATTAAAAAATTTCCGTTAATTTTTTAACAGCCCTACTAGTACATCATTAATTGAGTTTAACTGTTATAATAACAGCGTTTTTCAATTGTACATCATTTATTGTGTTTCAACTGTTATAATAACAGCGTTTTCAATTTTGGTTTAAAAGCTGTTATTAAAAGGCCAACAATTGAGACGTGCCCACTCTCTAACCGCCCCCAGCCTCCCTTTATTTTTCCTTTTCGCACCCTTTTAAAAACACTTTCATCTCGCACCTTATGTCAACCCTAAAATAGCAGGCCAAATACATTATCAGCATCTCTCAACCCTCGTGGGGAGCTCCAGATAAGAGAATATATCACAGTTTAAGCGCACTCGAGGGTTATGTTATACTTAAGCGATTCATCCCCAATTCGAGATATCTCCTATTGCTGGCTGTATCACTTTTCCGCAAATATTTAATAACGCCTGCGAATTGTTTTAACTAGCATTTAGTTGGGGGAGGAGTATCTAATAGAGTTGCGAACTATAAACTGTTTAAACTTTTTATTATAAGTAAATATTATCATCAAATTGTATTATTAAATATTGTCCCATTCCCCTTCCGTCTCCCTTTCCCCTCCTATGTCCCCTTCCTCTCACGCTTTCCCCCTCCACCTTCCCTGCCTTCCATCTCCACTCTCTCGCAAACCACCCTGCTGCGATCCCCTCCCCTCTCCCGCGTTCAATATATTCAGTCCCGGTACATTCAGATTTTCAAACAGCTCGCGTGCCACCTATTGCAATTTTTTTTATAAATTTTCATTTTTTACCTGTTACAAACATTCATTTTTGTGTATTATAAGAACAATCAATCAAATTTGTTACCCAACATAGGTATCTATTTAAAATAATATAATTTTCAATTAGATTCAAAGTAGGTATTCGATTTTGATTAGTACCATAAGTGCGAGTACTTCGATTTAATTCATTAATTTAAAAAGTTTATTCGACTATTGAATTTTGATTGAACAATCGATGGTTTGCAAAATATCATTCTCAAATTGTGACATTTTTGTAAGAGTTTTTGTAATGACTAAAAAAAAATCTTCAGATGTATTGTCATGTGGTTGTAATAATCCAGAAACCTTCGCGAGGGTGAAAAAAAGGTATTTTGAAAGTTTGAAACATTTCCTATGCTTAATATATAGCAATGCATAGCGGATATACAATTTTAGATTTATATATATATATATATATATATATATAGATTGCTTTAACAATTTTGTGGAACAGTAAGTAATCAAGATAATATAAACTAAGCTATTTATTATCATGCTAACATTGAATATCATTATTGAGGTATGTTATTATAGCTTCATTACTATATTCTATGCAGTTAAACCCATCTACCACTACACACGAGGAGGTATTGACAACTGGGTGCAATCTAGGTACAAACGGGTATCTGAATGACTCAATACGAGAAACTGCAACGATTTTAGGCTTCCTAAAACCAATTTTAACGAGATATTTATCATCAAGATTTTAAAATGTAACCACATGTAAATGTTTAGAAAGCTAAAAGTCTTGCAGTTTTGCGTGGATTGTGTCACAATGTTGTGAAGTCTAAATTTTTAGTTCATACCTAAGTAGTAGAATAATATTATAGTAGTTGTAGATATAAAATGTAAAGCTAAAAAAACATTCTCTAAAAAACTACTGATGTTGTTCTTGTAATTAAAAAGAATTTAAGATCGATATGTATTAAATATAAATACGTACGGTAAAACTAAATACGACTAAAGCTACTTCATTAAAAGCTTTTTTATTCGTCGTTTTTGAGTAGTGGGTCCATACTGAAATTAATCACCATTCTAATACTTATCATAATCATTGATATTGTACATATTTGTTTTAAATTAGTGGTTTGCCAAGTTTTTATTTCCTAAATTTAGTTTCAAAACAAGAAGTTCGATGTGTTTGGAGGAATTAACCCAAAATGCATCATTTTAAAGCTACCAACTTTATGTGATACGCGTATTTTTAATATGGTGTCAATCACTTAATTTCATTAATAAAAAAAATAAATAAATGATTTCGTCTGGCTGGCAAGTTCTAATCGATTCTCTGTGAGGCGAAACTGTAAAAGGAATATTAAAGATTTTTCTCTATAAAGGGTAAGTCTGGCATGATGAATTTAAAATTGAATCAGAATTTATAACACAGAGTCCTTCACCACCGAGTTCCATCCCAATTTTCGGGAATCCTTCCCCCTCTTTCTCCCCAATACTGGGAACGTGACAGTTTTATTAATTCCCCACTCTTCGCATTATACCCGCTACCCATGTGCAGTCGCGTGTGACAGCTGATGAGAGACTAGTGACACCTCTGTTTGTTTTTTTGAAACTCCAAATGACAACTGCCGACGTTCGTGAAATCTATTGTAATGAAACAGACAAATTTAACGTAGGAAACGCTTGGATGCTCTTGTCTCACTCATTTAGGAAATACTATTATTGTGTTACGTCTTGTATTACTTACAGATGACCACTTATATATAAAGTTTTCTGTTATCATCTATCAACTTTTTTCTACGATGTAGATACCTATTTTAAATACCTAAGCAAGTAAGAATTCAAATAAAGAATGTTGGGAAAATATAATACTCTCTTTCCACAATATCTTCTTACTAATATTATAAATGCGAAAGTTTGTATGGATGGTTAGATGGTCCTTACTCTTTCAGGCAATAAATGTCGAATGGAATTTAAAAAATCTTTCACTAATCGAAAGCTACATTATTTGCGAGTAACAACGGCTCTGGCGTTATGAATGAGCTGTGGCGTTATGAAATTATGTATCACACGTTTTCTGTCCCTAACAAAATCGAGTTATTGCAAATATCAAACAAATTGTTACCTTGGAAACAATGTATTTTTTATTTTATTTTAGGCTTAAAAAGAGTGCTTTGTTGTGATAAAAAGAATACTTTTTTGGCGTCGTAGTTAATATCTACATGCAACTAACAGTGTTTATTCTCCGAACAAAAAGCATAACGTTGCTATAAAGCATAGCGTTTGAAATGGACTGTCATTTTCTTATTTTTTTAGGTTACTCTGGATTCAAATATAAATAAAATACTAATAAAGGGAGTAGGTACTTAAAATAAATTTCTATTTCTATAATTTAAATATTTTCTAAAATAGAATTTTTATTTGAGAAATGTCATTCTCAAATTTTGAAATTTTCTATTAAACAAAAATTATTTTCTATTAGACAAAATAGCAAGAATAATAACAATTATGCCAGTAATTTCCCACTAATACTATGCGAGCAAAGCCGTGGGTAAAAGCTAGTCTCTAATATACCAAAAGTGCATGCTTTTTATTTGTATCATGAAAGTACCCAAGTTTATTTTGAACCACTCGCTTTAATTCCAGACTGGGACTTATAATAATATCCGTTTTATAGACTCCTTAACGTCGCACAAACTACCATCGAGAAAAGTTATCTTTTGATGTATCCGTTTTGCTTTCCGGAGTAAAAACTCCGCTTGATACAACGGTAGAATGGGATAAAAGATGGCTCGAGAGCGACGGAAAGGCGAAAAAACGGGGAAATGGCTTGGGTAAGAAAGAGAGCGATGATAAGGAAAGGAAACGAGACGACCGAATGTATATTTATGTCAATGGTTTTGTATCTTGGCCGCCTTCGTGTTGGATAAAGCCAACAACAGTGGTAGAAAGAGACCTTTTGTCTTATCAAAGTTTAAACTTCTTCAACAACTGTACTTAAACTGCTGAATCGACCGGATCGAAATTAAATTTGCCTCTTATCTTCTTCTTACATTGGAGCGGTTCTCTCCGAGTGTTTCTCCGCTACCCCCCTTCCCAACGAATTCGTTTAAAGTAAATTGCGCTTGTGCTTTTTTGATGTTAGCACGCTTTTTATACAGTTTTAAGTACAGGGTTGTGTTTGATAGTCTACTTTTAAAATCATTAAATCAATTGAATTACATAATGAAATATTATAATAACATTACCGAAAACCAAAGTAATGCGTATTTTCTATTGAAGAGTAGTCTCGAGAATAATCGCCCCATTTGATAAGAGAGCCAACACGACAGATGTCTTCGGTCCATAAAAAAGTTTTAAAACGTTTCGTCTCACTTCCGCCGTTTCCCTCCCCGCGCGGAACACATTTCGACACAGATGCCACACAAAGCTTAAAAAGGTGAATCGGACATGGGAAAATTATGACCTCTTTAAATGCGAAGGGTCCTCTATAAGCGGGAGATAAAATCTAAGTGCCCATCCGGCTGTAATGAGAGGCTGCCTCGGTGAATGTTTGACCCACCCCAGGGGAGGGTGATCGGAAATTGCCTCGCGATAGTGAGTCGCTTATTCTTTCTCCATTTCTGATTTATCAAATGTGTTTTATCAGTGTCGGCGCTATCTCCGATTGACTTTGTTACTCTTGCATTTAAATCGCCTTCGTGAACTACGAATGTAGCTTGATTCTGTTGCTGATATTCTGGTTTCTACTTTCCTTGGGCGTCTTGTTGATCTTTATCAATTTTTGTTTTAGGAATCTTTGATTACATTCTTTTTCTTATGCTAATAGATGGTTTTTGTTTGTCTCCAGGTATGGAATGGATCTGAATGGAGCAAGGCGGAAAAACGCCACCCGAGAAACGACGAGCACCCTGAAGGCGTGGCTCAACGAGCATAAGAAGAACCCCTACCCCACCAAGGGGGAGAAGATCATGCTGGCCATCATCACCAAGATGACCCTCACGCAAGTGTCCACGTGGTTCGCCAACGCCCGCAGGAGACTCAAGAAGGAGAACAAGATGACTTGGGAACCGAGGAACCGAGTAGAAGATGATGATAACAACAACGATGATGATGACCACAAGAGCACTGACGGAAAAGATGTTTTAGGTAAATATCTATTAGGGGATTATTCTATGGGGTTATGTTATTATTACAAAATCTTGCGAAATTTGTATTGCGTCTTTGATGTCTTTGTATTTGATGTTTGTATTTAATTGTCTAAGTGATTTGCTTCTTTTTTACTATATTATCATAAAGCGTCGTTTTTACAACCATCGACACTTTCTAATGGTTCTTTTTTGTTATAGATTCCAAAGACTCCGGAACCGGATCTAGCGAGGACGGAGACCGTGCTACTGGCGGAGGGCGCCTAGAGCCCGGCGGTGGCGCGGGGGGATCCTGGTCTGGCTCCAGAGCGGGCAGTGCACCTGCCTCACCCGAGCCACCCTACCTGCCCCCAGCCTACCTGCCTGCCCGCCGCCCACCTCCCCCACCCGTCACCAAGCCAAGGATCTGGTCCTTGGCCGACATGGCCAGCAAGGAGAGCGAACCCGTCGTGGCCGCATCGCGCCTGCTGCCAGCGCACCCCTACCGCCCCGACCTGTACAGACAGCTCTACGGACCCCCGCCCCCTCCCGGCGCGGCAGACATGGCCCTGCTAGAGACCTACTCTCGACTCGGTGCCCAGCGAGGCTCTCTGGATTCGTACCGGCTGGGAGCGCAAAGGGGTCCCCTGTCCGTGTTGTCGCGAGCGGCGGCCGCGGCCGGAGGGGCGCTCAGCGTGTCCGGTCCGGTGCTCACGCCCACCCCCGCCAGAGCGTCCCCCTCATCCTCCTCCACGTCATCGCTGTCGGAGCAGCCTCCCACCCTGCACAAGGCCTGACTGCCCCTCCCCCGCCCCCGCCCCACCCTGCACTAAGCGAGCGGAGAGGAGAAGATCCGCAGAGGCTCCCACCGAAAGAGGTAGACCTCGGAGTAACCAAAGTGTATGACAGAGCCGGGTGAAGGACCGCGGGTGTGTCGAGGACGCTTGATACCGTACTTCTAATTTAGTGAACAGTGGCCGAAACGAGAACAAAGTTATTGGACAATAATACAATGTGATTTTTATATATTATACTATCTAATCGTAAACAATTATCGCATCAGGGTACCCATAAGGCAAAAACTGAACGACATGTAAATTAATGCCCTAACGCAGAAAATAGTTGTTGTAAAGTATGATTGTGATAAAGTGATTTTATGTTCCGGTTCCTTTGCGTGTGAGTGCACGTGCGGTGAGAGAGGCTCCGGCCGAGTCTCACGGTGCGCGGTGCTTGCAGCGTCGCTCTGTGACCGGTCGCACTTACGGCTGGACTTGCTCGCCGGTGCGAGGTTAGCTCCCCTCACGGCTGCTCCCGGCCCTAGGGGTAGGTGCGACCACTGCGGGGTCTCTTGACTGGTCACACTACGTGGCCGGTCAGACCTCACGGCTGGACTCGCTCCACGCCGCACCACGCTCGCCGGTGTGAGCTCAGTTGCTCTCACGGCTGCTCCCGATCCGAGGGATTAGTGCGAGAACTGTCGGGTCTCATGGCTGGTCTCACGCCTCAATTGTTACTAGCGGAGGAAGAACGAGTGATTTATTGTATCATCGAATTATATGCATATTTTATTGTTTACTTTAGTTATGTGAAATGTATTTAAATTCTTATATGATAAAATGTAAATAAACCTTATTAATGCATAGATTAACAGTAACTACATAAGAAAGTAGACACTGCGCGCAGACATGCCGACTTGGAAGCGCGCAGTATAAAAGTAAATCTTTAAAATATACGTATCGTATATTGTATTTTATTTGTAGTAAATCATAATTAATGACGTATACATGTTAAAGAGTAGTACGAGGGAAACACACGGACACACAGATAAATGTTATTGGATGTATTACCGTACGCAATGCGAGGGAGCGGAAACTGTAATTATTGTTATATAGTAGTCAAAGACATAACTTTCGACTTGGTGTATAAACTATTATTAGACGATAATGCAATATTAAATAGTATCAGGTATTTATGGTTTTTTCTCCATTGCCAGTTGTAATCCAATATAATAGATATTATATTTTGTTATTCGTTCATTCTAAAAAATGGTTTACCAGACAAATATATGATTTTACTTGAGGAAATTTTCTATTTGACTTTTTATTGAACTTTATACAAGTAGAGCAGACACAACATATCAAAATCTTAAAGCGCTTATTTTTTTTTCTTTTATAACATTTATAAAACGAAAGTAAAAATGTGGTTCTGTTTTTGTTCACTTACGGGAAGAAATTGTAATATTCAAATTATGTATTTTATTTTGGTTTTCATCATAATTATTCTATTATCGTGTGTTACTAGTTGCAATAAATTGATAATTGAGAAAGAGATAACTGTTTTATTTATATCTATCATTGTCTATACAAGAAGATTATTTGTGATACATACATACAAACTTAATGGGTATATCTGAAGATATACGATCAATGAAAATGATTCTACGTCATATTTTGTTTATTGTGAATTGTGACAAATACAATGATTTGTACTACGTAACACTTAATACGTAAGAGTCCGTGACGATTCCACAGCCCATTCATCTGAACATCTGACCAAAATTGCCCGCTCCACTTTGAGAAATAGATTGTAAGAATTGCTGTATACCTCACAAGAGTCTCAGCTGCTCCCATATGGAGCCAGTGAGACTATGACATCCCCGATTAAGATATGTTGTGAGGCTAAAGGTCGTGTTGAGGAGAAGGTGATGGGGAAGAGGAAGTTGGGGAAGTACCTGGCTATTCAGATTTGGTCACCAATCACGGCTAAAGCAATTTCAAGCAAGTTTCAATTCTGAATGGTCTTACACCAGGGCGATATCAAACAGAGAGTATCTTCCACTCTGGAACGTGCCGCAAATACACTTTATATTATCTTTAATTCATTAATTGTGAAATAACACAAATTAATCAAATAAAATGTATTTTCCGAGATGAGTAAAGAGCCTTACCCCTCGACTACGGAGGTCGTAAAGGAGAACTTTCAAAAGACCGTCAAAGAGGTCGTTGGGACTTAAAACATAAAATTAAGTATAAAATATCTCAAAAAATTGATAACGAATTTAAGAATGACACGAAAAGGAAAAAAATGTATGCGTTAAGGAATGTCAACATCTATTCAAAATTAAGATCCACTACATCTTTCAGGACTGAACGCCGTTGGCGCCTTCAAAATACTATCCAAAGAAGCGAAGCTAGCCGTCCACTCCACAATGAAGTTCTGGTTCCTACCCTTATGTAAGGCAGTGCGGCATGAAACTGGCAGAAGAAGGATGAAAGTAGACTGATTGCTATAGAAATGAGAGCTCTGAGACGTACGTGTGGTAAAAAGATGTACGATGGTGTGAGAAACGTGGAGATCTGCAAATAATGCAAGGCTGACGTAAGCGTAATGAGTAAGTTTAAGAAAGGGTCGCTCGGACAAGAGCGGATCCAGGTGGGGGTTGGGGTCACGGGGGTTGGGGTCAACACCCCCTTGTAAAATTGTTAAACATAATGTTTTATACATATATTTTTGGTCACAATGTAGATTTTATTTAAGTACTTTCAATATTTAATTAACTTTATATATATATATGTATATATAAATTATAATCAAAATTAAATTATAACTTCATGTGACTTGACCACGACTATGTGACCCCCCCCCTGGCGTCAAAGCTGGATCCGCCATTGCCGGCTCGAATGTATTGGGCTTGTAGAGCGAATGAACGAGGAGAGGAGTGTAAAGAGAATATATATGACGCAAATATGAATGATAAAGAAGTCGGGGACGCCGAAGAAGACATGGCACGACCAAGTGAATCATATACTTGAGTAAGGCCATGTCAAGAGTCAGAATAATATAAAAGCATGTATGAGACGATGTATGAATGTGAATGAGGCAAGGAGTGTGTGCCAAGACCGAGTTGTTTGGCGGTCTGTCCCTCTGCCTACCCCTGAGGAGAAATGGGGCGATGCGATGGTTAGTTAGTTAGTTTAGCAATAATATCTAAATTAAATCTGGGTAGTCCACTGGATAGAATCAACAATTGTTGACTGGGCCTGACGATATTTAAGATTTGCTTGATTCGGTATAACACGGCGATCGGGCCGACCTGCAACGGTAGGTAAGTACCTCCACAGACCCCCAAGCACAGTCGATCGATAAGGATTGAGAGTATAACTTTTGGTAACATCTTATCGTTCGGTATATTCTCAACTGCAGATTGCTAACGTACAAACAACAGTTGACATTAAATAGATTAAGAACACTTAGTCATTGTTAACTGTTACTTATTCGTTTGCGATCCGCACTCATGCTAGCATATACAAATTAACCAATAACTATAGGTATTATTACATCTTTTGGCAATGTATAGACCGCCTAATACAAATAAAAAATTATTTCTTGAGGAGCTAGAGACAATATTGGGAAATATTGATGTAAAAGAATCCGTATTGGTACTAGGTGATACGAATATTAACTTGTTAAAAGTACACGAACCCATAACTATGCAGTATGAAAACCTAATGTCTCATTTTGGAATGACCAAATGTATAAATGATGTGACTAGAGAAGCGATATTGACTAACTATTTAACGGCTTCATGTTTAGACCACATCTATGTTAGAGTGAGGGAGACGACGGAAATCAGTTCATGCGTATGCGATTCAATAATAGCGGACCACTACCTAACTGCAGCTACTATTAACTTCTGTTATTATGATAAATGTACCGTCGACAAATCGCACCAAGAGTATTACACTGCACTATCGGACAAAAGGATTGATTTATTGATCGAAATCACCGATTGGAATACAATGTTAAAATTGTCTGAACCAAACATTATATATGCAGAATTAAAATCGATTTTTAAAAATATTTATGAAAAAAGTACCATTACCAAATTAAACACAATAAAATATCGAAATAACCAAAAAACTTGGATGAATGACAGCCTCGTTGAAAGTATTCTAATGCGAGATGCCATGTGGAAAAAGTGGAAAAACACGCCTAATAATAAAAAATATGAAATCGCATTCAAAAAATATAGGAATAAACTTAATAAACAAATATTAAACACAAAAAAGATATACTATAATAACAAATTTAATCACTGTTTCAAGGACATTAAAAAAACATGGAATGAAATAAATACAATTTTGGGTAGGAAAAATAAATCTGGTTGCGATGAAGTCATATCTAAATATTTCCTAAAGTCTCAATCTACTGATGCAGTGGCAGAAAATTTTGCTAACTTTTTTGACGAAGGAGTTAATAAGTTATTGCATGAATGTGATTTCAGAGCGTCTGAACACTTGCAAGAATCCCTACCGCATTCAATGTACTTACCTAGAGCTAATGTTAAGCAAATTGAACACATTATCGGAGGTATGAAAAATTCCAAGTCACCGGGCATAGATCTAATTCGAATGTTTGATTTAAAAAAACATGTCAAATTACTTAGCCCTGTAATTACCCACTTTATCAACAGAATAATTGATACGAGCCTCATTCCTGATGAACTAAAATATAGCACTGTAAGGCCTATTTACAAAAATGGAGATCACTCCGAAATTAACAATTACAGGCCAATTTCCATTCTACCGGCACTAGAAAAAATTTTAGAAAAATATATTTCGATAAATTTAGATAAATATTTAAATAAAATGAGTATAATAGATGAATGCCAGTACGGGTTCCAGAAAAAAAAAAGTTGTGATAAATTGCTGGAAAAATTTTCTGATTTTATAAATTCACAGCTTAATTTAAAAAAACATGTACTGGTGCTTTTTATTGACTACTCAAAAGCTTTTGATACTCTCAGCCATATACAATTAATTAAGGTACTTGAAAACATTGGAATCCGCGGTAAACTCCTCTCATTTTTTAAAAACTACTTAACAAATAGAAAAATGAATGTGAAGATTTTAAATGTAATGAGTAAAGCAAGATATGTTAAATCAGGAGTACCACAAGGATCAGTTTTAGGTCCAAAATTGTACATTATATATGTTATTGCTATGTCAAAACTCTTTAAAAAAGCCTTTAGATTCATTTTTGCTGACGATACTGCACTTGTACTATCCAATGAAAATCCTATCATAGCTATTCAACAATTGCAAAGTGACTTTAACGAGCTACTTAAATGGGCTCATGACGTTGGATTAATTATAAATGTTAAAAAAACCAAATGTATGTATATAAGATCACCAAGCCTGGGAATATGGAATATACCCAAAATAATTGCTCATAATTCTGAATGTATTCATAAAAAAATTGAAAATATTTGCTTCTGTGAAACAATTGACTTTACTAACGAATATACTTATCTGGGACTAATAGTAGATAATACATTTAAATGGGATAAACAAGTGGCTAAAATTTGTAACCAGCTCCGATCTTTTGCATGTAATTTTTATAAATTGAAATTTATTTTGCCCCATTGTACTCTTAAAATTATTTATTTTTCTATGGTCGAATCCATCCTTAGATATGGCATACGAACTTGGGGGCACACAAGCAATATTTATATTAAATATATACAAAATTTACAAATTGCCATAATAAAAAAAATTGTACCACCGAATATTTACAGACAAAGAAGTAATCTAAAACTACTGTATGGTTCTGAGAGTCTACTTCCAATAAAGGGTCTTCTTTGGTACATTATTATAATGGATAATGAGGGAGATAGCAAATACAAAAAGCAACCGGTGCATAATCACACAACAAGGTTTACTGAAAATAAGGGCCTCATTACTCCAAGAGTAACAAATAAGTATGGAAGCCGAACGCTTAAATACTTAATACCAGAGATTTTCAATAAACTCAATAATTTTTTTAAACCTCAGAATAATGAGAGACCCTGCCCCAAAAACACTAAGCTTTGGCTAATAAGCGACGAATCAATGTATCTCTGAACATTATAATTATTGATGTATCCCTGAACATCTCAACGTACCTGCCTAAATAATTTGTATATAGGTAGGTACAATGAGATATATTATTTTGTGATATTGTTTATTGTATAATATTGTGTTATACATGTATTAAAAATTAAACATATATATATATATATATATATATATATATATATATTATTTTGTAGAACCTACAGACAAGCCGTCATGTGTGACAGCTTTGTGGGACTGCATAAAACTTGTATTTTAAAAATGTATTTTCTTGTATTAAATAAATAATAAAAAAAAAATAAAAAAAAATTACTAAATTACTACTTGCAGTAGCTTAGCGGGTAGTAAATTCCAATATTATGCAATTTTTATACAATAATAAAAAAAAAACTTCTTACCTAATTAAAAGTTTCGACACTATTTAACCAAAGAGGTGCTAATATTTGAAGACTTTTTTCAGTGTGGACTTGTGATGACACACATTAATGCTTCGACGAGAATAGAAGAAACAAAAAAGGCGCGACCACAGATAATATAATTATAATACCTTTCAGAGCCTCCCCAATTCGTTAGCCTAAGTTATTATTTTAAAAATATAATGTTTGATATGTTAAATGCTACATACATAGGTATGACGATTGTCGAGTAGAAACTTTTTCTAAAAACAGCGATAAATGTATTTTTCTATCGAAACCTATGAATTATTTTAAATATCTCCTAAATTGTAAGTAAAAATTCGTGAAGATCACATTTAAAGTAAGTAAACTTAACCAATAATAATAATAATATATATCTTTATTCAACAAAATTTGCAAGATTTATAACAACAAAAAAAGAAACGTACATATTCAGTGTTAATATTTACAATGGTTTATGTAAGTACAAAAGATTAGCAACAGAAGATAAATAATATAAATATGAACAGAAGGTACCTACTTGAAGAATAGAAAATAGTTATAAATTATGGTTTTTCGTAATCCACCTCACTAGGCTAGCTAACTAACTGTATTGAGTGTTAAGTTATATTACTAAAAAATGCTCACATTTATTCACTTGTAAATCTTTCACTTCCCTACTCAGGGTTAAACTTTTTTAGACATCTCCGGAACGTTTTAACATACAAGGTTGTCTTATGTTAATGAAAATTTAACGCACTCTAAATTTAATTAAAATATTTTTTTACGTACACTGTTTATAGGCCAGTGCAATTAGCGCAAGAAAGGGGTTCGCGATCGGAATTATTCCGATAGTCCCAATTTTTTAAATATGTTTTATACATTCATCTCCTGATGTAAAATTTGAGTTTTGGAACGTGATCGCGCCAAAATCTAGTTTATCTTAAACCGGCCACGCGTTGCTATGGCATACGAAATACAACGCCATCTGCTGGATGGTTACTGAACCTTTATAACTACTGCCATCTGTTACTTTGAGTACAAATCAAATCTCCACCGCCCGCTTGCCAGCTCGCTCTCCACCACATACAGACACTCCATTATAAAATTTAACCAATTTACAAACTTTGACACATTATATACCTAAGCCTTCCTCATGAATCAATCTATATATTTGTGAAAACTGCAAGAAAATCCGTTCAGTTGATTTTGTGTTTATCACGAACAGACACAGAGAGACAAACAGAATTGAGTTTGTTATGAGTTGCCCATAAATTCTACGAACGGACTATACAAGCGGCAGGCAGCTGTGTGTCACGTGCTCAGTACATGTACATTCTCGCGTGATTATTGCTGTCCCTCTCAGGCTGGCAGAAGACATTACCATATATGGCTACACGGCGCGAAATCCAGCCAATGGCAGAAGACATTACCTTATAGGGCACGCGTTAGAGTCTTCCGTCTCGCTCATCACGGACAGAGAACTCCGGCCACCGTTCACCGAAGCAACAGACATATTTCAGACAACGGCGCGAGCGGTCGTACGCACTACTACGTACTGTCGGGCAGTATGCCACCCTTTGACGCGGCTAATTAAGTCTTCACTTACGATCCCAGTATGGCGCTATCACGACAGACGCCTGTATAATCCTACTGCCGCCTACTTTATACCATGGCAGCCCTGGCCGCCCGGCTTTTAATCCGCCTACCATGCCGATAGCCGCTTAATTCACCGTTATCACCCACCGGTTCGGTAAGCTGACCGAATCCGCCCACCATGACGCCGAGAAACCGCCCACGCACCCCGAGCCGCCCCGTTCCTGCACCCGATCTATGAGCTTTGCTCTAGATCTCTCCACTTCGTAGGAAGCTGCCTGCATCCGTACGACGCCACGTGAGATTTTAAACCCTCTTATAGTATTTCCGAGCCTAAATTCAGTAGTATTTCTAGTGCCTCTCTCTCTCTTATGCTAGGCCTTAAACAGCTTACCTGGTTGCCTGTAATGTTCACCCTTGCATTATTGAATACATTTGAATTGTGCCTAAACCTTGTTTCATTGGAGTCAACCATCGACAGCCTCGGAGGAGCCCTACTACCCTGAGCTGAGCCTTCCAAGCCGAGGCATATTGCCCCCGGGGGGCCTGCTTAACACTTGTTCCCCCCCCGGGAGGGACATATTTCTGGAGACCAGAAGTATAACACTGGACCCTACGTGGCTTCAGTATCACCCTGGCCCCAGGAAGTATGACACTGGCGCGCCAACTGGGCCGAAGTCTTGTCGATTGTTGTCTCCCTAGAAACATAATTATGTAATCTTAGCTATAAATATTTTATATTTGTGCTCCCATCAACAACGGTAGTTCTGTGTGAATTATTCTAAACGTCGCGAGTCCGTCGGCTAGTGCTATTCGAGTGTTAGGTATTTTAAACATCGCTTATTACCATAACGTCTTACGCTATTACGTTCTATCGCGGCAGTCAGAGTTGTTCGTCATTCGCGCGGAATTTTTTTTTAATTGAGTAATGAATCTCGTTATTTTAAATTCTCCGAGTGGCTGCTGTGTAAGTTGCGTTATTTCTTCCTTGAAGAGCAGTGGTTGTTTCCAATAAAAGGTAGTAACTACTGTCGGATTGTGCTCGTTCACATCCGTTCCCCTGTAATAGGAAGTTGTAAATGCGACTGCCAGCAACTGCTCTCGTCTTATATAATCGTCCGAAATTTTTTTTTGCTTTGTTCATTATAATAACGCAAAATCATGGAGGCCACCATACCAGTAATGGATAGAATATTAAATCTCGAGAAAGCAAACGCGTCGGTAATAAGAAAAATGTTAATGGATAGAGGCGTAGTTCCCAAAAGGGCTTTGTTGTCTTTACGGAAACAGTGTGTTGAGTTTAACGAATCCCGGAAGTTGAATTATAAAATAAACGTTAAACGAAAAGTTCAATAAATAATGAGTACAAGTTATAAAGTTAGTTTTCGTTTCTCTCAATAAGTAGTTTTAAATCACAAAATGGAAAACGACGTTACATAATGTTATAAAAGAGAAATTTTAAAGCAACAAATTATAAATTTTCAAAACAAAATAAGTTAATATGGAAAGCTTCCCTTGTAATATTAGTTAAAGCCACAATTGTTATTTTTCTTCATAGAAGTTTTGATTTATTGTTGATGCATCATAATAAATTAGAATTGTAATTTTGATTGTTGATTGTCTAGGGCAGAGTAGCTAACTGCGTATTGGATTAATGAACAGTTCAGGACAAATGTAGATTAATAGCATAAATTTTAGAAGAAAAAAGGAATAAACAAATTCAGTCAAAAGTTTTTTTTTAAGAAACAAAAGTTTAGGTACAGATCGGTTAAAAATAGTAAAGTTCTTAGAAGTTTAATGTTGTTTCGTTTGAAAATCATGAGTGTCATGAACCCACGGTTAGAGATCATACATCATTGAATTAATATTCCATATTTCACAAATTAGAAAACACAGTGTTGTTAAAATAATAAACGTTCGGGAAAGGAAACAAACTTGTATATAAAATGTATATAAACAAGGCAACGTGTATATAAAATGTATATAAACAAGGCAACGTGTATATCAATGTATATAATTGGATAAGTGTTTTTTTTGGTTAGTTTAAGTTCTTAAAATCTATCTGAATTGCTTTCGTACTAAGTGGTAGGAAATTAAATAAATTAGTGAAAAACAGTAGAACATCATTAAAAGAATAAATTCCAAACTACAAGGTATATGTTACTAGGTACTTGTTTTTTCGAATGATTATCTAAGGAAGGTTTAATAATAAAATTTTGTATATGCTATAGGTATTTACCATAGAGACAGTATTGGAACATGTTTTGTTTTTAATCGGGACTATCCCACTCTAAATAGTAGTATGCGGAAAATAAAATAAACTATCGTTGGTAAAGACACTTCAGAGGAAACAAGTGAATAGCATCATATGTTAAAAATTATCGTTTTAAATAAAAAATAACGAAGAATTTTAAAGTGAAATCCTTGTCAAATTTAACAGAATAAACTCTCGAACAAAGAACATTTAAATGTTTAGCTTCAATTAAGTTTTTTTTCATAAGAATGTAGGAATGATTTCGGCAATAAATTAACATGAATGAATAACAGTATAATGGACTTCAGGATAGAAAAGATAAAATAGGTTTTTTTTGAAAACATCTGTGGAAAATTAGTAAAACATAAGAATAAAAAGTAAACTACGACAGTTAAATCGATATTGTCATTGTCATTTAGTAACAAAAATAAATAGTGAATAGAATCCAATTATTAATGTCTTACTTGTAATGAAGGAAAGGGTTATAAAATTATAAGAAATTGTCTTCTTCTTTTTTTTCTTGTATTACATAATATGTCAACGTGATCGTTGTTAGGAAATTATATCATATTAGATATTGAGTTAATAGACTCAAGAAATGTACTACGGATACATAGGTTCCCGCGTATACAATTCTGGTTTCAAACCGTTATAGGAATGCCTTCCTCAAAATTAGGGCATAGTGGGATTGTTAAGATGTGAAATCTTGAACAAAAAAAAAAAAAAGGAATTTGTGATATAGGAAAAATTGGAATTAGAGAATTAACCCCTCAAGTAAGCTTTAGGTAATTGTAAATTCGTATAGTTTTGACATAGCTAATTTAGAAAAATGTCATGGCGCCTTATAAAGTTAAATACAATGGAATTTTTTTTTTAAACATGATGATAGTAAAGTAAACAAAAAGTTAAAAAAGTTATGAACAGAAAAGTTGAGATTAAACTGAGACGTATAGTGGAAAGTTATTAGTAAAAAAAGTTATCATCGGATAATATTGTTAAATTAAGAAGTAAATAAATAATAGACATGGAATTTTTTTAAAAAAGGAATTTTCAAATAATCAGTCAAACAGGTAAAAGTTTTAAATTTTTGAAGTTGTAGTAAGAAGCAACGTCGTTAGCAATTCAATTATGATTCGAATTTATTTTATTTTTTTTTAAATATGTATATAAATTGTTAGCTTATAACATGTAATGCTAAAATATAAACACACGAATTGAATACTTCGGTATTTGAGCGACTTAGTCAGTGTGTATTACGCATCGTATAGCGGTGTTATAAAATCTGTGTTATTAAAATTTGGAAACGATTCCTGTTAAATATAGAGTAACCTTTAAAGAAAGATTTTATAGAAATTGTAGTAACATGAATATTAAAATAATTAATGAAGTTCTGTTTTTTTGGATATTGTGTTATTTTTATGTGTTTTTTTTGCCGAAGCACAGGCATTTGAGGAAGGAAATTTCTCATTTGTGTTGGTGAACTAAGGCAAGGTTACAGTTCTATGAACGTAACGGTGTGGCCACACGGAGATAGACGTTTGCAAACGTATCTCTTGAAAACACGAGAGGATTATAGTATAGCCTGATAATTATACGACGCTATAGGAGAGATCCTTATAATATGCCAAACGCTATAGGAGGTATCCTTATAATATGACCGACGCTATAGGAGGCGTATCCTGAGAATTACACGGAGAGGAAAACAGAAAAACAGAACAGAGTATGGAAATTAGTTCACCAGTAGGAAAAGAAATTGGTTACAAATTATAATGACACAGTAATTTTAAACACGAGGTGCATGTATTGTATTGTCCTCTACATAAGGTTGTAAAATGCGAATATGTATCAGTTTCATTTGATTACATGACTTAGTCAGCATTATTGTCCATCATTGGATGACCTTAATAAAAAATTGTAAATTTATTCACGAGGTACATGTATTGTATTGTCTTTTATATACAACCCTAGGACGTCATGAACCCTAGTGGTTAGTACGAGGTTATAACGCATATAACTTAACCTTTGTTATTAGAGAAGTATACAATTCCTTTCTTAATGGATCGTCATCACAAGTGTTGACAATCCGGGACGCCGGTATGTCTGCACGTGAAGACTTGTTGTCATTATTTTTATTATAAAAAAAGAGGTAACTCACCTTATACTAGTGAAATTACTGATGCGATATTTAGTTCATTTATTGTAATGACTATTATTGGTAGTAATAATTTATTACTTTCTCCTAGTGCGTAGCCACTTAGGTTGTTTTTTTAAAAAAAAAAAAATGTTTTTTAAATTTATATATGAATATGGTTACATAAGTATATAAATTCGTCTAGAAACACGACACGATACACTGATTGAGGGCGTAGTTCAAGGAACCCTAAATTAGGCTAGGTTTTTCATTAGAAAAAACTGCGTTAGGTATTCAGTATCCTGCCCGGGACCGAAGTAGAGACCTAATTTCTATTTTCGTGGAACAATTTGCATTCTAAAAAGTACTTAATTTTAGATGCAATGAAAGAATATGCAAGCATATTCTTTTCTTTTCGTTGGCAAGAGACGGCATAAGAAAATTCTTGTACAAGTGGTAGGTATAAAGGCACCTAGCTCTCATCATACTGGGATAGGTCATTGAGTAGTAAGAAACTTAGGAACCTTATGGTTGTAAATAACCTTGTGTATATATTAATATAAGGTCATGTATAAATGAAAATATCATTTCAATTATAATTTTTTTTTATTTTTTGTCCTTTTTTTTTCGGGTTTTTCAATCTCTTTCATTGTCGAATTATTCTCACATGTAGGTTAAATCGTTATAGTATTGGACATCTCACACGTTGCGATATAGGAGAAATTGGGGCGGTAAAACGTTCACAATCGGGTAGTTACCCACTCCTTAACGGGGTATGTCTCAATTCTAGCGTATGTTGGAGTGAATTCACGATGAAAAGGCAATGTAATAATTATATTACCACATTTTTGTTATCAGAATAGGCCCAATAGACAACACTATTCGGTTCACATAGGTTGTGGTGGTATCGAATTTTAACCTTCTTCCGCGATCATATAACAACGGTTACTCGTTGTGTGGTATTATAGAGCTGTTACAAGTCCGATAGGATGGAACTTGGGTATCGACCTAACGTGTCATTCGGCTGTTAACTATAATCCAAAGCGTGATAGGATGGCTAAACTCCTTAGAATTAGAGCAGGAAGATTGTTGGAAACGCGAATTTCCGAACAATTAAAGTATATATATGATTCCGGTGTTAGGAAGAAATTCGTTACTCAAAAAAAAAAAAAAAAAAATTTTTTCCTCTTCTAATAACATTGTCGGTAGTATTAAATTTTCGTATTTTTTGGTAAAAATACGTGGCGTTGTTGTTATTTATTTTAATTTTTTTTTCTTCTCTCCTTACGTAGTCAAACCCTGAGAGTTTAAGTTGAGTTGAGACAAACTCGAATTGAAAGTTATTTAACAAAATTGTACACACACACATAGAGTTTTTGGTGGGTAAACAAATGTATATTCAAGTGTTTTAATTATGATAAATGTAATTAATTAAATTACTATATAAATATTTTGTAAACACGTAATTGATTACTTCGGTATCAATATGGTAAGCCAGCGTGTAAAGTCCTTGCCATATCAGGACGCAATTGTACGGTGTTTTGTAACTTGCTATATCACTGTATTCAAATAAGGAGTAGTACTTCTCGTAGTAAGAAGATTTAAGAGTATGCACCCAGTTGAGTAAATTAGCTCGGTAATGTCATAAAGTTATGTCATTCGGGTCTTATTGTTCTTATTAGAGAATAATGTAATTGCACTTATGGTCATTACGGTTCGTCTGGTTATTTTGGTGGGAACACCTAGAGGGTGTCCTATGTGGTTTCGTCGAACGCAAGTTCACCGTGAGGATTCCAAGGGATCTATCCGGTTGTCTATGTCGTTGCGGCAAGGGTATATTTCTAGTATACCAAGTACAGCGCTGTACGGGTCACCGAGGGTGAGTCGAGAAAACATGAGAGGATTCATATTATGCCTGAAAATTAATATTCATGATAGGGTTTGTAGCATTACCTTACAATTATATGCGAACATGAGAGGATGGTCGTTTATGCCTGATAATTAAATGCAAACCAGACAAACCATGACAAGCTGAGAGTGCGGGAAACTAACATTTGGGTTAAAATTGAATTGTGAAAATAGCATAAAGTGTATAAAAACAAAGTTGTATAATTTAAAAAATTCCATTGTAAGACGCGAATATGAGTGGTTTCGATCATTTCATGACATTGGTCAGCGTACAATATTCCATAACAGGAATAAAGTGTATAAAAAAAAAAAGTTGTATAATTTTAAGAATTCTATTGTAAGACGCGAATATGAGTTGGTTTCGATCATTTCATGACATTGGTCAGCGTGCAATATTCCATAACAGGAATAAAGTGTATAAAAACAAAGTTGTATAATTTTAAGAATTCTTTTGTAAGACGCGAATATGAGTTGATTTCGATCATTTCATGACATTGGTCAGCGTACAATGTTCCATAACAGGAATAGTGTTGAAAATTTTTGTCTAATTTTAAGATTTTTACATGGTAGTAATCCTTCTCGTAAGGGTCATGTTTTCTTTATTTCTTCATGCACCTTCGTTAGCGTGTCTTGTATCGCACTAGGTACGTCACATTTTTTTTAATTTCTTGAGAGAGTTGGCAACCTTTGTTCAGTTTATTGCTAGTTTTTTTTAGCTTGGCTCACAGGTAGTTAAAATTTTGTTGGCTCTTAGGTAGGGAGTGTTTAAATCCTGGTGAAGAGGTAGCTCTGTACCTCACATTGTGGCAACCATCGCATCACATGCTGTATGGAAGGTCGTGGTCCCCTGCATCAGCCTCGCTGCCTTTTCCCTTCATTTTTCAGGGGGAGGAGGGTAGTGTTATGAGTTGCCCATAAATTCTACGAACGGACTATACAAGCGGCAGGCAGCTGTGTGTCACGTGCTCAGTACATGTACATTCTCGCGTGATTATTGCTGTCCCTCTCAGGCTGGCAGAAGACATTACCATATATGGCTACACGGCGCGAAATCCAGCCAATGGCAGAAGACATTACCTTATAGGGCACGCGTTAGAGTCTTCCGTCTCGCTCATCACGGACAGAGAACTCCGGCCACCGTTCACCGAAGCAACAGACATATTTCAGACAACGGCGCGAGCGGTCGTACGCACTACTACGTACTGTCGGGCAGTATGCCACCCTTTGACGCGGCTAATTAAGTCTTCACTTACGATCCCAGTATGGCGCTATCACGACAGACGCCTGTATAATCCTACTGCCGCCTACTTTATACCATGGCAGCCCTGGCCGCCCGGCTTTTAATCCGCCTACCATGCCGATAGCCGCTTAATTCACCGTTATCACCCACCGGTTCGGTAAGCTGACCGAATCCGCCCACCATGACGCCGAGAAGCCGCCCACGCACCCCGAGCCGCCCCGTTCCTGCACCCGATCTATGAGCTTTGCTCTAGATCTCTCCACTTCGTAGGAAGCTGCCTGCATCCGTACGACGCCACGTGAGATTTTAAACCCTCTTATAGTATTTCCGAGCCTAAATTCAGTAGTATTTCTAGTGCCTCTCTCTCTCTTATGCTAGGCCTTAAACAGCTTACCTGGTTGCCTGTAATGTTCACCCTTGCATTATTGAATACATTTGAATTGTGCCTAAACCTTGTTTCATTGGAGTCAACCATCGACAGCCTCGGAGGAGCCCTACTACCCTGAGCTGAGCCTTCCAAGCCGAGGCATATTGCCCCCGGGGGGCCTGCTTAACACTTGTTCCCCCCCCGGGAGGGACATATTTCTGGAGACCAGAAGTATAACACTGGACCCTACGTGGCTTCAGTATCACCCTGGCCCCAGGAAGTATGACAAGTTTTTAAATTATTTTTTTTATTAAATTGTACTGGAAAAGAGATATGTAAAATAAACAAATCACGTCGAGCAATTTACCTGTTTTTATAAACTTATGCACATTTTTACTACTGTATGTCTCAATACTTATTAGATATAGAAGAATATTATTTGAATGAAAATTAAAGGTAATTTTTATGTTCTACTAAACTCGTGAAGCTACTTTAGCCGAATTTTTTTATTGGAAATGAGATATTTGAGAAAAACAGATTTTGGCGCGATTCCAGCTGGTTTTTCAAAATGGCGGCGAAAGCTCAAATGCATCAAGGTCGAAAACTCAAATTTTGCATGAGGAGATAAATGTATAAAACATGGACTACCGGAATAATTTGATCGGATCGCTAATTGCACTGACCTATTAGGAGACATACATAGGCTATAATAACAATTTTGAAAAGAAGTTCAATGTTGCCTACAAAACTATGTCATTTTTGAAGTAAAACTTCTTTACGCACGCTTGACTTGGGGAGTAAGTTGGTGAATACGTCGCGAGAGCGTTACGAAAATTTTGATCGGGCAAGGCGAACGAAAGTTAAGAGGGAGATACAAGTTAGTGAAGATAAAAAGAGAGAGAGTTAAGTTTCGTATATTACCGTAGGGGCAAGAGAGAGAGGTGCGAGCACACATTTTCTTTCTCTCTTTCTCTCATAGTCAGTTAAGTTTCGTATATCTAAGACAAAGTGCAGGCCTATAGTCAGTATCACACTGCAGGAGCAAGAGAGGGCAGTGCGCGCGCACATTTTATTTCTCTCTTCTTTTATAAGTTAGTGAAGTTTTACTTCAGTCGTGTGGTCTATAGCACAATCGTTTTTTTTATTATTAAAATTTAGAAAAAGAAAATGAAAAGTATTTCTTCAATGTGTAACAAAAACACCGTTTAACGGTTGTGAAGTATGTTTTTATAAGTAAGACTGTAAATTTTAAAAAATAGACTTACTTTATAAAAGTACAAAGTATACACACCACATACGCGTCAAATAAACAAAATATAATATACATGCATGAAAAATATACAAAATACAATATTTAAGAAATATAATGACATGAAAAACCAATAAAAATTATCTAAACCAGAATTAATATTAAAAAATAATCTAAGGGTGTCTTTGGTCATTTTTAATTCCTCCAGCCCCGAGACGGACCGAAGCAACAACTACACTGCAGACTATGCTCGTACCTACTTTACGTACCTTTCACAGGGCTATGGCGAGGGTTTTTTGCTCGGATAGTACTACGAACTAAATGGATAGACCAAGTCGGTAACGTGGCATCATTTACATCTGCAGGTAAAAGGTAAATCATTTTAAAGAGACCCTTGCTTGTTTGGAGGTGTACTGGAAAAAATAATTTAATTTAATAATATTTTTTTATGTTAGAAAGCATAGTACTAGCTTCGGTAGATGTACCAATTGCTGTGTAAGTCTATGGTGAGGGTTCCTACAAATGTAAAGTCACTTGCTGGGTAGTCCTAGGAAACAAATTTCTCGATCATGCCTATTAACCCTTCACAAAAGTCGATGGCTTGCGAAACATTATTTGGGAATATAGGCAGAGAACATACAGTACTTCCCGTGGCAGAATATGTTATCAAATCAACCTGCACAAACAGCATTTTTGTGTTGATAATCCTAAAAATTTTGTCATTGAATGATATCCATCGATTTTGTGCCAATTTTTGTCACATTTGTGTCGAAACAGATAGAAGATATCGACTAGATACTTCGATTCAATTGAAAATTCTGAATATTTTAAAGAGGAATCAGTTTTATCATCATGAGGAAGATTAATAAACACCTGGATATTCTAATCTGATCATTAAACGGTTGCAGGCATTTTAAACAACGTTTCGTTTCCAAATGATGGTGATGTTGATGAGGGGCGTAGCATCTAAGCTGTAGATTCAATCTTCTGAAATTATTGCGCCGCTTTTGTGAAAAATCACCTCAAGGGCGCTGTACAAACTTATGATATATTTCTACAATATTACTTCCATCTAAAAAACTATACAAACCATTATAACAACGTATGGCTAAAAATTGAATCCACCTGTCATCGATCACTGACGAAAATATATGTACAATGATTTGACCAATGAACGCCATGCTACGAGTATATTCATACTCTGTTAAGACAGAAAATATACCGGATCATACTTATCTGGGAGGTCACTTGAGATTTACTGTTTATTTAAAGAAATTTAGATACAGTTCACACGCAGAGGATATAATTGTTAACGCTCCTGAACAATCGTGATATATGTTTTAAAAATATAAGTGTACAATATAAAGGGAAAGCAAAATTTTACGCTGGGCAGTACAATAGTGCAAGTATTTGATCATAATATTTATCTTCCATTTAATAGGGTATAAGAGCCCAAAAAGGTAGGTTTTTAATTTTGACCTAAATTCTGTTGGGCTTGTTATGCATCTTAGTTCCGGAGGGAGTTTATTCCAAGCCTTGGGCCCAGATACTCCGAAAGCACGATCTCCAAACCAAGTATTTGGCTTTCGCTTAGATTCTATTAGTCTACCTATAGCCGATGGTGTTGTTGATCTAAGGGTTGAATGCCTCGTACCAGCATTTTCCGGGACGCGGAAGTGTAAAGTAGAGCCATTTCGTTGATTGATTTAAACCCCATCCAAATGGTACAATTTATACAATACATAGTTTTATCGACAATAATCTAAAACCGCCAAACCATAACCAAACCAAAGCAGCTAGTATTGGGTGATTACATAGTAATGGTATATATGTAGGTACTAGATAGTACCCGCGCCATCGTGTCCGCGTCATGTGGAAAGACCACCGGGGAACAATGCGCGGCGGGCCCTATTATGTCATCTACCTCTGCCTTCTCCCAGTGGACTTGCACACCGCGAATATACATATAGTTTAAGTCCAACGCGGCTCCACGCAACATCAGTGAACGCAAAACTAATGTTACCTAGATACCTCCCAACATGTCCCTTTTAAATACATAGATAAGAATTTCTTACATTTAAAATAAATTTTATTTTTTATTTAATTATTTATCTTAAAAGTGCTACGTATTATAATATTGCTGGTCTTCCATTAAAAGCATTTGCTTGTGGATGGAATAAGAGTTTAAATTTCATACCTATATGTAGATAATATGTACAAATACAGTCACGTGTACAGTTAATATCTACATTTCATATACATATATACAATTATTATAGTTATGTATTTCAATATATAGGTGCAGGGAATACAAACAAATCGCAATCAGACCCGTTAACTAAAAGATACAAATATGCATGTATTCAGTAAGAAGAAAAACATGTATAATTTTTAGTGTGACATTTTCTGAAATACTTTTTGATAGAGTTCAACAATTGAAATTTGTCATTATTGCTTCTGATTTCTCTTGATAGGTTATTGAAGAAGTATTTTCCTTGGTGAGTATATTGGTGTTGGAAAAAATAATAGTATAGTTTCGGGAATATTCTTTTATTATCCTTTTATTTATCGGGTTTGACACCGCCAAATAAAATAATTTTAAAAAATCGAGTGCAGTTCACACGCAGTTGTGAAACCTTCGTCCACACATTCTCAAATAATAGCCTTGGAAAGTGTGGTCATAATCAAAGCTGCCAATGAGCGCTGCCTGATGCTTCTTGGGTAGGTACTGTAATGCGTTATTTCCGTTTCCGAAGCCTTGAAAAGTGAGGTCATAATCAACGACATTTCCGTTTCATCCGAACTTTATATCAACGGGGCTAAAGAAGATTCACTTCAAAAATCCTCGATAGTGGTTTTACAGTGAAATAACAGGTTATACCTATTGGCATTTCAGCACATAATCGGATATTTTCAAAAACTATGGACACCGTTAAAAATGTGTAGAAGATTTAAAGTTTATTTTTATGATTCTGATCATCGTAGATACTAATAATATTTCAATTTTCATTAACATTGATTTAAAAACTCGCACATTCCGAAATAGTTCCAAATGGCTACAACGT
Source organism: Limnephilus lunatus (assembly GCA_917563855.2). NCBI lineage: Eukaryota > Metazoa > Arthropoda > Insecta > Trichoptera > Limnephilidae > Limnephilus > Limnephilus lunatus. Next base: position 3,436,510 of record OU830604.1, read on the forward strand.
TATTATGACTTTACGTTACGTGAGTATAATCAACCAACTGCTCTGTACTTCGGAATTTCATAGAAAAACTTTTTCCTATTGTCAATTGAGAAATATATTTATTTCTAAATTTAGTATTGAACAATTCTTGAAATGTCTGAGAAAAGGCAATTTTATTTGATTGAACACCCTTCTCGTTAGTTAAGAAGAATCCGGGCGGCGTTTTGTCAATACAAATATATTTTTCAATTTCCCCTCTGAATTTTGACACTAATATTATTTAATATAATATGGATTGTTTTAGTGAGTTGCGACCATTATCTTTTTCTGTTTTTCTGTGTCTTGTTTCCTTTCATACTTTCGTTAGATTATTATTGTTAACTTATTCTAATATGATATATTTCACTGATTGGAATAACCTTCAAAAAAGTATAAAAAGAAAGTTTTTCTTATAAAAACTAACTAATTAACCATCACGCCGTTTCCCCGAAGGGGTAGGTAGAGAGGACGGACCGCCAAACAACTCGGTCTTGGCACACACCTCATTCACATTCATACATACTCTTCTATTATTTTGACTTTAGCCCGACACGACAATCTGATTCACTTGACCGTGCGATGTCTTTCTTGGGCGTCCCTGACTTCTTTTAACATTCACATTTGCGTCATATATTCTCCCTAAGTTCGCTCTAAATGCCCAAACTATCTGAAGGCACTTTTATATTAATTTTATTCATTACGCTTGCATTCTTTGCGGATCTCCACATTTTCACAAGATCATACATGGTTTTATCACGCACTTGCCTCAGGAAAATTTGGATAGCATTCAGTGTACTTTCATCCTTCCTCTGCCAGTCCCTCACTGATCAGGGAAGATACCAGCCCTCCAATGTGGACTGACAGCTTCGCTTCTTTGGACAGTTTTTTTGTGCTTAAGGTCGTAAAGAAGTTAAAATAATATGCCCACAAGCTTTAAAATTATGTACCTACTCATGTGCACACTTACATACCCACACTTATTAAACAATGATTATGTACATATTTGTTCGAAAAATCTATAGTCTATACACATAATCCCTGTAACCTGTAGGCTGGTACGTACCGAAGATTTCCGATGTCGACTGAACATGGTTTAGCCTCATATTTCGTGCACAAATGTAAGCATTATAAACGTCCCGCAAAAGTCGGCAAGCGGGGGCCAGCGGTAGTACAATTGCCGACAAACGATATCGTGATTTTACATTGAAATTATTTGAATTATTAACCTATGTATATCGGTATATTGATTGGTCATGTCACATCGGTCGAACCGGGAGGTGAAACCAAAAAGTGGACCTTTTAGGGAGGTTCCACTTTTGCGATGCTGTCATTTAAAAGTAGGTAGGTAACGATTCAGCAAAGACTTTAGTTAGTTAGATTAGTGATAATAAGTAACACAATTATGACATTGAGTTAAAACTATCATAATATAAAAAAGAGCATTTGTGAATGGGAACAGAAATAATATTAATCGACCACCACATCACGGGCATGTGCCTAACATGGTGGTCGAAAAATCACCAATCTATGTAATAAAAAAAAATTTCAATGAATAAAGAAAACTTTAAAAAAAAAAACTTCTGCTTAATCATTTTTTTTCCAGAATTTTAGAATGACGGTGAATATCATAAAAATTAATAATTTTAATTGTTGTGTCGTATTGGGTCATAGAAAAGACATTATATTGGTGTAATAAAAAAAAATTCAATGAATAAAGAAAACTTAAAAAAAAAAAAAAAACTTCTGCCTCATCATTTTTTTTCCAGAATTTTAGAATGACGGTGAATATCATAAAAATTAATAATCTTTATTGTTGTGTCGTATTGGGTCACAGAAAAGACATTATATAGATTTCGAATCAAGAGTCCAACGATGATCACAAGAAAAAGGGATGTAATAAAGAAAGATGTTTGGAAAAACATTTTTTGTAATTTACTTATAGCAATACAAAAAAAAATCTATCTAAAAATCAAAGCGTTTTAACTAGTTTTTTTTTTTGACTGAGGAATGAATCATTATCCCCAGGAACTGTAGTCAACCACGGTAACAACTGGGCCAAATTCCAAATGGATAGGAACGATAAATATTTCGAATATAACTGCTGTAATGTCTTTCAATTTCAAAGAAATGCATGTTAAGCCGTGTGTTTGTGCGTGATTGTCACCAAAAATGGATAGAATGCATCGTCATTAGTCTGTCTGCTGATTTTCAACTCCTTCGGATGTCGGTAAGTGAGTCAATTTCCACATCCAAGATTCGAATTCAATCATTCATCCATTAAGAGCGTATAACCAGAGAACACCAGAAATATGTCATTTTTAAATCAGTGTTTAGACGTATTGACTCTTTTCCACAAAAAATTATAAATTGGTTTCGAAAGATTGTTCTTTTATCTAGTAAACGTATGTTTTAAATTTTCAGAAAAAATGATAATTTTTAGTATAATAAAGCTATACCATATGTCGTTGGCGGACTTGTTAAATTTTCAAAAAAGTACATTTATTATACAACACCCATTTCAAAACATATAATCATGCAGTAAAATAAATCAATAAATAAGTACATGTATTCCTTGACGAAAATTGGTCAGTTTGTGTATTTATTTGCGCACTTACAGACTAAATATTTCAAATTTTTTTACATTCTTATTTCTCTGAGACATTATTGAAAAATGATAAATACTTATGATCAAAAAATAATTACAAGAAGTACATAATTTTAATAGTTTTATCAACACGCCTTTCAGCATTTTTGGATGTAGGTATAAATTAAAGCAAATTTGGAATGAAGTAAAATCGATATTGAGTTATAATTTTTAAAAGCTGGTACGGAGAGTAATTAATCTTTCTCATTGGAATCGCCCTGTACGATCGTAAGAACCTCTTTCGAACAAATGTGTACATAAAAACTATTATTTCTTGTTTATTATTTTGTTATAATAACTTTTTACTTAATACTATGTACTATTATTTTAAACAACTACTTGAAATTATTATTTCTATATTGACTATTATCACTTTTTTGATAATATTTTACAACTTGCTTTACACCATATACCTACTATAATTGTTTAATAACCACATAATCATTAACCAAAACTACTTACATATTATAAATGGAATTTAACTAGTTTAAATTATATTCACCATTTAATGTAAAATTACTTTATTCACAACATTATGCTTCCTAAATAAACATAAATAAAAAAAATGATCAAGAAAACAAAAGCGAAAATCAATTTTGAATGAATGTGTTAAAAATAAATTATAAAATTTCAGTTAAGATTGTCAAAACTGAAGATCGGTCTGTCTAATCATTAAATGCCTTATTTCCGAATAAGTAGATATCAAAAGAGGCATTAATTAATTTAACTATTTTCTGCACGAAACATATTATTTTTACGTATTTGAACTGAGAAATGTTTCAAAATTTTGTAAACGGTTTGAGGATATACGAGTATCTACGCAATATATGTATTAGAATTATTTTTATCTGATTGCGCCTCGAAGCCTACCGATAAAACATTGAACAAGCTGAGGTCATGGTAGCATGGAAACATGTTTTTTTGGTTAACATATTCACGATATTCTTGCATACATTGTGACGTTGGCTCGCAGCGTGTACCTACCCGCCGAGCGATGGAAATTTGTAAACATAAAAAGCTCCGGTTGATTTCGTTATACGATAATAATAAAATGACATACATGCGGAGCCGCTCATGATACAATATGGATCCGCTATTAGTACTTATGTGCATATTGTTATTGTGCACTGATATTGAATGCTGGCTGCTATTAGTACTTAGAACTTATGTGCATATTGTTTACTGATATTAAGTACTGACTGCTGTTATTAGGTACTTAATAATAACGCATATTGTGATTGTGCACTGATATTGAGTACTCAGTACTAACGTGCATATTGTGATTGTGCACTGATTTTCAGTACTGGCAGCTATTATTATTGTGCACTGATTTTAAGCACTGGATGCTATTAGTACTTAGTACTAACATATTGTGTTTGAGCACTGATTTTGAGCTTTCAACTATTAGTACTTAGTACTCACGTGGGTATTGTGGTTGTGTATTGATATTGAGAATTGACTGCTATTAGTACTTAGTACTAACGTGCGTATTGTGATTTGACTTACCGCCACGGTCGTACCTTGAGTTAGATGAGTTTGTGTGCGTGAGTGTACTTTCCGGGTTACGAATAACCTGACGATATTTAAAAATCTTCTACTTCTACCACAGTAAGCCGAAAATGATACTTGTATTGTGGTAGAGGATTTAGCCAGCTGAAGATTCAAACACGCACTCGAACGCGATGCCAAATCAGCCACTGACCGGTCATTATACACATATTACATAGTATAAACCCACAGGTAGGCACTCTAACAATCGATTTTGAGAGTTTAAGGAACACAACATTGCACAGGATGAAGCTTAGATAAAGAAGAGAACTAAAAGTTCTTCCTATTGAAGTTTTAATATTGCATTTATCACTGTCTCACTTATACTCGCCTGACTTCATAGATCAAAATCATATGTGAATTAAGTATTTTCCAATACAAAAACAGTTTTGAATTGGAAAATTAAGGCCCGATTTGTCAGATATTTGGATCGCGAAACATGACATTTCTTTTTCTATGGAATGATGTTACTGATGTGGTAAAAAATGTTCAGGGTGTATTTGTGTTTATAAGTTTATAATTGGATATATTTACATTTAAAAATTGGGAATCAGTTAATGCGATACACAGGTTTGTGGGTATATTATAATGTTAATGTATGTAATTTTAAGTTTGTAGGTACCTACATTTAGAGCGATTATGATCTGATTTATGATGAATAAATAAATAATTATTACAATCGACCACCATAACACGTGGCCTTGCATGGTGGTCGAAAAATCCACAAATTATGTAACCATCAAAGCAATGATTAAAGAAAAATAAAAAAAAAAAAAAATCGTAATTAATTTTATTTAAACTACTGTTTAATGATAAATAAATGTCAACATATTACAGAATGATGAATTAAATAATAGGGTAGTTTCTTATAAAAACAAATTAAAAAATGTAGTAATATATTTTTTCATTATTCAGATCTGATCACAAAACGCACCAAATCCATTTCAAGCAATATTTCAGTTCTGAATTGTGGTTTTGAGAGAATCTTCCAACCTGGAACTGGCCGCAAATATGCTTTATATTATTTTTATTGAATAAAATAGTGACATAACACAAATTAAGTTTATTATAAGTGGAATAGAATTGAGAAATGTTAAACACAAATATGAATGCAAGCAGTCGATTATGGAGGATATTTGACCGTCTTCCGTCTCCAGAGGACCGTCAGGGGGGACTCCATCCAGCTTTGAGGTAATCTGCGCCATAAGCTTCCCGTGGTGGCGGAGAAGTGCTCTGAAATTGTGCGGTTGTCCTTATCCGAAGCGCTGCAATATCCCGGTAGGCGGTACAGTGGGCGTTAATAATTGATTAAACAGCAAACGAATTTTTGGAGGAAGCCTAATTTACCCAATGTTCTGACTTACGGAAGTATTGTACTGTAACTGGATGAATAATGAATAAGTCTTACAATAAGCAAAAAAAAAAAAATTGTTACTTCGGTTTTTAGTTAGTCATAGTTGTGAAACATTGCTTTCCGATAATCTTTAATTCAATTGTGAAAGAAAACAAATTTAAATTATATCTAATGCATCGAATCTGATAATGCGCAGCGGATGCTTTATTACACGATTTATAATGGATTTGTGTAGTTTGTTTACGTAATTTTGTTTCAAGTAAAGCCAACTTTTGAATGATTAGATTAAAAAATAGATACCTACATCAAAAATCGCAAAAATACTGCATTTTTATCTGAATTGATACGATCATAAGTGTTTTTGCGAAGAACTCAAGTAGCGGCAGCAGGTACGAGTATGTAAGAATTAGATCATACTTTCTTTTAATGCACCCGAATATCCAAGGCTATTTACGATAATATGATGCTGACTAATATTCAAGGCCAACTTAAACCAATGTTCCAATAGTCATCCCAAAATGCATGATCAGCTAAAATTCAAAGATATTATTAACACAGGGATATTCCTCCGTATGCTTTTATATTCTTTTATCTCTTGCATACTCTTTTTTTAATAATAAGGTGTTATAAGTTTGACTTTCTGTATCTGTCTGTGTCATTGTAGCTCCTAAAAGAAAGGACTGATTGTGTTGTGGTTTTTTTGTTCAAAAGTTGACGTGATCGAGATGGTTTTAGCTACAATTCATGAAAATCGGTTCAGGCGTTTCAAGGTCATCAGTTCTTTTTTGTGTCGGGGGTTGCTTAAAATTTTACTTATATTTTTTTATACTCATTTTCATTGTTTATTTTCTTTACTACTATGATATTTTATATTATTTTATAATATTTTATATTCCCTTATATTGTTGCTAATTTAAAATTTAATGCATCCACAAATAATGTAACCATTAAAGCATGAATAAAGAAAAAAAAATAGATGTTAGATGTTGCCAATTACGATATTTAGATGTGGGTTTGAAAATAAATTTAAATATTTTTTTTTTTAATTAAATTATTATATTTTTTTTTAATATATGGAAAGTCTTTTTGAGAAAACGAAGTAGAGGAAGCACTGGGAAGGAAAATCTATGTGTGATGGATAGGACTTTGCGGGTCGATGTGTTCAGGAGTGACGAACATATGAATCCATTCCATCCACAGAGTTGCAAGGCGATGGGTCAAGAGAGTCCGGCTGGAGACGTCGAAAAGTCTCCTACGCAGTAGGTGGGCAAAAGCATCCGCCGCCATGATCTCGACAAACCCAACCCCATGAACCCGGGCTAAGCTAAACGTAACGAACCGCTTGGGTTGACCTGTGGCAGGAGTTGTTGGTTATCCAAAAGAGGTTTCCTGGGCGGCGGTACTCATATCCGCTTCCCAAACTGAGTTATGAATACCATGACTCTTACGATTAAAATGTTCTAATTAAGGAGGTACTGGAAATTTGATAGTGAAACCATTTAAGGCTTTTGTTCTGATATTATCTTACGATATGTCTTATGCCTAATGCACTTTTGCAGGCAGCAAGCCAATACTATAAGTGCTAGTGTGGCCACAAAATAACTATGTAGATACTGTACAACGTTACCCAGTCCAGAGGTTACATGGACTTGGAAATAAATTCAGTTACGTTGGTATTTTCATTTAGCAAATTTTAAAATGTAAACCAGAAATTTCTAACGATTAGTTTCACTAATATAATTATGTAAGTAATCTGATACTTTCTTTTTTTAAACGACTTCGAAAAGGAGGAGGTTATCAATTCGACGGTATTTAAAAAAAAAAAAATTATGTTTGTTACCTCAGAACTTTCGATTGGGTGAACCAATATTAATGCTTTTTTATTAGAAAGCTGGTGCTTCCCGTGTGGTCCCATTTTAATTTGGTCCAGTTCTGACAATGGGATCCATGAGAAAACCATATATGTCTTAAATTTGCAATAAGTATGTGCGCGACAAATGGACGAATAACTCAATATTACGCCAACAGATTTCGATGATTCTTTTTTTGAAGTAAAACTTCTTTACTGTTATTTTTGTTATTTTTGGAGTCGGTGTCAGCCAAGATCTCCACATCTCACCTATAACTACCTTTGTATGTAGTTACCTTGGCTGACACCGACTCCAAAAATAACAATCGTACGAAATTACTTTTTTAATTTTTAGTGCATTTTTAAGTCGTTTTTTGTTTTGTTCAAATTTTTGTTTATGTCAATCTTTACCCGATACTTCATAAATATTTTCTTTACTTCTTATTTTTTTGTGCCTTCGAGTATTAATTAGGTTGGTTCATATTTTTAAAGTGAAACCTCTACAGCCACGTTGTGATTTGGATTTCGGATGAAACGGAAATGACGATTACTGCACGATTGCTGCATATGTCACTTTTAAAGGCTCCTATTGGTTGAGATATGAAACGGAAATTACGCTAGTCTGCGCTCATTGGTCGCTTTGATTATGACCTCACTTTTCAAGTATTGGTTGATATTGTTTACGAAAAGTTTCGCATCTACCGCGTGTAAATTGCATTCGATTTTTTTTAAATTTGCTCCACATAGGAGGTCCCGAAAAACAATTTCCCTCGGGACCAATGTCATCTTTTGGGATGTTGTGTACAGAGTATTTTTAGGGAAATGAAGAAGAGTAAATTCTGGGAAAAGAATGGAAGGAAAAAAAGGGTGGGTTGTCATCAAACCTAAGCAAAACACATGACCACCGAAGGGGTGACTTATGGCAGGGGTGTTGGTTGTCAAATAAATGGTTCTCTGGGCGGCGGTACCCAAACCCGCCTCCCAAATAAATTATTTTATCCAACCTTATTTTTTATATTCTATTGTTTGCTACGGTGCCAATATAGTGTAATCATTGAAATTTGAATTCCATGTCCCATTCACGTAGCTGACGATAAAACTATTATTATTAGGTAAATTTTAATACATGAATGTAATTAAGACTAAGTACATGCTTTATTTAACAAAAAACCCTAATGGCGTATCATATAAAAGCAGAGTGTGCAATTCACACGCGGTAGAAGGCAAACCTTGAGAAAACTAGAGTACACAAGATTGGAGAGGCTACGAGTACAAGCAAAGAGGAGACCGATTATACTAAATCCTAAAGATGAATGTGTTTATCTCTTTTTAGTGTCTCTGTTTTTCGTGTCACCGAGTTTTAAAGCACAACGGTGTTAAAGAAGTTTTTACGTCGTAAAATTAACCTCGCTTACAGGAATTACATTTTTTCAAGATATTCTTGGGCAGTTAGGACAGAAACTGCGGAATCCATGTGTACAAGATATTTTCAAAATTAATAAGCAAACATTTTGTCTCCTTTGCAGTGTTTCGCCCTGCATTTCACCTCTAAAACACTGCCTTTGTCTAGTTTTCATACCATTTCATTAATAATTCCTGGAATACCTGCAGGCGGCGATACGATCGGGACCCGGTGGTGTTCGCACTGCGCTGACGCCTGCGTCAGGGTCACCTGGTCCCCTGGTCGCTTGGTCGCCTGGTCGCCACCGACTTGGTATTTTGCGAATGTCGCGTGGTGCCAACCGCAGGTACATACGCTATACTAATAGAGGATGCAGCACTGCGATAAAGGAACGTCTAAAACCTTTACGTACCCTATTCACACCTTCCGCCCTGGTCTTCGTCCTTTGGGTGTTCGGGTACATTCCCCTACTTCCCTATCACTATCGTCAAGACACAACCGAGGAACCGGCTAAAGGGCGCGGACGTTGCGATTCATTCACGGCAGACCGACCACCGTACAAATTCTGGATGGTACTGCCAGGTGACGAGAGAGGTATCCAACCCGACTTAAGCGTTCTTCATATCACAATACTTGTTTTCATTATCTTTTCTTTCAGATGCTTGCAGCATACGCAAGATGCCATTACTCTGCGAGCAGCCGCCTTTTATGTTTACTTGTTATCTTTTTTAATTAGTTTCATATTATTAGCATTTTGTATATTATGTAAGCACTTGCATACTGCTTTCTAACACCGTATGCAGGGACACTGGAGGTCTAGATTCGTTCAAACTTAAATGTAGATTCGTCTTTTCAAAATTAGAATTCTTGCGAGAGCCTTGAAGGAGTAACTATCTGTTACTTATATCAGGGCGGGTAAGTGATGAATAACCTCCAATATCCACACCTAGATTCTTCACGTGCGCCAGTTCATTCAGCCCGTTGTAGACTTGGGATAATGTTTATTACCCGTCTAGAATCAAGCGCTCTGACGGAATAAAAAAGTACCATTCCACACGGCTACCATCTTGACGCAATTGACAGACAAAGAAAAGATTCATAACAGGACTTCGCTATACCCAGTCAATAATTTTACCACGCAAGGGATGCTACCATGCGAAGCCTGTAAGGGTGTGCTGTATGGCTGTAGGGAGTGAGAAAAGTAATGAGATGTTAAAGATGAAGGTTCAGGAAGGTCTTCCATCATGGCGTGAGAGCATCTATCCAGAGCAGATTCCTAATGATTTGTAGATCCAAATTAAATTCAAACTAAAATCCATCAGCCATCTTTGATAACTAGGGGTCCCATGAATTTTTATTTTATTATTTTTATTTTATTTTAGCGAAATTAAGTATAAAATATTGTATTTCTTAGTCCTCTTCACTAGGGGGTCCTGTGTCGAGGCAGACGAAAGTTATTTAAATATAGTTTATTTGTCTTCTATGTCGTTTTTAGTGTCTTCATTAGGGTTTTTGCATTGACCTTTTTTAGCCATATTTTTATTCTTGATTTGTATTCATTCGGATTTTTTATTAGTTTTATGTCTTGGGGAAGGATGTTATAAAGTTTTGTTGCAAAGTATGTATAGTTTAATTGTCCGAATGTGGTTTTAAAACTTTTTTTTATATCATTTTTAATCGACCTAGTGTTACGCATACACTGTCTAGTAGAGGATTCATTATTTTTGAAAAGCTTCAATAATGCATTCACGTTAACACTCGTAAGGCAATAACTACACAAAAGAGTCCACACAGCATCTGGATTTTTTTTTCTAGCTGGTGCTAGGTAATTTATAATTTTTAAAGAAATTTTATTGTCATCAGGGTAATATTCAGTTTCAAACCTTAACCCGTTACCGCACTAGTACCAAGAGCGTTGTCTTTTAATACGATTTCAAAAAAAATTTCAAACGTTTTTCTTTGTTGGCATATAGTTACCTTCGTAACTCTTCCTCCGTGACTCTTCTTCCACCGTAGCGACACCGCCACCGCTGGTTAACACGGCCGAGAGGGCTCCTGACAGCGAAACGTGTCGAGGCGGCGACCCGGGGTCACTCCGGACGGGGGTCAAGCCGGCCGCAGCTCCGACCGGGAAAGCTGTGTACACTGGGCGAAGATGACTGAGAAATAGGCAAGAGTCATTAAAAATGTAGGTGGACCTAAGAGTACGCATTATACAATTGCGAAACTACAAGACTTTTTTTTTCATTTCGAGTGTTGCAACGTAGAACCTTGTTTGGCAATATCCAAACCTAACTTTTGCTGAAACAACATTTGTAAAAATAATTGTACGTACTTTCAAAAAAAGATAAACAAAAAACACAAATTATGCTAATATTATAATTTGCACACCAAATCTGCTATCATCAGCAAAGTCACACCTAGCGTTAAAGATATTTTTTTAACCTTGTTTGGCAATATCCAAACTGCTCGCGATGTTACTTATGCCTTTTGCTGACACAACGTTTGTTAAAATAAATGTACTTTGAAACAAAGAATACAAATTATGCTAATATTATAATTTGTACACCAAGTCTGCTATCATCAGCAAAGTCAGACCTGGAGTTATAGATAATTTTTAAACCTTTAAATACTATTGTAAGCAACCAACTTATGAAATAATGGCGCGGTCATTTTGCGAGACCTACAAGGGTTAGAGAGAAGGAACTTCACTCCTCCTTTTACCTATGAACACCTGTGATTCCCGATGCAAGTATCAATGCCCAACACCATAGAGTATTACACAATAACGTACTTACGGCGGAATAATGATTTTGGCCCACACTATGGTTGATTTTTTCGATAAAATTATTAAGGTTAGTTGAATTTCACAGGCACCTTTAAATCAAGGACTTCTATCTGTGAACGACTCTACTTGATATGACAGTTTTTTACTTAGCACTTTTCACGGCGCATCTGACCTGGTTAGGTCTTACAGAATACTACACTTAACCAAAGCCATCAGAAACCAAACGCCATCACAAAACGCGTGTTCGATTCTTCGGCTGGCTAAGTTCTCTATCACGACACAAGCAACATTTTCAGCTTTCTTTGATGGTAGAAGGAGATTTTCAAACATTGTTGGGTTATTCGTAACCCATGAATGTTTGTCTTTCTTTTAATTAAAAAATAAATAAAAAATCTTCTTGGCTTTGATGATCATCACCGTCATGTAAAATTCGGAAACAGACCGCTAACTATAACACTCCTCATGTATATGATGATAAGGTTTAAATTCCAGTTGAGCACAAGTCACCGGTTTTGATTTATTCAAGAAAAAAATATCGCCTAAAACTGGATTTATTTTTATTTTGCAAATTTCAGGCATAAATACTTAAATGTTTTACAATCATTTTTCAAAGAATTTAATTTTCCACATTATACAATAAAATTGTAACCGAAAATTGATTCGTAAGTAGGAGATTTTAAACTTAAAAGTAGTTTATACATGTCTAATATTTTATCTTTTTCTTGGCTTATAAAAAGACTAATAAAAAAAATTGTGTGCAGAACTAACTAACTAACCATCACACCGTTTCAGAGTGGACAAACCGTCAAACAACTCGGTCTTGGCAAACACTCCTGGCCTCGTTCACATTCATACATCGTCTCATACATGCTCTTCTTTTATTCTGACTCTTGACATGCCCCGACTCAAGTATCTGATTCACTTGGTCGTGCCATGTCTTTCTCGGGCGTCCCCGACTTCTTGTTCCATTCACATGTGTGTCATATATTCTACTTACACTCCTTTCCTCGTTTATTCGCTCTACATGCCCAAACCATCGGATTGTTCCTTTCTTGATCTTACTCATTACGCTTACATCAGCCTTGCATTCTTTGCGGATCTCCGCGTTTCTCACACGATCATACATGGTTTTACCACACATTTGCCTTAGGGATCTCATTTCTGCAGCATTTAGTCTACTTTCATCCTTCCTCTGCCAGTTCCTTGCCTCACTGCCATACATCAGGGTAGGTAACAAAACAGAACTCAATTATGCACAGATTCGCTTCTTTGTACAGTTTTGTTGGTGTCAACGGCATTCAGTCCTCCATTAATAGAGTTACCTGCATTCACCTATTCAATATCTCTATCAGCCTTCCCATCTCTAGAAGTGAAATGTTCAGAATACTAAAATAGATAAAAGTGGGGAGGCTACGAAGCACCGCACAATGAGGAGACAGACAGGCTACGAAACACCGTAGATAAATTCTACAGATGTATGTGTTTGTTTCTTTTTAGTGTCTATTTTTCGTTTCATCGAGTTTCAAATCACAAAGGTGCTAAACCTGAAAAATACTCGATTTCTTCAAAGGTAAATACTGAGTTCTATTATCAGCATTTAATTAAAGCATCTAAAATATTTCTAAACCATCTGATTTTCAAACAAAAACACATGATTTAGCATTACTTAGCTGTGGTGAATCATTTTAATCGTTGTGTCATTTTTATTTTAATTTCAATAGTGCCGATATATGCAATAAAACACTTAGAGATCCATTCCTCGGAACAGAAACACACATTATCCCCATAAAACGCGATCATCGTTCTGCCTTGCCCCGAACAAGATCCCTTGTGTTTACCTTGTAGCTTCTAAATCATCTTTCATTTTCATAAGCTCAGCAAAGGGATTTCTGCGACTAAATGGATGCCACGCAGTTAGTTAGGAACAATCTAATTTAGTTGAATTATGGAGTCTTCCTAGTTGAGCAGTCAAAACATTTCATATGTAAATTATTTCTCAGATAGTATAAGCCAAATGTTGCACAGATGTGATTTTAAAGCATCCAATGTTAATCAAATAGAATTACCTAACAGTATGTATTTACCAACTAACCAACCAACTATTGGCAACTCTTACTGAGATAAAAAATATTGTTAAAAATATGAAAAATTAAAAATCCTTGGGAATGGACAACATAAGAATGTACGACATAAAAAGACATATAGATATCTTAGGACCCATTATAACGCACTTTGTTAATAGACTTATCATAGAAGCTAAATTGCCTAATGATCTTAAATGTGCTATTATTAGACCTATATACAAAGGAGGAAAGAAATATGAAACTATCGACCTATAAGTATCTTGCCTGCACTGGAAAAAAATTTTGAAAAATATATTTCCTTAAATTTAAATAATTACTTAGAAAAATTTGGCATAATAGACAAAAAACAACATGGCTTTCAAAAGAAAAAAAGTACAGAGAATTTATTACAGGATTTTTCAAATTATATTAATAATGAATTAAACCATAAAAGACATGTTTTAGTACTATTTATCGATAACTCCAAAGCATTTGATACAATTGACCCACAAAAATTATTAAAAATCTTAGAAGCAAATGGAATTAGAGGAAACCTACTTAATTTGTTTTAAAACTATTTATTTAATAGACATATCTGTGTAAAAATATTAGAAAAAATGAGTAGGAGGAAAAAAATGTGTGCTGGAGTCCCGCAGGGGTCAATTTTGGGACCAACCCTATATATTTTATTTGTATCAATAATGAAAAAACTATTTAAATATGTAAAACACTTTGTATACGCTGACGACACTGCTCTTGTCATATCTGATGAACAATTATCCATTGCGATTAAATGTATGCAACATGACTTTATGTCCCTGATAAAATGGTCACATGACAGGTCTAATCATTAATACAAAAAAAAACTAAATTGATGCACATACGATCTCCACATGCTTCATTTCAGAAAACGCCTAAAATAATATCTCATGACTTTATATGTATTCATCAAAACATTTTGCAGCCCTGCATGTGCGATAGTATTGAACTTGTAGATGAATATGTTTATTTGGGAGTGACTGTTGATTGTAATTTCAAATGGGATATACAAATAAACAAAATTTGTAAACGCCTGAGGGCGATAGTGGGTAGGCTGTACAAACTGAAATGTTTCGTTCCGGTGAATATTTTAAAAATTATTTACTTATCACTCGCAGAATCAACTTTACGATACGGAATAACTACTTGGGGACACTCTTGCAAAACTAATTTAAACCGCCTACAATCAGTACAAAATTCTATGATTAAGTTATTAGTTCAAAAAAATATTTTTTCACATAGACGAAACATTTCATTGTTATATCGGAATTTAACAATATTACCGGTGCAGGCCTTATTATGGTATAAAATATTGATTCAGCATGTATCTGAGTCTGATTAAAAGAAGAAAGTGGAACATGAGCATAATACGAGGTTCACAAAGAATGAAGGAATGCTTGTTCCAAAATATAATAATAACTACGGACGGCGAACCCTGGAATTTAACGTGCCAAAAATATTTAACATGTTACCAATTAATATAAAACATTGCGACTCTACAAATAGATTAAGATATATGCTGAAACAATAGTTACTAAATAGAGAAGATATACACAGGATTATCTGTCAACTTAATAATTCAAAATCGCCGGGCATCGATAATATTCGAATGTTCGACATTAAAAAACATATTACTATTCTATGTCCCGTAATCACCCATTTAATTAATAAAATTTTGTCTCAAGCAGTTATACCTGATGAGCTTAAATGTAGTATTATTAGGCCAATATACAAAGGGGGAAAACATACTGAGATAGAAAATTACAGACCAATCAGTATACTGCCAGCTATTGAAAAAATTCTAGAAAAATACATCTCCGTAAATTTAATAAAATACCTAGAAAGTTTCTCCATTATTGATCCTAACCAATACGGTTTTCAAAAAAATAAAAGCACAGAAATGTTACTACAAGACTTTTCGAATTACGTAAATCAAGAACTCAATAATAAAAAACATATTCTGGTTTTATTCATAGACAACTCTAAAGCGTTTGATACCATTGATCCGACAAAACTATTACAGATATTGGAGGCGATAGGAATTAGGGGAAAATTACTAGAACTACTCAAAAACTATTTATGCAATCGACAAATTAAAGTGAAACTCTTCCAAACTTACAGCAAAGCTAAATATATGTCAACAGGAGTCCCGCAGGGGTCAATTCTCGGCCCAACATTATACATAATATTCGTTTCACTCATGAATAAAATTTTCACATTCGTTAAACATTACGTTTATGCTGATGATACGGCACTAGTAATTTCGCATGAAGAATTATGCATTGCAATTAAACTCATGCAGCATGATTTCTTTTCCCTACAGAAATGGTCACATGATGCGGGTCTTATAATTAATTCAAAAAAAACTAAATTAATGCATATAAGATCTCCACATGCCAAATATACCATTACGCCTTTAATAAAGTCGCATACATTTGAGTGTATACACAATTCTCCACAGTCATGCAATTGCGAAACCATTGAACTTGTACAAACGTATGTATATTTGGGGATAACAGTAGACAGGCATATGAAATGGGATATTCACATAAGCAACATCTGTAAACGCCTGCGAGCTATTGCGGGACGAATTTACAAAATTAAATATTTTATGCCCATAAGTACATTGAAAATAATTTATTTGTCACTAGCGGAATCTACTATCAGATGCGGAATAACTTCTTGGGGAAACTCGTGCAAGACAAATATAGATTACATTCAAACAATTCAGAACTCTATGACTAAGCTCTTGGTAAGCAAATGCATTTATGCACAAAGAAGAAACATAAAATTATTATATGAGTCAATTAGTATATTACCTGTGCGAGGGATATTATGGTTTAAAATTGTATGCCAAAACCTATTGTCGGATTCAAAGTACAAGGAAAAAGTAGATCATGCATATGGCACTAGATTAATTAAAAATGAGGGGTTGTCCATTCCCAAAATTGTAAATAAATACGGACAACGGACATTCGCTTATCTTGTCCCAACCATATTTAATAAGATGCCAATGAACATAAAAAACGAATCGAATTGCACCACTGATCTAAAAAAAAAACTGAAAAAATGGCTAATAGATCAAGACTTTTTATATTGAATTTTGTTTTAATCTTGTGTATAATATAACTATGAGTAATTTGCCTGTATTATATCTGTCTGTATTTGTATTTTATGCTTTTATATTGTAATTACTTAAAAGTTATTCTTCTGTTTCTATTTTCTATATTGTGGTATCTTGTTATAATTTTTCTTTTGTGTTATATTAATATTGTTAAATTGACCTGCTGACAAACTGCTTTGGCGGTTTAGCGGGTGTTTAAAATGAAGAATAAAAAAAAAAAAATAAAAAAATATTGTTTATATTAATAATGTTTGTTAATTGTGACAATTTGTTTAGTTATTTATATAGTAATAATAATATGTACGTATGTTTTAAATTGTAATTGAACATTAACATCCTGTTGACAAACTGCTTTATTGCGGTTTAACGGGATTGTATCTTGAAAACAATAAATAAAAAAAAAATTAAAAAATTAAAAATGAAAATAATAATAAGGCAGATAGAAATATTTCGCCATTAAATTTATACGACGAGAATGCCAGCATTCTTATAAATACCAACCAGGAATTATTAGATTCCTGGTCAAATAAAATTCTTCACGCAAAACACTTCAATTATCTCAACCAAATATATGTTGACAAATTTTCGTCAAACAAATGGTTGAGTATTGGAGAGTTGAGCGCAGAAATAGAAGGCTTTATGCTTGCCATACAAGATAGAGTCATTAATACTAAAAATTATAGGAAGCATATCATCAAAGAAGCAAATCAAATTGATGATTTATGTAGAAAATGTTTGGCTTTTCCGGAAACTATAGAACATATTATATCGGGATGTTCTATATTAGCGCCGTCCGAGTATACATTTAGGCACAATCAAGTTTTAAAAATAATTCACCAAAGTTTGGTAATTAAACATAACTTGATTGACTGCCGTAATGTACCATATTATGAATATGAACCAAATTCATTTTTAGAAAATGAATTTTATAAAATTTATTATGATAAAACTATTCTAACAGACAGAACAATTAGTCATAATAGACCCGATATTGTTTTACATGACAAAATTAAGAAAATAACTTATATCATTGATGTCGCTATTCCAAATTCTTGTAATATTCAGAAAACTGTTTCTGAAAAAATAAGAAAATATACAGATTTAGGAAATGAGATTAAAAGAATTTGGCATTCTCAGACTATAAAAATATTACCTTTTGTTATTTCGGCTACTGGCATTATACCTAGCTCTCTCATTCAAAATTTAGGCGTATTAGATTTGTCAAAAAATTTGTACATAAAAATGCAAAAGTCGGTCATTTTAAATACATGTAGGATTACGAAAGATTTTTAAAATATTTATATTGAGGGATCAGTAGGATTTATCGGACCAGTTAGGATTTCATCAGAGCCGAACCCTCTGATATGAAAATATCTGGAGTCAGTGAAATATTTTCCCATAATGTTTCTGGTGGATTGACGTATTGTTCTTGTATTGTTTTGTATTTATTATACTTATATAGTGCACTTACATTGCGTGAATTTACTAGATATTCATTTGTGGAAAAGTATGTGGAAGGGTTTAGTCTTTCATTTGGGAAAGATTTAACCCGGACGTAAAATCTGGAGCACCGTAAAAATGTTTATAAATGTATAATCTTTTACTAAATAAAGAAATAAAGAAAGAAATTCAGCGGAATATTCTACTGTCCTTTCCCATTCGTCCCGATTCCCTTCCGCCACCCCTTTCCCTCCTCCTCCTCCTCACGCGTTTCTCCTCCACCTTCCCCGCTTTCCCTCTCCCTCTTCTCTCGTCCCGAGAATCTCCTTCCAGCGGTCCCCCCCCCGCGTTCCACAACAACTCACCAAAATTTCATGGCAATCAGATGAATGGTTTAGGGACAAACAAATAAATTCATTTTTATATGTTAAGATAACGACGATCACCAAATAAAATAATTCACAGAACTCAAAAAAAATTATATTTATTTTTCCATTTTAGCGCATAGATATTGTATTGTTCATAAACCACTATTTTAAGACGGTTTAAGTCACCTACTATTATTAAGGTAGGTACTAAAAATTATTGGTGTCCGTTGTAAGCTTCTTTTAAATAAATAAATACTAGACAAACGAATGTAAAATTTTTAAATGAGATCATTAAATCGATATTTGTAAAGTAAAGGGTTCCGCAGGGATCAATTTCGGGTCCAAAATTATATTGCAAAATAAACATTTAGAGAAGAACGCAGATTCATTTCGCAGATGACACTACACTTATAGTGTAACAAAAATCCCCAAGACATCAACAAACAGCTTAAGGTGCCTATCACTGCTCAGCTACGCAAAATCATGTGATTTTGGTTTGAAAATTATAGAACTATTTTAGATGTCGTTGTTAAAAATTTCCAGTAGATATTTTTGTATTTGCCTTTGAAATAATTGAGTATTTTTTGCCAAGCACAGGCCCAAAAGCCAAAACCCACACGCACAGAAAGAAATGAAGTATCAGGCTACTCTAAAATTTAAAATGTTCAACTTACGAATGCTTTTTTGTCACGAATGTCAAATGGCAAATATTTGTTCTTATTAAAGGCGCCAGGTTGTTCCCAATATCTTTCCACATTAGCATTGCAATCACTGTTTAAACCCGCGAATTCCAGGGGATCCTAACTCCTCAGTTTAACATCTCCAGGCCAACAATCGTCTGGATCATACGGCGTTACATCCGTATGATTTGTATCCCTTGCGATTTACTTGTTGTACACCCATACATGAATATCGGTAACGGGAAGGGGCAGATCTCTGAATAGTAAAAAAAACAGCGCTCAATGCTCAAAAAACAATGAAGAATCAATGGAGGAAGAACTCTGGAGGATTTGTCATGGTAGTCACAAGAGAATTGTATCCTTATTCCCTTTATAGCTTTTTTAAATTCATTTACCACGTCTAATAAAATCAATACTCAAACCACACTTGCCTTGTTGTCTTTTACCCCCTAAAAGATACTTCGTGTTGTTACGGAAAACCTTAACTCAAAATTCATCAAAATTTAAAGGAATTTTGTAAATATGTAATCTTTAGTTTGTCAAAAAACATATTTCCCTGTACTTAGATACCCACTTTATATCTGTTAAAATATTTTTGGCTTCACGATGTGCCAAAAGTAACTTTAATAAGGAGGTAGATCATTTTGTAGTAATGAATTTTTTATCGTAATAGATAAACTAGGATTTTTAGAATAATAACAAAAATAATGAGAAAATATTTTTCAATAAAGAGAACAGTACCTTTTCCGTAAAAAACAAATCTTTTCAGGTACAGTGAAAATGATGACACGGCATGGATTGTGTTATGCAAAACAGTCTCTTAATGTAGTCAATTTTAGTAATGCATTTCTTTGTTGTCTGCCCTATACTATTAGGGGTTGACTATCTATTTTTTTACCTGTTGACTATTTATAGCTTGGAACCTATGCAACAAATGTAATTATTAGTGCCACACAAAATACGTGTGTCTGTTTTCTCCAAATTACTACTTTTTTTAATTTTTCGAAGAAAACTTCTTCGGAAAGGTTTTCACTTTGTGATGGCATTATTTATATCACCTTTAAAGCAAAAATAAAAGTGATGTAAACAAAGTTATTTGTCTTTTCATTAAAATACTACTTTTTCCTTTGCAGGAAACAGGTATATCTCAGCCACGGCTGAACCGTAATAAGATGTGTGATAATGATTATATGTTTCCTTTGGGGGGTTGCAGACATACGTTCACCGTTTGTCCCATTTTCGACTGTTGTTATTTAGTGTCTTATAAACAGCTGCAGCATCATCAGCGTATTGACATTTGACATTTTTGAATTTTTGGAAGTCAATCACACTTCAATATAGTCTTTTTAAACTTTTAAGTATATTCCATACATTCAAAATTATCGTAACGACTAAGTAGTATTGTAAATGTGTACTGAGCTCAGAGTAATTGTTACTCTGAGGTACGGAGACGTCACGGTACGGTGTATGAGAGAGGTGCAATAAAATGATTTTTGTTTTGCTTTGGAAGAAAAAGACCTACGTATATTGTGTATCTCATATTTTGAAAGAGCTGCAACATTAGGAACTTATGTTTATTGCCTTTTTTATGCCATCACGGCACCGTAACCGTGAATTGTCACTGTAATAATAAAAGTGCTCAATAACTTAAGCATTTCTTCTGTTGTATCCTCCGCGGTCGACAATCTAAGTGCAAAATATTAAATAAACATGTTTGGTATTCAAATACGGATCGCGCGCCTGCTCGGGCGGACCAATGATTTAATACCCGTCGGGTTTATAGGTCTGGAAAAAGAACTCAAGCAGTTATCACCACGGGGTGCTCGTCAGGTGAACAGGCCGGCACTGGGCGGAAGCGGCCAGCCGTTTTGGCACTGAGAGCGCTGCAGCCTATTTATACCTCTGTACCTATCATCTGCACGGGTATACCAACAACGTGTTAATCATTTACGAGTACTGCCTACGATACTGCTTTTAATACCGACTGCAGATACTGCCAGATGGAAAGACCACCATTAAGAATTTGAAACGTTGCTCAAAATCGTCTTACCCTCCCAATTTCTAATCTCACCCTCTTTCTATTCAATTCGTTTGGAGACGCGATAGTCGCACTTACTCGGGGCTTTATAAAGTAATACTTATTTACGCACGCTTGGCTTGGAGAGTAAGCTGGTGAATACGTTACGAGAGCGTAGTGAAAAATGTGATTGGGCGAGGCAAACGGAAGTTGAGAGCGAAATATAAGTTAGTGAAGATAGAAAAAGAGAGAGTTACGTTTCGTATATTACTGTAGGGGCAAGAAAGAGAGGTGCGAGCACACATTCTCTCATGGCCAGTTGTGTTTCGTATAACTAAGACACAGTGCAGGCCTATTGCCTGTATCACACTGTAGGAGCAAGAGAGCGCAGTGCGCGTGCACATTTTCTTTCTCTCTTCAGTGTACTTTTACTTCAGTCGTGTGGTCTAAAGCACTCTCGTTTTTTATTTATTTTTATATTAGCTCCACACAGGGGGCCCTGAGGAAAATAATTCCCATCAGGGCCTATGTCATCTTTGGGGATGTTGTATAGAGGGTCTTTTTATGAAAGGAAGAAAGTAATGGAGTGGAAAAAGGTATGAGAAGTGGGTAGGAAATGGGGGTTAGTATATCCAGAAATGACGAATATGTGTATCTATCCCTTCTACTGCAGTCATCCTCAATCGGTCTCTCCCGATCTGGCCTGCCGTGCAGTTGGTGGGCAGACGCATCTGCCGCAAAGATCTAGACAAATCCACCCCATGAACCCAGGCAACCCTGTTTAGTTACCAAATGTAGCTAACCACTAGGGGTGACGTATGTCAAAGGTGTTTGTTATTCAATAATAGTTTTCTCATCTAGACATATATTATGGTACGCTACACCTTGGCACACACCATTACTTGCTTCTTAGTCAAACATAATGAAAGTTGGTAAACATTGATAATTAACTTCTTAACTTTTACTTACATACTGTTTACTAACAACGTATGCAGGGACATTGGAAGTCTAAATTCGTTCTAAACTAAATGTAGCTTCGTTCTTTAAAAAAAAAATAGAGCCCTTGCAAGAATCTTGAAGGAGTAACAATCTGTTACTTATACCAGGGCGGGTAAGTGGTGGATAACCTCCAATGTTCTGCTGATCGATCTAATAGGATCATGAGCAAAAACTACTGGCTGCCGCGACCAGTGCTTGAGGACATGAAGACTGGAATACCCACCATAAATAACCCTTGTCGTATTTGGCTGCGCGCAGTCGTAGATTTTTTTATATTATCTTCACACAGGAATCCTGAGGAAAAAATGTATGCGGTTCACACGCGGCAGAAATGAAACCTTCAGAAAACTAAAGTAGACAAGAGTGGAGAGGCTACTGGTAGGCTACGAAGCACCGCACAAAGAGGATACCGATTATTCTATCTCATTCTTTTTCAGGCTAAATCTTTTAAATGTAGGAATGTGTTTGCCTATTTTTAGTTTCTTAGAGTTTCATATCACAACGGTGCTAAAGAAGTTTTGACTTCAATCATTTCCCTCAGGGCCTATGTCATCTTTGAAGATCGTGCGTGGAGGATCTTTTTGAGGAAGGAGTCAACATGGGTATTGAAGAGACCCTTCCTGTAGGAGGGAGGAAACACAGCAGCCGGCAAATCGTTCCCCAGCCGAGCTGTTGACAAATGTGACAAATTTAAACCATGTACATATGTTGGGCGCGTGTTTGGCGTGATCCCGACTATGCATCGGTACCGAGGGGATCAACGTGCAAATTTATTATATAATTAGGTGAAGACAATGTTAGCGAAACGCAATCGAAAATCATGAAAGATATTTGCACCTCTGAAAAAAAAATTCATCCTAGACTTGCAGAAAAGTCAATAGATGTCGCATATTAAATACAATGGATAAAGATTTATCCAGACACTATCTAGATAGCATTTTGTTCGGGTTTGAATCTTGCAACCATACATAAAGATAGCAGCCAATAAAATATGCTTTAAGAAAATGAAGATAATGTAAGTGGTTCATAGTCGAACTAAGGTACAGTTAAAAATGACCGAATCGGATATCGACACCTTCGCTCAGTGGTCAACGCATTGCCCGGAAAGCGAAAGGACCTGGGTTCCTGTCCCAGAGGTGCAAACATCTATTTCTTATTTTTAAGTTTCCAGATTTTCGATTGAGTTTCGCTAATATTGTTTTTATTTAATTAAATATTACAATTTGAGGTTTTACTCATAAAGTAAAAAAAAAACGACTGTGGTTAAGACCACACGACTGAAGTAAAACTTCGCTAACTTATAAAATAACATATGACATTGGGGCGACATTGACATTAACATTCCAGACAATGTGGTTTGTTGTATTTCGCACAGTAGTACACACTCATGCGTCTTTTTTTTCCTTTTTTAATGACATTGATCACCGTTCGCACCGATCACCGTTCGTATCATTACCGTTCGCATGTCATTTTTCGTAACAATCACCACTTTTCGTAACGCATTCACCAGTTTACCCCCAAGTGTCGAGCGTGCGTAAAGAAATTTTACCTAAAAAAAAAAAAAATTATTGTTGCTGGCACAATCGAAATTTTTCGACTCGCTTCCAAGAGATTTGAAGCTCATGTTTGATGCCCAGTGCGGGTCCAGCCTTACTCTGATATCACGTAAAAACTGTCTGCCAGCATTAGAAGTCATCATATTTTGAAGTGAAAGAGCCTTCTCATTTCCGAGTCAATAGTGACTGAAGTCCAATCCTGTAGAGACTTAACCCTGAGACAACAGTCGGAGGGATGAGTAAGCTGGGTCCTGTGGGGGCAAGTCGTGTGACTGCTAACAATGCTTACAATTCGTACTTACCGCATTCTTTCCTTGACACCTTTGCCCGACCTCTAAAGAGCATATACTCTGCGCAAACTCAATATACATATAAAATGTCATTTAATTTTGATGTCAGTTTTCAAAGATTTTGTATTATTTTTTTACAAATTAACCTAATTAGACACTTTTTAACTTATGTAATAAGATCCAAAATGCTCCCAAACATCTGAAGCCATTGGGACTATTGCATCGTCAATAGGCCACAGACTTAGAAAAATCGTGTGGATAAATTTGTTTACAAAGATTACGTAAACGTTAGTAAATTTTTTTAGAAATGTATAGTTTTTTATTTATTTTGAGCTCGTGACGTCACTACATGAAAATGTCCCGTCTCCAATTATGTTCCCTTAATTATGTAAAATTCACTGATAATTTTTTTTTTATATGGCAACACTTTGATTTCCGGCGAATTTTTAAATTTTCGTTTAACGTTCAATAGATTTATTGTTTGTTCTATGTGAACTTATCCTCTGGTTTGATTTTTTGATAAAGATGGCGGTGCTTTTACAGATGTTACGAAGAGAACCCCGTACAATTTATTGCTATTCGTGTGGAAAACGTTCTTTTTTTTAAATGATTTTCGGCTATGTAATTATCGTTTTTTCGCAGCCATAAAATTATGTCCCGTCTTTCCGTTTTATAAAAAATGGTCTGATTTTTCGGATTGAAATTTTCAAAAAATCGCCCGGGTTTCAAAAATATGAAGAAAAAAAAATAC
This sequence comes from Limnephilus lunatus, assembly GCA_917563855.2. Taxonomy (NCBI): domain Eukaryota; kingdom Metazoa; phylum Arthropoda; class Insecta; order Trichoptera; family Limnephilidae; genus Limnephilus; species Limnephilus lunatus. The sequence goes on from OU830604.1 coordinate 3,461,440, forward strand.
AGAATGTCATAGAATATTCGCCTTAACCGGATTTTTTTTTTAAATGTGATGCAAGTGGCCTATTTTTGGCTTATGTTGTAAGGCTGAAGGTAGTGGGGATGAGAAGAACGAAATTTCTAAAACTAAATATCGCAAATACTATCCAACCATCTTTTTATAGTAATACTAGCGAATTCCCGGCATGCGTTGCTATGCCACTCATAAAGAAATTGTTTCTCCATGCGTGTCCTTTCCAATTCGTCCCATTCCCCTTCCGTCTCCCTTTCCCCTCACATGTCACCTTCCTTTCACGCTTTCCCCCTCCACCTTCCCCGCCTGCCCTCACCACTCTCCCGCAAACCACCCTGGCGCGATCCCCTCCTTTCTCCCGCGTTTAATATATTCAGTCCCGGTACATTCAGATTTTCAAACAGCTCACGTACCACCTAATGCAATTTTTTTTATAATTTTTTTTTATTTTTTCATGTTACAAACATTCATTTTTGTATATTTTAAGAACAATCAATCAAATTTGATACCTAACATAGGTACCTGTTTAAAATAATATAATTTTCAAATAGATTCAAACTATTCGATTTTGATTAGTACCATAAGTGAGTACTTCGATTAATTAATTTAAAAGGTTTATTCGAATATTGAAATTTGATTGAGAAATCGATATTTTAAAAATTTCATTTTCAAATTGTGACATTTTGTAAGAGTATTTGTAATGATTAAAAAATATTTTCAGATGTATTGTCATGTGGTTGTAATAATCCAGAAACCTTCGCGAGGGTGGAAAAAGGGTATTTTGAAAGTTTGAAACATTTCCTATGCTTAATATAGCAACGCATAGCGGACATACATACAAACATTTTTAGATTTTTATATATATACAGATTTAAAAAAATGTTTAAAAAACAAGAAAAAGAATATAATAATAAATCTGGGTTAAATTAATTTTAAACATTTTTTAGGTAAAGTACTAGGTTTTTTTATATTGAGGAGCACCTAAAGTCTTTTTTATTTTTTATATTTTTCTTTATTCGTTACTTTATAGGGTTACATAATTAGATGATTTTTTGACCACCATGCTAGGCTGATGCCCGTGTTATGGTGTTAAAGTATTTGAATAATGATTTGTATCTATCTGTAAATAATAAAATTAAATAGAACCTAGGAATTCATAATGAATTGTAAAGCGCCCTTGAGGTGATTTTTCACAAAAACGGCGTCCAATTATTATTATTATTAATTTTTCTGGACTTGCCAACTTCCACGTATTTTTTTAAATATACCTATATTTTTTTATATTAATATTGTACAATAATCTTCAACTGCTCCCGTCTGGAGCCAGTGAGACTATTGCATCCCCAAAAGGGGTACGTTGTGAGGCTGGATGTAGTGGGGAGGGGAAGGAGATGAAAAGTACAAAATGCATTAAAAAATAAAAACTAAAAAAGGTAAAGAATTAAGTAATGCTCTTAGTCAGAGACAAAAAAAAATAATTTAGCTAAACTACCGAGAGAACCGTATAGAGCTAAGGTACTACTGTCCTAAGTAAAATTGGTCGAAATTTTACCATTTATTACAAAATCGATCAACGAAAAGCTGTACTTAATTCGCACTAAAAGCTGATTAAATGCAAGAACTAATAACTCATTTTATTTTATTTTGATGATTTGATTTTCTCGCCTTTGATCAAAGACGTCAAAGCCTCAATTTTGACATCAAAAACCCTTTGATACTAAATAATTATGGCCAGTAATATTAACGACACGGTCATAAATTATTCAAATAATAATTGCCATTTGCCATTATTATAATCCACATTGTGTCACTTAAAGCTTACGGGTTTAACAATCTGCAATCAATTAATGTTGACGTTGACCGTTTGCACGCGAGTTCCAAGCCACCAGCCAGAACACTGAGGTACATGGTACAGGTGAAGGGGTACTTCGTTGCAACCTCTCTTTCTTCCTCGAATACAACACGTGTAACGGAAAGAGAGTGCACAGCGGGCCTCTCAGCGATAGGAAAAGGCACACAGGTGATAGCACCTTTGCAACATTTCTCTCTTTCTCATAAACGACGCGTGCAATGAAAAGAGAGATTACAACGGAGCTCTCAGCAGCAGTAGTGCATGTGATACCTGCAAAGTGCAAGTGCATAAGACACTGTCAAGTATTTCCCTTTGTTCAGTAGGGTGAGCCGTCCAAGCTTATTTCGAACATGGCACTAGCTTGAATGCTTATAACTAATTTTTTTTTTAAATTGTAAGTTTTTATTTTATTTTTAATGCAATTCAATATTTTTTTATTTATTTATTTATTTAGACGCACATTGGAAAATATACACATAGTTTATAAAAAAAGTGAAGATTATAGTACACAATAGGTAGTACCTAACAGCATGAATACAACCATTTTGACGTATAAAATCAAGTAAGCACGTAAATGCATACAACAGTTATTTGTAGGTACAAACCTCTGGTACAAAAAAATGAGTATAATACAAAAAATAGTTAAATATGCTTATGAGTACATAATAGGTAGTAACAGCAATAACATAATACACATACGTCACATAAAAGTTAGTATTTAAATTTTTTCATTTATCTATTCACGACTTAGTGGTATTTCTAAGTCTGCTAGATTGTAAATAAACACACAAAAACCTTTTTTTTTTACAAATTGGTTACAGTAATTACGCGTAAAAAGATAAATGCAGTTGAAGTAATTGTATGAATTATTTTTGTATCAATCTTGAGGAAATATTTCGATATAAGGTGGAATTTGCTTAATATTTATAGTTCTCTTATAAAACGTTAACTATATACAGACAAAACGACAATGGGTTGTCTTCTACAACAAACTTTCATGTTTTTTACAACTAATTTTAAGATTCGACACAAGCTGTCTAAATATGGTTATTTTTTTCGTCGAAAAGTATATGAGATCACGGTAAACGTATATATCTAATAATAAAAAAAACTCCTCCAATCAACCGTCTCGCATGGGCGACATAAAAGTGACGTGATTATTGATTATTATTAGTCCAAACTATTTGCTAAATATCCAGCGTCTCCTACAGGTGACATACGATTCTGGAAAAACCGAGGATTTAAGTGTGCATAGTATTAATTAGTGAACATTTTCAACCAATACTAATGAATGTAATCCGAAAACTGTAAACTTCACCCGCCATATCACAGGGTCTTCCCTAGCATGGAGGGGAAATATCATAAAAAAACTATATGTACCTTAAATTTTTCATGTATTAAAAAAAAAAAAAAAATTCTTAATATTTTTTTTATTTGGTACACTATGCATTGGTGGCCCACCCTATAGTGCATGCTGCACAGTGCAAGACACTGTCAAACAAAGCCGAGGCAATCTCTTCTATTTCTTCTACAATCTCTGCCACAATCTCTTCTAAAGGCCATTATTTGTTCAGTTCTCTGTTCCTGGATTCCAGGGCTTCTTTTGATGGAGTCACAATCCTCAAGTTTTATGTTTAATTCCCTACCACAAAGACCATTTCACATGGATCAGTAACACAGAGTGAGATGATTTTGTTTAAAAAATAACCACACCTACATAAAAGTGTTCTGCTGAATAATAATAATTATTACAACTCTTGATAACTGTTTCGCCTTCCGAAGGCATTAACGTTATAATACAAATGTATTTATATAGATTTTCATTACAAGCAACTGTATAGAAATAATATAAACAAACCATCTGTAAGTTAAGTGGTTTCACCATAGTTTGATAATGATTTCGGAAGGCGACACAGCTATTATAATAAGGTATACAGCAACACTTGTCTATTTATACTTTACTAAAAATATCATGAAATTAAAAAAAAAATCAGGCTTGGACAAACAAGTTATGTCTTATAATCCAACTACAAAGTAAAGTTATGTATTTTTTTTATTTAACATAAATCAAATTTAATAATGTTCTTATTAAGTTCAGCAAGGATTTCAGTTTTTCACAGACAGCTTTTTCGGCGTTCAGGGTCATTTTCAAACTGTGGTTAGACCAAATTGAGACGACTTATTTACATGATTCTTTAAAGCTCGCCAATTTCAATTTTGTGGCCTAACCGCAGTTTGAAAACGGCCTTAATCGCCGAAACAACTTCAACAAAATTAACAATATAAAAGTTGCAGAACTTGATAATAGCCTTATTATATTTGATTTACATTTAAGATATTAAATGGAGTTCTACGAATTAAACTAATTCTACAAAAACAATTAATGACGTAAAAGTAGTTAATACTATTGCTCACAATTTACCTATGTATAGCTACAAAATGTTCTGATCCATGTAAGAGGAGCCTAGCCACATTAGCACTTGTAGCAAGCTTGTTCCCTTTATGGCCTTCCTCAGGGTGGCGCCAATGGGCCCGTGGTAAATTAATTTCCGACGAAAGACGAACAATGACCATGTTTTTGATGAACATTTTCACAGATTGTTGTCAAAAAGCAATATAATAATATAAGGTGGCTGTAAAACTCGGACCAAAGGGTTCAAAACAAGTTGAAACCTTTGTAGCGTTGATTGTTTTATGTTTATTTGTATATCCACGTCATTCCGCCTACACAATTCCATCATTAGGAAAACCGCATTTAAAAATATTTGCAAAATTAATGACGGTTATAAAATGTGATGAATCCAGCACCTTATCCTCATCCTACCTACCCAAAAATTAAGATGGTTGCATAGATTGTTTACAGAAACTTAATATTAAATGTGTTTTTAATCTTTTCAATAGGCCACTTGCATAGATTTCATAACGACTTGGAAAAAATCGTGTGGATAGATTTTTTTTCTAAGATTCCGAAAATGTTAGCAAAAATTTTTAGAAATGTACATTTTGTTTTATTTTTAAATAAATAAATCCATTATTTGAGCTCGTGACGTCACTACATGAAAATGTCCTGTCTCCGATTATGTTCCCTTAATTTTGTAAAATTCCACACTGATAAATTTTTTTTTATGTGGCAAATGGATTTCCGGCGAATTTTTGAATTTTCGTTTAACGTTCACTAGATTTATTGTTTGTTCTATGCAAACTTATCCTTTGGTTTGATTTTTCGATAAAGATGGCGGTGTTTTTACAGATGTTACGAAGAGAACCCCGTACAATTTATTGCTATTCGTGTGGAAAACGTTCTTTTTTTCAAAATGATTTTCGGCTATGTAATTATCGTTTTTTCGCACTCATAAAATTATGTCATAAAATTATGTTTATAAAAAAATGGTCTGATTTTTCGGATTGAAATTTTCAAAATATCGCCAGGGTTTCAAAAATACGATAAAAAAAATAAAAAAATAGGGAATGTCTTAGAATATATTTTCCTAAACTGGAAAAAAATTAAAAAAATTATAATGCAAGTGGCCTATTGTTTTTTTATAGCTCCAGAACCAATTCTGGAAATGGTGCCTAGAGCTGTTGTGATCTCCTAAATAAAATTTGGAAAAACTGAGCAAAATTTCACAACATTACAACTCGGCTTTCTTGAACTTTTGCTGTATTCTGATACAGACATCTGCATTCTGGTTGTTATCATAAATTATGAAAGTTACAAATCTTACGCAATTTATGAAGATCACAAAAAATACATCAATTTGGAAGATGGGTTTGGATAACCAACGCCTCTGCCATAGGTTACCCCAAATGGTTCGCTATGTTTGATGACTTAGCAAGGGTGCCCGGATATATGGGTGAGGTTTATCTAGAGCTTGACTACTGCATAGAGAGCCGGATCGAGAAAGACTAGTTGAGGAAGGTATTTTGACCTCTACAGCCGTTCTCGGATCGCCTTGCATCGCAAATGGTTACACGTCTCTCTCTCACTACTGGATTTCCTATTCACCCCATCATATATTTTTCCTTCCCAGATCTTCCTCTCCTTCATTACTTTAAAAAGATCATCTACAAAGCATCCCCTAAAATGACATGGAGACATTACTTTCCTCAGGGAATTCTGTGTGGAGCTAATGTAAGAAAAACGAAAACACATAATATAAATAACAAGATTATTTCGGATTCTGATACCATTTCCCATTTCACTAGACTTTAAAAAATTTGATTAAACCATAGGAATTAGATTGGGATTATTACTGTGAATAAGTACATATGTAAGTAGAGAAAATATATTTCAAAAAGTTATCATAATTTATCAGAATTACGAATTGAATTTTATTTTAACTAAATATTTTTCGAGGCATTTCACAATCCACAATCCGTTGAAATATGACATTAGCATGAACAAAATAAAATAAAGTGTATATCTACCAGGAGAGCGAAGGGCTGTAAGTTAAACCTCTGAAATTGAAATCATTACTCTTCCCTCATTATTCCATTGTTTTGCCGATTGTTTAATCCAAACACCGAGATTACTTCTCCAACAAACACAAAAGTAAAAGTCCCCCTCAATCCTCCCTCTCCACAACCCCCCCCCCTCCCCTCAGTCATTTTCAAATCTTCCAAATAACTTTGCATAATAAGCCTCGCGATGTTTTACTGACAACATTTTCATCTAAAGTTTTCTGAAACCAAAAGACATAATACGGGGGATTTTACCCTTGACAAGAAATCCCAGGAAAAGTTTTATGTTTGCATGGTCATATTAAAATAATGAGCCTCTTACTTGCATTTTCTAAAGGGAATTAAAAAATAATATATCTTATTAAATGAAGACAATAAAGCAAAACTATGGAGACAGAAAAATCAGAAAAAAGATATTGGCATCTCTGGGACTCGAACCCAGGACCTCTTGCTTTCCGTGCAAACGCGCTAACCACTGCACCAAGGTGTTGATATAAAATTCAGTCATTTTTTGCCCGGAAAGCGAGAGTTCATGGGTTCGAGTCCCAGAGGTGTCAATATCTTTTTCTAATTTTTCTATTTTCAGATTTTCGATTGAGTTTCGATATTGTCTTCATTTAACTAAATGTTACAATTTGAGGTTTTACTCATAAAGTTAAAATAAAAATAGCACAATAAATCATTGAAGAAGAAGACAAAAATAATAATCTAAACGAAACAAGAGAGAGAAGAAAAATAAAAAGAAAATTATCGCAACTGGGACTCGAACCCAGAAACTCTCGTCCTACCGGGACAAATGCATTACCAACTAGACCACTGCCACCTCTCATTTGAACCAATCGCATATAATAATATGTTCAACTAACTTTTTTTTTCTCCACATTATTGGCAAATACCTTTTTCATTGGAAAAAAGTGTTTTAAGAACTAGTTAACAGTTGCGACTGTCATCTTTTTATTTTTCTTTATCTTGTTCTATTTTATATGTTCGTTTATATTATTAGTGTTATCTTCTTCTTCAATGATATATTACATTCTAGGAATAACCTTCAAAAGTTATTAAAATAGAGTTGTGCGAATAAATTTAAAAAATATATTATGTAACTCACTGTTTACAAATAAACATATGATTTGATGTTTCTTGCATAAAAATTAAATAAATTCAATTGCCCAATTGTAGATAACAAACGAACCCAATCATTAAAAATACAAACTGGGTAACTACGTTATATATATCAAGTCCTCTGAAATTTTCAGCTATTAGAGCCAAAATTGTATATGTGGTCTATAGTGGGTGGTGGTGGTCTGTACATGGGCTGTATAAAATGGCTGCTCAAACAAAAAAGCACGTTTTTAATTTATTAAAATTACATTAACATCAAAGAAGAAATTAATACTTCCTGAACTGAAAACAAATCATATTGCAAGTGGCTCATTGAATGCGAGACGACATACCTAAGGTAAATCTCCATTGTTCGATTAGCAGAACTCGCAAACAAACAGACGGTTGGCCTAACTCTTTACCGCTTCCTTTGTTACCAAAAATATCTAATTAAAATTTCTATTTTTGATACTGTTAATTCGTGATGGAAATACAATAATAAAATCAAACACATATTAAACTTATTTTATACTTAATTTGTTTTTGAAGTAAAACTTCTTTACGCACGCTTGACTTGGGGAATAAGCTGGTGAATGCGTATCGCGAGCGTTACGAAAAGTATTCGGGCGAAGCGAACGGAAGTTGAGAGGGAGATATCAGTTAGTGAAGATAGAAATAGAGAGAGAGAGTTTCGTATATTACTGTATGGGCAAGAGAGAGAGGTGCGAGCACACATTTTCTTTCTCTCTTTCTCAAATAGCCAGACACGTTTCGTATATCTAAGACACAGTGCAGGCCTATTGTCGGTATCACACTGCAGGAGCAAGAGAGAGCAGTGCGTGCGCAGATTTTCTTTCTCTCCTATTTTATAAGTTAGTGAAGTTTTACTTAAGTCGTGTGGTCTTTTTTTTTTTTTTTTTTTTTTTCATTAACTCCACACAGGAGGCCCTGAGGAAAATAATTTCCCTCAGGGCCTATGTCATCTTTGAGGATGCTGTGTGGAGGGTCTTTTTGAGGAAAGGAAGGAGTTAACATGGGTCTTGAAGAGACTCATGTTGTAGGAGGGAGGAAACACAGAGGCCGGTAAATCGTTCCACAGCCGAGCTGTTGAACTCAAGAACGAATCGTAAAAACGACCCGTTCTCATGTGACTAATATCAACTGTGTACAAATGTTGGGCGCGTGTTTGGCGTGTTTCCCGACTATGCACCGGTGCCGAGGGGATCAATGACGCTAGTTCCTCGGAGCATCTTCCATTGTAATACCGGTAGAACAAGGACAGCATTCCCACCTGACGCCTATGCTCTAAAGATTGCAATCCGTCTGTTAAGATGGGAGAATCTATCAAACGGACCGCCCGTTTCTGCACAGAGTCAAGGGTTTTTTTTAGGTATTTTGGAGCTCCAGACCAGAGGTGGCTGCCAAATTCAACCGTGGGGCGCACTTGCGATTTGTACAGGGTTAGCAGTTGAGTACTATTAAAGTATCTGCGGGCCCTGTACAGTACGCCCAGTTTCTGAGAGGCTAACTTAACTCTGGTTTCGATGGAACCCCCATACCTGAGCTGGTCACTAAGAGTTACACCAAGCATATCAATGGAGGTCCTGTTCGGGAGAATGCTTCCGTTGAAGGAGACTAGATTATCATTTCGATCCCTTTTAGACGTTATCAGACATGATTGGGTCTTTGAAACATTAAATTCGACGAGGTTATTCTTACCCCAAGAGAAAACACTCTCGAGGTAACCGTCCATTCTCTGCTTCAAAGCCCTCCGAGCTATTGGGGTTTGTGTGCCCTTTGGAGGCTTGTCAAACAAAAAGCTATCATGGACTGTACTGTCATCCGCGTAACAATGAATCGGTGCACATGACAAGAGGTCGTTGATGTGCAACAGAAACAAAGTCGGAGACAGAACCGATCCCTGTGGGACGCCAGCATTTATCGAATGCGAGGAAGAGGTGAAACCGTCAGCAACCGCCTGAATCGACCTCCCCCTCAAAAAGTCGGCAATCCACGCACACAAGGATGCGGGAAGTCCGTAAGAACGCAGTTTGTTGACAAGCGCTCGATGCCAAACCCGGTCAAAGGCCTTGGAAATGTCCAGTGAAACCGTTTGGGTCTCACCAAAACATTCCAGGCACCGTCCCCAAACATGCGTCACATACGCGAGAAGATCACCGCACGAGCGGTTCCGCCGGAATCCGTATTGACGGTCCTTAATAATTTTGTTCTTCTCGAGGTATGTGAGCAGTTTGTCATTGATCACACGTTCCATCACTTTTGACAGAACAGATGTGATCGCTATGGGGCGGTAGTTGGCTGGGTTGGAGCGGTCACCCTTCTTTGGAATAGGGTGAATGATCGCTTTTTTCCAACCAGAGGGCACAGAGCCAGTCTTCAGGGACATTTTGAAAAGCTTCGTCAAAATTGGAGCTATTTCTACAGCGCACCTCTGCAATACCAGGGCAGGTATTCCGTCAGGCCCGCTAGCTTTATTAACATCAAGCCCTCGTAAGACTTGGAGTACATCCCGATGCCGGATCCTCAGCTTTTTCATACGAAAACTGCAATGAGGAACCGACGGCGGGGTAGCACCTTGATCATCGAGGGTCGAGTTTTCCGCGAACATTTTGCCTAATAAGTTAGCCTTTTCGGCGGCGGTATTTGCTAGAGAGCCATCAGGTCTGGTAAGAGGTGGCAGACTGGATTTGCAGAAATTGCGACCTATTGAGCCCGCAAGCGACCAGAACGCTCTGCTGCCGTGCGGGCAGGCAGCCAGCTTACTGCTGATCTGCAGGTCGTGCTCGAATTTTGACCTGTTAATGGTCCTCCTGCATTCCTTTGCCATTTTGTTATATACTGTTCTGCTTTCAGACGTTCGAGATGTGTTGTAGGCTCGGTAAGCCGCGTTTTTTCGTCGCACTGCTTCGGAGCATTGTCGACTGAACCACGGCTTTGAGCCCACACCAGTTTCTTTCACAGTGGATTGGATGAAGCCATCCATCGCGGATGTGATGACTTCACCAATTTCCTGGGCACATCTTGAGGGATCCGAAGTCTGAAAACAGACAGCTGACCACGGGAAGGCATTGAAATGAGCCCGCAGACCAAACCAATCTGCTGATCTATAGTGCCACACTTTTCTCTTCAGCCGCTCATTTGGCGGTCTGAAGGTTACGGGGATTGATGTTGTCACCAGGCAGTGGTCGGACGATCCTAGAGGCGCTGTGACTTCAATCTTGTAGCCGTGTGGCACAGTGGTTAGAAACAGATCTAGCAGATTGGAGCGGTGAGTCTGGACATCAGGAACCCTTGTAGGCTCTTGAACCATTTGCTCCAGTCCGTAGCACACTCGTAAAGTACACTCGTTTTTTTATCGTAAACGGTTTCAGCTTGTTAACGCAATCTTCAGACTGGTACAAATTATTCTTAATCTACAGTTTACGTACATATCATATGGGGGAGAGGGAGGGGGGTAGTGCATAAGGATTTTATTAAATTTATACAGTTTTTCCATATTTTTTGCCATGTTGTCTTTGACGATTGGATTTTTAGCCATAGCCAAATAACTTAAAATCCATTGTTTAAGATATGATAACGACAATTATTTTCAATTTTCAGGCCATCTCTTGGGCCGGCTAGTAGCCAGTTTCAGAGAAATGCGTTTGTACGTGTGTGGGCGTCAGGGCCACTAACTGATGGAGTGAATTGCAATTAAAAACGAGTCGGTAGGGAGGTGGGTTAATTTTAACTTCCAAGTTTTGAATTTATTCTTAAAAACAAAATTGAAATTCAAAAATATGGGGGTACGTTTTTTAGATTTTCACGGCCAAAAGCATTTTCGTTATTTGTTTTTTGGGTGTAATGCCGTGTTGCGCTACCTCCTTCTTTAGCCGACGTTTCGGACAGCGTTGCAGTGTCCATCATCAGGGCAGATCCGACAGGATAACACCCCAAAAACAAATAACGAAAATTCAAATATATGTATACAAAAATATACCGTGTGTTTTCCAATACCAAAATTGGATTAGACGGTTATACTTTACCTAATATCCTTGATAAAATTCTTTTTGCTAAGCGATGAGAAAATAGGAGCCTTGAAAAAAATTAAAGCCTTGAAAAAATTATAGTGACAATCAAAGCGGCGTATGCGGTAAGGTTTTATTCTATTTTATCTAAATTCTATAGATGTATATGTTCGTCTCTTTTAAGTGGCGTTTTCATTTCAAATCACAACTGTGCTAAAGAAGTTTCACTTCAAAAAAACTTTTTATTCATTGCTTTGAGGATTACATAATTTGGGGAATTTTCGACCAATATGCTAGGACTCATGCCCGCGTTGTGGTGGTCGATTCAAGCAATCTCTATTACGCCTGTCTCGACACAGGTATATCACAGTGAGACAGGCAAAATAATTTTTTTTAAATCTTTCAGATTTACGCAACTTGTTTCTGGAACGAGCTGCCACGTGTTTTTCACTAAATAAGTGCTTCTTTCAAGGTTATGTTTAAAAAAAAAACAAAGTTTGCAATTCATATGTGGTAGAAGGAAACCTTCAGAAAACTAAAGTAGACAAGAGTGGGGAGGCTACGAATCACCGCACAAAGAGGAGATTGATTATACTATCTCATTCTCTCGCAGGTTACATCCTGTAGAAGCATATATATATATATATATACTGCTGAGAATCTTTTCGGTTTGGTCTGTAGAAATTTAAAACTTCGCAATAAGTTCAGCGTTATACTATATACAATGCAATGTTGTAATTGTAATTTTTCTTAAATAACATTATCCCGAAACAAATTATTTCGTAAATAATTTATTGGTAGTTTGAGTTTGATTTTGACCGGAGCCCTAGTGGCGACTAATTATTGTGACCGGTTTCAACTTTATTCTGCCTGTAGTAATGAGGAACGGAACGGCCATCAGTCACGGTCATAGTTGACGGATGCTCGGCTCAATTTGATTTTGTGTTTAAATGACAGGATAAGAAATTAAGATATCGGGAATGTTCCTGCAGCTTACCTAGCATGACTGATGGATGTTGGAAATAACGAAGAACATGGACACTGCCACCAATAATATCGTGTTGTGAAGTGACTCTTTGGAGTTTAGATCAGAATACTTGGATCACTTCCCAGTCTCTTGGTCGATAACTGTTTTTTGCTGTGTACTGAAGTTTTTTTTAGAATTACACTGAAATATTAAAACTGCAGAAATACAACCGTTAAAGAAGTTCTCAGAAATGTTTTTGGACATCCATGGGACACCCGTGTCAGAGACATCTATTCAGTTTCCGGTATTCGAAATCACAGACACCATCCTACAAATTACTCAACAATCAACTCACACTTACATCAAGCCACTTTACAATCACACAATACTTGAAATATTAATAAAATATGCGTTCCTCAAACACCACTACAAAATATGGAATAAAATCGTAGAACTATTATTGCCTACACTCTAAATAATTTGCTTCCAGATATGCACAAGGGAATCCAGAAAAATAAAAAAAATTCAGAGTGATGCTTTAAACGAATCTATTTTTAAGTACGTTTCAGGACGACACTATCAAACTATGTAATTTTCTTGTCATATTCTTTTGTCTTGTTTCTTTTTTTCTCCTTTTCTTTTCCATTTATTTGTAATCATCAATATTTATATAACCTTGTTATTTTTCTTTATATATTTTCTTTTGTTGTTTGCTCTAATTAACCTGTCTTTTATTTTGCGTTTATAATGTATGTGAAACTTATATTTTTAAATTCAAAATGCCTATGTAAAATTGTAACTTTTTCCCCCCACTTACGAATTATAAGTCTCTCTTATAAGTCCTCCCGTCCTAATATGAGTTCTGTAACTCATCATGCCATTTGCCATGATGAGTTACACTCATATTGCCGTAGCAATAATTAAAAGACAAAAGAATGGTGGTCTTAGATCAGGGTTATACTGAGTGTATCTTCCACTCTGAAAATAATGAAATTTATTTGTCCACGCCGGGATTACGCCGTGAAATATATAAGTCAACAATTACCAGAAATGTGTTTAAATTCACAATTGAAATATGTTTAAGAACAAAAGTTTGGGAAACAAATATATGTGAACCATATACGTATAAGTAAACACATGCAAATCAATACATCACAATATCCTCTGATCATTTTCGACGTAATAAAAAAATACGTAGTCACGGAATTGTACATTGTGCAATAATTGAACGCAAGTTTTCTTCTTTAAATAAAATATTTATATGAATATGTGTTGCTTCATTCGTGAGAGACCAAATACTCTGCAAGTTTTTGCTTAGCACGTTCCTCTAACCCTTTCTTCCACAAGAGATAAAAACCAAACGTTTATAAGTGAACGTCAGAGCTGATTAAGATATGCAAGTCTATAATCGGCATTGTAGAATTATTTGCTCGTATTCCCCACCTAGACTTACATACACTTGAAGAATGCCAGATTGAGTGATGTTTGAATTAATTTCCTTCGTTCTAAGTACTTCGTGGGAAAGGCGTCAATCAAACTAATCAGCTATCCCCGCCTGACGGGCTCTCCAACTGAACAAAACTTTATTAACACTTGAATCCCTCTCAATATCCACATTGGACAATCATCAGCTGAAACTTCTTCGAGTTTTGACATCTCATTTCGTCATGTCATCCTTCGACTTAAAAAAAGCTCTAAGTTGTCGGTACGAATCCAAGTTTCCAACTGATGAACACTCGGCAAAAGATACCAATTCACACTCTACATCAAATCTTTACGATATATCAACGTATTGAAACTTTTGATGTATTTTCGTGTAGAAATTAATGATTGGTTTTTTGGGGAAGAGATTTAAAAAAGCCTTCATTTGGATTGCGTTAACGTTCGTTACATTTGTGAGACAAGCTAAAAAAACACTTTTAAGTCGTCCACTTACTGTCGCTTAGTGATCGCTCATTATGAAGGCAGTTTTGATAATAAGGTACTGTATAGGCTTACCTATGCACAAAAAATTGCATTCAATTGGAAGGTTTAATTTGCTGCGGAATTTGGACTTTTTTTATAAAGTCGAAACCAAAATAAATATAGTATTACATCCATATCCATATGTTATATGGGTTTTGTGTATTCTAAAACATACTAATTTGACAGGCGTAATTGCTGCACTGTCAGAATTCGATTCTTAGAATGGTATGCGGGTACAATCATCGTACATGCATAGTTTAGATATACATAATAGAGATTATGATCGTGTGCAATTTTAATTATTCTTCTTCGTCATTCGTATGGTGGGGGTCAGAGGGGGACATCTAGGTCTGCGAGCCAGTCTAGGGCCTCAGGCATTGCCCTGTGGACCTCAACAATCCCGCCGGGGAAGGAATGGGGCGGGCATTCGTTGACTACATGTTCGGTGGTCTGCACCGCACCGCATCGCATGCATCATGTGAGCACAACGGCTAAGGGAGCACCTTATTCTATTGATGGCGGTCCAGAGTTTGCGAGGCGATGAGAACCCAGGCTGCCTCTCAGTGGGGTCTTTGACGAAATGGGCGTTTTTGACGTTGGCCGATTGCCACTCAAGCTTAAACCTATCTTCTGCAATTTTAATAAAAAAATGTTTACTCGTGTTTACGACCGTAGATACCAATATTCTTTAGCATATAAATACATAATAAGTTCAGATTAAAACAATAGAGATATATAAAAGTTTGAAAATTTGTGTGCAGATGACACGCGGCAGAAATAAAACGTTCAGAAAACTAAGGTAGTCAAGAGTGGGGAGGCTTCGAAGCATCGCACAAAGAGGAGACCGATTCTCAACTCATTATCTCGCAGGATAAATCCTATAGATATACATGTTTGTCTCTTTTTAGTGTAGCTTTTTGTTTTCATCGAGTTTCAAATTACAACGGTGCTAAAGATGTTTTCACTTTAAAAAAATATTTTTGCTAAATTTTTAAAGAAAAATTGGTATCACCCTCCAAAAAATTGCGGTATGAGTGTGGAATACGATGTTTTATACTATAAATAAGTGATCCGGGCAGCGCGGCAGTAGCTAGATTGAAGAAGTTTTGCGAATTTGACATTACAAAAGGAAGGTCATTTTCTACGTTGATCTGTGTATAATCCTACTACTCATATAAACACTGACCTTCACTCGTTTTGAAAAAGTCTTGGAGAAGATATAAAAAATAGATTTAAAAACAGAAAAAAGGTCAAAAAAAATATATATATGTATATATTTCTTCAAATTTTGCAAATTCACTTTGTGGCACCATTTTATTGATTAAATAATTTAAAAACACTTTGTTTTTACGACAATAATCTTTACTTAAAAAGTCGACATGTTTCGAGAACGATTTTCTCTTCATCAGGACATTATAATGTACAAGATGTACATATAATGTCCTGATGAAGAGAACATCGATCTCGAAACATGTCGACTTTTTAAATAAAGATTATTGTGGTAATAATAAAGTGTTTTTAATTATTTAATTAATATATATATATACAAGTACAAAAATTTCAATAAAACGATTCGTTTTATCCGGTTGACTTTGACTCCATAGATGCAATATCCTCTGAGTGTTGACAACGCCCCTTTGAAGGGAGTAACTACAATGGCCAGTTGATGGTGGTCGACAGCCCTCCAAGTGACAAAGAATTACTGATTGCGAGAAGCCTTCACAGATATGGGTGACTTGTAAAATTATCAAGGCAGTATAACATAGACATAACAAATCATTCAATCGTACAAAATGTTAGGACTACAACCTTTGCTTTTTCATTGCCGTCATATCTGATCTTTTATCGCATTTCCTCTTTGAAATTTTGTGAAAAATAATTTCATTTTGAAATAAATTGACGATAAACATAATACACAGGGTTTAACCTAAAATTTTTCAAACATTTCTGAATTTATTTGCAGTAAAACATTCGTTAATGTCTCTAGTGAAGTTTTTTGTTCTCTAATATCTCAATTAGGCTTTCCATGATTTATTTTTTTGCCAGGATATTAGAGAAGTATCCTTAACTAGAGACTTACTTTAACTAGAGTGTTTACTGCCGCATTATTTGGAGTGAAAAATGTAATTGAAATTTTAGTATGACAATTTTTGTACCATTTTTTTTCATGACGATCAATTATAAAAATTCTTTGACATGTCGTCTTGGTAACTCTTTCGACTACCACCCGACCCTAACTGTTAAACCTTAACCTACTGATATTTTTTATGATTTTCGAAAAGGCAACCATCCGAAGATCAGAATATCTTATTATTTTTAACTCCAAACAATTTAAAAAGTTAGGTAACGTCGATTATCACCTTGAGTTCACGGAGATTAGCGATTTACCAAATCGGTTTGATTATTTTTCATCACCTTTTAAATGAAAACATTGGGTGAGTTATCCAATGCGACGCGAGACGTTTGTAGTAAATTCTTCTTTTTTTCAAGTCGAGAGTCGAAATAATTGTATTTACAATATCTGGAAAGCAGTTAAAGTGTGTGATTCACCCGCGGTCGTTTCACTATTTTATCTGCCTACCCATGCGAGGAAATACCTAGCTTGTTGGATACTAAGCTTAATACAATAAATAAACAACATTTTTGTTACTCTTGTTAACATCAGCATAATAATTAAAAAAAATTTAGAACAGCTTATTTCTACAGAATTTCACTTTGGTCCTTTGCAATAAATTATGAATTTGACCGGTCAGTGGCTGAGTTACCAGCTGGGTCCTATCCCATCCAGGCATAATGAGTTCCATTGCTCGGCTAGTTAAGTCCTCCATCACGACACAACATTTTGCGCTTACTGTAATGGTAGTAGAAGATTTTCAAATACTTTCAGGATATTCGTAACCCTAGAAAGCTTCTTTAAAAAAAACAACCCATAAAAAACTTTATAAAAATGTGTTTTACTGTGGTTTAAACCTTCCCACCCTTAAATCGGAATCAATCGCGCTACCAACTCTGTTTTAAAATCTCTTAAAACAAAACCAAAAAGTTATAACCTTTCTACCAATGCAAGTGATATGAATCAATTACGCTACAAACCGGAGTTGGTCAGACCGACATTTATGTCGTATATCAGGGGCTTCAACTAACTAACTAACTAACTAACCATCATGCCGTTTCCCCGCAGGGGTAGGCAGAGAGGACGGACCGCCAAACAACTCGGTCTTGGCACACACTCCTTGCCTCATTCATACACCGTCTCATGCATGCTCTTCTATTATTCTGACTCCTGACATGGCCCGACTCAAGTATCTGATTCACTTGGTCGTGCCATGTCTTTTTCGGGCGTCCCCGACTTCTTCTACCATTCACATTTGCGTCATATATTCTCCTTACACTCCTTTCCTCGTTCATTCATTGTTCTACATGCCCGAACCATCGTAGCGTTCCTTTCTTGATCTTACTCATTGCGCTTACATCAGCCTTGCATTCTTTGCCGAGGGGCTTCAATATCTTTGAAATTCATGTAAATGCGTATATGTCCGCCTGCGTGTGCATGATGACCACCAACATTGATAGAATGCACCGTTATCGACAATCTGCCGAATTTCGAATGAAGATGTCGGGTAAAGGGTTAATCTCCACTTCCACTTCCAAGATTCAGATTCATTCATTCATTCAATCAAGAAAAAACAAATAGATTTATTTTAAAACACAAGCGTATGAATAAACAGTGTTTATTTAATTACTAACCAATTTTGGCAATCTTCAAAAATAATATCAAATTGAAAAAGGCATCCCAATAATAGGGAATATACGCATCAGCCTCTAAACTTAAGTCTTCTGGCTTCACCCATCAGTCTCCAGTGTATTGGCTGTAGCCTCTCTCAGCGGTCTCAACGTCCGCGACCCAATTAGCCCCGGGAGAGGAGTCCCGCGCGCGCGATTAGCCCGGCACAGTACGCAAGCCGCGCGGGCATTATCGCTGTTGTGTGGGTGTCTTCGTAATGAACATCTTTTACACTGTCATCACTCGGAAAGGGCAGTGCTTGCCCAACGAATTGGGGAATTGGACAAGATACAAAACTAAGAAAAAATCAGTTAAAAAATACTAAATAATGCAAAATCATATAAAATCATACGTTTTTGTTTTGAAAATTTGATCGCATAGAAGTATTTTAGATGCTTCAATTAAATAATGCGTGTAGAACATATCTTGGCCCTTTAAAATATCAGTAATTTTATTATTTTTTAGTCTTTTAATAAGCCTAGAAAAAAATAAATTATAAGTTTTATAAAAAACACCTTGAAGTCCAAACTCTCCTGTTTATAAACCTCTTTTCGGATATGGTTTTATTGTTTAATGTGGCAAATTCAGTCGACGAATTCGGATTTCAAAGTGAACCTTATACCGTCCACCGAAGAATGGCTGGCAGCGCAGGCAGCCACACTTATTTTCTGTCAGTACTCCCCCGGACGGAGCGGGGAATAGACGTATTAGGCTCCACGTCGCTTGTTTTCGTGAAATCAATTTTAAAATTCCGTTTTATTACAATAAACAATGCGTAAAAAAGGAATTAATGTTTTTTACAGGCCTTACGAAATTAACTGTAAAAACATTAATTTTAAACCTTTTTTTACGAAATCAACCTGTAAAAAAAATCTCAAATACCTTTTCCGAAATTTCCAAAAGCTTTTTCTCAAGTATTTTTAAACTCCTCCCATAAAGGGGCGTGAATTTCGATTTCGATTTTTTCCTGTACTATTGGATCGCCTTAAGTAGATATGGAAAAAAAGGGCGCTGCATTAATTTTTGTGCCGTTAAATGCGAACTCAAATACAATAAGGTGGTATGACGATATACAGTGTAGGTAACTTTTAAAAATGTGAAAGGTCAATATGCATATTTTCCACATTATATATGTATGCCTAACAAAAATGAAGGTGACGAAATCAACAAACACGAAGTTGAGGTCGACAAATATGAAGATCATAAAATCATTATCTAATGGAATCCCCAGTCAGGAAAACTACGAATAACATACAATAGGCCACTTGCATCACATTTTTTAATTTTTTTTCCGGTTTAGGCAAATATTCTAAGACATTCTGTATTTTTTTTTATCGTATTTTTGAAACCCTGGCGATTTTTTGAAAATTTCAATCTGAAAAACCAGACTATTTTTTATAAACCGGAAAGACGGGACATAATTTTATGGGTGCGAAAAAACAATAATTACGTAGCCGAAAATCATTTAAAAAAAAAATGTTTCCACACGAATAGCAATAAATTGTACAGGGTTCTCTTCGTAACATCTGTAAAAACACCGCCATCTTTATCAAAAAAATCAAACCAAAGGATAAGTTCGTATAGAACAAACAATAAATCTAGTAAACGTTAAACGCAAATTCAAAAATTCGCCGGAAATCAAAGTGTAGCCATATAAAAAAAAATTAGTGTGAAATTTTACAAAATTAAGGGAACATAATCGGAGACGGGACATTTT
The DNA here is from genome assembly GCA_917563855.2 of Limnephilus lunatus. Lineage (NCBI taxonomy): Eukaryota > Metazoa > Arthropoda > Insecta > Trichoptera > Limnephilidae > Limnephilus > Limnephilus lunatus. Next base: position 3,481,324 of record OU830604.1, read on the forward strand.
CATGTGGTGACGTCACGAGCTCAAATAATGGATTTATTTATTTAAAAATAAATAAAAAACTCTACATTTCTAAAAAAATTTACTAACGTTTTCGTAATCTTAGTAAAAAAATCTCTTTACACGATTTTTTCCAAGTCGTTATGAAATCCATACAAGTGGCCTATTGTACTATGTTAAAAAAAACAGAGTGTGCAATTCACAAGCGGTAGAAGTGTAACCTTCAGAAAACTAAAGTAGACAAGAGACGGTAGACTACGAAGCACTTTTTTTTATCAATGTGTAGGATGATTTATTCCATATTTTGGTCCTTAAATTCCAAAGCATCTTTTCCTATACTTTTTGTGTTTTCCTTGCCTTCATTTTGGAGTGGTTTGAAGATTAGATATTTATTTTACAAAAATAACAATATTTATTTTTTATTGGATATCGCAGGATTCGATCCTTGTTCCGTTGTATGTCTGGCCGCTTCATCAGGTGCTTTTTGCTACTAGACCAAATGAGACTTGCATGGGACCGTGGATTTATCGTATTATATTGGAACCGAGAACCCGTGAAATAAATATTTGTGAAGTAAAACTTCTTTACGCACGCTTAACTTGGGGAGTAAGATGGTGAATGCGTGACGAAAGTGTGATCGGCCGAGGCGAACGGAAGTTGAGAGGGAGATATAAGTTAGTGAAGGTAGAAAGAGAGAGAGTTACGTTTCGTATGTTACTGTGGGGACAAGAGAGAGAGGTGCGAGCACACATTTTATTTTTCTCTTTCTCTCATAGCCAGTTACGTTTCGTATATCTAAGACACAGTGCAGGCCAATTGTCTGTATCACACTGTAGGAGCAAGAGCGAGTAGTACACGCACACATTTTCTTTCTCTCTTCTTTTATAAGTTAGTGAAGCTTTACTTCAGTCGTGTGGTCTAAAGCACACTCGTTTTTTATTGCTATCTCATTCTCTCGCAGGCTAAATCCTAAAGAAGTATATGTTTGTCTCTTTTTAGTGTCGTTTGCTTCCGTTTCATCGAGTTTTAAATCACAAGTGCGCTAAAGACGTTTCACTTCAAAAAGGTACGACCTAATTTTTTTTTAAATTCCAATTTATTGACCGATATAAATGTTTGAAAAACACTGCTGGTCACTGGGCATTGGGCATATCAGACAGGTACGATAGTCATGACGCTGCTAAATTATTCTAATGAACCCGTCAAATTATCCTGAATTATGTCGTCACCATGAGCCCCACACGCCTCTCCCTCACCATACCATGCCTCTCGTCGACTTCTCCACAGGAATTCCATAAAACCATTCATCAATGGAATACAACCAGCGTTTTTTTATAACGATATATTTAACATTCATGCCAGACTGAGAGTGTTCCTAAGCCCCGTGGATCAGTCGATCGAATAAAAGAATCATGATCCTCTTTGTGACCCGGACAGCGTGAATTTGTTTTTTAAGCGTTCTTATTTTGAGTAACGCTTCTCTCGTGAAATGTGCACACAAAAGATACGTGTATTCATAAATTATGGCCTTTCATGGAGTTAAGGTTATTAATAAGTGTTGCCTAAGTATAAACAAGTCGTTATAAGAGACAAGAATAACATTGTTTTAACTGTACCTTTTTGCATTTCATCTATTTCTAAATTTTTGCGTACGTTAACGTCAGCGTGAATTTGTTTTTTAAGCGTTCTTATTTTGAGTAACGCTTCTCTCGTGAAATATGCACACAAAAGATACGTGTATTCATAAATTATGGCCTTTCATGGAGTTAAGGTTATTAATAAGTGTTGCCTAAGTATAAACAAGTCGTTATAAGAGACAAGAATAACATTGTTTTAACTGTACCTTTTTGCATTTCATCTATTTCTAAATTTATGCGTACGTTAACGTCAGCGTGAATTTGTTTTTTAAGCGTTCTTATTTTGAGTAACGCTTCTCTCGTGAAATGTGCACACAAAAGATACGTGTATTCATAAATTATGGCCTTTCATGGAGTTAAGGTTATTAATAAGTGTCGCCTAAGTTAAAATAAGACATTACAAGAGAAAAGAAAAACATTGTTTTAACTCTACCTTTTTACATTTCATCTATTTCTAAATTTTTGCGTGCTTTACGTTAGCGTGAATTGGTTTTCTAAGCATTCTTATTTTGAGTAACGTTTCTCTCGGGAAATGTGCACACAGAAGATACGTGTATTCATAAATTATGGCTTTCACGGAGTTAAGATTATTCATAAGTATTGCGTAAGTATAAACAAGTCGTTATAATAGACGACAAATGTCATTGTAGACCTGTTTTAACTCGTTTTGCATTTAATCTATTTTTAAATTTGTGCGTATGTTCCGTTTCCGCAAATAAATTTTATTTGATTAATTTGTGTTTTTTCACGATTAATTCCATTAAAATAATATGTAGTATATTTGCGGCACGTTCCAGAGTGGAAGATACTCTCAGTATCGCCCTGGTGTAAGACCACCATTCAGAATTAAAACGTTGCTTGAAATGGCTTTACCCGTGTTTGGTGACCAGATCTGAATAGCCAGGTACTTCCCCTAGGTAAAACGTACAGTCTCTCAATTAACAGTAGAAAATATAAAAAAATGGAACTACGAATTTTGTAGGCTGACAACACCAATTTAACTGTCAAATATTATTTTAAAGCCCAATGACACTGATAATACAGAACACTGTTATTTGTTCTTAAAGAAAAATAAATAAAATCGGAAAAGCACTGTTGTGAAGGTACCTACTTATAACAAATTTAATTAATTCGTTTTTTATAAAGTGATTTGTTGTAATTTAATTTAACTTAAATTTGAATTTACCATTAGGTAGAAAGGAAGAATCACTAATGGTGAGTTTAGTTACACTACTTTTAGATCTGAATGAGTTAAATGTATTCAGATCTCAAATTAGAATTTACAATGAAAAAATATTTTTTTCACTTTTACCCCTATATAATTTTTTTATAAAAATGTAGGTTACACGGTCTTTCACGTCCACCATGAGTTATATATTTAGTATGCCATTTGAACAACAGTGGCGCCCTCCTATGTGTTCTACTCTTATTTGACAAACTGTATTTTAATTTTATTCTTTCCATAAAAAAATATTTATCATTTTATGTCTACTGAAAAAAGACGAAATCTTTTAGAACTAGTAAATGAAATGATCCTGTTTTTCTGCATATCTTCTGAACGTAGGTTATTTGTGTAAATGTTAACGATATATTTTCTTAAAAAAAAACGATTATGTGTCCCAATCTAAGGTTACCCCGTTTAATCACAGAAGACTATATAATTCGTCCCAGCTCACATACGTCTCATATAAATCGTTGTGTCTCCCTCACTATTATAGTGAAAAGTCCATAAACGTATATAAACGGCATTGCAAAGAGAAAACAACACGCTTAATATTCTAATATATAAAGTTAACCAAAAAATAGTTAAAATTTACAACTTTATAAACCAAAGTTTCTAATTAAAAAAAAAAAAAAACTTTGTGAATTTTTTAAGAAATATATTTACATGAAGCTACAAAAAAGGAGGTAACCATAAGGTTTATAATTGATTTGTCTAATCAAATATGCGTGTGTTTTTTTCCGTTGTCAGTAATTTGGTAAGTCTTTTTTTAACTTTTATATTCGCATTCAAAAATTTTACATTTAAAAAATTGTTGCAAGTTTTTCCAATTTCAATTTGGAGGCATTTTTTGGATAACCAATACCTCTTCCATATGTTGATCCATGTGGTTTGTTAGGTTTGGTGACTTATCAGGGGTGCCCGGGTTCATGGGGTGAGGTTTTATCTGAATCTGGCGGTGGATGTCCTGGACACACTAAACCCTACATTCCTACCTACCCCTCTTACCCTTTTCCTTCCCAGAACTTCCACTTCTTTCTTTCCATAAAAATAACCTCCATACAGCATCCCCAAAGATGACATAGTCCCTGAGGGAACTTACTTTTCTCAGAGCCCCATGTGTGGAGCTAATGTAAAAAATAATAATGTTAATAAAATCGTCACTTCGAATTCGAATACAGTTTTTAATTTCGAATACGTTCAGAAATATTCCACTTATTTGAATTTTATTGCAAATCGGATATATTTTTACCACTTGACAAAATATGCTGGAATTTTGAAGGGTTAATATGTCAAAATTATCGCTCTTGATTTTCAGTTCTATGTTGATCACTAAAACAAAATTCTATGGTAAATATAAGATTGGCGCATCGAAATTCGCCGTTGCTCACGGTTGCCGTAAGGCTGTCCGCAGTGAGTTATATTTTGTGATAACATTGTATTAGCTACCCAAGTCGATGTCTAGTAATATGATTGTTATTGCCTTTTTTCAGAGACAGAAGTCACCTGAGTTATGTATGAAGATGTCCGCTTAATAAATCCTTACCTTAAAAGGACGCAGGACCGTGTATAAATTTGCTAGCGGAGAAAAATATCATAAATCTTATGCATCTAATAAAAGATATAATAGCAGCATCTGTCTCCAATGCCACGCAGGGCGGGAGTGGGCGTGCAGCGTGAAGCGTGGACATCTTTAATAATCTCAGATAATACTTGATTTAGTATGATCTTAACGTTTTCAAATTCTAAAATGTTAGAATTCTAAGATGTTGTAGTGGAAACTACTTTAACACCGTTGTGATTTGTAACTAGATGAAACGGAAAAGCGGCACTAAAAAGAGACAAATACTTACATTTGTAGGATTTAGCCTGTGAGAAAATAAGATAGAATAATCGGCCTCCTATTTTTGCGGTGCTTCTTAGCCTCTTCTTATCTACTTTAGTTTTCTTGCCTTCTACAGCGTGTGAACTGCACACTTGTATTTTTAAAGTAAAACTTCTTTAAACACGCTTGACTTGGGGAGAAAGCTGGTGAATGCGTGACGAGAGCGTTACGAAAAGTGTGATCGGGTGAGGCGAACGGAAGTTGAGAGGGAGATTTAAGATAGTGAAGATGGAAAGAGAGAGCATAGCCGGTTACGTTTCGTATATCTAAGACACAGTGCAGGCCTATTGTCTGTATCACACTGTAGGAGCAAGAGAGAGCAGTGCGTACGCACATTTTCTTTCTCTCTTATTTTATAAGGTAGTGAAGTTTTACTTCAGTCGTATGGTCTAAAGCACAATCGTATTTTTTTTACAATAGCTTCCCGTAGGAGGATTAGGGGAAAATAATTTCCATCAGGGCCTATGTTATCTTTGGGGATAGTCTATTATGAAGGGTCTCCTAAGGGAAATGAAGAAGAGGAAGTTCTGGGAAGAAAAAGATACGAGGGGTAGGTAGGAAGCTGGAGGTCAACGGATCCAAGGGTGACGGATGTATGAATCCATCCCTCCCAATGAGTCGAAAGCGTCCTGCTGGAGAGTTCAAGCCAGTCTCTCCTGATCTAGCCCGCCAAGCAGTAAGTGGTGAGACACATCCGCCACTAAGATCTAGACAAACCTCACACTATGAACGCGAGCATTTTAGTCATTTGTCACCAAACGTAGCAAACCACTTGAGGTGACCTATGGGGTAGTGGTACAACGAAATTATTATGTTGTGGTAATTTTTTTTTTTTCTATTCTCTTACATACAATTAATAAGATGTTTACAATTTACATACATAATAAGTACTAGTAATAAAAAATTTTAATAATCAGTAAATGTATAAATGGGTTGGTAGTAGGTTTTGTAACCGCCTCACTAGCAGAGTCTGTGGTGAGGTATGCACATGTTTTAGATAAAGTGTTATTCTGCCATCATAAGTAAAAACACAGCATCGTACCTAAAGGTCTCTGGGAGGATACTGTGGTTCCACCCAAAGCTTTAGTATTGCATATTAGGTTAGGTTAAATTAGATTAGCCAATATTCCTTTTACTTTCGCTGAAAAACGTAAACGCTGTGTAATGCTTTTGCAAACATCTACGAGTATTTCCAAATTTAAAGGACTTAAACAGTAAAATTTTAAAAGCACGCATTAAAAACGTTTTTAAAAATACTGATTTCTTCAAAGGGTATATTTTTTTCTTAATAACGACTGTTTTAGTATTCATTCTGGCAAAGCAATAAATGAAAATAACGACTTTGTACCCCTCCATCCCTCGCCCAGAATAAAAATTAAGGCTATGTCGTGAAAATAGTGGTACCTATTAGGTTTTTGCACGCCGCTGCCTGAAATTAATGTTATCATATTTTTAGAATGTGAAATACGCCTTTATATTATTAAATTTTGGTTCTTACAACATTTTAGGGCTGGGTGGCTTGTAATCCTTATTAGATATTGTTAGTACGAATAGAGGAAAGTCAACAAATCTACTAGTCAAATATATATATATATTTTTTTTTTGTTTTATTGGGCTACCAATTTTGAAACAATTTGTTAGAAAATGATAATTGTAAAGTGCCGTTTCGGTGAAAAATCTTTCTGAATAATATAAATGTGCAATTAGACTAATTATGAACATGATTGTTTAAAAAGAGGAGTTGTTTAACTCTAAATTCTGTCGAGTTTGTGAGCATTCTATGTATAACCATATGGCAGTATATTCCAGGCTTTAGGTCCTGTCTCTCCGAAAGCACGATCACTAAACTAGTGTCTGTTGTAATGGATTTGTTTCCTTCAATGGTTGTTGACGCTCGTATGATGGCTCATTTTGGGTTGTCTGTCATAAATTGGTATTTTTAGGAATGCGCGGTTATTACAGACGGATTGCAATCTTTAGAGCACGGTTGACATTAGTCACATGAGAACGGGTCGTTTCTACGACTCGTTCTTGAGTTCAACAGCTCGGCTGTGGAACGATTTTCCGGCCTCTCTGTTACCTCCCTCCTACAACATGGGTCTCTTCAAGATCCATGTTCACTCCTTCCTTTCCTCAAAAAGACCCTCCACACAGCATCTTCAAAGATGACATAGGCCCTGAGGGAAAATATTGTCCTCAGGGTCTCCTGTGTAGAGTTAATGTAAAAAAATAATAATGATATGCGATGGAGCTGTGTAGCTCCGTGGACCTGGAGAGTGCTTAATTCTTCAGGTACGCAGTAAAAATTAACTTGCTGATCATTAGGACGGTGGTGGGATAAGCCAAATATTTAGATTATTTTAGCGATATAATTTATGAAAAGGATGAAGTGTAGTGGGTCCAAAACGGATCCTTAGGGTACTCCAGACAATGCATAGTTTAACAGGTTTTGGCCGACCTTCACGGTTTGTAAACCGTCACTTAAATATGATGTCGGCTTGTTCTTACCGCCAGAGTATACTGCAATATGGCACAATATACTGAAAAATTACCTGTTTTTGACATGCTTAACTAATACCTCAATTTATTTTTAACTCACCAGTTGATTTCGCCCACGGAAGTGTACTTGATGCAAAGTGACCAAAGCAAACCACTGCTTCGGCCCTGCGCGCTCTGGTCACAGCAGTACGGTATGGACAGCCGATACAAGAACTATGTCGGACAAGAACACAGAAACATTCTAAATTCACCAGGACATTATTTGATGTCTTCATTATGTCCTGGGAATACATATAAGGTGGGCGGTAGGTCACGTAATTCATTGTCGTCAAATCTGAAGCAGCTCTTTAAGGGAGTTGAGGACGCCAACCGGCCATCCGCACACATCAAATCAAAGACACATTACAATAAAATCAACTGATCCAACGTCATATTCATAGCTTGCCAGTAATGCTTTTTGTTGTAAACTTCCGACTCCCGGAGGCATTCGACGTCTCGGGGGCCGACACAAATACGAACCGATGTTTGATGGAGCGTATCAGCTTTTTTACGAGAGTCCAATCGGCGGGACAGACAAAAGGAAATTGGCCAAATAACATATAGAGCAGCGGTCTTAATATTGTGTATGAATAATTCGCATAATGCATCGGCAGGAGCATGCACCCACATTTGGATTGAACATAAGTCATTTTAATAATATCATAATAAAAACTGTACGTGTATAAATATAAAGCAATGTTTTTTTTACGTGACATGTTTCGAATGCACAATGTTCATCGTCAACTGTGGAAATATCCAATCCGATGTATAAATTGACTCAAAGCTTCATTTGTTTTAAATTTTGACGAAATTTCATGAAAGCTTAAGTCACATCTTTATATATAAAAAAAATCAAGCGTCACATTGTTTGTTCGAGATAAACTCCGAAACTACTTAACCGCTGTTGATAAAATTTGTCTTTTTATGTGTAATTTTGTTCAACTTTAAAAATAGGATAGTTTTTATCTCGATTATTGACCCTACGATATGATATTTGTCATAAGACAATTTGCTTCGTAATTAGACTTTAAATATAGCTTTGTAATTATTTGTAAGTTCCATAAGTTTCTAAAAGATGGCAATATGAGTTAATTTATCGACACAATACTTGGTTATCTAGATTGGGTAACCATCCAGTGGATGGTGTTGAGTTTCGTTAGCCACAGCAACGTGTAGCCGGGTCAGCTAGTTATCTATAAATCCCAATAGATAGTATCACTAGTAAAGCTGGTTTCAACAGAGCTCCGCCATACCGTCTAAAAATCTTATTGAACTTTTGCAAAATATATGGTTTTGACAGAAAAATTAAAATTTTAAAACTTTATGACCAACATTATGAATCGAGCAGAATATAGTTGCTTATCTAATTTATGATCCCAGAGCTTATCCCCAGGGTTTTTAATGTCTGCTTTATAGTAGAATCTTACTCGGAGTAGTCAAGAAACATTTTTATTTATTCGCACATATTAAGGTCCTAATTAATTATTTATCTGAAAACAATATGTTCAAAATACCATGATTTAAAATATTTTTTTATTATTTTTTATTGTAGTACGTAAATGATCCACTACTTTTAACCGTTTACCGTTGCGTTTGGACACGCCAACCTGCTGCGCTTCGGCATCATGCGGTCTCCACATTAGCTACTAAAATAATATTGACCGATATTTTTATAATATTTTTAAAGAGGCCTCTAGCCTTGCAGTCGCGTCCCGTGTTCGTCAGTCGGGCCTTTATTTGTTGGCCTACCATCCCAACTATTCGGGCAGAAGTATGATTGATGGCAAATCGATTCCATGATGATATTCCAGAATTGCAGCCAAGAAATGGGCTTGCTCAAATCGCCATGAAAAATCGCCAGGCCGCTTCATCTACAGATTTGTATCGTCTCAATGGCGTTCCTCGCCCCGCATGAAAAAAGGGAATTTAATATCATAAATGAGACCGGTGAGTGGATCAAAGAGCTTTCAGATCAATAACAGAGACGTCAACCGCCAAATTTATTCAAAATTTAAGATAACTATTTATTGTTATGATAAATGCCTGAAATTATTTTGCAGTTAGAATATTTAATCGCTCCTATTAAATCTACTGTAAAATATATCTGAGACCTCCGAAGCATCTAATGGGGCGAACAAAAAACTCCATTTTCAGTAAATTGAGTGCTTGTAATGTTATGTATTTTTGTAATAACTCTTGCTACAGCAGCTTGATTGACCCATTTAACACTATATTAAGAATGTTTATTTTTACAAAATGTAATTAAACATTATTTGAAAAATATGGAACGTATTATGGTTGCATTGGTCCCTACCTACCTAATTATAAAGGGGAATTCTAATCTGAATATATATATATATATGTTTTAACTTCTGAAAATAATCTATCCTGCTGCATTGGAGAATTTTTCCGTTTTTTGTTGGGTTTTTTTTGCTACTTCAACCATTGAATCTCTTCAAGCAATGGTTTTGCTTCAAGGCCCTGGTTTACTATTTCCTAAAACTGCTTTTCACTAAAGTGAGAATGCTTGGGCCTGAGGAACTTCTTGTGTGGAATTATTCTACGATCATTTTAATATTCCGCCATCAAACAAAATTAGAAGAGAATTTCGATAGAATTGAAAACATTTGCTTTATTATACCAATTGTGTGTTGATTATTTTATAACTGTAAATAAGTTTGAATGAACTTTCCAATTGAACTCGGTGCATCTGGCAATCTGTATTCCATCAAAATCTGTTGCAGGGTTACTTACTAATACCCTTCTTGTCTGTATCCTTACGGACATTTTACAGGTTATTTTTTTCATACCGATCCCTCACATGGAAAGTACATCGGTACCCAAATGAAAAATGTTTGCTTTACACGATCATTATTTTTATACTAACATTTTCATATAGTTTGCTGCAAGAAGAAATGATATTTTGGGTTCTAAAGTATGTCAACACTTTGAACATGACGAGAGATATTGCATTTATCTGACCAACTCGTCACTTTGTAATTATTGAATCATTCACCAACCTACGCATTATCTCTATAATATGTATTCGTATATGTAGGTGCATGTGTGTGTCTGCGTGCACATATGCATACATACATGTACAAACTTATGCATATTCATTTCAATGTATGTATATAAATGTGAGTAAATAAACGAAGATGTGTATAAATGTTTTTACTAATGATTTTGATTTTGATCCTCCTTGTTTTACGTATCTACTTGTAATTTAATTTAGTATTATTTTTGAAAAGTATCGTTACACAAAGAATGTTGAGAAGAATGGTGTGCTCATCTATAATTAGAATCATCATTATAAATAATAACCATATTGAAAATGTAAATTACTATAATAATTATGTAATGTTTTCTGTTGGCAAGCCCATAAATAAATACTTAATAGTAATTAAAAAATGGATAACATGAAAACATCTGTCATTCGCCTGCGCAGTTATCATCAACAAATCATCGAAAGGAGAATTAGTGTAAGTATCAACACCAAAGAGTTCAGAAACGTACTCAATATTGATAATTATTAATACACTTTTTGATCTTTTGTTATCAATATTTTAAATACAAAAAGAAATGATTATGGTTACGTAAAAAAAGACGAACCTTCAAAAGACGACCCATATGTAAATTGAATGAAAACAAGAGTCCTGTAAAGCGCCCAAAAGAAACCTAAATCACGAACGACTGAAGAGATGAACCGTTAGAAGGGTTTTGTGGGACATGTTGAGAGAATAAGAATGAAATGAGCACAATTTTCCCTTATTTCTGCGGAAATTTTATTAAACATATTTAAATATATATCTGAATTCTTTCTTGGACATAAGAAAATACATAACTGAAATCTTTTTTAAAATGTTAAAAAATGAAATTCTATAAAAAAACCTGATTCACAAAACCATTTCAAATGAACAAAATTAGTAGTTTCCGTTACTGGCGGGCGGCGTGGATCTGAATTGTATTTATCTACAGTTTTATTCAGAGGTTGATGAAAGTTGGTACTTTTGTCCTTTAAAATGAGGGAAGCGTCACTGTTTAAATGACATATATTTCTCCCTTTATCACCTCTAAGTGCGGAATTTTGATTGCACTGGACTTCGGGTGGATTTTTTTTTTCTAAAATTGGGAACATGTTGTAAATTTTTGGGATTATGTATTCTGTTGGTTCTTTGGTTATATTTATGTTGCTGTCTGGGAATTATTAGTCGATCGTTTGAAGTTAGACTTATGTTATAAACAATGAACATTTACCACTAATTTGTTATGTTAAATCCGCGCCACCTTCCTTAAACGGATCCTACTAATTTTATATATTAGAAATCTTATTATTTGTTTGTCCTTACACTAATTTTCTTATTCTATATAAATTTTTTGTGGTTTTTTTAATGCTCATTTTTTTAATCTCATCTCCACGATTAAAATCATTTTACAATGTACATTAATAACCAAACACAAATTTAAAACAAAAATTAACAAAACAAAAAAGGACTTCAAAAATGCAATAAAAAGTAAAAAAATAATTTTGTATGATTGTTATTTTTGGAGTCGGTGTCAGCAAAGGTAACTACATAAATAGGTAGTTATAGGTGAGATGTGGAGATCTTGGCTGACACCGACTCCAAAAATAAAAATCGTACAAAAATTTTTTTTTACTTTTTAGTGCATTTTTGAAATCGTTTTTTGTTTTGTTAAAATTTTTATTTATTTTTTGATTTTTAGTGACGAGCGTGCGTAAAGAAGTTTTATTTCAAAAAAAGAATCATCGAAATCTGTTGGCGTAATATTGAGTTATTCGTCCATTTGTCGCGCGCATACTTATTGCAAATTTAAGATATAAATGGTTTTTTCATGGATCCCATTATCAGAACTGAACTTAATTAAAATGGAACCACACGGGAAGCAACAGCTTTCTAATAAAAAAAAGGAATCATCAATATCAATAACAATTAAATAAACATTAAAACGATCTAATATGCATTTAAAAAAAGATTTAAAATGGAGACGTATGCTGACTCATAATAATCGCAAGTCACAAGATACCATGAACAGATAATAAATTTACAGAATTATGTAACAATGAACAGAAGAAAATCAGTTTCATTTGCCGATTGGCAACATCAGTTTCGATCGCACTTCTGCTACTTTTTACATTCAGTGGTACGTACGGTGACCAGACTGACCAGCGACCACTGACCATGGAGCTACCGGAGCGGAGTCAATAACGCAAACAAGCGGCGGTACAACGCGAAACGTTTCGCATATTTATATTTATTGATTCGCAAATGGAATTTGATAATTATATTTATCAGCTGAACGCATTCTCACATGCGAGCGTTCATGCTTACCCCTACGAAACTAGTGACAAAATAAATAAAACTCTTGTTTGTACACGCCAATACAACAACATGCCATCATGCCACGTCAAAGTTATGTTGTTTATGGTCGGCGTCCATTGAGTTTTCATTTCGGACAATAAATAATAACAGATTGAACGTCAAATTTAAATACTTCTGTATTCTTACTTAGTCTGTCTGTATTAGTGATGGACGCAATCGAAACATTGTTTTTAAAAGTACAGTTACAATCCTGTTAAACCGCAATTTAGCAGTTTGTAAACAGAATGTTAATGTTCAATTACAAGGTTTACAATTATAATGATTGTTCAATTACAATTCTTATTCAATTACAATTCTTATTAAATTGCATTGTTTGTCCAGTTACAATTCTTATTCAATTACGATGTTTGTTCAATTACAATGTTTGTGCAATTATAATGTTTGAACAGTTACAATGATTGTTAAGTTACAATGTTTGTTCAATTACAATATTTGTTCAATAACAATGTTTCTTCAATTACAATGTAAACATCCATACAGAACATTGATCCTAATTATTGTATTACCATACATAGGTAATATTGTTACTAGTTTGTCCAATTACAATGTTAGTTTAATAACGATGTTTGTATAATTACAATGTAAACATCCATACACAATATTGTTACTAATTATAATTTAACTGCACGGGCTATCACTATTAACACAATATAATCATCTCTATTTAGTAGCCATATTTTCAGCAGTTCCACGACAACTCAACAAAGCGACATTTCAACACCCCTATGAAAAGTTATGAAAAAAAAAATTTAAAATAGCCCACAATAATAGAAGCACACCATCAAGACGCTCAGTCAAATCATTAATTTCAGTCGAACATAGAGCAAGAATTACGGTCCTTGAATATTTTTAGCATCGAGCCGTTAGTTCGCTCAATGTCGAACAAAAAAGCATCAAACGAGATTGTACACATGTTGAGACATGCTCGAATGAGCGAAAACCATCGAGCATGAATGAACATGGGTACGGGCCAAAACACGAAAGAAATTACTTTATTGTATTACGATGAAATTACTTTATTACGACGGTACAGCTAAAAGAAGTTGATACAATATAGGAAAATACAATAAAGTAGAAGTATGCAAAGGTCACGGGGGGGAGTTTTACAACAATTTTGACAGATCAAATAATAATCACAAAATATTTGTAAGTGACGTTAAAAATGTCAAACGGTCAAAATCGGTTGGAGTCGCTCTGTTGATTGGCGCTTTCTAATAAGCGGAAAATAAAAATTAAAAACATAAAAGTGCATGGGATCTCCCACGAGCATAGGTAGGGTCGTACTTGTTAGTAACATATAAGTTAACCACTTTCAATGTAGTATTATATACCTACATTTAATTTCGCTCCTTGGACGATTTAGATGTTACATCTGTTCCGATATGATAAATGAACGTCTTTATCCTACAACCCTGGCTTATTAAAACAAACTTTGTAAAGAATTTAATGGTTATGTTGCCAGCAGAAGAAACTAAGCGATGGAAATGCTTAATGGTTTATGACGGAGAAGAACATTATAATATTACATTCAGTACGTTTTGTTGTATACTTTGTTGTGGTGTGCGTTTCGTTGTGAGCTTTGATTCGGTGTGCGTTTCGCCACTGTTCAGTTTCGTTTGAATGAAATACCCGGGAGTTTTTTTACGTCTCACAAATATAATGTAAGGATTCCAAACTTAACATGATGCTCTTATGATGAGGATTGATTTAGTTAATTCATGCGGTCAATACTGACGCCCGTTTCATATGTAGCTATTCAGATGGAAACAATAAAATGAACAAGTTTCACAGTGATGAACGACCAAAATCAACTTAGTGATATCGTGTAAGAAAGAAAGGCGGACTTTACAATAAAAATAAATGCATCACGGTGAGTACCTATTCAATTATCATCCATTTATTAAATTAACATAATAAGTATTAGTAATGATAACAATAATATAAACAACTTCGTTAATTTTTTTGGATTCGATCAAGGGGGTGGATTTGATAGAATCGTCTATCATATTCTTAACTTCTAAGAGAGGGAGTTTCTGAGATAAGAGATTGCTCAAAGCATGCGGGTTGTATGTAGTGCACTTCGGAAATAGTCCGTATTATGAATTTTTGAGTTATTAATAAAGGATGTAATATCGTCCATTAGAGCCTCCTCCCCAGACAATAATACCGTAAGAAATAATTATTGACGCAGACAAATGTCTACTGTTTTTAGTGTATTTTTTATTTAGTATATATCGTAATGATCTGAAGACATACGTCAGTTTCCGTGAACGGTTTGTAACATTAATAACGTTATCTTCCCACCGAAGTTTATTGTCAATTATTTCACCAAGTATTCGCATCTAATGAAATAAATTCCTTCCTGTGGGTTGCACGTAGAGCTAGAGAGATCTCTACAAGAATGTAATTTTAGTACAAGATAAATTGAGGGCTGACTAGGATTATTGAGGCTAAATATTAGATATTTCGTTTCAGTTATATTTAACGTTAATAGATAATCATCAGGCAATATTAATATCGCTCTACGAAATATTTATTACCATGTTTTACTTTTTAGTACTAGAGCAGTATTATCAAAAGAGATTATATATCCATCAATTTGTAGTATACATAAATCATCAATTTATATATGAGAAAAAGTGTGGGACCGAGTACACTGCCCTGTGGTACACCAAAATTGATTCTGGTTGAATGAAATGTTTTAAGTGATGTTAACTTAACACATTACTTTCTGCCTGTTAGGTATGATTTGAACCATTCAAATGCCTTATTCTTTATTCCGATTTTCTATATCTTAGCTAGAAGGATCGGACGAAAGACTATGTCAAATGCTTTAGCTAAATCCAGAAATATTACCAAACATTTATCACCTTTGTCTAAGGCTTGCGATGACGGTGATCTTAATTCTAAAATGACTTAATCTGTGTTTAGCCCTTCTCTGATGGCATACTGGTTTGACGAGAAAATGCTGCATTTTGTAAGATGGTCGAAAAGTTTTTTTTTTTCGATTTACACCATAATTTTGAATTGTGATGATAGTATGGAAATACGTCTTTAGTTTGTTATATTAATAGGATAATGAGTCTTAAAAAATGGTTAAACCCAAGCAAATGCGTATGGGAATACAACTTTATTTACACTGAGGTTAATGATATAACGGTTTTAAAAGATTCAATCCTTTTGAGTACGTTTGAAGCTATTTTAGAGGGGGCTTTAATTGTAATGTCTCTCTCTCTGTTATCCTTTACCGAGATATTTGTCTTTATCATTAGCACTGGACACCTTACCCCAGTACTATGTTATTTGAATAAAAGACTTTGGTTCTTTGAAACCACAGTAACTGTTATTTGTTATTACGCCTAATATAAATATGATTTAAGTCCTTATAACTCGGTTGCTAGATTTCGTCTAGCAAGCTCTCATAATTAGAATGACTTGTCTGTCTTTGATCGGCTATCTTCGGTACAGATCCTAACCGACACCATGTGACACAAGCATAGCATAAACAACCGAACAATATTCCGA
The DNA here is from genome assembly GCA_917563855.2 of Limnephilus lunatus. Taxonomy (NCBI): domain Eukaryota; kingdom Metazoa; phylum Arthropoda; class Insecta; order Trichoptera; family Limnephilidae; genus Limnephilus; species Limnephilus lunatus. The sequence goes on from OU830604.1 coordinate 3,497,530, forward strand.
TATATTGTTCGGTTGTTTATGCTATGCTTGTGACATGTTTGGCGGTCCATCCTCTCTGTCTATCCCGAGTTGGAAGAAAATAATTATTGTTTCAAATAAACACTGTATTGAAACAGCCGATCGCTATGTGTTGAGGAGGGGACAATTAACCCAACAGCGAAGATAGCCATCTGTGAATTATATTCATAAATATGAAACGCAGGTAAACAATAAAAATCCCAGTTAATTAATAGGAATGATATACTAACATTATCAAACGCAACAATTAATTAGCCGCATTGTTCTGCCTTATAATTGGTCACGATCCCGAGATACGATAAAGGCTTTGACAAAGCGCAATAAATAATATTGTGTGTGTTGTAAATGAGTGATGTCCCAAAGGTTACAGTCTTGATCTTTTTTCTGAGTAAAATATGTTGCAGGGAATCAGCGATGTGAGGTCCTAAAAAATATTTTCCCTAGGAAACAAGGCGAGTTTTTAAAATTTATTTATAGAAGATATATAAAGGTGTTGGGAAGGGAAGCAATAAAAAACACATGTTTCATGACATTAATTTTTTTTTTTTTTGAATACCGCACAAGAGTCTCAACTGCTCCCGTCTGAAGCCAGTAAGACTATGACATCCCCATTTGGGGTGTGTTGTGAGGCTGAGGGTAGTGGGAAGGGGAAGGAGATAGTGAAGAGGAGGGTGAGGAAGTATCTGGCTATTCAGATCTGGTCACCAAGCACGGCTAATGCCATTTCAAGCAACGTTTCAATTCTGAATGGTGGTTTACACCAGGGCGATACAGGGAGTATCTTCCACTATGGAACGTGCCGCAAATATACTATATATTATTTTTAATGAATAAATTGTGAAATAACACAAATTAATCAAATAAAGTTTATTTGCCACGCCGGGATTCGATCCCGCGACCGTCGGTGTGCGAGTCAAGCGTCTTAGCGCTGCGCTACGCTGGTCGTCATGATATAATTTATCTTGAAAGTTATAAAAAGAGTTTTTAAATGAAAAAATTGAAAAAAGTGAAAAAAAAATGTTTCAGCAGTGATTCGGTTTTGCCAATAATATTCTTCTTTTTTTGCATTAACACACAGAAGGCCCTGAGAAAAATAATTTCCCTCCCAGTCTATTTCATCTTTGGGGATGCTGTGAGATGCTGTGTGCTGGAGTTAATGCAAAAAAGAAGAATATCACTGGCAAAACAGAATTACACCTGAAACATTTTTTTTCACTTTAAAAAAAAAATTCTTTTAATAATTTTTTATTGTTTTTTATTTTGTTTTTTTAAAATCGTGCCTACTTTGTTCCACGTAAATTCAAGTGAAAACCTAACTGACAAACCATTTTTTTGTAAATTGTCATCTCAAAACACAAAACGTCAACAGTGTCAACACCGATACCAAGTAAGGAAGATAACTAAAGTAGTAAATAAAAATTCTTGTAGTAGTGAGTAGGTTTTGGAAGATAAAACTTCTTTAGCACCTTTGTGATTTGAAACTCGATGAAACGAAAAATAGCTAAACTAAAAAGAGACAAATACATACGTCTACAGGATTTAGCGTGCGAGAAAATGAGATAGTAGAATTGGTCTCTTCTTTGTGCGGTGCTTCGTAGCCTACCCATTCTTGTCTACTTTAGTTTTCTGAATGTTTTACTTCTACCGCGAGTGAACAGCAAACAATGTTTTAATTTTGAAGCGCATCCGTCCAAATTACTAAATATTTTTAAACACCGATATAATTTTTAACCACGTAAATAAAAATACAATGTAGATACCTTCGGCATTTCCTCAATGGCTTTGTATTGCACAACGCACATAATCAAACTGTAATAAAATTTATACACTATTATACTAGCGAGTTCCCGGCATGCGTTGCAATGCCACTTAAAATAAGAAAAAAATTCTCCCTGCTTGCCCTTTCCCATTTGTTCCCGTTCTCCTTCCGCCTCCCCGTCACCTCCCCTCCCTCCTTCCCTCCCTGCTAAACTATATGAAATTCACCCATTTTTTTCGAAAAACTCGTGTATCACCTATTGCAATATTTTTCCCGTTCTCCTTCCGCCTCCCCGTCTCCTCCCTTCCCTTCTTTCCTCCCTGCTAAACTATATGAAATTTACCCATTTTTTTCAAACAACTCGCGTGCCACCTATTGCAATATTTTATACAAATTTCATAATGCCAGAGCTCACTATATTATGTATCTATATATCTTAAGCGTGAGCGTGGGCGTGAGCGTGGGCGTGGGCGTGGGCGTGGGCGTGGGCGTGGGCGCGGGCGCTCACCAAAGTTTCATTGCAATCGAATGAATAGCATAGGAAAAAAATCATAATGCCAGAGCTCACTATAATAAATAGAAACCATACCGAATCAAATCAAATCCCCTAAGTTTCATTGCAATCGGATGAATGTTTTAGGAACGCATAAGGGGACAAACAAAGAAACATTCATTTTTATATATTAAGATTAATAACATCTACCTACGAATTTATTTCGTTTAACCGAGCCATTGCATTTTTCCCGATGATACATCATATAATATGTACGAGTCGTGTATAATACCGATATGCAAGAACACTGAACAGATACACACACTAGAAATGTGATTTATTATTCTTAATCTATTTACAATTTGGGGAGCAGGTATGCGTACCGCTGCCCTGGGAACCATTTATTGGATAACCAACATCCCCGCCATAGTTCACCCCAATAGCTTCACTTCTTTTGGTAACACAGCTAGGGGTGCCTGGGTTCATGGGTGAGGTTTGTCTAAGTCTTGGCGGCGGATGCTTTTGCCCACCTAGTTCGTAGCGGGTCGGTTCGGAAGAGACTGGTGAAGGAGACCTATCGACCTCTCCAGCTGGACTCTTTCGACCGCCTTGCACCGCGGTGGGAGGGATGAATTAATACATTCGTCACTCCAGAATCCATTTACCCCCAGATTCCTACCCACACCTCATACCTTTTTCCTTCCCCGAACTTATTCTCTTTCATTTCCCTAAAAAGACCCTCCACACAGCATCTGATGTTACAGGCCGTGAGGGAATTTTGTATGGAGATAATTTAAAAAAAACCGAGTGCCAAAAAAAACAGAGATTTCACACACGGTAGAAGTGAAACCCTCACAAAACTAAAGTAGACAATAGAGTGGGGAGGTTACGAAACACCGCACAAAGAGGAGACCGTTTATTCTATCTCATTCTCTTGCAGGCTAAATCCTATAGATGTATATCTATATCTCTTTTTAGTGTCATTATTTTTCGTTTCATCGAATTTCGAATCACGACGGTGCTAAATATGTTTTCACTTAAAAAATCAGACTGTGCAATTCACACGTTGTAGAGGTGTAACCTTCAGAAAACTAAAGTAGACGAGAATGGGAAGACTCCGAAGCACCTCACAAAGAGAAGACCGATTATTCTATCTCACTCTCTCGAAGGCTAAATCCTACAGTTCTTTTCAGAGTCCTAGAGTTTTTGTTTCATCAAGTTTCAAACCACAACGGTGCTAAAAAAGGTAAAATTGGCACACGGACACGCCCGCAAGACGCTTCTATCGGTTCACGTCTCCGCTGAGCATTCAGTAAAGAAACAACCGGATTACGAATTGCCATCATGTCGGCTCGGTTCGATTATGATATTATGCGAAATGTCAACTCGTCATTTGACGACCAGCTCGGCGGACACTGGGATTATTGATGTCGCATTAAAAACATTTACAGACATTCAGACATTGCTTTTCATAAATAATACAATCGGCAGACATACTTGTTTACGTCCCGCCGTAATTTGAAAGGGCATGATGTTGCCGGGCTGTATTTTAAAATATTAATAGATATATTATGTTATATTGATTCTTCAAAATATATTACAAAAGAAATTCAGAAACTCAGAAACGAGTCCCTGTACGATCAAGGAAGCTAAATGGCGTGGTAGCCCTGTATCCCCCGTCCATGAAGAAGGTTCCCGATTTTACCTGAAGGGCGTGAATTTATGCCATCTAGAAACTACAGTACAGAACATTGGAGAGTATTCGAGAGCATTCCACAACATTCCAGAACATCCCGAAACATTCTGGAATGTTCGGAAACAGTCTGGAACGTACGGAAACATCCCGGAACATCCCAGATCATTGTAAATATTCCAGAACACTCTCGAATGCTGTGGAATGTTCTGGAACATTGTGGACCATTTGAGGACTTTTTTTGTATTGGTGGGGTTACTTATTGGTAGGGGTATATAAAGCAAGATCCGTTTTGGATTCGAACGTCATTTCAATCTTATATCAACTCCCTGAGCGAAGCCGGGTACACCAGCCAGTAAATTTTTAATGCATGTAGCAACTATTGACGATGGTGTTCCTGCCCATTGAAGATGTTGCGTTGATATTCGTCATAACTATATTATATACAGTAGGTACCTACTTATCTATCTTAGATAAATCTGTAGATAAAGTCTAACAAAGAAATGGAGAAAAATGGCGAAATTTTTTTGGTATCTAATGATATTTTTTTGCAACCTTTCGTCACTGATCACTCATTAACAATTCATTTTTTTTACTCATGATGAAAGGTAAAGGGGCCTTTTTGGCCCCGAGCTCTGTATGCCAGTATTTTAAAAGTCAACTCCTTACCCTGATCCTAACCATCCAATACATTCCGATTTTTCATGTTTTGAGTCATATTCGTTATCATTTTTCAAATCAAATAATTTCAGGTATCGCACGTAAAGTTAGTCAATTACATCCCTTAATACCCTGTATAACGGTATAACCCCACGTCTAAATGAAGTAGATATTTTCTATAATAAACTAGCTGACCCGGCCACACGTTGCTGTGAGTAGCGAAACACAACGCCATCTACTGGACGGTCACTAAACTTTTTAACTCACACCGCCATCTATTAATTTGCCTAAAAATCAAATCGACTTCTGCATGCCATTGTTATTTACCATAATTATTCCCAGTAGTTTACCATAATTATTCCCAGTAGTTAACCATAATTATTCCCAGTAGTTTACCATAATTATTCCCAGTAGTATACCATGATTATTGTAGCAGTTTACCATAATTTTTCCCAACAGTTTACTATAATTATTCCCAGTAGTTTACCATAATTATTTCCAGAGGCTTACCATAATTATTCCCAGTAGTTTATCATAATTATTCCCAGTGTTTACCATAATTATTCCCAACAGTTTACCACAATTATTCCCAGTGGTTTAACATAATTATTCCCAGTAGTTTACCATAATTATTCCCAGTAGTTTACCATAATTATGCCCAGTAGTGTACCATGATTATTCCCAGTAGTTTACCATAATTATTTCCAGAGGCTTACCATAATTATTCCCAGTAGTTTACCATCATTATTATTCCCAGTGTTTACCATAATTATTCCCAGTAGTTTACCATAATTATTTCCAGAGGCTTACCATAATTATTCCCAGTAGTTTACCATAATTATTCCCAGTGTTTACCATAATTATTTCCAGTAGTTTACCACAATTATTCCCAGTGGTTTATCATAATTATTCCCAGTAGTTTACCTTAATTATTCCCAGTAGTTTACCATAATTATTCCCAGTAGTTTACCATAATTATTCCCAGTGTTTACCATAATTATTCCCAGTAGTTTACCACAATTATTCCCAGTGGTTTAACATAATTATTCCCAGTAGTTTACCTTAATCATTCCTAGTAGTTTACCATAATTTTTCCCAGTAGTTTACCATAATTATTTCCAGTGTTTACCGTAATTATTCCCAGTAGTTTATCACAATTATTCCCAGTGGTTTAACATAATTATTCCCAGTAGTTTACCATAATTATTCCCAGTAGTTTACCATAATTATGCCCAGTAGTGTACCATGATTATTCCCAGTAGTTTACCTACTATAATTATTCCCAGTAGTTTACCATAATTATTTCCAGAGGCTTACCATAATTATTCCCAGTAGTTTACCATCATTATTATTCCCAGTAGTTTACCATAATTATTCCCAGTATTTACCATAATTATTCCCAGTAGTTTACCACAATTATTCCCAGTGGTTTAACATAATTATTCCCAGTAGTTTACCATAATTATTCCCAGTAGTTTACCATAATTATGCCCAGTAGTGTACCATGATTATTCCCAGTAGTTTACCTACTATAATTATTCCCAGTAGTTTACCATAATTATTTCCAGAGGCTTACCATAATTATTCCCAGTAGTTTACCATCATTATTATTCCCAGTGTTTACCATAATTATTCCCAGTAGTTTACCATAATTATTTCCAGAGGCTTACCATAATTATTCCCAGTAGTTTACCATAATTATTCCCAGTGTTTACCATAATTATTTCCAGAAGTTTACCACAATTATTCCCAGTGGTTTAACATAATTATTCCCAGAAGTTTACCATAATTATTCCCAGTAGTTTACCATAATTATTCCCAGAGGCTTACCATAATTATTCCCAGTAGTTTACCATAATTATTCCCATTGGTTTACAATAATTATTCCCAGTGGTTTACCATAATTATTCCCAGTAGTTGAACATAAAACAAAATTTCATTTTTTTCTGTTAGATACTGCTCTTATACAGTTCTTTCAAAATATGACAATTCATTCCATACAAAATGTATGAGGAAAAGGAATTGCTTCATAATTTTTTTCGTGAATTTTTTCCGATGTTTTAATAGCTATTCTGCTGTTCAATAAATCAAATGACATAAAAATCAAGTTATAAATGGTGTAACTAACCTGAATTTGTTGTATATATTAAGATGAATCTATCAAATTAGGTACTCTGTTTTGCAATATCAGTGAATGAATGTTTTGTATAGGTACTTTACTATTTCTGCTCTCTAAACCGTATTCAAAATTATGTTGATCATAGATTTTCAAAAAGTATTTTTCAAAATTTTCGCTTTTTGTGAAAACATTATAAATTTGAACTAGCATTCCTGACTTCGTTTTTTTTTTTTAAATTATTTAATTGATTTTCAATCGGCTGATCTTGGCAAATTTCTTAAAATTAGGTAGTTACATTTTTTTAAAATGACATTGAGGAGACAATCACAGAATATCAAAATAGGAACATATGTGTATATGAAGAGTAAGCTTTGGTCGCCATTTTAAAGAACACATGTTTTCAAATTTAGTTATATTTTGAAGTGAAACTTCTTTAGCGCCGTTAGTGATTTGAAATTCGGATTAAACAGAAATGCGTCACAAATTTATTATTTGGCAGTCGTCGGTTCTAATAAAATGCGGTAAATTCGCACCTCGGCGCGTGCCTCCTAGTGCAGTGGGCAGGGCGCCTGACAAGTCTCAGCGGTCAGATAAACAAACATCAAGGGAACGGAGGTTCGAATCTTACGAAATCCAAAAAAAATAAACATTTTTATTTTTGTGAAATCAATATCCAATCTTCAAAAAACTTTAAATAAAGGAAAGCGACATCTGGTGACTTTCTGGTTTCACTTCTACCGCATGTAAATTACACAATATGATTTTTTTTAACTACGGATTACATGGAATAAACAAATTATATCAGCTAATACAGAAAATGAGTTAAGACAAAATATTCATATGATCGTTCCATTTATAGATAGTCTCACGACCGACTCTTGATACGTCCCGACTAAAATATTTGATTCAAATGACGGCTAGTAATACAGTAATTTAAAAAAATTCATTTTGGTTAAAATCTCTGATGAAGCGATGTAATGAAACCATCAAGTTGATACACTTAACTAAAACCCCCCTAGGGTAAATGGTAACCCGAGTGAAATATTTACCACAGCCAATCTGGCGGTTAATCAAATAATTAAGCTGTGTTTATTATTTACGAAGAGTAGGAACATCGAGGAGATCTCAGCTCTCCAGCGGAACAGCGAGCGAAGGCAGAATTCAGAAGTCGGACTAACGAGGCCTCTGTGAGGGACCCGTGGATGGGCAGACACGTTATTTGCTATTCATTCGGAATATGGACAACTTCCCTCCCCGTGGTTTACTTTGAAACTATCCCGATAGATTGCTTCTCTGCCGATATTTGAAATTCGCAAGCGGTGAGATTGCAAATAAACTTTGAAATTTCTGTTTTTTAGCAAATATGGAAAAATTGGGAAAAGATTTTTTTAAAGTTTTATTTATTTTTTCCTGAAAAAATAACATTATTTTGACTCATTTAACTATAAATACCCAAAATAAATACATTACATTATAATATTATTCAATTTCATTATTTTGCTGATCATTTTTATTTTATTTATTTATAAAATACATGTTACATATATTTGACATTTACATAGATAAGATTTATTGAATCACCATACTAGGCGACTGCCTGTTTCATGGTGATTAATTAAAGGTAGTTACTTTGAGTGTAGTCTAGTGTAAACACATGGTAAAATTGCCAAAGTTATAATAAAAATAAAAAAAGAGAAAAAGAAGTGCGTAAAATAAACATGTATATAAAATAAACCTGTAATCATATGGTACTAATGTGTAATGATGTTGAAAATTTATATCTCTATCTGAGTATGTGAAACAAGTTGTAAAAACTGTCATAGTCACTCATCAGAAGGTCAGTAAGCGCCTTTCTGAAAGTGAGATATTTGGCTTTAGACTTTATTTCAATTGATAAGTTATTAAAAATTTTAGGTGCAATTATTATTAGGTGTGATTAAAAATATATATTTTTTAAATGTATTTAACTAGTTTTTTTGTTCATTTTTAATGTTGCCTGAAAGACAATTATATAAATTGCCGCACCCTTGTAACCAAAACCAATGGATGACTTACCGTAGTGAGTATTTCTTCAAATGTAGTTACCGTGTTGTCGTGTAAAATGTGTGTGTACTTGGGATCTTGGGACTTTTAATGAATCTGTGATTGTATGTACGAATTTATTGTAAAATTTGTATATGGGAAGAAAAAAAAATCATATATTTTTCTATTTAACAGTTTTGTTTCCGTATGTAGTGGATGCTATATCTGAGGTGAAATGGTTTTTTGATTACCTTTGGTATGGTATGCTTCAAATTTCAAATACGTTTCCCCAGATTTCAATGAAGTAAATTAAATTAATGTGAATGTATGACATTTGTGTCGAAGAGTTTTACTTTCTATGGTCAATATTTGGTTTTTTTCTGCTATCGGTTTTGTTATTGTTTTTTATGTTTCTGCTAGCGGTTTCATGTAATTCACTAGCAAACTTAAAACCAATGTAGGTGTGCTAATAAGTACCTACTTATCGATGTGCAGCTAAAAATATTTTTCCGGTATCAGTTACTATTCTCTGCAATTTTTCGGGATACACGAGGAGGAAATACTTTACGGGATTAACGACGTATTTAAGGTGCAATTATTTGAGCTTAAAACCATGTTAATATATATTTGATTGGAGCCTACTACTGTTAATTTTTCTATGTCTCTATTCATTTTCTAGTAAGATGTCTATATCTTTACCCAAGTAGAAAATTGCAGAATCATCTCTTTATAAAAATCTCCCCGTTTAAATCTAATTGCGAATATCATTGGTATAAATTTGGAATAGTAGTGGTTCTAGTATGGATCCCTCCGAATTCATTCCAAAGTAAATATATATCTTCTGTAAACGAATTTTACAATACATTTTTTCTTAGCATTGCGAGGAGAAAACTAAAAAAATATAGAATTATTGTCAAACGGAGAAATAAATTTAAAAATTGGTATGCAATTGATTTTTTTTTTAATCGTTGACAGTCCTGATCAAAATTTGATTAAAATGATCTAATAAGTTACATAATATAATTCATGATTGTGTTGATACCACATAATTCCAATAAATTATACCAATTCCCCATTACAGTTGTCATATAATGTGTCATGCGAATATATTTAAAAAAATGACGCCGAAAATGTGTTGACTATACAGTAAGGTAGAGGTGTGGTGAAGTAGAAATTTTTGTCGATAATTTATACAAATTCATAAAAAATATCCTGTTACTCAAAAATATGTAACAATTGTTGAGCTAATTATATTGTCATGTTCCATTTGTGCCTCTTGTGTATCTTGACTCCCTTTATAATGAGTTTATTTAAATAAAAGAAACAAAACTGAATTATGGTTCAAATGAGTCCACAATTATGCCAAGTAGAATCATTTGACCAACAGAAACAGCCAGCGTCTGGTAAACAAACCAAGCTAGTTTGAAGAATGACCCATGACTCATAATATATACATTACAGAGAGCCGGCGCCGCTTCCAAAGCGGTCAAATACAATAAAAATAATGACCACAAGTGGATAAGTACCAGGTACTCCTAACTTAAAGAAAACAGTGCGTTGTCCAATGTCCATTATTTGACCAATTGAATTAGTTAGGTAACTCAGTCCTACATTGCCTATAGTGCCTACCTGTTGCGCCGTGCTGGCCTTTTCTCACAACCCCAACGACTGTTTTATCTAATGACATCGGCTTCTGAATATGTGTTAACAGTCCTGCTCAAAATACGTGCGCAGCTTGACAAAGACCATTATCTGCAATGAATAGAGCACATACACACAGAGGATCGGATAATTACCGAATATTAGTCATTGACTACTTACTCATTGTCGGGTCTGTCTTATTTTCTTGACTAATCCGAGTGGCTCATTACGCTGATAGAAATATTGAGTTATTCTCTGAGGCAGGTTTCCCACAGTCCGGTGAAATGCGAGAAATCTCGTTGTTTTGTTTTTTTTTTTCAAATAATGTCAACTCCATTAGAAAATTTTGAAATTGATACGGTTGGCAAATCTTCATTATTATTATTATTAATGCAATCGATAGGTAATTATTATTATACGAATCCATTTAGTATTTATTATAAAGGAAAATATTTAATATTTTTAATGCTCTTTTGTAATGGATCGTAAATGGTAGATGGTGCAAAAATAATGTCTGAATTAAAAAAACTATACCAATTTTATTCGTTATCTTTTTATTTTTCTGTGGCTTGTTCCGTTTCATATTTTCGTTTAGATTATGAGTGTTAGCTTATTCTTCAATGATACATTACATTGATAGGAATAATCTTCAAAGAGTTATAAAAAGAGACTTATTTTAATAAAAATCGAATATTCATTTAGACTTTTACAAAAGGTCAATTGGTATTACATATAAATAAAATCGGATATATTTAGCCGAGACACTATCTAGGTTACAAACCATTTCTTAGAAAATTTATTTACAGTGAAAAAGGTAGTTGCCAATAATTGAAGATAATATTTTTAATTCTGAAATTAGAAATTTGAGATTGACAAAAAATGATGTAATAAGAGGTCTTAGTAGGGAATTGGTAAAGGGTTTTTTGTCCCCGTAAGACGCGAGGTTCTTCGTTCGACTCACGTTTGCAACCATTATCTTTTTATTTTATGTAGGTAAAAACTATACGCCTATGATTCAGAAAACCTTCATAGAGCTGCAAATATTATTTTTATCAATGGTTATCAATTGAGTGCTAGAAAATCTTAAGGCCTCAGAGAACTAAAGATTTGAAAAGTTGGCGTTGCTGAAATAAGATTAGCTTTATGGGAACTAGACCTGAATACATGTACTTTGTACCTCCTATTCTTCCCTTCCGTAAAACTTAGCAATTTAAAATTTTTTTATAGTATCTGTAAATTTCTAGTAGAAGTATAAATGTACGGATATTATCCTAGTCTAGAGATTTAGTAAGGAGTCAAGTCGGTAGCCTTTACAATCATCATTCTATCCAATAGAACAAAGGTCCGTGCAACGCCGGCTTCCGTCTTTTCTCTCCATTACATCCAAACCGACTGAACATTAATGAACAACCTGCAACGGTACTTGTCATGTAGAATTTCTCGATTCATTTACATCGACTCGTTCATCATCATCAGCGAACATTTGTCACGGGACTTCTCGGCTTGGTAGATGGATGAAGTTGTGGAATATACTGCTGTGGGGGACTCAGAAAAGAATTTGAAAAACAAATAACCATGAAATTTGAAAACCATTGGATACCTAGAGGAAAAAAGTTCCATCAAGACCAATTTTTTATGCCATTTAAATGCTAAGGATTTACATTTTTTTTTTTCAATTATTTCTGGCTTTCACCCTTCAAGGGTGTTCTAGGTCATCATTTAAAATTACAGAGAAAGGAAAGGTGAATTTATATATCAATTTTTTTTAAATGTACAAATTTCAGAATTATATGGAAGATTGGAGTCGAGTTCAGACTTAGAAGAGATGAAATGTTGAATGGAGGGGATGCAATTTTAGATAACGCTTGATAGAAGAGAGGATATTTATTTAGAGAGGGACAACCAAAAAATATGTGCCCACATCTAGACCACAGAATGTACAATCTGGGGAGTCAAGGATGTGAATTTTAAAAAGGTGAGAAGGAACGGATAAGGATTTACATATTGAATAGAACTATTCGTAACTCGTAACATAATTGTATTTTTGAAGTAAAACTTCTTTACGCATGCTTGAACTGGGGAGTAAGCTGGTGAATGCGTGACGAGAGTGTTACGGAAAGTGTGATAGGGCGAGGCGAACGGAAGTTGAGAGGGAGATATAAGTAAGTTAAGATAGAAATAGAGAGAGAGAGAGAGTTACGTTTCGTATTTACTGTAGGGGCAAGAGAGAGCGAGGTGCGAGCACACATTTTCTTTCTCTATTTCTCTCTTAGCCAGTTACGTTTCGTATATCTAAGACACAGTTCAGGCCTATTGTCAACGGGTCTTTCCGCAATTTGTGAAATATAATGGTGGTACAAAAATTCACGGTGGCAGTATATAATAAAAATTAATTTATTTTAATAAACTATTGGCCGGTACAAGTTTTTTTTTATTGCAAAATTACAAAGCTACGGATATTTTGTATCAGAATAGATTGATGTAGAACTGTGTAGGTACCTACTGCAGGTTGGTGCTGTAGAATTTTCTTCACACATTTTATTAATGTAACCGTATAGTACCCGATGTGGGTATCAAAATACGCCTACAAACAAACACAATCCGAAAGGCTTAGTGAAAAAAATTGAGCAGTAAACACCTAGGCCCCTTTTAGCAAGAAAAGGCTACGTTGGTTTTCAAAATAAAACTAAATAGAAAAAAAAATTATACCTATAGGACAGCAAAATGAAATAACATTTTTAACTCTAAATATGCTCAGGAATGGCTGGTTAAAATCATATATCTCATGTAACACAGCGGATTGGGATTGCATCATCCACTACGAATTTTAACTTTGTACCATTTAAAAAATTGGAACTTATTTGTCGAGAATTCAGACAATCCATGTATTTTCACAGATCCGCATCAGTTAATTTTAAAATATAACTCTTACATCACAGGGGCAGAGGTATCTCGAAGTACGTAGGATCAACACTAACTTGTTTCGCTTTTTCCCGCGACTAAACAAGGATCGGTTCATTCGATTTTTTCAAATCCAAAACTAGCCGTAATGGAGCGGGGCCTGTCATTACTGAACTTCCACATTTTGGATTGATGACAAAAAGACTTATGGTGGCGGTAAAAAAGTCAACTGTCATCTTAATAAGCTCTCGGCATCGTCAGCTTTGGCGTGAAGCATGATTTCATTTCATAGCAAATGGCTTACTGTCTTTTGTTGCTCATCATTATTTGAGACCTTTGAAGCATTGCTCTTAGAGAGGTATTAATGACTTACAGTGGAGTGACACTAGTTGGTTTCGTAATTAATTATTCATTTTTATTGTATTTACCTACATACTTCAATAAAATTATGTAAATAATATATCTACATATAGCACACGATTACATATGGTCCTGGGTCTGATAGATTATTATGGTAAGTATTTAAAATTATTTTATAACAGTAAACGGCTTACTGTCATTGTTGTTCATCATTTTCTGAAATTACTCTTCTTAAAGAGTCTTCTTCTTCTTCTTATGCCCTGTTCGTTCAACGGACGTTGACTATCATGTTGTCTATGCGGACTTTGTTTACTGCAGCCCGGAACAGAGTAGACTGACTAAACCACTGTCTCAGGTTTTTCAGCCATGAGGTTCTCCTTCTTCCAGGGCCCCGTTTTCCGGCAATCTTTCCCTGCATTATGAGATGCAAGATCTCATACTTATCTGGATGTCTCATCACATGTCCAAAATATTGAAGTTTTCGGATTTTTATAGTTTTATATAGTATAGTTACAGGGTAGTTGGTTTTATTAAAAATTAATCATTTTTATTGTCGGTAGTTTACTTTATTTAAAACATATAAATAATATAGAGAATAAAATATTCATGTGTCTATCTCTTAATTTTCCCTACTGTCGGGAGCCAGGGATCTATGCAATCCTCAACTGGAGTACGTTGGCAGGTAGAAGAAAGTGGGGAATGGATTTGGGAAGAGTTAGGTTGGAATCTCAAATCTGAGCCATTTCAAGCAATCTTTTATTGGATAACCAACGCTCCTGTCATAGGTCACCCCAAGTGGTTCGCTACGTATAGTGACTTTGTGGGGGTGCCCAGGTTCATGGGGTGAAGTTTTTCCAGCTCTTGGTGGTGAACCGCGGCCACACAGTGGCGGGTTGGAGATTGGTTGACTAGATCTAACCTAGAAGTTTCCAGACGGACTTTCTCGACCCATCGCCTTGCGCCGCATTGGGAGGGATGGATTCATCAAACGTTCGTCACTCCTGGACACATTGACCCCGGTTCAGATTCCTCATACTTCATGTTTTCTTCCCAGAGCTTTTTCACTTTCCTTTTTCTAAATATACCCTCCACACAGTTTTTTTTTTTTTTTTTTTTTTTAATGTTCTTTATTCAGTAAAGTTTATACAATATTACAGAAAATGGGTAATTTTTTGGCCATCACACTAGGCACATGCCCGTGTTGTAGTGGCCAATTTTATGTTAAGTATAAAATAAGTTGAATGAAAAACAGAATAATATAAAAATAAAATAAAATAATTTATATATCTAAAACAAGTATGAAGTATAAAGAAATTAAAAATAATACAAAATATCTACATACGTTTAAGATATATGAAAATAAAAATAAGTGTGGAAAACAGAAAAATTAAAATAATATAAAAAGTATATGAAAGAAGATACGTATTATTGAATTAAAAATAATACAAGGAGCATGTATCAAAAAAAAAATACAAGTACATTTGTGTAATTAAAAAAAACAATAAAAATATAATAAAAATACAAGTACATTAAGTACAAGTGTATTTGTAAAAAAATAGAAATATAATATAAAATCAAAGAAAGTACTATTTGGTAAGAAAGTATGGATAAGTTATATCTTGATGAGTGATTTGCATGTGCGTGTTATGGTAACATAGGTATATAGATATATATCAGCAATTTTTGTGTAAATCCTCGTTTGAGCTAAGGCTAAAAATATGTACTCAAATATGGAATTATTGTCACAATATTTTTCGTAATAAATACTTGAGTATAAGAAACATGTCAGTGGTGTTAAACATTTTTTAATGATGAATATGAAAGAGGAATATATTGTTCTGTAATATACAAGTTATTTTAATTATTTACTGGTGGTATAGGTTCATATGTTCCTTAAAGAAATTTCGCCCCTTTTCAGATATCCATTTATGCACACCGGTTGCAAAGTGAGTAAGTGTTTTTGATGTTTTGATGTCGTTATCCTACCAAAGACGACATAGCCCCTTTTTCTTTTCTTCAGGGCCTCCTGCGCGGAACTAATGTAAAAAATACACGTTTCAAAACTGATTAATGGTCTTTCGAAGAGTAGGTACATAAAATATATGTATAATACAGTGATATTAACACTGTTACTTAGATCTCGTGTATTGTGATTTGTATAAAATCGCTTACTATCTTTTATAGTTCTTCATTGGAGAGGTGTAAGTGGCTTATAGCAAAGTGACACTAGTTGGTTTCTTAATTAATTAATTATTCTTTTTTATATCCCTTTGTACTTTACACAAATTATGTAAATAATATATAGCACGCAAGAGCTTAGTTACTACGAACCCATTAGTTATTAAATTAATTCTCTGCTACAAGCGTGTTCATAATGACGTGTGAATTGTTCATGGATATAGATACAAGTATTATTTATTCAAAGCGAAGATCAAAAAAATTATTATTATAATTTTCTAAAGGATGATTAGTTGGGTCATTTGATAAGTAATTTCCCTGCATACAAACATAATTCTGATTACCATCGTTCTAATTTAAAAACGTCATAAAAATCCATAATTTAATTATTAAAATTATAATCACAAAGATAATTTAAAAAATCATTACGTCTGTACTAATAAACAAACACTTCCGAACTGTTAAACACTGCTTTAGTTATACTCTGAATTATTACGTTTAAAAAATGTCTTTAGATGTGCTGCAAAAACACCAGCAACATTGCATTTTGGTAGACTAGCGCATGCGTCATGCTCGCGAGTTTCCCAGCAAAATTACAGATTTTGTGCTTTGTGATCCTGATTATGTTTTTGTTCATAATTTCTATTCTAATAAACTTATCTACTACACTATATAAAGAGGTAATATTTGTTTGTTTGTTTGCATCGAATAGGCTCCGAAACTACTGAACCGATTTGAAAAATTCTTTCGCTGTTGAGAAGCTACACTATCTTTGGGTGACATAGGCTATATTATATTTTAAAAAATATAGGCATCCTTACTAAAACTTCAATAATGTAACCCAGGGTGTAAAAAAATTACCTAAAATATTCTTTAAATCGCGTGCGCTGCGAAAACTATTGATGATAGAATAAAATAATGTACTATTACTTTATAGAACACATCATTATTTACAAAAAAGGTCGCGACAGCATATGTCTAACTATTATGGTTATGCCACAAAAGTATTATTTTATTTTTAAAATTTAATTTAAATGTCGCCGCTTGAAAAGGCTCTTTATTTGTATCTTGGTTTTAATCTTTATCAAAATAAATTACTTCATATTCAAGACAGTTTAAATCCCTTTTTTTACCTTTTTGAATTTTTCAATTCGGATATTTAATTAGAAAGATATCACGAGTTTAAAATTGTTAGCATTAGAAAAAAGTTTCGGCTACGGGCCGGGCGGGAGAGGAGTCAAGAAATGCAGTGCCAGGGGGGTTGGCGGGACGGGGGAGCGGGAGAGCGGTGGCGGGGAAGGTGGAAGTGGAACGCTGGAGGGGAACGCACGGGAAAGGACATGCAAGGAGTAACATTTTATTTATTTGAATATGGCATATATTATAAAAGAAAGTCCAAAAAAACGTGCAGCTCGCAAAAACTCAGAAACGAGTCCCGGTTCGATCAAGGGAGTTGTATGGTGTGGTAGATCTCTATCCCCCCTAGGGAATAAGGGTATCCGTTTTTACCTAAAGGGCGTGCTTTTAAAGATATAAGGGCTGAAAGTTTCGCCCTCTTGAAATTTCTAGAACAGTCTTTCGGAAAGTTCTAGAAGGTTCCATAGAGCTGTAGAAAGTTGTGGAAGGAGTGGCGGAGTATGTCGTGGAATGATCAGGAATAGGGAATCGGGAACATAATTGTGCAACATTCCAGAACACTATCTTATTGTCCTGAGCGAAGCCGGGTAACCCAGCTAGTTCACTAATATATTAGCACAATTCAATAAATTAACTATTAACTATTATTTGTATCTATTGTTTCCATTAAGAATGAATGTTATATGAATTTAGTACCATGAATTTAGTATATGTTATATACATGTTATCGGAAAAAGTGAGTTAAAAAAAGGTTACTTTAATTTATTTAATTAAATTTTACCGCGTTTATTTAATAACATTTCCATGAAAGTGATGTTTTTTAATAACATAATTGCCGCCTCCATGTGCAGTAAATATAAATACTTAAATGGAATTTCATTCATTTTCAGAAAAACACTTCAGTGCCACCGAAGTTGATAGGATTCATAATCAACAACAAGGATCAATCAACATAGGACAACAATCCTACATGCCGAGTTTCAGCTCGATCGGTTGTGGGGAAGTGGGATAATTTCGACTTGCATTCATTCATTCACAAAAATGAAATCGAAATTCAAATAATTGTATTTAAAAATAATGATTCGGGAAATGGTATCAGAATCTGTAAATTTTTGTGTTATTTTAACGAGTGAATAATTCATAATACCTCACTCTCATAAATTATGTTGAGAACATAGATTATTCGCTTGTATTATATGAGAAGGTACATAATGTTTGTATGTGCATGCCAGTGAATCTGGTAAGACACGAATTAACCTCGTTATGAAGACTTAATTAGACAGAGATCTGAGGAAGCCGTAATTAGAGATAACCGGCGAAGGTGCTCGATACAGGGAGTGCTAGCTTGCTCCATACAACTTGGCGTAAGAACCCAAAACGTTTCGAATTAAACCTTTGAAGTACCTCCCTGACATTGATCAAAGAAAGCGCTGCACGTACACTCAACACTGGTAGCGATTCATTTAATTGAGCGGGAATGATAAACAAGTATATGATGACAATTCATTCGGAAAACGTGTAGTTTTTTTTTTCAGAAGTTCGCAAAATAGAGAACTCCAGCCCAATTTTTTTTATTTTTTTAAATGAATAATGACCTTCTAGCTTAAATAACTGCATATTAATTTTTATTTTTAGAGTTAGTTTTAATATTTAAAATAATTTTCAAAGTTTTGATTTTTCAAGATCCCTTGAAAAACACCTTATCTATGGTGCATTGTGTGACGTCATCACGTCATCGATAGTTTTATTCACTTTCAACAGGTGCTGTCATTTTACTCATTTTATATTGAAAAATCGATGGACGAATGACTTTAGGTGTGACAAGTCGAGGCGTTTTTTCTTCACGATTAACTGCTTTTAATATAGAAAAACATTAGGTAAAATTTCGATATCTCATCGCTACTGTTATTGTATTGTACCAAAGTGCAATACAATAACAATTAATCATCTTTTTCATTGCAAATAAAAATGACTGCAAATGACATCGTAAGCCGTAGAGTTTTGTGTTCAGGTGTGACTTTTGCTTTAACATAATACATTGTATTATGTATAACACATACAGAAACACTGGTATTTATAATACACTTATTATGACTTGTATGAAAAGCCCTTGATAATAAACCAATTCGAAAATATGATCGATGTTATGGTAGATAAACAAAATGTCAAAATTGACACGACTTTAACCTCAAATAGGCCACATTTACTGAAGATTATCAAAAATCTTTTTATACTGCTTACTACGAATTTCAAAAACAACTAATAAGATGATTTATTTACTAACCAACTTTTATACCATGAAATTCAGCACTTAGGTACACAATCCGTATTATATTTGAAAATAAATAAACCAAATAAAAAGCACGAAATGTTGTGTTTGAACGGCTTGCCTCATACATTTCAAAATGCCATCACCAGGTGAATCTTCCATCGTGACGTCACCATACAGCATTACACAGCATACCAACCTGCCGCTGTGTTTTAACGAGAATATTAAAAATGCACTTTTTAATATTTTTTTAAAAACTGTACGTTTAATATTATCAAATAAAAGTTATATATTCAGAATCAGCGTTTATTGGTCAATATGAACATATTTTTTTAAAGCCGTAATATATTTCACTGGATTTCCTTATTATGAACATACATCTCCTCTCTCTTGTTGTACTCAGGACGGCACCATGGCATTTACTCCTATAACTGTGCGACTGTTGCCAATCCTCCCAAAAATATGATTTCGGTAGCTTAGATACGCTGATTTGAACGTAGTCAACCTTTTCTCGATACCGCAGTTTTCCTTATAATCGAGCTGTAAAGAGAACGCAGCACACCACTAGCTGTACATATTCTATGGTCAAGTTCTCCCTCTTCAGAATTTAACCCCAAAGTATTTAAATTGGTCAACATGTTTCAACTGTACCCCGGTGGCGAAGATGTTGCACTGAGTTTGGTCTCCTCCTGTAGCCATAACTTCTTTTTTTAGTGCGATAATATCCGCTCTTGCCTCTTGCACTCTTTGTTAAAGAGGTTGATCCTATCTTGTGGCTCCTCTGTGATGTCATCAGAAAATAGGAAAAGAACCGGCGATTTTTTCGTATAAAGATGCTACATTTTAGCCACAGAATAAAGAATAATACAAGAAGTGCCTAGTGGGGGTGTTTTAAATATAGGCCAAATATGCATACAAAACTGTGTTTTCGAAATTCAAATGGGATAGAGATCTACGATTTCAGGCGAGTGTAAGTAAGATGGAACCCTAGGGGTTGGGCTAAAGAAACATTTGCATCCATTGAAATTTGTATGGAAAACACTTTGAGTGTTTTGTTCGTTTTTCTATGCTTTGACCGGACATGGAAAATTCATTAAAAGTGATAAAAAAACGTGGTTAAATATATTACGTTAGGTAAGGGTTATGGGCTATTTTAACACGATTTTTTCATAGCTTTTGAAGACTTTTCAAAGAGGTGTTGAGTTGACTTGATTCTCAGTTGGCATGGAACCACTTTTAGAAGTCTACCCTCAACGTCTTGTTCTTAAAGAACCACCGACAGTAGCTGGCGTGGTAGGGACTAAATAGATTGTCTTAAGTCGAAAATAAGATAAAGCACTATACAAATGTTTCATAAATTTGTAAAAGTACCACGTAATATTTTTTCACAAAAACGTAAAAAAAATAAAATATTTCCAACATTATTGAAAAGTTAATAAATTTTAGTAATAATAAAACACATAGTGGTGAAGTAATCATTTAAAAATCTCTGATCACCTTCACTTGTAATTTAAAAAAAAACACACACACACACACTATTGAATGTCAAAATATTGTTTTTTTTTGTAATTTTGACAAGTCTTCATGATAATCTATCTATCCGTATATTAATAAAAACAAATCGCCGAAATGTACGAACGCGCATAACTTCCGAACGACTTTTTTTTTAATTTACCTATTTTATTCAAACTGAAAAACACGCAGGGAGAAACAATTTCTTTATTAAATTGCATAGCAACGCATATAGGGAATGTGCTATAATAATATGAATGGAGCGATCGATAGATTTGATTTGTATGCAAATTAACAGATGGCGGTGTGAGTTAAAAGGTTGGGTAACCATCCAGTAGTTGGCATCGTGTTTCGTTAGCCACAGCAACGCGTGTCTGGGTCAGCTAGTAATATAATAATTCCTAATTTATTTATCTTTTTTAATATAAATTTTATTTTTAAATAACAAAGTTTTCGCCAATACATTTCTATCACAATAATATGGAATCACGCTTATATGGTCAAAAGACCAGTATATGTACCTGTGTTGGAGCAAGGATTCCTCGAAAATTAGTTTATTTTGGTTTAATCAGTTCTTTCGTGGGTACATTCGACAGGTATTTTCGTGCCCTCTAATGCCCGTCGAATGGCCAACGTTCAACTAGGATTTGGCGGTGGCAGGATTTCGTGCATAATTGACGTAAGTCGGGAGTCCAAATGGAATATGGTTAACTATTGTCAGGCGTGCGGAGGCGGGTCGCCACCCGTCACTGTTCCGAGTGACTTCGGCGGCTAAAATTGATCGTATTGGTCGCCGTCAATTAGTCCACTGATTTTACCATGATTAGAATGTAAAGTTAAAGTCGCGAGTGAAGGATACCCTACGATATCCTAATATATTACTAATTTCTTTCACGAGCAGTTAAATATAACCGTACTTACGACCTTTTTACTGTTTTGGGGCATAATACTATCTCTGCTGAATGAAATTGAAAATAAAAAAATGCATGAATGTTAATGAGGAGTGCTTACAAAGACTGAGCAATTTTTGAAATGATATCCTCAAAAGAGCCTAAAACTGCCAACCGTATGAAGCCGGTGACACTATGGCATTCCCAAGATGCTGTGTGGGTGAAGGTAGTAGGGTGGGGAATGAGTTGAGGAAAAGGAGGTTGGGAAAGTGCTTGATTACTCAGATTTAGTAACCAAACACGACAAAAGCCATTTCAAGCGACCATTCAATTCTGAATCCTGATATTTCACCAGGGCGATACCGAGAGGAGGTATCTTCCACTCTGGAACCTTCAGGAAATACGCTACACATTTTTTTAATGAATTTATTATGACACAACACAAATTAATTAAATAAAATTTGGAAACAATTAAAAAATCAGAGTGTGTAATTCACACGCGGTAGAAGTGAAACTAGAAAGTCGCTAGATGTCGCTTTCTTTTCTTTTGGTTGTTTTTTGAAGATTGGATATTGATTTCGTAGGGTTCAGACCCCCGTTCGCTTGATGTCTGTCTCTCTGGCCGCTGAGACTTTTCAGGCACCTTGCCCACTACGCCATGGAGAGCACGCGCCGAGGTGCGAATTTACGACATTATATCAGATCCGAGTATTTATGTAGAACTGAGTTGTGACACATTTCCGTTTCACCCGAATTCAAGTCACTAACAGCGCTAAAGAAGTTTCACTCCAAAACGTGAAGAGCCTTACCCCTCGTTCACGAGGCCGTCAATGTCGTTTGTCGTCCATTCTATCTGCCTACCCCTCCCAGAAATGGCGTGATGGTTATTTAATTAGTTTCAATAAGATGGATTGTTTGAAAGCTGATTTTAAGTAAATGACGATTGTAGATATCAAATCAGTTATGCAATGCTGTACACATACACAATCATACATAATATGAATAACTTCTGATAATTAAGCATGTAAAGAAGAAATAATTTACAAATAAAAAGATATAATTTTCCCATATTATAGCGATCAAAATTAGTTGGTTTCAAGTAACAAACAAGTCTATTTAATTTATTAGGGACGTATTTTGACAGCAAACATTCGTTCCGCTTATTTCCAAACATTAATTAAGTCATTCATTTCACACTATTCGTCATAAATTCTGAAGTAGGCACACCCGAGCCCCGCGCTGTTCTCCTGGTCCCTATACATCTCGGATCTATTTTCTGATCTTGAATACGTAACAAGCAACAACCGGCAATGAATTCTCGCGATTCTAAACTAAATTTAATGCATACGCTCAGGCTAAGAAATGTGAAATTGTTATGTGGGAACAGAACAATCGTTATTATTCTTATTCTAATAAGATTTAGATAAAAACACTAAACTTGTTGTTCGGCTTTATCTCATAAAATATTTGCTTTGCTGAATAAACAAGTAAAACTCGTTAATATTTTCACACTGAAATTTATAGCTTAATTTCTGGAGATTAAAAAGATTGTGGAAGAGAATAAAACAGTTTCAGTTAAATTAGGTAAGTACCTTCTTTGATATACATCTGGCATAATGGTACGATTACATGACTGTTGATCCCCCGACATATATACAATATGACGTCGGTTTAGGAAAAATAGGGTATACCTATCAAAATTTAAACAAATGTCCCCAAAGGGGTGTGCAGAGAGGATGTTCCACAGAATACTATGACATTTACCAGAAATAAACATGTAATTTGGTACTCTTATTCACTCAACAATGAACCTGTCATCTCTAAAACGGAATGTAAAGATCTTAAGATAAAATGCTTGGTTTTGTTCTTCGTATAAGTAAAGTTTTCAGTAACCCGCGTACAGTAGGAATGTTACATTTTGCAGTAGTCAGAGGTACACTGGAATATGCCTCGCCAATTTGGAACCCGCAGAACAAAGTATACACAGAAAGCATAAAAAAATTTCAAAACGTATTTATAAAATATCTTACCTTCAAACTCAACAATAGCAAAAGCAATAGCTGATTTGACATTAATACACTAAATTTTAAACAATAACATTGACTGTACCGAACTTCTATCCCTAGTTAATTTTAACATACCATTTTAAGACGAACAAGCCATACACAACTATTCCACAGCAATGCAGCAACTAATTCGCCAATCAATCGTGCTCTTCATATGTTCAATAATATTGGTCTAAATTCTAACATCGACATTTTCTCCGATTCAATGTCCAAATTTAAAAAGAGCATCATGTCAATAATATAAATTTTCAATGCGCATACATACATACATACTCACATAAAACTACTTTTCTATACACTGTACATATCAGCGTAGGTAGCGTAAGTATAAAAAATCGTCACTGTAAAAATACCTATTTGTTGGATATCCATACCAACTTATTATTAAAGTTATATTTTAAAACGATTTACTAGGCAAAATATATTTTTTTATATAAACTCCACACAGGAGGCCCTGAGGAAAATAATTTCCCTCAGGGCCTATGTCATCTGAGATGCTACTGAGGGTTTTTAGAGGAGGGGAAGGAATGAACATTGGTCTTGAAGAGACCCATGTTGTAGGAAGAAAGAAAAACAGAGCCAAGCTGTTGAACACAAGAACGAGTAAAAGAAACGACCCGTTCTCATGTGACAAATGTCAACCGTGTACATATGTTGTGCACGCGTTTGGCGTATTTCCCGACTATGCTCCGGTGCCGAATGGATCAATGACGCTAGTTCCTCGGAGCATCTTCCATTGAAATACTCTAAATACTGCAATCCGTTAAGTTCTGTTAAGATGGGAGAATCTATCAACCGGACCGCCCGTTTCTTCAGTCGAGAGTATTTTTCGGGTATTTTGGAGCTCCAGACGGCTGCCGAATTCAACCGTGGGGCGCACTTGTGATTTGTTCAGGGTTAGCAGTTGTGTACTATTAAAGTATCTGCGGGCCCTTTACAGTACGTCCAGTTTTTGAGAGGCTAACTTTACCCTGGCTTCGATGGAGCCCCCATATCTGAGCTGCTCAGTTAGAGTTACACCAAGCATATGAATGAAAGGCCTGTTCGGAAGATTGCTCCCGCTGAAGGACACTAGATTTTCATTTCTATCCCTTTTAGACGTAATTAGACAAGATTGGGTCTTTGAAACATTGAATTCAACGAGATTTTTTTTACCTCAAGAGAAAACACTCTCGAGGTAACCGTCCATTCTTTGCTTCAAAGCTCTCCGAGCCGTTGGAGTTTGTGAGCCCTTTGGGCTTTGAGCCCCAAAAGCTACCATGGACTGTACTGTCATCCGCGTAACAATGAATTGATGCGCATGGCAAAAGGTCGTTGATGTGCAACAAAAACAAAGTCGGAGACAGAACCGATCCCTGTGGGACGCCAGCAATTATTGAGTGTGAGGAAGAGGTGAAACCATCGGCTACCTTCTGAATCAACCTCTCCCTCAAAAAGTCGGCAATCCACGTGCACAAGGATGCGGGAAGTCCGTAAGAAGGCAGTTTGTTGACACGTCCTCGGTGCCAAACCCACACTAATAAACATAGTTTTACGATAACCGTAATTTCAGGGGGCCAACTGTCGTGGAATCAACTGTCATGTCACCGGTACAATATGTAGGTACCTACCTACCTACCCAAAAATTCACGTTTTTATAAAAAAATGGCACTTTTCATTAATTTTTTTAATGTGAATACCGCACAAGAGTCCCAACTGCATTGCCTGGAGCCAGTGAGACCATTTGAATCGTCAGTCGAGCGGCTTACCAGTGGAGAGAGTTACCCCTCAACCTTTCCACAAGTACTTCGAGTTGTGACAAAAATTAAGTAGTTTGGTTAGGTTAGGTTTAGGTGTTTTATTTAAACTCTCTCTGTTATAAAAACGAATCCTCATCTTGATCATTAACTTTATGTTCTTACAGGTACGTATTTACCTGAAAACGGATGTACCTTATCAAATCCAGCCCATTTTGACTTCTTATATCTAAGCGTCAAACTAGATCGTTCCTACCCTCCCTCATATTCCTGTCCTTCGTCTCTTAATCCTAATCCTATATTCCTCCTCCCCGCCCCCCCCCCCCTCGCATATTGTAACTAAAACAATTTTATTATTATGTGTTTATACAATTTTAAATTTGCTGTCAACTTTCTTAAAACTAAATAAATAAATGATATAATATGATAATTTTAGACTTGAGCGGTCGGAATTTTTCGGTGTTCGGTTTGGAAACTTCCCGCCCTCTTTCAAAAAATCATACCTTTAAATATTGATGCAAAATAGATAAACTTTTAACTGTCGTTTAAAGCCAATGAATTTACCTATATTTTACTTGACCTAACTTAACTAATACATTTATATATACTAAAATGATATAACAGCCGTAGAGTGATCATTAAACGCGCATGCGCCGCGCCGCAAAAAAGCGAGGTTGCCAACCTAAAATTTGTTTTCACAGTTCAATCACAAAACTGTGTTTATTAGTATGATTTCAAAAACAGTATTTATTCAATGTATACTTGAAATACCATTTAACAGCTAGGTAGTGGTATTTAATTAGTAAGGCTGAATAACGTTACAAATATCTCACCAACGTCAACCAACAGACCATGTTTAAGTCCCATTAACTTGCGCAATTACGACATATCTGGGGAAAATTACAATTGTTTTTGTTAAGCATCGATTAGTCTCCCATTTTCGCATAACTTTTAATGTTATCGCTTTTTAACTGGAGCCGAGTATTTGTTAGGGTCCGGTAGGTGATTGTATTTCCAAATGTCGGGATCGATATAGAGTTAATATTTTGAGAGATTAGTATATCTTTTAATTTTCTGAAGCAGTTGAATACATCTTGATATGAGGGTTTATCCCAAAAATGTTCTTTTGCAATCAAATGGAATATTTTGAAATTATTATATTTAGAATATAATATATCATTTATGTCGCTTTTAGATTTAGCGATTTCATTAAAATTAGTTATCAGGTTTTTTATTTCAAAAGCGATTCCTTGAGACATCTCCTTATCGTTTGAAATTATATGGCACCAATTATCCTTCTGAGTTAGCAAATTATTATTGATTTCAACGATATTCTGACAGTCTGTATTTTTATTTAAATAGTGAGATTTAATAAAGTCTTCATATGAGTTTGGTTCTGGATCTATCTTGATATGGAGTATTTGTTTACTATCTATTCGAGACAGAGCGTCAGCGTTTGAGTTAAGCTTACCAGGTTTAAAGATAATGTTATAATCGTATTCCTCAAGTTTCAACCGCCATCGAACTAGTCGAGATCCTGGATCCTTTGCATTAAATAGCCAAACTAATGGTTTGTGATCTGTAATTATGTTAAATTTTACACCATAAAGGTATGGTCTGAAATGTTTTACCGCAAAAATGATATCAAGAAGTTCACGTTCGGTTGTTGAGTAATTTGATTCGGCTTTATTTAGAGTGCGAGAGGCATATGAAATAGGTAAATCTTTTGATATTGGACCTTGAGATAGAACGGCACCAATAGCAAAATTACTACTATCTGTCGTAACATTGAAAGGCAGGGAGAAATCCGGGTATTGAAGAATTGGTTCAGAGATTAGGAAATTTTTCATTTTATCAAATGATTCGTGTTGAGCGTTTCCCCACTTAAAAGGTTCATCCTTTCTTAATAATTTGGTAAGTGGTTGTGCTTCAACACTAAAATTTTTAATGAATCTTCTATAGTACCCTATGAGTCCTAAGAAAGATTGCAATTCTTTCACGTTTCTTGGAACAGGATAATTTTTTATAACTGAAATTTTATCTGGGTTTGGTTTAACACCTTCATTTGAAATTATATGACCTAGATAAATAACTTCACGTCTCATAAATTCGCATTTATTTGGTTGTAGTTTGAGATTATGCGTTCGTAGACGACTAAATACTTCGCGTAGCTTAATGGAATGATTTTCAATATTATCCGCATAAATGACGATGTCGTCAAGGTATACAAAACATCTGATGCCTTGTAAACCTGTTAGGACCTTATTCATAAGTCTTTGAAAGGTATTTGGCGAATTTTTTAGACCCATTGGCATTCTATTGAACTGATAGTGTCCAAGTGGAGTGGAAAATGCAGTTTTATCACTGTCTTCTTTTTTCATATTAATTTGATAAAAACCTTGAGCTAAATCCAATGTAGTGAAATATTTCGAATGCCCCATCTGATCTAGTATTTCGGAAATATTTGGAAGTGGAAAACTGTCGCCGATAGTAATATTATTTAGTTTTCTGTAGTCGATTACGATACGCCATTTAGTCTTCCCGCTGGCATCTTGTTTTTTTGGAACTACCCACAGAGGTGATGACCACGGTGAATTCGACTCTTTAATAATTTTTTGTTCTAACATTTTCGCGATCTGGCAGTTGACTTCTTTTTTGTGAATTTCTGGATATCGGTATGATTTTGTAAAAATTGGGATTTCAGAGGTTGTATGTATTTCGTGTTCTACAGCGTTTGTTGTCGTGAGTGTATCATTATCTAAATGAAATAAATTCTGGTATTCTTTAATTATAGATAAGACGGAGTGTTTTTCTTCAGAATTTAAATGATCCAGTCGAACTGAATTTAATATAGTTTGTTCACGTTCAGCCCCATTATTTGATGATGATTTGAAATTGAATATGTTTTTATTATTTGTAGATGTATTTTGAATTAACAACCTTGATTTAGATTTTTCGAATGGTTCAAGGAAGAGACTGAGTGCTTGGATTTTTACAGACCTTTCGGTTGTATTTAATATAGTAGCTAGAGCCTTGCAATTTGTATTGACCTTAGCTATTGATTTAGATAAATAAACACCTTCAAGTATTTCGACTTCAGGAACGAGTCCTTCTTCGATCTCTGGATTTTGAACATGAAATTCAATAAGAGTTTCGGTGCGCGGTTTAATTATAAATGAGTTAGATATTGATTTAGATTGACCCGCGTCGATTTTGTGATGAATAGGAATATGTTGACCATGGAATTGTAAAGTATTGGATTCGTAGTTGATATGTGCGCGGACACGACGTAGGAAATCATTGCCAAGCAATCCATCTAATGGGACGTTGGTAGATTCAGGAATTATGTGAATTTTGTGGTAATATTTTTTTGCATTGAATTTAAATTCGAGTTTGACGATGCCGAGAGTTAGTGTAGGATCATTAGAATTATTTACACCTCTGAGATTTAGTTTGATTGATTCATCTACAGGAACGTCTCCCTGTATAGATGAGAGTTTGATCAAAGAGATGTCGGCACCGGTGTCCAATAGAAGGTTCAGACAATTATTTGGATTAATGGAATTTGGACACGTGATTTTGATATGTGGAGTTGACTCGTTTATATTAAGGATTCTGCCTTTATGTGGTTGATATTCCGCGACGTGGCAGTCCGGTCGGAATTCCCGGAGTTTAAATGATTGGAGGAGGAGGTTGCATGATTTTGGCCTTTGTTTTGATTATTATATTGTCTTTTTCGACATTCCGATATGACATGACCTTTTTTTTTGCAATAATTACACGTTCTTGAATATTCGCTTTTTTTTAAAGATTCGCCATTGTTTGTGTTAAGATGGTTTATAGATTTGTGTTTATTCTGGGGATTTTTGAAACAATTATACGAATTATGACCGATTTTTTGGCAGTAAGTGCATGTTATTTTATTGACCTTATTTATGGTTGTATTGCTAATTACAGGATTTTTAGGATTTTTGTACTGAACTATTTTTTCTTCGTTGAGTGCAAGGTACGAAGCTTCTTCAAAAGATTTAGGGTTTTGACCGCGTATCACAATACTGTAATTAGGATTTACGCCAACAAGAAATTGGTGGAGGGCCATCTGTTTTACCATAGCGTTTTTTCCAATTAATTCAGTAGGATTTGATGTTTCTGCTTTAATTACTCTGATTAGATTACTGTAGCATTTATCGATTCTTTGAGTGAAACATGTAATTGACTCGTTACGATTTTGAGTACAAGATTGTAATTCGAGAGTTATTTGTGAAAAACTTTTATTTTCAGTGAAATTTTCGATTAAAAATGATTTATATGCTTCCCATGTTTCGAGTGATCTACAAGATGTAATTAAGTCTGCCTTACCAATAACTTGAGTTTGAATGTAAGTGAAAATTATGTCTTTTTGGTCATCGTTCGCAAGCTTGTATGCATAGTCACAATTTTTTATAAAAGTGGGTAATTGGTCTGTATCACCGTCAAAAGTACGTATGAGTTTAGTTAAAAAACTTAGAGAAATATTTTCTGGTTTAATAGTGTCTGTTTTAGGCGGCATTTTGTGTAATTAGTGTTAGTGTGAATAATTGTGTAAAAGACGAAAGGAGAGTGAGCAGAGTTGAATGGCAAGAGAGATGAAATTAACTTATATTACAGGAAAAATAGGATTTCGAATAGAATGGGTAAGGAATATTTAAGGAACTTACATAAAAAATGACATTTTGAAGTTATCAGCTTCCAGCATCCAGCACTTCGGCAGCTTCAGCAGAAGACGGAGATTTTTTCGGCAGCTTCAGCAGAAGACGGAGATTTTTCGGCAGCTTCAGCAGAAGATGGAGATTTTTCGGCAGCTTCAGCAGAAGACGGAGATTTTTCGGCAGCTTCAGCAGAGGATGGAGATTTTTCGGCAGCTTCAGCAGAAGATGGAGATTTTATGTGTTCTTCTTTAATTTGACGTTCCTGTCGGTTTAATGTGCCTTAGAAGTCCCTTGTCTTAATTCGCTTCCTTGTGAATTAACAATTTCACCAATTGTACCGTTAACCCTGTTAAGGTTCCTCAATATTTCTGGAATATTTTTTCGAGGATCCCACTTCTGACACCACTTTTATGTTAGGGTCCGGTAGGTGATTGTCAATGTTGTGGTACTCGGTATAATTTCTGTATATAGTTTATTTATCGGTATTTATGTTACA
Organism: Limnephilus lunatus; assembly: GCA_917563855.2. Taxonomy (NCBI): domain Eukaryota; kingdom Metazoa; phylum Arthropoda; class Insecta; order Trichoptera; family Limnephilidae; genus Limnephilus; species Limnephilus lunatus. Next base: position 3,528,168 of record OU830604.1, read on the forward strand.
GGAATGCACGGACAGCGATACTGTCTGGTCCGGCTACAATGTTCACTCTGGTGCTGCTTCTCTAATTTCTCTTATATAATAAATAATTATCTAATGTTAGAATTAACAAATATTGTTCTTATAATTATGTGCTTATTGATTAATAGGGTCCAACTAGGTTTATTGCTATCTCTATGTATTTATTGATAACTAGGTTCCAACTAATTAGTTGTTACAAATATGCATGCACAAGAGAATTGATAACAAATGATAGCATGGGGTACATTGGCACATAACATATTCATTTCCCCCCGTCATTATTGTTTATTTAAAACGTTAATTACTCATACTAAAAAACACATCCATGACCGTTTTTAGCTGTACAAAAACCCACATACTAGATTCCAAATGAGCCCCATAAAACTGTTATTTTCAGTGAACACATTTAACTTTGTATAATACGATGCTCTTTGTTTTATCGCTGGAAACAATCGGGCATTAATTAAAAAACAATCGACCTGAAAACAGATGTATCATATCCATTATTTTTCTAATTAGCACTCTAACTATTCGACATACATCTATTACGAAACAATGGTTGCATGGGAAGAAGGGCCTAGCCCTCGCTTACTAGATGTGAAATGTTACTTAATTTGTTATTAATTAATAATATACCAAAGATGAGAATTTATCTTATTCTGGAATAATTAATTTTTATCACGGTTCTTTTACATTTTTTTCACTATTCTGGAATAAAACGACATTTTTTTCGTCTACGAAACTTTTCTTTCATTCATTTATAGTGCCCCTTTAAAATTAAATTAAAAATACAAATAAACACGATAAAAACATTACCCAAATATGGCTAAGTTAACATGAAGGTGAGAAAATCAAACAAAAATATAAAGTAAAAACAATGTAACGAAATAAACATGAAAAAGTGGAAATCAACATAGTCAACAAACAAAAAGGAAATCAACAAAAATGATAATAAGAAAATCTGATTTTGTTTTTTTTTTTTGTGGATTGTATGTTAATACCACCAAAAGTCCCTCCTGGAGCCAACGACATCCCCGATATGGGTATTTTGAGAGTATGATGGTAGTTGGGTAAGAGAAGGTGATGGGAAATAGGAAGGTGGGGAAGTACCTGGCTAGTCAGATTGCTAGTCAGGGGTTAATCAGAGGTTAGTCTGATCGACCAAACAAGGCTGAGGCCATTTCACGCAATGTTTCATTTCTAAATTGTGGTCTTACGGCCATGGCGATCCATGACGATACTGAGAGTATCTTTCACCCTGGAACATGACGCAAAAATATAATTAATTAAAATCAATAAATTGTGAAACAACACAAATAATTTATTTTTCAACCCGCGACCTAAATTTTTATTTTAAACAACAAATCCAATCCAAAATGTCAGATTTTTTTGGTTAATCCCTGGGAATTATTATCACGATTGTTAATTGCATGAATGAGATAAAAAGTGTAGTGCAGATTCTCTACAAAGGGTTATCTAAATTTCGTATTCTTTACAATTTTTGGAAATTGTAGTAAAAAAATACCTATGTGATTTTTTTTCATGTTTGCAATAATAACTTTAACTTTTTTTCATGTTTACAATAATATTCCAATTTATAAAAATATCAATATGCGAGTATATTTCAATAAAAAAAATCTAAAAGATAATTTTTTGTTTTTCTAAAATTTATTTGTTTTTAAGGCAACTTTGAAAATAATAAATAAACAGCATATTTAAAATACTTTCGAAATATTTCTAAAATATCATTACTAAGTTTTACACAATGGATAAACAACCCCTTTTGTCTGTATAAACGTAGATATATCTTTCGATGAACTATTTTATAGCTGTGAAATGTCTATTTTACGTTCCTATTAGTAAGGTTTTATTAAACACGGGTGTTTTGTAAATTGTATACTAATATTTTTGGTGACCGGACTTCTCAGAAATAAATCAACTCAGAACCTCATTTTAAAAGTCATTAAAAGTGATGTAAAGAATATTTATAAAAAAATGGTAAAAAAGATTACGTTGAGTTAGGTTATGGGCTATTTTTCAATTATTTTTTTCGTAGCCTTGAACGACTTTTTAAAGAGGTGTTGAGTTGAGTTGATTCTGAGTTTTCATGGAACCATATTTTTATGGTAATAGCTGATTGACTAAACAGTCCTATCACCCACACGTGAACGGACATTACTGACTTCTAGGCATTCTTGCGCACGCGGATCACGCGTTTTGCAAAACAAGCACCTGGAAAACAAAACAGCATGTTTTTGACGTGAATTTAGTTTTGTTTTCAATCTCGTAAATCATTAAATAATTCCATTAAATTACGCATTAAATAATCCCGCAAATCTGTGGGACAAACCCACGGATTTGCAAGCTTGCAAACCCTAATAATCACGTGCCTTAGCCATGGGGAAACAAGCTTTAAAAAAATCATGGCCCAGACAATTTAAATTGAATATAATTGTTAATTCGCCTCCTTATTTAATTTTGTTTAGAGTGTAATGAAGGATGCACTGGGAAGCATTTGGATTTATTTTAAGTCCCTTAACTGGCCAGTCGTAGTGAAAAATTTAGTCAACAACGGAACAAGATTAAAAAGTTCGCGGCCGTTGGAACTTCGCCGTGGGCTGCGGCGCGCCGCATACGGTGAGCGAATTATCCGGGTACACTCTTCTAAAACTAACTTTCCTTTATCCCTGCAATACTTCTTTTATCCAATTTCCTCAGCTTCACAACAAAGACATAATAAAAACACACTTAATTAAGCGAATGGGAAAACTCAACCTATTGCAGGAGGTACATTAAAGAGCCTGCTTTGACCAAAAATTTGTTCATGCCAGGTTAATTGAAAATTTGAGTAGATATGTATGACTAACTAAGAGGCAAGTAATTCAGACTCTTGACAAGGTCCGACACAAGTATTTGATTCGCTCGATCGTGCACCTTTCGACTTCTTCTTCCATTCATATTATTTATTTTTAACTAGCGAGTTCCCGGCATGCGTTGTTATTCCGCTAATAAAGAAATTGTTTCTCCTTGCTTGTCTTTTCCCAATCGTCCCGTTCCACTTCCGTCTTATACCCCTCCCATGTCCCCTTACTCTCACGCGTTCCCCTTCCACTTTCCCCGCCTTCCCTCCCCACTCTCCCGCAAACCACCCTGCCACGATCCCCTCCCCTCTCCTGCTTTCAATATATTCAGTCCTGGTACATTCAGATTTTCAAATAGCTCGCGTGCCACCTATTGCAATTTTTTATATAAATTTTTATTTTGTGCTGTTACAAACATTCATTTTTGTATATTATATATAAGAACTATCAATCAAATTTAACCTAACCTAACCTAACATAGGTACCTATTTAAAATAATATAATTTTCAATTAGATTCAAAGTATTCGATTTTGATTCATACAATAAGTGAGTACTTCAAACTAACTAACTAACCATCACGCCGTTTCCCGCAGGGGTAGGCAGAGAGGACGGACCGCCACACAACTCGATCTTGGCAAACACTCTTTGCCTCGTTCACATTCATACATCGTCTCATACATGCTCTTCTATTATTCCGACTCTTCACATGGCCCGACTCAAGTATATGATTCACTTGGTCGTGCCATGTCTTCCTCGGGCGTCCGCGACTTCTTCTACCATTCACATTTGCATCATATATTGTACTTCGATTAATTAATTTAAAAAGTTTATTCGAATATTGAATTTTTATTGAACAATCGGTGTTTGAAAAACGACATTTTTAAATTGCGACATTTTATGAGTTTTCTAATGATTAAAAAAACTTTTCAGATGTAATAATCCAGAAACCTTCGCGAGGGTGGAAAAAGGGTATTTTGAAAGTTTGAAACATTTCATTTGCTTAATATAGCAACGCATAGCGGACATGCATACATGCAAACGTTTTTAGATTTGTATATATATAGAAGATTATAGTTAAAGAAATATAAATATTTCTCTTTTCGACTAAATTAAAAAAAAAAAAAATTTTTACTTCTTCAAACTTAGCAAATACACTTCGTGGCGTCATTTTTAATTAAATGAAAACAAATTATTTTGTATAACACAACTATGTTAATATAATCTATAATATTATCAACATCTTTCAAAAACCATGTGCTATTCTAAGTAATTTTTTTATTTTTTATTTATTATTCTTTACATATTAATATTTTGTTAAAGATTTTATATTTTATCTTCCACACTAGGACTTCACCGGTATTGTGGAGCAGTTTTCAAATTTTCTTATTATGTGGTGCGTTTTTTAGCCACTGGAGCGATCACGTAGGGAGAAATAAATTTGACTCGATTGCTTGAGATTTCCCAGAAGGTCATTTTAAAAATTTTTCGCCAACATTAAAAAAAACATATCTTCGAATTTTAACATGGAGACATAAAAACTTATTAAAATGCTATATGGCCAATGAATTAACTTGTATTTTACAATTTATCACATTTTTGTAGGATTTATAAAAAAAATCGTAAAGTTTATAATCACCCGACTTTTGAGTGTTTTTACTTGAAACTGCCGTGAGGGATACTTATTCGGGTCAACATAGAATATTTTCGCTTTGTGCATGTTGCCTGTGGTACACTTGATAATGAAAGGTGCATATCTATGGAAAAAAGACTTAAGTTTATCCGTAAACAGCTGTTCAAAAATTCGGCGGGATTTTTTTTTATTTAATTTTAAGATTGTTCTGAAATAGTCCACGAAGTTCAGATTTGCGACATCTATGGTCATAATAGGAAATATTTGAAATAATTACAATAAATGTTTTAAGAATGGTAGGAAAAAATGGTCCATTTGTGGACCGAAATCAATCGCAGAAAAATAAATCCATTTTTCGACCGAAATCGCTCCAGTGGTCAGTTTAAAAATTTGGGTGGGTGGGAAATAACTTATTTTGGTTAAAGTTGATTCTCGTGGGTTCCTTTATGGTGACTCCATGGCACCCCGAATTTGGGAAAGCTGTGAAGCTGAAGGAAGTTTTAAATTAATATGGAATTACGATTTTGTGGATCAATTATGAATGAATATTTTAGGATTCGTTTACTTTACTTTAAAAAAATTTCGTGAATCAATATTTTTTCATAAATCACAGCGTTCAAACGAGAATCGAGTGCACTTAATACTTGTACTTACCGCCGGTCTGGTTGAGCCGCAACGGAGTCGAACATAGGCAGCCGAGACCTAACTTCCGGCCGCAGGTCTTTGAAGTCTTCAATGAGCGACTGTTAATGGCGGTCCCTGATTCGCTGTGCGATACTGTTTTTAGGTTGCATTTATTTGCTGACGGGAAGTGGACTGTTCTATCCACGGGAAATACTTCCTAGACACTGGGTAGGTACTCATTAGGCGAAGCAATCAATGAATTCAATATTTTAGATTATTATTTAATAAGAATCGATTTGAATTAAGAATACAAAAAATATGTTTAAGTTAAATTGAAGCATTTTCTAAAGTTTTGCTCAAGTATAAAATAAAATTGTTAATTATATTTAGATAAATTATTTTAAAAATTACCACTTTTTCTTAAAAAGTATTTTTAAACTTTTTTTGTTTTGTTTTAGAGATGATGAATCTTTCTATCCAGGAAATGAGGTCGAATACTCTACCAACTTAACCAAATTCCTTTTGGATAAGCCGGTCATTTATTGCGTATTTTAACTGCAGTGATGTGATCGAATTTCAAAGAAATGTCCTAGCGTATGTGCGTGATTACCACAAAAAGAAGACAGAATTAATTGTCATCAACAGTCTAGACATCTGCCGTATGTCGGGATTTTGCAGAGAGGTTTATTTTCCACTTACAAGTTCCACTTCATTCATACATTCATTCAAATGAACAAAATTCAAATACATTGGTATATTTATTCTTTTCTATGACAGCTCCCTTTATTTTATTTTTTTATTTTTAAATAAATAAATGTAATTAAATATACGTGTTCCTTTATTTATTTATCTTAGATTACCTAAATTTTTTGAACTATAGGTTAATTTTTATTTCTTACCGTTTATAGAGAAGGCTTGTTTGCATAATCTATCAATTAAATCTACAATCTACAATTAAATGTAACAACAACAAAAAAAGATATATTATTGGTGTGTTTATTCCTCTTAACAAGTCAAGGAATAGTTTGATAATATTATAAAGAAAGTTTAGTTAGTCCACATGATTTCTCTTTTATCATATACTTATTCAAATACACGCACGTGCTTCTGTAAAATTAACATCTGTCCAATTAAACACTGCTAAAACAAACAAATACTTCGAAGAAATAGTCCATGATCACGAGAAATTAGTTCCTTACATTCTCTTACTAAACTTGTACCCCGAAGTAAGACAGCTTTTACTATGTAAAAAGTGATTATACGTGATGATATTTAAAAAAATTTCTTTCTACGTGTGTTTAATACGCACCATAACTTTTCTATTTCATTATTTACGGACCTAATAATATATATTCTGGTAAAATACACCCTTGGCACATCATTGACACTCACATGAAATTTAACACACCATTGGATTAGAAATACAAACGAAAAATAATAAGACAATTTGAAATAAATTCTAGAGGTTTGACGGTAATCTACCCACGTTAGCAGCATTTCATTATTAACTTTTCACCACGGGAAATATTGTAAAATGTAAGTCTTTTGATTCTACAAGTCTGCTGACGTCTCCTACCACTGAATTAACTTGTTTGCAAAACAATATTCTTTTGATCTCTCAATCCTAACTTTATCATGCTAACACGAAGTGCCATACTTGTTCAAATTAATGGCGTTAACTTAATAATAAACACGTTGGAGCTAAAAAAATTAACACGTGTCTCGGTGATAAGTTGACATTCAGTATGTGTTCAGGAGAAATAAACTGTTTGTACCATACTCGAGAACCGCAAGAGAAAAAGGTCGACGATTGAGACGTGAATAGTTCTGAAGTGTTGAAATGTTAAAGCACCGGTTGAATAATATTTTGAGAACGCATTTTTATCACTTCAAAATATATTTATTTATATTAACTCACTTGACATAAAACCTAAAGAGTAACGACAAAGTATTTCTCTATTTACACATGTCGGTGTTAAAAAGTTATTTCAATGTATGTTACCCACTACATTCTAACGCTGTTTGTTTTATTTGTTTGTAAAAATTACTGTATTCTTTGCTTTAAAAAAAAAAACATTTACAATCGAAAATTATCATAAGTAATTCAAGTATAGCTAAGAATCGTTGTAAATTAGTAGAAATGATTTTAATTAAATTAAAATAAATTACTTTTTTTACACCACTTATTTATTCTCTGCAATGAAGAGAAAATGAAAAAAATGCAAATACTGCAAAATAAAGCAATGCGAATAATACTTAAGCGCAACATATACACACGGATACGAGACATGCTAAAAGAGCTAAATATTTTGACGGTGAAGCAAACTGTGTATTTGAATGTACTTATCTTTTATATAAAATTAACATGGGGACGATGTCTAAGGAACTAAAAAGAAAAATATATTATAATAACGAAACACACGGACACGGGAGAAGAAATTCAAAGCAAATTAGACTGCCGACAAGAAAAAAATCAAGCACCCAGAAATCTCTGATATACCCGGCCGTCCAACTGTATAACAACATCCCGAATGAAATTACTGAGATAGAAAATATAAATAAGTTTAAAAAAGAATTACGAAAGTATGTGTACCTCAATTAATAATGTCTTTATTTATGTGTAATATTTAAAGAATTATTATGTTTGCCAACCAATGTAAATGTTTATATCTTTATAAAATATTAGCACACACAAAGATATGAGCTAACTTAAGATTAATAAATAAAATTATCAACATCCACAGCGCCCTTTACGTGATTTTTCACAAAAACGGCGCTCTACAAATCATCCAATTATTATTATTATTTTTAACATGTTTTGAAACCAATGGTTTCTTCGTCAGGATTTTTTATTTTTTTTTATTATTCTTTATTTTAAGCACCTGCTAAACTGCCAAAGCAGTTTGTCAAAAGGTCAATTTAATTAAATTAATATAACACAAAATAACAATTATAACAAGGTACCACAATATAGAAAATAGAAACGGAAGAATAACTTTTTAGTAATTACAGGCAAATTACTCATAGTCATATTATACACAAGATTAAAACAACATTCAATATAAAATTAACAAAAAATACCAATAGACACACAAGTATACTGTATTTGTCTATACTTGTTTGCCTTTTGTAATTTTGGTTAATTTTCATTTCATCCTGAAGAAGGAAACATTGGTTTCGAAGCATGTTGATAATTTTGATCAAATAAATGGTATGTACAGAATGATTTGTTTATATTTTTATTAAAATGACGCCACAAAGTGAATTAGAATAAATTTGATTTAATCAGAAAATTATGCACCCACAATCCACATGCTAATACAAACATAACGAACACATCGAAAATTTGTTAAAAACTAACCAATATTTAAATTGCACATTGCATATTAAAAAATCACCACTTTTTTACCCACCTGAATAGAATAAAACAGGGCCCGTTTTCCTTTCAAAATTTATTAAAAAGGTGCATTTTGGTTATATCTATATATATATATTTTTTAAACTATTTTTCAAAAATCTTTTCTTTTAGGATGGGTAGGGGAGGCGTATACTAATATCTACGGGAATTAAAAAAACTGAACAAATCGGAATAATATCTATGAGAATCCATGTTCTGACTAATATCTATACGAGGTATGTTGGAACAATATCTATGGGAACCAAAGTGAATACGAACATCTACAGCTCAAACTGCTGACTAGTATCTATGGAACAGGTGATGTCGACGAATATCTACAGCACTGACAGAGGTTGGGTTAGGTTAGGTTAGGTGAGATAGGTTAGGTTAGGTGAGATAGGTTAGGTTAGGTGCTCAGCTGTCCTCTGTAGATATTAGTCCCACCTACGCTACATAGATATTCGTCACCACTGGGACCGTCATAAATATTTATCCGACCTTAGCTCTGTAGAAATTAGTCTTCACTCTGAAGTTCATAGTTTCAGAGATATTTGTCCAACATATGAGCTGTAGATATTTGTCCGACATACAGGCTGTAGATATTAGTATCTGGAGTCGTGGGTAGGTACTGCTCACCACCGTCCAGCAGATATAAAAACCTAACTTTTCAAGTGATTACATTAATTAGGAGATAGCAATTTGGTGCATAAATTAAAATGTATTTAATAACCATTCACTTAAATACTTCGAAATAATTTATCATTATAATTACGAAGCTTTACGTACAATATTAATTACGAATCAAAAGTTGAATTAAAAATGTGTTTTCTTTCTTTAAAATGCTAATCAAATCAACGATATTGCCTTGGGAAAACTTGGGAGCGGTGTAGGTATTCAACAATCGATTTTCAAACCGTTTCGATATTGAAAATTTCCAGTCTGCCCATCCCTACATTCTAGCCAGTAAGAGCGGACTCTGATTACTCTATGACTCGACTTCTAGTGGCGCACTTCATGTGAGTCCATGTGCGTTGGGTGAAGAGGTGAAGAGCACTATGACATATTGCACTCTGAGTGCGATCGGCGTTGAAAGCATCCCTTCATGGAGCTGCTATCGACCACTCGTTTGGGCAAAGGGGAAATATATTATTTGGCAATATGAGTATACATACGCTAGGACCATGTAAATCTAATGAATATTTGTAAAAAAATGCGTGAGAAAATTTTAAATTTAATATTGAATTAAAAAAATAACAAACAAAGAGACAAACAATAACAATAACAAAAAATAACAAAAATTTTATGCGGTATTCACCAATAGATAGAGTGATTTAAAAGGAAGGTTTATATGTATAATACATGCTTATTATAGCAGAGAAAAGCCGAGAAATTAAAATATTTATCATTACATAGTAAAAAATGAAATCGCTAAAAATGTTTGTGCGCTTAGATATTTTAAACTACGCAGCGGATTTTTATGCGGTATTCACCAATAGATAGAGTGATTTAAGAGGAAGGTTTATATGTATAATACATGCTTATTATAGCATAGAAAAGCCGAGAAATTTAAATATTTATCATTATATAGTAAAAAATGAAGTCGCTAAAAATGTTGCGCTTAGATATTTTAAACTACGCAACGGATTTTCACGCGTTTTTAACCAAAGTTTTTTTTACCGTTTTTTTTTAAACCGTTTTCTTGAGTGATTCAAGAGGAAGGTTTATATGTATAATACATGCTTATTATAGTAGAGTAAGACTGAGAAATTTAAATATTTAATTCAGGCAGCGGGCAGCGGGCAGCTGGCAAGCGGGTGGTGTGGATTTTATATGGGTTGGGTAATGGCGTTGTGTTTCGTTAGCCACAGCCACGTGTGCCGGGTTTGCTAGTCTTTAATAAAGAACGCAACAAACTTTTGATTTCGGTCGACGGCGTCGTTACTGAAATGGATTTAAAAATTGCGGTGGAATAAACATCGGATTAACTTTTAGTTGGAAGCAATTGTTATTCAGCAGGTGTAAAAACTTCAGAATATTCGCCTAATTTTAAATTTTATTTGGCTTTGGTTGCATTATAAGATTGACTAGAAAGATATTTTAGATACGCTAAAAGATTTTGGTAAGGTTTCCTGAAAACTCATTAAAGCTGAAATACGGGTACTTAAAGCCAATGAATTCATAGTTGCGCGATTGAGTTGAAAAAAAATCCTGTTGATTAATTTCTCTGTTGGCTCTACGTTCACAGATAAGTACGCCTATCTATATATATGTATAAATATGTATTTTTTCTATTATTATTATAATTTCACCTTTACAATAATTTTATGTTTCCTCGCACCAAATTAGGCAAAGCCAGCATGACAATGCCCAAGGAGTGTTACATACGTACATCATCATCATCAAAATAAAATGTTTGATACATAATACCAAAATATAAAGAAATCGAAATAATACGAATGAAAAAAAATTGTAAGAAAAAATAAGTTTTGAATTTCAACGTCCTAACCCAACAACTTCCTCTTAGCCTATCTAGTAATTGAACAGTGTTATATAATAGTGAGCTCTGGCGTCATGAAATTATGCGTTGCTAAACAATTCATCGGATTGCGATGAAACGTTGGTGATTTGACGTGCATATGCCCGCGATGGTTACTATATACTAGGGATGTTCAGAAAGTAAGTGTACTGTGACCGTGACGGACTGTGGTTATTTGTTTTTTGGGGGTTGGCGGTACTGAGTGGTAGAAGGAGGTCTCCTGACCAGAACGAGCATCGCAGGAACGTGGTAATATGTAAACTCACGTTGTAGTGTCCAGTTGCGTGAAAGATGTCGGAAAAAAATCCCGCCAAGTGCTGTGATCCGCTTTTTACTCACGAAAGGAATAACACCTACAAGAAAAAAGGGTGAGGATTTCTAAGCTCTATTGTGACTGGAGACGATAGTGGGTGACTCATTACATGCCTGGGAAAAAAACGGTCGTCAAAGTGGCGTCACACCCTTTCACATTCCCCATCTGTCAAAAAATTGAAAACCACAATTTCGGGCAAAAAAAATCATGGCCCCAGTCTTTTGTGACCTAAATGGCATCATTTTGGTCGAATTTCGGCCTCAGGTTGAGACCATCAATGCACAACAATATTTTTTTCCCTGAAAAAACTCAAAAGGAGCATTTAAAACAAAAGGAGGGGAATGCTGACCAGAGAAGTGCTCTTTTTTTCACGAAAACGTCCGTCCTCACAAAGCCTTTGCCACCAATACGATCATGGACTCATTTGATGGGGATGTTTAGAACCACTCCCCGTATTCTCCTGACTTGGCGTCTTCAGATTATCATCATTTTCCTTCCTTAAGGCATATATGGATGAAATTAAATTTTAAACCGACGAGCAGGTGCAGAAAGTGGTTCTTAAGTGGGGGAAGGAGCTGGTGGGAGAATTCTTCGAGGAGGGCATAAAGAAACTTGTGCCACGGCTCACCACATGCATTGAACGGGATGTCGATTAGGAAAAATAGTCAACAAGTGTATCGACAATATCCTGTAATTTTTTTTAAATAAGATTTTTCGAAAAAAAATATAAAAAATCAGTATACTTACTTTCTGAACATCCCTGGTATAATAGTGATCTCTGGCATCATGAAATTATGCGTTAATAAACCATTCATCCGATTGCGATGAACCTTGGGCGATTTGATGTGAACAAACAATCTAACATTATAATAATAGTAAGAAAACAAACAGCTTTACAAAGATACATAAAAAAGAAAGAGTGCTAAAATAAAACAGTAAGCCTAAAAACATGTTTTCGCTGATAATTTTTTTTTTTTTTAGTAGCTAAACAAGAAAACTAAGAAAAAAATTGTTAAGAGAACTTAAAATAAAACATAAAGAAAAAACTAAGAAAAAATATTTAAGAGAAGCTTAAATATGCATGAAAAGAATATAGAAAAACACAATAAAGGGTAAGCTTATGATCTTGTAGGAGTATAAGGATGATATGTGTGTAATTAGATAAACATATAGATAAACTAATATGACGTAATGGTAAATAGAAGTACTTAAACTAAAATTATGTAAACGCTGTTTCATCGTACCTTTTCTTTTTCCTTTCTTCTCTCTCCTTTTACTATATATACTTATTATATTTTTATTTCTGTTATGATATTAGATGCTTCTCCACCTAGTAAAAACAAGAGCTTGATATTCGCGTGCAGTGAACATCTTTAATTGAAGTGTTAATATCTATGCACATACCAATGTTGATTCATTGAGTTAATAATTGTTAGGATTCTGTAAATGTTTTAAACAATAAATAAAGTTAATCTATCAAGAAAACACTTACCCCTAAAAATTGGTAGCGGTTGAATAAAAGTGAATCAATCTGTTAATAAAACTACCAAAAGGCGTTTCCCTGCGCCCACCACCCGGGGGCGCCCCCTTATAATGTAATGATACATGTTTGTGTGTCATTTGATTTATTTGCGGGGAAATATACAGTTATTTCCCCACGGCCATTTTTTCGTCGCGTTCGCGTTATACCGAGACGAAATGGGCCGAAACGATTGCTATGTCATCCTCAGTGGAAACATGATTTATTTCAAGTGGATTAGCAGAATGACCAAACATGTTGTGGTATGATTATTGTGGAGTTATTGCACTTATTAAAAAAATATGGTTTTAAAAATTAATACTTCCATGAATTTATATATATTTATGAATCGCCTGTACCTGATATTCATGAAAAGCACCCTTTTTTTCATTTTTGATTGCCTAAAAGCTAGTTGGATAAATTCTTGGGATTTGTTTGTAGGTGTATTAAAGGAATACCCATTTACACGAGCATGCTTTCAAAAAATGTTGAAACTCGATATTATTATGACAAAAAAATATATCTTTAACCGGTGATTCCTGACAATATTTGGAGTAAAAAAATATGAATTTTTTTTTTTTTTTTTTTTTTTTTTTTCAAAGAAAACTTCTTCTAAAAGGTTGTCACTTTGTGATGTCATTATTTATTTATTAAAAGAAAATAACTTAGTTTACATCACTTTATTTTTTGTACACTATCAACATGTTTCGTGAACCATGTTCACTTCTTCAGGAATAAAAGTATACTACGTTATATAAGTTATACTATAACTAAGTTATTTTCTTTTAATAAAAAAAAAAAAAAAAAAAAAAAAAAAAAAAAATATATATATGAATGAAATTTTAGTCTCCGGTTATATTTTATATTTTCAATTTAAAACGTACAAAATCAGTAGGTATTATATAGTAAGGATCAGGTTGAGATGTTCAAGAGAGATGACTCATGGAATAATTTTGTTTGGTTAAAAGAAAAAATAAATAAAAAAACTTTAACAAAGTCATCGGAAAAAAAAATACATTTCTTACTCTAAATTACTGGTTGTAAGTTAAGAAAGCCAAAATACGTTCCTTAATACCATGTGCATCGTAACTATTAATTGTATCTTATCTAGATTAATATATTTTTTTAAAGATTTTTTTAATAGTAATATCTCACAAGAGTCTCAGCTGATCCCGTCTGGAGCTAGTAATACTATGGCATCCCCTATCGGGGTATGTTGTGAGGCTGAAGGTAGTGGGGAGGGGAAGGAGATGGGGAAGAGGAAGGTGGTAAAGTACCCTGGCTATTCAGATCTGGTCAACAAACACGGCTATCGCCATTTCCAGCAACGTTTCAATTCTGAATGGTGGTCTTATACCAGGGCCATACTAAGAGTATCTTTCACTCTGGATCGTACCGCAAATATATTATACATTATTTTAAATGAATAATTTGAGAAATAACACAAATTATTACAATAAAATTTATTTGCACACGCCAGGTTTCGATCCCGCGACCTTCAGATTGCGAGTCAAGAGGTTTACCGCTAGACAACGCCGGCCGTCATAAGGCGGATACGTAACTAAAAAATGTTTTTAATAACATATCAATTCAAAATTTCCAACATTCACCTGCGCGACATAATCAGTTTTTCAATTTTATTTATTTTGATGAAACGCTTCTATTTGGTTACTCCTGAAAAAGTAAAATGTATAGTTTTACTATGGCTATTATTTTTATAGTTTTTACAACAATGGTAAATTAATATTTCGTCGTAGGCCGTTTAGTGAGTATATGCACGCATTACTTGTAAGAACATTAGTATTTTTGTTTCGTGAACACCTCACTAGGTGTAAATGCTCCAAGGTAAACAAGTATCCACTATAGAATATACTGTTTTCACTAGCATGGATTTTAACACTTCTTAAAAAATAGACCAATGAAAATATGATCACATAAAAATTGCAATAAAATAGTCAGCACACATTCGATGACAAAACGCCGCAAGTGGTCTCACGCCGCTCCGCCTTTCGCCGGGGCCGGTCGGTGTCCGCGCCGCGACGCCGGAAGCCGCGCGACGCCTGACAGAGCAGCGTCGTTTATCATCGGCCGCCGCCGTTCGCCAGCGCTACAAATGCTGCAATCTGCTGCGCCCGCCATAATCGGGAACGAACGAGGGGGAACATTTGCAGCGGTCCTTCGGAAATAAAGGAGGTTCTCTCTTTATGATGTTTGAATGGTGCTACAATGGGTGATTATAAATTGAACAAACTTCTTTTGGGCTACTTCTTTTGATTATTAATTATTACAGTCTTACTTACAAATATTGAAGGTGAGTGGGGTACGAACCTAGAATGAAAATGTTAAAAAAGGTTTAGTTAAAAACCTATTGCTAAATTTGCGATCGATAACATACTTCTACTGGTGCTTTCCGTTCTCCTGTCGATGGTTGGTTATCATCACCCTATCATCCCATGGACCGTTTTTATCTCGACTGCTAATTTGTTTGTACGTTCCATTTCCGTCATGATGGTCGTTTTAAAGGTTCCATAAAGATTATTGAAGTGAAAACTTCTTTAGCACTTATAAACTTCCTGTGATTTGAAACTCGATGAAACGAAAAAACGACTGTAAAAAGGAACAAACAAATACATCTGTAGGATTTAGCCTGCAAGAGAATGAGATAGACTAATCGGAAATCTTTGTGCGGTACTTCGTAGCCTCCTCACTCTTGTCTACTTCAGTTTTCTGAAGGTTTTCTAATTTTCGCGCGTGAACTGCACACATTTTTTTTTCAAATGTGATATCGTCGTGCTTATTTGAGTCACCTAGCATTACAATGGTAAATACCTGCCTGAATTTTTTTTTAAAAAGATTTATCATTGAGATGGTGACTTTTCTTTGGTCAAATTGTACCTTTTTTGAAATAAAAAAAATAATTATATTTAAGCAACTATTTATTCACATATTTTATGATTTGAGGGGAAATTTTGGGTTTTGATTTATTAAATAAGAGGAAATTAGAAACACAGTTTTTTTTTACTTGAGGTCACATAACTAGTTGTGTTACTGTTTGGACAAGGTTACGTTCACTACAAAATGATTCCTTCTGATTAAAAAATGGAATTACTTTTGCATAGGTTGTAAGGGGTGAGGTTTGTCCAAGTTTTGGAGGCGGAAGCGCCTATGACTACCAACTGCTTGGTAGTTGAGGGAGACCTTTTTGATATCACCAGCAGCACTCTCTCAAAAATTTGCCTTGCAACGCATTTGGAGGGTTGGATTCACATTTTTATTTTTTATTTTATTTTATTTTATTTGTGTACAAAAATTTACAACATTACAGATATTTTATCTAATTCATTGTAATAGTACCATTTTCACAGTGAGAATGTAGCGCCAAAAACCTTACAAACTCATTGAATTTTTCGAAGAATATGTCGAAATTTTTATCTAATATATTTAAATAGCGTATCGCTCTTCCCACGGGCGAATTCGGGTACAGATTTGTACGACTCAATCGGCAATATAATATGTTATGGTGACGTCCTCGAGAGTGAGACTCTGATACAAATAAATTGATTTGCGCCAGAATCTCACCGTTAGAGACGAGGCCATTGATTATTTGAAAGAATTATTTTAGCAACGCAAAACATCTACGAGTTTCTAGAGAATGGTAGTTAGTCATACCTAGAATAAATCTCGATGGATGTAAATATGGATATGTTCCATAGA
The DNA here is from genome assembly GCA_917563855.2 of Limnephilus lunatus. Lineage (NCBI taxonomy): Eukaryota > Metazoa > Arthropoda > Insecta > Trichoptera > Limnephilidae > Limnephilus > Limnephilus lunatus. The sequence continues at coordinate 3,544,781 of OU830604.1, forward strand.
GGCGTAAAAATAAAAAAAACGAAGGAATTTTTTATGAACTCTTTCAATTTTTAAAATATAGGATGCTTCAAATGGGGCCCAGATAATACAATTCGACTCCAGTACACTTAGCACCAGTGAGTTGTAAAGGAGCCTAATTGTTAGTGGGTTATGAAATGAGCGTGAATTGCGAATGACAAAGCCCAGCAGTTTATATGCTCTGTTGCATAAGTCATTTGTGTGCTGGTGGAATGTCATTTTGCTGTCAAAAGTAACCCCTAGATCTTTTAGCGATTTAGATCTAGAAGCGATGAAAAATGTTTACGTTAATTAAATATTCAAATATGATCGTCTGTTTTGCCATTGTGAAAGAGACTACATTGAATTTAGGTGCACTGAAGCTTAAGCAGTTAATTTTAGCCCAGTTTGCGACAGAGTTCACATCGATTTGTAGGAGGACACAGTCAGCGAGATTTTTTATTATGTGGTAGAGTTTTAGGTCGTCAGCAAATAATAAATAAGAGGAATGAGTGATGATTGAGCCAATATCGTTGATGAACAACAAAAATAAAAGCGGTCCAAGAATTAATCCTTGCGGGACTCCAGAAAAAACCAGGAATTCAGCAGAACGAGAACCCTTATAAAAAACATATTGTTTGCGATTAGTGAAGTATGAAGCAAAAAGTAATAAAAGTTTTTTGGAAAAGCCAAACGTAGCTATTTTTTTTAATAGGACATCGATATCGACCTTGTCAAAGGCCTTTTCAAGGTCAAAGTATGTAAAGTCTACTTGGTTTCCTTGGTCGAGAGTTCTTAATAGTAAGTCGGAAATGCATAATAGATTTGATGATACTGACATCTGAGGTCTAAAACCATGTTGACGATCGTCAAGAAGAGGTTTGACATGGTTGTACAGATGCCGATGAAGGATTTTTTCGAATATTTTCGCTACAGAGCAAAGAATTGCAACCGGCCGGTAGTTACGGATATCACATTTATCACCCTTTTTATGTATCGGGGTTATTTTGGTAAGTTTCCATATGTCCGGAAAAGATTTAGTTTTTAAGCAAGTGTTAAAAAAAATGACACAATGGTAAAATAAAAAAGTCAGAACAACCTTTAAGAATGAACGTAGGTATGTTATCAGGTCCCATTGAGTTGGGCTTACTCAGTGCAGATATTGCCGTCTTAACATCCTCCTCTGTGATTTTGACTAAGTCGAACGGCTGACCTATTTGCTCGGTGTTTAGGATGGCGTTAACGTCGAGAGTTGGTTGTTTAGTATTATAGACGGATGAAAAGAATATTGCAAAGCTATATCCAATATCATCATACGTATTTAATTCATTGCCATCAAATGTCATAGATTTAAATGCGTTATTTGATTTTTTAAGCGCCTTTACATAAGTCCAGAACTGTTTGGAATCTGAAGCTAATGACAGTTCGATGGAGTTTAAATAATTTTTTTGTGAGTCTCTTTTTTCACGTTTAACTAAATTACGGTAATGTGAGAATAGAGCGTAGTCTGCGAGGAGTTTACTTTTTTTCCATTGCTTGTTTAAGGGCCTAGGAGTCAAAAGTCTCATGTAAAATGGTGACTTTGGTTTTTTTGACATCGGTGTAGACTTACCGACAATGAAGAGATAAATCTAAAGAAGTGTGTTAATATAATAATAGGTAAAAATTAATGTTAATCTTAAATTATTTAAAGCAACATTTTCGAAGTTTGAAATTCTTTCTCACAGAGACAATTGACAGCAATGGCCTGAACTGGCTATAGCCGTATACATGTATTATAAGGTACAGGAACTTGTATGTTAAGATTACTTTCAATTGTCTATGGATTTGACTCGTTTAACGGCTGGTATCGGATCCGTTGAGCTGATTTTTTTATAAATTTTTCCTTTTTCGCCTGTGTACTTTGGACTTGAATACTTCGACATTAATACACTTGGGTGATGAGAATGCAATTAACTGATCTATGTTTACATAAAATAATTCACGGCCATCTTCATACTACATTATGTCTTAGCAATATTGAAATAAATGTTCCCAATTCCTATTGTTTAAGTTGTTATAATGTGTTTCACCTGAATAAATTTCAAAATAATATCTCCTATTTTAGCCCTCTTTTCCTAGGTAAAATGTGTTCTGCAATTGCTAAGTCTAATTGTGTCTCTTAATAGAAAATAATAATATTTGAATAACTTGTATAGCGCCGTTTTTGCAAAAAATCACCTCAAGGGCGCTGTTCAAAATCTTTATTCATATCTACAATCTTACTTTTAATTACAAACTAGAAAAACCACTATGACAACTTATGGCTAAAAATTACATCCACCGGTTCACCGATCACCAATACGAAACTATATGTATTTTATGTATTTACAATGATTCGACTAATGAACGCGATGCCGCTGTAAAATTGTATCTTGTGTCTCATGTGTCTCTTGCGTCTCTTGAGTCTCTTGAGTCTCTTGTGTCTCTTGTGTCTCTTGTGTCTCTTGTGTCTCTTGTGTCTCTTGTGTCTCTTGTGTCTCTTGTGTCTCTTGTGTCTCTTGTGTCTCTTGTGTATCTGGTGTCTCTTGTGTCTCATGTGTCTCTTGTGTCTCTTGTGTCTCTTGTGTCTCTTGTGTCTCTTGTGTCTATTTTGTTTCTTTGGTCTCTTTGAATTATTGTCACTTGAGTGAACTTTTATGTATTTTTAAAATTTTCTATTTATAATTATTTTGCTATTTAATCTTTATTTAGAAATAGAAGATTTACAAATTTATAATTTGTCTGATTAGATTTATATAATTGTTTTGTATCTGTATATTAACTGAGTTTCTATAACTGGATTATTCTCATGTAAGTGAGAACATCTGTAAAAACCCAGTAAATAAATTTAAAGACATGTATTTTAATATGCTTGAAAATTTGCATTAGCATTATCAACTGGACTGCAGTCAATACGCCGACTTGTTAATTATATGGGTACATTCTCACTGACAATATTATTGTGATACAAATAATGTGGCAGCGCAAAGACAAGATGCAAATTAAGTATTATCGTGTTTTTTATTATTTTTTAGAACTGCTCTTTGAAGTCGCACAGAAAGATATAACATTATCTAAGCCATTAATCCTTCGTGTTTCTGAATCTGTGGTCCGCGGACCCCTGGGTGCCCGCGAATATATGTATGGGGGTCCGCAGTCTCATCTCTGGATGATAAGATTTTTCTTTTTGAATAATTCTGTTGGCGTCGTCAATAAACATGCTGCTTACTTCAATGAATTTGGATGTCTCACAACGGCAGCATGTTTAGCTGATATCTTTAGTTCCCTTAACGAGCTTAACTTGGTTCTACAAGGGAGATATAACCACATCTTCCAAGTTGAAGATAAAATTGAAACGATCCAAACAAAGCTTGACTTTTGGACAAATCGTACAACTCAAAAAATTGGATATTGGACTCTTTAACACAGATGTTACTGATTTTACTGGCTTTAAAAACGGTACAGGAAAACCAATTGATAGAAATGTCTTATGATTCAGCTTTGAAACGTAATTTTTATTTATCCTATTTATCAAATTTTGGATGGATTATAAGGAAATATCAGAAGAAGCACTGAAAAATTTACTGCTTTTCTCAACCACATTCCTGTGTATTCATTCTATGCCCTTTTATGTAGTCATAATAAATACAGAAACAGATCACAAGTGGAATCCGATTTGAGAGTCTAACTTACTAGTAACATCAACCCGAATATCACTAATTTAATTGCAAAAAAAGCAACACTAACATTCACATTAATAAACCGTTAATAAATGTGAATGTGTATGTTGTACGTTAATTATTAACGTATTTTTATAGATTTTTTTTAAATATTTGTAGTAGGTACTAAAATAAATGGTCCAAAATGTATTACTGACTTATTAAATCGTTTTATGAAACGATTTTTTCTTTCTTTTTTAATAAGTCAGATACCATACGCCTAATACATCATTCATATGACTTATGAGGCGCGTGTATTCTAAAAAAGTGGTCACTTCAAAAACAATTTGTTAAAAATTAATTTCACTAGTGTGAAATTCGTATTAATAAATAAAGTACAACCCTGTGTAAAGTACAATACGTGGATTACCAAATAATAAAAATTAATTCAATCAAGATATGCGATACAAGGCTCATAATATACGCTTGCTCTCATCATTACGATAATAAATTATAACATAAACAAAATGCAAAAGAAACTAAACATCGCGACTTAATGATTCTCGGTGACTCACACCGCGCTACGTCGAATATGGGAAGATAGCTGACAATAAAAAAAAACATAAGCGGCTAATGAATGGGATTTGTTGGTAAAAAGTTGCGGTGGAATTTGGAGAACCTATTTCTAGAGTTTTTAGGACCAAAATAATTAGTAGCTGCGAACGATTAGGCGAATACCGCACTAACAAGCGACGATCTGTCGTGGAACCGGCGCAGTGGGAGATATGGACCGTCGCGGCCATTATCTACTACATTGTGAGAATAGTTGCAAAGAAACAATACGTTTTAACGAGTATTGAAAACTGTACGGTTCTAATAAATATCGTTGGTTACATGTCCCATTATTGTTGAGAGTGGCTTTTGTCGATTAAAGAGCAGTTGTTTTATGGTTTCCTCTGAATTTTTCACGTTGGTGATAGCGATGGACAAAATTTAAACTATTCCACACATTTACCTAAAACTTATTTCAACAACCTCCCGTTAAATCTACAAATCGTCGAAAATAATCATTAATTCCAGCGTAAATTGGAATATTACCTGAAACCGCTATAAGTTTTTTATATCTTTTATTAATATTTCTCTTATTGATAAACCTTGAGCTTTTCTTATTTATCTTTTTGTTATCATTTACAATATTTTATTATTAACTTAGGTATTACATGATCTCATGTAATTGACCATGAATTCTCTCGTCAAACACAAGAGTCTTGTCTCTTTATAGTAAGAAAAGGCTATTTTTATATTTATTTAAACTTTTATCGGTCTCATTTCAATAATTAGATACATTGTTACTACAAAATTAAATATGTCATGTCTGTAAGAACCTACGTTTAAAATAATCTGTTTGTCTCCAGGTATGTCCAAAATGAAGGTATGTCCATTCCAAAAATTACGAATAAATACGGACAAACATGGACATTCACTTATCTTGTACCTTCTATATTAAATAAAATACAAACAAAAAGCGAATCAAATTGCATCACTTAGTTTAAAAATATGCTGAAAAAAGGTTCAAATATCGTTGTTCGAAAATGTTGGGTTCTAGTCCTAGATGTGACCGTACCTGTTTTTGATTTTTCAGTTTCAGATTTTCGATTGAGTTTCGCTAATATTGTCTTCATTATGGAAATTGTGTTCTTCTACATCTGTTTTCAATATTGTGGTTTCTCGTTTTAAGTGTGCTTTAGTGTTCTAATTATAAGTTACTAGCTTTTACCCTCGGCTTCGCTCGCATGGTATTAGTGGGAAATTACTGGCATAAGTGTTATTATTCTTGCTTTTTTGTCTAAGAGAAAATAATTATTTTTTAATAGAAAATTTCAAAATTTGAGAATGACATTTCACAAACACAAATTCTATTTTAGAAAATATTTAAATTACAGAAATTTATTTTAAGTACCTACTCCCCTATTGTATTTTGATGAATTCGCCTCAAGTAGGAATTAGTATTTTATTCATATTTGAATCCAGAGTAACCTAAAAAAATAACAAAATGACAGCCCACGTCAAATAATTACACAGCAGTGCTTTGCTTTTCGTTCGGACAATAAACATTTTTAGAGATAGGTAGATATAAACTATGACGCCAACAAAGCACTTTTTTTAGGGTGAATAAAAAAAAAACGTTGTTTCAAGGTAAAAATTTGTTTGACGTTTGCAATAACTCGATTTTGTTAGTGGAAGAAAATGTATGATAAATAATTTCATAATGCCACAGCTTATTCATAACGCCAGAGCTTACCAATATATATAGCCTATGTTACTTGCAAATGATGTAGCTTTCGATTAGTGAAAGAATTTTTAAATTCCACTCGGTATTTATTGCGTGAAAGAGTAACACACATCCATACAAACTTTCGCATTTTTAATATTAAGTAAGATTTTTAAATTGATCTGCTGACAAACTGGTTTGGCAGCTAAGCGGATGCTTATAATAAATGATAAAAAAAATAAATAGAGATACCGCGTTATATAAAATCGATAATTCATTAAATCCCAATAAGGGAAAGAAAAATGTTGTTGTTAGTTTTTGGGGTGTTATGCCGTGTTCCGCTACCTCCTTCTATAGCCGACGTTTCGGACAGCGTTACAGTGTCCATCGTAGTGTAGAGTTGTAGAGTGTGTGATAATTTACTTGGAAGCGATACCGTGTCGCCAACTTCAATCCACTACGAGCCGGTAGGTATTACGGTAAAAAGGGAACTGCGATTTAAGTGAAAGCGCAGTATTTACGTTAGTCTTGGGCCCGTCCAAGTGAGAATTGCCGACGAAAGTGGCGCCATCGTTATTCTAGAATTAGCAAACAGAGTTCAAGTGGTTAAAGCGAAAGTAGTCAATATACATAAGTAAAAATAAATAAATAAATAAAAAACTTATCTGAAAGAAAATTGATTAACATATTCTTTGCATTACGGAACATAATTAAATAACAAGACATAAGAAAAATATATTTCGGATTGTGCAACCCCATCTTAACGTATGGTTGCATTGGTTGGGGAGCGTCTTCTTAGCTAGGAACTAATATCGACCAACAAGACATAATAACACTTGTACACATTTTAATGTCTATAGTTATTTTGCAATGTTATTACTATGTTATTTTTGCTATACAAATATTTCAAATGTAATGTTATAAATAAAATAAATTAACGTCCTTTGGTTGGTCCGTCTACAGTCTACACAATACACCTCTCATTGACATACACCTACGTCTATACAAAACGCATTTGAGGAAATGTACGGAGTTTAAAATACTGTCAAATCAAGACAGAGAACATGTTGGAAAATAGGAAAGTTCTGTTCTATAAAACGTATGTCTCCGTTATTCATTTGAATAGTTCTTTGGACACACACAAAACATGCAGAATCTCATGTCTAAGTTGACGGGAAAGGCATTGACTCTTTGCAGAACGATCACACCTACTGGTACAAATTACCAGATGACCTGGGGACGAACATCGCGTTCCCGTAGAATCATACTTCAATTGATTATTGAAAATGCCTGCAGTTAACTCGGTCACGCCCGCTTCCTTAGAAAATTTTGAAGATTCGTACGCAACAACCATCGCCGCGTTGAAACAGTTGCGAAATAGGGATCTCGCTGAATTTATGGTGTTAAATTATATTTTGTTTCTTTATTCCAAAAATTATTCTGGAAGTTATCATCAATAATACGTAGATACTTAGGTATGTACATTTTTGAAATGTCTCAATTTATCTACGTACTATCCATAAGGTAACTTAATAAGGAGTTTAAAGACCAGTGAAAATCAAAATGGAATACCTATGGAGAAGGCGATTGAATCCGATTAAGTTATCTCTTTCGATTTGCTCACCAAAAAATATCTGTATACAAGTAAGAGTAAGTCGGTGTACGTACCAACCAATGCAACAGGATTCGAGCTCAATCCTTCTAACTACCTACCCACCATGCAATCAACTATGAAAATAGTCACTCCAAATCCAAACGGACTTTAGAACACATAAGAAACAACACCATCGAAAACCAAGCAAGAAACCCTTACAGGCGGTTCGATATTCAATGCACAACGTAATTATCGTGAATTCAATAAAGACACAGTATACGTAAATCAGATTACCAAAATTGTGAAGTTATAAAGCGTTTAGTGTTCGGCTGCTCCTTGTAATTAGAGCGTTGCCTCCCCCCTCCTCCCGCCCCGCCACCCGAGCATAATCTTTGCAGTACATATGTTTGTTTTAACGCCTTACATCCCTGCGCCAGTGTTGCAGCGCTTGTAACCCTCTCCTTCGAGATATAACACATAACACCGTGAGATATAACATATAACGCCGTGACGTAAGATGGGGATAATTAGCTACAGACGCCGGATGGCGGAGCACAAAGCCTTTACGAGAGCAAGGCTATTAATGCACAACGCCCCCTCGCGTGTATTCGCAATATTGAGACAAGGGAGGATTGCCGCTACTAATACACGTGTAGCGAAGAGGTGGAGCAACCCTTTCTCAATCTGAGAGGTCTTGGAAAATCTCAAGATTGATTTAATTAGGGAGCGCAGCGGGGACGAGTTTGATGCCCCCGCTCTGAACCAAACGGCGCATAGAGCATCTTGAACTTTGACGTCTTTTGAGATAATAAAATGGCTACTTTTTATGCGGACTGTTGAAGTTATACTGTACATTATGTACAGAGAACTGGTTTTATGCGAAAGTCGAAACTCGCCTGTTTCGACCATGGCATCCATAATACATTAGTCTTCATATTTTTCTGAATCCACCGAGCAAAACATTAGTTTTGACAGATCATGCTTTTAAATTAGGTTAAAATCATAGTGGTTAAAATTCTTCACCGTAATAAAGCACTTGAAATCAGAAAATCCTTCAATAATGTCTCTAGTATTTTGAACAACCGAATTAATTTACCCTTTAGTCCTATTCTAGACATATTTCCAGTAAACCGCTCTTTTCTTTCCCCTCTGTACACCTCCCAATTAAAAACCTATTCTGTATTGTAGGTTCGTTCTAATATTATCCTAAGGGAAGGGTTCTTACGAAACCGGTAGAGTGTGAATAAAATAAATTATAATGGTCTGTAACCAATTTATATTTAAAAACAAACAACTTTCTAAAACACCCCTACGTAATCCAATTATCTTTGATAATTTGATAATTTTCAGTAGTGGTGTTTAACAAAGTGATTTTTTTCATTTAATTAAATCAAAATTGAAAAAAAAAGTTTTTTATTGCAATACATTTATAGGTACTTACCCTTCTCCAATTGTCTAAAAATATATTCTCAGCCTAACTCAATAAGTGTTAATTCTTACCTGTTGTAGAAAATAAAAATAAAACTAAGAACGTTATGATAACAGACAGGGATCTTACTCAGCCATGTACTTAGGCATCTTAGGTACTAATCTCTACAATTAGTTGATTGATCCGTCTTTTTTAGAATTTCCAAATTTTGATGCACAAAATTTTCTCTAAACATCACAGTATTGTCACGTAATAGCAGATTGGATAAAATATTTACTAAGTACTTTTCTCATAACAAAGTAAATATTTTTATTCTGAAAAAATTACAACGTCTGCTCTTTGGCGTTTTACTTATTTATTGAGTTTCATAATGTTTAGAAGCGCTTTTCCAAAATTCACGGTTTCTCTCCCGAACATCAAAATCAACAGAGCCTGGAAGTTTTCGTAGTTGGAGAATGCCCGAAACATGGGTGTATTGAATTTCATAAGTCTCGGTGATTCGGAGCAGTGATGTTATTCGATAACTTTAATCAAATGGAGCACGAGGAATGAATATTCGCAAGTTAAACAAATCATAAAATATTAAGAAGTTGGAGTAGAGTGAGGGTGTTTTCAAACGCATTGATAAAATTAAACTCCTATGTATGTTCTGAGTATACGGAGGATGTTAGAGTTTAATCGACTGGTGTACATGGTAACCTAATAAACCAATATTGGAATTTAGGATGGGCAGGAATAAAGGAATGGATTAAACGTTTTTTTTTTTCCTTTCTTTATATCTTCCTACTTCTTGTCTCTTATCGGATCTTCTTGGATCTTCTTGACTCTTCTTCTCTCTTCTCGGCTTTTCTGGGCTTTTCTTGTCTTTTCATGGCTTTTTATGTCTCTTCCTCTCCTTACTTGCTTCTTCTTGTCTCTTCTAGGATAATCTCGTCTCTTCTTGGCTCTTCTGGCTTCGTCTTGGATTTTCTCGCCTCTTCTTGGCTCTCCATTGTCTATGAGCTAGATATAAATAATCAACAAAAACCTAAGTCGAAACATTACTATTTTTGTAAAAAAAAACACCACTAGCTCAATAAGGGCAGTAATGTTTTTATTTATTCATAAGTTATGTTTTTTTATAATCTGTTCCAGAATACAACATTATAAAACTTTTTTTTTTCAACGTTGAAGAAGCGTTTATACGTAATACGATTGATACGATTATACGTTGATACGATTGTACCACCAGTGCCAGGAGCACTCCTGTCCCAGTGTGACCGATACATCAGAGGGCACTGATTTATTAGGACTTGAAACACGTGTGGATGGGAAGGAGGTTTAAGTTCAATCGACCTGTATGCATGGCAACCTAATATGTCATTATTGGTATTAATAATGGGTAAGAAAAAATAGTTTTATTGATTGTTATATTTTTCTGTCTTCCTTTTTTTCCTCTTTCTGGCTTTTCTTTGCTCTTTGAGGCTCTTGGTGATTCCGTCATTTTTACATGGCATTACAAAGCCACTTCATCCATTCTGAATGGTGGTTCTATACCATGGTGAAACTGAGAGTACTTTACTTTTTAACATACCGCAAATATACCTTATATTATTTTTTAATGAATAAATTGTGAAATAACACAAATTAATCAAATAAAATTTTACTGCGCACGCCGGGATTCGAACCCGCGATCTCCAGATCGCTAGTCCAAAACCTTTCCCCTCGACCTCGCAGTAATGTCATAAAGTTTTCATGGTTGTTCTCATCTCTTCTTGGCACCTTTTGACTATTATTGGCCGTTCTTGGCTGGCCTTGGTTCTTCTTGCATCTTCTCGCTTCATACCGACCTTTGTTGGCTCTTTTGGAATCTTCTGGACTCTTCTTTCTTCTTGCACCTAAAAATTAATTATCACGTTATTAAAATGTACCCCTTTAAAAATGTATTTTTAAAAGCATTGATAACAAACTTAGAATTGGTCGGAAATAACATGATTACAATGAATTTTTTAAAGATCAGAGTTAAAACTTTACAAAGAGAAAAACTTTTGCATCCCGCCATTAATATTTTTAGTGGATGATGATCCCGCCGCCTGCTTTTAAATATTAATATGGTAAGATATTTTATAATGGCTCTCTTGAAAGTGATGAATATTTTTTATGTTAGTTCCACACAGGAGGCCCCGAGGAAAATTATTACCCTCAGGGCCCATGTTATATTTGGGAATGCTGTGCGGAGGATCTTTTGAGGAAAGGCAGGAAAAGGAAGTACTGGGAAAGAAAAAGGTATGCAGGGTGGGAAGGAATTGAGGGGGTCGTGTCTCCAGGAGTGACGTACGTACGAATCCCTCAAGTGTTGTTCAGATACGTGCACCACCAATACCCGGATAAACTTCACCCGATGAACCCGGGCAACCCTGTACCTAAGTCACTAAATGTAGTGAACCACTTAGGATGACTTGTAGCAGAAAAGATTGTCATCCAACAAACGGTTTCAGGGGTGGCGGTACCCGTACACACCTCAAACTCCTCAGATTATATCATTGTACCTGAAACCACTCGAATTTTACCCATAATTAAAATTAATAAACATTTTTTTTTCACTTTATCATAAAAATCATTTTCTTCAATACGAGTAGCATTTAGTTCGCACGACGCACCTTATTTGGCGTAAGCAAGATATCGCAGCTAACATCTCTTTATCCATGGGCCTATCATCATCCTGTATTGTTAACGGAACTATTTCAATTTAAAATTGTATAGACACTTTGTAAATTTGGACTAATTAAATAAAAAAGCATGACATCGTGAAAAGAAATCTTTCGTGGTATAATGTAATATTTTTTCTGGGTCTTGTCACATTGTCAACAAAATACAATGAGTTTTTTTTTATAACAATTAAGTCGTTATGTTAAAGAATTTGTAACGTGTAGCGGAAGAACGTATTAAATCATAATAAACTTCATGTGAGGTGGTTCGCTACTTTATAGGTTAAACGAGAGACAATGGATAATCTAATGTTAAAATCTTTAGTGCTAAGTATTACTCACTCGGAAGTCTAAACAGCGAACTGAGAAACGTAGGTAAGTACTATGAGTAAAGGGGCGCTTTATACAACTTATACAATATATAAATGACTACTACATATTTTGTAAGTATTTATGTTGAAAATTATAAGTCCTAGCGTACTTAATTATATTTTGTTCATCACTGAATAAACCTTCTTGTCGGAATTTTCATACTCAAAAAATCAACCTGCAAAAACAAAGTTATTTTACCATAATACATCGATTTTCAAATGTCAATTTAAGAATCAACCTGCAAACACAAAGTTGTTTTACCAAATTCATCGATTTTCAAATGTCTTTTCAAAAATCAACCTGTAAAAACAAAGATGTTTTACCATAATACATCGATTTTCAAATGTCAATTCAAGAATCAACCTGCAAACACAAAGTTGTTTTACCAAATTCATCGATTTTCAAATGTCTTTTCAAAAATCAACCTGTAAAAACAAAGATGTTTTACCATAATACATCGATTTTCAAATGTCAATTCAAGAATCAACCTGCAAACACAAAGTTGTTTTACCAAATTCATCGATTTTCAAATGTCTTTTCAAAAATCAACCTGTAAAAACAAAGATGTTTTACCATAATACATCGATTTTCAAATGTCAATTCAAGAATCAACCTGCAAACACAAAGTTGTTTTACCAAATTCATCGATTTTCAAATGTCTTTTCAAAAATCAACCTGCAATAACAAAGTTGTCTTACCATAATACATCGATTTTTAAATGTCATTGATTTTCAAACGAAACTTAAAATAAATAATGAAATGACTGAGGTTTGAACCTTCCTTTCCAATGATGAAAATCAACCTCGCTACCAATTCCGAATTTTGAAACCGAGATTAATTTCGTGTATCAAGTGCTTTAAATTATTTTAATTTCGGAAAAATGAAAAGTGTATGTGTGTTTGGGAGTGCGAAAATGGATTGAATAAAGTGTCACCGACAACGATTCTATCTGTTGAGTTTCAGCTGTGTAAATTTCTTTTAAGTATTTAATACCTGCTCAACAATTAAGTATGCTGATAGGTAGGTTAGGTTAGGTTGCTGATAAGTAGGTCAGGTTATGCTGATTGGTAGGTTAGGTTAGGTTGTGCTGATATTTAGTTTAGGTAAGTTGCTGATAGGTAGGTTAGGTTATGCTGATCGGTAGGTTAGGTTTGGTTGAGGCAGAAATTAACGACATCGAAAATTACACAAGTTGTGTTTAATGATTTGAATGTAACCAAAATATTCTTATTTCAATGTTTCACATCCATTGTTCCTACTTCTCAACATTACCGATAATATCGGGTGGCGTCATAGATAGTTCCGCTGGTTCGGGAGAAGGATTCATGTGTGGTCTCCATCTCCAAAAGACAAATATAAAGAACTTTGAAAGGGAGTCGTAGATATTCTAATTTACCCCACCAATTTCAGAATGACTTCTCGGCCACTCAACAGTTGAACACTTTAAGCATAAAATTACGGAACACATCTATACAGTACCTGTGGGCGAAAAGGCAATTTATCCACTCTCTTCATCCAAGACAAAGAGGTGTTTATTTCACGTCTCGCCACAGTGTTTGTTGATAAATTATTAATGAATAAGTATTTCTCTACACACAAACAACAACTCCGTCCTATGTCCACTCAGTTATATATACAAAAAGACATGCAGTCTCTAGCAATTAAAATGCCCTTTCTACGATGGTTAACAATGTCTTGAACTAGAGGGCCTATCGTGTCAGAATAAATTGAGAGTAAAATGGTGGAAGAAGAAGTTTGGAAAGTAATCTAAGCCATTTCAATCAACGTTCTATTCAGAATAATGATCTCATTAATTCCAACACTAAAACTAAAACCCGTAAAATAATATAAATTCCACTTCACCCTACACCAAATATTATGAAATAACGGTGCGCCACAAGGTCGTCAAGAGTAAGCCACCTTATATTTATTTGTTTCCCACGTGTTGCAAAGTGCATCAAGATTATTAATGTGCTTTGTGCGACTATGTAATTATTGTTTATATTTCTTATAAAACAAACTTAATGATGAAAATGCGGCGTGTCAATTGACTTACTCACAAGTCATAAATACATAATATTTGTTTTTTAAATATTAAAAATGACACTTTCATGGATGTTTTATTTCTTCGTGAGTAATAATTCAAACATATATATATACTTGTCTGTGACTATTACAGTCAAATCAGTCTGTTAAACAATTTTTTAAGTACATTAAGTATAATAATATAGAATCACAACACCCCATTTGCGTTCATATTGTGTTCAATAAAAATCTTATTATTTAGTGTATTCCAATTCCAACCTTAACCATTTGATTCATGATTAATGACTTATTCTTCAATTACACGACTTTTGCGTTCAGTTATTCTCTTTCCTTTATTTTATTCATTACCATAATACACGTTGTTCATCTTAACTGGTTTCATTGCATCCATACATTCTTCTTACGACTATCAACTTAAATCCTCACTTTAAATCATCGGGGTTGATATCAGAACTCCATCGTTGACTGCTAGTCTCCCATTGCGTGAGATTTGACGAAACGGCAACTACATTTTGTTGCAGTGCATTAGTAACAAATAAAGCACTGCACTTCAAGCTGAGTCTACTTTATTTCCAAAATAAGTCTTTAAGGATTCCTCACCGCTGTTGCGACTCGGATGCTTCTTGGGTGTTGTTTGGAGCAGCTCGTCAGCGTCCGCTCATTTGTGTCAATTGTTTGCTTTCGTCAACATCAACATTGCAATAATTGCATGCGGAATGCGCCGACGTTCATGTGACGGCACCTTGTTTATACATAAAGTTTAGCCATTGCACGTGCCTTTCGGCGAGCGCTAATTGATCGACACAGCTTCACTTTGTTTTACGTAGATCTTGCTAAGGGATCTTGGGAAAAATGTATTGGCAGCAATTTTGGTGGTTTTGTGTTGTTGTAATTTTTTTATTTAGGTAACTACATGAGTGTTTTGTGACGTAATGGATTGAGCTGATGCATTTATTCTTTGCCGTTTTTGGACTGTTTTGATGACCTTTGTTGTAGAGCAGTTTCTAAACCCTTGCGTCGGTAAAATTTCTGGGTAAATACCCGCCCACAGCATTGTTATATATTTTTTCCTACGATCTAATAATTGTAAACCTCCATCCAAATGGTAAGATATTCCAGAAGACCGTCACTCAAAATAGAAAATGAATTTACCTACGATACCTACTTCTAATATTCTCAAAATTTCCACTGACTCAGGACAACAGAAACTACGATTTAAAAAAAAAAAAAATTAAATTTAAAATAAAAACTTGAATTGCGATTGAAAACTGTTTGAACATGATCTATTCGTGACGCTATTTTTAATGTGAATAAAGTAGGTACGAGTGTCCCAACCGTCTGCAGCCAGTGAGTCTATGGCGATCCCAATTGGGGTATGTTGTGAGGCTGAAGGACCTGAGGGTATTAGGAAAAGAAAGAAGATGGGAGAGAAGCGGAAATACATGGTAAATTGAATATGGTCACCAAATGTGGCTAAAGCCACTTCAAGGACGAATGGTGGTCTTTCACCGGGGCGATACAGAAAATATCTTCCACCCAAAATATTATTTTTAAATAATGAATTTGAAAAACAAAAATTAATCTGATTAATTTGAAGTGATTCGTTGTCGAGGAATTTGAGACATTTTTCAGATAAACTTGAGAATATCTTTTATCTTGACGTAATAAATTAATCCGTTTTAATAATTCGTTTTGAAACTAGGATTTAATGTTATTTTCCTTATTCGTTATACCGCAAAGTCCGCACGCCTTTTTTTTGTCATTTTGCAGCATTCTCCAAAAATAGTTCCTCCGGCGATAGTGCTTCCTTAAATTATTGAAAAGGAACCAAACACCGAAGGGCGCCATTAAAATATTGAGGAATCATTGAATGAAACAATGGCGAAATTTAACGATCTGGAAGAAAAGTTCCAATGAAAATGGTTTCGAAAATGAGATATAAAAGACCATAAAAAACATCGGCTCACCATTGAAACAATTATTTAAGTGGGAGACGACTTTTTCACTGAATCGGAAATTAAAATTCAGAAACGAAAAAAAACTGAAATCGATCTGTTTTATATTATTGTGTAGGAGGATGGCGTTTGGTCCCGCCGATTGGCGACACAATGGGATAGCGGACGTCAATCGGATGTACAGTAATAAATGGCCATTGTTTCGGGGGGTATCAGCGATCGCCGTCGGTGGCGCCACTGCGCGGTGACAATCCGCGGCGTGACTTTATGCGCATCCAAGGTCTGGAATTCTCGCCCTTACCTTCTACTTTATACCCTGCACTCAACACAACAACACCAGCCAAAAACCACTACACAAAAAGACACAAACCAACCAATAAACACAAACAAACCTTCATTGGATTAAGTTTAACCTTTCAGTTACCTGGTGGTGTTTTAATCGCCGATTTCTACGGTGTCAAGGGCGCCAGTTACAGCTTTTGGGAAAACTTTTAGTGCTTTTTTTGCTACGAAATAAAAACACGCTGACAAGGGACTTTGCTTTGTTAAGGGGCCAATAAAACTGTTCTGTTTTAGGGTTTAATTGAAAGAGTCTAATATGAATGATTTAAAGTATTGTATCTTGGACCGTAACGAAATATGGAGAAACATTATTCATTATTTTTTCTTTTATATTTATTATTGAGCATTATTTTAAAACCTATATAATTTTGTTTAAATATCCATGAAAAAAATAAGGAAAAATACCTAAGTGCAGTAAATGTTCTAATGATTAACCGACAAAGAGTAGTTAGTTATTTAGTATTATCGACAATTAGAACATAAGAATTTTGAATTCTTAATAAATTGTACAGCGCCGTTAAGGTGATTTTTCACAAAAATGGCGCTCTATAAATTACCCAATTATATTTTTTTATGCTTCCGATTTTGCTGTCCGGGTTAAATATTCCACACAGAAAAAACTAAACCCTTCCACACACTTTTCCACAAATGATAATAACCAATCTACGTAAGTGCACTATATAAGTACATATAATAAATACAAAACAATACAAGAACAACATGTCAATCTACCATAGACCAAATGGGAAAATAATTCACCGATTCCAGATATTTTCATATAAGAGGGTTCGGCTCGGTAGAACTCCTAACTGAACCGATAAATCCTACTGATCCCTCAATAAAAATATATAAAAAATCTTTCGTAATCCTACATGTATTTGAAATGATTGATTTTTGATATTATTATTACCGAATACATTATCATTAACCGTTTTTCAGATTTCAGCTTCAGAAAGATAATTAAAGATTGATATAAGGATTGAAAAAAATCCTGTGCGATATCTCACTTTTTAAATGCAATTTCATGGTCGTATCTCGTGAACTGTTATTATTTTGTAATTTTTACCTGCTTCAATTATGCGACGGAAATATTGGTTGTTTTTCAAGTTTGTTCCACTTGATCGTGGCAGTTTTAGCGAGATAGAATAAAACGAGATGCGAGAGAGTACCCGAGCCCGAGCTAATGAGGTGAAAGCGACACAGACCTTTATATTTCCTTGGCATTACTTCTTCTGAAAGAGAGTCGCCCATTGTGTTATTCTAATCGGTAATCCATCAGCGCTCCTCCATTCACAAGCGACATGTAAGTTTTTTTACCCAAATAACTGTTCCCACGGACCGTGGAGCGATTTTATTAACCTTATTGCTTAGATTGTCGTGAAGTTTAATCAAAATATCGCACGGTTCCGAGCGATCGTCAGGCGGTTTTAATTTGTACAAAAACTCCGTCGCGGCCCTCGGATAAGATACCAAAAAAGTCTACAAAACCAGGAGGAAACTGTTGTCGGCTTCCGGAGATCAAAAAGGGCGCATCTTTGAGGAATTTTAAGTATTGGCGTTTCAACCTTGCGGCGACCTGCATAGATGCAAGGACATGTGTGTCGAGATTAAGATCAATATGTTTATGTACATTTCTTTGTTTATGTACTGATCCCTGATCGGAAATTGAATCTAACCGCACTTTTATATGCCCGGTTATCGCTTGATGTCTTTTCTTTTCTGTCGTTTTTTGGGTATCGGTCCCCTTCGGTTATCTGTGAATAGGATCTCATGTTTTAGTAAAAGGAAGAGTTGGCCGTAAATGAGAGTTATTGGCCCTTACACCGAGGATGTTACTAACTATTCCTTGTCAACTACTTTGAGGACGCCGGCCGCCGCATTGGGAAATATTTGTTCGGCCCCGTTTTGATTGCCATCACGGCGTTTAACTTTAATCTAATTTCTTTTTATGGGCGTTATTTGAAATTAACAGGAGTCAACTATTGTAAGCGTTTACCAGAGCCGGTGGGTTTCAAAAAATCATCCTAAATTTTACGGAAATATTTAGAATTTTTTACGTTAATCCTTTGACTTCGCCGGTGAGGAATTTAATAATCAGGTAAATTAAATGAAACTCCGAAAACCTTATACATATATTTCGATTCTATTGCTGTAAACATAGCGTCGTAAAATTTTGTTGGAGAAAAATTAACATAGTGCGACAGCTGTTAGGTAATTTATTCAGATATTGCACGGAATATTGAAGGTTGGCAAAAAAAGGTTTTAAAAATCATGTTTTGTTTAAATCAGATGTCTGATAATTGGAAAAAATATACCTGATGAAGGTTAATATTAGTTTCACTTTCGTGTGTTTGTTTTTTTGACTTATACTTGATTAGTTTTCATATTTTGTTTGACATATGGTGCATATTTTGTAGTGCCACTGTATTTGTGCACTCATAGGTATATTATGTTTAACTTCTTCACCAAACTCACCGCCGCCTCTGGAAGCATTTATTGGATAACCAACACCTTTGCCATAGGTCATTCCCAGTGGTTCACTACGTTCTTGGTTCATGAGGTGAGGTCTGGCGGCGGATGTGTCAGCTTTGCGGGCCGAATCGGGAGAGGCCGGTTGAGGGAGACCCTTTGAGCTCGCCAGCCTGACTATCTTGACCCATCGCCTTGCACTGCAGGGGGAGGGATGGTTTAATACGTCCATCTCTTCCATAAAATTCTCTACATCCTTTCCTTCAAAAACCCTCCACACAGCATCCCTAAAGACAAAAAATAGACACTGAGGGAAATTGTTAAAAAAAAATTAAAAAACTCCAGAAACATTTTCCTTTTTTTTACCTAGAATATGTTTTTTATATGCTGCATTATTATGTAATGCAATTCACGAGCTTATTTATTATTTTAACAAGAGTACAATTAATAAAATCTCCTAATTGGTCTTAAATATCGTCTTTCTTCTTCCATGCCCACTGGTCATGCGAAATTACACCTGAATCAGGGTTGGTATCGGAACGTTGTTGCGAACTGCCATCCTCGAATCCTCTTATATAGCCTGCATTTACCTTACTGTCAATGTAGTCATCAGCCTTCACACCTATCGTGAACATCCACCACTCTCTGAGTCTCTGAGCAATCACTATTTACAATAATTTTATGCACAGTAACCTCGTTTTCTCCATTCTCTCACCAACACCATATTTGCTCAGATAAAATGAATCAAATACGCATAATAAATATATTATTGAAGCAATTATCTTTGTAAGTAACCATATAAGGATTGTTAACAGCTTGTCAGCTTGTATTTACAGTAGTCTGTATGTATACATATTAATGCACCTACGTAAAAGAGTAATAGCATTAATTAAATATTCAATTACCTCGTACATAAAATTAATGTTGCCAGCGATTAACTTCGAATCAAGGAAGGTTTAATAACCAGAATCCAATCGTATAAAGCTCAATAATTATCCATTCAAGTATGATGAGCGGAATCTTTAACTGTCTAACCGAACCGTGTCAATATCCATCACAAGTATTGTGGCTTGTCGAAAAAAGTGTTATCATCTCTAAGATTTTCCAAATGAAGCTGTTCTGATGTTTTGTTCCTTTTGAAGGATGTGCAAGAGCTTCTTACCAATTTACTAATGATTTTGTCTTCGGTGAATTTTACATAATGGTACCATAGCCAAGATTTGTTGCGGAGGAGTAAAAAAGGGATGATTTCAAATGGATTGATGGAAAATATAATTTGACTAATGATTGAGATCATTCAGATGACTTACCAATACTTAAAAACAATTTACACAATATTCACGTATCCTTTTGTGATAAAAGTTTTGATTTCAAAGTGTACATGATTTTTAATCTTCTCTACAACAATGTCAGGTAAGTTATTTATAACTCGAGAACGGCTGGACCGAGTTTTATGATCTTTGATTTGTTGGATTTGTCTCCGCCCGAATAGCAGAATAGCTATTAAAATATCGGTAAAATTCACGAAAAAAAAAATATAAATAAAATTCTTTTCCTCGTACATTTTGTATGGAACGAATTTTCATCTTTTGAAAGAGCTGCTCTTTAAGTATAATATTGAATAGTGAGTGATTCCAAAAATTCGAAAACGTCAAATGACAATGCGCTGATTGTTTTGCTTTTGTTCTTAAACATACAATTCTGCCCCTCTTTCTTACACACTACACTTACGTCAACAGTCGAAAATGAAACAAACGGTGAACGTATGTCTGCACTCCTCCAAAGAAAAAATAAAATAATTATAATAAATATCCCTCACACGTATAAAGAAAATGAAATGCAATCCCCGTAAGTAAGTTGAAACTTAAGAAAATTCCAAAAATATAAATCCGTACACATTTTCATCTCTGATACTGACAAAAACAAAACACGGACAGTTGCAAATCGTTAATTGCTTCGTTTTGTAATTTTTAACTTAATAACAAAATTGAATTTAATTCAGCTAATAAGTTAAAACAACAGTTATTGATTCTTAATTGACCTAATTTTTTTAAAATTAATAATTAACAACCGAAAATTACTCAGTGAATTGTCATGCAGGATAGGATCGATTTTAATTTTCAATGAAATCAAATTTGTGAACTTAATATATTCAACCGAAAATTATTTTAATTGCTGTTTTCAAAATTGGAAATGCATTGTCGAGAATTCAGACTGTCCCGTAGTTTTTTGCAAGACTGCGCTAATCAAAAATACTAATTTTAGTTGTGCATGTCCTAATGATTACTTTGTTCATTGCGCTGGTTAGAATTACTTAGGTTCATTGAACTCAAATTTGCATTGAGTTCAACTGTAATTTTCATAAATGGAACTGATTAAAGAATTCGCACAAACGATGAAGTACCTTCTTCTTCTTCTTTTTCGATGGCGCTACAGCCCATATCGAGCCTTGGCCTCCTGCAACAGTCGCCTCCAACTCCTCCTATCCTCAGCGGCTGACTTCCAGTTTGGTACCTGGAGAAGCTGTGCTGCATCCCCTCTTACCTCGTCTTCCCACCTCAGTCTGGGTCTTCCCACTTTTCTCTTTTCACCTGGGTGTCCAGTTAAAATTATTTTTGGGACGCGTGTATCCGGCATTCTCTGTACATGCCCAGCCCATCTCAGCCTGAGGAGTCTCATATGTGCTGAGATGCTAGGGGCCTTATATATGTCATACAATTCTGTATTGTGCCGGATGCGCCACTGTTCGCCCTCTTTCACGGGTCCGCATATTCTTCTCAGCACTTTTCTTTCAAAAGTATCCAGCATTTCAGCCATCTTTACCGTCAGTGTCAGCGCCTCACATCCATATGCCAATACCGTTCTAACAATGGTCTTATATATGGTTATTTTGGTTTTTCTGTGGACTCTACGTGACTTAAACACTGGCAGCAAAGAAAAGTATGCATGTATAAAGTACTTGTATAAAGTACCTACTTGTATAAAGTACCTACACAATAATATTATTTTTGACAGAAAATTATTTTAGGTGACATTTTGAAAATTAATCTAAATAAATCATATTGCTAGTTGATTACATAATAAAAGCATGATAAAAGCGGAATTTCGCTTTTCCACTTCAGCGCCTTTTCCGAAGTGTTCGCTTTAGTAGTGTTCCAGGGGCCGCCCATTCTCTCGATATATCAACATTAATTTGCATAAGTTAATCCGAATATGCTAAACAGAACTGCTTGAAGGAGACCCTCCGATAGCTGTGTAAAGGTGGAAGAAAAACACAAAACACACGACTCTTAATGGTCGACTGTCACCGGCGCGAAATCCGCAAACTTGTGGAGCCTTAAGTAATTAAAACTTTTATACTTGGATTCTTCCTTTATCAATAATTTATTTACATGTTAAAACTCGAACGGCTATCTTTGTATCTGCCCTGCCTACTTACCACTTACGTAATTTATAAGGATCAACGGAAGTCGACCTAAATTAATTAATAGGTGTGACGATAAATCAGAAAATATGAATTTGGTACTAACGAATGCTTACTTCAACATTCTGCTTTCTGGTGTTGTTTGGGATGTACAAGAAGCGCCTTCGCAAAACTGAAAGAATAGGGAAAAGTCAGGGATGCTGACTTACTTTATTTCTTCCTTCTTCAATCTTCTGACTCCACTAGTGTTTCATTGCAACTTCTTTCATCCTACTTCGTCTTGCCTTTTTATTCTTCTTTTTGTCTAGTGACGGCTCTTCTTGCCTCTTCAATGTCCATTCTTGCCCTTTCTTGGTTCTTCTGGTCTCTTCATATCTATTCTTGCTTCTTCTTGAAAATTCGAATCAAATACATGAGTGAATAAATCAACGTACGAATAAAGAACTGTCTTCAATCTTTTTCGTCGTGGTTGGTAGGAATTAAAAAGGTACAATAATTAATACCAGGTACCAGTAAGTGATTTGCTTTTTCGATTGTGAGCGAATTTTTTTTATCTTTTGCAAAATAAATTTTAACTTAAAAATAACCTATCTCTAATTGATGCATTTATATGGAGGTTGATTAGTATTATTTAAATGTGTTCTACAGCGTTTCTAATATAATGTTGAAAGTGCAAAACATGTTTTTAACCACACAAACAAAATGTTTGCGTATGAAAAGTACGTGTTCAAAGTTCAGATAAAAATAGTTAATTCTGGGAGCTGCATTAAAAAATTTATGATCACCAGTTGCAAATAATGATAATGTTCAGAGTATCTAGAAGAAATACAAGAAGTATAGTTCTAATTTTTGTAAATATAATTAAACTTAAATTTGATAATGTTATTGTGGAGTTCTGCAAGTATTTTAGGATGTATTTTAGTTACAGCTGTTCGACTTGTAAGGTCATTTTCAAACTATGGTGAAGCCACGTACGGAATATTTTAAAAGTCAATTTTCGAAGTCTAAATTGATTTATTACTGGTTAATCTAATTTTGCAGAAACACTAATTGAGAGGGTTATTATGTTGGATTCGTAATCTTTCCGAATGATTCCGAATTCATCATACAGTTCTGTGATTTGATTTCATCATTTGTGGCAATCGAACTCTGTTTATATTTCTTGAATGACGAAGAAGCTAATGTGGTGGAAGAATTCGAGGACACCCGAGGAAAGGAAAAAAACTATTTTTCCATTCTTTACAATAATATTATTTCCACCTTCAACACGTTTGCAGTTTTCAGGTACCCGAGAATGTTTAGCCTCAAAACTTTAGATACTCCATACCATTCAAAACCCCGAGCAGCGCCGGGTACGCGATAGCTAGTCTTAAATAATTATCATTGAAGAAAAAGATAATACTAATAATTTAAACGAAAATATGAAAGACAACAAGTCACAGGAAAATAAAAAGATAATGGTCGCAAATGGGACTCGAACCCAGAACCTCTCTTCTAACTGAACAAACGCCTTACCAATTTGTCTACTGCCACCTCTATTATCTTTCCATGTTGGAAACAAGTGTTTTAAGAACTTGTTTGTAACCTGGATGGTGTCCAAATATATTCGATTTTATTTATATGGAATATCTATTGACCTATACGTAAAAGTCTAAATGAATATTTATAGATTATTATAATAACTTTTGTAGATTATAAATTATATTATCTGAAGGTTATGAAAAGAGGTGGCAGTAGCTGAATTGGTAATGCGTTTGTCCCGGTAAGACGAGAGGTTCTAGAGGTTTAGATTATTAATGTTATCTCCTTCTTCAATGATATATTACACTGATTGGACTAATCTCAAAAGTTGTAAGAAGGGAGTTGTTCTAATAAAAAAAATATAAAAAATTGATACATCATACATTCGACTGTGTTAGGGTGGTTATCCCATAGTGGTCCTAATGATATCAAAATGTTTATTAACTTCCAATCACCAAACAAACCTTTGTCTTAAAAATAATAATCATCACAAAACACATCTGTTTTGTGTTCTGTGTTGTGATTGTCCTATTTTATATTTAAAACTCTAAACACTTTTTATTAATAACTCATTTATTAATCTCGATGTGTAGAGCCCTTTACATTAAACTTTTCATGTCTATGCCACTTCATAGTGAAATATTGTAATGAATTTAGCATCTGTAATCTATTTGTCTGTGGTCACGTCAAACTTTGTCTTGTTGTTTATAAAAGTCGTTGTTGTGGTTTTAGCAAACTCATTCTAATTCTTACTCTACTTCTAACTTTTCTTGACTCAATTAAGTTCTCTATCTAATATTAATTGCCAGTCACTCTCTTTCATTGTGAATTTATTCTTAAATAAAAGTAACAATTATATCCAGTAAAAACACGAGTGTTTTAAACTAACAAGGATAACCTAAACGTCCTAAACAATCACTCTCTCACAAACTGAAGATAAGAAAGCAGATCAGCCTTACAACCTGACTGCGAATTCTGGACAACACGACCTGGGATGCTGCGCAACATCGACATTACCCACTCACTCAAGAAATACGCAAATAAATATTTATATCTTTTTAAGCACAAAGACATAATGATAAGAACTTTAAAAATGTATAAAGTTACCCATGTAAAAAAAATGTTTTTTTTTTAACACACGTCATTTCGATTTCAAGTGTGGTCCCGGAGCCAGGGCCGGCGTCCGGTAAGGGACGGTCCAGGGCCGGTTAGGGCCGGTTCG
This sequence comes from Limnephilus lunatus, assembly GCA_917563855.2. NCBI lineage: Eukaryota > Metazoa > Arthropoda > Insecta > Trichoptera > Limnephilidae > Limnephilus > Limnephilus lunatus. The sequence goes on from OU830604.1 coordinate 3,569,791, forward strand.
GCCGCAGTTGAATTGGTACGGCACCACTGCGAGTGGCTAATGAGCCAATACGGCCGAGTCTTATCTTCATCTCGGTTTCTTACATTGCTCAGCACTCTTTAGGGTGTGGAAAATAAATGCACGTTTTTTTTTAATTCACAATATTAAATCAAGAAAACATAAAAAAATGGAATATATTTTTGTACTTGTTGACAAAATCTCGTCATTTACAATATAAAATTAATAAATTATTAAAATAAATGTGATCGACGACGATTTGAAATAAAACTGTATAAAATATGAACTTTTTGTCGATGATGTCGAAACATGCATTCTGTCAACTTTTGGTTGCAATTACGCATTTTTCTGAAATTATAACACTAAATTGAAAAAATTCTATATCTGTCAATATACCAATAAATGTCGGTCTTATACAATCGGATTTAGCGCGGATGGTGGAGTTGTCGATTCCAGATCCTGTATGGAAAAGTTCAATCCTATACATTTTATCATTTTTTTTAAGTTTTAAAAGACGTTTGAAAATAGATGTATTATAGTAAAAAGACGTTTTTTACGGCATGATTTTTTAATGTTTTTTTTTTCTAAAATGTATGTACGAAGTTTTTAAATAATCACGAAACTTGGTTTTGTAGTAAATATAATAAAAATACTATTATATATTCAATATTGTGAAATTTTTGTGTTATCTCAATCATTTTGCATTTCAAACACTTAAAATCAGTTAAAGTATTTACTCCCTTATCAGGCACAAGAGCTCATATTTTCTGATAAGGTGGTACGTGAATAATGATGACCTTAAAAATAATATTTTGTAAAATATTTATATGCATATGCATATTCTTCATATTACAATAATAAAAAATATATATTCATAATAATATAACACAAATAAAGCATAAATTGTAAGGACATACTGACAATTGCAATGATTTCAGAAGAAACATTGATTTTGATTTATTAAATAACCACTGGAGCAACAGCGCAATTTAATTTTTTTTCTTCGATTGCTCGAGATTTTTTGGTTTGAATATTTTCCGCCCACATTAAAAAAATCATACCTCCGAATTTTAATATGGAGACATACAAACTGATTATAGTTCTTTATAACTAATAAATTCACCTTTCTGTCGTCGATTATCACAGATTCGTAGGATTAATAAAAAAAATTATAAAATCGTAAACTTCTATTTAATTACTTACAAATAAGGGAAAATTGCCAAGATTGGCAGCAAAGCAATCCGAGGTATTTTAAATAGTGCCATGTTGTGGCAAAAAGCTCTCCAGCGGATACGAGAAAATTAGATGCATGTTTTTTTGGAGGCGAGTTCTATTTTTTCCAAATCTAGTGGTTAGTTTTGATCTCAGTACATAGCTAAGTTACACAAAAAACTGGTCCACCCCTGACTGCCGCCGGGTTTCAGTTTTGTTTGGCGCTTGTTTTGGACTTGCACACTTTTTGTTCTGAGCTAAAGGTCATTATTCCGACACCCTCCGAGTGTTACCTTAACACCTCTGTTTTATCAATGGCGGAGTGTTTTAGGGAGAGGATACGTTACGAATATCTAGGGAATTTTGCACTTAATTTTCTTATAAATTGCGATAAAAAAGAATAAAATTTCATTAATAAAAACCCCTATCAGTAAAAACTATTTTTGAAGTAAAACTTCTTTTCGCACGCTTGACTTGGGGAGTAAGCTGGTGAATGCGTGACGAGAGCGTTATGAAAAGTGTTATCGAGACATAAGTTAGGGAAGTTTTACTTCAGTAGTGTGGTCTAAAACTCTAAAGTACACTTTTTTTTTTAATTTTAATTAATTTAAAATAGTTTTTAGTTCGAGGGGGAGAGTGTCAATATTATAAATTGTTAGAAAAGTGATGGTTATTTCATTAAAAATAGTGTACAGAACTGAATTTTGTGTACATTCGTGTATAATGCACACAGAATTCATGATAATGAATAAATATTTTAATTTTCCGGTTAATTTTTGCTTCCCTACTGTCATTGGAGAAGAATATTTAGCTGAATTCAATTATTCTGAACCAATCCAATGAATATTCCGCCATCAGTAAACGAAATAGTTGATGGTTGGTCACATTAAAACCAGTTTCATTCAGAGAGCGAATGTCTACCGTTTCATAGTAATGATAACACGACAGAACAAAACATGAAGTTAAATTTTAACAACTAGAAAACTTACTGGCTGTGATTATGGCAACGTTTTCGGCTAGTAAAACTTTCCTCGCGAGCTTTATGTTTCTCTTAAAAACATAACAATTATATCCAAATACACTTTTTACCAAACCAGATATCCTTAATTATAGGTTCAAAGTTAAACTCGGGTAAAAATTTATAATATTTTTTTGATTAAACGAAGACATTATTGAATAAAAAATGTGAACAGAAAAATCAAAAAAAGATAGGTCACATTTGGGACTCGAACCCAGGACTTTCGTATTGCCGGGGCGCAACTCTACCATCTGAGCAAATGTGTCCCTATCTGATTCGGTCATTTTTAACTGTATTATACTTCGACTAAAAACTACCGACATTATCTTTATTTTTTTCTCATATTTTTAATGGCTGCTATATTTATGTATGATTGCAAGATTTAAACGCGTATACAATTTGAGGTTTTACCATTGACGTATAATTGATCGATGGGTTTTACACATTAAGTTAAAAAGATAAAGGTATAATACTTTTTGTTACAAAGCTATTAATTTCATTTAAGATGGTCGTTTTGTATGTACACAAGCATCGAAATACCAATATAATTTGCCTAGTGTACAAACGTGACAATATGCACGAGAAATTGTAAGTAATCAATTAGGTAAAAATGTTAGCAAATAAAAACTCATATGCTTTTTAGGGTCAATTCATAAAATTTTTCCAGTCCTAAATTCTCCAGTCTTTCAATACGAATGTCTTTTTTTGGCGGTATTCTGGTTATGGGGGTACCAAATGTAAAATCATTCAACATCGAACCTTGTCCAAGCATAAACTTTCTAATACGTGTGTGTTTATAGGAATGACCTTCCAGGTAAGGAGGTAAGTATGTTTTCTGTATCCGTTTGTAAATAATAAAATTATTCAAAGCTTAAGAAATCGTAATAATTTGTACAGCGCCCTTGAGGTAATTTTTCATAAAAATGGCGCCAAATTTTCCAATTATTATTATTATTATCATGCTTTGTTTACAACCTGCTTGAAAAAGATTTTTTTACGAACCAGGAAGCAATTAAAACCTCGGCTTTAACACGGTTAACTATGCAGTAGACCAAAGGAGGAACTAACGAAACAACGATTTATCATTAATAGTTTCCTTTGCATCCTCCAGAATCTACACTAGCTACCAATTGCAAAATGAACCATGGCAAGTTTTAAAGCACCTATATTCGTCTTGGACACCGTTTATAAGAAACATAATGTAGAAAAGGATCAAACAATGGGCTTGACTTAAGGAATGGGCGGTCGGGTAGCCAAGCCTTTCTACGTGGTAGCTTCATTTCATACGGGACGTACTTCAGTCGTCATCTGCAGGCACCATAAGAATGGATTTATGAAAAACTAGCTGGGTTACCCGGCTTCGCTCAGGACAATAAGATAGTGTTCTGGAATGTTGCACAATGATGTTCCCGATTTCCTATTCCTGATCATTCCACGACATACTCCGCCACTCTTTCCACAACTTTCTACAGCTCTATGGAACCTTCTAGAACATTCCGGAAGACTGTTCTAGAAATTTCAAGAGGGCGAAATTTTCAGCCCTTATATCTTTAAAAGCACGGCCTTTAGGTAAAAACGGATACCCTTATTCCCTAGGGGGGATAGAGATCTACCACACCATATAACTCCCTTGATCGAACCGAGACTCGTTTCTGAGTTTTTGCGAGCTGCACGTTTTTGGACTTTCTTTTATAATACATGCCATATTCAAATAAATAAAATGTTACTCCTTACATGTCCTTTCCCGTGCGTTCCCCTCCAGCGTTCCACTTCCACCTTCCCCGCCACCGCTCTCCCGCTCCCCCGTCCCGCCAACCCCCCTGGCACTGCATTTCTTGACTCCTCTCCCGCGCGGCCCGTAGCCGAAACTTTTTTCTAATACTAACATTTTTAAACTCGTGATATCTTTCTAATTAAATATCCGAATTGAAAAATTCAAAAAGTTAAATAAAGGTATTGAAGCTGTCTTGAATATGAAGTAATTTATTTTGATAAGGATTAACACCAAGATACAAATAAAGAGCCTTTTCAAGCGGCGACATATTAATTAAAATTTAAAAAAAAAAGAATACTTATTGTGGCATAACCATAATAGTTAGACATATGCTGTCGCGACCTTTTTTGTAAATAATGATGTGTTCTATAAAGTCGTTATACATTATTTTATTCTATCATCAATAGTTTTCGCAGCGCACGCGATTTAAAGAATATTTTAGGTAATTTTTTTACACCCTGGGTTACATAATTGAAATTTTAGTAAGTATGCCTATTATTTTTTAAAATATAATATAGCCTATGTCACCCAGGGATAGTGTAGCTTCCCAACAGCGAAAGAATTTTTCAAATCGGTTCAGTAGTTTCGGAGCCTATTCGATGCAAACAAACACACAAACAAACAAACAAACAAACAAACAAACAAATATTACCTCTTTATATAGTGTGTTAGATGTTAGATATGTTTCAAGTGTCGTCTTTAAAATATAATACTAATCAGATGGAAACAGTAATTTTCGTTTTTTTTAACGTCAATGGTGCAAAATTTCATCAAGAAGTATTACTATTCTGCTTAAGGGGGTGAGAAAAGAGGTTAATGGTGGCTTTTCAAAATTGCATGTACTTAAACAGTGTCCTTTCCCCGGTGTTTAAAATCAAGGGTGCAATATTTCATCAATCTCCGAAACAAGCTGTAGATTTTTATTTAAAAAAGCCACTCCACAACATTGGTCTTCTTTAATCAGTTAGAAAAACCAGCATTAAGAAAATGAAACTCATATTGGTACCTAGCCCTTAAGTCTAAGTACGATACACTTAAAATGACGGAAGTTATATGGTTTTTGTTTAAGAGTGTTTAGCATAGTCTTCAACGTTTAAATGTATAATATTTAGATCATGATCAGATTGGGCTTAGTACAACACTTGTACCATGTTTTAAATACGTATCCAGCTACGTACATTATCATTTTTTAAATAGAAGTCCAAAAAATATTGTTTAATTTTTTTTGCTCCGAACTCCAAAAGCCCAACATGCATTCGTTGACCGTCCGGCGTTGTTGTGAGCATCCATGTCGGTGCAGAAGGCAGAGGATGTGTGATGTTGGTTGAGAGAAAAAAAGAAGAGACCGTGCGCGCCCCGCACCCGCGCATCTGTCAGTCCCTTAATTGATAACGCCAGATTTTATCTCGTCACCTCCCAGTTCTTAATTGTGCATCAACACATTTCGAGAATCTTCCAAAAGAGACCGTGGTCCAGGGATTGAATGGCTGATTGATTTTTTCCAGATGCATTGGAGGAAGTTTAGTGTTTTTAAACCTTTTTGTCAGCGTCGTCAGTTTGGTTATTTGACTTCATCCGATCAGAAGTTCTTTCCTGTGCAATCAATATAAAATTCAATTTAGGATTTCGGAATTTTCATTCGAAAATGAATACGAAAATGGACAATTTTATATTTACTATGACTATAAAGGCAATGAACATTTGTTCCTTATCACAATATTGCTGCAGACTATTTCAAAAGATGAGATGTACAATGTACGTAGATCTGTTTCTTCCAAAGGAAAAAAGTCATCATTTTATTGATATATTTTTCTCTCTCCTGTACACTGCACCGTAACATCTCCGTAGACGCCTACCAATACTACTTGCTGTGACGATGATTTTGAAAGTATGGAATATAGTTACAAAGATAATATAGAAAAATTACAAAAAATTCATATACGTCAAATGTCATTGCGCTGATGGTCTAACACACTAAATAACAACAGTCGAAAATCAGGAAGATGGTAAACGTATGTCTGCACCCCCCCTAAAGGAAACATGCAGTCATTATCGTACATCTCACTCACACGTATAAAGAAAATTAAGCAATTAAGCGAAACAGCCACTGTGTTTTGTGTGTCTCACCATTGTTTAATATGTAAGAAAGAGCTGCAACATGATAGCGATAAGGAACGTACGTTTATTGCCTTTTTTTGCCTTCACGGTACCGTAACTGCGAATCGTCACGGTAATTACAAAAGCGCATATAGGAAGTTATAATGTGGAAACGATTTAACGACGATGATTTTAGTTTACAATATTTCTTAATTAGGCTATTAAAATTTGCCTACATAAGGGCTATGTAATATCTAAGAAAGAATTTAATATATAAATGGCTATAATGAATGAATACAGAAAATGTCATTCAAGTCATTATATTGTAATTTTCTTATCTAACACAAAAGCATTGTCATAAGTTAGTCACAAAAGCAAGATATTCTAAAAAAAACAATTACACGCCTGCCTCTTGGCAATATGATCAGCAGTTTTTTTTAAATCTCATTTTTCGGGAAGGTACGGTAGTTATTCACTACACGAACATCGATGTTTTTTTTATTATATAAAGTTTTATGATAAAATTTAATTACAATGTTAGATTTAATAATATAATTTAATTATAATTTGACGGCCTCCGTAGTCGGGGATAAGGCTCTTGACTCGCAATCCGAAGGTTGCGGGATCGAATCACAATTAATTTAATGAAGATGCTCTCAGGTGTAAGACTAACATTCAGATTTGAAATTTTGCTTAAAATAGCTTTAGTCGTGTTTATTGACTATATATCTGAATAACCATCTTCTTCCCCTCCCCACTACCTACAGCCTCACAAAGATCGATACGCTGCGAAACACCACACAAAGAGGAGACCGATAGGCTACGAAGCATAGCACAAAAAAGAGACCGATTATTTTATCTCATTCACATATATGTGTTTGTCTCTTTTTAGTGTCGATTATTCGTTTCATCGAGTTTCAAATCACAGCTGTGCTAAGGAAGTTTTTCCTTTAAAAAATGGTTTATAAGTAGGTACTTAAATATCAACGTCAAATATTCATGGGTAGGTATTAAATTACCTACTTACAAATTTCAAGACTCCGGAGGAAATTTTGGTTTTGATTTATTGAATAAAATCATTTTATGTAAGTAAGTATGGATAATTATATTGTAAATGCAAGTTCCTTTAGTGCCTTCAATAAATTATATAAAAAACATTCATAATGCAATATCTAATAAAATAAAAACAAGTCACCATCTCAATGACATTATAATATGCTGTACTTAAGCTAACTTATGAACTCTCTTTATAATATGTGTGTTACTTTTAAAAGAATAGGCCACTTGCATGGATTTCATAACGACTTGGAAAAAATCGTGTGGATAGATTTTTTTACTAAGATTACGAAAATGTTAGTAAAAATTTTAAGAAATGTATAATTATTTTTTTTATTTTTAAATAAATAAATCCATTATTTGAGCTCGTGACGTCACTACATGAAACTGTCCCGTCTCCGATTATGTTCCCTTAATTTTGTAAAATTCCACTGATTATATTTTTTTTATATGGCAGCACTTTGATTTCCGACGAATTTTTGAATTTGCGTTTAACAATCACTAGATTTATTGTTTGTTCTATGCGAACTTATCCTTTGGTTTGATTTTTTGATAAAGATGGCGGTGTTTTCACAGATGTTACGAAGAGAACCCCGTACAATTTATTGCTATTTGTGTGGAAAACGTTATTTTTTTAAAAATGATTTTCGGCTATGTAATTATTGTTTTTTCGCACCCATAAAATTATGTCCCGTCTTTCCGGTTTATAAAAAATGGTCTGATTTTTTGGATTGAAATTTTCAAAATATCGCCAGGGTTTCAAAAATTCGATAAAAAAAATAAAAAATACAGAATGTCTTAGAATATTTGTCTAAACCGGAAAAAATTTTCAAAAATGTGATGCTAGTGGCCTATTATGAAATTATTAATCCCGGTACAGGCGAACCCTGGTGGGGTTAATAATTACATGCTAAAAATGTATTTTAATTGTGAAGAAGCAATAAATAAATAAAATTCTTTTTCAATTTTTCTTCTTGCCTTATATACAATAACATTGAACATTAGATTCAACAGTTCGCAATAAGCACCTCGATCGTGCGAACTCTGGTGGGATTTAAAGGTGGTATACAACACGACCACCGTCTTGAACTGGACCGGAACGTTACAAACAAATTTACAGACTGATAAAATGCCAAATGTCGAGTTAAAGCAGGTCTAAATAATGGTCAGTCAATAATTGGTTTAATAAATAAGAATATAAACAGATATTGATTGAGAAGAAATAAGGTGGAGAAAGGATTGTATATTTGTTGATTATGGTGTTCAAATTCAGAGACAATTATTTAGTCATCGATATAGGCACATTTAGTAATTAACGTGTTTTCTATTTTACATAACTGATATACAGCCATTTACAACGCATTCATGGTTGTTTATCAGTTGTGTAAAGTTTAAAACAATTTTATAAGTAATTACATTTATATAGGTATTGTATTTATTTATGTGTTTATAAAGAGAAACAAACAGTACATTAGTTACATTGGTGAAAACAATTTACAGTTAATAAGTATATTTCATAATGGGTTTCAAGTGTTTCATTGTAGTGTCTTTTTTTTTTTTTTTAAAGAAAGACAAACATTCCCGGGTTACGAATAACCCAACAATGTTTGAAAATCTCCTACTACCACCACAGAAAGCCGAAAATGTTGCTTGTATTGTGTGGAGGACTTAGCCAGCCGAGGAATCGAACACGCGACGCCCGGGTGGGACCCAAGCGCTATGCCCACTCAACCACTGACCGGTCATATAAAGTAATTACCGGGTGATGTGTGTAGTGGGAAGGTGTGTGTAATTTATATTATTGACATGATGCTCTTTTTAAATTTGGGCAATGAATCGGGGAAAATGTCGATGTTAGAATTAAGCCCAATATTATTGAACATATGAAGAGCACGATTGATTGGCGAATTAGTTGCTGCATTTGTCTTGTAATAAAGCGTGTGGATTAGTTCTGTATGGCATCTACGTCTTAAGGGGAATATAAACGCTAGAAATATTTCGATTCTCACGCCTGCAAAATTTGAAATCGAGCGTCTTATTTGCGCGCGGCAAGTAAGCGAAAAAGTGGTTTTTATTTATTTTGTGCATAATTTTATTAGAATGGAAAAAAGTAAGATCATAGAAAACCTCAAAAATAGTCTTAGCCATAAACGGGTATTTAAAAAAAAATGTTTCTTGTATTACTTCATAGTGAAGACATGAAAAAACATTTTATTATATTTTTTCTTATGTAAATAATAATTTTATTGTAATTCCAATACATAGAAAAGCTAGTTAAAGCATCAATTTATCTGTAGCATATTTTTTGATGTTCATACTGTAAGCCGATTCGTCGTAAAGATTAATCTAAATAGGATTTCACGTATAACTTCGTCTTAATGGTATGTTAAAATTAACTAGGGAAAGAAGTTCGGTACAGTCAATGTTATTATTTAAATTATTTTGTATAAGTGTCAAATCAGCTATAGCTCGCCTTTGTTGCAAAGTTTGAAATGTGCATTCAAAGTCATTGTTGAATTTGAAGGTAAGATATTTTATAAATTTATTTTGAATATGTTCTATGATGTCCATGTATACTTTGTACTGCGGGTTTTAAATTGTCATAGTCATATTCCAGTGTACTTCTGACCAATACAAAATATAACATTACTACTGTACGCGAGTTACTGAATAATATTAAGTTGTAATAATGGTGAATATTTAGTAATTACATTTTATTTATTCATTAATGCCCTTTTTAGGGACTTTTACACTTATTAATAAAAATTATACAGAATTTGTTGATCATAACTGAACTGCTTCGGTAACAACATGTTGTATTTGTTTAGTGACAAATTTAAGATGTCCACTGAATTATTTCTCTGCATTGGTATTCTGGGCAAAGAGGATGGTACGAGTATTTAGTATGGTTTTATTTAGTATGGTACTTGTCCCAGAATTTCTACACCGAAATAAATCCCGAAATATTGTAATGAATATTTGAAATATTGTAATCTTAACTGCTTTGTGGCAAGTTTCACATAACAAGCGGCTTCCAGTTTTCAGGGAGTTTCTTTGTGTATAATTAATTGTTCGACATCTTCGAGCACATTCGCAATTAAGATAAAGACAAAATTCAAAGTCATAAAATTTAAAAAAGATACTTTGTTCTTAGGTTCATCGGATGCAAATATTTTAAAAGAAAAAATAATTACAGTGATAAAACCATGAATGAAGCTATTCATTCGAACTTTCTAATAATAAAAATTACGCGGCACAAATATTAGAGTCCACCAATAAACAAAAATTTTAACAAACCAAAAAACGACTTACAAAAATGCACTAAAAAGTAAAAAAATAATTTCGTACGATTGTTATTTTAGCAGTCGGTATCAGCCAAGGTAACTACGTACATAGATAGTTATAGGTGAGATGTGGAGATCTTGGCTGACACCAACTCCAAAAATAACAATCGTACGAAATTATTTTTTTACTTTTTAGTGTATTTTTTTAACTCGTTTTTTGTTTTGTTAAAATTTTTCTTTATTTTGATTTTTAGTGAATTTCAAAGTAAAACTTCTTTACGCACGCTACTGCGTAAAGAAGTTTTACTTTGAAAAAAGAATCATCGAAATCTGTTGGCGTAATATTGAGTTATTCGTCCATTTGACGCGCACGTACTTATTGCAAATTTAAGACATATATGGTTTCTTCATGGATCCCATTGTCAGAACTGGACCAAATTAAAATGGGACCACACGGGAAGCACCAGCTTTCTAATAAAAAAAGAATCATCAATATCGGTTCACCCAATCGAAAGTTCTGAGGTAACAAACATAAAAAATAAAAATAAAATTTAAAAATAAAAAAATACCGTCGAATTGATAACCTCCTCCTTTTCGAAGTCGTTTAAAAATAATGTAATTTTCTATTCTTCAAACACAGCAAACTTATTTTGTGGCATCATTTTAATTCAAAATTAATAAAATAATTGTTTTTAATCACTTTTCTTGTTTGAAAAACGAACATGTTTCGTAAGCAATGCTCTCTTTATCAGGGTTTATTTAAAATAAACTTATTTCCTCAAGTTACTAACTTTACTAAAATCAACTTACTTTATCAGGGTAGTAAACCATCCAAATACCATCTCCTAAGATGAGGTAAATTATATTCATCAGGGGCTCATCTGTGGAGCAATGTAAAAATAATATGTATGTGGCATAAAATATTTTGTAAATATTAATTATAATTGTCTAATTCATGGTTTAATAAAATTCGATGCCAAGCATTTCTATGTGTTCCAACCCACCATTTCTCTCATTGTCCTATACTCCTAATCCATATTCACAGTTATCTTCACACCTGAGGGAGTTATTTACTTCGTGTCAACTCGACTACATATTATTCCTGCAATCTCAGTTTATTAAACGCGCTCATATTGTATTGCTATTGTTTAATGATGGAAGTATCGTGCGCTGTAAGCGAGCAGTAGTCACTAGTATGGTTTCCGCTTTACTGCTCAGATCTCATGCGATGTGGGTAGAGGTAGTAGTTCTAGAGTTAAACACCACTGACTATAGACCAGGGACCACAGTACCCAGATAAGTCCTAGACACGGACAGTAATTATTTTAAACAGACAATCGCAAATAACGCTGATTTTGCTTTGTGGTCTTCTACAACTAGTCTTGCGTTCATGTGGTACGTACTATTTTATGAAAATACCACGCCATGGCTTTCCTGATACTCACTGCTGGCTTCAGTCACATTCGTATAACTCATGATTTGAATCAATGTGTGTGGTGGAAAAAGCTGGATGTCATTAGGATCAAGAACTGAAATGCTATGAAATTGGCCAGTATTTAATAATAACTCGATCTTCAGCCATTTTTGAAGCAACATTTTTCGAATAAAAGCATGCAAAAGCGAGCTCTCGAATATTCATAATAAGTTACTTTGTTAAATGTGTTGTGGAAAAAGCTGGATGTCATTAGGATCAAGAACTGAAATGCTATGAAATTGGCCAGTATTTAATAATAACTCGATCTTCAGCCATTTTTGAAGCAGCATTTTTCGAATAAAAGCGTGCAAAAGCGAGCTCTCGAATATTCATAATAAGTTACTTTGGTGTGTGGTGGAAAAAGCTGGATGTCATTAGGATCCAGATATGAAATGCTTTGAAATTATCCAGTATTTGGTCGGGAGATCACTTGATTTTCAGCCACTTTTGTAGGGACGTTTTTCGGATAAAAGGATGCAAAAAGTGAGCACTCGAATATTCATAATACGTAACTTTCTCAATTTCTTGTGGTCGTAGTTTACTTTCCAAATATAGCCCAGATCCCATTCATAATTTTTCTTCGCTTATTCACATTGATTAATATTACCTTTCCTGAACTGTATTTTTTTCAAGTTTCACCTCCCCATATTACATTTTTACAGTTTTTCATTAACTTTACCATATTATATAAACTGATGATGATAGTGAAAGGGGCTTCTTGGCCTAGAGCTCTGTATGCCATTATATTATAAGTCAAAAGTGACCAGACCTGAACCACAGCAAATTTCATTGAACACTTCCCAAGTGGAAAATGTTCAATTTGCCTGGAAAAGTATTTTTTTTTGTGCACTGATAATATTCAAACTGCATCTAAAAATGTTTTTAATTTGTTCCCAACCGCAGTCCCTTCTTACCCTGCAGTAGTTCTACGGAGCAGCACAACACAACACAAGCAAGAATAAACATTATTTGCATGCACCTAGTTAGATAATTTTTGAAACAAATAAATTTTAAAGAGTTTTTAAATTCTGTAATGCAATTTTGATTTCAGAACAGCTTTTCGAATGCAAGCTCACATGAACCACTATTTTAATTAAACAAGTCTAAAAACTCGAAAGTTTGTAAATCTAATTTTAGATCGAGGTTTATTCATCCCTCCCCCTTCTCCCTCCCCCCGGGCACATCCCCCTCCAATAAGCTCCCGGCTGCCGCTTCCCGACTGAGCCACTGCACAAGGTGGTAAATCCAATTAAAATAAATTTATTTGTCCTCAGCAAACAGCGCTCAGTTCGCACGCAGTTCCCTGCGCTTGATAAAAATTTGCAGTTTAACCGTTGCAGTGCAGAATTTGAACCACGAAGGCGGTAATACTCTTTACATAATGTGCAATGCACACCCATCGCGTGATGTGCGCTTTATGCACTCGTCGAATAACACAAATAAGCTTTTTATATCAATCGAAGACCACCGAGTCTAATAAAACCACTTTATTCCGCAAACCATTCATTTTTGTCCAAAATGTGTGCAATGTGCTTTGTGCATAGACACCTGAGGTTGTTTTGCTGATACCACCTCCCTTTTTTTTTTGCTTGTATCGTTTATGAGAAAGAGGGAGAGGTAGCAACAAAGCTCTTGCCTAAAACGTGTGCAATGCGTTATATGCACAAAAAAAACAAAATGCATTAAATACTTTTTTACGAACAGATTTCCGATTATTTAATTATATCCCTTGAAGGACCTTAGTTGGTTGGTTATCCAATAAATAATATTAATAATAGATATATATTTTTTCCGTCGTGTACATTTTTTCAATTTAATTAAAAATTTTCAGTGGTCCTTTAACCCGTCTGCGTGTTTAGGAATAAATACATCCCAAAACACGTGTGACCATAACTTTTTAAAATGTAAGGTCATTTGTGGCACAAATGACCTTAAATTTTAAAAAGTTATATATCTCTCTTCCTCTCATGCAAACATATGTATTTTTCTTTTAACCAGAAAGAAAACAAAATAATGCTTCTTATTGTCTGTGGAATATGAAAGCTATCTTGCATAGATATTTTACAATCTCGATCCAAAGTGACGGTTTGACCGGTTTGGCGCGATACCGAGGCTTCCGGATTGTGAGGTGCGAATATATTGAACCAAGCAGAAGGGATTTCAACCATTTTTATAATATCCAACCCAACATAACATGGATAAGCAGATAGGATGAACCGCCGAACCACTCGGTCTTGGAACACACTCCTTGCCGTGCATCATGTTCCCGATTGTCTTAAAAAGAAAAAAATAAGCGTCACATACAGGATGTCAATGGATGTACTTGATTTGAATGCTTGATATCAATTATTGGTAAATGTACTTTTGGTCTCCGTTTTTTATTTATTATACTTGGGGAATAAGCTGGTGAAGGCGTGACGAGAGCGTTACGAAAATTGCGATCGAGCAAGGCGAATGGAAGTTGAGAGGGAGATATAAGTTAGTTAAGATAGAAAGAGAGAGAGTTACTTTACGTATATTACTGTATGGACAAGAGAGAGAGGTGCGAGCATAAATTTTCTTTCTCTCTTTCCCTCATAGCCTGTTACGTTTCGTATATCTAAGACACAGTGCAGGCCTATTGTGTGCATCGCAATGTAGGAGCAAGAGAGAGCAGTGCGCGCGCACATTTTCTTTTAAAACGTTCCCTCTTTTTTTAAAGTTAGTGAAGTTTTACTTCAGTCGTGTGATCTAAAGCACACTCGTTTTTTATTATTGTGACAGCTGTTTCGGCTTATAATTTTTCTATTATGTGGGATTCACATGAAATGCGGTTTAATAATAAAATGAGTGCCTCGACTTTTTTTTATTATTTCTCTTTTTTTATTATTATTACAATGTTATTTTAGATAAAAGTAGTTACAAGCAAAAATAAAATGTATTTAATATATCCAGTACATAATACATAATTGTATTTTCGAACTAATCAACCTAATAACTGTAAAAAATCCAAAAGAAATTCAAAAAAGGGGTTTTAATATAGCGTTTAGAACCAATAATAGAGGAGCATGGTTCAAAAACGCAAGAAGTACAATACCTAAGCTTAATAATAGTGGGATATATGAATCAAAATGTGACCACGCCGACTTTAATACCTACTAATTACGGTAAGGGCATTCTCAACTATATTCAAAGAACGTATACAGTGTTTTAATAATAAAAACACTTCTTCAAAATTACCAAAACATCTCTTAGTGAATAACTACATTCCACTAAAAAAGCAAGCATCATTCCATCATCCTAACATAACATTAATTAAGATGAAGCCGTACTAAATAATGCAAAATCATACAAAATCGTATGTTTTAGTTTTGAAAATTTGACCGCTTAGAAGTATTATAGATGCTTCAATTAAATACTGCGTGTAGAACATACCTTGGCTCTTAAAAATATCGGTAATTTTTTTTAATAAGTCTTTTAATAAGCTTAGAAAAAAATAAAGTATTAGGTCTATAAAAAACATTTTTAACTGAAAACTGTCCTACTTATAAACACTTTTTCGGATATGGTTTTATTGCATAATGAGGCAAATTCAGTTTCTTATATAATTATCGCGAAAAAAATGATATTTACGCCCGAACCTCACAAAATAAAATATAATATGCATTTTCACGTTGGTATTTTTGACATCACGGCGACAATACGGCAGTCGACGAATTTGTTATATCAAAGTGAACCTTTTACCGTACACCGAAGAACGACTGGCGGCCGCCCCGATTTTCTGTCATTACTCCTCCGAACGGAGCGGAGAGAAGACGTGTTATGCTCCGCGCCGCTTATTTTCGTGAAATCAATTTAAAAATTCCGTTTTATTACAATAAACAATGCATAAAAAAGGAATTAATGTTTTTTACAGGCCTTTACGAAATCAACATGTAAAAAAAAAACTCAAATATCTTTTCCAACCTTTCCAAAAGCTTTTTCTCAAGTATTTTTAAACTCCTCCCATAAAAGGGCGTGAATTCCGATTTCGATTTTTTCCTGTACTAGTGGATCGCCTTAATGAAGTAAAGAAAATTATTGATCCCAACTTCTCAGTTTGTTCAGAAGACCTAAACAATTTAACAAGTCGAAGCAACGCGTCATTATTAAACAATTAAAAAAACATTTAAGCTGGGGAAAAAGAGATTTCAAAGTAACCCACGTAAAAGAGTATATCCTATTGACACAATTATTTTTTCAGTAAATCGGTTATATCGGTAACAAATCATTTTAGGCACCATAAAATTGAAATTTGGCGAAGGTGAATAGAATCATATATATATATATATAAGTCGTCTCAAAGTGGCGCAACCACAGTATGAAAATGGCCTTGCAAGCCGAAACAGCTCTCACAATAATAAAAAAACTACCTAATATACATGCAGGACTTAATAATAACATTATTAAATTTGATTTACGTTAAGTTGAATATAAAAAAAATTTGTTCCTTTCTTTCATCCACATGTCGTCATTAACTTATCACGCAAAACTCCTCAGCCCGCCTCTAACAGGAGTCACTGATTAAAGTAAGTCCCTTAACATCCTTTAAACATACCGCCTCGTTTATAAGAAAGAGTTAAAAAATTAAGACGTCAAATTTGGCGTTCGTCAAAATCTTCAGTTTCGAGATAAGGGCGTTAGTGGTGTATAATCCTCGAATAAATTAAGGGTCATTAACCAGCCAGTGGCCGAGAATTCAAATTTAGTTTAAAGATGTTCTTACGATCGTACAGGGCGGTTCCAAAGAGAAAGATTAAATATTCTCCAGCTTTTTAAAATAATAACTCAATATTGATTTTATTTCATTAAAATTTTGCTATAATAAATACCTACATTAAAAAATACTGAAAGGCGTGAAGAAGAAACTATTAAAATTATGTACTTTTTGTAATCATTTTTGATCGTAAGTATTTATAATTTTTCAATAACTAAGCAAAATAAGAATAACTGAGTAAAAAAAACTTAAATATAATAAGTTTGTAAGACCGTACATAAATAGACAAATTGAAGTGTTTTCGTCATAAAACACGAGCGTGGACCTTTTTTTAAATGATTTTAATTAAAATTTTGAAATATAACTTTCCCACATAATTTATTGATTTGTTTTACTGCATGATTATATGATTTGAAATATGTATTGTATAATACAACTTTTTTTTTTTAAATTTAACAAATCTGCCAACGACCTACGGTGTAACCTTATTATACTAAAAATAAACATATTTTCTCAAAATTTAAAACATGGCTTTACTAGATAAAAGAACAGTCTTTCAAAATTAATTTATAGTTTTTTGTGGAAAAGAAACAACGCGGCTAAAATTTGATTTAAAAATTACATATTTTTGGTTTTGTCTGGCTATGTGGTGCCTTGCATATCTGGCGCGTTCACCGTTTCACGCATTCCGCGCAATTGCAGTAGAGGACCCTGCTCTTAATTATTATCTGCTATCATTTTACACGACCCAAAGGGTTGCGGATGACTTGATTGAAAAACAAGGTAAGCAAATCCTGTTCTGGAAAAGTTTGTTCGAACTAATTGTGTCTTGTTCATATCGAGGATCTCAGGTCGTTACGACCAACGGGCGATTCTCACGAAGAACAATTATTCGGTCTTCAATAATGCTTCTCAAATTTTCACGTTTTATTGTGAGTGCAACAATATGAGTACAACTTGCAAAAAATAATAAAAACATATGTATTTTTGATTTCAGATATTTAAATAATGTGGTTGAATATTATCAAAAAGGTTTTTGTTTTATTGCTTAGAGCTAAACAGACAATTTTTTTTTAAATTAGCTCCAAAATAAATCTTCTTAGGACCTTCGTCATCTTTTGGGATGTAACAAATAATCGTCATCTTTTGGGATGTAACAAATAATCGTCATCTTTTGGGATGTAACAAATAATCGTCATATTTTGGGATGCCGTGTGTAAGGTATTTTTAGGAAAGGAAAGTGAGGAACTTCGATATGATGACTGGCTCAAGTGCCCTCAAAGAATCCAGTACAAATTGTGCTGGATGGTGTTTAAATCAATTAATGAAATGGCCCCATCTTACATCTCTGAACTATGTGTCCCAGAAAATACTGGTCCGAGGCAGTCAACCCTTAGATCAGCAACATCATCAGCTATAGGTAGACTAATGGAACTTAAACGCAAACAAAATACGAAATTTGGAGTCTGGAAGTCTGGACCTAAGGCTTAGAAAAAAACTCCCCCCGGAACTTAGATGCATAACAAGACCAACAGAATTTAGGTCCAAATAAAAAACGTACCTTTTTGGGCTCTAATACCCTTAAATAAAAATACCTATCGGAGAGTATCATAAAATTTTGCTTTTGTTTTCAAAATACGCTCATTACAGAACATATTTTATATTACAGTTCCCAATTATGTCCTTTGCGTGCGAACTGTGTCTTAATTTCTCTAAATAAACAATAACAGTGTTAATCTCTAGTGACCCTCCAGGTAAGTATGGTCTTGTATATATTTTCTGTCTGTACAGTGCATTTTTACAGCAGCATCGCGTTCATTGGTCAAATCATTGCACATACATTTTCGTATCGGTGATCGATGAACCAGTGGATGCAATTTTTAGCCATAAGTTGGTGTTGTCTATAGTTGAAATAAGATTGTATAAACGTATTATAAATTTGTACAGCGCCCTTGAGGTGATTTTTCACAAAAGTGGCGCTATACAAGTCATCCAAATATTGTTATTATTATTCAATTCGATATATTCAAAGCAGATATGAGGGAGGGTGTGTAGGAATCTGTTTTCAGCATTTTGTTTTCCGACTTTCGAGAATTCTTTACATTCACTTTTGAAAAGTGATATACAGTCACGTGCGACGAAAAAAACTGCCCTAAAAACCTTACCTAAAAACAATGTTCCGATTTGTCCGGTAACCGATTATTTTTTCAGAACTAGTTATTTAAAATGTTATTTCGAGGTTAAAAATCCATTTATATTATGCTATTTATAAATGCATCATGCATGCCTATCTTTTCATAGTATAAATCTGCTGTGCCTTGTAAATCACTTTGTACATCACATCCATCGGTCAAAATCGAAGAATGTTTCAATTAAATGTTCACACCCACAGAGAAGTGGCTTTTTTTCATCATATTATGAAATAATCTAGAATGTAAAATTAGTTATTACAACGAAGTCGTTGTATCCGAAAATATTATAGGTATATTTTAGGTCTGTCATCCTCTCATCGCGAACTGACGTTTTCTTTGTGATAAATATAATGTGAAAGGAAACTTATGTAAGATAGAAGTGAATGGATAAAAATTGGATTGCAGTGTCAATTTACTTCGACAAGCTAGTAAATTAAGCTGAAATAAAATAAGACAAACTTAAATTAATATTAAAAATACTCGTAACCGTTTAAGCAAATGTAATAACGAGCTGAAATGAAGCGTTAACCTACTTCTTTATAGTTGTTGGTTCATAGTTAAGGTATTGTGCGTTTATAATATCGATCGTTCAGTTCATTAATCAGATACCTCCAAATACTAAGTTTTCAGACAAGTACGAAAACAACAATCGAATGCTCACCATAAATCGAATAATATTTACACGTCTGTGTTTTACATATTAAATATGCTATAAAAAATACCGTGAGACACAACAGTCCGGTACATTAGAAAGATATTTTAAAAGAACCTAGGTACTAGTGACCCAGAAAACATCAAACTAATATTGTTTAATTCGCTAAAAGTTTTCTGCATCATAATTGATTTGGTGTTCATGAGTAATCTAAAAATTGTACCGGATAGAGTTACACTTAACATATAAAAATAGACAGAATCATAAAACAGTTAAACACCAAATTATTACGGAGAAGATTACAAAATTTAAAAAAAAGTCCATAGGGCAGTTTCACTATGTTAGATAAAGATATTTACTGAACTCTCTATAGGTTGCGTCTAACAAAGAAGATGAGAACTGCATTTATTTTATTATTTTTTTAATAATGATAATTGGCTCGCTAAAATGAATTGAAAATCATAAAAAAAACCTAAAACAAGTATTGTTAAATTATGTTAATAATTTTTTTTTCAGCAATTTAACCGTTTATCGCTTGTTTGTTATTAAAAACTGCGTATAGCTGACACAAATGGAAAAAACATCAAGAAAAAGTGTTATTTTCCCCTTTTATATTTTTAACAAACACCTCACATAAGTTTGCTAGAAAATACAAAATATAAATCCTTTTTTTTATTTTTTTCCCAAATCACGAAATCTATTTTTTTTAAACTTACGGCCATTTTAGCTAGCCAATAGTATTTTTTTATTTTTGTTTTTTTCCGTTGAACCGCAACTTAGCAGTTTGTCAACAGGATTTTAATCTTCAATTACAATTTAATTACACATACATAATATTATTACTATTACTGTACAGATTTTCACAATTAACATACAGACTAAACACATACAGACAGTATAAACCATCTCTATTTAGACCCCATATTTTCAGCATATATCTCAATCTATTTGTAGAATCGCATTTTTTATATTACTTGGTAACATGTTAAATATTTATGGTACCTACATTGTATTTTAGGGTTCGCCGTCCGTAGTTATTGTTATATTTTGGAACAAGCATTCCTTCATTCTTTGTGAACTTAGTATTATGTTCGTGTTCCACTTTCCTCTTATATTCAGATTCAGATATATGCTGAGTCATTGTTTTGAACCAAATTAGGGAATAAATAATAAATCTGTAAAGAGTGAACCCTAATTTAATTTATTTTTACGTTTTCGAATAGCTACAGATCGTACGCAACTTTTGCGGCCCTTGGCGTTTAAAAATATGTCTTTTTTTCTCAGTGTACAATTCACACGCAGTAGAAGTGAAACTTTTAGAAAACTAAAGTAGACAATAATGGGGAGGCTATGACGCATCGCACAGAGAGGAGACCGATTTATCTCATTCTCTCGTAGGCTAAATCCTATAAGATGTATGTGTTTGTCTCTTTTAAGTGACGCTATATTTCGTTTCAATGAATTTCAAATTACAACGGTGCTAAAGAAAATTTAACTTAAAAACCCCTGTTTTAATGTAAACCACCTCACTAGGCAAAGCTTATTCCGAAATGATATCATTTTTGGTTGGTTTTCGTTTTTGAAAATTTAATTGAATTTTAAAATACTGAAATATAAAGAAATGAGAAACTTGGATCATTCTTCGTAACTCATATTTAAATTCCTTATTTTATTATTAAACCTAAACTGAAAAAACATATATATAAATGTAAAAAAAATTACTTTCTTTAATAAATTGAAATCACGGAAAAAATCTTTCTAAAGCAAACGTAGAATTGCAGATTTAATATTCCTAAATACTTGAGAACTCTTTTCAGAACAATATTCTACTTTTATTGTCTTATTCGAAATTAATTCACAACTGTACATCATGCATCAGATGTTTGGGATAGGAAGTGTACACGAATTATTTCCTAATTTTCAATTGTGTTGAAATGTAGGTACTGTAAACATGTATGCATCTAATTACAGTTTCATTCTCGTTAACTGATTATGTCATTAAGAACAGGAAGCTTTCTTAAATTTAATTAGTAACAACAGCTCAAAATACGGAGAGGGCCTGATATAAAAATGTACTTAATATGATACCGATCGTAATCCCCACGCCAACATATTATTAAAAAATAACCCAAACGAGTAGACAAAAGTTGTGAGAAAAATTGATGTACTTCTGACTTTAACGTTTCTGTAAGCACATGTGGGTGTGTGCGTACGACCTGTTTTGGTGTACCTATAGATACTATTGTATTTTGTTATAAGCTGATATTTTGAATTCACTATTGTCATGTGTCATATCTACAACAATCTTAGAAAATATCATAATTTTTATCCAAAACCATACCTTATCAATTTAGGGGGACGTTTTGGGTGCCGCCTTGGGAATATATTGGATAACCCACACCTCTGCAATAGGTCACCCCTAAATGGTTTACTACGTTTGGTGATTTATCAGGGGTGTCCAGGTTCATGGGGTGAAGTTTGTCCGGATCTTGGCGGCGGATGCGTCTGCCTACGAGATTGGTGGAGGGAGACCTTCTATCTTCTCCAGCACATCGCCTTGCCGCGGGAGGGATACTTTCAAACGCCCTTTACTCCTGGACACACAGATACCCAGATTCCTACACACCCTACATTGCCACATACCTTTTTCCTTCCCAAAATGTTCTCCCCTTTCTTTCCTAAAAAGGGCCTCCACACAGCATCTCCAAAGATGATATAGGTCCTGACGCCTCTGTGTGGAGTTAATGTAAAAAATATATAAATAGGTTTGCTAATAAAAATAGAATATTTATAATATATCTGTAAAATATGGAAGAAAATCAATGTTTTGTAACTATCAACAACATTTGTAAAACCTTTATGCTTAGGTTAGTATTTAAAATGATAAACGCACACTCCTAGACACTCCGAGATTCCTACCCACCTCTCATACCTTTTTCTTCCCTGATCTTCCTCTACTTCCTTTCCTTAAAAAAACTATCCTTAGAGCTTAACCAAAGGTGACATAGGATCTGAGGGATTTTTTTTTCTGTGGGGCTAATGCTAATAAATGCCACGTCTGTAAACTGGATGCGTGTGTTGTGGAGGTTTTCAATAATAACTCTTAATTTAACGCGAGTCAAATATATTTACAATGAAACTTTGTGTTACAATAATTTGCACAGATCTAATAATTATGCTTAGAGAAAAAGCAGGCAGAAGGAACGAACGCTAAAACCGGAATGAATGTACATTATCATGCACTGAGCCAGAGAGTGGTGGCCGGTGATACCATTGTATAAAATCGGATAAAAAAATTATTTTTATGGTTGTTCGTTGCTCGGCTACACCAGTTTTGGTTACTTCACGATTGAAAAATATGAAAAAACTTAAACGCTATGTACGAGTTATAAAATAACATGGAAATCTGCATGTCCTGTTGTAAAAAGTGACGTAACCAGCATTGACGTAAGAACTCAGCAAACCTACCGGATTATTTGACAATGAGTAATACGGAGATGTTAAAGGATAATACAAATAAACGTGGGGGAGCGTTTTTGTGTCATAAAAAAACTTACTACGATGTTCGTTAGAACACCAGTATGAAACGAATATGAAATTAGTCTCCGTTACACACCGGTCACAAGTGACAATCTACAAGCGCTTGTTACCAGACCGGACAGTTACAAATCACCTTCCTCTCCCGAACACATATTTATATTTGACGTTATTAATGAAATCAAAGTGCTTCCATATAAAAAAATGCTGGTAGCCATTGAAGATCGAGTCACGGGAAAGGTGTGGGAGAGCGTGTTTTCACAATTTGATGAATCCAAGATAGTCAGAATCAGATTCCGGGTATTGTCACCCGTCTTCCTCGGCCTGTTCTGGGGCCGGACTATTTTGTGTGGTGTGGATGTAATTTGTTACGCAGACAGAATGAATTTACGTACAATCAACTAGAGATCTCAGATTACTCGTGAGACGTCAGTAGTAGTGTTAAAAAAGAGAAGATATAAGTAATATGTATTTTTATAATAATTTATCACCGTTAATTTATAACTAAATATGATTACTGATTAACGCTTTTTTAATACGTGCAACACACTGAATGCGTAATTTGAATGTTTTTATTTTTGTTATAAGTAATGTGAAAATAATTTCGCAATCTTGAGTTCTGTTTTTTTTTTAATGTATTGCTGCCATTTGCATAGTTTATTTATTGATAACTAGCTGGTTCCCGGCATGCGTTGCTGGACTGTTTTCAAAAAAATAAAGTGTTTCTCCCTGCTTGTCCTTTCCCGTGCGTCCCGTTTCCCTCCCACGTCCCCTACCCTCTCCATCTCCCCCGTCCCGCCAACTACCCTTTCACGTTAAACAAGTTGTTAAGTTTTCAGAAATTATCTAATTTTCTGCGCAATTTTCTTAAATTTTTTTTCCGTAAGAACCTTCTACAAAGTATTAGAAAACTTTAAAAATATGAATGATATAGGTAAAGACGTTCTGAAGTTATGGCGTGACGAAGGGACCAGTGATTCATTATCATTATACAGTATAAAATTAAGTCGCTCAAAATGGATGTGATGATCTTTTAAACTACGCAACGGATTTTCATGCGGTTTTCACCAATAGATAGGGTCATTCAATTGTAAGGTTTATATGAATAAAACATGCTTATTATATTAGAGAAAAGACGAGAAATTCAAATATTACTCGGGCAGCGGGCAGCTATAAGTATAAAATGAAGTCGCTCAAAATGTTTGTGCGCTTAGATCTTTTAAATTACGCAAAGGATTTTCATGCGGTTTTCATCAAAAGTGATTCAAGTGGAAGGTTTATATGTCAAATATTCAATTCATGCAGAGGGCAGCGGGCAGCGGGCAGCTGGCAAGCGGGTGGTATGGATTTTATAAAGGTTGGGTAATGGCGTTGTGTTTCGTTAGCCACAGCAACGTGTGGCCGGGTCTGCTAGTATATATATGTTTATTTCATTCGCCCCATTATATTAGAATACGTTGAGTTCCAATGAATTTTGAATTTAAAATATTGCATTTAGGTCAAAAATTAGATGTGAATGCCATCTGATATTGTTTCACACGAGAAATGCGATGCCGTTGTTATTATTCGCGAAAAATCTTCTAGTTTCTTTATAAATCGTATTTAAATATGGGCCTGTAATAATTAAAATACGTTTTTTAAATGCATATTAATTTAAATAGAAAATAAAAATAGTATCAAGTTATTACAACATCGTTCTAACTGTAAAAAATAACTGGAATCATGAAAACTCATCAGCCTAATATGATTTTCTACATACCTATACTACACTACACGTTTTTCTTGATTAACTCGAAATTAAGAAAACCCATTAGAGCGGGTTTTTGAACTCAACGATTCAAATGTTTTTTTGTGTTGACTGCCTTAATATATGTGAAACAAAAGATGCCACAAAAGTGTGGAGTACTATTCCAAGATAACCCCTCGGGCCTATTTTGTCGGAAGGTCAAAATATTTCCGGATTTCAATAAAATCCAAATAAATTCCATATTTCATCCGAAAAGTAAATTTTTTTTGGAAAGGTGACGAAATATCTTTTAAATTTTGTAATGCGAAATAAACACTTGGAAACGGTTGTATCAAAAAAATTTAACAATTCATCAATTTTTTTAAGATAGTGTTCATGGTCTGTGAATGTTTGATTCCAGTTCTGTGATTATCTCAGTATTGAATCAACTGTCTTATAAAGATATAATATTAGAACTTAAATGGAACTTATAAAAATTTGATGAATTTTTCAAATTTTTTGAAACAATCCGCCATTAATTTTTGAAACATAATATTTTTCTTTATAAAAACATAAAGTTTTAAAAATGGCTTACTTTACTTTTGTCTAACTAAAAATACTGATAACGAAAAAAAAATATCTTCCTTTTTGTTCTAATTGAGGTCGAAATCTTTGGTTTCGTAAAAGTGTACATTTTATTTACTTTATGGTTAATTTATAGATTTTAATTTAAGGCGTCGTGTTTTTTCTTTCTAACACCGTTTAGTTCATAATTCGTTGTATGATAGTAAGAGAGGAACAACGATGTATATGAGACCTATGTGAATTGTTCTGCAAACTGAACAAATTAGTTAGGCCTAAACGACAAACTCAGTGGATAATAATAATAATAATATTTGGACGATTTATATAGCGCCGTTTTTGTGAAAAATCACCTCAAGTGCGCTGAAATCACCTCAAGGGCGCTGAATTTACTGAATGGATAGTACGCATTCAGTAAACACTTGATAACACTTCACATTTAGATATAAATTTGGTAGAAAATTTTTTATTGTGCATTTGAAATTTGTCTTCTCGGTGCTCCAGATTTTATGTCCGGGTTGAATCTTTCCCAAATGAAAGACTAAACCCTTCCACACACTTTTCCACAAATGAATACCTAGTAAATTCACGCAATGTAAGTGTACTATATAAGTATAATAAATACAAAACAATACAAGAACAATACGTCAATCCACCAGAAACATAATGGGAAAATATTTCACCGACTCCAGATATTTTCATATCAGAGGGTTCGGCTCTGATGAAATCCTAACTGGTCCGATAAATCCTACTGATCCCTCAATATAAATATTTAAAAAATCTTTCGTAATCCTACATGTATTTAAAATGACCGACTTATGCATTTTTATGTACAAATTTTTTGACAAATCTAATACGCCTAAATTTTGAATGAGAGAGCTAGGTATAATTTGTTTTAAATATATTATTATTTGCCTACCCATTAGCAGTATGACTAACGGCCGCTGTTCCCAATTCTACTAAGCCGAAACTAAGGCTAAAAACTGCTTAAGCATCACTTATTCATCACTTAGTCTAGATTAAGTTATGCTTAAGCAGTTTTGAACCTTAGTTTTGAACCTTAGTTTTGGTTTAGTAGAATTAGGAACAGCGGCCGTAACAAAAGCTTACGTGGATCTGCTACTACTCGCCAATCCCATCCACACTTAAGATTATCACAATCATTTCATTTCTTTAATTAAATGATAATGAGCGGGACAAAGGCACGGCGGGCAATATCTCCCGCTTGCCGCAGGATATATGGGCCCCGAACGGAGTGTATTTTAAATAAGTTCTCCGTAAAAAGACCCCATAAATTTCAACCCTTTGGCGATTATAACGCGACGTGTCATGAACATCGCGTCTTTAATTTTTACACCGAACAGTTGGCAGTGTGGTCAGAACTATTTTTATATTAAACCAAAGTGAGTTGGCAATATTCTGAAAGATTGCAAATAATATTATTGTATTTTTAAAGTAAAACTTCTTTAGTAAGCTGGTGAATGCGTGATGAGAGCGTTGCGAAAAGTGTGATCGAGCGAGGCGAACGGATGATGAGAGTTAGATATATGTTAGTGAAGATAGAAAGGGAGAGAGTTACGTTTCGTATATTACTGTAGGGGCTAGAGAGAGAGGTGGGAGCACACATTTTCTTTCTCTATTTCTTTCTTTCATATACAGTTACGTATCGTATATCTAAGACACAGTGCAGGCCTATTGTCTGTATCACTGTAGGAGCAAGAGAGAGCAGTGCGTGCGCACATTTTCTTTTTCTCTTCTTTTATAAGTTAGTGAACTTCTTTAGCACCTTTGTGACGATAAAACTCGATGAAACGAAAAATAGCGACAATAGACAAACACGTAAATCTATAGGATTTAGCCTGCGAGAGAATGAGACAGCAAATAAAATATTAATTTATCTCACGGGTACGCGGTTCCAATATACCAAATACGATAAATCCATAGTCCCAGCAAGTCTCCTTTGGTCTGGTGTATAAAGCGCCTGACGAACCTAGGGGTCAGACGTTCAGCATACAAAGGTTTGAATCCTACAAAATCAAAAAAAAAGTAAAATTAATGTCCAATCTTCAACTCCAAAATGAACAAGTAAAGAAAATCGCAAATGAAGGCGACGTTTAGCAACTCCGAAGAAAACACAAATACTAATAAGATGACCAAATGTATAGGAAAAGGTGCACTGGAATTGGACTACAAAAATATGAAAAAAAATCATCATTTACATTGATAAAAAAAGTGCTTCGTAGTCTCGCCACTCTTGTCCACTTTAGTTTTCTGAAGGTTTCACACTCTAATATTGCACACTCTAATTTTTTTCAAATGTTTCCTTGGTGCCAGGTTTTGGGTTCTTTACCGTATACAATTGTAGTATTTTTGTACATGTGGGATGGTACATATTTAGAGATGAAACGAACTGAAGCGATTATCTCTATGTGTGATCGATACTCATTTTAAAGAAAATTAATGGATAATTAAACAAGACCTTTCCACTTCTAGGCCCAGACAGACCAAAGAGATGGCTTATAGACAAGTCAACATTTTCCACAACATAATTCAATCGATATCTCTTCTGCATCAAAACCGATAAACCCCACCCATTTACAAAATTGAAATCACGCGTAAAACTGCTGAAATTTTTCAGAATAGAAAAACCTCTGAGTAGTTATCTTCAAAGCAATACATGTTCAGAACACGCATTTTCGGATGGTTGTTGAAAATGTATTAATTTAGCTGAGCATAAAAAGTCTACAAACATTTAAATTTCAGCTGCGCATCGTTTTGTTGATGTTTTTATAAACACTGGGGATGTGTGAACTAACCAAATGGAGCGTCGGTTGTATTGGGTGCGTGTCTCTCATCGGTGGCTGTTTTTTTAGAAACATTGCTGACAAATTGAATATGCAATGGTAAAAGATATATGATGTTAACTTTGTGTCGTTTGATCGCTCGATTGGAAATAACGCGTTAAGTTTGTATTAATCTTCGAGAAGTTTTTTTTCTAGTTTGCACCATTTTCATACCTTCCTGCATCAACGATAGAAGGAGTCACTCACAATTGTTTTAATTTTCCACAGATTTGAACGAACTACTGAATCAACGATAAAATAAGTCACAATTTGCCATAAATTTCAACGAAGTACTTTAATTTAATTTGCCACAAATTTGAATGAACTAATGAATCAACGAAAAAAGAAGTCACATACAATTCATTTAATTTAACACACATTTGAACGAACTACAGAATCAATGAAATACAAAAATTTTAACAAAACAAAAAACGACTTCAAAAAAGCACTAAGAAGTAAAAAAATAATTTCGTACGATTGTTATTTTAGCAGTCGGTGTCAGCCAAGGTAACTACGTACATTGATAGTTATAGGTGAGATGTGGAGATCTTGGCTGACACCGACTCCAAAAATAAGAATCGTACGAAATTATTTTTTTACTTTTCAGTGCATTTTTTGAAATCGTTTTTAGTTTTGTTAAAATTTTTGTTTATTTTTTGATTTTTAGTAACGATCGTGCGTAAAGAAGTTTTACTTCAAAAAAAGAATCATTGAAATCTGTTGGCGTAATATTGGGTTATTTGTCCATTTGACGCGCACATACTTATTGCAAATTTAAGACATATATGGTTTTCTCATGGATCCCATTGTCAGAACTGAACCAAATTAAAATGGGACCACACGGGAAGCACCAGATTTCTAATAAAAACCAATCATCAAGTCTCAAGGCGTTCATTATTGGATAATCAATAGAGCCTTATCTCGAAAAAAGGCGCCTACGAGTTAACTAACTAACTAACTAACCATCACGCCGTTTCCCCGCAGGGGTAGGCAGAGAGGACGGACCGCCAAACAACTCGGTCTTGGCACACACTCCTTGCCTCGTTCACATTCATACACCGTCTCATACATGCTCTTCTATTATTCTGACTCCTGACATGGCCCGACTCAAGTATCTGATTCACTTGGTCGTGCCATGTCTTTCTCGGGCGTCCCCGACTTCTTTTACCATTCACATTTGCGTCATATATTCTCCTTACACTCCTTTCCTCATTCATTCTCTCTACATGCCCGAACCATCGGAGCGTTCCTTTCTTGATCTTACTCATTACGCTTACATCAGCCTTGCATTCTTTGCGGATCTCCGCGTTTCTCACACGATCATACATGGTTTTACCACACATACGCCTCAGGGATCTCATTTCTACAGCATTCAGTCTACTTTCATCCTTCCTCTGCCAGTTCCATGCCTCACTGCCATACATCAGGGTAGGTACCAGTACTCCATTATGGACGGCTAGTTTCGCGTCTTTGGACAGTTTTTTGTTTGTGCCAACGGCGTTCAGTCCTCCATTAATAGAGTTACCTGCATTCACCCTTCTTTCAATATCTCTTTCAGCCTTCCCATCTCTCGTAACTACGAGTTAACTGCTTAATTTTTTCACTCAGTCCTTCGGATTGTGTAGGTTGAGACGCATAATTTGATATCCATCTCGGATACTGTACAATTGTTTTAATTTATCACAAATATGAATGAATTACTGAATCAACCAAAAAAATGAGTAGGTAACATACAATTTATTTTTTTAATTTGACACAAATTTGTGAACGTTTTTAATGATCTGTCCCTATGCTCGTAAGTTATGAGATTCGGGAAATAGGTACCTACCCAATCATTTTAAGTGTTACCGCACAAAGTTACGAACAGGTTCATTTTCAAGTCAGTTCAGAGTGGAACTTTGCCGACTCAATTTGGTGAATTCTGTAAGGGTACGTGAGAACGGTGGAAATAGAAGTGAATAGGTAGTATGGACTCCAGATACTAATATCTACAGCCTGTATGTCGGACGAATATCTACAGCTCAAACTGATGACTAATATATAATATATGGCGTTATATATAACTTAACCTATCTTAACATAAATTATGTTTTTTAAACTGCATACGCAATATTACGTTATGCCAATATGCTATACATAATTGCAAATCCAACCTCTGCTAGTGCTGTAGATATTCGTCGACATCACCTGTTCCATAGATAATAGTTAGCAATTTGAGCTGTAGATATTCGTCCTAACTTTGGTTCTCATAGATATTAGTCAGCAGTTTGAGCTGTAGATATTCGTCCTCACTTTGGTTCTCATAGTTATTAGTCCGATTCGTTCAGTTTTTGGAATTCCTGAAGATATTAGTAGACGACTCCGGTAGGATGTCTTTCTATTCGTATTCGATTTCGAATTGATTTTAAAATCTGGTTGGAATTCCAAACTGAAGGATTCTGAATGCTGAAAATATCTTAAGGTTAAATTTTCAACGATTAGCTTACCTCAATAGGTTGTAAGAAACGCTAAAAATCCTATATAGCTGGAAAAAAAAAGATTTCCATCATAACTTAATGTCAACATAATCATAAAAAATTCTTATTATTTTGGTTGTGGGTTTGTCTCTGTATATGTAACTCGGGTTCAATGAACTCGGATTTTCTGTGAATTTAACCTACTAGGCCTCGACCATATTTTGTCGGTTTCGGTTTTCAAAACATTTTTTTGAAATATATTTTTTTTGCACACAAACATAAAAAATGGATCGCCTTATGTTTTTTCTAACTAAAATTACTGACAACGAAAAAAATCATACATATTTTGCTATTGTCACCACACTTTTTTGTCGTTCGAGGAAAAAATATTTAATAAAAATTTCTCAAAGTTAATCTTTTTTTCAGATCGCGATGTACATTTTACGTCCTTTGTGATTAATTTTTAGATTTTATATCATATTTCTCACTATGATAATAAGGGTGAGACACCAATTTGTATGAGACCTAAATAAGTTATTCCGAAAGCAAACAAAGTAGACTGACGGGTTAAGTGTCATTTTCAAAATTGGAATTGATTGTGTGAAGAATTCAGACTTGTCTACTTCAGAAGTACCTACATATTCCCGGCGAACTTCGTACCGCCTCAGAATCAAAAACTGTAGTGTTAACTAATTTGCTGAGTTAAATTACAAAATGTAGCAATTATCGATGCACAACTGTCCGTGTTTTGTTTTGTCAGTAACAGAGATGGCGATGTGTACGGATTTATAATTTTTATGATTTTTTTACTTTTCCACTTACTTACGAAAATTGCGTTTCATTTTCTTTAGCCATGTGAGGGATATTTGTTTAAATCATTGTATTTTTCCATTGGAGGGGTGCAGACATACGTTCACCGTTTGTCCCATTTTCGACTGTTGAAATTTAGTGTGTAAGAAAAAGTGGCAGAATTATATGTTTAAGAACAAAATCAAAACAATCAACGCATTGACATTTGACGTTTTGAATGTTTGGCATTCACTCACTACTCAATATTATACCTACTTATCACAATATTCCTGCAGCTCTTACAAAATGTATGAGGAAAAGAATTTTGTTCATTATTAATTTTCCGTGATTTTTTTCGATGTTTTAATAGCTATTCTGCTATTCGGGGCGGAGACAAATCAAACAAATCAAAGATCATAAAAATCGGTCCAGCCGTTGCGAGTTATAAATGTTGTAACTAACTCGATTTTATTTTACATATAAAGTTTTAAACAAAAAATTATTAATTTTTCGAAGAAAACTTCTTCTAAAAGGTTGTCACTTTGTGATGTCATTATTTATTTAATAAATAAAATAAAAATTATTCTATTTGCATTTTTCAGCTTTGGAAATGATGTATAAAGAATTCAGATTATTTCGTGATTTTTCACGGAACTGCGATTAGAAGAAAAATATTTCAAGGTAGATGTGATATTTTCATGATTTTCCAACATTTAATTAGTAAGTATTTTTAGTAAATTATTATTTAGTTAATTCTATGCATTTTTTCTAAAAATAAATTTGCTGGAAACGTAGTGAGGATATTTGGAGGAAGAAAATTAAATGCGCGATAATTAGCTGTTCCCTTAGTCAGGTACCAAATTAATATATTACCCCAGCGGCTCGAGAACAGAAGGAATTATTTTTAATATATTGTGCAGCGGCCGGGAGGGGTGGCGGTGGGTATCCAGGGCCAGCCCAGAAACACCCGGAAAAAAATAACCCTATGTATTATCTCGGATGACGTATTAAAGAGGCACTGGACAACCTTACATGTCCTTATATTATTGCTATCTAACATAGGCATGTCTTTCTTCCATGCGGTCTCTCTCATGTAGTACGTTACAAAACAAAAGGATATGTTAAAAAATATTATATTATTTTGTTTTATAAATGATTGGGTAGGAAAATACACAATAAAATAATAATAATAAGTCATAAACACGGTGTCCGGAATCTCGTAGTACAATCGTAAAACTGGAGAATCCACATCACGAAGAGAACCCAAAAAAACTTTTTTTTTCGATATGAGCATTTTTTTAATTAGTTTTTTTCGTCAACTTTTAATTTTTTTTATGTGAATTCATGGCTTATATACTAAGCCAACAAATAAAACCGTTTAAAGTAATGTTGGAACAAGTCCGAACCGGCCGCAACGCACGCACGGTAGGCATTCTCCCAGCCAATAACCAATCAATATTATTTGTACAAAAGTCTGAATCAATTGGTTATTGGCTGGGAGAATGCCTACCGTGCGTGCGTTGCGGCCGGTGCGGACCTGTGGACGTTCTTGGGCGGACCTGTGGACACCTTTAATCCTCGACGCAAGGAGCGGTGTTATAAGTTTGACTTTCTGTATGTCTTTCTGTGCGTCTGTCTGTCTGTATGTCTGTTTGTGGTCTGTTTGTGTTCGTAGCTCCTAAACGAATTGACCGATTACGATGCAGTTTTTTTGAAAGCTGACGTCATCGATATGGTTCTTAGCTACAATTCATAAAAATCTGTTCAGGCGTTTCAAGGTCATCAGCTCTTTTTTAAACGACTTCCAAAAGGAGGATATTATCAATTCGACGGTATTTTTTTTTTTTATTTATTTTTTTTTTTTTTATGTTTGTTACCTCAGAACTTTCGATTGGGTGAACCGATATTGGTGATTCTTTTTTTATTAGAAAGTTGGTGCTTCCCGTGTGGTCCCATTTTAATTTGGTCCAGTTCTGACAGTGGGATTCATGAGAAAACCATATATGTCTCAAATTTGCAATAAGTATGTGCGCGTCAAATGGTCGAATAACTCAATATTACGCCAACAGATTTCGATGATTCTTTTTTTGAAGTAAAACTTCTTTACGCACGCTCGTTACTAAAAATCAAAAAATCAACAAAAATTTTAACAAAACAAAAAACGACTTAAAAAAATGCACTAAAATGTAAAAACATATTTTCGTACGATTGTTATTTTTGAAGTCGATGTCAGCCAAGATCTCCACATCTCACCTATAACTACTTATGTATGTAGTTACCTTGTCTGACACCGACTCCAAAAATAACAATCGTACGAAATTATTTTTTAACTTTGTAGTGCATTTTTTGAAGTCGTTTTTTGTTTTGTTAAAATTTTTGTTTATTTATTTTTGTTGTTATTATAGTTGTTAGCTACGGAAGGGATCTTAGACGCTTGTTTACTTTATTATCAAACGTATTTATGACCTCATATTTAAAAAACAAATGTATGCTGGAACCACTGAGCTACTCTGATGATGGAGTTCGAAGGTAGGAGACTAAACCCTTAATTGTCTATTAGTAAACCCATCAAGTTTGGGCTCGTTAGATTCGTCTTAAGATGTAGCCATACTAAATAATGCAAAATCATACAAAATCGTATGTTTTTGTTTTGAAAATTTGACCGCTTAGAAGTATTATAGATGCTTCAATTAAATATTGCGTGTACTACAATATACCATGGCCCTTAAAAATATCGGTCATTTTTTTAAATAAGTCTTTTAATAAGCTTAGAAAAAAATAAAGTGTTAGGTCTATAAAAAATATTTTCAACCGAAAACTCTCCTACTTATACCTAAACACTTTTTCTGATATGATTTTATTGCATAATGTGGCAAATTCAGTTTCTTATATAATTATCGCGAAAAAAAACCTCACAAAATAAAATATAAAATGCATTTTCGCGTTGGTATTTTTGACATCATGGCGACAATACGGCAGTCGACGAATTTGTTATATCAAAGTGAACCTTATACCGTCCACCGAAGAACGACTGGCAGCCGCCCCATTTTTCTGTCATTACTCCTCCGGCCGGAGCAGAAAAACAACGTGTTAGCGTCCGCGCTGCTTGTTTTCGTGAAATCAATTTAATAATTCCGTTTTATTACAATAAACATTGCATAAAAAAGGAATTAATGTTTTTTACAGGCCTTTCCGAAATCAACATGTAAAAAAAAAATCTCAAATATCTTTTCCAACCTTTCCAAAAGCTTTTTCTTAAGTATTTTTAAACTCCTCCCATTAAAGGGCGTGAATTCCGATTTCGATTTTTTCCTGTACTAGTGGATCGCCTTAACTACTTCTGTTCATTTCTCCTAATGACAAGGAGTTAATAAATAGTTTTTTTTTGTTGAGGGTTCTTTAAAATTTTAAATTTTACATATATTTTTTTTAAATGATAATACATTTTTACAATAATAACTATTTGGCAATGTGGTTTATGTTTTTAATATTTTATTCAGAGGGGTTGGACAGTTTACAGTAAACTGGATGCGTGTGTTGTGGAGGTTTTCAATAATATCTCTTGATTTACCCAAAGCGAGTCACATATATTTACATTGAAACTTTGTGTTACAATTATTTAGTACAGGTTCAATAATTATCTCGCTTTGAGGAAAAGCAGGTGGATAGAACGAACACTGAAACCGGAATAATTTTGCGGTGGCCGGTGCTACCAGTATATAAAATCCGATTTGAATTATGTGTTTATGGATGTTCGTTGCTCGGCTACAACTATTTAAACTATTACTGTATCTATATCTTCAAAAATTAATAGTTATTTATTTTAACAAATATTATAATCAATAATTATCAGCCTGAAACACTCATCTACATTGAAAAAATCTTCCGAGAAAAGATACTTGCCGCCAACGGGAATTGAACCCGTGACCATCTGATTACCGGTCAGCAGCTCTGACCACTGAGCTATGGCGGCTTATATATAATGATTATAATATTTGTTATGTACCCTTTGTGCTATGCATAAAAATCTTGTTTAAACGTTAGTTTATCAATTAAAAATAATAATTAGTTATTTATTTTATACTTTAGAAGTCCCTAGCTCCGGTCCTTGAATCTCGGGCAGGGCCGCCTCGGACCTTCTGATTCCCGGCTAGTATTAAAAAGACTAAGAGCGGCTTGTACAATAAAAAGGAGGGATCATAGCGTCATCTGGATCCAACATAATTAAAACGAAAATATTCCCGGACCACGTATTCTGCGCGGTATCTACTGTACACCGCCCGGGTAAGTGCCCCCACCCCGCCGGGTTAGTCTTGGTAATGTTCTAGACTTGGTGTGATTTTACAGTGGTAGGGCTATTTAACAGAGGAAGGTAGAAGGTAGGCGTTGTCGTAACCGTTTAATTTATAATAAGTAGGTGTAGTGTATTACCGCTGCCTTATTCGTTGTGAAGTAAAGAAATCTGGTCTCCGTAATATGTGTATATTATAACCACTGGAGCGCTTTTTGCCACAATATGGAACTATTTAAAACACCTCGGATTGCTTTGCTGCCAATTTTGGCAAATTATGCCATATTTTTAAGTAATTAAGTACAAGTTTACGATATTAAAATATTTTTTTTATAAATCCTACGAATATGTGATAATTGACAAAAGATAGGTGAATTCATTGGCTATATAGAACTTTAATCAGTTTGTATGTCGACGTACTAAAATTCGGAGCTATGTTTTTTTTTTAAGTTGACGGTAAATATTCAAAATGATTACCAAAAAATCTCGGGCAATCGGAGAAAAAAGTTTTAAATTGCGCTGTCGCTCCAGTGGATAAGGTTATATTTTTGTACACCAACATATTTTTAAAAAATCGAGTGCAGTTCATACGCAGTAGAAGTGAAATTTTCGCCCACACAATCTCAACCAATAGGAGCCTTGAAAAGTAACCTCATAATCAAAGCGGCCAATGCAGGCTAAATCCTATAGATGTACGAGTTTGTCTCTTTTTAGTGTCGCACTCGTTTCCGTTTCATCCGAGGTTCAAATCACAACGGTGTTAAAAAAGTTTCACTTCTCAAATACCATTTTGACCAACTCCAAACCAGGTTGAACATAGTCATAAGATTCTGCTACAAAGAGCTTCGTAGAAAAATTATGCTACTTGTACCATCAACTAGGGTGTTGCAATGTACTTGTATCATCAACGGGCCACATACTGAGAGATGATTCACTCCCATCTGAGTTATTTAGTTAGTATCTGGGGCACTGTTACTAAAAAACAAATATCAGAAACACAGGTGATTCAAAATCGAGCTATAAGGAATATCTACACATAGGATTCACACAGGATACACATATAAAACATATATATTCAAAGACAAACATACTTCCTTTTACGGTTCTACCCAAAAACAATATCACTAGTGCAATATTACAAATCATACATAGATCCGCACACACTAACATCCCAAAATCAAATACACCCAGCATCATC
The DNA here is from genome assembly GCA_917563855.2 of Limnephilus lunatus. Lineage (NCBI taxonomy): Eukaryota > Metazoa > Arthropoda > Insecta > Trichoptera > Limnephilidae > Limnephilus > Limnephilus lunatus. The sequence goes on from OU830604.1 coordinate 3,606,704, forward strand.
CACCCACGCAAAACTAAATTTGGTTTTAACTCATTACAATATATTGCATATAGACAATACAATGCATAACCTAATGAAATAAAGCAACCAGTAGCTAAAAAAATACTAGTTAAAACGCTTAAGGTGAAGCCATACTAAATAATGCAAAATCATATAGAATCACGTGTTTCTGTTTTGAAAATTTGATCGCGTAAGTATTATAGATGCTCCAATAAAATACTGCGTGTAGAACATACATACCTTGGCCCTTAAGCCTAGCAAAAAAATAAAGTATAAGGTCTATAAAAAAAACTTTCAAATCAAAACTCTCCTATTTACAAACCCCTTTACGGATATGCTTTTATTGTTTAATGTGGCAAATTCAGTTTCTTTTATAATAATCGCAATAAAAATTGATATTTACGCCCAAACTTCACAATATTCAATAAAACATAAATTTTGGCGATGTTTTTTCCCAGTGCATAAAAAGAAGCGTTAACCAACTGCGAATATGGTCCCTACGCCATCTGCAGAAGAGCAGATAGCGCGTAGTATATTCATTCAGAGTTAGTTGCCGCCCTGATTTCAGGCCGAAAAGACGTTGCTCTGTTCTCCGTGTCGCTTAGTTCTGTAAAATTGTACTTGCGGACCGTTGTTGGCTACTGATTATGGTTTTTATTGGTCAACAGCATCAACGCCCTAAAGTCCTAAACTCTCCCCGATTCCGAATGTGTCCAGTACTAGGGGATCGCCTTAAAGAATATTTCCTGAAAATGTTTTTAAACCAGTGAATATTCGCTGACTTTATGCGTTTGTTTTTTTTATGCTTTATGTGTATGAATAACTCTCAGTATTTCTAAAACATCTATTCTTGACAATGCATTTTTTTAAAATTTTTCTTTTTCCTTTTCAATATTTTGTATTTTTAAACGACTTCGAGAAGGAGGAGGTTATCAATTCGACGGTATTTTTTATTAATTAATTATTATTATTATTTTTTTATGTTTGTTACCTCAGAACATTCGATTGGGTGAACCGATATTAATGATTCTTTTTTATTAGAATGCTGGTGCTTCCCGTGTGGTCCCATTTTAATTTGGTCCAGTTTTGACAATGGAATCCATGAGAAAACCATATATGTCTTACATTTGCAATAAGTATGTGCGCGACAAATGGACGAATAACTCAATTTTACGCCAACAGATTTCGATGATTCTTTTTTTAAAGTAAAACTTCTTTACGCACGCTCGTCACTAAAAATCAAAAAATTTTAACAAAACAAAAAACGACTTAAAAAAATGCACTAAAAATTTTAAAAAAATTGTCGAACGATTTTTATTTTTGGAGTCGGTGTCAGCCAAGATCTCCACATCTTACCTATAACTACCTATGTATGTAGTTACCTTGGATGACACCGACTCCAAAAATAACAATCGTACGAAATTATTTTTTTAATTTCTAGTGCATTTTTTGAAGTCGTTTTTGGTTGTGTTAAAAAAAAATTTAAACGTGTAATATCTGTGTAAAATGTACTTATATGTGTCTGTCCTTCCCGTAATGAGTTTTTGTCTCAACTCATTTGGAATACTGTCTTACTTACCATATTTTTGTATTACATTCAAATTAAATAATTAAATAAATAAAAACTCTTGCACATTTGTAAATTAATTATTCAAGCTATTTTTTTCGCATTTCAGAATAACTCATATATGTCTAATAGAAATCGTTTTGTCTCTCTTAGTATCTATGATTAGAAATATGATCTAAATGATGTTAAATAGACAATTTACCACGCCTTAAATAAAAATGTAAAAGTTAACTACAAAATAAATAAAATTGAAACTTTGAGTTTAGGGGATTTTAACCTTTTCCAGTTTAGAGCATGTTTTTTCTTTGGTGGATGTATCGTGTGGAGTATGATGGTTTCATTTTAGCTAATAAAGCGTATCCAATATGTGCCTAAATATCATATACCTACATATTTTATACCTATCTTCCTGTAGTTTTTTTTATTGAAGAATGGCATGGGCCTGCATATCTATAGTTTTTTTTTCCCTTGAAGAAAAGTATGTTTTAATTTGGGAGGCGGATATGGGTACCACCATCCCGAGAACGATTTATTGTATAACCAAAACTTCTCCCATAGGACATACCATGTGGTTTTCCACGTTTCGTGACTGCAGGGATGCCTGGGCTCATGCCCGGGTTGTCTGAATCTTAGTGTGCGGATGCGTCTGCCCATCAACTGCGTGGCAAGCCGGATCAAGAGAGATTAGTTGAGGGAAACTTCTCAAGCAGAACTCTCTCGGTAAATCACCTTGTATCTACCGCAGTGGAAGGGATAGATTCGTACGTCCGTCACTGACCCTCAGATTCCAACAAAACCTTATACCTTTTTCCTTCCTGGAACTTCCTCTCCTTCTTTTCCTAAAAATGCCCCTCCACACAGCATCCCCAAAGATGACATCGGCACTGAGGGGAATTATTTTACTCAGGACCTCATGTGCGGAGCTAAAGAAAAAAATGTACATACCTATAGTTTTCCTTGTATTAAAGGATGTAGGGAAGACCTAGGAGAGTTGTGACAGAGGAGAGTTGTGACAAAGACGATTTCTCCCGACCTATAATAGTTAGCGATAAATTAACAATGCTAGTTTGCCGCTTTAGAGACGCGCTACTTCACTCAGTACCCGCCGGCGGCGCAGGAGACGCGGTTGCGTAATTACGACGTATGCGTGCAAAAAAATGCGAAAAGTAAGCTTTTCTTCGAAATTTTGATTGAATTTATCATCTCTTATTACATGTGCGTTGTTGTGTTATTTTTTCTTAAGTTGTATGGTTATTTAAGTCTCAAAGCGTTGCATTGATCTTTTGTGTTTGCACTGTGTTTTGAAAATATGAATCATTATTCGGACCAAGTTGTAATTTAAGCACCTAGGAGAGTCGTGACAGCCTGTCACAACTCTCCTTTTGACTTCTTTTTTCTGCTGGGTTATTTCGAAACTTTTAAAAATTAATTTGCGATATCTGTATGTATTTTTGTGCATTAGTATATTAAGGTCAAGTCTTATAAGTACAGTCCGCAATAAAAGCTTGTCCAAAAAAAATCATTTTCGATTTAAAAAATATTTGGATTTGTGGTGTGATGTTGCATGCTGGGTGACTATTTTTTTTGTTTCAGAATGCCTAATAACTATACACGAAAGACTGATAAAGACACTGCTAGTGTCCAAATACTCAAATAGTCTAAATACAGAGCAGTCACAGCTTACTTCGGTACCTGCCACAACTTACCTCGGTGATAGGGGAGTTGTGACAAAGGGAGTAGTTTTTCTTTTCGTTGATTTTCTCGGAAACCGTAATACTTTAATTAATGTTGATGATTGTTTTGGAAAGGGAAGGAATGGTGTTATCTTAATTCACATAAGTCATAACTGTGGAATGTTTCTTGAGCGAGAGTCCCTTAAATTAAAAATTGTCACAACTCTCCTAGGTCTCCCCTACCTACCTATTGTTTTTTCTTGAAATAAAACTAATAACAATGAGTGCCAAGTCAGGTATAGTATAATAAAAGACAAACAATAAAAGTCAACAAAACATTTCAAGACCAACAACAATACAAAATATCACATTAAAAACAAACTATTTTCAAGCACTCTCGATCTGCCGGAAATGAGAGACACGGCCAAAATACATTCATTTTGTGCGTTAGGATTATTGACTTTAAATGTTTCGAAAATATTTGCAGTTCCGGTTGTAAATGGACATTTTGCCGGCTTGTTAACACGGCGCGTCAAGCCGCCGACCCCTATCACAAATAATAATGTCATTTCGCCGGCCATCGTGAATTATAAATCCGTACAGTTTGTTTAGGTTTTGTCCAGTCCCAGCCGGGTAATGGCACTTCCTGTCTCCGTATCAGCTAGGCGTCACATTAAAATTCGTGGCATCCTTCAGGAACCGCTTTTTGTAATGAGGCTGGAGGTTTTGCGTTTGATGGTGATTGACAGCCTCCTTTAATCTAGGTCTAAGGGTGGATTCTGGTACTTGTTGTTATGTAGGTAAATTCACTAAATCACTGCCTACCTATCTGTTATGACAATTATTTAAAAATTATACAATTTTTCATATTTTTATAAAATTTACCCACAATCTAATTTTTGGATATAGCTGGACATAATAATGATTTCTGGATGATAGGAAGCCATAGTCAAAGTCAGCAAGTAAGGTGCGTTTTCATTGTTAGTTTTTGGGATGTTATGCCGTGTTATGCTATCTCCTTCTTTAGCCGACGTTTCGAACCGCGTTGATATCCGACGATGTATCTACCGGATCTGCCCTGATGATTGACACTGCAACGCTGTCCGAAACGTCGGCCAAAGAAGGAGATAGCGCAACACGGCATAACATCCCAAAAACTAACAATGAAAATGCTTTTGGCCGTCAAAATCTAAAAAACTTATCTAAGTAAGGTGCAGTTTTTCTCAGTGGATTGAAAATAGCCGATAAAATTTGGACTCAAAATATATGATATTAAAAACATAAATTGATAAGGGTGCAAATTGTAAATTTTAATTTTTAGTTACCAGAACTTCCTTTCCCAAAAGAAGACCTTCAACACATTATCCCCAAAGATGACATAGGCCCTGAGGGATTTTTGAAGTAAAACTTCTTTACGCTTGACTTGGGAAGTAGGCTGGTGAATGCGTTACGAAAAGTGTAATGCGAACGGTGATTGGGCGAGGCGAATGGTCGGGCCTTTACGCACGCTTGACTTGGGGAATAAGCTGGTGAATGCGTTACGAGAACGTTATGATAAATGTGATCGGGCGAGGCGGACGGAAGTTGAGAGGGAGATATAAGTTTGTGAAGTTATATACTTCAGTCCTGTGATCTAAAGCACACACGTTTTTTTTTACCTATGTGGAGCCAATGAAAAAAAAAGTGTCCGAGATACAAAATATGCCTTTTAAAATTAAAAATTTCACAAACTTACAGACACCTTTCGGTATGGTTTTATTTACTAATGTGGCAAAACTAAGTTCTTTATTATAATATAATATTTAAGCCTGAACTTTGCAAAAAAAACACGCTTTTTGGCGTTGTTTATTTCTGACTCAAAACATCGGTTTTAGGCGGATGTTATGTCATGATCGCAATGAAAAGTCATTTTTCATATTTTCTTCAGGCAGGTAAGTAATACGCCACTTGCATCACATTTAAAAAAAAAAAATCCGGTTTAGGCAAATATTCTAAGATATTCTGTATTTTTTTTTTAATAGTATTTTTGAAACCCTGGCGATTTTTCGAAAATTTCAATCCGAAAAATCAGACCTTTTTTTATAAACCTGAAAGACGGGACATAATTTTATGGGTGCGAAAAAACGATAATTACATAGCCGAAAATCATTTTAAAAAAAGAATATTTTCCACACGAATACAAATAAATTGTACGGGGTTCTCTTCGTAACAAAAACACCGCCATTTTCATCAAAAAATCAAACCAAAGGATAAGTTCGCATAGAACAAACAATAAATCTAGTGAACGTTAAACGCAAACTCAAAAATTCGCCGAAAATCAAAGTGTTGCCACATAAAAAAAATTTATCAGTGTGAAATTTTACAAAATTAAGGGGACATAATCGGAGACTGGACATTTTCATGTAGTGACGTCACGAGCTCAAATAAGGGATTTATTTATTTAAAAATAAAAAAAAATATACATTTCTAAAAAAAATTATTAACATTTTAGTAATCCAATTCGTTATGAAATCCATGCAAGTGGCCTATTGGCTGGCCACCTACAAAAGTTCTTAAGATATAAACAAATTTATAGACAAAACGCAAAACAGCCGAGTTAAAACAGGACAAATCGAGAGTTCATCATTGCTTGGTAGTCACCATTGCTCACTGTTGACTCATCCATCAACTGTGCGCCGGGTTGTGAACCAGCCGCGACTGCGCCGTGTGACCGAGCCGCGAGAGCGACGGGTGTTACCGAATGTCTGCCGCTTGTAACTACCCGCCCGAGGAGCGCAAACAGACTCTTGCTTGGTGTGTTTACCTTCGTGTGATTTATAGGCTTGCGCGGATTTGCCATCAATAGGCAGATGCTTTACTCATACAATGTCACACACAGGGGCGGCCAAAATAACACTACCTTTCGAATTTTGTTTTATCTACCTACTTACTTTAAAAAATCTCTGCATTTTCCATTGAAAGAATCCATCAGGACAATTCATTTCAAATTAGGAATTCCCGCGGATGACATTAACTGTGATTCTCTGTTACAAAAAATGCGACTCTCATCATTCAAATATAGAAGAATACTTAATTATCTATATTTTTAATTAATTTAAAATACAGTTTTGACTCCCCTGGATTAGTCTCGTTAATAAATTATCATGTAACTTGTAGACCGACTCGAATCCAATCACCTTGTTATTGCAAAAATACTGGCACTAACGCAGATTAAAATTCAATAATACATCGCTTACACAGTTTGGGTAACGAATATGCTAATATCGATCAGGCCGGTAGTCTGTCCTCATATCAAAGATGCATTAAAAAATTGTCTGCTAATACCACATAACCATCACATGTCCTACCAGTACTTGCATTCTAATATCATTCTGTAAACAATGTGGATCTCTGACAAATAATTCTTGTAATATTTTTTGTAACTGTTTGTCTATATATATAATTATTACAGAAATAGGTCGCACGTACGTCATTGTCCTCTTCATTCTCATACTCTTGTATGAAAACGAAAAAGTCAGAAGATACCTATTGACCTATGACACCACGTTTGACATAATATACCAACATTTGAGTAAAATCTGTAGTAGATACAAATACATTACAAAAACACCATAACCTTCAGGTGAAGTGTCGTTCTTCACCTCACTCTCCACCTAACCTCCTTCCCTCTCACAACTTTCTCAAAAATATACCAATTATTTTCTTAATATTTAAGTGACAATATTTGGTGCATTTTTGGCGGTGACGCGTGACAGATTTTTGTTTTTAATCTAAAAACTTTACAAAAAAATGGTTTTTTAATTACAATTCTATTAAAAAAATGGTCTACTTTTATTATTCCAAACGAGTTCGGGAATAGCTGCTTAAAGTTTGTGGGATATATTTTATTGAAATACGAGTGTAAAAATATGAGTTACATCTACACAATAATATTTTACAAAATTTAAGGTCATCATTGGACATAAATGCACCTTATCAGAAAAGAGGAGCCCTTGTGTCCGACAAGGAGCCACGTTCTTACTTAGGTTGTGTTGCTGTTATTTTTGTATTCTTCAATTATACATAACATTGAACAATATAGACATAAACATCAAAAGTGTTCCAATAAAAAATTAACAAAAAAAATAATGGTTCTTTTTTAATGGAACGAAATACTATTATATTCTGCCAGCCCTAGAGAAAACGTCTAGCTAAGCACACAATATGGGTATCAAATTCTCTTCCTATAAAGTAAAATCACACCGTGAGCTCGCAACAAAGTAGCTGATTTTATATGGAGCTTGTTGAATCCTAATTTATATCGACGTCGTATATAATTGTTTTATAGGAAATGTATTATTATATTTCATCCATATTCCTGGAATCTTCGTTATAATATCTTATGTATTTGTTCATCTTGATGTTTAAGTTGTAAGCCTTGGAGTAATCGTGATATGTTTTTGAAGTGCTAGCACCTTTAGCACCGTTGTTTTTGAAACTCGATGAAATGAAAAATAGCGACACTATAAAGTGACAAACATATACATCTGCAGGATTTTGTTTGCGAGAGAATGAGATAAAATGATCGGTCTCCTCTATGTGCAATACTTCGTAGCCTCCCCACTCTCGTCTACTTTAGTTTTCTGATGGTTTCACATTCCGCGTGTGAATTGCAGTCAGTTTTTTTAGGAAAAATTTCCCCTCAATGCTTATGTCATCTTTGGGGATGCTGTGCGGAAAGTATTTTTAAGAAAGGAAGGAGGGGAAGTTCTGGGAAGGAAAAAAGTGTGAGGGATGGGTAGGAATCTGGGATCAGTCTGTCCAGGAGTGACGAGTGAATCTATCACTCCCACCGCAGTGCAAAGCGATGATCCGAGAGATGAAAAAGTCTCCCTTCACCAATCTCTCCCGATCCCGCCTGCCATGCAGTTTGTGGGCAAACGCATTCCGCTGCCAAGATCCAGTCAAACCTCACCCCATGAAACCGGCACCCCTGCTTAGTCATTAAATATATCGAACCACTTGGGGTGACCTATGGAAGAGTTGTTAGTTATCCAATAAATGATTCCCGGGGCGGCGGTACCCAAAAAAGGTGAGAGCATTTGTCGTATCGCGCAACCAAATAATTATTCATTCATCTATTATCAATAATCAAAAAAAAATAATCTTACAGTCCCATCTTGGACATGTTCCCTTTCTGTTCTACCTCCTCCCCCAAGCTTTTCACAAATCCCCAGTCACGCCCCAACCCCTCCCCAACACTTAATATATATTATTATAAAACGTAATATATTGTGTTCACCCATTGTTTTGTAATATAAAGTTGGTGTATTTGCCCTGAGGAGGAGCAGTTTAAAAAAATATACATAATGGTTCAAAGAAAGAATTTTTTTATTAGTTTTTATTTTCTACAAAAATCTTCTATGGTTCAAAACTGGCGTTGTGAAATATCCCTGTAACTCCTAACATGTCGGTCCCAATGCTAGCGATGGTAGTTGCTAGGTGACGCGGTGGTGCCTAAGTCAACATTGACGCACATTATAAATAATAATAGATGGGTGAATGCATTCGGCGATGTCACAATAGTATCACCGTGCTTACACTTTTTTTATACGAGACCACAGAACCTACATTAACTCAAATTTCATGCTTATTCGATTGTCATTATTTGAGGTCTTGTGTCAACCGATGTATTCTATTCACATACCTACCAAAATATAATGTGAATTTTTTTTTACTTTAACACCATCCAAGAGGCCCTGAGTAAAATGATTTTCCTCGGGCCCTGTGTCACTTTTGGGGTTGCTGTGAGAGGGGTCATTTAAACGAAAGGAAGGAAAGAAAGTTCTGAGATGGAAAAGGGTATGAAGGGTGGATAGAAATCTAAGGATCACTGTGTCCAGGAGTTATGAATGTGTGAATCCATCTCTTGACCGGTCTCTTCCGATCCGGCTCGCCCCACAAGGCGGACGAATCTGCTGCCAAGACCTTAACAAACCTCACACCATGAAACCGGACACCTCCGCCAATCACTTGGAATGATCTATAGCAGAGGCGTTGGTTATCCAATAAATGGTTCCATATAGTACCCATACTCGCCTCCCAAATTGAAGCATACCTACACATATAGGAATGTTGTAATTTAAAATAACAAATATCGCTACTGTATATATCATAACATTTAAACATTTTGTGGTTAAAGGTATCTAAGTACAGGATCACAGAATTTAACAAACCATCAAATTAATACTAAAGTCAATTTTCAAGTTCTTCAATTTTCAAGTTCTTCAATTTTCAAGTTCTGCGAAAGTTACATTCGGGTTCTGTTAATATTTCAGTTTTAATAACGTTCTAAATTAACCAATAACGATATAATAACAGAACTTGAATAGAAACTTTACAGAAATATAAAATTGACTTTGAAGTTTGACGAATTGATCAACTTCCGTGAATAATTCGTCAAATGGCAACTAAATACTATAGTCAATTTTCAAGTTCTGCGAAAATTAGATTCAGGTTCTGTTAATATTTCAGTTTTAATAACGTTCTAAATAAATCGTAAATTATTCAAAAACAATATAATAACAGAACTTGAATAGAAACTTTACAGAAATAGAAAATTTACTTTGAAATTTGACGAATTGATCAACATTCGTGAATAATTCGTCAAATGGCAACTGGCCCTTTGTATCGCTAAAATTTAAAGGTTTTTTAAAACTCCTATTATTGTACACGAATATACATGATTAGATGAATTGATTCTAAGGTTGACAAACTTTTCTGAATGAATCTGCAACAATTCGTAAACTTATTCAAAAGTAACCGCAAAAATGCTACTAAAAGTTGAAACGAACGATTTTCAACCAGTGTAACAAATGTTAGGAAGAGTCGGTAAATTGATGTCCGCAATCAATAAAACCGGCAATATTTTGTAAAATGATTACGAATCACCTTAATTTGCATTTAACACAAAATTACGTATTTTTGAAGGAGGCCCTAAGCACCAAAGCACCTGTGTGTTTATCGCTCAGATCCCACAGGACGAGCCACCTCCTGAGACTGCCTAATTTATGACAATATTCACCAACAACTCAAGTCAATCCTACATTCCTTGCAGCACGCCAGACTATTTAATATGGGAAGCGGTCCCAAATATTCACATTCACACCTCGGCCTTAACGCTTCCTTGCAAAAGGAAAACAACCTAGCACAAAAAAACACGGATTTATTGACACAAAATACATCTCTCACACCACCTGTGAAAAAAATGCCCTTTCAACGGCTCTTTTGGTTACAAGATAAATAATATGGGGAAAAAAGTCAAATCCCTGAAAGTTTTGCTAGTGAGCGGACTGGTGTTTGCGAATGGGATGAGTCTTCGTCGGGCCAAGGGGACATTCACCATCTTTCTCTGAGAAGTGACTATTGCGTTACCCTTTAATGGATGAAATTTAGGTACTGTGTGTAGCTTTGAACTATTCCATTACCGTCAACAAAGTTAAAAAAACACATTGAATACAGATCGGTGAAGTTTTGTCAATCATTTACAATGTATTCTGTGTTTTTGAAACGCTTTGGCAGAGGGGTGAAGCAAACAAATACATTTAATGGAGAACTGAATTCAGTACCTATTCTTTAATAAGAAGTTGTCGAAAGACAAGACGCTATCTAGTGCAATACCATGAGTGGAGTTTTGAGTTTTTATGAGCACAAGTGAGACATGTACCTAATCGCGATGAGAAGAATTCAATAAAAACACATTGCCAAATGAGAACGTAATAAAACCAAAAAAAAGTGACATAAGAATGTTAATTTGATCCACAAGTGGATGGAAATATGCATCTTGATCGCCCAGGAAGAAGTTGCACAATCAGATGACGCCTAGAGTGCTTCCTTGGACAGTTTGTATTGCAATCCATATTTAGGTAGTTTTAGTTGTAATTTACAATAATTGGAGCAGGTGGATGAGTTTGTGTATCTGGGTAGTTTGTTTACGAAAGATTGGAAGGCTGATAGAGATATTGAAAGTAGGGTAAATGCAGGTAACTCCTTTAATAATTGCGAAAACTGTCAAAAAAAGCGAAGCTAGCAATCCAAAATGGAGTGTTGGTACCTACACTGATGTATGGCAGTGAGGCATGGAACTGGCAGAGGAAGGATGAAAGCAGACTGAATGCTGTTGAAATGAGATCCTTGAGGCGTGTGTATGGTAAAACTATGTATGATCGTGTTAGAAATGTGAAGATCCGCAAAGAATACAACGCCGATATAAGCGCAAAGTGTAGAGCGAATGAACGAAGAAAGTAGTGTAAGAAGAGTATATGAATGGTAGAAGAAGTGGGGAACGTCCAAGCAAGACGTGGCATTTTTAGTGAATCAGATACTGGAGACGGGCCATGTCAAGAGTCAGAATATTAGAAGAATATGTATGAGACGATATATGAATGTGAATGAGACAAAGAGTGTGTGTCAAGACCGAGTTGTTTAGCGGTCCATCCTCTCTGCATACCCCTGAGGGGAAACGGCGTGATGGTTAGTAAGTAAGTTGTAAGTTTGTGTTAAATCGCGCTGTTAGTACAATTTCCTTCAGCGGGTACCTACTACCTACCGACTTTCTTCTTGTCAACATTATGTTGTGTGTAAAACTTGTGGTTTGAATCTTTTTTTATAAAAAAGGTAAAAAGGGGGGAAATCTGCATAACATATATTTGTTATTTCATTGAACATATCCTTTTTCTTCCCACAGACATATTGTCAAACATCATAAACCACTTTAGAATCCTCTCCCTTTGCCTTTGTGGTCCTTTACTAAATCCTATACAAATATAACAAGCAAATATTTGCCTCAAAACGTAAACACGATGCGTGTTATTCGGATGAAAACTATGAAATAAATCATATTTATATAATCGTGATTTCTTTGTATAACGTGTATAATGAATTCAAGGCATTTTTAAATTGTTCAAATAGTTACCCCATTCATTAATGCATTATTATACCTATTATAGAATAATTATCCAATATATGGTTCCCGTGGCGGCGGTAATCCGCCTCCCAAACCTGTTTGCGAAAATGAACACAATTTTTGTATCATATATTATATAAAATAATATAATGTAGGTGTAGATACAAATATTTATGATTAGGTTCTTCTTCTTTGTGTGCCTTATCAGGTCCCCCGAAATTGGCGATCACTCTTAAAAATGTCTATCTGTCTTGCGCTGCTCGGAATAGCTTTATGGTTAGGAGCCTAAAATATTTTTTTAATACCTAATAATATTTTTAATAGTTAATATATATAATATGTAAAATATTTTTTTAATATTTTTTTAATTTAAAACTAAAAATGTTAATTTTTAAATAATGATTTCAATTGAAATATGCTACCACGTAAAAATGCGCTGGTTCCTATATTACTATTTTTTGCTTTCTTAACTGCTTAATTGTGCGGTAGGTACCTATTAATAAGTTTTTGGTGCAAAATATAACATTTTATTTACTTTCTGTGTATATTATAATAAAACAAAGATAAATTTTGGATAGGGCCTGACACGCTTATTACGAATAATTTTTAGAAAAAACTTTATATTCGCCTTAAATAAAAGGAAACTTTTTGCATTTCAGGCGGCGGAAAATTATGCATTTTCATTTTCAATTGCGTAAAACCAAAATTCACTTCGCGAACCGATCGGCGACTGTCATCGGCCATTAGGTACGTCACAGTTATGTTGGTATCCCTGATACGTTGCAAAGAACTAAATACTACTGTGGCCAACTTCGTGGGTACATGAAAACACGGTTAAAATACGAAAGCTGCATGTCGTCATAATTTTAAAAAACATCCCAGGCTTTGAATAGTTTGTTTGGCAAAGCAGGGTTTGTCTAGCGGGTTTGTGTAATTAAAAAGTTTCCTTTTATAGTAATTAAGGCGAATCTAAAGTTTTTTTCTAAAAATTATTCATAATAAGCGTGTCAGGCCCTATCCAAAAACTACCAAAACAAATATTAAACTTATTTACACTTGGAGTTAAATCGTTTATTTTACACAGCCAACAAAAATGCCATGTTAGTAAATAGGTACTTTTGTCGATAAATATTGCTTTCGTAAAATTTCGGCAATACACATCCTGCCACAATATTTAGGGGTTAATAGTTCACAGACATCCGTTTCATGAATCAAAACACAATAAATATAATATACCACCAGACAAACACAAACAAAATACACAATAATAAAATACAGTGCACAAATACATACATCACAGTAACAGTCATATAAAAAATCTGTTTCGTTCTTTCAAATGATGTTTGCATAGAGCCGAGTGAGATGGTGAGTTAAATTGATGCTGTTTAGAACGGTATCATAAAGCTAACATATATATGCACATAGACATTAGACACTCGATTTTCCGGAAGAGTTCAAAAAAATGTTGAAGTGAAAACGTCTTTAGCACCGTTGTGATTTAAAACGAGTGACAATAAAAATAGACAAACGCATAAATCTATAGGATTTAGTCTGAGAATGAGATAGAATGCAACCTTACCTACGTACAGTAGTACCTACAAAGCGTCACGCTATGTCAAGCTGCGCGCATTGGCTCCTATGTTATGAGCTCACTCTTCAAGGCTGTGTGGTTGAAGGCTTCACTTCTCTCTCTCTGGTTTCAATCCTGGGATTGGTTTGAGAGAGAGAGGTGCGAGCCCACATTTTCTTTCTCTCTTTCTCTCATAGCCAGTTACGTTTCATATATCTAAGACACAGTGCAGGCCTATTATCTGTATCATACTGTAGGAGCAAGAGAGAGGAGTGCGCGTTTTCTTTCTCGGATGAAATTCGGATGAAACGGAAGTGCGTCACAAAATTTATTATTTGACGGGTCCTCGGTTCTAATATAATGAGGTAAATTCACGGCTCCGCGCGAGCCTCCGATAGCGCAGCTGCGCAAAGCGCCTGAAGAGACATCCAGCGAACGGAAGTTCGAATCCTACCAAATCCAAAAATTATTATTATTTTTTTTTTTAAATCAATGTCCAATCTTCAAACCATTTAAAAATAAACAGCCAAAAGAAAAGAAAGCGACATCTAGCGACTTTCTAGTTTCACTTCTACCGCATGCGAATTGCACATTACATGTTATTAATTTTCTTTTTGCATCAATTCTACGAAACTTCTTTTAAACATTTTACCGGCAAAAATCTTGGGTTGGGTCTTTTAAACGTTGATTATTCCGTTTAAGACAAACCGGTTTAGCTGAACCCTGTTGAGCCAAACCAGGATAAACTAAACCAGATTAGGCAGGATGCTAGTAAAACGTACCTGGTAAAATCTAGCCCAGTTAAACTAAACCAGTTTAAGCTTAACTCAGAAAAGCCGAATCCTGTCAGGTCAAACTGGGTTAAATAGAACTAGATTAAGCCGTACCTGCTTAGCCAAATCAGGTTAATCTGCATCCGGGCCAGAGCTGTAAATATTAAATCGAGAGGGTACTGTACAAGGTTTGTTTTTGCGGGGCAATCTTCGGGAAGATTAGACAAGGGTTGGTGGCATCGAGTCCGCAAACATTGCCCAACAAAACAGCCGTAATCCGCAATGCGCAACGAATTTTTAATGTCCGCGCATCGCGAACAGCCGCCGGCGAACGGAAGAGTGTTATAAATTGTGATAATGGTTATATATATTATATTATGTATATATTGTAATGCATTATTACCGAAATGAGCGAAGGGTGCTGTGAGTTACTCGGGTGCAAGTTCCCATAGTTAATAATATATTGATTTTTTATAGAATTTTTTTTTTGTAATTTATCAAAATGTTTTGATGTTATAATGTTTGTTTATATTGGTAGTAGTCTTTATGAATAGTATTTTGCAACTGTATCTTTTGTGACTACATATATGAAAATTAGTTTATGTAATTTTTGTCATAACTTACATTTTTTTTTAAACAAGAAGAAAAATCAAATCACCTCAGGTTCTGCAGAAACGAGAATCGAAGCACTCCCTTTTGATGGGGAGGCAACGGCACGTAAAAATAAAATGGTTCATATATTTGAGATTTTGGAAGATTTGAGAGGCGGGAATGGTTACCGCCGCCCCGGGAACCATTTATTGGATAACCAATACCTCTGCTACAGGTTACCCCAAGTAGTTCCTATGGGATGAGGTTTTGTCAGAATCTGGTGGCGGATGACCTAGACACACTGAACCCAAGATTCCTACCCATCCCTCTTACCTTTTTCCCTCGCAATACTTTCTCTCCTTAAAAAGACTCTCAGCGCAGCATCTCCAAAGATGTCATAAGCACTGAGGGAAATTATTTTTCTCAAGGCCTCCTTTGTGGAGCTAATGTAAAAAATCAGATTGTGCAATTCACAGGCGCAAAAGTGAAACCTTCATAAAACTAAAGTAGACAAGAGTGGGGAAGATACAAAGCACCGCACAAAGAGGATACTGATTATACTATCTCATTCTTTCGCAGGCTAAATCCTATAGATGAACATATGTGTTTGTCTCTTTTTAGTGCCGCATTTTCGTATCATAGAGTTTCAAATCACAACGCCGCTCAAGAAATTTTCACTTAAAAAATTGATAAAATAAGAAGAAAAATAAATCGTCTAAGGTGGTGCAGAAACAAGAATCGAACCAACACTCTTCGATGGGGGAGGCAAAGGCACATACTATTAAAATGGTTCTCTGGAATTGCATTACAAATCAATATTTTCCAGACAGTTAGTAGTATCAAGAACACAAAATAACTGACCCCGCCGCTTATTACTTACCGGCTAACAATCAGTAAGACCCGCGACTCCACCGGCCCATCAAAAAGTCATAATTTCCGCAATAAAAACGCTCTCGTCGTCTGGGGCCGGGGCATCTTCCCCTATTTGCCAGGCACTGCGGCCGGACACGGGCCCGAGTGCTGCGCAAACAGCGCGCTCTAATTGGAATCTCGCTACCAGGCGGACAGATGTAGCGGTGGATAGCGGTGGCGGCCCTGCTCTCTGCACTCTGCACACTGGGACCATCCGCTCTCAAAGGACCAGAATTTGACGTCAGAGTTGAAATGTAATTGAAAAAAAAATCTATATAATTTGGAGGTGCAACTATTGGGTTACGCTGATGATACAACATAATCGCGAAAACTCCCGATGCTTTACGCGACGCCTTCATAAATCTTGAAAGTTCTGCTAAAATATGGGTCTTGTGGTAAACTAGCAGAAGACCAAAAAGATGCACATACCTAGGCACCCTGATAACAAACGAGAAGATCCACAGAGGGGATCCAGAAGCGCATAGTGAACGCAAATCGCTGTTATTACCGTCTACAAAACCAAATAAAATTCCAGACTGCTGTTCAAAAACACCAAGATGAAGGCAATTGCATGTATGCAGCATATATTCGACCAGTTTCAGAAAATGGATTTTGGCGCAGACGTTATAACAATGAGCTATTTACTCTGTTTAAGGATCTAAACGTTACAAAATTTATAAAACTGGGAAGACTTTGGTGGCTGGGTCATGTAGAAAGAATGAGGCAGGCACCAAAGTCCCTGCTGAACTCAAGACCGACAGGGCGAAGGAGCCTGGGAAGACATTAAGATGGAGCGACAACGTCCTCAAAGATATATCTGCCTTGGTGATTCTAAACTAGAGAGAGCTGGCACAAAACCGAGATGAGTGGGATAGGAGGTATCTTGAGGGGGCCAAGACCCACCAGGGGTTGTAGGTAGAGCCAAGAGTGATGATGATGTTGATGATAATTTGGCGGTGAGCTATATTTTTACATATCATAGCATGGGCGTAGGCACGGCGGGGCAAGGTGGAGCGTTTGCCCCACCCTTGCTGGCCGATGCATGATCTCTGGGATTTTCGATCGAGTCGCGTTTTCAAATTTACAGCACTTCGTAGGATGGTTTTCCTTCTTCCGTTATTTGTACTCACAGAGCCTAAACCATGTATATATTGTAGAAGACAACTTTTTTCGGTTTCTACTCTAGATTTTTATTTTTTGCCCCACCATAAATCAAAACCTGGCTACGCCCATATATCCAGGGCTGGGCAAAATACATGCCTTGCTGTAATTGAAATACAAATTACAAAATACTTTTTCGCATGTATTTAAAATACGAAATACAAAATACTTTGAAGTCGGGTATTTGAAATACAAAATACAAAATACAGTATTTTCGCCATTTTTTTATTTCAAATACAAAATACAAATTACAAAATACATTTGGTTTTGGTAGAACCTTTGGTTGCAATACTTACAATAAATTTTCGTAAGTGTACTTTTCTAAGGGTGCGTTTCCATAGAAGCAAAGCTGAGCAGAGTGAAACGGAGACGTGCAAAAATTGACCAATCATAATATTGCTTAGAAGACACATCTCATCCTCGCTCCACTTGTAAAGTTTTGTGGTATAGGACCCAGGAGTTAGATAATAATAATTATTATTATAATAACATGACATTTGTGTTATTTCACTTCAAATGCGCTCTACTGTAAATAACTTAAAAATAATTTAGTATTCAGTAAATTAATCCCATATTGCTTGATTAGTATTAGATCACACATTAGTATTTGACACAAAAATGTACAATACAAAGCAATGACAAGAAAAATATTTAGTGACCGCCCGAAGGTTCGGTTTAGATTTCTGTTTTGGCAAAAAAACTCTAGTTTCGGCATCAGTTTTGGTTTCGGCAGAAAATCTGCCGAACCTTCGGCCGCACCGAAACTCTGCGTTCGTGAATTATCACGCGTCGTTCGGCTGACTTCGGGTGAGTTTGTGGCTCGTTCGCCAAATTTTTGTTCCAATAAGTAGTAAACATGTTTGCTAATTTTTTAATTTTTTGTTTGTTTTATACCAGTAATGTACCGGTAATAATACCCGCCGCCCAAATTGGGAGGCGGGTAAGGGTACCGCCGCCCCAAGAACCATTTATTGCATAATCAACACTTCTTCCATAGGTCACCTTAAGTGGTTCGCTACGTTTGGTGTCTTTGCAGGGGTGTCCGGGTTCATGGGGTGAAGTTTGTCCAGGTCTTGGGGGCCAATGCGTCTGCCTACCTGCTCCGTAGTACGCAGGATCGAGAGAGACTGGTTGAGGGAGGTCTTTTATCCTCTCCAGCCGGAATCTCTCGACCTATCGCCTTGCACCGCGGTTGGAGGGATGGATTCATACGTCCGTTATGTCTAGATACACTGACCCCCCGATTCCTACCCACCCTTCATACCTATTTCCTTCCCAGAAATGCATCTCCTTCCTTTCCTTAAAGAAACCCGACACACAGCATCCCCTAAGATGATATAGGCCCTACGGGAAACTATTTTCGTCAGGGCCTCCCAAGTGGAACTAATATAAAAAATAAAAAAATATTTTTTCACATACTTTTCACATTTTTGTTTTCTTTATTTCATTTAACATGTTCATTAAGAATATTGTGATTGTAAACGCAATTAAAATACTCAATTAATGAGGTCCTTACTTTATAATGTGAGTGTTGATTATTGTCAAATTTTTGTTCCAAGAAGTAGTTAACATGTTTTGTTAATTTTTGTTTGTTTTATAGCAGTAATATCAAAAAAAATTCACATGTACTTCAATAATTGATTTTTTATTTTATTTCATTTAACACTTGTTAATTGTCTGTATAAGTGTAAAAATAAGCCAAATTTCAGTATTCAATAGCTAAAATAGAATCGGTTTCGGCCAAAACTGAGACAAACACCGAAGATTCGGTTTCGGTAGAAAGTCGTGTTTCGGTGAGACACTAATAATACATATAATACGATACAAATAGTGTTGCCAACTTACTCTAAATATTAACATATATCGCGCTGGATTCTAACGTTTTTAGTCTATGTATTTTCTACGTCAGTTTATTTTTCATTATCATTACTAAGATCGCTAAATGTATTTTGAAGTCATAATTTTAAAAAGTATTTGAAATACAAATTACAAAATACATCCGCATCGGGTAATTGAAATACCAATTACAAAATACATTTTTAGGAAGTAATTGAAATACAAATACAAAATACGTATTTGTATTTCAAATACGTATTTCAATTACAAGTAATTCAAATACTGCCCAGCCCTGCATATATCATATGTATATATTCTTTTTACTACACTTTATTCCACACAGGAAGTCTTGAGGAAAATAATTATATCATCAAGATGCTGTCGTAGAAACAACCCGTTCTCATGTGACAAAAGTCATCCGTGTACATACGTTAAGCGCGCGTTTGGCGTGTTTTTTTACTATGCACCGGTGCCGATGGAATCAGTGACGCTAGTTGGTCGGAGCATCTTCATTTGAAATACCGGTAAAAGAAACCTCTGCTCTAAAGACTGCAATCCGTTTGTTGAGATGGGAGAATCAATTAAACGGACCTGTCAATCTGTCTGTAATATGAGGAATGTGCTTCAAATGTTCTCCATTGGTAAATGATCTCGCATTACAGAACAAATTCAAGCATTTTTTGACGCGAGAGACAGTGGTAGATACGTGGGATTTGAAAGAGAGATTTCTTTCGAAAATCACGCTAAGCGCTAAAATCTAATTTTGGTGTGTTAATGTATTTGTATTATTGTGGTAGAGGAACAGGAATGTTATTTTGAATCTTTAAATGTAAATGTAACAATGTAGCGACGGGTGGTTGCGGCCTTTGGATAGCGGTGGCGGCCCTGCTCTCTGCACTCTGCGCTACCCTGTGGCCATCCGCTCTCAAAGGAGCCGATTTTGACGGATGTCATGATGGAAGTATAATTAAAAATCTACATTTGGCGGATGGGCTATATTTTATTTTCCATCATCATACTTGTTGAGAAGTTACAGGTAACTTCTGCCTGGTTTCACCTAAGATAAAAACTATTTTTTGCTCGGACAACAGAATTACGTTGGAGAACTTGCTGCTATTTGAGTTCTTGATTTTGACATTATACTAGACAACATAATAAATTGTACTCAAATACTGTCAAGACTGAAAGTGGCAAGAGAAGCATTGACCACGAGGGCTTACACATTTATAATCTCCTTCCAGATAACCCAAAAATGGAGAAGAATATAAATACCTTTAAAAAAACTATTTAAACTTAAGTCGTTTGAACAAAATTAAAAATATTACCAAAGCGAAATATTATATTTCTATTAACTAATGGAAAAAATTTAAAATGTCTTTTGATGTAGGTATATAATTTTATTACATAAACAATATTTTTTGTGAATAATACTAATAATTCCAGTCACAAATGTTATTTGAACCCGATATAATATTTTTTAGCACGTCTATGTAAAACATTTATGAAGGAACAGTATTGCACAAAGAATTTTTTTTTATGTGAATACCTCATAATAATAATAATAATAATAACGTAATATTTGTATAGCGCAGATTTGTGTCATTTCACTTCAAGTGCGCTTAACTATAATAAATTTAAAAATAATCCTACAGTGTTCCTTACGAGATCATTACAAAATATTTATAAAATAATACCTATGAAATAAAGAATATACAGTATTTACAAAACAATGACAAGAGAACAAAGATTAACAAAACAGTGCTGTTATAGCACAGAGGAAAATAATAATATACAAAAACAGTGTTATTGTATCACAGGACAAAACAAGAACTTTTAAAGTAAAATATAATACACTAACTTCTTACAAAAAATTCAGATATTAAACATAAAAGTACAATTAGGAGGAAACCGAAACCAAACGATTACCGGATACTTGAGAACATGACTTATTACTTGTATTGAAAAGATGTTAGGATTCATGAATGGTACGATTTTTTAAATAATTTTGTTTTTAAAGCCCGTTTAAATTTTGAATTTAAATTTAAACCTCACAAGAAACTAGTGAGACTATGGCATCCCCAATTGAGGTATCCTGGGAGGCTGAAGGCAGTGTGGAGCGGAAGAAGGCGAAGAAGAGGATGGTGGGGAAAGTACCTGGCTATTCAGATATGGTCACCAGACACGGCTACAGCCATTTCAAGCAATGTTTCAAATTCTGAATGGTGTTCTAAATCCAGGGCGATACTGAGAGAATCTTCCACTCTGGAACGTTCCGCAATATACTATACATTATTTTTAAGTAAAATAACACAAACTAATCAAATAAAATTTAACTACGCACCCCAGGATTCGATCCCGTGACCTTCGGATTGTAAGTCAAGAGCCTTACCCTCGACCACGGCGGCCGTCTAAGTTAAAAGTATGACAAAGTCAGTTATTCTTGTAATCGACCTGAAAGGAATCGATCGATATAACTGGAAGTACGTTAACTTCAGCGGTACTTACAATTTTCACTAAGCTAATATTAAAAGTTGCATTTTTTCACATTACGTACCTTTAATATAAGGTTAAAAGTGAGTGGTATTTTTCAAAACGGTATAAATCTCAAAGTATAGGCCAAAATAATTACTGAGTATATTAAATAAAATCCATCTTTTTAAATAAACAAAATTTTACAGTCCACAGATAAAAAAATTAAAACATTGAAAATTCTTTTTGATTAAAAAGAATTTTAATAAAATAAAATTTGATTAAATTTTTGTAAAAATTGAATATTTTTTTAATATTAGCTCCACGCAGGAGGCCCTGAGAAAAATGATTTCACTCAGGGCCTGTGTCATATTTGGGGATGCTGTCTTTTTTGAAAACGAAAGAGAAGAAGTTCTGGAACAAAAAGCAATGAGGAGTGGATTAACGGGATTAACGAACGTATGGATCCAACCCTCCCATCTCGTTACAAGGCGATATTCCGATAGAGGTCAAGAGGTCTCCCTCAATCAGTCTCTCCCCATCCCAGTAGGTGGTTGGCCGCCACGACCCAAACAAGCCTCACCCAATATCACTGATAAGTCACCAAACGCAACGAACCACTTTAGGAGGCCTATGGCAGGGGTGTTCGTTATACGGTGCGGCGCGACGCTACCCATACTCACCTCCCAAATTGCAATATAGAACAAATATTAATCTATCTACTTATCAATCCAATCAATCAGTCTCATTTTTAATTATTTCGTATTATTATTATTTGCCAAATAAACACTACTACCATCGGCTATATTAAACGAACACTTGATATTTACGACCCATAACTTTATTTGAGCAATAAAATCTTGTTTGGATAATTTTACGCCCTGTAATAATTTCTGTTGTCTGAACTAACGCCGTTGGAATAGCACTCGTACCAAGCGAAAAATGTGCTGTGGACATTAAATTTATACTAATGAAATATATAACCCTTAGCGTTTATACCCTTATTGTAGCAATTGTACCTACGCTAGAACACCAGGATTACTCCAATTATTCAGAGTGCGAAGTCATATACTTTAACGGCCATGGAGCAATAAAAAATATTGTTTGTTTGACACTCGGAAAAAGTGATGAATATTAATAATTTACTTGCGCCGTATTTAATAAGAAAGCGGGAGTATTAACGATTATTATTGACTGTTAATGTGACGCTTTTCATTAAGAATTAAATGATAATGTTATAAAAACGATAAAGATTCCATTAATTTTTAAAAAAATTGAGGGCGCTGGGGTAAAAATTTGGACATAAAACATGGTCTTGTTATGGGTATGTAGGCGCCTGTTTAGTCGGTGATAATGTTTTTAGTTTTAATCAAATGCCACAATTAATTGTTCTTCTTTTGCACTGATTTGCGTTGAAACTCGGTGCAACGGAATCTAGCGACACTAAAAAGAGAGAAACGTATACGTAGGATTCAGCCTGCGAGAGAATGAGATAGCAAAAAAATATTTATTTAATTCACGGGTACTCAGTTTCAATACAAAACAATATATCCACAGTACAACGCAAGTCTCCTTTAGTGTAGTGGTATGGTATAAAGAGCCTGACGAACCTCTGCAAACTGTTAGCAAACCATGATTCGACTCCTACAAATAAATAAAAATCGTGTTTCTAAAACCAATATTAAATCTTCAAACCACTCCAAAATTATGAACAGTAAAGCGATACTTAACGACTCTGAAAAAAAAACACAAATACTGATAAGATGACCAAATTTATAGGAAAAGCTGCACTGAAATTCGACGACAAAAATATGGAAAAAATCATCCTTTACATTAATAAAAAAGTGCTTCGTAGTCTTCCCTTCTTGTCAACTTTAGTTTTTTTTAGGTTTTACTTTTACCGCGTGTAAATTGCACACTTTTTTAAAAATGGTTTAATTTATTATAGATTTTAATTAATTTTTTTTTTTCAAATTACGGTCGGAAATTTTTGATTCATAAAGGTGTATATTTTAATTATGTGGTTAATTTTCAGATTTGAATATAAAGCTTGGTTTTTTCTCTTTCTAATACCATTTAGATCATATTTCTAACCACTAAAGTCCCAATAATTTATATGCGAGTTTTTCCGAAAAGCGAACAAATTAGCCTGGGGGGTTCAAAGTGATTGTAGTACCTACATACTTACCTACGTACAAAACAAAAACTACACCCTAAACAGACGACCTTAATGTTTTACAAACAACAAAATATTCCAACGGTAATGTTTTTAACAAAAGCAATATTGACTCCTGCAATGTTTTATTATTATTATAATACCAAATGCCACATCAACGCCCATAATGTTAGAAACAAAGCTATATTGAACACCTCCGATGTTTTTAAATACAAAAGCAAAATCGAACGCCTCTAATGTTTTTTTATCAACAAAAGCTATTGATTAAAACATAAATTCTCTGCGCACAGATCGTTGAGCACATTAGGCAAAAATATTGTGTGATTTTCAATTGAGACGTCACCACAAATTACTCGCGCATCGACAGCTTTGCTGAAAGATCGGTTAGGAAAAGAGTTGAGACAATGGCGGAACCCTAACAATGGTGCAAGATGCTAATTTGTTCGTAAATATTATATTAAAATCCATTCTCACTTGCTAAATGAAGCATGAACTTTCGCTTGACTATTTTTGAATAGTCGGCTCGTTATGACCGCGGCGATTGACAATTAACAGGATCACCACGAACCCAATTTATTATTTAATCTTTCAAAATCGCTTTTGATGCCAGATCCTTTGGAAGTAACTGGTTTTAATCGGAATTTGGTTTTCAGATGATTTTTTTTTTTATCTTTCTTAATTCTGCGGCTTATTCAAAGAGCAATACATGTAGTGAATAGTAACCTACCACATAATATATTGGAAATTGTATGTATAACTGTTGTTAGAGTTTTATAAAACTCGCCTTGGCTCCTCGAAGGTAGATATGCACCAAAATTATGATTTAAATTTTTGGCTTTATTGATACGACTGTCTGGAAAGGGTATTTATATCTAACTAATATTTTAAATGCGAAAGTTTGTATGGATGGTCCTTACTCTTTCACGCAATAAATATTGAATGGAATTTTATTTGCGAGTAACAACGGCTTTATATATTGGTAAGCTCTAGCGTTATGAATGAGCTGTGGCGTTATGAAATTATGTATCATACGTTTTCTGTCCCTAACAAAATCGAGTTATTGCAAACGTCAAACAAATTGTTACCTTGGAAACAATTTTTTTTTAATTTTAGGGTTAAAAAGAGTGCTTTGTTGTGATTAAAAAGAGTACTTTTTTGGCGTCGTAGTTAATATCTACACATCTCTAAAAATGTTTATTCTCCGAACAAAAAGTATAACGTTGCTATAAAGCATAGCGTTTGAAGTGGACTGCCATTTATTTTTTTAGGTTACTCTGGATTCAAATATGAATAAAATACTAATAAAGGGAGTAGATACTTAAAAAAAATTTCTATTTCAATAATTTAAATATTTTCTAAAATAGAATTTTTATTTGCGAAATATCATTCTCAAATTTTGAAATTTTCTATTAAACAATAATTATTTTCTATTAGACAAAATAGCAAGAATAATAACAATTATGCCAATAATTATGCCAGTAATTTCCCACTAATACTATGCCAGCGAAGCCGTGGGTAAAAGCTAGTATAAATATATATTCAATGGTTTGCATCTAAAAGACCTAATTTTTAGAATTTAACGAGTTCTCCCATATTTGTTCTAATTATTTCGTTTAAATTTTGAGAAATGCTAAATTCGATTAACGAACAATCCTTTCTTGAAAACGAAAGCTTATTTTATCTTTTATACATCGGAAAATAACCTTATTTTGTGACGAACTGACATGGATCATTTCAGAAAGAAACCACAAATTTGTTGAAGGCATTTTAAAGTTAGTAATGACAACAAAGTTTTTTTTAAAGTTTAATCTCAGCATAAAAGCGTGGAAATACTGAGACTATTAGAGAAGTCTCTAACTCAGTAAATCAGCCATTTTGTATTTTGTCGGTATTAATGTACATCATTAGTTCGTAGTCATGTCGAATATAACTCCTCGATCTGGTCATCCCACTTTAAAATACATTCAGATTCGATCGAAAAAATTCAACATAAATAATTCCTAAGACACATTTATTTAAAACTTGGTATTCCCATTGAAAACATAAACAATAATATCTTGATGAAAGAATTAAATTCAGATCGAAGAATTATATCCAACATATTTATGTTCAAAATTATAAACAGTAGTAAAGACATTCCTGATTTAATTAACCTCATTGAATTTCATATACCCATGTGAGCTACTCGCTCCGAAATTCTGTTTAAATGCAACAATACAGGACTGAGCTTTACTTGCTTGTACCTAGATTGCATGAAGTTAGTAATAGATACGCATAAGTAGCGGATATATTAAACTGCAAGAGAGGAAGGTACAAGAGGACTATGCTTTCAAATCTCTTCAATCAATATTAATATAATCTAAATCTACCTTATTTGTACTATACAAATTGTGTAGTTGTATCTCTTACTTAAATCTAAATTGTCATTTCTAAATCAAATGCACCCAATAATAGTTTTATTTTATTTCAATTATATCCAATATTTTCTTATCTTTTTAACTGTGACATCAATTAATCATTGTTTATATAATATATGTATACCGTGGATATTAAACAATTAAATAAATAAATTACTGGATCAGTTAGTATTAAAATATTTCGTCGTCGTCACCCTCGGTCTGTATCTCGTTTAGAATTTTTACCCGCAAACGTCATCAATTACTCCGCATTATCGCCACCAGTGCCAACGACAATCACAGAAGCCGTCCTGCATTGTCTAGCAGTGTAAAAATCCGTTTCGCCGAGGAATTAGGAGGGAGCAACATACTATGCCTGCAAATGATAACCCTGCGCCTGCATCTAGTTGCATACTTAATACAATGGTAAATACTTTGCCGGGTATATTAACAAACTTTACAACAATCAAATCGATGATGGCATAAATAAAGAGGATACGATTAAGTGAAATATTTATTTATTACATTTGTTTTAAGGCTAATCCAAAAAAAAACAGAGTGCGCAATTCACACTCGGTAGAAGTGAAACCTTCAGAAAAACTAAAATAGATAAGAACGGAAAGGTTACGAAGCACCGCACAAAGAGGAGACCGATTATACTAACTCATTCTCTCACAGGCTAAATCCTATAGAGGTATGTGTTTGTCTCTCTTTGTCTATTTTTCGTTTCATCGAGTTTCAAATCACAACGGTGGTATAGAAGTATTAACTTCAATAAATTTTGTGTAATTTTTCCAAAAAAGTCCAAACTGTTCCTAACCAACTGAAGCTAGTGAGACTATGGTATCCCCAATTGGGGAGGCGGATATAAGTATTGCCGCCCGGGAGCCTTTATTTGGGTAGTCAGAGGTCACTGCAATTTGTTCGCTTCTTTTTGGTTTGTACGGATCTTGACGGCGGATGGGTCTGCCCACCAACTGCGTGGCAGGCCGGATTGGAAGAGACTGGTTTGGGGAGACCTTTTTTCCTCTCCAACAGGATTCTCTCGGCTTTCACCGCAGTGGGAGGGTTTTATTCATATGTCTGTCACTCCTGGAAACACTAACCTCCAGATACCTTTTTCCTTACCATAACTTCATCTAGTTCCTTTCCGCAAAGCATAAATATATATAATAACTGAGGTCCTGAGGCGAATTATTTTCATCAGGGTCTCCTGAGTGGAGCTAACGTAAAAAAAGAGAAAACTACATTTTTTCAATGTCGTGCAAAAAGAGTTATATTTTAATTAAATTAAATGTGTAATAGTGCCTTCTCAGGTCGATAATAGTTCCTAGCTAGGCAGATTTCCTGTTCCAAGGTACCAAAACCTCATGAAAAATATTGTTTTTTTTTTAAACTATCATTTTACTAGAATATTTGCTCTATCTGTATAATGAACGTGGGTACCTAACTTCTGATGTCGACTGAAAACGGAGAAACGAAAATAAAATTAAAAAATATTTACAATGAGACCTATTGAGATTTAGCTCCACCATCATGATAGTCGCTTTCCCAAGTGGACGTGTCGTCTTCACGTTAGTAGTGTAATAACGCATTATAATAGGCCACTTGCATCACATTTTTTAAAAAAAAATTCCGGTTTAGGCTAAGACATTCTGTTTTTTTTATTTATTTATTTTTTTATTTTTTATTCGTATTTTTGAAACCCTGGCGATTTTTTGAAAATTTCTATTCGAAAAATCAGACCATTTTTTATAAACTGGTAAGACGGGACATAATTTTATGGGTGCTAAAAACGATACTTACACAGCCGAAAATCATTTAAAAAAAAAGAACTTTTTCCAAACGAATAGCAATAAATTGTACGGGGTTCTCTTCGTAACATCTGTAAAAACACCACCATCTTTATCAAAAAATCAAACCAAAGGATAAGTTCGTATAGAACAAACAATAATTCAGTGAAAGTTAGACGCAAATTCAAAAATTCGCCGGAAATCAAAATGTTGCCATATAAAAAATTAAGGGAACATAATCGGAGACGGGACATTTTCATGTAGTGACGTCACGAGCTCAAATAAAGGATTTATTTTTTTTTAAATAAAAAAGCTATACATTTTTAAAAAATTTTATTAACATTTTCGTAATTTTAGTAAAAAAATCTATCCACACGATTTTTTCAAAATCCATGCAAGTGGCCTATTTTAAAAATTGGTAAATTAAGCTATGTGTTTTAAAATATTTGTTTCTTCTTTGTAATTCTGTAACATAAATAAAGTAGTCACTTTTATGTACACCTTTTGTACATCTTGTACAATTCGAAACTGGAGATATCTAAACATGATTGTTTTTATAGTTTGGTAAAGGAATCATTCGTTTTATTTGCAAATTTAATCAATGTGCTGGTATGTCTGCAACTATATAATCCAATAATTAAATGGATAAATACTTTGCCGGTACAATAAGTTTTCAATGACCGGTCGTGTGGGGAGGGAGAACTTAAGGGCGAAACAAAAGATCAAAGGCTCGGCTCCCGGGCGGATTTTTGCCGTTGTTTGTTTTGCGACCTGGAGCGGGATGCGTGCTCCGAGTACTTGAGTTGGCGGTGCGGAAGTCACAGCGCACCTTCAAATAGAAACCCAATACTAATTGTACCCATATTCGTAGGTTATTGTTATTAACCTAACGTAATTTGTAAAAAAAAAGGATTTGGAAGTTATTATCTAGATCAAATATAATTTGGGAGATGGTTATGGGTACCGCCGTCCCGGGAACCAGTTATTGGATAACCAACACCTATGCCATAGGTCAACCCAAGTGGTTCGCTCCGTTTGACTTAACAGGGGTGCCCAGGTTCATAGGGTGAGGTTTGTCCAGACCTTGGCGGCGAATTCGTCTGCCAACCTGCTGCGTGGTGGGCCGGATCGGGAGCGACTGGTTGAAGGTGGTATTTTGATCTTTCCAGCCGGACTCTCTCGACCATCGCCTTGCACACTGGCCCCCAGATTCCTACTCACCACTCATACCCTTTTCCTTGGCAGAGCTTCCTGTCCTTTCCTTCCTTTAAAATACCCTCCACACAGCATCCCCTAAGATGACTTCGGCCCTGAGGGAAATTATTTTCCTCAGGGCCTCCTGTGTGGAGCTAATGTAATGTAAATCAAATGAAGATTTAAAAAAGCATTCCGAACTGTGTTAATGATCAAATGAATCCATAGTCTTGCAGGAACACAGAACTGACTCGATGGGAATTAAAAATCACATTAAATTGAAGCGGGGACTTGATTCGTTTTTAAATAATAGAAAGATTGTCCTTGGGGTTTTTTGGATCATAGTGTAAGTATTTCACTGACCTCAATCATTGCCTTTCTTAAAAGGAAAACGCATTCTGCGTTTGGGACTATGATTTTTTT
The DNA here is from genome assembly GCA_917563855.2 of Limnephilus lunatus. Taxonomy (NCBI): domain Eukaryota; kingdom Metazoa; phylum Arthropoda; class Insecta; order Trichoptera; family Limnephilidae; genus Limnephilus; species Limnephilus lunatus. Next base: position 3,636,182 of record OU830604.1, read on the forward strand.
CTTTCTGATCTGAAGCAAAATTAAACACGTTGAGTAAATTTTCAGCCAATTTGCCAATATTTCCACATCTCCTGTATTTATTAGACATTACCTCCAGCTTGCAGAAAAAAGTATTTTGCACTTTATATTTATTTATTAGTTCAATAGTAATGAATAATAATAGTTAAAAATTACTTAAAATGATATCTGTGATGTAATGTAACTTCTGTATTTTCCACAGTTGTTCAAACAATTATCTGTTTTATGCATCTTTATTGTTTTATTTCTTGTTCAGTGCTGATTTCTTTATCTTGATTCGGAAACTTCATCCATCAATCAAAAATTCCATATCATAATAAATAAAATAACAATTTTTATTAAGACTAGACATGACAGCAATAAATTAGGTCGTTAACAATTCATATTATATACTTGTAGGCTTTTCCCCAAAAAAATATCAAAATAAGCTACAAAACAGGAGGCAATTAAACCAACTGGGAATAATTAAAATAATTAGAAATTCGACAGTCAAAGACGACTTAGTAATAAATGTATGAAAACCCATGTAATAGAATAAAATCCTTGTATATAAACCGAAGATTAAGAATAATTTTTACCAGTATGAAGATGGTTTTCACAAGCTGAAAAAATGAAAGTGGAAATAATTATCATATATATGTTTTATCATATTATTGGAAACTTCAACTGCCCAAAATGAATATTGCCCATTTTATAACAATTCTTCTTGTAGTTTTCGGTCTTCTAACTTATTTATGTTATCTTTTACGGTAAAATAATCCGTGTTACAATATAGGTATTAAAGTCATTTCTCACCAGTATTTTACATTTTGAGCGTCTTATAATCCTTGAAATCATTACAGGGGTTCACAATTTCTATAGAGAGAGGAAATAGGGGAAACACAAGTACATTGCCATAATCAAGTGTGAATTTGTTTAGCTATACATTTCTTAAAATTGCAATAATTTGTCACAGAGATGTAGTATAATGTAAGTATCGGATGAGAAAGGGTGGTGGGCCCTTTCCAGGCAGGGTCCTGTGTATTGAAACAGAAAATGATTATTTATTTTGGCGGCCGTGCCCCGGGGCGGGGAGAATGGCGGGCGGTCGCCACGCGCGGCCGCCTCCCCCTAGTCATAGTGCACGCCGTATTAATCACCACCCAACAAACCAACTACTAAATATGTCAGCTTTAAAGTGTGCACTTAAAACATTGTGTGTTTTGTTATGAAACGTGGTTTAATTACTGTACATTCTTCGAAATACCTAGTATACAATGGATTAACCCCCCAACTCACTTCCCCTCATTGTTTCCTTGTACGGATATACCTAACAAGTGATTTTTTGTAGAAATGTATAATTTATCGAATAGATGCTCCTGTAAGACTCTAGAATGTACTCCGGGCTCCATTTCATGCAGTTACTTCTCGCACTAATTGTATCTGTAGTTGAAGTCCCGTTTCCCGGGCTTTATGCACAGTTTTTTTTAAATGAGATGTATACCTACAGTAATTTTCATTTTATTTTGTGTGCCAAGTTTAATCACAAAGTATTACATTTCTGCTTCAAGGGGTTGGAAAAGGAGATGGGGATGATTTTTCGAAATCGCGTGTAGAAAGTAGCAACCTTCCTCATGTTTAGAATTGATAAAATAATTGATCATCAACCTCAGAATAAAACTGTGCATTTGTAAAAAAAAAAAAAAATCCATGCTGTCTACTAGCGTGCCCGGTCGCCATAGACATTCTTGTCTTAGAGTTGTTTGGCGATCCGTCCTCTCTGCCTATCCACAGTTAGTTAGTGAAAGAAATGCTCCGATAGTGACAACTTAGTTCTTGTTATATTATTTAGGTTATATAAATACATGACAAAGAACCGAGAAGGTAAATATTTCAAAAAAAATTACGAAATATTTTTTTTTATGTGACTGAAGTTTATTATAAGATGGGTTTTTGAAGTGAAACTTCTTTAGCCCCGTTAGTGATTTGAAATTCGGAGTCCTCGGTTATAATGTAATGCGGCAAATTCGCGCTTCGGCGCGGGCCTTCGATTGGGCAAGGCGCTCGACTAGTCTCAGCGGCCAGAGAGACAGACATCGTTCGAATCCTACGAAATCCAAAAAAAAAAATTGTGAAATTAATATCCAATCTTCAAACCACTTTAAATTAAATAGGCAAAAGAAAAGAAAGCGACATCTAGGGACTTCCTAGTTTCACTTCTCACGTGTGAATTACACACTGATTTTTTTTTTTGTGAGATTTTTATTATTCTAATTCAAGTGACGCGCCAGTAGGGCCAATCTTATCAACAAACGACAAGTATCGTTGGTACATATGTACTACCAACAAAACGGCACACATAAATGTTTAATTTTTGGAAATAGACCACTTGCATCACATAAAAAAAAATCCGGTTTAGGCAAATATTCTAAGACATTCCGTATTTTTTTTTTATCGTATTTTTTAAAACCCTGGCGATCTTTTGAAAATTTCAATCCGAAAAATCAGACCATTTTTTATAAACCGGAAAGACGGGACACAAATTTATGGGTGCGAAAAAACGATAATTACATAGCCGAAAATCATTTAAAAAAAATAACGTTTTCCACACGAATAGCAATAAATTGTACGGGGTTCTCTTCGTAACAACTGTAAAAACACAGCCATCTTTATCAAAAAATCAATCCAAAGGATAAGTTCGCATAGAACAAACAATAAATCTAGTGAACGTTAAACGCAAATTCAAAAATTTGGCTTTAATTAAAAGTGTTGCCATATCAAAAAAATTAATCAGTGTGGAATTTTACAAAATTAAGGGAACATAATCGGAGACGGGACATTTTCATGTAGTGACGTCACGAGCTCAAATAATGGATTTATTTATTTAAAATTAAAAAAAAAAACTATACGTTTCTAAAAATTTTACTAACATTTTCGTAATCTTAGTAAAAAAATCTATCCACACGATTTTTTCCAAGTCATTATGAATTCCATGCAAGTGGCCTATTGGTGAATTTACTATTGGGTACTAATTTTATGTTTGTTTCCTTTGACGAACAACTGAATATCATAATATTTTGAAATTTAAAAGCATGTTCTCGATTACCTAATTATCTTTCCAATTTTAAGGTAATATTTTTTAAAAATACACAAACGCTTTATGATTTATTAAAAACAATGGCTTGTTAATATCCGCCCACTTTGCAATAAACCACACCCAGCAGTCCTACTCCTATAAACCCATTTAAAATAATAAATTAAAACCATAGAAATAAAATAATAACACACGATTATTATTATCATCGTTTTTGTCATACAAGTTATTCAGAAATTCCAGCGGCAAAGCTCTCCATTCAATAAAATTATAAAATAAAATATTTTCATAAAATGGATCGAATGCAGTAAGGCCGTGTTTTTGATTTTAATTGGTATCAATGACGTGTTTATGGTCTGACAATATAAAGGCTTTTGATTTCATATGTTCCGCTATTATATTCCGACATGCGAATATTGCCTTTGTTCTAATTAACGATTGCCACGAGTAGGGGTGCGTTTGCATTGAATTTACAAAATTAAAAACCGTGCTTTAATGTGTTTTTGCTCGACGCCTGCTCTTGCCGGCCGTGTTCGATTATTGGATTTGCTCGGGGCGATGACGGCTCAAATAAAACTGGCTTTTTTGGTTTGTTCGCTTAATTGTGTAGTGGCATTGTTATTTTTAATTCTGCGTGTGGCCGGTTGAGAGTTTCGTGTATCACGCGTAATCTTGAGAGACGTCAAGAAAATCTCATTGTGTAATTAAGTAGGTAGATACATGTATTACATTTTAACCCCTAGGGCAATTTTGGGAGATATTTCTCCCAGAATGACAGGTACAAGGTGCGACACATATCTAATTTAAACAAAAATCAATTTTTTTGATATATTAATAACATACTATCACTACAGCAAACAAACTTAGAAAATCTATATACTTCTTTAGACAAACTCGTAAGTTTCTTAACTTGAACCAACTCAACAAAAACAATTTACTATGCACTATGTCAATCTCTAATCGATTATGGTATCATAGCCTGGGGAGGAGCAAACGCTGCCGCCATTGATCCGATCTCTAAAGCCCAGAAACTAATTATAAAGATTATTCTAAAACTACCGATCACAAGCAGTTCTCGTGAAATCTTTAGGAGAATCGGTGTTTTGGAAATTAGGCAACTTTATGCCAAAAACATACTAACTTATCTATTCAAAAATAGGTTTTTGACAATATCCAAACTGTTCGTAATACGAGAACCCAAAAGGCAAAATCTCTTACTTATCCCTTTCGCTAAAACAACATTTGGTCAAAGAAACTTCAGTTACTTTACAACAAAACTTCATAATACACTTCCACTGACCTTTAGACAGCACAATAATTATGTAAAATATAAATCATATACCACTTCTTGGATCACTAGCAAAGACAGATCATATATTAACAATATTTTTAAAACTTCCTAATGCATGCTTTCCCTTTGATACGATGCTGATTGTCCTTGTACTTTTACTTTAAATGTAAATAACATTCTTGTTGTTATTGTTATTTTTGTGTTAAACTACTTATGCTAAAATGCGCCTGCTCTCAACACCAGAAAACCTATTGAGACAGGTAGGGTTGACACAAAATCATAAGTGAAACTTTTCAGAAAGAGGCTGATTTTATAATTAATGAATTTAAGCAAATGATTTTCCAATCGTTTAACAATCGTTTTACCACACGTCACGTTTTTGTCATTTTCAAATTCGCCAGTTTCCCAGTAAAAGTAAACGATGTACTTTTTTCTATAAAATGTATTTGTATAATAACAAAACATAATTTATTTATTATAAAGTTAGGAGTTCTCACAAAATCACAAGTGAAACTTTTCAGAAAGAGGATGATTTTATAATTAATGAAATAAGCAAATAATTTTCCTCCGAATTTTGCCTACAGCACCAACACCTTTGTAACTTTATAAATAATGATTATAATAAAAAAAGAAACAGTTAGAGAGAGCTCACCGCACCTTGTATTTGCATTCAAAAGTTTACGATTGATGTTCCTGAAAATTCGAAGAGTCAATATGAAATTATGGTTCCATGACAACTCAGAATCATGCAAGTTCAACACCGCTTTGAAAATTCATGAACAGTTATTAAAAAAAATTGAAAAATAAACGTAACCTATTTAAGCAATTTTTTAAATTTCATTCATTTCATCACTTTTAATGACTTTTCAAAGGAGATGTTGAATTTGCGAGTTTATGAGTTGTCCAGTCACCGGAAATTATTTACCTCAGAACCTCCTGAGTGGAGGTTATGTTTAATTTAAATTTAATTTAAATATATATAAAGAGGTAAGGTTTGTTTGTTTGTTTGTTTGTTTGCATCGAATAGGCTCTGAAACTACTGAACCGATTTGAAAAATTCTTTCGCTGTTGGGAAGCTACACTATCCCTGAGTGACATAGGTTATATAATATTTTCAAAATAATTAGGGATCATTACTAAAACTCCAATAATGCAACCCAAGGTGTAAAAAAATTACCTAAAATATTCTTTACATCGCGTGCGCTGCGAAAACTATTGATGATAGAATAAAATAATGTACTACGACTTTATAGAACACATCATTATTTACAAAAAAGGTCGCGACAGCATATGTCTAACTATTATGGTTATGCCACAATAAGTATTCTTTTATTTTAAAAATTTAATTAATATGTCGCCGCTTGAAAAGGCTTTTTATTTGTATCTTGGTGTTAATCCTTATCAAAATAAATTACTTCATATTCAAGACAGCTTCAATACCTTTATTTAACTTTTTGAATTTTTCAATTCGGATATTTAATTAGAAAGATATCACGAGTTTAAAAATGTTAGTATTAGAAAAAAGTTTCTGCTACGGGCCGGGCGGGAGAGGAGTCAAGAAATGAAGTGCAGGGGGGTTGGCGGGACGGGGGAGCGGGAGAGCGGTGGCGGGGAAGGTGGAAGTGTAACGCTGGAGGTTAACGCACGGGAATGTACGCACGGGAGTAACATTTTATTTATTTAAATATGGCATTGCAACGCATGCCGGGAAACAGCTAGTGTTTAAATAAATTGAATAAAAAGAGGATAATGAAAACAATAATTTTATTCACGTCAGAGTCTCTTCGAAATAATATCGCAGTTACCGTAGCGGCGTAGAGGACAAAAAAAGGTAAAAAAATATGGATTGGAAAATGTAAAAAACTGGAAGGCATAATTCATAAATATGTATTATAATACTTATGAATTTGTATTTCATGGTAGGCATTTTTAACCACCTCCCGTCGATATTAAAAAAGTTGTTTTACGACTTGAAGTACAGACTCGTAATTATTTTCCTCGGTGTGGAGCTAATGTAAAAAAAAATAAACACACACAACTATTTCTTACACTTGCATTCACAAGGTCTTGTACTCACTCTTCTCTTATTCTGACATTCAACTTAACATGAACTCCATGTCATCCTTAGACATTAATAATAAGACCTTATTGAGTTTTTCATTTTGGTGCTTAACGTTAAGCATTTTTTTTTTTTAAAAGTAACATTTGCAAAGAAAAGACAGTGTAAAAATCGTCTCACGATGCAGAACTTCCTCCAAAGTCTCATTAAAAACCCCAATTTGGTCCGCTACAGCGTTTGCATGTGTGCAAACACATCCATATTGTCCCCTCACAAAGACCGGGCTGATTGGATAAGTTTGCCCAGAACAAACTTGTTGTCTAACGCCTTACCGCAAGATTAGGTGTACTCAGGTAGTGTTCAAGGGCTTAGCAAGGTAGCGCGATATAATGCAAGTTACTTAATGCTAAATTGTCGGAGGACAACACCCTAAACGGGCCGGCCACCTAAGCCCGGTCCACTTAGCAGCGCCCGTGTACTGCGCTGCCGAAATTGCCTCCAGAACAAACAGCCGAGCGAGGGCACATGGGCGGCGGGATGTTCCTGCTCTAACTCTCTACATTCTCTACTGCCCGATACTGATATGCTTAATTAAAGCTAGAGACTTTGCACGAAGACGTCGTTATATTTATTTTAAATATCGGATTTACTACTTATCTATATAAAAACATCTACATAGTAATCTACGCAATCGAGTAAGAAGTTAAACTTCGTTGACTAACAGGAAAAAAATAGTCCATGGAAGCCAAAGAGGGTTGTTTATCTATTGTATACACTGTTAGTAATAATAATTTCTGAATTCTTCAAAAGTATTTTAAATTTTCGGTTTTTTAAACATTTGCTAAAAACATCTACGATTTTAGAAACTAGATAAAATTACCTTTTAGATTTTAGTATTTTTAATGTACTTTGATATTTAAGAATTGCTATATTTTAATTTCAAACATGAAGAAAGTTGAAAAAACCTTCCATAAGTCAAAACACTTTAAAAAGTCAAAAAAATCAGAAAATTCTAAGGATTTTTTTTGTAATTTGCAACAAAACTGCCACTTTATGTCACTAAACGTTGATTTATTTATTGAATTAGTATTTATTTTTGCATGTGCATAAGGCATTTATGTTTTTAAAAACATCAGTTTCGTGGAAATGTTATTAAATTCACGCGGTAAAAGTCAATAAAAAAAATGTGTCAAAAAAAGTAAATAATAAATTTGCTTTTTCCTACAACAAAACATATTTAAAGTCACAACACGAATTAATAAAAACTGACGAAAAAGAAAAGAAAATATAATTATTATACTAATATGGTGAATAGAAATTAGGAACAAAAACATGAATTGAATTACAAATCACTGTCATGCACCAAAACATTCATTTTGCCGAGAAAATCACGCGTATGGTGCATTCATGCACCAGGTCACCAAAATGCAATGTTGCCAGTTCTTTCGCAGCACAGTTAATGAATTTTTATTTTAGTAATAATTCGAAACAGAAATTGTCGTCTTTATTCAATGTGTAACTAAAACATCGTTTAACGGTTGGGAAGTGTTTTTTTTATAAGTAAGACTGATTATCTACCACGGAAATAAATGTGCCATTTTTCTAGCACGGTTTAAATATTAAACACCCTTTTTTCAAATGATTTTTTCAGCGAAAAATACTTTGAAAATATAGAAAGAATTGCTATCCGTCATGATGTAAACGATGTTTCAATCTGAAAGTTTGGATCGACCTGAAATTTCATGAAACTTTTAGTTTACTTTTTTTTCGTTCGTTTTTTATTGCTGCCCAAATAATTGAACTTAAATGTCAAATAAGTCACTTTTATTTTTGTTGTTGTTTGTAGTATTATTGTTTAAATATTATTCTCATTTGAATTATGATACAACCATAATACCACCATAATATTGTCTGATTTGATGTAAATAAAATAAAAAGATTTTATGCTAATAAATTAAAGTTCACCCTACGGACTTCGATGCAAAGGATAACTTTCTAATCAGTTGGTGCACAATATTCAAATTTGTTACCAACGAAGTCTTAGCACGCGCAAACACCCTGTAGATTCTAAAAATCAAACTTCGTTAACAGCAGTTTACCTATTGAATTTCGCCGAACTTCCGAACAATAAACAACATCCGCGTGATGCAAAATTGATTTTATTCCTGAACGACAAGTAATCACAACAGCGCGAAAGGGCTGGTGCGAGTAAGGGGGGGGGGGGGGGGGGGGGGGAGAGAGAAATTTGCCAAACATAATTCCCGCGAATATTTACGGGCCTTGCGCACACACAGATAGCGCGCATCATCAGGTTGTTATCATCAGCAGGGATACACACATTTCATCAGCGATGGAGCGGGCCCATCCACTTACGTTCGACGTGTCACAATCTAAATATCAGGCGTACTAAACATTCGATGATTGCTAATTCGTGTCTACAGACACTAATTTTATATATTCTTAACCTAAATTTCTTCACCAGTCACCATGACTTTTCAAGACACCACAGGATGGAACAGATATTCGTGACAGGTATAGCATGACAGTAGAAATGTTGATATATTAATTACTATTTAAATAACCTTGAAACTTTACCGTAAAGGATTATTAATGTTCCTTACGACAGATTTCAATCAAAACGTTAGTAGTCGTGAATGCTTGTAAAATTTCGTGGCACTACAGTTCTAATGGTGGAGAAATTATTCTTCGTTTTTAGCAGGCAGTATCTACGAAACATTTTGTTTTTGAAGAGTTAAATTCACAATGCATATTTATTATAAAATTTTATACATTAGCTACCGGTTTCGACGCATTCGTGCCAATCACTAGGGTTCTTAAAACTTAAAATTAAACGAATGATTAAAAATAAATGATTATATTTTATTAGATGAGGGTAGTGGGAGTGGTGATTAGAATGGGAGTAAAAAGTTTTTGGTTAGCAATATGCCAGATATTTTAAATGGTGATTAACTTGTGAAAGATGTTTTTTCAAGTACCACTTCACAATCATTAATGCTAATGATTGTGTGGAAGAACGGTGAGTACCGTTATTTGATCAGTTAACACTAATTCCGCATTCGAACCCTCTACCAGGCGATCCTATAATGTTTGATATTTTTTTGTAAATCGCTAATTTAGCACCTAACTGGTAGAGATATGGACAATGGACACAACCACAGGACTTGACCGTCAGATCCGTCGTTACTGGTAGTTACTGGCGCTGATCAAATAATATCTAGATATTTTTTAAATACCTAAATTCTTTCTTGAACAAATAATATATTTAATGTGATAGTCTTCGGCGAGGCCTTCTATTAACAGTTCTATGAACAGTACATCTAGCGTCCACAAAAATATCTTTTTTGAATTTTACTTTATTTACTAAATAAACCCTAAAGATTTCACTGAACATTATATTTTTAAAAAGGTGCTTAAAAATACCTACCTACTTAATTATAATAAATATATTTGTATATATATATGTAATGTTTCAAATAAGGAATTAAACCATTTGTCCTTTTTGGTAGCGGTATGTACCCACCGAATGTAAAAAATGCGAATAAGTACATGAGTACAAATAAACGCGTCGATTTCGCATTTGAATAAAATATCTTTACTAAACCATTAAACATTCACCGTCTTGGATTGGAAACAGAACGTACACAAATATACAGTCAGACAAAATGAAAAATTAAACAAAAAAACAGAACTCCACATAAATTTATAGTCAGATGAAATGCAACAATAAATTAAAAACAGGACTTGGCTACAGTGAATCAACTATGGGTCGTAAATCTCTGTATTTCTATCTCAGTTTTCTTTTAAATCGGTATAGAATAAGTACACTTCTTGGTATAATATACTCGTCGGCAGGCAGTTCGGCGCGCGGTTCACGTCCCGACAGTCCGCGATCCCTGCTATCGGGCATTGATTGGGGTCCGGGCGGTTCGGGCTTTATCAAAAATTGACACGCGGCAGCACTAGGCCGCTGTTGGACTCCACCAGATTGGCAATGCAACACCTACGTGGGAGTAAGTCGTCTGCCTATTTATTAACACGCCGAGTTAATGGTAAACAGCGGGTAACGTAATTAAACCCCGGTAAATAGATTAGGCGGCCCCGCTTCATAAATTTACCGATCCTTACCCGTTAGTGGAAGCCATCGAACAGATCTGATAGTCGCACTGGAAACTAATAAGCTTGAAGGTGGCTAAATTATTTTTATTGGTGTCGGGTACGTTTTGCAATGTTGATTTGGGTTCTCTTTTTTATCAGTTTGATTGAAAAATTATTGTGATTGTTGCGTTAGACCATGCATTGTTTGTGAAGATGCATAACTTTCAACATACCTATTTCTACATTAAAAAAGTACAATGTGCATAATATCGATAATACATCAGTTTTGAGGAAAGCTTGTCATTAAATTTATAAAAACAGTTTATTTATAAATTAGTTCTGGTATGTAATTTTAATAACGACCTTCAGTCAAATTTAATTGGGGAAACTCTAAAAGGATTATAACCATAATTAATTAATAATTTCAGTCATTTTACTTAGAAATTAGTAAGGGCAGAGGTAATCAAAAGAACAATAAAATTTCTTCATCGTACGTACCTAATCTAGAAATAATATAAATACATGGTCCCTAAAGGACGGAGTGAACATGGGTCTTGAAGAGACCGATGTTGTAGGAGGAAGGAAACACAAAAGCCGGCAAATCAACCAAGCTGTTGAACTCAAACGAGTCGTAGAAACGACCGTTCTCATGTGACTAATGTCAACCGTGTACAAATGTTGGGCGCGTGTTTCCCGACTATGCACCGGTGCCGAGGGGACGCTAGTTCCTCGGAGCATCTTCTATTGTAATACCGATAGAACAAGGACAGCATTCCTACCTGACGCCTGTGCTCTAAAGATTGCAATCCGTCGGTTAAGATGGGAGAATCTATCAAACGGACCGCCCGTTTCGGCACAGAGTCAAGGGTTTTTGTTAGCTACTTTGGAGCTGTTAGCAGTTGTGTACAATTAAAGTATCTGCGGGCCCTGTACAGTACGCCCATTTTGTGAGAGGCTAACTTAACTCTGGTTTCGATGGAGCCCCCATACTTGAGCTGGACACTTAGAGTTACACCAAGCATATCAATGGAGGTCTTGTGCAGAAGATTGCTTCCCTTGAAGGAGACTAGATTATCAATCCGATCCCTTTTAGACGTTATCAAACATGATTGGGTCTTTGAAAAATTAAATTCGGGAGAAAACACTCTCGCGGTAACCGTCCATTCTTTGATTCAAAGCCCTCCGAGCTATTGGGGTTTGTGTGCCCTTTGCAGGCTTGTCAAACAAAAAGCTATCATGGACTGTACTGTCATCCGCGTAACAATTAATCGGTGCACATGACAAGAGGTCGTTGATGTTCAACAGAAACAAAGTCGGAGACAGAACCGATCCCTGTGGGACGCCAGCATTTATCGAATGGGAGGAATCGACCTCCCCCTCAAAAAGTCAGCAATCCACGCACACAAGGATGCGGGAAGTCCGTAAGAACGCAGTTTGTTGACAAGCGCTCGATGCCAAACGCGGTCAAAGGCCTTGGAAATGTCCAGTGCAACCGTTTGGGCTCACCAAAACGTTCCAGGCACCTTCCCCAAACATGCGTCACATACGCGAGAAGATTACCGCACGAGCGGTTCCGCCGGAATCCGTATTGACGGTCGTTAATAATTTTGTTCTTCTCGAGGTATCTGTTCCTTTTCGTAATTTGTAGTAATTTCTAAAAAAACGGCGAAGTACAAATATTAGATATATAAATACGAATTTATTGTACTCTGCTACAAAAAAATCTACATTAACATTTAGAAGTTCCCAGAGTCAGAGACGCTTATTTTAATTATGTTGCAATTTTACAGCAATAAAAAGATACTACCAATTTTTCAATTTGGCAAAAACCACCGTTTTATGAATTTAACAGCATGCGTCTGATCAAATCAAATAATATTTTATACAAGAAAACACTAAAATACTCCCAGACGAGTAGATTATTGTTTTTGAAGTAAAACTTCTTTAGCGCTGTTAGTGACTTGAAATTCGGGTGAAACGGAAATGCGTCACAACTTAGTTCTACACAAATACTCGGTTTTAATATAATGCGGTAAATTCTTACCTCGGCGCGTGCCTTTCATAGCGTAGTTGGTAAGGTGCCAGAGAGACAGACATCAAGCGAACGGGGGTTCGAATCCTACGAAACCAAAAAAAACCTTTTTATTTTGTAAAATCAATATCCAATCTTCAAACCACTTTAAAAAACAAGCAAAATAAAAGAAAGCCACATCTAGCAACTTTCTAGTCTCACTTCTACCGCGTGTGAATTACACACTCTGATTTTTTTTTCATTTGCTTGATTTCCATCGAATGTGGTACCACGCTTAACTGATCATTGCGCCGGACAATCATGTCACATAATTGCAATGGAAGGCCTAATTATTTGACATCAAAATTTTGTCAATCGTATCGCAAGCCCGGCATGTTATAAATACAATATGGCCGTATCCTGGTTCCGACACGTTAACGTACTTAATCAATTAATAGCCGCCCTTCCATGGCCGATCACCGGAATTTATTTCCATCAGTCTTTGTCCAAACACTCTGACCAGATATTCGCTGCACGTCCTCTATTTTCCAGTAATTGCAAATGGACTGCACCCCTCCGAATACCTGGAAATCTTCACACGTAAAATTGGCTGTTTCGAAAATACTAGAAACCAATTTATCTCCGGCTGCATGATATTGTAGTTGTTGTGCCATGATTCCGGAATTTCTGTATGTGACTCGATGGAATAATATATTACACACCAGGCCAGCTATTCTCCAAGCCAGGTCGCTCGCAATCGCCGTCGAAGGTACCTACATTGGTCGACTTGGTTATTCTCGAGCCTCTTCGAAGCTACATACTTAGACGCCAAACGTCAAAAGTCATTCCACACAACGAGTGGGTCGAACCAGTCGAAACGGAGTAGCGAGTGGTGGATTGTTTGCGTATATTTTTATAACGTCGTTTTAAGGTTTATTTAGTTAGTATCTGGGGCACTATTACTAAAAAACAAATATCAGAGATACAGGTGATTCAAAATCGAGCTATAAGGAATATCTACCATCTACCGTGGGATACACATATCAAACATATATATTCAAAGACAAACATACTTCCTTTTACGGTTCTACCTAAATACAATATCACTAATGCAATATTACAAATCATACATAGATCCTCACACACTAAAATCAGACCAGCCTTTAATACAGACATACACCAGCACAAAACACGATCCCAAAATCAAATACACTTAGCATCATCTACCCGCACAACCAAATTTGGTATTAACTCATTACAATATATTGCATATAGACAATACAATGTATTACCTAATGAAATTAAGCAATCAGTACCTTACAAAAAAATATTAGTGAAAACGCTTAAAGAATATTTCCTGAAAATGTTTTTAAACCAGTAAATATTGGCTCGCCTTCATACATTTGTTTTTTTTTATGTTTAATGTGTATGGATGTCTCTCAGTATTTTTAAAATCTCTATTCTTGACAATGCATTTTTTTTTCCTTTCCAATATGTTGTACTTTTAAACGTGTAATATCTGTGTAAAATGTACTTATTGTCTATCTGTCCTTCCCGTAATGAGTTTTTTTCTCAACTCATTGGGAATAATGTGTTACTTGCCATGTTTTTGTAATACATTATAATTAAATAAATAAAAATAAAAAAAGGTTCCTTATTAAAATGAATGATTTACCAGCGATGTTTTGGTTGCTTGTTATATATCCTGAACTCCCAGCCATGTCGAAAATTATGAACTCATAGGAATTATATGCAGTAAAAATGCGCGTATCAACTGTTTGACATTTCAAACTTACAACATACATAGAAATTTCAAAAACATCAAGAACATAGACAATATTCACAAGGCTGCCAAAATAATCATCTCTTCGACCATTTGACGTTCAAGAATACATAAAAATGAAATATTTTACAATGTTCGTCGCTACGACGAGTAATTTTTTGCTCGTAGAAGGCGCATAACGGGTAACAATTGATCGTTGCTCGTGAATAGCTAACCTGGTCTGTTCCTAAAACGAAAACAGTAGCGATTGGATTATAGAAAGTTTGGAAGGAATCAGAAAACGATGAAGTGATGCAATGCTAGTAACATTATCACGTTATTAAAATCAAATCTAACACCATAATCAACTTTACTAGTAGTTGTGCGAATTATATATCCCGCGTTCAAATAAATATGTTTCTAATAAATTGGTTGCATCGGTCGCAACTGGGATTTGGGCTCGAATCCCTCTCGTATTACCGGAAAAGATGCCTTACCAATTCGACTACTGCTCTACCTCTTTGAACGTCATATTTGTCAATCTCATATTAAAATTTTAGATTTAACAATTTTATATTTGACATTTTTTTCCATATTATTATTGGCAACTACCTTTTTCATTGAAAATAAGTTTGACGGTTTGACAGGGGGTGACAATGACTGAATTGGTAAACGCGCACGTCCCGGTTAGACGATTGGTTCTGGGTTCGAGTCCCTGTTGCAACCATTATCTTTTTCTATTTTTATGTGTCTTGTTCTGTTTCATATTTTCGTTGAGATTATTATTGTTATCTTATTCTGCAATGATATAGTACATTGATGGGAACAGCCTTCAAAAGTTGAAAAAATAAAGTTTTTCGTATAAAAAATTAAATATAATATTGATCCCGGTAAGACGAGAGGTTCTTTTTATTTTATGTGTTTTTGTTCTCTTTCACATTTTCGTTTATATTATTAGTTTTATCCTCTTTTTCAATGATATGTTACATTGAAAGGAATAACCTTCGAACGTTATAAAAATTTTAACAAAACAAAAAACGACTTAATAAAATGCACTTATAGTAAAAAAAATAATTTCGTACGATTGTTATTTTTGGAGTCGGTGTCAGCCAGGGTAACTACATACATAAGTAGTTATAGGTGAGATGTGTAGATCTTGGCTGACACCGACTCCAAAAATAACCATGGTACGAAATTATTTTTTTACTATTTAGTACATTTTTAAACGACTTCGAAAAGGAGGAGGTTATCAATTCGACGGTATTTTTTTATTTTATTATTATTTTTTTTATGTTTGTTACCTCAGAACTTTCGATTGAGTGAACCGATATTGATGATTCTTTTCTATTAGAAAGCTGGTACTTTCCATGTGGTCCCATTTTAATTTGGTCCAGTTCTGATAATGGGATCCATGAGAAAACCATATATGTCTTAAATTTGCAATAAGTATGTGCGCGACAAATGGACGAATAACTCAATATTAGGCCAACTGATTTCGATGATTCTTTTTTTGAAGTAAAACTTCTTTACGCACGCTCGTCACTAAAAATCAAAAAATAAACAAAAAATTTAACAAAACAAAAAACGACTTAAAAAATGCACTAAAAAGTAAAAAAAATAATTTCGTACGATTGTTATTTTTGGAGTCGGTGTCAGCCAAGATCTCCACATCTCACCTATAACTACCTATGTATGTAGTTACCTTGGCTGACACCGACTCCAAAAATAACAATGGTACGAAATTATTTTTTTTCTTTTTAGTGCATTTTTTGAAGTCGTTTTTTGTTTTGTTAAATTTTTTGTTTATTAACCTTTGCTGAGCTTCGCTAATACTTTAAGCCGATATATATCAACGTAAATACAATATCAGGAAATATTGATTCAAACACAAACAAGCAGCTAATAATGAAGTGAAGCTTGTAGCTATCTAGTTCCGTGAGTGTTAATAATATTAATTTCACACCGCTCAGAGCTTATTGCCTATGATTCATGTATTTGGATTGTTTACAGTATTCCTCATATCATTCATCAATCATATTATCTTTGTCGTGAATATAATTAATTTACGAAATTATTGTGCAAATGTTTGCCATATTACTATACATTCTATCAATGCGCTCCCTAGAGCAAACGTAAGCGTTTTTGAAGTGGGTGGTAGAATATTTAATGAAATTTAATAAAAGAAAATGTCTCATGGATTATTTTTTGAAGTAAAATTCTTTACGAACGCTTGACTTGGGGAGTAAGCTGGCGAATACGTGACGAGAGCGTAACGAAAAGTGTGATCGAGTGAGGCGAACGGAAGTTGAGAGGGAGATAGAAAGAGAGAGAGTTACGTTTCGTATATTTCTGTAGGGCAAGAGAGAGAGGTGCACATTTTCTTTCTCTTTCTTTCTTTCTCTCATAGCCAGTTAAGTTTCGTATATCTATAATGTACCTAAGACACAGTGCAGGCCTATTGTCTGTATCGCACTACAGGAGCAAAAGAGAGTAGTGCGCGGACACAATTTCTTTCTCTCTTATTTTATAAGTTAGTGAAGTTTTACTTTTTTTAAAAGAAAGTCAAATATTCCCGGGTTACGAATAACCCGACAATATTTCAAAATCTCCTACTATCATTACAGAAAGCGGAAAATGTTGCTTGTATCGTACTGGAGGACTAAGCCCGTCGAAGAATCGAACACGTGACGCCCGGGTGGGACCCAAACGCGATGCTAACTCAGTCACTGACCGGTTTAGATAGCTATGTTAATGATACTATATATATATTATATTGGCTTTTTAGAGATACTCAGGATTTGGAGGAAGATGGATGGCACAAAAATGTTACTCATAATTTTGAAGTGAAAAATCTTTAGCACCATTGTGATTTGAAACTCGGTGAAACGGAAACGACACTTAAAAGAGACAAACACATACACCTATAGGATTTAGCCTGCCAGAGATAGAATGAAACCTTACCGCATTGGCCGCTTTGATTATGACTTATGAACTCACTTTTCAAGGCTCCCATTGGTTGAGATTGTGTGGATGAAGGTTTCACTTCTATCGCGCGTGAACTGCGCTCGATTTTTTAATGTTAGCTCCACACCGGAGGCCCTAAGGAAAACAATTTTCCTTAGGACGTAGGTATGTCATATTAGGGGATATTGTGTGGAGTAAAAAATTAAGGAAAGGGAGGAGAGAAAGTTCTGGGAAGGAAAATGTCTTGAGAGACGCGTAGGAATCTGGGGGTCAACTTGTCCATGAGCGACGGACAATGCACCCATCCCTCCCAGCAGCGCGTTAAAAGACGTTAGGTCGGAAAGTTCGGCTGGAGAAGTCAAACGGTCTCTCTCGATCCGTACTACCACGCAGCAGATGGGCAGATGCGTCTGCCGCCAAGACCCCGACAAACTTCACCCCATGAGAACCCGGGCACCCTTTTTTAAGTCACCAAACTTAGCGAACCACTCGGGGTGACCCTGACGCTGCAGTAGAATGGCATAATGTTTGTACATATTTTTAAAATATAAACTCCAGACATGAAGCATTGTGGGAAAACGTTTCACAGAGTGTGAACTTGTGAAAAATTATTACAGTAATGAAATTGCTTTGTGATGTCGTAGATAATAATATCCAATTAAACCAATACAATATTAACAGCATGCGTAAATCAATGTTCAGTTATTACTATAGGAGATTGAAATAACAGAAATAATTCGACTATGCTCCACCATAATACGGGCCTAGCGTGGTAGTCAAATCACATGTAAAAACTGTAAAAAAAAGAAATATGTTGAATAAAGAAAAAAAACAAAAAAAAAATATGAATTCCAAAAAATCCTGCAACGATCACTTCGCTTCGGTACACACCAAATCTCATTTAATAACGTTTTGAGTTCAGAGTCTAAACGAAAACAAATAATATCACTCTCGCAAGGGTTATTCAAGTACCTAATCAAACATATTATAATTTATAAAGCCCCCGTGAACTGACATACAAACATCGCTTTGGCTCTGGCAGTGGCTATGACTGACAGCTGTGCACGAGTGTGCGTGAAGGGAAATCTCAAGTGGCACGGAAGAGTTCGTTGTAAGTACTCAATGAATCGCTTCATGCAGATGAACTCTAATCAACAGATGATGTTGTGGAAATCAAGTACGTAAGGTATGCTATCTAATTTGTTATTTGGAACGTCTGCCAGTCTGTAGAGGTACTGTGTGGGTGAGTTAATTAAAAAACTTTTTTTTGATAACTTATCGCTTTTCCTATAAACTATAATATATTTTTCACTTATTACTGCCACACTTACACCTCGGGGATCTCAGTATTCAATCTACCGTCCTTCTTCCTCTGCCAGTTCCATGCTTCGCTGCCATACATCAGGATAGGTTCCAGCACTGAATTGTGGACTACTAGCTTCCCTATTACTTATTTTCTATTACACTAAAACACGCACGATATAAGCAGTTTTAGAAAAATGATAAGCTTCCTCTTTGTATTAAAAAGTTTACAATATTTATATATGTTAAAAAAAATTACAATTTGATAACAAACTGAAATATTTAAAAATAAATCATGGAGACAAATCTCACAGATGAAACCTTTTTTGAAGTAAAACTTCTTTACGCACGCTTGACTTGGGGAGTAAGCTGGTTACAAAAGTGTGATCGGGCGAACGGAAGTTAAGAGGGAGATATAAGTTAGTGAAGATAGATAAAGATAGAGTTACCTTTCGTATTTACTATAGGGGCAAGAGAGAGAGGTGCGAGCACATATTTTCTTTCTTTCTTTCTATCATAGCCAGTTACGTTTCGTATATCTAAGACACAGTGCAGGCCTATTGTCTGTATCACACTGTAGGAGCAAGAGAGAGCAGTGCGCGCACACATTTTCTTTCTCTCTTATTTTATAAGTAAGTGAAGTTTTACTTCAGTCGTGTGGTCTAAAGCACACTCGTTTTTTTTACATTAGCTCCACACAGGAGGCCCGGAGACAAATAATTCCCCTCAATGTCATCTTTAGGGATGTTGTGTAGTGGATCTTTTCAGAAAAGGAAGGAGAGAAAGTTCTTGGAAGGAATGAGATATGCGGGGTGGGTAGGAATTTTGGTTTAGTTTGTCCAGGATAAATAATTCATCCCTCTCACTGCATTGCAAGGTAATTTTCCGAGAGAGTCCTGTTGGAGATGTAAAAACGTCTTCCTCAACCAGTCTCTCCCGGTCCGGCCTTCCACGCAGTTGGTGTGCAGACTCATCCGTCGCCATCGGGGTGACCTACAGCAGATGTGTTGGTTATCCAATAAATGGTTCCCAGGGCGGACCCAAAACCGCCTCCCAAACCAAGATGCTAGAGGGAGAGTGGGGGGGGGGGGGGTATGGGGGGTGTAGGGGGGGGAACGAATATGCGAGCGAAGCCGGGGGCAAAAGCTAGTAAAAAAAATTAGAATAAATTCCCTAAATCATACATCTATCCTATACAAAAGGATAAGGAAGAGAAAAAATGGAGGAAAATGATGTATTTTTACAATAAATTTTCTAATTCCTTAACAAAAAATGTACCTAATGAGTTTTTCCCTATATTTTAAGCAAATAACAAACTTAATAAATAATAAAGATAGAGATTCAAAAACGAAAAAATCTGGAATCTATCAAATGAAGTGTAATGATGGTGTTTTCTTTTATGTAGGTAAAACTTCGAGAAACTTCGAAATAATGATTAAAGAGCACATGAAATCTTAAACAATAACAGTTTCTCGGAATTTGCCAACCATTTGTTGCAAACTAGTCACATCTTTGACTTCAGTAGTGGAATAGAATTAATACATTGTAATGTCAATGGCATTCAGTTGGATAAACTAGAAATTTTAGATAGAGTGTGAATGCGAATTTGAATATTATTAACAATCAAAAATTGTTTTTAAATGACCCAATATTAAACCTATTTCCTTTGTAAATTTTTCCGTATTGCCCCTTTTCCCCTACCCATTCTAATATTTCTTTTCATTGTGCCTATTTTCTATGTCTACTATTTTTCCATTGACACCATGTTCTATGTCTATTATTTAAAATTAGTATTATTAAAACCCTGAAGAAGCGAGCGTTGCATACGAAACAAGTCGGTTTTTATAAACAATAAAAGTGGTAAAAACTAAGTATTTTAATAATTTGAATTAAAATGGTGCCACAAAATAAGTTTGCTGTGTTAGACGAAGCAATAAATAAAAATTAAGAAGTTATTACTTTCTTTTCCCTTGTCTGTGGGTACATGTCGCATTTTTTTCCGACCGACCGAGCAGTAGCTAGTAAGTATATTTCCCGTGCCCATCCGAACCACCCCAATTAGGGTGAAATCATTTGCCAACTAGAAAATTACAAGGCATATTATTTATATATTTATTTTTCCGAGTCAGCGGGCCCCCCGCCGTGGATTGGCCGTATTTGTTCTAGGGGTACCGTTCCATTTATATCGGGATAAACATAATTCCGTTACGCTTTATATATTTCGGTGTAGTAATGTAACGACTCTCACGCGAGTGCGTGCCGAATGAAACTGCGTGTAATTTGTTCGGCTTGGATCGGCGCAAACCCCCCCCCCCTCGTCCTGGCTGGTGCCTCCACCCTAATGCTCCCAATCGGATTTTCAGGAAAATTTAATTCCGTGTTTGCATAGTCTTCAACATGATTGGATATTGGATTTCGGCGAAATTATTTAAACATTTTGCTTTTAGTCTGAAAAAAAGTTCACATTTTCTAAGACGCTTTCGTTTCGCCAACACTTGTTATTACTTTTTCTGCACATTTTATTACTTTTAAGGAGTACTGGTACCTACCCTGATGTATGGCAGTGAGGTATTAAACTGTCAGAGGACGGATGAAAGTAGACTGAATGTTGTTGAAATGAGATCCCTGAGGCTCATGTGTAAGATAAAACAAGAATTCAAGGCCGATGTAAGATTAATGAGTAAGATTAAGAAAGGGCCCTCCGATGATTTGGGCATGTAGAGCGAATGAACGAAGAAAGTAGTGTGAGAAGAATATACAACGCAAATGTGAAAGGTAGAAGAAGTTGGGGACGCCCAAGGGAGACTGTGTGCGCTAATACCGAGTTGTTTGGCGTTCCATGGATTGGTTAGGTGGTCCACCTTGATAAAAGTCAACTTTCAAGAGACTAGATCACCAGGAAAACTAACTAACTAACCATCACGCTGTTTCCCCGCAGTGGTAGGCAGAGTTTGGACCGCCAAACAACTCGGTATTAGCGCACACAGTCTCCCTTGGGCGTCCCCAACTTCTTCTACCTTTCACATTTGCGTTGTATATTCTTCTCACACTACTTTCTTCGCAGATTGCAGTTTGTTCCAGTTCCGATCGTCCTCACGATTTGACGATTTTTTAAACATAGTTTATTGAACAATTTATTGAACGTCTGTAGGGCTTTACTAATTTGATTTATTCAACTCAGCACCTCACAAAGTCAAATCTAAAATCAGTAAATAAAATTCACAAAACACTTACCGTAAAACGCTAGTTTCTTTCTCTTCCTTACTCTTTTGTAATCGCTAATAATTAAGAAATATCAGTGAAAACCGATTATTGGTCAAGTTAGCTACATAATTTATAACTCGAGAACGGCTTAACCGATTTATATGATATTTTATTTGTTGGATTTGTCTCCGCCCCGAAAAGCAGAATAGCTATTAAAACTTGGGAAAATTCACGAAATAAAAAGATAAATATGAACAAAATTATTTTCCTCATGCATTTTGTAGGAATTCTCATCTGTTGAAAGAGCTGCAGGAATATTGTGATAAGTTTAATATTGAATAATGAGTGATTTCTAAAAATTCAAAAACGTCAAATATCATTGGGTTGATTGTTTTGCTTTTGTTCCTAAACATATAATGCTGACCCTCTTTCTTACCCATTAAATGTCAACAGTCCAAAATGGGAAAAACAATGAACGTATGACTGCACCCCTCCAAAGGAAAAATACAATAATTATAATATATGTTTCTCCCTCACACGTGTAAAGAAAATGAAACGCAATTCCCGTAAGTAAGTGGAAAAGTAAGAAAATCACAAAAAATATAAATCCGTATACAACGCCATCTCTGATAATGACAAAAACAAAACAGGGACGGTTGCGTATTGATAATTACTTCATTGTGTAATTTTTAATTTAATAAAAAAAAACTGAATTTAATTCAGCTAATAAGTTAACACAACAGTTATTGATTCTGAGGCGGTACAAAGTTCACGGGTCAGCTAGTATTAGTATAAATACTTACTTATACCATCATTGCTTACATTCATTCATCGTCATACCTGGTTAAAATGATATTCAAAAGTATAGTCATAATTAATAGGTACCTAGTACATTTACAACTACTTAGTGTCCTAGGATTATTCTCCAAAAATGATTGTTTATATATGTGACTAGAAACGTTTAGTTATTATGTTAGCTTTTGGAGTTTTTTTACGGTTATATATATTTTTAATTATCTAATTTCTTTCATATAATATTAGCAACTAATTTGCTAATCTTCTTCCAGTTCTCCATTTGCTAGGGCTTTTTCTCACCTGGACCACCTGTTCCCGACAAATATTCGTAAATGTCCGTCCTTTAAGTCTTTCATTCTCGGTTTCATGACCAAATTAAGGTTTGGAGTACTTGTTGCTCAGTGCAAGTGTCCGATGTGTGCCGTATTTCTTTCTTTATACACGGTGTCTGGAAGCTCGTAGTACATTCTGGAAATTAAATTTATATCCCAAAGAAAACTAATTAAAAAAATCTCCTCATTTCGTTTTTTCGATGTTTTTGTAATAAAAAAAAGCGTTTGGAGTCGGAAAAAAGGAATTAAACTGCTTTTATTAACTCCCTAACGACCTTTTTTTAAATTTCAAATCAATTTACTAGAAAACGAAACCTCTAATAAAACAAAGAAATCAGAATGTGGAGGTCACATGGTAGAAGTGAAACCTTCAGAAAACTAAAGTAGACAAGTGTATGGAGACTACTAATGTTAAGGACGATTTTTTCCTAATTATTGCTTCGAATTCCAGCGCACCTTTTAATATGCATTTGGTCATCTTATTAGTATTTGTGTTTTCTTCTTCACAGTCGTTAGATGTAGCTTTATTTTGAGTTTTCTTTGACTGTTCATTTTGGAGTAGTTTTTACATATTTTATATATATATTTTTTAGATTTCTTAGGATTTGACCTTTGGTCCGCTGAATGTCTGGCCGCTAACGTTTGTCAGGCGCTTCATTGTGTTAGCTTTTGACCAAAGGAAGCTTGCGTGGGACCTTGAATTAATCATATTATATTGGAACCGAGTACCCGTAAATTAAAAAAATACTTTATTTAATAAAATAAAATACTGTTTTGTTTAAAACCACGGGTTTTATTAATTTTTTTAACCGACCGGTTTCGCTTTACTCAAGCATCATCAGGGTACAAATTATGACGATGCTTGAGTAAAGCGAAACCGGTCGGTTCAAAAAATTAATAAAACTCGTGGTTTTAAACAAAACCGAATTTTATTTTATTTAATATGTCAAACCACAAAGTGATTGCTTTCTACAATAAATACTTTATTGCTATCTCATTGTCTTGCAAGCTAAATCCAATAGATGTATATGTTTTTCTCTGTTTAAGTGGATATTTTTTTTTTCATCGAGTTTCAAATCACAACGGTGCTAAAGAAGTTTTCACTTTAAAAAAATATTCTAGACAATCGACATCAA
This sequence comes from Limnephilus lunatus, assembly GCA_917563855.2. NCBI lineage: Eukaryota > Metazoa > Arthropoda > Insecta > Trichoptera > Limnephilidae > Limnephilus > Limnephilus lunatus. The sequence goes on from OU830604.1 coordinate 3,660,245, forward strand.
ATGTGATGTAGATTCACTAGTTTTCCGCTATGAATTTCCGGACACGGTGTATATTTCCGGAGATCTCTCTCCTTGTTCAGTTATTTTAGCACCTGCTCATTGAGGGTTGGCCATTTGGCTTATTTAGCTATCACTTGTAAAGCCATATTAAAAAAGGTACGGTCTCGTTGGTTAAGTTATCTTTCTGTGTCACGCATGCGAAATTATTTTTTTTTTTTTTTTAATTATTTATTAACAAAGAAATTGTATTTTTCTTTCTGAAAATGTAGATAGCTAGGTACCTACCCAGAATATTACATTATTTTTTCACCCAAAGCCACGGGGTTTGACTGTCTCCGTGGTTGAGTTGGTTTTGGACACTCGGCAACTATATGCCAAAGACGGAACTGCTTTTGAAAATGTCCAAACTGCTCGAGATACTGGAACCAATGGGCATAATCTCTTACTTATCGCATCTTTGGACAAAGAAATCATAGATATTTTGCAACAAAGCTATAGAGCGCTTTTATAATTACCGTGACGAATCACGGTTACGGTACCGTGACAGCAAAAAAAGGCAACAAACATATGTTCCCATATCCTTTTTCCTTATCACTGTAATGCTGTAGCTCTTTCTTACACATTAAAAAAATGACTAGACACACAAAATACTTTGGTCTGTTTCCGTTCGCAAAAAAGTAGTACTTTGGAGGAAACAGTCACACGTATTTTGTGCACCTCACAATTATTTTACGTTTAAGAAAGAGCTGCAGTAATATAGCGATAAGCAACATATGTTTACGCCTTTTATGCTGTCACTGTACCATTGCCGTGAATCGTCGCGGTAAATATAAAAGCATCCATTGGATAAAACACGGGCATTAAAAAATAATAATAAATATTTGACGAGTTAAAGTATTTCACCAAAAAATGTAGACATAATTTGTCTCGACGCCACCTAGTGAGAGATTTAGCACTCACAATGCCTTTCTCATTTAAAAATAAATTTGGTTTTTTGCAGGTGGAAAAATGTAATAAGCGATAATTGTTGAATAAAACGTTAGTTTATATTGAATTATTTGGCGGGCAGGAGATAAGCCGACGTAGCTCAGTGGACAGAGCATTTGACCGGAAATCAGAAGGACGCGGGTTCGAGTCCTGTCGGCGGCATGACATGCAGAAAAGATACATTTTATCTTTTCTCGGGAGATTTTTTCAATTTAGATGAGTGTTTCAGGCTAATAATTATTACTTATAATAATTGGATGCAACACAACTTATCACCACAGTATTGAATCATCAGCCAAGAGAGATCTAACATCAAAGCTTTTATGAAAACCAATTTATAATGATGCGTTTCCAATGTCATGATGTTGATTTTATTTATATTTTAATTTTAAAAGTAACTTCGTGTACTTATTTGAATTTTATTTTAAAAGTAATATTGTGTTGCTAATTGTGTTTTTGTTAAAAAATGCTTACGTTATAAGCTGCGTCTGCTCTAAATACAGGAGTTCTTAGTGAGACAGGCATAGCACACCAACAATTGTAATAGAATAAATAAAAAGTAGGTAGAACAACTGTTGCAATGGACTTTTACATACATATTTTAGATATGAAGTCAAAAGAAAGGAATTTTTTAGTTCTCCCAAAAGTTTACTATCAAACAGAGCATAGTACACGCCAAACTTTAATACCGATCTTTCGTTAATACAAAAATCGTCGCATTAGACGCGTATAAGGTCGGAAAAGTGGAATTCCTCATATTTTTACTCATATTTCTCTTTCACTTACGGTCATTGTAAAGTCAGTAAAGTGATTGTACCTGAGAATGGATCATACCAAGTTTAAGCCTGCATTTAATTTTGAATACTAAACGTACTTACTCTACAATACGAATTCTATACTTACGTGACCCAAAACACTATGGTGCACTTCAGGTGCGATGACCCATAATAAATATAGCCAGTTAAAAAAAATACTGTATTAGAAAAAATCAGATAGAAATTGAGAGTTTATCGTGAACGGTGCTCTTCAATCACTTGCCCCATAAAGCGGGTCACCGGTACAATGCGCAGTTGGAGAGGTAGTGGAAGAAGAATAAGATGTAGAAGGAATTGAACACAGAAGATGTAATCAAACAAAACCCGCAGCGACGCTCATCCAATAAATAGGGGGTGCAAAAACGTGTAACCAAATTTCTCGGTGGGCGGAAAAAAAGCGCAACCATTTACATTCGGTAATATTGTAGTCGTGTGGCGGGACGTGGCGGCAGAGTACAGTGGACATTTGAAAATTTGAATTGGATTGTTAAAAAAAATCACAATTTTTGAAGTAAAAGTTTTTAGCACCTTTGTGATTTGAGACACGATAAAACAAAAAAGTGACACTAAAAAGAGAGACACACACATACATCTATCGGATTTGTCCTGCGAGAGAATGAGATAATAATCGGTCTCCTCTTTGTGCGGTGCTTCGTAGCCTCCCCACACTTGTCTTCTTTAGTTTTCTGAAGATTTCTCTTCTGCCCTGTGTGAATTGCACACTCAGTTTTACTATAACCCATCTATTTTCTATTTTCGGTCTAGTTGCGTCATCTCTTTGGCCGGCTAATAACCAATTTAAAAAATGTTTTATTTTGTTTTGACAAAGTATTAAACCTTATTCCCCAGGGACGGGCTAAGTGAACATGGCTAACACTTGAGACGCATTCTAATTTGAAAGTACTAACTGCTGTAAATCATTAAATAGTATGTAATCTAATTGCAGAAAATGCGCGTGTGTGTACCGCCTATCAGTTGTCAGGAAGAGGGTTAATTTCGCTGGTGACACGTTTCATTTTTTAAACGACTTCGAAAAGGAGAAGGTTATCAATTCGACGGTATTCTTTTTTTTATGTTTGTTACCTCAGAACTTTTGATTGATATTGATGATTCTTTTTTTATTAGAAAGCTGGTGCTTCCCGTGTGGTCCCATTTTAATTTGGTCTAGTTCTGACAATGGAATCCATGAGAAAACCATATATGTCTTAAATTTGCAATAAGTAATTGCGCGACAAATGGACGAATAACTCAATATTACGCCAACAGATTTCGATGATTCTTTTTTTGAAGTAAAACTTCTTTACGCACGCTCGTCACTAAAAATCAAAAAAATAAACAAAACAAAAAACGACTTTAAAAATGCACTAAAAAGTAAAAAAATAATTTCGTACGATTGTTATTTTTGGAATCGGTGTCAGCCAAGATCTCCACATCTCACCTATAACTACCTATGTATGCAGTTAAATTGGCTGACACCGACTCCAAAAATAACAATCGTACCAAATTATTTTTTTACATTTTAGTGCATTTTTTGAAGTCGTTTTTTGTTTTGTTAAAATTTTTGTTTATATTTGTATAAAGTTATGACAGAAAATTAGGCCATGAAAAGAAAAGTTGAAACTGTTTCACTGTATAAAAATAGATGTATTATAAAGAGAAAAAAAATGTTTTTACGGGTCGATTTTTGAAGTGAAACTTCTTTGGCACCGTGGTGATTTGAAACTCGATAAAACGAAAAATAACAACACTGAAAATGCGAAGGAATGAGATAGTATAATCGGTCTCCTCTTTGTGCGGTGCTTCGTAGCCTATCGGTCTCCTCTTTGCTGATTCATAGCCTCCCTTCTAGTCTTCTTTAGTTTTCTGATTGTTTCACTTCTACCGCGTGTGCATTGCATACTCTATTTTTTTTTGTTTGTTGAACATTAGATTTATTTTTAAAAATTGTTTAAGAATAGATGGTGAAGGGAACAATAGAAAATGGAATTTTTGCGAATTTTTGGAATAGAGCGCTAAAAATACAACCAATTATTTTAATACATTTATTTTTTCAAATCTTCAAAACATATTATTGTCTGGTAGGTAGGTACTTAATCATTCGGAGTAGCATAATTCAACTGGGTTTAGAGCTCCTTTCCGCGGTATTATTCTACGCAGGCCTGTACCGCGAGATGGCAGTAAGTAAGAAGGGCGTGGAAAGCGATCGTTTCGAATGCAAATCTTCATATATTCAGAGCCCCCCCCTCGTCAGAAGTGGCAAACCATTCGCGGGGTGAAGATGCTTTATTGATCATGGCTATCAATAATGCGTTTTGTACCCATGTGGATAACTTTCGATTCAGAATTATTTTTTGATTATTCATTATTACTATTTTATTTGATTAACATTGGTTATAGTGACACAACAGTAAAACAACTACAAAATATTTATTTATTCATCAATGTCTTTTGAGATTTTATAATACTACTAACATAAGTTGATCGGTTGATGAGTGGGCATCGTGTTTGGGTACCATCCAGGCGTCCCGTGTTCGATTCCTCGGCTGGCTAAGTCCTCTACGACTCTCACGACTCAAGCAACATTTTCGGCTTACTGTGGTGGTAGAAAGAGATTTTCAAATAGTGTCAGGTTATTCGTAATCCGGGAATGTTTGTTTTTCTTTTAGAAAAAGAAAAAAATAAAAAAAAATCTTACACTTATTTTAAACAAAACAAACTATTCCAACACACAAACTAGTATAACTTATGGCTAAAAATTGCATCCACCGGTTCATCGATCACTGATACGAAACTATATATAACCAATAAACGCGATGCTGCATAAAAATGTACATACTTATTACTTTATTTATGCGCTGTACAGGCAGAAAATCTGCAGAACGACACTTAACGAATGCATAAATGTATGCTATTTCGTAATCAAGAATGTGCAAGGAAAGTAAGAAAAGTCAAGAAGATTCAAGAATAGGCCAAAATGCCTGAAAATTAAAGAAAAATTAAGAAGAGCCAAGAAGAAACAAGAAAATGCAAGAATAAGCAAGAAGAAACCAGAAGAAACAAGAAAAAGCAATAATTGGCAAAAAGAGACAATTTTTTTTTTTTTTGATACAATAATTTACTTTTCTGATTAACTAACTAACTAACCTTCACGCCGTTTCCCCGCAGGGGTAGGCAGAGAGGACGGACCGCCAAACAACTCGGTCTTGGCACACACTCCTTGCTTCGTTCACAATCATACACCGTCTCATACATGCTCTTCTATTATTCTGACTCCTGACATGGCCCGACTCAAGTATCTGATTCACTTGGTCGTGCCATGTCTTTCTCGGGCGTCCCCGGCTTCTTCTACTATTCACATTTGCGTCATATATTCTCCTTACACTCCTTTCCTCGTTCATTCTCTCTACATGCCCGAACCATCGGAGCGTTCCTTTCTTGATCTTACTCATTACGCTTACATCAGCCTTGCATTCTTTGCGGATCTCCGCGTTTCTCACACGATCAAATTCAATTCGATTAAAATAGCCAACAAAGAGCCAAGACGAAGCAATATTATGCAAGAAGAGACCAGAAGAGGCATGAAAATCACAAGCGAGAAGCTCGAAGCAAGAAGAAGCCGGAAGCAAGAAACCAGCGCTCAGTAAATTTCTTTATTCCGGCCCATCCTAAATTTCAGTACATATTGGCTACTTAATTTGACATGTATATATACTCGTATATACCGGTCGATTAAACTTCATCCTCCTTCCCATCCACAGAGCATGTGTTCCGAGTCCTGGTGTAATCAGTAATCAGTACCCCCTGGTATACTAGTTGCACCGGGACATGATCTTGTATAAAATATGGCGTAAATTATTATCGACAGTATATTATGACAGTATAGCTCTCTTGTACCTGTAGTTATTCGTATCGTACCGTATCACACGAGAGTTTGCACGTGTACAATCTCATGGGTGTTACATTATTTTACATTACGCCACGTGAAGGACTGAGAAGGATACTAAACGTACGTTAATGTACAAAACCAATTGGACTTTATTTAATTGCACTTCAAATAGATGGGTTCAAGAAGAAAGGCAACTGAGTCTGAATACCCAAAGGAATTATTAAGACGACATTTAAAGCTTGCTACACACGAGGAACCGTGAAGACTTGGATGTGTTTTCGAATTCAATCACTACCTTCAGAAGGAACTTATACTTGCATATACCTGATGATCTCCTCACGTAGAGCCACTTTATAATAAAATTATTGAATCATTCACCCACTTATGCATTGGCTCTACAATATGTGAATAAGTGTATATGTGTGTGCGTGTGTGGATATACATGTAGGCATATTTATATTTAGAATGTGCAGACGCATGCAAATACATATATGTATATGTGTTTGTATATTTAATACGAAAACATGTATGTGTGTACCCTAATAATTGATGTTGATCCTCGTTATTTTAAGTTTCTTTTAATATAATTTATTATTAATAATAATAAAAAGATTTCTTTTCATATAATTTATTATAAATAATTAATTATATTAAAAGAATTAATAATAAATTTAGAATTAATGATTATATGTTTAATTCATTTTAGAATAAATAATTATTAATAATAAATTTTTAATTTAGTTAATTATTAATAATAATAATTTGTTAATTTACATATCACCGTGTGTGTGAAAAATCACCTCAAGGGCTTTTACTATATATATAACCTGTTCTAAATTGACTTATTGAATAAATTAGGCGCAAAGTACATATTTGAAGATTCCTTGACAAAAATTGTGAAATTATTTGGGGCTGTTAGGGATCGTACAGGGATCGGTTTTGTGAAATACGAATCGCCTACATATATTTAAATATTATATTCCTCGTATGTAACAAGCTTGAAAGATTGATAAGAGGTGAAATTCAAAATACATAAAAATGTCAGGGAATGTTATTCTAGTCTCTTACTAAAGGAATTTTGTTACCACTGTTCGTGCATCAGCCGAACTTTAACCTACGCAGTGTGGTAAATACATTTACTTTCTAAGCTGGAAGTTTTCAATTCAAAATAAATTTGTTTTTTTATACCTCAGTCATAAAAAGTCTTTCAACCTCTGATATGAGCCCGACGGGGTCGTGGATGGGGTAGGGAGGGGGATGTTTAAGCCGAGGTACATTTACGATCAGTTACCGCGCGGGTTACTTACCCTTATCTCTATTGGTTGCGGAAAAAAGCGGTGACTCTATTTTCTCGATTTAAAAAGCGGTGACTTCATTTCCCCCCTCCCGTCCCCTACCACCATTCCACTGGCGTACTTTTAAGCCGACAATCGTCGATTAATTCTAATTGGAACTGGCAAACCGCCTTCCGGGGCATATTTACAGACGGTCAAAACCCTAAATTTTTAATTAGTAAAAAGGCGTGGTTATCTCCTCTTCGTACCCTCTTCGATCTCATTTGCATTTTTCTTCGTAAGCTTTTGGAAAGAACTTTACAAAAACACTACTTTTAACTAGCTGACGAAAGTAGGTATCACCAACTTGCTGCTTTTGTTGACTAAGCGTGCCTTAATCAGTCCTGCGTTAAAATTGCTTTGAATACAACAAACATTTTCAAAATTGGAAACAATGGGGTATTTCCAGGTTTTTTTATTGCAAAATTAAGCAAAAGATTACGATGATTATAGCATTTTTATTTTATTTTTAAATGATGGCATTTTTTATTTTAAAAATAAATTTTCTACAGCGCGTTTGGGGCGTGGCTATTTATACTGGCCCAACCGAGCATAGCTTGTGACAATCCCATTTGCCAAACACGTGCCGTTTTGATTTTGTCAGTTTTAGATAGTTTTTAAAAACAATATTGAATGAAAACATAAAGAACAATAATTTTTATTATTATTAATGAAATTAGATAAATAATCTTTAAATATTCCGTACATTTTCAGAATCCGTCGTTTGTGGAAATACCCCATTGTGTGAAGAATTCAAACCAAAGATAAATTACCCAGGTACCCTGCGGAAACCTTATGATAATACTCTTTTATTTAATAAATTGGAACTGATTTATAAAAGTAAGGAAGTCTGGTTTTCCCGTGATTTTACATAATACCTTTGACGGAATTGACGACAAGAAACCGTTTGTTATTGCCGGTTCTATAACGTTAAAATCAATTCTGCCTTGTGTGGCATATTTACTGACAGTCAAATATCATTTTTAGGGAAGGAATATACAAAAGCATTTAATTCATTTTTTAAGCTTCCATACTAACTGTCTATTTTAAGCTAATGCCGCACAAGAGTCCCTTAGAGCTGCTATTTATTATATATATATATAATACTAATCTCATGTATTACTTGTAATACGTTGAATTCATAAATTATCTTTTAAAATCGCTCAAATTCATCCGGTGGTTTGTTTGGTGGTTGCCGGGATATGATAGAACTTAGATCGCTCCCTCACAGGTCGGTCGGCAAGAATTTGGGAGAACGAATTTTGTAGAAAAATTCTTTAGTACCGTTGTCATTTGAAACTCGATGAAACGGAAACGTGACACCAACAGAGACAGACACAATAATCTAAAGGATTATTTATCCAGCGAGAGAATGAGAAAGCAATAAAATATTTATTTAATTCACGGAAACTCGGTTCCAATATAATACGATAAATCCAGTGTACCACGCAATTCTTCTTTGGTGTAGTGGTATAAAGTGCCTGACGAACCTCAACGGCCAGTTATTTAGTGGACCAAAGATCGAATCTACGATATAAAAAAAAAAAGTTTTTTTGTAAAATCAATATCCAATATTCAAACCACTCCAAAATGAACAGGCAAAAGAAAACACAAAATAAAGCGACATCTAGCAAATCCGAAGAAGAAAACACAAATACTGATAAGATGACCAAATATATGAGTATAGGAAAAGGTGCACTGGAACTCGACGACAAAAATATGGAAAAAAAACATCCTTCACATTGATAAAAAAAATGCTTCGTTGTCTTCCCACTATTCTCTACTTTAGTTTTCTGGTGGTTTTACTTTTACCGCGTGCAAATTGCACACTCTGATTTTTTTAAATGAATTGAATTCATTATTGGAGTGAGGGTCTTAATCCTTAGAAATGACTAAAAAAAAATAATCCCCAATTTTTAATTAGCAAATTTGCATCGCGATATCCTCTTCGTTACTTCTCGAATCTCATTTGCATATTTGCCAATAAGCTTTTGAAAAATCACTTATTAACAAGCAAGGTTTCCAAAACTCCTACCCACTGTTGACGTTAATACACAGCAAAACAAATAACACTTTCCCAAAAGTGACGAAAACAAACAGTTTCATATTCCTAGTTCAATATCGTAAACAATCAAAGTTCAACTCGCTACAGCACTTAATGCTAACTGAATACCGTCAACTTATATTAAATATCTTTGTTCCGTGTTTAATTAATGCATACTCCGGGTGTAAATACCTCTCACGAAGGCTGTTACAAACTTCTTACTAAATTTAATGTAGGTTTTTGCCGCCCGACACGGGAACAAGAATATAAATGCAAATTTCACAATGAAAATACCCAAAGTGATAAGACAACGCAAGAAGTTATAATATCTGTTCCTTGTCCTGGATGTTAAAACTTGCACCGTTAAATTTATTTCACTGGTATAAGAAGCGTTCCTTGCTGAACACCGCGATAAATATTCACATGAACGTTTGTGTAGTATTTAAAAAATATATTTACAATAGTGTCTACTCATTTCTTCTGCTACTTGTCTCTTAATTGTAGGTAGGTACCTAAGCGATGAGTAAATATTTATTTATATGAAAACAAATTACTTTGCATAAGTACACAACTTACTATTAATCACTCCAATTTATAATGTTTTTGTCAATAGGCACTTATTTGTCTACACTGGTTTTTTGTTATTGTTATTTTTTTATAATTTTAATTTTATCCTGATGAAGATACCTTTGGTTTCGAAACGTGTTGATAATTTTGATTAAATAAGTGGTGTATACAAAATAATTTGTTTTCATATAATTCTATAGTCTCTAGTGTCTAAGATGAACGAAGTATGTATGAAGAATGAGTTAATGATGAATGTAAGTCTAATTTGAAAGAGAGAGTACGAAAACAATGTGCGACATAGTTGTGAATTGTGAATACTTGGAGCAGGTGGATGAGTTTGTTTATTTGGGAAGTATGTTAAGTAACTATATTAATTGAGGTTGTTGGCACCACCAAAAATATGTCGAAAGAAGCGAAGCTAGCAGTCCACAATGGAGTACTGGTACCTACCTATCTACTGGTGCAGAGGCTACGAAGCACCGCACAAATACGAGAAAGATTAGTCTATCTCTTTCTATCGGTCCTGAAGAAGTTTTCACTTCAAAAACCATTACCTATTTCGAAAAACGAAAAAGTAACGTTTCCGCAATAATCGAATTAAATGAATTCTTAACTTCAAATTCAACTTTAGTTCCATAAATCAATCTTTTCAGTTATGCCATTTTCTTTGAATTAAAATTTCAGGCATGTTTTTGTCTTCAAAGGATTAAGCTCAGATATCGTTTTTTTTTAAAGTAAAACTTCTTTATGCACACTTGACTTGGGGAGTAAGCAGGTGAATGCGTGACGAGAGCGTTACGAAAAGTGTGATCGGGCGAGGCGAACGGAAGTTGAGAGGGAGATATAAGTTAATGATGATAGAAAGAGAGAGAGAGTTACGTTTCGAATATTACTGTAGAGGCAAGAGAGAGAGGTGCGAGCACACATTTTCTTTCTCTCATAGCCAGTTACGTTTCGTATATCTAAGACACAGTGCAGGCCTATTGTCTGTATCACACTGTAGGAGCAAGAGAGAGCAGTGCGCGCGCACATATTCTTTCTCTCTTCTTTTATAGGTTAGTGAAGTTTTACTTCAGTAGTGTTGTCTGAAGCACACTCATTTTTTTATCGTTTATACCTACGTTTTAACAGCTCAGTTAGTTCCGTAAGGCGGATTTGCGTCCGATCATCACCTGCACATTAACACATCAGTCTGAATATTTCAATTCAAAAAGTCATCGTTTGTTCGCTTCCCTTTCAAATTGAAATTCATAAATCTCCCCTGCGAGTGACGTCACTGGCCCCGGTGTTCGCTCCGTGTTCGCATCTCCATTATACGCCGGTTTTTTCGAACACCATGAGAACACAAATTCCAGGATGTAGGAACACTGAACACCGAACATTGAACATTGAACGCTGAAATGAATTGAGTTTGCAGGCTGAGGGAGCGCCAGGGGGTCCCGAGCTGGAGCCCTAGTCCCTGTTGCCTATTCAGACCACCTCCAACCGACAATTCAGACAAAGGATCAGTTCTGCAACCGAATTCACCTTTGTATCGCGAAATTAATCCCCGAATCGCGACACAATCAACACGGGTTAACATCTGTACGCGGACTTGTTGCCAAATATTTTACTATGTTCCAGCAAGGTTAGGATTTCGATCGACTTTGTGCAATTATTGACGTGTCACAACTACTGTAGTGATAATTTGATCGATGGAAAAGGGAAACATTATTAAAAATTTCAAAACAGTTACGATGGGGTATAGCTTACAGTTATATGCTATTTCTTGTGTGTGCTTGAGTGTAATAGCGACAATAGGCCTGCACTGTGTCTTAGATACACGAAACGTAACTGGCTATGAGAGAAAGAGAGAAAGAAAATGTGTGCTCGCACGTCTCTCTTTCTTGCCCCTACAGTAGTAACATACGAAACGTACCTAACTCTCTCTCTCTTTATATCTTCACTAACTTATATCTCCCTCTCAACTTCTGTTCGCCTCGCCCGATCACATTTTTCGTAACGCTCTCGTCACGCATTCACTAGCTTACTCCCCAAGTGTGAAAACGTTGGTACATAAAAAAAAAATAATACAAAACATAATCACTTTGGTTGTCGGTGCATAGGTTAAAAATAATTTTTCAAAAATAATTTTCAACATTGGAATTTTCTTGTTTTGAAGATGTGAATTTCTGTTAATAATAATAATGATATTTGGATGACTTGTATAGCGCCGTTTTTGTGAAAAATCACCTCAAGGGCGCTGTACAAATTTATAAAACGTTTATACAATCTTATTTTAAACTATATACAACAACATCTTATGGCTAAAAATTGCATCCATCGGTTCATCGATCACCGATACGAAACTATATGTGCAATGATTTGACCAATGAACGCGATGCTGCTGTAAAAATGCACTGTACAGGCAGAAAATATATACATGACCATACTTACCTGGAGGGTCACTAGAGATTAACACTGTTATTGTTTATTTAGAGCAATTAAGACACAGTTCGCACGCAGAGGACATAATTGGGAACTATAATTATAATATATAAAATGTTCTGTAATGAGCGTAGTTTGAAAACAAAAGCAAAATTTTATGATACTCCGATAGGTATTTTTATTTAAGGGTATGAGAGCCCAAAAAGGTACGTTTTTTATTTGGACCTAAATTCTGTTGGGCTTGTTATGCATCTAAGTTCCGGTGGGAGTTTATTCCAAGCCTTAGGTCCAGACACTCCGAAAGCGCGATCTCCAAATTTCGTATTTGGCTTGCGTTTAGGTTCCATTAGTCTGCCTATAGCTGATGATGTTGCTGATCTAAGGGTTGACTGCCTCAGACCAGTATTTTCTGGGACACATAGTTCAGAGATGTAAGATGGGGCCATTTCATTAATTGATTTAAACACCATCCAGCACAATTTGTACTGGATTCTTTGAGGGCACTTGAGCCAGTGAAGATTACGAAGGTGTTCTGAAATATGTGAATATTTAGAGACTCCGGTTATGAGTCGAGCGGCTGCATTAAACACTGTTGTGTAAATATTTGATATGTTTTATGTTTTCATCAGTGAGATTTTATAATTTTCAAGTCTACGAAGGATGGGTTGATTCACAGAATTTTAATTCGTCAAATTTCGTAAAATTCGTAAAACCTCAAAATGTAATATTTTAATTAAATGAAGACAAAATTAGTGAAAGTCAATAAAAAATCTGAGAACAGAAAAGATTCGGCCACATTTAGCACTGACCGATCTTTTGTGATCCTAGATGCGACCCGTGTGAGCGTATCTTTTTCTGATTTTTCTGTTTTCAGATTTTTTATCGAGTTTCGCTCATATTGTCTTCATTTAAATAAAAAAAATATACTATATTGTTATCGGAGCTTCTAAACTGGAGAGAGCTGGCACACAACCGGGATGAGTGGAGGAAGACTCTTGAGAAGGCCAAGACCCACCAGGGGTTGTAGATCCAAGAGTGATGATGCCTTGTTATCTTACACGTGTTCCTAATAATAGAGTATTTTAAATTTTCATCAAAATATGTAATTAAAACAGACATCAATTTCGTTACATAAATTGGTGTCACTTTTTTAATGTCTCAATTTATACTACATAATGTTCTATATTAATCCACAATGTAAAAACTTGTTACCGTTTTATTTTTATGTATCTTGCATTTTGTCATATGTTTACAACTTACAACTTAGAAACTTTCTCTTTTATTGTATCTTTCCTTAATTTATATGTATACTCTTTAGGACGTGTACTATTTATTTTTTATAGTTTATCTTTTGTTTTTAAAAACCTGTCTCTGTATTATAAACATGTTATGTAAAAGCCCACCAGGGCGTTGAAAATCAATAAATAAAAAAAAAATTTAAAAAATAATAATAAATGCAAGCTCTAACACACACACACAATCATTCGCAAATTGCCTTTAACGAAACCATAGTAATAAAATTCCCTAAAAAATTTAAAATGTCATCCCTTAAACGCGACGATAAATTAAAAAGGCTGTCGGTTTAGATAAATAAATATAATATGTTTTCGTATCTCCTGTAAGGGTTCTACATACACAAACATTCGTTCACAATTACGTACGTATTTAAACATTTTGTATTCATCGGTGTTTTATCCCCCTTTGTGTTGTGTGCCTGGCCATTGAGGATGAAAAGTCACGGGCTGCAGTTACCTACTCCAGGCTACGATACTCCACACAGCGCTGTAAAATCGTGAAATTTGAGCAGACGTGTGATTGCCTTGTTAGTGATATTGCGGGGATGTTGTATGAACCATTTCGATGATGTTTTATAAACACAGCAAACTTGTTTTGTAGCACCATTATGTTAATTCAAAATTAATAAAATACTTCGTTTTAACCACTTTTATAGTTTAAAACACCAATATGTTTTGTAAGCAATGACCTCATCAGGGTTTACTTAAAACCCAAATTTTAAGTAAAACCTGATGAAGTAAGCATGATTTACCAAACTTGTTGGTTTTTTAATAATAAAAGTGGTTAAAACGAGGTAATTTATTTTATTTTTAGATTTTTTAAAGCCAAACAATGCTGTAAACTACAACACTTTTTGTAAAAAAATTTGAAATTTTTATTGTGAATATGTTGTGAACTTCGAAGAAATAATTTTTACGCTTACTTTATTTATTTAACCATTAAACATATTAGGAACGTACTGCATTAAAAAACTCTGAACAGCTTAAAAAAAGTTATCATTACTTAGTTTAAATGAAGTCGCTCAAAATGTTTGTGCGCTTAGATCTTTTAAACTACTGAGTGATTCAAGAGAAAGGTTTATATGTATAAATCATGCTTAATATAGTAGAGAAAAGCCGAGAAATTCAAATATTCAATTCAGGCAGCAGACAGCGGGCAGCTGCGGATTGTGCGGGTGGTGTCGATTTATAAAGTTTGGGTAATGGCGTTGTGTTTCATTTATCCACAGCAACGTGTGGCCGGGTCTGCTAGTCTATTATAAATAGTAATTAAAACAAAATCACCTTGGTACCTACCTACGTACAAGATTTGAATTACATATTTAAAAATATAATAGTAGGTATACATAGATACATGTAGATAACACAGATTTATATATTTTTTAATTATTTAAAAAAAATACATTTTATACATTTTTTAAGTTTTATATTATTTTTTAATATTTTTGAATATTTTTGTATATTTTATGTTTTTTTTTCAGCAGCCATTCTGTACAACGTCACATCTGGCAAAGTGGCGTGGCGTGGCGAGGCGGGGCGCTGGCAGTGTGAATGCTCACATAGACTTTTCCTTGTATCAAAAGTGAAATGAGATATCTGTTGGTGGCTTCAAAGGCTCAGCGGGGCGTCCCATTAATCTGAATAATGGCATCACTAATGAAAGAATGTTTGCAAAAGATGTCACACTAATACGATACATTAAACAGGGTGCACACTACATTACTTAACTTTGGCTGCACAAGCAAAATAACTTTTACAAATCTAAAATACTGATTACTAGACAGTTAATTTTTTAAAATAATAAATAATATTTTTAAAAGCTCTGGAAAAACCGTAATTCTTGTTTGGATCCCTGGACACGTTGGCATCGCGGGTAACGATATTGCGGATTCTTTGGCAAAACAAGGAGCGTCCAACCCTATTGTTACCCTCATAAACCATATTACCTTATCCGATATTTTTTCCATCATCAAAGATAGATCCCGCAATTTTTGGACAGAGTATTGGAACATTGCTAGTCAATCCAATGGAGCCCACTACGCCTCAATACAATGGACTGTCCCATCAAAACCGTGGTTTCAAAAATTCCCCCATTTTTCCAAAAAAGAAATTTCCTCACTTATTCGAATGAGAATTGGACATTGTTCTGTTCCTTCTCACATTTTTAAAATTCACATCCTTGACTCCCCAGATTGTACATTCTGTGGTCTAGATTTGGGCACTTTAGATCACATATTTTTTGGTTGTCTCTCTCTTAATAAATATCATCTCTTCTATCAAGCGTTATCTAAAATTGCATCCCCTCCATTCAATATTTCATCTCATCTAAGTCTGAATTCGACTCCAATCTTCCATATAATTCTGAAATTTGTACATTTAAATAAAATTAATATATAAATTCTCCTTTGTAATTTTAAATGATGGCCTAGAACACCCTTGAAGGGTGAAAGCCATAAATATTTTTTTTTTAAAAGTATCAAAAAATAAGACAGGACACTATATTGTTTGTTAATAATAATAATACTCAATTTTTATAAGAAAAACTCTATTTCTACAACTTTTGAAGGTTATTCCCATCAATGTAATATATCATTGAAGAAGAAGAAGATAACAATATAAAAGAGAGCAAGTAACAGAAAAACAGAAAAAGATAATGGTCGCAACTGGGACTCAAACCTAGAACTTCTCGTCTAACCGGAACGTTGGCGTTTACGAATTCCGCCATTGCCACCCACTGTCAAACCAGTAGGTTCGAATCCCAGTCGCGACCATTACCTTTTTCAGTTTTTTTGTGTCTTTTTCTCTTTCATATTTTTGTTTAGATTGTTATTGTTATCTTCTTCTTCAATAATAAAACTGTTTGGATCATTTGTATAGCGCCGTTTTCATTAGAAAATCACCTCAAGGGCGCTTTACAACTGAAATTATACATTTAACCTTTAACCTATTCCCCACCACTTAGACTTAAAACTAAGACTTATAAATAGTGACTTATAAGTCTTAGTTGTTAATATTTTTATGACAAAGTGGGTAGTAACACAATAGTTACTGCTATAATGTGACTTACTAGAGTAAAATAAAACTTATCTTAAAACTAGAGATTTATGACTAACTTACCTGCTTATTTAGATTTACTATGTAATTATGTAATAAATTATTCATTTAAAAGCTCAAAATCTATAAATTAAAAGTTGTATTTAGTAATAAAGTTTATTTAATGCTTAATTATAATTATAATTACTTAGTACTACTACTATTATAAAAGTGCTACTTTATACTACTTAATTATAATTATAATTACTTAATAATACTACTACTATAACTACTTAATACTATTTAATTATAATTATAACTACTTAAAAATACTACTTTAATAACTAATACTATTAAATTATAATTATAACTAATTAAAACTACTACTTTAATAACTAATACTACTTAATTATAATTATATCTAACTACATTTATACATAATTTTTACGGTAGTAATATTTATTCTTTACATTTTCGCGTAGGATTTTATTAAATGATTTGAAAGCACTTACACTTATTAAAATATGTTATAATTTGTAGTCTGGGTGTAGGTACCTATCTAACTACCTATATAATATAGATACCCCCACCCCATTAGACTGTCTGACATTTCAATGCGGTTGGTCGGGACCGGGTTATTTGTGTGTTGGAAACTCATTGTGCATGATGCATTTGATATAATTATGCCATAAGTTAATGTGTCACTGTTGTGAAAACGACTTTTTTTCTGTTGTAGATTTTTATCGCCGAATGGCCCTGTTTTTTCTCCGCATCGAATACAATGCGGCTCCTGTATATGATTCGGGCGCAGATTTATGGGATATTGTACGGATGTAGGAAATATTTTATAGCGCTTTATTGGTTCATGGCAATGAATAATTATTTTGATTCGGCTTTTGTTAATTTGTTATTGCTTTTACCTTTTGTGTACCTACATTTAATACGCACACATTTTTTTTTTATTTTTCGAAAATACAAATCACACTAATGTATGGTTTCGAATACTGGACTATGTACAACTCCTAATCTTGGCAACTCGAAGCAGCAGAAATGCGAATGCTCAGATGGTCGGCAGGAGTATCACTAAAAGATAAGTTCGCGCATTCGTGGTAGCCTGGGTGTCACGGACAAAGCTGGAGGAACGACAGTTGAGATGGTATGGGCACATAAAACGGAGACCATCAGACCACACAATGAAGTAGGCAATGTCTATGGAGCTTCATCGACAGTCATCCAGAGCAATACCAAAGAACTCCTGGATGACTCAACGCTCCAAAATACTTCAAAGAAACGGCCTGGATGAAGGCGATACTCGGAACAGAAGAAGCTTCAACCTGAGAACGAGAAGAGCCGACCCAAACGGCCTATCTAGGCAATGATATGGGACAACGCGAGGAAGAAGAAGAAGACAAATTATGTAATATGGAGGGTACAGTAGAATCAATTTAAAGAAAATCTTGCTTGTATAGTAGTGTTCTATATCTCTGACTGACCATTGAAGTAAAATCATGTATGGTTTCATAGCGCTCTCACACAAACGAAGTATTAAATTCCGTAAGTCCAAACTTTAGGTCACACACACAGTTTACAACCGCGCTGTGCAAGCGAGTTCCCTACAAAACATCGGACCTTACCGTCGATAAGAGAGACCTGCGAATGGATGTTTTAGACCAATTTGAATCACTATCATATGAAGTATAAATGTAATTTTTCCAAAAAATTATCTTTGCACAAGTCAAAACTTGGTAGGCATTGTTGTGTTACTTACACTTCTTGTAGGCTTCTTCACAGTATGTACGTTTCTAACCGTGTTTTGTAGCCATATTTGAATATCCAGGTACTTCCCCACCTTCCTTATCCCATCTCATTTCCCTTAACATTCCTACAGCCTCAAACATACCCCAATTTGGGATGCCGTGATAGTTGGGACTCTTGTGCCGGGAGGTAAACGAAAGGCGGGCAGACCTAGACTGAGATGGGAGGATGATGTCAGGAAGGATGCAAGAGGATTACTCCATGTTGCAGATTGGAAGACGACGGCCGAGGACAGAGGGCGGTGGAGGCTTATTTTGAAGGAGGCCAAGGCTCGAAATGGGCTGTAGCGCCATTGAAGAAGAAGAAGAAGTACGCCGTTCATACAAAGACCATTACATTACTCTTGAAATCAAAAATATTGCAAAAATTATGTCTGAGAAACATAACTAAACAGTGGGACTATAGCATCCTCAAAAAAACTGCCCACATTGGGGCCAATAACCTTAATTCATAAAGGTATCCAATCAAATATAATATTTGCAATATAATTTGATTTTACAATCATAACGTGTATGTTGTATGCTTTCCAATCTGAAAACTTCACCCGCCATAACACAGGGACATCCCTAGCATGGCGGTTGAAATAACACCAAAATACTATACAATTAACAATATTCTTATAATAAATAGTAAATAAGGGTTCATAATTACAGATTTGTAATCATAATTGTAAATAAGTATTATTTACCCCCATCAAATTACTCGCTTTATTTTTTTTTGCTTTGGATAAGTATCCGTCGTTTACATGGATTATATTTATGATTAAAAAATGTATAGTAAAATTTTATTTTCTGTTTTAAATTGCTTGGTGTTATGCACTTTTTAATATTTCTATTTTTGAAACTGATACTTCGTGGTGGAAGTCCATTATAATAGATTATAATAAAACAAATATATTTTATTTTATATATTCAATAATTTTATTATAAAATTAATAAAAACAGTTTATTTATAAACAAGTTCTGCTGGTAATTATTATTACGCGTGACAGCTGTTTCGCCTTCTGAGGGTATTATCAAACTGTCTGAGGGCAATTTAATAATGCCATCAGAAGGCGAAACAGCTGTCACGAGTAATAATAATTACCAGCAGAACTTGTTTATAAATAAACTGTTTTTATTAATTTAATAATAAAATTATTTAATAAAATAAATAAAAATTAAAATGGAGTTCTACAAATTAAACCGATAACAATAAATAAAACAACTTTATTCCACTTAATTTTATTTGACCGTAACCGGTTTCAGCTCGTCAGAGCTATCTTCAGACTGGTACAAATAATTCTTAGCCTACGGTTTATATACATAACATAATATGGGGAGGGGGAGAGGGGTGGTCTACAAGGATTTTATTCAATAATTTTTGTTACTAAGTCGTTTAAGACTGTCGAATTTCTAAGTATTTTGGTAATTCCAGTAGGCTAATTACTTTGGGTTTGTAGCTCACTTCAATATCTAATATATCAATTTAGAAATTATTATGTGAATTACAATTACAATGGATACAAAAGCGGAGACTTAGGAAATGATTGTAATTGTTTATTCATTATAACGTTAGGGTCTATTTTTTTAGTTAAGCGAGCGATTTCTAAAGATTCTAGTCTATCTAGTTTATGACCTTTATTTATCAAACGAGTGTTTATTTTCTAATAAATGTGATGCTACATTCGACAATTCTCCTTTGTCATTCACCCATTTGTAAAGTGTTCTTTAATTCTGGTTTTGAATGATCTCCCTGTTTGACCAACGTAATACGATGGGCAGTTAGCGCAGTTCACTTGGTAAACGTCTGAGTTTTCAAGTTTAAAATATGTATTTAGCTTAAACCATTCCTAATCTAATGTAAACATACATCCCTTCAAAAATTAACTTCGTAATTAATAAGCTATTAGAATCATTTACTGAAACACCAGTTTTTTATCCAGTATAATTTTCATAATAATTTCGAAATAAAAATATGTATTTAGTTTTGACCATTCCCACTCCAATGTAAACATGTATCCCTTCAAAAAGCAATTTTAAAAAATCCCATTGATCATAGATATGTATAATAACGATTTGACAATAAATTAGGCCATTAATAATTGACATTACTTGTAAGGTTTTTCCCTAATCAATAGATATTGAAGTGAGCTACACCCAGAGTAATTAGCCTACTAGAATTACCAAAATACTTAGAAATTCGACAGTCTAAAACGACTTAGTAACAAAAATAATTGAAAAAAATCCTTGCAGACCACCCCTCTCCCCCTCCCCCATATTATGTTATGTATATAAACCGTAGGCAAAGAATTATTTGTATCTACCAGTCTGAAGATGGCTCTGACGAGCTGAAACCGGTTACGGTCAAATAAAATTAAGTGGAATAAAGTTTTTTATTTGTTTTATTATAATCTATTTCTTCGTTTTATGGTTTCTCATTTCAAATCTCTAATAATTTACATTCCTATCAATAGGCAGATAACTCCCCATGGTAGAGGTGGGGAAAATCTCATAAGCCGCACAATTCGTTCTCTATTCTGGAGTTCTAGAGTGTCTAAGGTGGATTTCCCACGTGGAATTCACACATTAAATGCGGCGAATTTGGCACATGAAACAAGCAGAGGATGAAGCTAACGACAGTGTTTTAGGAATTAAAATGAATAATGTTGCCAAAAGTGTTTCCACGAAATTGCTGCAAGAGATTATTTTAGAACTTAGGTGTGTTATAAAATGTAAACTTACTAAAATAGTATGTCAATACGTAAGTACTATCCACATAAATATACACATATCTTAAATACTTTCTCGTTTTCATATTCTTGCGTTAAACCAATAATTACTTTGCAATATGATTAGTGATCAAGCTATACTATTTGTGCAATATAGATAAAGCTAACTGGCTAATATTAGGTGGAAAACGTATTTAACCAATCCAGATTTCAAGATGAAAATAAAATAAAACTCTTCAAATAATTATCAGTCAATGCCGAAGAATTGCATAAAAAACGAAAACCTATAAATATAGAATCTAAAAAAAAAACGAATTAACACGCCGTTTCCCCGCAGGAGTAGACGCCAGGATGAATCGTATAATATGTAAGGCTTGGCACACACTCCTTGTTTCATTCACATGCAAACTTCGTCTAATACATAACCATTCTGTTATTCCGGTGCATGACATGACCCGACTTGAGTATTTGGATTACTTGATCATCCCCGGCTACCACTCATATTCGTGTCATACAATATTCTTCTTACACTCATTTTTTCGTTTGTTCGCTTAATGTCCAAAAATGAGCCTCGCGTACTTTGCCAATCTCCACATTTTGAAACGACCAAAAAAATATGTGGGTAATGAATGTATATTTAAATAAAAGCGATTCACATAAGTTTAATTTAACTGCTTTAAAAAAAAATCACAAGGGATTTTTTGTTATCGTACATATGCATATTATTATTTTATTTCCTTATATTTTTTTTGTCTTATAACGTCTATTTTTTATTTATTTCTAATCTATATAATTTTTTTGTTCGTTGTTTTTATTTTTAAAACAGTCTCTGTTATATAATATTTTAAATTAAATGGATGTAAAAAAATACTAATAAACAACAACAAAAAATGGATAAAGAGTAAAGGTACATGGTATTATAGTTTTAAGAGATTTCTGGAAAAGTATTTACCTAGTCAAATATTATGTCACTATGTGTTGTCTTCCACCACATATCTGGGAGACCGGTGACAAGAATCGGTCTTTTGAACATCTCACCGGTGACCAGATCCTCGAATTTATTCAGCCACCGCAGCTCCACTCATCAGTCTCCAACATATTGAGATATTCAAAGAGATGATGAAAAAAGAACGTCGTCTACCGGAAAACAATTTGGTGGCACTTTTCTGTCAGAAAACAAACTTGGGGCGGCCGATTGAAATCTTAGAGGAGAGGATGTGCCTCGAGCACCCACCCTACCCCCCTCCCCACATTACCTCACAGAAGATAATATGAGTTTATTCTTTCGCCGAGTGTATGCGATGGGTAGGTGGGTAGCTGGGGGTAAGTAAAAACCTTACATTATTGCTTCCAGACAAAATTACATTTATTTTGCATACTCCGATCCACACCCAAATAGATGAGTTTATCTGCTTCTTTTCCAAAGTAAAGTTATCAGGCGAGCGAATACGGCTTTTAGGGAGGGGTGCCGAACATTTTTATTGCTTTATATTTAAATAATCATTACTTTTGCGGTATTTGCTATGTGCTGCCAAATGGTTTTATTGAATACCTCTTCATAATAATAGAAACTCATAAAAATAAAGAAAAAATGCGTTTAAAAAGTGCAGGGATAGGCAGAGAGGACGGACCGCCAAACAACTTGGTCTTGGCACACATTCCTTGCCTTGTTTTCATTCATGCAACGTCTCATACATGCTGTGTTCTAAAATTGTAATATATTATACATATAAGAACATCCTTATTCTTCTGGCGCTAACAATATTAAAAAAGAACAGGTAATATATAATATGTACTTATAAAATTTGTAA
Organism: Limnephilus lunatus; assembly: GCA_917563855.2. Classification (NCBI taxonomy): domain Eukaryota; kingdom Metazoa; phylum Arthropoda; class Insecta; order Trichoptera; family Limnephilidae; genus Limnephilus; species Limnephilus lunatus. The sequence continues at coordinate 3,682,969 of OU830604.1, forward strand.
AATAAAATATGTTTTTGTAAAATCCTCAAACTGGTTCAACTCGCAGCAATAACTTACTTTTGTGTTATCTATTTGTACCTGTACCCCCTGAGTTTTGTTTCTTATTTGGTTTTTAGTGTTATCACCGACAACCAGGTCAAAACCCAAAATATGCAATTTTGTATGTAAGTACCGATAGTTGTAAGTTTCTTACTTTAAGTAACAGTTGTAAATATAATCGTAAGTCACTAGCTATAAGGATTAGATGTAAACCACTAATTAACTATTTAACAAATAATGAAACATAATTATAAATCAGTTATATTAATTTTATTATGTATTTATTTGTAAAACACCTTGGAGCTGATTTTTCAGGAAAACTGCGCTATTATTATTATTATTAAAGTGATTTGTGTTTCCTAAGTATGTTTCTATGTGTTTTAAATGAAAAAGCCATTTCCTGAAAAATTATTAAAAGATTGCTTATCTCATCTGAAAACTACATACTTGATAACACGGTGGTCAGGAAATAATATCTGAGAAAAGTATTTTATTACAAATGCTATTTTATAATTCCAAGTTTCGTGTATTATTGAAACATTTATTTAATTTGTGCTCTAAATTGACTAATAGCTTAGATGGGACAGCAGAAAATAAAATTGCGTCTAATTTATCTTTCGTTCCAACATAAATCGAACGTATTTATTTTTTAATTTGAGCACATCAAAATGTTTGCTTAACAATTTTTATTTTTTATTTAAGAGGCGATTCTCCGAATTTTAACCGATTTCTTGCAAACTTCCCTTAAACATTTGAAGTTTTTAAGCTCTTAAAAAAATATATGTTATTCTTGAAGATAATATCTAGAAATTTATCGCGCCGAAACGCTTATCATATAAAATTCACCCGATAGAAAAAAATCGCAAAGTATGCTCCAAAAATGATTATAAAAACCCGTTTGTTTCTGTTATTTTACAAGTTATATGTATGAAAAAATTCACAGCATTTCTTTTAATAAAATTAAAGAAAATTATCGCGAGATTTTTGCTCTATTTTTAACGAGTCGTGTTTTATTAAAGATTTTCATGTTTTTTGCATCAATTTTATCGCTGTAAATGTTAGCGCGCTCTTCTAACATTCGTAATTTCATATCTCTCCATCTTCTTCTTTTTGGGGCCGGGAACTGAGCCTTAACCCGCCGTGAATGCCGTTGAAAATTGTTACACCAGCTGCGAGGTAGGTATGACATGCCCTTATATAGAATTGTCGATTTTGATAAGTGAAATGGCTTTAGAATAATACTTTTTACTGTAATGTATTAATTAGCATTAGAGAAATGAGGTAATATGATAAAATAACCCAGATCTAGTTATAAAAGTATTTATATTTCTATAAAAAACAAAGTAGTATATTTTTAAGCACACATCAATAATATTTAAGTAGAAATTATGACCTAATACTTATCTAAAAATTTGGGAAATTGAGATAAACTTTGTACACATAATGAAATAATTAATCTGTCTTATATAATACACAAAATAGTTACATATAAAATTCCATATTAAAATTTTATAACTAAAACTCATCAAAAAGATGTGATATATTTTTCTTTATGAGAATGGTATCTACATGCCATACTAACGATCCAGTTCACGAGATATTCGAAATTCGAATTATTTGTGAGAATGGTATCTACTAGTCCAAATTATACCAACGATCCAGTTCATGAGATATTCGAATTCTTTGTGAAAATGGTATCTACCAGTTACACAATAATGTAATAACTCCTATCTCGAAAAATGATAACCCAAAAAAATTTGACGACTATAGGCCGATTAATTGTTTACCCAAATATGAACAAATACTGAATTCATTGTAAAGGGGCAATTAACAGAATATATTGAGGCCGAGCAGATATTAGTTCCACAACAATCTGGTTTTAGAAATAAATGTTCTTGTGAAACCGATATTAACTATGTAATAGATGAGTGGAAAAATTTTAGAGATAAAAAAAGTAAAATTATTGCAGTATTTCTAGACTTAAAGCGGGCATTTGAAACAATCGACAGAGATAGATTAATCAAAAAAATTAAGTAATATTGGAATTGATGGTGAAGAAAATAATTGGTTTGTTGATTACCTATCAGAAAGAACACAAATTACAAAATATGGTGGTAAAACATCTGAACCACATAGTACTAATAAAGGCGTTCCGCAGGGATCTGTCTTAGGTCCATTGTTGTTCATTATATACAAGAATGATATTATCAAAGTGTTAAAGCATTGTGCAATTAAACTATTTGCTGATGATACGTTGTTATAAATAGCCAGTAAAAATTTACAGGACGCCATTGAAAAAATACAAACTGATTTAAATTATGTAGCGCTTTGGCTTCACCAAAACAAATTAAAATTGAATGTTACGAAAAAGGATCCGAAATAACTTGGATCTCAAGACAACGCGCCTTATTTACAATTCTTTTGTAACTCTGCATTTAAATTATTGTTCTAGTCTTTTATTCCTATGTAACGAAGCCCAAAATAATAAACTACAGGTTATACAAAATAGGGGGATGAGGATGATTTAATAATACAATATGTTTACTAGAGTCAAAATTATGTTACAAAATCTAAATATGATGACGACAAAACAACATATAACATATAATGCATTAACAATGATTTACAAACTGAAAAATAATATGCTACCAAATTATCTGAAGAGTAACATTATGTTTCACGAAAATGTTCACGACTATCCTACGAGAAGACGCGGAGACTTTAGGCTTCCCAAAACTAAACATTCGTGCACACAAAATAGCGCGTTTTATAAAGGATAAAAACTTTTTAACAGCCTGCCGAATGCCGTAAAGGAAGCCTCAAGTCTTAGCACTTTTCGTAGGATGTGTGCATTATATGTGAAGAATGTTTTTTTGATTCATAACAATCTTACCAATAGTATTGTCACATAGTTATCTGTTTCCTCAAAATGTATTTTTATTTTTGTAATTTTTTTTTTCCTCTTAAAATGTATTTGTAAAAATGTAACTGTATCTTTAAATTGTATTTGTATATATTTACTTACTAAATGTATGAAAATTTTTTTGCATACATCTAAATAAATATTCAAAAACAAACAAACAAAACCAACGACCCAGTTCATGAGATATTCGAATTCTTTGTGAGAATGATATCTACTACTTATACCAACGATCCAGTTCTTGAGATATTCGAAATTATAGGTATATATGATGCATATACATCTCGAAGGGTATATGGTATTGTTTGTTTGTTTTTTGGAATAATCAGCATTTCGCGAAGTCTGATAAATCGTTATAAACTGGAAAATTAAGCAATGGCTAAAAAAACAATTAGATTTAAAAGAATATCTCTATTTATTAAGAAGTTAAATAGTGATCCCCCTGTTCTTCCATTTCATCTATCGCCGTTTCGATGGGATTTTCAAATATTTGCAAGTCGAGCCAGATGAAACATATCATTTGGGCTTTGCTCCACCTATACAGTCTACAGTCTATACGCTCGCCAGTTCTGTGTGTTGTACACTTGGATATGGCCTCTTCCAAATGTCGATACACTGCGAGACATTTTATTTTATTGCGGGCGCTCATCGGGAGCTAGACAACTTTTGTTCGCGAGGCTATCACCGACTGTTTTAGCGGGAGTAGATAGTTAGGTCTATCTATACAGATTTTGATACATTCTTTCTTAGAGGAAAGGGGCCGCGGTGGAACAAATATTTTTATAGTTTAGGTATTTATAATACCGCACTAATATCTTGAATTATGTTATGATGAAACCAACGCAGACCCTATAAGACATTACACTTGTGGGGTTTGTGAATGTAAAAGTATTTATAAAAAATATATATAAATGTGGGACAGGATGAAGAGCTATACGAATAGAGAACTCCAGTCCATTTTTTTAAATTTTAATGAATAATGACCTTCTGTCTTAAATAACTGCACTTTTTTTTTAGAGTTAGTTTTAATAGTTAAACTAATTGACAAAGTTTTAATTTTTCAAGATCCCCCGAAAACCACCGTATCTATGGAGGATCGTATGACGTCATCAATCACGTCATCTACTATAAGATCGCGCAATCAGCTGTTCGACTCACCCCCATTTTGATATTTGGCGTTCGAAGGAATCTCCCTAGAAGTAGCATTACTATTTTTTTTGTACACTAGTTTTTGAATATTTTCAATAATAGAGATAAACTAATAAGAGATACCTTTATTTTTGAAACTGAATTATTTAGGCCTAAATAATGTTTCAATAAACACAACAACTAAATCTCCATAAACAGTATGTAAATAAACGAATAAGATGAACTGTTGTTAATACGATGGCTTGTGTCATACCTACATTCCCGTACAATGACTATACATTGATCAGTGACGTCACCACTAAACATTTTAGTAATACCAACTTGACGGCGTGTTCCAACGACAATATTAAAAATGTACTTTTTAATATTTTTTTTAAAACTGTACTTTTAAAATTATTAAATAAACTTATATATTCAGAATCAGCGTTTATTGGTCTATATGAACATATTTTTTTAAACCGTAATATTTTTCACTGGAGTTCCTTATTATTATTATGAACGGGTCGCTAAAGTATGTCTACTGGACCTAGTTCAGGGTGACCCCACGCGTTTCCTTATAACGTCTTCTCACCCTATTCATTCTCCTAAGATTCGTCTGTCAAGCATTTCAAAAAAACAAATATACTTTTCAAAAAATTTGGTGTGACTGCTTTATAGGTTGTCCTATATGACGAGTAGTTCTAATTTTGAATATTAAAAGTTCAATAAACTTGAATCGTGTTAGTATTCAAGAAGGAAAATTTTATATTAGTTAATTACCCATACACCAACAACCAAAATAGTATTTTTAATTGAAAAAAGATTCAAACCAATGGTTGGATAAACAGTTGTAAACCATTTGCAACAGGTACCTACTTACTTACACTTTTATTTTCAATAAAGTAAAGGGGGATGCTGGGTGGAGGGTATTTTTAGGGAATAGAAATAGAGAAAGTTCTGGGAAGGAAAAGGTATGAGAGATGGGGACGAATCTGTGTGTCAGTGTGTCCAGGACTTACAGAAGTATGAAACCATTCCGCCCACTGTGGTGCAATGGGTCGACAGAGTCCGGCTGGAAAAATCAAAAGGTCTATCTCAATCAGTTTCACCTGATCCGGCTAATGATGATTTCAAACGCATCCGTCACAAAGACCTGTACAAACCTAAACCCATGAACCCGGGCACCCCTGCCCACTCGGGGTGACCTGTGGCAGGGGTGTTAGTTTTAGAATTAATGGTTCCCAAGGAGGCGATATGGAGAAATATGTACGCGAAATTACTGATTTCTTAATTCGAATGTTTGGAGGATTAGAATTAGGAGGTACTTTGCGAGAATGGTATCTACTAGTTTTACCAACGATCCAGTTCATGAGATATTAAAAATTCGAATCCTTTTTTTAGAATAGTATCTACTAGTTATATCAACGCTTCAGTTCATGAGATATTCGAAATTTGAATCCTTTTTGAGAATGGTATCTGTATCTACTAGTTATACCAATGATACAGTTCATGAGATATTAAAAATTCGAATCCTTTTTTAGAATGGTATCTACTAGTTGTTATACCAATGATCCAGTTCATGAGATATTCGAAAATCGAATCCTTTTTAAGAATGGTATCTACTAGTTATACCAACGATCCAATTCTTGAGATATTCAAAGTTCGAATTATTTGTGATGGTATCTACTTGTATTACCAACGAACCAATTCATGAGATATTTGAAATTCGAATTCTTTGTGAGAATTGTATCTATTAGTTATACCAACGATCTAGTTCATGAGATTTTCGAAACCACAGAAATAAAACACATTCAAAACCAACGTTCAAATCGCGGCATAAGAAAACAATTCAATTTAGGGATCCGGGCAGATCCCCGACAGTATAGATACATCCAACAGAGCTTCCCAGGGTGAACGAGGTGGTGACATCAGATCCAAAAATTTTATGCAATGGTTTTCCGATCGACCAGAACTAACTCAGCCCAGGCCAGGACACTAAATCATGTTGGCCTGCTTTATTGACGGAGTTTGGCTTTTAACCTCTTAATCTCTCCGTAAATTTGTTTGTGTGTTCCGTTTCCGGGTCAAGCTGGTGGCCGTGTTGGATGCTGCCTTTTTATCCCGCTAGAGTTTGCATGAGCGTACACCGTACTGCGAACTTTCCAATCGGAATGATTAAAATTATGGTACACCTACCTGCGTGGAAAAAAAAGAGTCATTGAGATAGTGACATTTCTTTGGACAAATTGTATTATTCCTTATTCGAAATGAAGAAATGGTAGTCATAGTATTTATGTCATTGAAGAAAAAGATAAATCTAAACGAAAATATTAAAAAGAACAAGACACTAAAAAATAAAAACGTAACAGTCGGAACTGGGACTCGAACCCCGGATCTCTTGTCTTACCTCTTGCCATACCAAATCGGCCATTAGGACCTCTAATTTTAAAGTCATTTTTGACTATCTCATATTTCACTTGTAGAATTAACAACATTATCTTTTCTGTCATTATTATGTTTTCGACCGGTCAGTGGTTGAGTGGGCATAGCGCTTGGGTCCCACTCGGGCGTCGCGTGTTCGATTCCTCGGCTGGCTAAGTCCTCCATCACAACACAAGCAACATATTCGGCTTTCTGTGGTGGTAGTAGGAGATTTTCAAACATTGTTGGGTTATTCGTAACCCGGGAATATTTGTCTTTCTTTTTAAATTAAAAAAAAAACTTCATTATTTTGTAAGTGCAACTTCTATAGCGCCGTTGTGATTAGGAATTCGGATAAAACGGAAATGACGCTTACAGCACCTGCGAAGCATAAAACTCCTATCAAGGCTCCTATTGGTTGAGGGGCGCCAGATCTGCGCTAACTTTTCAAGGCTCATTGGTTGTTCATATTTTGAGATTGTTTTGGTAAAGTTTCGCTTCTACCGCGTGTTAACTCTACTCGATTTTTTTTCCTATAGATACATTATATATTTCCTATACAAGACATTTTTCATATTTTCGTTTCGATTAATTAATCTTATCACCTTATCAATAATTTAAATAAATATTTATGGTTTATAATTAAGTATTTGGGAAGGTATTGCAAATGAAATTTTGGTTTTGATTTATCAAATAATAGAAAATTAGAAATCTTTTGAACGCGAGGTCCACTGTTCAACTGTTCACATAACTACTATTTGAGATCCTCCTATATATTCATACTGTTACTGTTAGCCGTTCTAATTTATGTAATAACTTTATAGAAAGATTTCATATAAATAACAGTTAATCTGGATTCAGTGTCCTGGCCTGGGTTGAGGTGGTTTTGTTAAGACTCGCTTACTCTCATCGATTCTATCATCAACTTGGTCAAACATTCCACAACCCCTCGGCAAAGAGGGTTTTTACTTTCCGGCACATACAAAATCAATCAGAGAATCATATCCAAATATGTTATTGATATTGACTGTGTTGATAATAACTGTATGTTCTACGACAATATATATTACTATTGCATATTTTTTTTTTTTTTTTTTTTAAAAGAAAGACAAACATTCCCGGGTTACGAATAACCCAACAATGTTTGAAAATCTCCTACTACCACCACAGAAAGCCGAAAATGTTGCTTGTGTTGTGATGGAGGACTTAGCCAGCCGAGGAATCGAACATGCGACGCCCGGGTGGGACCCAAGCGCTATGTCCACTCAACCACTGACCGGTGATATTATGTGATCAGTTCTATTTTAACAAGGACCAAGATGAAGATGTATGTTTGTAAGATAACAAAAACTTCAAGATGGTTCGTATGGCAAGCAGGGTTCGATTAACACAAATACCTTTGATTTTAAAAATTGTTAATGGTATTATAGACAACCTTGATTTATTATTACCTCCCTTATACCAATAAGAACAACTTCTAAAATTATTTTTAATTGCAACAATAATATCAGAACCGAGTTATTTAGATTGACTCGCTTGTACCTAGATTGCATGCAGTTGGCAATACTTTCTAGGAAGTAATAGATGTGTTTAATTGCAATACAACACTTTTTATAATAATTAATAGCCAACCAGATTTCGCTTAGCTCACGCTTCGTCAAGGCTTATTATATTAACTATATATAATTACATAATACACGTATTTTAATACAATATTGTTCTTACATATGAAATTGGCGTTTTGCCGTACTGGCGACTTTGATCTCAAATATCTTCTCTTTGGTTAGGAATTCCAAATTCAAATACAGCTTTTTACTCATGTATTTGTGTTTCGAAAATTATAATTCATTTGTTTTTTCCTTAATTGTTTTTTTTCTTTGCGTCACTTAGTTTACAAAATGGAAAACTTGAAATATCGCGTTATTTACGAGTACGAGTTCCAGCGTGGCACAAGTGCTGCAGAAACGGCTCGAAGGATTAATGATTTGTATGGCAATGGTGCCGCAAAAGAAAACACAGTGCGTTTTTGGTTCCAACGTTTTCGTTCTGGAAATTTCGACCTGCAGAACAAGCCCCATGGACGGCCGGAGACCAAAGTTGATACTGAAGAATTGAAGGCTATTGTGGAAGCGGATCCATCGCAAACCACGTCCGAGATAGCTGCAGGCTGCGGTGTTAGTGATAAAACTGTTTTAATCCACTTGAAGCAAATTGGGAAGGTGTAAAAGCTCCCATGCAAAACTCCCATAAGCTCCCATACAAAGTTCCTCCATACAAAACGCCAATTTCATATGTAAGGACCTAATATATACATAACTGATTTACAACCATTTATGTTTGGTAAACTCATATTTCTCAGTAGAGAAAAAATTAAAGCACGTTTATTAGTAATGCCCCAATCACCCTAAAATGTATTGATTATTGTACCTTCCTATCGATCGTCATTTGCTCTATGCACATCATTTTATTAAGAAATGTAGATATAGAAACGGGATAATGGTACCTTAGTAACTGGGGGCGATGGGTGGATGTGTGTTGGATGAAGGAGGGAAGAAAGATGTCTTTTTGCAAGTGGAATGGGGAGCGGAGGGGGGGGGGGGAGTGAGGCAAAAAGATGTTCCATAAGGCAGGGGGAAACAAAACTTGTAATTAATCTTCCGAACCAAGATCCCGTTTAGACACGAAGTTTTTTTTATGAGGGAGTTTCTTCATTAAAAACATTGGCACAATGAGGTCTTCTTGGGCGTGGGTAACACAAGCAAAGGAAATATTAATAAGAGTTCATTTTGGAAGTAGTTTTATATTAAAAAAAAAACATTATAGCATCGCACACTGTTGTAAGTGCGACGAGGTTAAACCCGAACCCAAAAGATTTTAACGCTTTGTCACGGAAGTAAGTTACTAGTATAGTACAAGCCAAACTTTAATACCAATCTGAAATTGATACACAAATCGTCTCAATAGGCGAGTTTAAGGTCCGAACTGCCTCTCCACCCACGCAATTCTCTTTATGTTTTTGTATGTAAAGTCAGTAAGAGAAGAGAAGCGTAAGTCGGCATTGCGCGTACTGTAGTAAGAAGCAACTTTATTTGTCATGTGAACACACAGTGTCGTTATATTTTCTAACCTCCATACATATAATGATGATAAAAATCAACTATTTTAAGAAGCTATACAAGTTTGAGGTCCGGCTTCCAGCATTTCTACCGATTTATTACATATTTTTCTTAGACAATTTTAAGGCTCTTAAAAAAATTTATATTATTCTCGAAAATAATATCTATACATTCCGCAAATCGAAACTCACTCGATATGAATGTATGAAATTCCCTCGATAGAAAAAAATCGCAAAGTATGCACCGAAAATTATTATAAACATTTAAATTTGTAACTTTATGAGTAAAATCTCAAATTATAATATTTAATATCTTTTTCTGATTTTTCTGTCTCCAGATTTTCGATTGAGTTTCGCTAATATTGTCTTCATTTAATTAAATATTATAAACGTGTTTTTTTCAGCTATTTTACAAATTATATTTATGAAAAAATTCAAAACGTTTTTTTAATGCTATTTTAGACAATCCTCACGAAATTTTTGTTCTATTTTAATCGCGTCATGTTTTACATTTTCACAATTTTCGCTTATATTATTTTTAATATTAGCTCGCTCCTCTAAAATATTTCGTATTTACATATATCTCCTTCTTCTTCGATTTGAACGAGTACTACCGGGATTCAAGGGATGTACTACTTGACTTACTTTAACCAATGATTCTTGTCATTATTTGAAGTAAAAAATGAAACGGTATTTTGGTCTCCGGTGACTTTTTCGATGTTTTTTTTCATTTTTTTTTCTCCCATTTGTTTCATTTCACTAGCCGCTAAGGTGAGTGATTTAAAAACAAAGTTATTTTTAATTCTAAGAGCGAGAAAAGGATGCCAAATGGGTTCAAAATGACGTTTTGAAACTTTTTCAAATTTCCGATACCATCTTTTTCCTCCGGATTGACTTCAAAGTTTTGAAAATTTTCATTTTAAGGGATTATTTCTAGTGAATATAAAAGTTACTAAGATTTCTTTAAACCATACCAATTATTTGTAATCTTCCATAGTAAATGTAGTATTTTTTTACGAAATCATTTACAAAAAGTCTCAAAATCGAGTCTCGCAAAATAATGTCGAAATTTGAGAGTAAGAAAGATTTTGCTGGTATTTGAAAACACTGCCTTGAGATAATTTGAATTATATTCATAATTTTTTTTAATAAATAAATCAAAATATTCCCTCTTTTTCATGTTTTAATAAAAATAATTTATTTTTAATGGTTCATCTAACATTTTTTTAAGATTTAACAAGATTTGGTTTTTCTGTATTATTAGAAATTTCGATGTCATTCCGGAGGAAGAAGATAATTTTAAATATTAAAAAAATACCTGATTTTATATCTCCATTTAACACCCTTTTATCACTATTAGACAAATCAATACATTTTTTTCCCCATAAAGTCGTGACCCACCCTACTAGTCACTCAGACGAGTAACTCCTAACCACTCACCCGAACTCTAACTATCCAATTAGTTAAAAAAAAAAGAATTAAATATAAAAAACAAAAAATCAAAATTGTATTAATTTTTCAAACTCCAATATCAATGACCACTGATTAAAGTAAATCAAGTACGTCCCATAAACCCTGTATAGTTACACGCTCATTACTGATAATTTTGTAAATATTGTTTATACGAAATGTTGCGTAATATCCTCCACTTTAGTGTGTAAACACGGCCTGAACACACGTTTGACTAAATTAGGCGCGAAACATTCTTTCATTTCCTGCGTTTTGTGGGATTTCGTTGAATGTTTGGTTTGGTTTGACTGATTTATGATTTGTGGAAATGGATAGAAATACCGTGGTTAAATTTGTCATCAGTTAAACCAGCAATCATATCAGACATAGTTGCGTCAATAAAAAAATAAACTTTAAAAGAAAACAAGAAGGAAAAAAACCATAACCTAATATATGAGTATATTTTTTTATAATCTTCTATCGAATTTTCGGCATGCGTTGCAATGTCATTTAAATAAAGAAACTTTTTCTCTCTGCGTGTCCTTTCCTATTCTTCCTCGTTCCACTTCCGCCTTCCCTATCCCTCCCGTGTCCCCTTCCCCCGTTCTACACCCTCTCCAGCGTTCCATTCATTCAATTACGGAACATTCAGTTGTCAAACGGCTCGCGTGCCACCTATTGCAATATTTTTATAAAAATTTTATTTCGCTAGTGCTCATTTTTATGAATAGAAAAATTCCCTGGTGTGCGCATAACAACTCACCACAGTTTCATCTCAATCGGATGAATGGAAAAGGAAATAATTTCATAACGCTAGAACTCACCATTGTAATTATAGACATCGTGGGCGTGCGTACAACAAACCAGCAAAGTTTCATTGCAATCGGATGAATGGTTTAGGAACGCATGTTTCATAGCAATCGGATGAATGGTTTAGGAACCCGTGGGGTAACCTACGAACTTGGGGTGACCTACCACTTTGGGGTGACCTACGACCTTGGGGTGACCTATGACCTTGGGGTGACCTACGACCTTGAGTTAGTATGTACGCTGTACGCCTTACCTTAGTTGTGCAGTATGTACGCCTTGCCCGATCACCGTTCGCATTGATCACCGTTCGCATCGATTACTGTTCGCATCACACTTTTCGTAACGCATCACACTTTTCTTAACGCATTCACCAGCTTACCCCCCAAGTCGAGCGTGCCTAAAGAAGTTTTACTTCAAAAAGTTATCGAATACAATTTATTTCTTCCTTAAAATATTAACCACACTAGAAAAGACGAATCAATTTAGTAAAGTGATAATAAAAGGACCTCGAATGGTATCTTCGGAGAGCACAATTAATTAATTAATTACTGAAACACTGCAATCCACGTCATAATGATAGTGCTCCGTCCATTTCTCTTCATTGTGGATTTTATTTCTTATGAGATTATACCAGATCTCCGACCTCAAAAACAGTCGATCTCCCCGTAGCACCATTTATATCACTTAGCCCTACACGGTCTCTAGTCACACAAGAGAAAAATCCAGAAATCACTGAAAAATTCCAAGAATTGATGTGATTCTAAACCAAATTTAAAGAAAATTTACCTAAACCATTGACAATGAATGACCTATCAACTCCTGTGCTAAAAGAAAAAAAAAAATATTTTATACGATTTGACTTGAGTTTTTCACGGCTAAAAGCCGTACCGTGATTTATTTTTGGGGTATTACGACGTGTTGTGCTTCCTCCTCCTTGACACAAAATTTAATAGAATTTGCTTGCTGTGCTCTCAATCAAAATCGGCCATCACTTCAGAAGTGTTCGTGAAATGCCGGTAAGACCCAAAACGTATCACCTCGTGAAATCCACCAAAACTCTATCATTATTAATGGAAAGGACAAGTAGTTTTTGATGTTCGCTTCATGACGGCTACACCAAAACTAAACGGCTAAAACCAGATTAATTTAATTGATTATACTGAAATATCGGCTCTTAAATGATAAAAAAAAATCGCATCTACAACTTCATAAATAAACAAACTCTTTTTTTTTTTAATGTGAATACCTCATCCATCTGGAGCCAGTGAGACTAGAAATTCCCAATTGGGGAATGTTGTGAGGCTAAGGGTAGTGGGGATGGGAAGGAGATGCGGGAGAGGAAGGTGAGGAAGAACCTGGCTATTCAGATCTGGTCACCAAACACGGCTAAATCTTTTAGCAACATTTCAATTCTGAGTGGTGGTGTTATACCAGGGTGATTCTGAGAATTTCTTCCATTCTGCAACTTGCCGCAAATATACTATATATTATTTTTAATTACTTATTATATGTGAAATAACACAAATCAATCAAATAAAAATGTTCATATTTATGTACGATCCCACGATCTTAGGATTGCGAGTCGAGAGTCTCACTCCTCGATCAGAGAGGCCGTCTGCTTTGATCAAGAATTAAATTCAGTATTTGTAAACAATTTCACCATAGTAAAGTTGAGCACACGGACACACTCAAAAACACAATTTTTTTAAATCTCTTCAGTGTAAAATATACGTAATGTCACTTCGATTCAGTTCACTTTTCTTTGCGGTTAATTATGTCGCATTAATTGACAATAAAAGCTAATGACATCCTCCGAGGTCGAGTGATTATGATCATCTACTATGAATCCGTGGGTCGCGTGTTCAGTTCCCTGCGCAAGTAAATCTTATTTGATTAATCTCTATTTTTAAAATGTATTCATTCATTTACGACACATTTCAGGGTGGTAGATACTTTCGTAAAGACCACTATTCAGAATCAAAACTTTGCTTGAAATGGCTTTATCTTGATTGAAGTTGCCGTTCTTTTGCAAATCCTACACAACCGCCGAATGTTTACCACCTGATCAGATAATACTCCTCTCATCACTTCCTGCTCATGATGAAATAACTTCGGAAAAGTCAAATCCAAAAATCGGTTTGGAAATCTGGGGATTAAAAAGTTACCTCTTTTTTGGCTTCTTTGGGATATTTCCACAAACGAGAGATTCTATTGAAAATGTATGGAATATTTACAGATCATTTTTCTGATTTTAGTTATCCTACTAAAAATGTTTGTTTTTTATGTTTCCATTCAATATTATTGATTTTAAAAACTACTGACAAAATTAAAACGGCCCGTTGTTGGCAAATGGGTTTGTGACGCCAGAAGCGTAGCTCAGCTGAACCAGCATAAATAAACACTGTCAGTGAGCGTCCGCACTCATGACATCAAAATATCGTTTTAGCGGTAATTCAAAAATGGGAAATTTTAACTCACTGTAGAAAATTTATTCGTCAACATAAACATAAAATAAAAATGCTATAATCATCGTAATTTTTTGAAGCAATGAAAAACGTTGAAATACTCCATTCACTAAAAAATACCTTTTTTTTACATGAGCTCCACACAGGAGGCCCGAGGAAAATAATTTCCTTCAGGGCCTTTGTCATCTTTGGGGATGCTATGTGGAGGGTTTTTTTAGGAAAGTAAGGAGAGGAGAGTTCTGGGAAGGAAAAGGGTTTAAGGGGTGGATAAGAATCTGGGGTTCCTTATGTCCTGGTCATCCGCCTCCAATATCTAGAAAAACCTCACCCCATAAACCCGGGCACCCCTGCTAAATCACCAAACGTAGCGCACCACTTGGGGTGACCTATTATGAAGTACCGCAAAATGAGATTATTCTATCAAATTTCCTTTAGATGTGTGTGTTTGTCTCTTTTTAGTGACACTCGTTTCCGATTCATCGAGTTTCAAATCACAACGGTGATAAAGAAATTTTAACTTAAAAAATCATGACGTTTACATCGTTTGCGATAATCCTATCAGTAAGACGAAAAGATCTATTTCTAACCATCATTTCTTCTTCAATCAACTCTTCGTCAATCTCTTAAGCCCCTTTACTTTATATGCTCCTGACTTCTTCCCGAGTTTTTAAAAATTTCAAGTTCAAAATTTTTATTTCGATATATTCTTGCTGCATCTTCTACAGTCGTTCCCAGGCACAGCCAGCACCTTCCCTCCCCTCCAGGGAAGGACTACATCCATCACGTGGCTCTCCAGGGACCTCTGCTAATACCCGCAGATAGCCGCGAGCAACCACTGAATAGGCGAAAAACGATGTGCTTTGATCCATTAGTGAGCTGGAGCAACAAAACATCTGTTATACTTTCGATTTAGGGATCTTAAACCAACCTCATATAAATGCGCCTAATAAGTTAACTTTAAGAAGAAACGAATATTTTCTTATGATTTATTTAAGTGTAAATAAGTGATGCTTAACAAATAAGATAATTATTAACTGTAACTTATTATTATTTTTTTTGTTGATGCTATACTCACTTAGCATACTACTACAAAACATGATTGGGCCTAAAGTAAGTTGTTTTAAAACTTTAGTAATCTTAATGTATAAAAATGAACGTTTCTTTTTTTTGTCCTTTATGCGTTCATAAACCATTCATCTGATTGCAATGAAATTTTGGTGATTTGTTGTGCACTGGCCCGCAAAGATTTCTATGTATACTGGTGAACTCTGACGTTATGAAATTTGTATAAAAAAATCAGAGTGTGCATTTCACACGCGCTATAAGTGAAACCTTCATAAAACTAAACTTCGAGAGAATGAGACGAATGTAGTAGAGAATAATTCTAGGGTTTATTTTTTGAAGTGACGACTTCTTTAGCACCGTTGTGATTTTAAACTAAAAAGAGACAAACACATACATCTAGGTATATGATTTAGCTTGTAAGAGATTGAGATAGACTAATCGGTGTCCTCTTTGTGCGGTACTACGTAGAATAAAATGTAAAATAATTTTTAAACTCGGTGACAGTGTTCTAATAAATATACCCCAAAATTATCCTACTTCTGATACTGTATATTCTGTGGCATCCCCGATTGGGGTATATTGTGAGGCTGAAGATAGTGGGAGGGGAAGGAGATGAGGTAGAGGAAGGTTGGGAAGTACCTCGCTATTCAGAGCTGCTAAAAAAATACGGCTAAAGCCATTTCACTCAACCTTTCCATTCTGAATGGTGATCTTACACCAGGACGATACTGAAAGTATCTTCCATTCTGGATCGTGCCGCAAAAAAAAGCTCTAAATAATCAAATAAAATTTATATTCAGGTATATAAAAATATACTTAAATACATGCCTAAGGTATAAATTACATTGTGCACCCTAACAACAAAAGGCAGTAGCCACCAGAAAGATAATGAAACGTGGGTTTACTGAACAGACTGAGTTAAATATTAAATTAAACGCTTTCAGAGGTAAATAATTGCAAATATATAATTTGTTCCTCGGCAAACAATGGAAACACAATGGAGATGAATGTAGAATGATTACCACAATCTGTAATTACCACCTCGGTGCTAATCCGCTCCATCATCCGTATACCACTGATCTGTAAAATATGGTGTGGGAGGATCGGAAGGGAACTGCGGGGGCAGAGGAGCGGTCAGTGGTTTACTTGTGTCGAAGATAGAACCCAGATAGACAAAGACCTCCTCTTGCAGGACATCATTAATAATGATTTATTTTCGGACATCCATTACGATGGAAGCGGTCAGTCTTCGACCGAGGACCTATCACCCCACAAGGAAATATCTCCTACCCCTTCAAGCGAGGTGACATGATATCGCCATCTCAACATTATACTTGGTGTCTGAGAGAGTTAAAGCATTGCTCAATGAGCTTGAAATTGTAGGTTGTGGATGGTTCACGATGTGGAAACCGCACACAGGACGAAATACACGTAAATCCTTTCCAAGATTTGAATTGATTCGCACACAGTGGGTTGAGTGGGAAGAAAGTGTCCGATCACTTCGGACTTTCCCCCTTTTGGGGGATTGGAATTAAGCTCTGTGGGGCCTCATTAATATCAATACACCGTGAGTAGACTGTTGTATATCACGGGGAGGTGTGGAGAGGCGCGGGGAACTTCCTTCCAGCGGGCCCGGGGGAAAACACCGGGAAACAGAATGTTTCGATCCAAGGCCTGTGTAACTCCTAACACCCTATTCACAACCAGCTGACCCCTCGCCGGGAGCCGAGTCGAAAAGTTCATCAATGTTTTACCCCCCGCGAAGATCCATTAGCGATGATCGATACTTCTCTACACGTTGGACCGGGGAACTTGTAACATGTGTTCACAAGTTTCCGCAATATTGGAAAGGAACTTTTTTGTGTTGTTATTTTTATGACACCACTTTTTCATATAATCTTCCCAAGAAGCTACTAAATTATAGCTACAGCTTTCTGTTCAACAAAAAACTTTGTCAATTTTGTTGTGAAATAGGTTAAAACATTCAAAACAAATTTAGAACTTTTCTACAATATTAATCATTGGTATTATTTTTTCAATAAGCTCTCTTGGCTACATACTCAGTTTTTCTTATTTCACAATATTCGCCCAAAAAGTGGATAAGAAAGAAAAAAGAAAAAAAAACACAGTGTGCAATTAACTATTAACAAAAAAACTAAACTAGACAAGAGTGGGGAGACTTCGAAGCACCGCACAAAGAGGATACCAATTATACCAGAAACATTAGTTTTTCTCTTTTTAGTGAAGCTATTTTTCCATTCATAGAGTTTCAAACCAAATAAATTGGATGTTATCACTTCAAAACAGCTTTTCACAAAATAAAAATCGAACAAAACGTTTTATAATCATTGCAGGACGTTTTTACCTGGTTTTGTTTTGAAAAAAAAAACTATAATACAATACAAAAATATATTACGAACATGAAGCTCTCATTCCCAGATTTAGTATTATCTGCTCCCCGGGGAATAGGAACTTGAGGAGCGTGTAGATAAATTTCAAACATTTACTTATTTATAAGTTTAAAAAAACAATGTTCAGGGAATTGGTGTAAGTGACAGATTCTATTACCAAGGCGCTATAACATCGGGAAGCAATTAAACGCGGTGTTAATGTTATTTTTTGTAGTAATATTTATTTTGGGGACTATTATGCGTGTTTTAGTCAAACAATTTCCTGGTTTGGTTAGGTGATAAAATTTAATGTCATGAAATTCATGCTGAAACGGGAAAGTGGTGAGTGATTGACGTACATGTACAATTTATGTACAGAGGAAATATTACCATAAGAAAACACAAACATCGACCTCTTTTTTAAAGGCCTCGCTTCATGATTCCTACAAAGCGATGCTTTATGATACTTATGTATTTGAGGAGGTACTAAAATATCTCGATTATTTTCAATGGTGGGTATTAATTAATATTGGATGAGTTC
This sequence comes from Limnephilus lunatus, assembly GCA_917563855.2. Taxonomy (NCBI): domain Eukaryota; kingdom Metazoa; phylum Arthropoda; class Insecta; order Trichoptera; family Limnephilidae; genus Limnephilus; species Limnephilus lunatus. The sequence goes on from OU830604.1 coordinate 3,701,312, forward strand.
TCGCCTCACTTTTTTAAATTTTAGTTTAAATTTCAAGAGGCTCCTCGTAAACATTTAATGGATTTGTTATCTGTTTGGCGAAGTGTGAAAAATAGAGATTTTACGTGATATAATTAAATCATATTAGAGAAATGAGTAATTACTAGAAAAAATAACAAGAATTTATAATTATTCTAAATTCTAATTCTAATTCTAAAGGGAAACGCGTTAGTTTTACGTCCTAATCATCAAAAAACATATGAAGTACTAGCTTTTGCCCCCGGCTTCGCTCGCATATTCGCTCCCTCCCTCCCACTCCCTTCCCTTCTCCCTACTACCCCCCCCCCCACTACCCCACCCCCCCTTCCACACTCCACACTCCCCTTCCCCCAATCAATCAACAATCAAATAATATTAGTATAGCTATTGGCTTAATAATAATAATAATATTTGAACAATTTATATAGCGCCGTTTTTGTGAAAAATCACCTCAAGGGCGCTGTACAAACTTACCATACATGCCTTAAATCTAGAAAGACTACAAGCTAGACAAACAATTAGGTCAAAATGTAGATTACTACCTATTTTATACTTCTTGTACACGAAATATTAATATTAGAATACTCATATTTGAATTTTTGCTATCAAATAAATCTCTATAGTAACCTAAACAAATAACAAAATGACGTCCGCATTATAGCCCACGTCAAACATTACTTAGCAACACGCATTGCCAATAAACGTATAATAAATAATTTCATAACGCCACAGCTTATTCTTTGCGCCAGAGCTTATCAATATATATATATAGCTTATATTACTCGTAAATAATGTAGCTTTCGATTAGTGAAATTTTTTTTAAATTCCATTCAATATTTATTGCGTGAAAGAGTAACGAACACACATCCATAAAATAGGATATACATAGGTAGGTAAACGTCGCTTTAGAGAAAAATCGCTTACTGTATGTTCTGGGCGGTGACCGGCCAACTCAGAATGAAACCAACTCAGAACCACCTAATAGTGATGATATAAAAATATTAAAAAATTGGTTAAATAGGTTTAGTTAGGTTATTGTTATACGAAATACTGTTAAAATAAAAATAGAAAAAGATTAAACAAGAAATCTTCAAACATTACTTTTAAACACGTTTTTACTTTAGTGACGTTTATTCGTTTTAATAAAACTGAAAATTTATTATATTACTTTTAATAGAACTTTTAAAACAAAATAATGAGTTCTGATTTTAGTTAAAAAAATATTATTATTATTTTTCCAAAAAATACATCTATAAAAAACGCAGTTAGTAGACTAGTGACAGTTTCAATACAATCCTAACGAACAATGTAACGTCAGATTGTCGCCTCCGTCTATAACTCTAGTCTATATTTACATTTACTATTCCTCCCCTTACACGCCAACAACATCGCAGGGATAATATTTTTGTCGACTCATGCATAAAATTCGTATTAAGGCAGTCGGTGTGAAATTGATGTTTGGATTGGGTAGAATTATATTAATGGAATAACTATCAGAAGATGTGTTGCGTTGAGAAACATTTTTATTGTTAAAAAAACACCCGCCGCACGAAATTGAATGCGCAGCAACGTTTGTTGCAATATTCGAATATTGTCATCATAATTTGATTAAGTTGACTTTTGATGTAACCCGGACAGAGCTCCGGGCCAAAAAGGCACCTTTCTTTTTCACCATGAGTTTAAAAAATGGTTGTTGGAAAAGTTGTTAACTTTTTCTCGATAAAATTAGGTTGTATATTTATTGATACAGATAATTCGATTTTAAAAATGATTATAAGGTCAAATTCTACATCAGTAGCTAGCTGCCAAATACAACTGGCATTTCTAAAGAACCTCTTAGAAGAAAATGTAAGAAAATATATCAGAGTGTGCAATTCACATGCGGTAGAAGTGCAACCTTCAGAAAACTAAAGTAGATAAGGGGGGAAGGGTACGAAGTACCGCACAAAGTGGAGACCGATTGTACTATCTCATTCTCTCGCGAGCTAAATAAATCGTGTAGATGTATGCGTTTTCCTCTTTTAAGTGTCGCTATATTTGGTTTCATCGAGTTTAAAATCACAACGGTGCCAAAGAAGTTTTCACTAATTGAAAATACTATAGTGAGTTAGATATTTAAAGCTAGAAGTGTTAGAAAAAAATATAGTTATCAAATCATCGTGGAACGACGATCCCCTCCATGAATAAACTTTCTAATGAAAGTTTCTTTATCGGAAGTGACCTGCCAGGTAAATAAGTTTGTAAAAAATACAATTAGAAAGAGCATTAGAACTCATAATAAATTGTACAGCGCCCCTCAGCCCTCAGGAAGGTTGAGATCGTATTAAAAAACGATTTTAATGCGTAAACTTCAACCCTCTTTGCACGAATAAATCACCAGCTTCTGTTTCTATTTTTATGCAGATTACTGTTACCTTTTTTATGTTGATTATCCATCGTAGTGCTGCGTCCTCTACAATAAGATAATCTAAGGATAGAATTATAATGAATATGGAATAGTATTTCCTTCGTACACAATGCGGCGGTTTATTAATCACTTTCTGGATTAAATATGAAATAAATGGGTATTGAATTATCACTATAAAATAAATAAATTCACTCCTAGAGAGAATAATAAAATTGCGGCGGGTTCGGAATATGTATCTACTTATATCCATGAATATAAATATATCATTAATTGGTATTCATTGTTTATCAAAGCGGAGAACGCCATCATCTTTTATTTGCGAATTTCATCCAATTCGCATCCAATCTTTGGAGAAACGTAAATATGAAGGAGTCATCATTATGCTTTAGATTGGAGAATCAATTGAAGTTTCCTACCTATGTACAATATTCTGTACATACTGTGTTATTTTACAGTATCTTCCACCTCCGAGGATGAATAATAAAAATAATATATCTTTATTAAACTAAATTTGCAAGATTTATAACTAAAAAAAGCACATAAACAATGTTATTGTTTTCAATAGTAGATATATATAAGTTCAAAAGGTTAACAAAAAAAATAATATAAGTATAAACATTAGGTGACTTGAAGAATAGAAAATAGTAATAAATTTAGGTTTTTCGTAATCCACCTCACTAAGTTTTTAAGACAATTTGTATTACTTATTAACATACCTACACTTATATTAAAATATAATCATACAATAGATTGGTTACATTAACAATATTATGATAATAATAACAATCAGTACATTGGTTTATTTTCTAATTTGGGTGAGCGCGCCGTATAGGCCCTATCGTTATTTTTTATCCAAAGTTTTATGTTATTTTTGAAATTTTTTTGTTAATCGCATTTTTTTACTCTGTATGGAAGAATGTTATAAAGTCTTGTTGCAAGATATCTGAAGTTTCGTTGAACAAAAGTAGTATGCGTTATGGGAATTAGTAAGTTTCTGTTATTGTTTCGTGTACAGCTGGTATTTAATCTTTTTTCATAGTATTTATGTATTTTTGTGGACAGATGATTGAGGATTGTTTTTGCGTATATCTGCCGAACGTCAAACACATTCATAATATTAAAGATAAAATTCGAGTCTGTAATTAGAGGTAGTCTAAGGATTATTTTTATAATACAAGTTTTCTGTGCCTTTATGATTGGGTCTAGTGTAGATGAAGAGCCACCTCCCCATGCTATCATGCCATACTCAATAACAGATTGACAGACTGCAAAATAAATCATTTTCAAGTGTTGTAGTAGAGAAAGTTTCGTAACGTTCTGAAAATGGAATACATTGGAGATCAAGTTCCGATTCTTCTGGAGCTAGCCGGAATTCTTCTCAAAATAGTTCTTCAATTTAATCTTCAATATTCTACTTCTTAAGTCTGATCCTCATTGCTGAGAATCGTCAGCCATACTTCAATTTCAATGGTGACAAGGCTCCTCTACTCCTCAAGGACACCCTAGCACCGGACGCCAGTGATACTTGGTAATTCCACATTTTTTTTAAATATTTTTTTATTTTTCTTGCCAGAGCAATCCCGATGAGTTACAGAACTCATTTTAGGACAGGAAGAACATACAATTCGTGGGTGGGAGGAAATAGTTATAGTTTTACATAGGAATTTAGATCTAGGTTGAGTAGAACAATTAACAATAGAAATTAATTAAAGAAAAAAGAAACAAGTTTATATAACTATGGATGATTACAACTAAATGGAAAAGAAAAGAAGAGAAAAGGAAACAAGACAATTGAACATGACAAGAAAATTACATATGAAGTTTCATCCTTGAACGTACTTAAAAAATATTCTTTTAAAGCATTACTCTGATTTTTTTTATTTTGCTGGATTCCCTTGTACATATCTGGAGGCGAATTCTATAGTGTATAGGCAACATAGTTCAGAAATTTTATGCCTTATTTTGAAGTGTGTGTTTGAGGTAGGCGGATTTTATTGCTATTTCGATTATTGTGAGAGTGAATGTCTTGATTGTAAAGTGGCTTGATGTTAGTGTGAGTTGATTGTTGATTAATTTGTAGTTTTGTGCTTGTGATTTCATGTTTAGGAAGGACTGTGATTGGAAGAATACCGGAAACCGAATAGATGTCTGGGACATGGGTGTCCCATGGAAGACCAAAAACATTTATGAGAGCTTGGTTTTGAACCACCTGCAAATCAGTTATCAATTTCTTTGAGGCAAATCCTCAGATACAGCAGAGATAAGAAAGGTGTGAATGTATCATGGCGTAGTACACTGATGTTAGTAAACGAATGGGTAATAATTGGTGACCTTCCTCTGCTTCTTCTATAAAATACTTTGCCAGTTGCTGTCCATGGAATCCTGAGCATTTTTCTCCAGCACCACATTTCGAGGGCATCTATCCACTTTCTTATGCTGGCCCAAAGTGTCCGTGTTTGCACAAGGTAGGATAGAATTCTGAAAGTTAGCTAAAATGTCTCTATATAGGTGAAGTTATTATATTACACAACATACGTGCTCTCGATTTACTTATTACTTAATCCTGCGGAGTGACAAGATGAGAAATAATCGTATATTTTGTGTTTCCAATTAGGTCCTTTGCGCGCAAAGTACCGTCGTGCATATTTTCTACATTTGAACGCAGCATCACATTCATTGATCAAATGCATTGTACATAGACCGATAAGAGGCCGAGTTGAGATCGCGTTTGGATCCCACCCAGGCGTCGCCTATTCGATACCTCGGCTGGTTAAGTCCTCCATCACGACACAGCAACATTTTCCGCTTACTGTGATGGTAGTAGGAGACTTTCAAATATTGGTATATGAAACCCGGGAATATTTGTCTTTCTTTAAATAAAATAAAATATAAATGATAGTGTAATAGTGATCGACGAACCGGTGAATGCAATTTGCATCCATAAGTTATTATAATAGTTTGTCTAGATCTCTAGATGATGTATTTTTTCGGCCTGTATAGATAATAAATGAAACAATAAATTTACATTTTTACGCAGCATCGCGTTCATTGCTCAAATCATTGTATATACAGTTTCGAATCAATTATCGATGAACCGGTGGATGCAATTGGTATCCATAAGTTGTTATAATGGTTTTGTCTAGATTGTAGTTGGAAATAGGATTGTAGAAATATATTATAAGTTTGTACAACGCCCTTGAGGTGATTTTTCACTAAAACGGCGCTATTCAAATCATCACGCAATCACTATCTAAAAAATCAATTATTGCTCCACATTTTAACTATTGCTCAACTATTCTTTTCCTGTGTAATGAACGAGAACAAAATAAGTTTCAAATTCTCCAAAACATGGCAATGAGAATAATACTTCAGCGAAATCGATTTTCAAAAGTAAACAAAATTTTAAAGGAACTGAATTGGCTAACCGTGAAACAGATGCTGACCTTTAATACGATGATGTATATACATAAAATAATAAACAACATTTTACCAAAATACTTATCAAATAATATTATATTCAACAAGGACATTCACAAACAACACAAGGACGTGCAAGGAAATCAGGCTTCAAAAAAAGGACAAGGCGAATACACAGAACAGTTTAGTGTACAAAGTGATGAAGTTATATAACACGCTACCAGAAACTTTAAAGTCCACACCAATTGGAAAGTTCACGATGTATTGTAGGAGCTACATAAAACTACATAAAATTTAGTTTGCAATATCAAATATTATAATTTTAGAAATTTTTAAAACTTAAATGTACAAATTACTAAAATAAAAAATAATAAATAAAAATCAATTTTTATTATCATTAAGACAAAGCTTTATTATTCATCTGAACGAGTGGCTTTTTAACATTGGAAGGACTGCCATTCTGGATGACCAATTTAAAATCAACTCCATTGCGACTTCATTCCCCTCCAGGAAAAGTTAATACTCGGCAAGGGGCAAAGTTCGTAGCCAGCTTTGTTTAAAATAAAAAAGCCAGGCATATGAAACATTATTGCAAGAATGGCCTAACCTTTTTGGCTCGTTGTTTTTGACATCCTTATACCTAGTGCTTCCTCTTACCCTTGTCTCTTCGGATGTAAACCACCCCTGCACGTGTATGAAATATATCGTAGGCTTTTATGTTTTATGCCTACGCCGTGGGTTGAGGGTAAATGTATGTTAAGGGCCCAAAATAATATCATTATTTTAAATACAAAAAAGATAAAAACATATTTACAGGCATTGTGTTTTACTTACTACTTGGAACATGGAAGTTCTAGTAGCATGTTTGTGACTACAATCCATGTTAAGGTTTAGTTATCATTTTTTCATATGTAAACAACATAGAGGCATACTGCCTAGGGCATGCGGGACTTTGACACACCCAAACAGAGTGTTATGAGTAGTGCAAATAGAAGAGAAGAGGCACGGAATTAATAAAGAAAGTTTTCAGAACTTGACTTACTTTATCTTGAAGAGAAAAATTCTCTTAGGGCCTACGACATCTTTTGGGATACTGTGTGGAGAGTCTTTTTAGAAAAGGAAGGGGAGAAAGTTCTGGGAAGGAAAAAGGGACGAGGGGTGAATAGAGAGTCTTGCTAGAGAGGACCAAAGCTATCTCAAAAACTATAGTTAGGTACATGCTATTCTACAAGGAAAACTACGGGGAGGTATATTTTTTTCTTTAGTTCCACACATGATGCCCTGAGTAAAATATTTTTTTATAAATATTTATTTCCCCTCAGGGCCTATGTAATCTTTGGGGATGCTGTGTGGAGGGTCTTGTTGGGAAAAGAAGGAGAAGAAGTTCGATGAGGGGTGGATAGAATTTGTGGATCAGTGTGACCAGTGGTGATGGCTGTACAAATCTATCTCTCCCAATGTGAACCATTAGGGGTGACCTATGGCAGAGATGTTGGTTGTCCAATAAATGATTCCCATGGCGGCGGTACCCATACTCGCCTCCCAAATTTAATGATTGCGATTGATGTCATTTTTTATTTTTTGTATACCACTCGAGGCCGAGTTTACGCAGCAAATGGGGCCGTGGCACCATCTAGAAGGGAATGTTGTGAGCTTTATTTTATAGACGGAAAAAGTGGTGATAGGGAAAGATTAATTAGGTTATATGCACAGTCAGGTGATGTTTGCATACTAAGGATCTAAGATTTTCAAGAAGCTTCCCGTTGTCTTTTCGAATGTAAACCACCCCTTCACGTGTAAGTAACAAAAATTGATAACATAATATACAAAGAGATATTTTAACGCTATTGTTGAGAAAAAAGGTATACCTAACCAGAAAATTTCGATTAGAAGCTGCATAATTTTCTCCTCATAATTGACAGCACTCTTTAATAACTTCAACAACATTCACTCCCCTACTTTTTCAAAAAGATCCTCCACAGCATTCACAAAGATAACATAAGCAAAAATAGCAGCAAGAAAGGTTATCATACGTCTTTCAATATCACTAGTTACCTGATTAGTACCATGCACCTTTCTAGTTATTAGGAAAGTCGTCAACTGATTATAGGGCTGGCAGTGTCTACCCTAAAGGGCCACAGGGCCAAGGGCTCGACTGTCGACATAGCCAAGCAGCCCGGGATGGATTACGTCGCGATCCCTTTCTAGCACCTCCCCCTCTGTCCTGCGCCACATCTTGCACCCGGGCTTTGTTCGAGACACGTCCATCATCTATCTTGTGTACCATAAATAACATAAAGTCATTATTTCATAAAGAGGCTAGCCCTTCATGGTTGCATTACACTACATTGTGTAATATTAAAGCTGGTAAGGAATCACCAGGTTAGAAATTTAACTATCTTCTATCTTATTCTTCTATATAAATAAAAATAATCGCCGAAATGTACCTGTGTACGCGCATAACTTCAAATTGGATAATTTTTTTTTGTGTTCTTTATTGTCAGGATAAGGTTTGTCTTAAACTACTGGTGAGCTCTGGTATTATGAAATTTGTATAAAAAAAATTACAATAGGTGGCACGCGAGCTGTTTGAAAACTGAATAAACCTGGAATGAATGTATAGAATGCGGGAGGGGTTCCCGGGATGGGATCCCGGGAGGGGGAAGGGAAACCTGGGAGGGGAAGAGGAACTAGGGAGGGGGCGCGGACGGGCGAAGGGGGGAGTGAAGTGGTGAGAGGGAAAGTGGAGGAGGCGGAATGAGAACGCGAGAGGGGAAGGGGACGCGGGAGAGTAAGGGGAGGCGGAAGGGGAACGGGACGACACGCAGGGAGAAACAATTTCTTTATTAAATGGCATAACAACGCATGCCGCTTACCAGCTAGTTTAGTTGATAAATATGTTTGCAAATATGGAAAAACACACAAAAACCAAATAAATCTGCTTATTTTAATAGCATTTATCGATAAACCATCATTAGAGGTAAAAGGTTTTATTTTTAGAGGTTTTTGTGCTTCATACACCTCAAGGGCGCAATTACCTCAAGGGTGCTGTACAAATAAATATGTAATAAAATGAATAAAACTGGTTTACAACTAAAGGGGTCTCCACACGGTGCTGCCGCAGTAACAACTGCCGAAGAACTGACTAAAAATCGTATAGTCTGTAGTCAAAAGCGCCAGCCGTATTTTTATTGTAATAACAATACGGCTGGCGCTTTTGACTACAGTCAACTAAAGTTCTGCAGCAGTTGGTGCTGCGGCAGCACCGTGTGGAGACCGTCTAAGATTTATAATTATATCTACATATTAACTTAGGTACATCTAAAATTTAGAACTAGTGACTTACGACTAAGGTCCACTTGTTTTTCTCAGAATTTGTACAATTCATAAAAAAAATTTACAAGTTCCATTCAAGATTTGTTATTATTTTAGTCATGTGCGATAGCTGGCCCAAGATGATATAAGAACTTGAAAAATTAGTTTAAACATGGCAAATTGTTATTTGTTATGATAATTCAAGTTTTAAACCATCTTTATTGTTTTGCGAATCTTAAATCATCGTTCAATTTTTAGGTTTTTCATTTTTTTTATTTTTATTTTTATTTTTTTTTTTATTAAAGAAATATTAACTTAGTACATAATTCATATTGTTTACAACTTTTTAATGTAACTTTTTTATATTTATATTGGTAAGTATATAACATGTTTCTTGATTTAATTTAATACCTCCCTAATTGAGAATAACTCGTGTTTAGGGAGGGAATTTTTACAAGATTTGTTTAATTTCTAGAATTATACCTACGGTGCTCCAGATTTTATGTCCGGGTTGAATCTTTCCCAAATGAAAGACTAAACCCTTCGACACACTTTTCCACAAATGAATATCTAGTATATTAACGCAATATAAGTGCACTATATAAGAATAAAAACAATACAAGAACAATACGTCAATCCACCAGAAACATAATGGGAAAATATTTCACCGACTCCAGATATTTTCATATCAGAGGGTTCGGCTCTGATGAAATCCTAACTGGTCCGATAAATCCTACTGATCCCTCAATATAAATATTTAAAAAAACACTATATAATTATTATATTCATTATTATTCTTAAACAAATATTGAACCAATACATATTTTTCTTATCTTACTTAGATTAGGTGGGAACCTACTTAGACTCTACAGCAAACCTTAAAAACCGTGTTCCAAAACATCATCATCTTCTTACCCTTGTCCTATTCGGGTCGGGGACCCATTGCACCGACAAGGCTCCTCCATACGTCCCTGTCTTGTGCTGATTGTTCGGCCTCCGTCCATGGTAGACCCATCCTCTCTTCATACAGTTTCTGAAGTTGCCTCGCCCAACTGTGTCTGGGGCGGCCCACTGGACGTCTACCCTTTGGAATCGCACTTATTATCTTCCTCGGAATTCGGTCATCAGACATTCTCAGTACATGCCCAAGCCACCTCAATTGCGATTTTTCTATGAAGAGTTGCAGTAATTCAATGTTTAGTCATCTCGGATCGTCGAGTTTCTTATACATATAATCTCATTTCGTAACCCCTGCCACCCTCTCAAGTACCTTCCAAAACATAACAAACACAAAATATAAATAACTAGCTGGGTTACCCGGCTTCGCTCAGGACTATAAGATAGTGTTCTGGAGTGTTGCACAATGATGTTCCCGATTTCCTATTCCTGATCATTCCACGACATACTCCGCCACTCCTTCCACAACTTTCTACAGCTCTATGGAACCTTCTAGAACTTTCCGGAAAACTGTTCTAGAAATTTCAAGAGGGCGAAATTTTCAGCCCTTATATCTTTAAAAGCACGGCCTTTAGGTAAAAACGGATACCCTTATTCCCTAGGGGGGATAGAGATCTACCACACCATATAACTCCCTTGATCGAACCAGGACTCGTTTCTGAGTTTTTGCGAGCTGCACGTTTTTTTGGACTTTCTTTTATAATATATGCCATATTCAAATAAATAAAATGTTACTCCTTACATGTCCTTTCCCGTGCGTTCCCCTCCAGCTTTCCACTTCCACCTTCCCCGCCACCGCTCTCCCGCTCCCCCGTCCCGCCAACCCCCCAGTCACCGCATTTCTTGACTCCTCTCCCGCCCGGCCCGTAGCCGAAACTTTTTTCTAATACTAACATTTTTAAACTCGTGATATCTTTCTAATTAAATATCCGAATTGAAAAATTGAAAAATTCAAATAAAGGTATTGAAGTTGTCTTGAATATGAAGTAAGTTATTTTGATTAGGACTAAAACCAAGATACAAATAAAGAGCCTTTTCAAGCGGCGACATATTAATTATAATTTTAAAATAAAAGAATACTTATTGTGGCATAACCATAATAGTTAGACATATGTTGTCGCGACCTTTTTTGTAAATAATGATGTGTTCTATAAAGTCGTCGTACATTATTTTATTCTATCATCAATAGTTTTCGCAGCGCACGCGATGTAGAGAATATTTTAGGTAATTTTTTTACACCCTGGGTTACATTATTGAAGTTTTAGTAAGGATGCCTATTTTTTTAAATATAATATAGCCTATGTCACCCAAGGATAGTGTAGCTTCCCAACAGCGAAAGAATTTTTCAAATCGGTTCAGTAGTTTCGGAGCCTATTCGATGCAAGCAAACACACAAACAAACAAACAAACAAATATTGCCTCTTTATATAGTGTGTTAGATGTTAGATTAGATGTTAGATTATATAGTGTGTTAGATTAGATATATATAATGTGTGTATGTGTGTGTATATGTATGTACCTATGTGTGTATGTGTGAGTACCTAATATTATGTTGTAGAGAACCGCAGTATGATAAATATGTGCACGTCCACCCCCGCTAACTTCACACATACGAGCATTGAGCAGCGAACACTGTGAGCAGTAACCACCCATAGTTCCCCATACCTGCATAAAGTAATATCGCATTGCTAATACGATCCCAAGCCGTATGTACGTGACTTTTTCCTCAATGGAGGAGCACTTTGATTAGAAAAGCGCGGGAAGGTATACTAGCCTCAGCCGCGCTCTGTTCTGAATTCAAACTGTCTCATTTTCATATTTAGTTACTTACTTGCCCGCCGAAGGTCCGTTTTTCAAAATATAAGAATAAACTTATTTAAATTATGATAACATACATAATAATATTACATAACACAAGGAAAAGAAATCAGACTACCAAAAAATCAAGACGCCAAAATGCAAAGCAGTTTACTCTACAAAGGGATGAAGTATTATGAAGCGCAAGGAAATATAGTCTTCACCTTAGATAATATGTTTAAGGCGCCGCATCCGAGCTCAAAAAGAAAAAGATGGAGAGACATGTAATTACGCATGAAAGAGGAGCGCGCTAATATTTAAAGCGATAAAATCGATGCGAAAATTGTGAAAATGTTTAATAAAACACGACTCGTTTAAAATAGAGCAGAAATCTCCAAGGGAGCATCTTAAGTATCATTTAAAGAAACATTGTGAATTTTTTCACATCTCTAACTATTAAAATAACTGAAACAAACGTGTTTATCATAATTTACGGAGCATAATTTGCGATTTTTTTCTATGGAAGGATTTTCATATAATTTGCGTTTCGGCGTGGAGCGCGTCTAGACATTATCTTCAAAAATAACATATATTTTTTTAAAAGCTTAAAAACTTCAAATGTTTAAGGGAGACATGTAAGAAATCGGTAGAAATTCGGGTAGCGGTGGCTTAAGTCAGGTGAAAATATTCTAAATAAGAGACAATAAAAATATTTTTTCCTACATTTTGCTCGGAAATCAATAGGTAATAAAAATAAAAAGCATTTAGTTTTCCAAAATATCTACCTACCTAGAAATATATATCGTCTAAAAGTGGCCTAATAAACCACATTTTGATAATGCCTTCAGAAGGTGAAACAAAATTATCAACATGTCTCGAATATTACGAAAATTATAATTTTTCCTGACGAAGAAACATTTGGTTTCGAAAAATGAATGCAAAATGTTTTTATTTTATTAATTTTTTAGTTAAATGACGACAGAAAGTGAATTGGCGATTATTGTAGAAAAAAATAATTTATGAAAATACACATCGTCGGATCTACCAGATCTGCCCTGATGATGGACACTGCAACGCTGTCCGAAACGTCGGCTATAAAAGGAAGTAGCGCAACATGGCATAACACCCCAAAAACTAACAACGAAAATGCTTTTGGCCGTGAACATCTAAAAACTTATCTATGAAAATACAGTTTATTTATACTGTGTACATGGTTTTAAATAATTTGTAATTATTATTATTTTTTGTAAGTGAACAATTATCCCGTGCGGAGACTGTGAGACTATGTCATCCACAATTGGGGTATGTTGTGAGGCTGATGGTAGTGGGGAGGGGAAGGAGAAGGAGATGAGAGGAAAAGGAAAGTGGGGAAGAATCTGGCTATTTAGATCTGGTAACCAAACACGGATAAAGCCATTTCAAGTAATGTTTCAATTCTGAATAGTGGTCCTATACCAGGGCGGTTCTGAGAGTATTTTCCACTTTTGCGACTGTTTTGCTTTCCGAAGGCATTATCTAACAGTGATGACGCCAATTACAGACGATCTATGCATACAACTTCTATGTAGGTTCTTACAAAGAAAATCAAATTGCTTTTCTTTTTATCAGCAATTAAACTTTACAGAAGAATAGAATAACCTTTGACAATTTACTCTAAAATCAATAAGGGAATTCATTGATTATATTTAAAAAAATCAGAGTGTGCAATTCACACCTTCAGAAAACTAAAGTAGACTAGAGTGGAGAGATTACGAAGCACTTTATCAATATGAAGGATGATTTTTTCCATATTTTTGTCGTCGAATTCCAGTGCACATTTTTCCATACATTTGGTCATCTTCTTCGTATTTGTGGTGTCTTCCTCGGAGTCGCTAGATGTCGTTTTCTTTTGCCTGTTTATTTTGGAGTGATTTGAAGATTGGATGTTGGTTTAACAAAAATATTTTTTTTTTTTGACTTCTTGCTGATTGTCTGCAAAGATTCGTCAAGCGCTACCACTACACTAAAAGGGACCTGCGTGGGACCGTGGATTTATCATATTATATTTGAACCGAGTACCAGTGAATAAAATAAATATTTTATTGCTATCTCATTCTCACGCTAGCTAAATCCTATAGCTGTATGTGTTTGTCTCTTTTTAGTGTCGCCTTTTCGTTTCATCGAGTTTCAAATCACAACAGTGCTAGAAAGAAACGAGTGTGCTTTAGACCACACGACTGAAGTAAAACTACACTAACTTATAGAAGAGAAGAGAGAAAGAAAATGTGCGCGCGCACTGCTCTCTCTTGCTCCTACAGTGTGATACAGACAATAGGCCTGCACTGTGTCTTAGATATACGAAACGTAACTGGCTGTGAGAGAAATAGCGAGAGAAAATGTGTGCTCGCACGTCTCTCTTGCCCCTACAGTAATATACGAAACGTAACTCTCTCTCTTTCTATCTTCACTAACTTATATCTGCCTCTCAACTTCCGTTCGCCTAGCCCGATCACACTTTTCGTAACGCTCTAGTTACGCAATCACTAGCTTACTCCCCAAGTCAAGCATGCGTCAATAATTTCTACTTCAAAATGGTTTCACTTCAAACATCTCAATCAAAAAATAATACAACTTGAATCGACAAAACCGCCCCTTCTCGGCAAATTGATTCAGTTCAGCAGAAGTATATTAACGCTTCCAATACGAAGGTTCGATCGAAGTAATAAAACTAGGAGTGAACCGTAAAAATGGTAAAACACCGAGCAAAACCGACAACCAGTGTGCTTCGGTACAGTGGCGGCTGGTGTTCATAAAAATAGGTGGTGCGCTAAAATAATAATAATAATGGTCTTTATTTCAAGATGTGGGAAGGTGAGTGCAATCCCACACATCCCATAGAGATATCCCATAAATATTGGACCTACCTACTCTAATTAAAATAAATTCAATTATGAAAAAATCCTACCTATTTGTAAATTAGGTCGATCCTCCATTATCTCTGGGTGCATGCAACACATTGAGTCTAAATTAATTTTATTTATTAAGATAGATTAAATTCTTTTAAAGTTTAACAACATCGTTCAATCTAAACAGATGTCATAAGGATTGTGAGGAACAACTCACCGAAAAAGCATTCCATATTCCATTATTTTAAAAGAGTTCTAGTAAAATAAATATTGATCCATCACCATTTGTAAAGTCGCCGCGATTGTAAATTCAAATTCAATAACAGTTGACTCCTATCCAGAAAATTGTATGTAGATACTTATTGGCACGAAAATCGAGTTAAAAAATCGTTCAGTCTATCACACATCCGAAAGTCTTCCTTACGCTCCGTAACTCCAATGAAATATATACTGTCATAACTCATAACAAATAATGTCCGCAATGCTTATGTTGATAAGCTGTCGTTGGTCGATGCTGAGTGAAACATAGCATGAAAAAGAGTAGATATTAAAATAAAGACACGATATGGATAATAATATGACACAAACGTGTCCCCGTTTAACATGCTACAGAACGAACCATTCCTTTTGATGTGGTGGAAATTTTTGGATCGTCACCGGCGATTTCGTAAAATTTGCAAAGCATTCAACCTACCTACGATTTTGGCTCATTATAGAATTATAGAAGAACTCCTGTGATCGCTTTGCGAAATGAACCACCACTCTGAATATAGGCACACAACGATCTGCTTTGCTACGCGCGCAGTGCCGCGCAGTCCAGTAGGCACCTATATTACGCATGCATTATAGCCGAGTGTATATTGTGAACTGTGATGAGGCGTGTCGGAAATAAGTATGTTTTTTGGCGCTCGGGAATTTTTAGATTTAAATTAATTAATTAGATTAGATTTAAATTAATAGATATATTTTGGGAGCGCGGCGCTCCTCCGCACCTTAGAGCTGGCCGCCACTGCTTCGGTAGCCCCCTGAGTAGTAGGCAGCAGACCTACACTGAGTGAAAGAAACTGGGATTCTGATGTTTAGAATTTTTCATTGTTTTCATATATTTAAATATTTAATTAATTTTCATTTTATCTTTATTACTCAACAGTTATCAATTAACATTAAATAACTTCTCTTCCGTCTTAGTTTATTAATTTGTAATGGGTCATTAACGCTAACAACAAACTATATAAATGTATTGTTTATAATAACCAAATAAGTATAAAAATTACCACAGGGTTCATGGGCGTTTTCCAACTTACAAATTGGTTTATCCTTTAACTATAACTTAAAGCTAAGGTTTATTACTATCTACTTACAACTAAGATATGGAAGTATCGGTAATTAATTGTAGCTAAATTATTTAAGATATTATTGTTTAATTTATTGTAGTCAAGTTCTAATCTCAGCTCTATTGCCGGTTGATTAAACCACACCAATCCATTTGTACGTGTAGTAGTTATGTGCAAAAATGGTATGCATTAATGACATAAATACGCGACCCACCGTGTTTTGCCTATTGCTCTCAACGCGTACCATGGCGTGGTGCGACTTCCTAGAAGAGCATTTATGTATTTTGTTAAATAATATGATGGCTTCTTAGTAATATTACTTATGACTTATGACTTACAACTAAGACTTTTTTTTAGCAACTAAATGCTGAGATTTAACCATCTAAAGTACGAATTATAAGACTTATGTCTAGTGACTTACAACTTACAACTAAGACTTATAGTGATTTGAAATTTAATACAAATCTTTAATAAATTTAATGCATCTTTTCGATTTAGTAAATCTTAACCACTCGGACCCATAAGCTTGTTTTCACGAAAATATAACAATACCAGGCATATTTACAACTTTTGAGTTACAACTTTCAACCTCGCCTAATTTTCAATACGTTTTTTCTATAATAATGTGATATGATTTGCTCAACTCGTAAAGATATCAGATACACTATAACTTATGGTGGAAATAACTTTGTTCATGAAAATAGTTGACTTTGTACTAAAACTTCCTGATAAAAAAATCATTTCAGATGGTCACAAAAATTTTGTTAAAGTTTAGAAAACATTCCAGTTTTATAACTTTATATCAAATTCTTATCAGTTGAATTGGTGAATGGCGAATTGTTACGACTTTTGGGTATATATTTTATCTTTCTCTTTTTATTATCTTTGAGTATATTACATTAAAATTAATCAAATTCCCAACATTCAGATTGACACTGTTCAAATAAGTCTAGATACATCAATGAGGCTACGTGTTTCGGTTGGCCTCGTCTCTTTTGACCACCAGAACATCTCCAATCAGTTGGATATCCACCACAAGTGATATAGGACCCGCCCCCCAAGACAAACACCCCAACCCCACAACCCCCCCCCCCCCCACTCACCCCCACCCAATACCCACGGTCGTGACGTGAAATGATAACGTCCATACAAGATTTGGGCGGACTTTCAATGAGCCACTGGTAACACTGTGTATATCATGCTTGTCCCCTTTTATTCGAGACAACTCCTATAAACTATGCGATAAGCCAAATCCGCACTTCCCAAGCATTTTCACCACTTCACAAAAAGTTCTAAAATAACCCTTCCATCTCGAAGAGAAGCAACTGTATTCAAAAACACATTTTTAACGAAAAATAAATGTTAAATTTTATTCTGTTTTGTGTTTGGAGACCACTATTACAAAAGTGATAAATCGTTCTAACGGCATAATTTTGCATATAAAGTTATATAAGTGCAAATGTTGGAAATATGTAGACGTGTAGGTGTAATAACTGTTCATGTAGGCTATATTTTACTTGAGGTTTTCTGGATACAGGTCAGCATTTTGCAAAAAAATCTGAATGGTAAGTAAGGTGATGAGAAAACGAACTCCGGTAATTTTTATTTTTGTTACGAATAACACATAAGGTCTTAATAACCCATAACACATGTGCCATCCTAATAGAAACCAGTGTTAACAAAAAAAAACCTAAAGATCGAATTCAGGTAACACGTTTTATTAGTCTTCATGACTGACAGTAAATTAATTAATTGTTTTTATTGCAGTAAAACTTCTTTGCGCACGCTTGACTTGGGGAGTAAGCTGGTGAATGCGTGACGAGTACGTTACGAAAAGTGTGATCGGGTGAGGCGAACGGAAGTTAAGAGGGGGATATAAGTTAGTGATGATAGAAAGAGAGAGAGTTACGTTTCGAATATTACTGTAGGGGCAAGAGAGAGAGGTGCGAGCACACATTTTCTCTCTCTTTCTCTCATAGCCAGTTAAGTTTCGTATATCTAAGACACATGCAGGCCTACTGTCTGTATCATACTGTAGGAGCAAGAGAGAGCACAGCGCGCACACATTTTCTTTCTCAAGTTTTACTTCAGTCGTGTGGTCTAAAGCACATTTGTTTTTTTTTTTAAATTATTAAACTCTAAATTCGATTGTTGTGAACTCCTGCAACAAATAAATCAACAAGTAACAACCCGAACAACTTTATACAACTATAACTAAATAAGCAAAAACATTTTATGTGCAAAAATCTCATTCCAACTATAGTTTTCATTCCCCAAAACAACGTTTACATATACTTGGTAATAAATACTTGAACAATATGGATGTATTTCACAACAATTGGACTTGGCAATCTTCGAAAGACGTTCGTGCCAACTATTTATACCTATTTTATAAACTATTGTGAACATCAATTTTAAACATTTTTATTAATATTATTGGTGATTTGAAGGCTATTGGCAGATTATCTATTTTTACTTAACTTACATTATATGTTCCCTCTATCATTAGCTACTCTTGTCCATGTACTACCTTGGAGGAGGCCTTTGTCAACTAGTGACATACCGACAGTGAGTTGATAAGTGTTATAAATATTATAAATAATGTAATGTAATTTACTGTCTGGCTAAGGCTATTATTATTATTATTACATTACATGTTACCTACTTTGTGGCTCTTATATTTTAAGTTACCTCTATTTTGTGAACTCTTCATTTTCATGGAAATGAAAAAAAAAACAAATACTGCATTATATGTAAAAAGCCTTTTGGGCGCTTAAATAAATACATTGAATAATCTATGTTTATTATTTTATACAATAAAAATAAATAATGTTTGCATACTTTCGTTAAATATGTTTACCTATATATCTTTTGTAAGTCCGTGGTTTTGTAGTTCGTTCCTTTCTCTCTCTTCCATCATACAAAGGACTTAGTAAGTTTTTAGTTTAGTTTTGTCTGTATAACATCCCTTACACAAGTATCCGTGCAACCCCCTACACTTGCTTTTGTTCGCAAGAGATCGATGGTCGGTGTCAATAAACTTTGGAAGTTACTTAACTTGGATCTCGTACACATCACAAAAGTTCTTTCAAAGCCAAAATATTTATCTTAAAATATTGTATATTATTTAATAATGAAACGGTTTAACAATAATAGGCCACTTGCATGGATTTCATTACGACTTGGAAAAAATCGTGTGGAAAGATTTTTTTACTAAGATTACGAAAATGTTAGTAAAAATGTTTAGAAATGTATGGTTTTTTTTTTTTTTAAATAAATAAATCCATTATTTGTCACTGCATAAAAATGTCCCGTCTCCAAGTATGTTCCCTTAATTTTGTAAAATTCCACACTGATAATTTTTTTATATACGGCAACACTTTGATTTCCGGCGAATTTTTGAATTTGCGTTTAACGTTCACTAGATTTATTGTTTGTTCTATGCTAACTTATCCTTTGGTTTGATTTTTTGATAAAGATGGCGGTGTTTTTACAGATGTTACGAAGAGAACCCCGTACAATTTCTTGCTATTCGTGTGGAAAACGTTATTTTTTTAAATGATTTTCGGCTATGTAATTATCGTTTTTTCGCACCCATAAAATTATGTCCCGTCTTTCCGGTTTATAAAAAATGGTCTGATTTTTCGGATTGAAATTTTCAAAAAATCGCAAGGGTTTCAAAAATACGATTAAAAAAAAAAAAAACAGAATGTCTTAGAATATTTTCCTACACCGGATTTTTTTTTTTTAATTTGATGCAAGTTGCCTATTAATGTTTTTGAAGTGTTTACCACCGTTGTGATTTAAAACTCTATGACACAAAAAATAGAGACACTTAAACGAGACAAACAAATTAATACATGTGTAGGATTTAGCCTACGAGAGAAAGAGATAATATAATCGCTCTCCTCGTTGAGCGGTGCTACATAGCCTATCGGTCTCCTTTTTGTGCGGTGCTTCGTAGCCTCCCTACTCTTTTTCACTTCTGCCGCGTGTGATTTGCACTATTTTTGTCATTATTTACAATCTGTATTTTTATTTTTTCACGCAGTTTGACCAATTTGATCATGTTTGACAGGTCAGTGGCTGAGTTGGCATCGCTTTTAAGTCCCTCCCATCACAATACATGCAAAATTTACCGCTTACTTAAGGGCGTTTAACCAACATGTGCCGAAAATCCACATTTCGTCGAAAGATGATCTTACGATCGTACAGGGCGGTTCCAATGAGAAAGATTAATTATTCTCCGTACCTAATTTATACCAACATTAAAAAATGCTGAAAGACGTGATGATAAACGTATTGAAATTATGTCCTTTTTGTAATGATTTTTTGATCCAAAGCTTTTATTATTTTTCAATAATATCTAAGCAATATAAGATTGTAAAAAAATCTTAAATACATTAGTTTGTAAGACCGTAAATATATAGACAAACTGAAGTATTTTCGTCACAAAACACGTGTGTTGATCTTTTTTTAAATGATTTTATTGAAATTAAAATTAAAATTCTGAAACATAGCTTTCCTTAATAATTTATTGATTTATTTTACTGCATTATTATATTATTTGAAATGTGTGTTGTATAATACAAAATTTTGTTTGAAAATTTAAAAAATCTACCAACGACCTACGGTAAAATCTTATTGTACTAAAAATTATCATATTTTCTCAAAATTTAAAACATAGTTTTACTAGATAAAAGAACGGTCTTTCGAAATCAATTTATATTTTTTTGTGGAAAAGAGTCAATTCGTCTAAAATTTGATTTAAAAATGACATATTTCCGGTTTTGTCTGGTTATTCCCACGTTACATGTTGTGCAATCAGACATTAGAAAATCACGTTTGCAATTCACATGTAGTAGAAGTAAAACCTTCAGAAAAGTAAAGTAAACTAGAGTGGGGAGGCTACGAATCACCGCTCAAAGAGGAGACTGACTATACTATCTCATTCTCTCGCAGTCTAAATCCTATAGATGCATGTGTTTGTCTCTTTTTAGTACCGCTTATTTTTCATTTGACAACGGTGCTAAAGAAGATTTCACTTCAAAAACCAAATATTCGTATTCATAAAAGTACAAAAATCTAATAATTTAGTTTATCTTGAATTATTATTGATAAGCAAATACACTAGAATGCTTTCTTTGAACACAGACATGATCAGATTGGTATCGCAATTTTTCCATTATGTTTTTTTACTAACAGATGTTATAATAATTATATCTGTATTCCCAAAACTCCGACATGCAAGTCATACATTTGACGATTATTAATGAAACGTCATATTTCATTATTTCTTATTTTAAAAAGGCAATTTATTATAATAATAATAATATTGTGAAAGACATAATATTTAAAGAGATTAACCTTTCATACAGTGACAGGGTCATTGAAGATTTTTCATTCACGCAAAAGAATTTAACGTATTGAAAAGTCATTGGCTCTATTGTCAGTTTGTGAAAGAATTCTTCTTAAGCATATTTATTATAGATGGGAAGGTGGGCACGCCATTTCCTTTCAACTAACCTGAATATGACTGTAAATAAATATTTAAGATTATGTTCAAAGAACGTTTTGTGTCGTCACTCTGGATTGTGTGAAACGTGTTTGCTATTGAGCGTGTTAATATTGAAATGTTTAAACAGTGACACTGACAAATGTTTCAAATAAATGTTTTTTTTAATACTTCTATTTTTGATACGGAAATTTCGTGGTGGAATTCCAATTCGGCCAATAAAGAAATTGTTTCTCCCTGCGTGTCCTTTCCCATTCGTCCCGTTCCGCTTCCGCCTCCTCTTCCTCTCCCGCGTCCCATTCCCGTCTCGCGTTCTCAGTCCGCCTCCTCCACCTTCCCTATCCCTACTCCACTTCCCCCCTCCCGTATTCCATACATTCAGTCCCGGTACATTCAGTTTTCAAATAGCTCGCGTGCCATCTATTGCAATTTTTTTATCCAAATTTCATAAAGCCAGAGCTCAGGGGTAGTTTTATACCAACCTTGTCCTGACAATAACGAACACAAAAAAATAGAATTATCCAATTTGGTGCATTCATTCGGATGTTATGCGCGTACATACATTTCGGCGATTCATTTTTATTTGTAGTATAGATAGATAGATAGGTATTAAAACTAATACAAAACTTTTTTCGTGTCCATAACCAGTTTCAATTAAGGATATTAATACTGGTAAGAAATAAATAAATAGAAATTCAATACTCACAGACATAGCAACAAATATGTGAAAACCGAAACATAGTATATCACTTCATAATAAAATTAGAGGCAGAGAGAGTATAGGATGTAACTCAATTCTGTTTCGACATATACTCCTTGCATGTATTATTACATGACTTACATAATATAGAAAAGAACTGACGAAAAAGTACGTATGGTTTTGAGGTATTATTACAAAATTGATGCAAGCTCTCACGCATTAGTGTGTGTTCATAACTAAATGTACATAAATATATATTATACGGTCCTTTAAGCATTTACGACATTAATCCTCTTGATATAACCTATTCTAGTTCCTACATGTTTGAATCAAATGATCGTGCTATGTTTTCTTGGGTGGTCCTAGACCTCTTCTTCCGTCCAGTTAGCCGCATAGAAAATAGTCTTGACTAGAAGCGGCTTGTTATTATTTTGCTGGAGGCAGGTTTCTAAATCTAAATAGATTTAACAAGGAGGAATCGATTTATTAATGTGATTAAAAGTTTGAAGATACGTCAATCAATCAAAAACAAGTGGAACAAACCAATTTTGAAGTGAAAACTTCTTTAGCACCTTTGTGATTTGAAACGGAAGCGAGCGACACTAAACAGAGACAAAAATACACCATACACATCTATCGGATTTAGCCTGGTTGAGAATGAGATAACATAAATATTTATTTATTTCACGGGAACTCTGTCCCAATATAATAAGATAAACCCACGGTCCCACGCTAGTCCCCTTTGTTCTGGTGGTATAAAGCGCTTGACGAATCGGCATCAGCTGCCAGACATTCAGCGGACCAAGGATCGAATCCTAAAAATTCAAAATATATTTTTTTTAATTTTTGTAAATTCAATATCCAATCTTTAAACCATTACAAAATGAACAAGCAAAAGAAAATATAAAAAGCGACATCTAGTGACCCCAAAGAATAAAACACAAATACTAATAAGATGATCAAATGTATGGAATTCGACGACAAAAATATTGAAAGTTCTTCATATTCTCCCCACTCTTGTCTACTTTAGTTTTCTGAAGGTACTTCCACCGCATGTGAATCGCACGCTCTGATTTTTTTTTTAAAGCTGTAAGCAAAACAGAGTTCACAACGAGCTCTCAGTCGCAGAACCGTAACTATTAGAAAAACAACCGAGAAAGAGTGGTTATTGTCACGACCAGAAAGTTAATGATAATTTTATCAAACATATTTTTTAAAGGCACAACTAAGTTTGGTCATCATAATTTTTTACCTTCACTGTTTCTGGCACTCCTTTATTAAATTTCAAAATACCTAGGTACATGCTCACACTTCATATTATTATCTACCATTAAAGGTATTTATTTCTAAGCACCAATAATGCCGGATCATGGTGTACAAATATTCTACCCTCCGCTCAAAGCACATATCTCGTCTTACAAGATTCAATACGGTACCGCAAATATTCCCTTTTCAATTCATAGGTTCTCATAAATTTTAAAAACAATAAATTCCTTACTCTGTTCACGATGGGCATCTCTCAGAAGAGTTCTCTGTTTCGCATTCACGATCTATTATTTATTTTCCTCTCATTGTTATGCTCTCTGGCTTTCTCCCTGTGTTTTTCCTGTCGGGGAAATACACTACACAATAGATAGCTCAGTGGTTCTGCTAGTTTTTCCTCGGGTAACCCCTTCCGCCTTTAGCGAGCACGACCGACATTATGTATTTGGTTCGAGGATTATTCCGACAACGACTTTTGCGCAAAGATTATTCCGCACTTGGAAAACTGCGAACAAAAAATTACTTCAAAATTCACAGAATACTTAGTTTGAATAAAACCGACGTGTTTATTAACGACATAATATTGTCTGCCCAAGTTATACTCATAGTTTTCGAAATTAGATGTATTTGTAAACGGAAATTTTCTTCATTTTCAGGCGTCAAGTACGTAAAATTTTATCAAGAAGTATTAACATTATGATTTAAGGGGTAGGGAAAGACTGTCAGGGTTGTGTGGTCTTTCAAAAACTCATGAAAACAGTTATCTTTCCCCTGTTTATTTTAAAGGACATTTGTGCAAAATATTATTAAGTAAAACTGTAAATTTGTTTGAACAACCAACCCACTCCGAGACACACTTTTATGTATATTGTATATATTCATTAATATATTCATTTTTATTTGACATTGAAATCAAAATTTTATTCGAATTTTTAAATCGTTCTCTCTCAACGTAACCAAATCATTTTGGATTAGGATTGAATTCATTTTAATATGTTATCTACTATCTACTACACTATATAAAGAGGTAAGATTTGTGTTTGTTTTTTTGTTTGCATTGAATAGGCTCCGAAACTATTGAACCGATTTGAAAAATTCTTTCATTGTTGGGAAGCTACACTATCACCGGGTGACAAAGGCTATATTATATTTAAAAAAAAATAGGAATCCTTACTAAAACCCAAGGTGTAAAAAAATTACCAAAAATATTCTTTACATCGCGTGCGCTGCGAAAACTATTGATGATTGAATAAAATAATGTACTGGGACTTTACAAAACACATCACTATTCACAAAAAGTGTCGCGTTAGCACAACTATTATAGTAATGCCACAATAAGTGTTATTTTATTTTAAAAATTAAAATAAAATGTCGTCGCTTGAAAAGGCTCCTTATCTGTATCTTGGTTTGAGTTCTTATCAAAATAAATTACTTCATTTTCAAGAATGCTTCAATACCTTTATGTAACTTTTTGAATTATTCAATTCGGACATACCATTCGAAAGATATCACGAGTTTAAAAATGTAAGTATTAGAAACGTAAGGAAGTATTAGACGCGGGAGGGGAACGGGGACGCACGGGAAGGTGATTCCGGGAGAAAAATGTATTTATTTGAATATGGCATTGCAACGCATGCCGGGAACCAGCTAGTTTATGTATAAAATATAAAATTGATTTGTGTAGGTTATGAGAGAAAATTTAAAAAAAAATTATGATATTTTGATCTCCGTGTCAAATTAAAATGTAATGTAGTTCCTATCCTAAACATATTTTGTCTTCGACAAACCAATACCATTTTTTTACATGTGCTCCACACAGGAGGCTCTGAGAAAAATAATTTTCCTCAGGGCCTGTATCATCTTTGGGGATGCTGTGTGAAGGGTTTTTTTTAATGGAAAGTAAATAGAGGAGAGTTCTGGGAAGGAAACGGGTTTAAGGGGTGGTTATGAATCTGGGGTTCAGTATTTTCTAGTCACCCGCCTCCAAGACCTAGACAAACCATACTCCATGAACCCGGGCACCCCCGCTAAATCACCAAACGTAGTGAACCACTTGGGGTGACCTATGGCAGAGGTGATGGTTACCTATCCATTAAAGGTTATCACCTCCGAAATTGATAAAGTCATTTGAAAAAAAAGTTCACTTGTCTCTAATAATTATGTGATGTTTGTCTAGGTCTTGGCGGCACATGCGTTTGCCCACCTACTGCGTAACGGGCCAGAACGGGTGAGACCTTTTTACTGTCCGGCCGGACTATCTCGGCCCATTGCCGTATTCCAAAGTGGAGGCATGGATTCGCACGTCCGCCACTCCTGGACACATTTCCCCCCAGATTCCTAAAATCTTCAGGATTCACTATTTATTTGTAATCAGGACTTTTCATAGAAAAAAATAAACACTGAAATTTTAATCACTAAAAATAATAAATTGTTTTTGTCCGGAGTGATCAAAGTTTGCAAAAACCTGTCCGAACTTGTGTGCAGAATAATCTGTGTTGTGTTTTTGATGTGGGGAATAATCTGTAGTCAAAGTTTTACACGTGTGGAATAACCTATGTTCGGAGTTTTCGATGTGCGGAATTCGGTCGGAATAATCACCGAACCTATACTATTATTGTACCCGGCGTCATATCGGGTTGTGCTGGGGTTCGAAACAATATAACCCCGGGGGAGTGGTAGTTCCACATGTTTTTAATTGCTTTTAAATGACCATCATTGGTGAAACTTCAAGTTATATCTTATAAGGGTTGATTTTGTGTAAAATTCAATTATACTCTAATAGATAGTCTAATAAAACCTCCTTTAAATTATTTGCTTTCTTTAAATGTTTGGAATCGGTAGGAGTAAAAATATCCTTTTGATAATAATAATAATAATTGGATAATTTGTAGAGCGCCGTTTATTGTGAAAAATCATCTCAAGGGCGCTGTTCAATTTATTATGTATTCTTAGGTTCTATTTAATTTTATTATTTACAAGTAGATACAGAAAACATACTTACCTGGCAGGTCACTTCCGATAAACACATTTTAATTAAAAGTTTATGCTTGGAGAAGATACGACATTGCAGGTGGAGGACCTTATATTTAAAATACTGGACATTGCATGATTTTACATTTTATACCCCCATCACTGTTAGTATTATCATCATTGTAAATTGTAAGTATTAGTGGTAAAAGTAGAGTTGATGTTTTCTTTATTACCATACGGTGTGTAATTTTTCCAATTATGTAATTGAATTATGAAATTATCACGAAACCAGGACATAGCATAAGCCTCCCATAAAAGTGAGCTTTTTTCTACAAGAGTACCTATTTTATTTTAAATAACTTCTATCGAAGTCACCGCAGTTTACGAATCCCAGAAATATATTATATGGGTGAATAGGGAAAAGTAACAAAATGAAATGGCACAGCTTTTCTCAATATCGGAAGCCTATATTATGTCGAATAAAATAATTTGTGTGGGGTGTATTGTTTATCGGGTAGTTGCAAATCTGTGAAGTTTACTCATGCCACTTTTTTATTTATCGGATCCCTTCAATTCGCGGGGGAAGACTAAATCCAATACGTATCCCTCTTGTTTTCATACATTCAGAAATTCAGATACATTTGAACTTGTGAAAGAAAAACCAAAAATTTCTGAATAAATGCCAAAAAATGGAAGAAACATTTTTTTCGTGGTTAGTTTTTGACCAAAGTAAAGATTTTAATAAGTCAGTGCCATAGAGCACAATGGCTGCGATTATTATTGTTAGTTGTTGTTACTATTGATTCGTATGTAATTGCAAACATATTAAATGAACAGAGTGATTAGACTATACCGGTCTTCAGCTCTTCGTTCTATCATCTCCTATCTTTTTTATTTTTCAAAATGACGACCGTCGATGGCGTCCGTATGAGCTCTCACTGGGACTTGTTTATTTTAAACAGCAACAGTACTGACTTCGTAATTTGACGGTCAGGTGCCCAGGTCTGTACTCTAGTCGGTCTTGAATTTAACGATTTGACGCATACTTGATTCACATTCATACATCTTTTTCTATAAACGTTTCTATCATTCCTTAGAAGGTAAGCTGTACGTAGCTCGTGTTTTAAGGATTACTACTTTTTTAGTTCTTACGGTTCCTATTGATTCTTCTTTCGGACATATTTATACGATCGGTCACCAGTGAAAAGTCAAAAAATCTCTCATTACTTTTAATGAGATGCTGGATGGGTCAGCAGAATGTAAGAAGTTGGGGAGAAATCAACTGAATAAATTACTTGAGTCGGGAGATGTCAAGAGATGAAATAGTATTCATGAAGGTGGATGAAAAAAAGCGTCATGTGGAAGCAAATAGATATGTATGCATAAGGATGTAGGTACAATTAAATCAAAACCTACCCCTCCAACAGTCGTTCCAAGAAAGTGATATTTTAAAATTTTAGACCGAAGACAGCATAAAGCATTCAATGACTAACATTTATTTGCACGCGCTCAACAATTTCACTAAAAATCCAAATGGGACTTGTGGGTTTTATAATGCCCTATTTGCAAAACCAGATTAGAATGAAAACACATGCATTTTGTTGCCCCTAAATGAGACCAACAAAATAAAAACATTAACTACTATAAAAAATATATCGAATCTTGGATAAAATGCACTGAAATGGACATATTTTTCTTATAAGTCAAGTCAGTCATCTGTAGTATTTACTTATTTCAGTTGTTCAATGTCTTTCTTTCCATTAATTTCTTATTTTTATTATTACAACAATAACACATTTCTGTACCTTAAAAAATTAGTTCTTTTAAAAAATTGTACAATAGATTTTTTTTATGTCTGTTTCAAAACTTCTATCTTCTTGTAAGTTTTTAGATTTTCACGGCCAAAAGCATTTTTGTTGTTAGTTTTTGGGGTGTTATGCCGTGTTGCGCTACCTCCTTCTGTAGCCGACGTTTCGGACAGCGTTGCAGTGTCCATCATCAGGGCAGATCCGGTAGATCCGACGATGTGTAATTGTTAGTGTAGAGTGTGTGGTGTGATTATTTACTTGGAAGCGATTCCGTGTCACCAGCTTCAATCCACTACGAGCTGGTAGGTATTACAGTAAAAAGGGAACTGCGATTTTAGTGAAAGCGCAGTATTTACGCCTATTTTTTTCTATCTTCTTATTTGAAAAAGGTTTCTTTTTTTTACATTAGCTCCACACAGTAGGCTTTCATAAAAATAATTCCCCTCGGGGACTATGTCATCTTTGGGGATGTTCTGTGGAGGGTCTTTTTAGGAAAAGAAGGAGAGGAAGTTCTGGGAAGGAAGGGGATATTAGGGATAGGTAAGAATCAGGGGGTCACTGTTTCCATGAGTGATGGACGTAAGAATCCATTCCTCCCGCTGCGTGCAAGCGATGTTCCGAGAGAGTATGGCTGGAGAAATCAGAGGGACTCCCTTAACCACTCTCTCCCGGTCCGGTCTTCCATGCAGATGGTGGGCAGACGCATGCGCCTCCAAGACCCGGACAAACATCACCCCATGAACCCGTTTAATTCAAAATTATTAAAAAATGATCATAGTACCGTAGTACCTACGCGGTATATTTTTGATACTTAAAACATTTTATTATTAACTGTTCCATCACACGGGTATGAAAAACTTCCATTGATATATTTTTTTGAAATATCTAATCTAAATTTTGATAAAAAATAAAAAATAATTCACCATTGACTTTAAAAACCATTGATAAACAACCATCGCCTAAGGACTAGGTTCATAAGTATATAGTGTCACATGTCATAATTTACGAGATTTGTCTTTTGCCTCTTACGTGTATATGATTCTTCCATCATGCAATCTGATGGGTGTATTAAATTGCTGAATTTCGCCACCTTTTCAACAACATGTCCAACACACCTTTTATTAGTTATTCCTTTGAACTGGTCTTGTAGTGTTTTGCGGAACACGTCTTGCCGAACAAATTTCACGTCACTTTGATCCGATTTGCTTTGTACCAGTTTGATTGGCAACATACCCATTTCATGCCGAATGATCCCTCGAAAGATCTTCAACAGGCGAAATAAGCCTAAAAAAATAATTCATAGATCCGTTGGAGTAGCGTGAAATCAAATTTGTAACCGTGGAATTTCTTATTATTCGCTGACAAAAAAAGGTCCTCCTTTCATCCAAGATTTGCCCCAAATAAAACAGTTTTGCCTTTTTCTTGATATCTTCATAGAATATTTCTTTCAGGTGTGTGAGTGGGAAGAGATGAGGAATATAAAAATGTCAAAGTGATACTTTCACAATGTGTGAATGAAAATCTCTAGCGTTTGGTTTGACACATATTTGAAAGAAAAAAAAGCAAAAGTCTGGCCTGTCTCAGGCCTATTGAAGGAATAATCAAATTATATGGACTTAGAATTACGTTATAGGGCTAATCCAAAAGGCGAATGGGTCTTGGATACACATTTGGTCGTATTGTTGTCTTGACACCTTCACACGTTGGAAGGCAGCTAGTTCGGGATGTATCCTGTGCCATTTTTGATTCTTATTTTTTAGATGGTTGAATATTATTATGTTAAATTATTTTAATATTAGTTTTGTGAGAAAACCGAAAACGATCAAACTTGACTTGTAATTATCAAAATTAATATTTTATAACTACGTGCTAGGTTATTTAAAATTCAGATTTGAATTATATTATGCTCATCTAATATTATCCGATAAGACGAAACCTGAGTTCGAAGTCATTGCGAATTGCGACTGTTACCTTTTTACTTTTCTGTGTCTTGTTCTGTTTCATGTTTCGTTTAGATTTTTTAGTATGTATTTGTTCTTCAATAATATATGACATTATTCAAAGTTATTTCAATAAAAATTGAATATTGGTAATTTGTTTTTTTTTTAAGAAAGACAAACATTCCCGGGTTACGAATAAACTTAACACGACAATATTTTAAAATATTATTTTACCACCACAGTAAGCGAAAAATGTTGCTTGTATCTTGATGGAGGACTTAGCCTATGATAAATGCTCCATTTGCATGTACCTATACTCATAATATTCATATTTGCTATTTTACAATCTATGTGCTTCTGAAAAAACCTTTTAAAAGGTTTTACTTGTAAATCTTACGATTTACCAACACGGTTGTATAGTAAATCTTAGAATTTACTAACATTAGAAGTTGGTATATCTTAGAATTTACTGGTAAATTTTAAGATTTACCGTAATACGGGCTTTTACAGTAACATATACACCAACTACTCATTGCACCTCCTACAGGTGGATTGTGTTGAACGTCATGCAACTGAAACACTCCTGAATCATCCGAATTCATAATACGAAACTTCTGTATCATCTTATGCATTAATATTACGAAACTTCTATATCATCTTATCCATTCATAATAAGAGACATCTATATCATCTTATACATTCATATTACGAAACTTCTATATCATTTAATACATTCATAATACAAAACTTCTGTATCATCTGATTCATTCATAATACAAGACTTCTATATCGTCTTATTCATTCATTACGTGAGACTTTTATATCATCTTACACGTGCATAGTAAGAGACTTCTATATCATCTTGTACATTCGTAATTCGAGACTTTCATATCATCAAGACTTCTATATCATCTTATTCAATCATAATAAGATAATTCTGTATCATCTTACACATTCATAATACGAGACTTCAATATCATCTTACACATTCATAATTCGAGACTTCAATATCATCTTACACATTCATAATTCGAGACTTCTAACTTCTATATCATCTTATTCTTTGATAATACGAAATTTCTATGTCATCTTATTCATTCATAATACAAGACTTCTATATCATCTTATGCATTTATAAAATGAGGCTTCTGTATAATCTAATGCAATCATACTACGAGACTTCTATATCATCTTATACAATCATAACACGAGACTTCTAACTCTTCTTATACAATTATAATGCAAGACTTCTATATCTTCTTATACATTCATAAAACTTCTATAGCATCTTATAAATTAATAATACAAGACTTCTATTACCATCCTATACATAAATTAATCTTGTCCATCATTACCCAGGCACCATTTTTTGATTTTTTTAGAGTACAAGGAATCGGTTTTTCACAATTTTGAGCTTTTTGACGATTTATTCTCAAGATGGCAGTTTATAAACATTTTAACGTTTTTTCATTTTTCAATTCAATCAAAGTAGGTGATTAGTATTTATTACGGTAAACCATTAAGTTAAACCATTACGGTAAACCATCACGGAAAACCATTACGATAAACCATTACGGTAAACCATTACTGTAAACCATTACGGTAAACCATTACGGTAAACCAATACGGTAAACCATTACTGTAAACCATTACGGTAAACCATTACGGTAAACCAACACGGTAAACCATCACGGTAAACCATCACAGTAAACCATTACTGAAAACCATTACTGTAAACCATTACGATAAACAGAACAGGAAACCCTAGTGAGGAGGAATGTGAAAAAAAAAACATGTACTTTATAATACCTAAAAAAATAATGTACTACCTTAATATAATATAATTTATAAATACAATATGTACAAATTTTACTATAGATACTAATTAAAAAAAAAAAAAATTAAAAAAAAAACTATTACGGTAAACCATTCATTATCTGTCTCAATCTAATTTAAGATTTTAATTTCATGCTATCACACCGTTTTGTTACGTTTGGTCTCTTTCTATATATATACATACAAGCTCACAATGTATGGTTTAATTTTGTACCCTGGTTATAATATACTTGTGAAGCGAAACCGTTCGGTCGTAATGAATTAAATAAATTTTGTAGTCATAAATAAAGTCATTTAGGGAGTTTACATCCGCGCATGCAGTTTACACCCCCTAAAGTTTATGTTTAGAATTACCGAATTTAATACTTCGTTTGTGTGAAAGCACTATGAAACCATACATTAAGAGAGTTTTTTTAAATTTTTATTTCATATATATTTTTACTCCGAACTACCAAAAATTGTAGAAAATATTAAATTTATAAAATATTCCCTTTATTTAGGAAATTTGCAAGAAAAACGTAATATCAATTGTTATCTCGTAAAAAGGGATTTCATCATCATCATCATCACTCTTGGCTCTACAACCCCTGGTGGGTCTTGGCCTCCTCAAGAGTCTTCCTCCACTCATCACGGTTTTGTCCCAGCTCTCTCCAGTTTACAATCTCCAAGGTGGATAAATCTTTGAGGAAGTTGTCGCTCCATCTTAAACATGGTCTTCCCAGGCTCATTCGCCCTGTCGGTCTCGAGTTCAGAAGGGACTTTGGTGCTTGATGCTCAGTCATTCTCTCTGCATGACCCAGCCACCGAATTCTTCCCAGTTTAATAAATTTTCTGACGTTTAGATCCTTCGCTAATTCTTCTTAGTTAGTACCCAAGTCTCAGCTGCGTATGTGAGTACTGGTCTGATAAGTGTCTTGTACACTAATATCTTGGTGTTTCTGGACAGCAGTCTGGATTTTATTTGGTTTTTTAGGCGGTAATAACAGCGATTTGCGTTCACTATGCGCTTCTGGATCTCCATTCATGTTTGTTTATTCTTGTTTGCCATCAGGGAGCCTATGTATGTGAATCTTTGCACCGTTTCAAAATTATGGCTTCCAGATGAGAGAGTTGGGGTTTGTTGGGCGCATCCTACTTCCATGTAATTGATCTTCTGCTGGTTTACTATGAGACCCATATTTTTATCAGAACTTTCAAGATTTATGAAGGCGTCACGTAAAGCATCGGGATATTTCGCGATTATGTCGATATCATCAGCGTAACCCAATAGTTGCACAGAGTTGTTAAATATCGTCGCTCTTATCTCAATGCCTGAGTCACGAATAATTGGGATTTATTATTTTGATATATTTTCAGAGAATAATTCACACGTGGATTTTAGAATGTATTTTCCATACATAAGCGTAGGACATTTGTGTTATTAAAAAACATCAACGGTCAATTAATAAATAATATATCCGAAATATCCTGACTTTCAAGGGTAGGATTTTCAGTTGTCAGTCTGCTGAAATGCAATTTTACCAACTCTTTCAGAGCACAGAAAACATTTTAATTAGTACTTAATGGAATCTGAGCTTGAATCGTCTATAATTACGTTATTCATAACCCGTTAATGTTTCTCTTTCTTTAAAACAAAAATTTTAACAAAACAAAAACTACTTCAAAAAAAGCACTAAAAAGTTAAAAAAATAATTTCGTGCGATTGTTATTTTTGGAGTCGGTGTCAGCCAAGATCTCCACATCTCACCAACATACATAGGTAGTTATAGGTGAGATTTGGAGATCTTGGCTGACACCGACTCCAAAAATAACAATCGTAAGAAATTATTTTTTTACTTTTTAGTGCATTTTTTGAAGCTTTTTTTGTTTTGTTAAAATTTTTGTTTATTTTTTGATTTTTAGTGACGAGCGTGCGTAAAGAAGTTTTACTTTAAAAAAAGAATCATTGAAATCTGTTGGCGTAATATTGACGTCCATTTGTCGCGTATTTACTTATTGTAAATTTAAGACATACATATAGGGTTCACCCAATAGAAAGTTCTGAAGTAACAAACATAAAAAAAAAATTTAAAAAACGAAAATACCGTCGAATCGATAACCCCCTCCTTTTCGAAGTCGTTTAAAAAAAAGTCACAAGTTACGTCCTCAAATAATGATGATATTATGCAGTAGAAAATCATAAGTTTGTCCAAAATGGTTGGCAATCCGTCTGGAATAGTTCTCTGAACAAATAATGTCCCGAGTAAGTTGTTTACCCAGGTAAGCCCGAGGATCTACCGCAGTCCCTTTCACAATTTTACGCTTATAATAACATTTTTATTTACGAGTGTTTCCCATTTCTATGCGTGTCCGGGCCGGATTGTCCACAATGGTCCTTGTCCTGAGATATTATTTAATAAAATGTACAGGACCGGTATTCAACATGTAACAAATAACATAATTTATTATAGTCTATAATTTATTAATTATAATTTAATGATTAATTCTAATTTCGGTTGTGGATCTGTCTAAGAGTGATTATAAATTTGGATCAATTAACTCGGATTTGTTTTGAATTTAAGCTTAATTTTTAAAATTGGAACTGGTTGTGTCTGCAATTTAGACCAACCTAAAATTATTTAAAAAAATTACCAGATAATTATTTTAATTCTGTTTTTTTTTTAAAATATTTTAGGGTTAACCGTTCAGAGGCTGAGTTGGCATCGTTTGGGTCCAACCCAGGCGTCGCATGTCAGGTTCCTCGACTGGCTAAGCCTCCTCCATCATGATACAAGCAACATTTTACACTTACGGCCGCTGTTCCTAATTCTACTAAGCCAAAACTAAGGTTCAAAACTGCTTAAGCATCACTTAATCATCACTTAGTCTAGATTAAGTGATGCTTAAGCAGTTTTGAACCTTAGTTTCGGCTTAGTAGAATTGGGAACAGCGATTGTTAGTGGTGGTAGTAGGAGATTTTTATATATTGTCATATTATTCGTAACCAGGAAATGTTAATCATCCTTTAAGAAAAAAATTATCTTCACAAGTATAGTCAGATGTTGTAATTATTCACTCTGCGTTTTTTAGCATTTTTTATTTGAATACCGCACAAGAGTCCCAACTGCTCTGGAGCCAGAGCGCGATTTTGTATCATTTCACTTCAAGTAGATGGCACTCCAATTGCCTATGTCATCTTTCGGGATGCTATATGGAGTGACTTTTTAGGAAAGGAAGGAGAGGAAGTTCTGGGATGGAAAAGGGTGTGAGGGGTGAGTAGGAATCAACGGGTAAAGTAAGTCCAGGAGTGACGAACGTATGAATCTGTCCCTCCCACTGCGGTAAGGTGATGTTCCGAGAGAATCCTGCTGGAGAGATCAAAAGGTCTGTCTCAACCAGTCTTTCCCGATCCAGCCTACCACGCAGTTGGTGGGCAGACACATCCACCGCAAAAGATCTGGACAAACCCACCTGGCGCCCCTGCTAAGTCACGAAACGTAGCTAACCACTTGAGGTGACCTATGGCAGAAGTGTTGTTTATCAAATGAATGGTTCCCGGTGCGGTGGTACCCATGCCCGCCTTCCAAATTGAAGTGTTACTATATAAATGCAAACCATTATAAACTATTAATAATATTGAGCCCACAGCTGGCGCCGGCCCTGTCAG
Organism: Limnephilus lunatus; assembly: GCA_917563855.2. Classification (NCBI taxonomy): domain Eukaryota; kingdom Metazoa; phylum Arthropoda; class Insecta; order Trichoptera; family Limnephilidae; genus Limnephilus; species Limnephilus lunatus. The sequence continues at coordinate 3,737,120 of OU830604.1, forward strand.
GGACGGTTTCATGTTTGCCTACTAAATTAAATGTTTCTGTGTTATGTAAGCTACTAAATACCCTCCTATCTTGACGAATGCTTTGTTATTCTTTCCGGACTTCTCAGATACTATCACAAAAACGTTATGATTTTAATACTAACATTTTTAACCGTCACACAGTTTCTCCTCGGTGCTAGGCAGATATGAGAATTCGGTCTTGGCACACATTCCTTGCTTCATTCACAATTATTCACTTTCATACATCGTTTCGTACGTACCCTTCTTTTATGGCCCGACTCACGTATTTGTGTAATGTCTATCTTGGGTGTCCCCAACATCTTCTACTACATTCTTGAAATTCGTAAAAAAAACTATTTTTTAGCGTTCATAAAGGTCATTTCATGAACATTCTCCAGCCCTAAAGAGTCCTAAATTCTCCAGTCTTTCAAAATAAATATCAACTCTACTTTTGCCACCAATCTTTTCATAAATGTAATACTAATAGTGATGGGGGAAGCAAATATAAAATCGTGCAATGTCCGGTGTTTTAAATATAATGTCCTCCGCGTGCAAAGCCGTATCGTTTCCAAGCATATACTTTCTAATTAAAGTGTGTTTATCAGAAATGACCTGCCAGGTAAGTATGTTTCTGTATCCATTTGTAAATAGTAGAATTAGATAAAACCTAAGAATTCTTAATAAATTATTCAGCGCCCTTGAGGTGATTTTTCACAAAAACGGCGCTCTACAAATTATCCACATTATTATTATTATTATTCTTAAGATAAACTTTTCTGAATTTAATCTGATTTTTTTATCTGAATACAGGACAAGAGTCCCAACTGCTCAAGTGAGATTAAGGCATCTGTCATCAATACCCACCTCCCAAATTCATTTTAAGACCTGGGACATCCTTGAATATAGATACTTGTTTATGTACCTAGATTCAACAACACAGCTGAACAACACCTTTCCTAACACAGGTCCTAAGCTATTTAACGATTTACCTGATGTAAAAAAGTGATAGGCTATTCTACATTAAAAAAAAACTAGCGTTACATTTTTACCGAAAACCAACAGATTGATTAATTTTATCGGTGAGATTCAGACATATTATGTTCGACTACATTACATGATTTTTTAAACTAATACCTAGTGCAATATTTCTTTAAATATTTTAAATACTGCACCTATTTTGTAACTTTATTATTTCCAAATAGATTAGTAAACAGAGTAACTACTCAGTTAGACTGGAGATTATTTCTTTACTAACTGGATAATTAAATGTTATGTAATGAATGAAGAACTAATTAGGCGACTTGAGGCATTCGAGATGTGGATCTACAGAAGAATACTTAAAATAAGCTGGATGTTACGAATGAAGATGTTACGGTTCGGATGAATAAAGAAAAATAAATTATTAAAACTATAAAAATCCGAAAACTTCAATATCTTGGACATGTGATGAGACATCCAGAGAAGTATGAGACCTTGCATCTCATAATGCAGGAAAAGATTACCGAAAGACGGGGTCCTGGAAGAAAGAGAACCTCATGGCTGAAAAACCTGAGACAGTGGTTTGGCCAGTCTACCGTAGAGCTGTAAACAAAGTCGGCATTGCCAACATGATCGCCAACGTCCGTTGAACGGACAGGGCACAAGAAGAAGAAGAAGAATAATAATAATAATATTTGGACGATTTATTTAGCGCCGTTTTTGTGAAAAATCACCTCAAGGGCGCTGTACAAACTTACCATACATGCCTAAAATCTAGAAAGACTAGAAGCTAGACAAACAATTAAAAACAACTTATGGCTAAAAATTGCATTCACCGGTTTATTGATCACCGATACGAAAATATATGTACAATATTTTGACCAATGAACGCGATGCTGCCTAAAAATGAATTAATACAGGACCATACTTACCTGGGAGGTCGCTTGAAATTAACACTGTTTATTGTCTATTTAAAGAAATTTAGATAGAGTTCGCACGCAGAGGACATAATTATTAATTATGCACACATGTTGTTTAATCCTGAAAATATTTTAATATTAATATGTAATATATTATTTGATGAGTGTATTTTGGAAAGTAAAAGCAACATTTAATGGTGGGCGGTGCAGTAGTACAAGGATTTGATCTTCCGAGAGACAGATTGATGTGTAAGGATTCGAGTAATTTTAATTCAGTAAGAAAAGTGTGATTAAGACATATCATAGGCAATACAAGTATGATACTCTCAGATAGGTATATTTAAATTAAGTTAAGGGTATGGGAGCCCGAAAAGGTAGGTTTTTAGTTTGGACCTAAACTCTGTTGGGCTTTTTATGCATCTTAATTCCGGCGGGAGTCTATTCCAAGCCTTAGGCCCAGATACTCCGAAAGCACGATCTCCGAACTTAGTATTTGGCTTTCGTTTGGGTTCTATTAGTCTGCCTATAGCAGATGAAGTTGCCGATCTAAGGGTTAATTGCCTTGGACCGGTATTTTCCGGGACGCGTAATTCAGAGATGTAAGGTGGGGCCATTTCGTTGATTGATTTAAACACCATCCAGCACAATTTGTACTGGATTCTTTCAGGGCACTTGAGCCAGTGAAGGTTACGAAGGTGTTCTGAAATGTGTGCATATTTAGAGACCCCGGTTATGAGCCTTGCCGCTGCATTAAACACGGATTGAAGTTTGTCAGTTTGGTATTTTTTAAGACTAGCGTAGAGGCCGTTACAGTAATCAAGCCGTGAGACTACGTAAGAATTGATTAATAGTTTTGTCGCCTCTGTAGGAAGGTTATGTAATGTTATTCTGTTCATTTACTTTTATTTTCCAATAAAAAATTACTTCCTACCATAATATACCAACAAATTCAGTCCCTAAAGGTTTTATCTGAGAATTAATAGCCATTACTCATAGCTTCATCAATAGCCAAATAGGGAAAAAAAAAACATTTAAAAAAAATTCTCTACAAGCAAAATTTGAGTTAAATAGATCCAAACACGTGTATTTATCACTATCTAACATCTGAAAGGATCATTGCACCCATCTAAATCAAAAACGGACCAAAATCACAGCAGTGTCAGCCTGACACACTAAAGTTGATGCCTTTTTTGCCACATTGGCCCCAGTTTCCCTGGAAGTGGGTGACCCACCGCTGTGAGCCCGGTGAATGACACGATGCCAATAAATCACAGATACAGATTCCGAGCGAGTGCCTATTATTGTTGCATTGCCCCATAACTTGCCTGGCATCTTGTGCTGGAGTCAAGCGCGGGTGGGCACCTAAAAAAACCCAATTCAGAACAAAATTTTTCACGCGGTGACTTTATTATCAACGGAATGAAGACAGAATGACTCCACATTGTGCTGCATCACATTGTGTGTATCTTAAGATGTTTACTGTTTGCCCTGGGCCTAAGATGGTGTTTGCAGAAATAAAGATTAATGACACGGGGATGCCATAATAAATATGTGCAGTGAAAGAATTCTGCCAAGATTAATGTTGGTACCGCTGTGTTATGTATGCTGTTGTAGAACCGGGAAGTCATTGCGTTTTTATTGTGAGATTTATGTGCGCTCTGGTGGGCATTTGGCTTCAAATTCTTATGAAGATGTCTTTAAAACTTCATCTAGTCAGTAAGTATATTGAATGTATCATTTAGCCCATACTTACTTGGAATACTTACAAACCTTCTTTCAAAGACCCACACGTTTACAGATGTCATATCACTTCTTAAAATGATTTTTTGAAGTAAAACTTCTTTACGCACGCTTGACTTGGTGAATGCGTGACGATAGCGTTACAAAAAGTGTGATCTGGCGAGGCGAACGGAAATTGAGACGGAGATATAAGTTAGTGAAGATAGAGAGAGTTACGTTTCGTATTTCTGTAGGGACAAAAGAGAGAGGTGCGAGCACACGTTTTCTTTCTCTATTTCTCTCATAACCAGTTACGTATCGTTCATCAACATAGTGCAAGCCTATTGTCTGTATCACTCTGTAGGAGCAAGAGAGAGCAGTGCGCGCGTACATTTTCTTTCTCTCTTCTTTTATAAGTTAGTGAAGTTTTACTTCAGTCGTATAGTCTAAAGCACATGAATTCGTTTTTTAAATTGAAGCTTTTTTCGGCCCCTTTCTCTCACTCCCTCAACTTCGTAAAAAAAACTCTAATTAGGAATATGTGTACTTAGCCGGTGTACATAAAAAAAAATCAGAGTGTACATGCAGTTGAAGTAAAAAATTCAGAAAACTAAAGTAGACAAGAGTGGGAAGACTTCGAAGGACTTTTTTTATCAATGTGGCGAATGATTTTTTCCATATTTTTGTCGTTAAATTCCAGAGCACCTTTTCTATACATTTTGTCATCTTATTAGTATTTGAGTTTTCTTCTTCGGAGTCGCTAGATGTCGTTTTATTTTATGTTTTCTTTTGCCTGTTCATTTTGGAGTAGTTTGAACATTTGATATTGATTTTACAAAATAAAAATATTTAAATATTATTCGTAGGATTTCGAAAGATTCAATCCTTGGTCCGCTAAATGTCTGGCCGCTGAGGTTCGTCAGGCGCTTTATACTACACCAAAGGAGACTTGAGTAGGACTGTGGATTAATCGTATTATATTGGAACCGCGTACCCGTGAATAAAATAAATATTTTATTGGTTTCTCATTCTCTCGCGTGCTAAATCCTATAGATGTATATATTTGTCTCTTTTTAGTGTCACTCCTTTCCGTTTCATCGAGTTTCAAATCACAACGGTGCTAAATAAGTTTTCGCTTCATAAACACACATTATTTTGACTAACACATAACATAGATGCCTATATTATTTCAATGCGAACCCTTCAGAATATTGGATGTTTTTTAACTGCTTTGCGTTGGCTCCTTATTGAGCAAATGGTGATGAGTACAGCAAGGATATCCGAAGCGTCAGATCGGGAATGGGGAAGAAGCCCAATAAGGCTAAAAGAATTTAAAAACATCCAACATAACTACCCGATTGATTTCCTCCATGTAGGGGAATTGTGCATAAGATGTAATACTTTTTGTTTGGAGGCTAATGTTTGGTTATTCAAAGGTGATAAAAAATAAAGCTTAGGATATATATTAAAAACGTTTATTTACGAAGCCCACAAAATTATCTTGACGCTAAAGAAAATAACATAATTAAAATTAAATAAAAAAAACCGATCATGTCCAAGTGTAAGTTGACACACATCAGTTTAAGTTGACATACCTAAGTAATTTATTTCTGAGACTTTTTTCCCTAATTTTACCAAAAAGGTCACATGGTGCCACCGTTGATTCGAACTAATCTTACTTAGCAAATAGAACTGTCAAAATATATATATTCAAAAAGAATTAATGTTAACAAATCGTTTTCCTTTAGTTCGCAAAATGCACATCCGCAATGAGCGGCACAACATCCGAATTTAGGAATATCCATTATGCGTCCTTTGTGTACATAAATTATGGGCCAAATCGAAAATATCCATCCTATTGTGACAATATTCATTTGTATGCACTTTATTTATGAAAGCGATTTATGAAAAGGGATATCAAAGGACGAAAAAGGGATGTAAGGCCGTCCCTCTCCAACCCGCTGCATTGTAAGTCTAAACCGTCGTAACAATGACTCTTGTAACGTCCCACTCTGAGCGTGTTGTAGGGCTAAGCTAAGCTATAATTCACAAACTGGATTAATATATTTATGTTATAAATAATAATAAAGGAACCACCATTCATGCATTGAGAATTTTTATCTTAAGTTGTGTCGTTATTATTGAAGCTATGGGTGAGCCATGCAGAGTGATCTGTAATACAGGATAAGCTATAAATGTAGTGTTGCTTGAAATAATAAAAGACGGGCTAATACAGAGTGATGTGTAATATCAATTTTTTTACATGTATTCATAAAATTATTTTTGAAGTGAAACTTTTTTAGCCTTGTTGTGATTTGGAATTAGGATGAAACGGAAATGACGCATTGCAGCACCTACAAAGCGTTTAACTGGGCTCATTGGCCGTTTTGATTATTATCTCTTTTTTCAAGGCTCATATTGGTTGAGATTGTTTTGGTAAAGTTTCGCTTCTACCGCGTGTGAACTGTACCTACTCGTAATTTATTTTTTTGTAAGTAATAACTTCTATAGCATCGTTGTGATTTGAATAATTTGAATAATCATTGTGATTTCGATAAAACGAAAAATAGCGACTCTAAAATGAGACAAACACATACATCTAGAACATATTTAGCCTGCGTGAGAATGAGATAGTAAATCGGTCTCCTCTTTGTGCGGTGCTTCGTAGAGTTCCCACTGTCTTGTCTTCTTTATTTTTCTGAAGGAGTGGCACACTCTAATTTTTTTGAAGTGAAGCTTCTATAGCCCTGCCGTGATTTGGATTTCGGATGAAACGGAAATGACGATTACTTCACCTGCGACGCATCAACTGCGCTCATTGGCCGCTTTGAAAATTATGTAAACACTCCTATGGTTGAGATATGACACGGAAATTACGCTAGGTCTGCGCTAATTGGTCGAAAGCGATCTATAATACAGGATAAATTGTAAACACTCGAAGGTCTTAAATAAATAAATAAATATAAAGAAAATATAATGAACAATTGTTTATAATGAAGTTTTATGTAAAATGTGGATTTTTAAAATGCAAGATGGTCATAAATACGTAATGATCTATCTCGCTCTACTCTAGTATATTATAAAGGGTTACGCGTTGCACATTGCATATTATTTTGTTATTTACAAAACACTGCAATGTACCAGCAAAACAGTGCACCATCTTATGCAACCTGTCTAATGGGAAATCTTCTTAGAAATATTACCATACGATTAACATATTGAATAAATTGTGAAATCGTTTTCTGCGAAATGTTTATAATATAAAGGAAAATATTCTATTTTATCAAACCAACAGCAATCTACGCAATAGGAAAACAGGACATACAAACATCTTGTTAACTAAATACTTTGTTTCATTGTGTTCTTCGTGCGATGGGAGAGAGTTGAACTTAAAAAAAAATTACATTAGGTCCAGGAGGAACTAAGGAAAAAAATCTCTTCAGGGCCTATGTCAGCTTTGGGGATGCTGTGTGTATAGTCTCTTTAGAAAAGGAAGAAGAGGAAGTTATGGGAAGGAAAAGGGTGTGAGGGGTGGGTTAAAATCTGGGGGTCAGTTCGTCCAAGAATCGAACGAATTTATCCCTCACTGCAGTGCAAGGCGATGTTGCGAGGGAGTCCTATTTGAAAGATAAAAATGTCTTCCTTTTTTAACATGAGCTCCACGCAGGAGGTCCTGAGGAAAATAATTTCCCTGAGAGCCTATGTCATCTTTGGGAATGCTGTGGAGAGGTTTTATTTAGGGAAAAGAAGGAGAGGAGAGTTTTGGGAAGGAAAATGGGTGGTTAGGAATCTGGGGTTCAGTGTGTCCTGGTCATCCACCTCCAAAACAGCTACCCTAGCAGGACAGGCACACCTTCTATATCACCAAACGTAGCGAAACACTTGGGGTGACCTATGGCGGAGGTGTTGGTTATCCAATAAAGGTTCCCGGGGCGGCGGTACCCATTCCCGCCCCCCCAAATTCTTCACCAGACTCTCCCGATCCGGCCTGCTAAGATCCGGGAAAACCTCATTCCATGAACCCGGACACTCCTGCCTGACACGAAAGGTAGCGAACAACTTGGGATGACCTATAGCAGAGGTGTTGGTTATCTAATAAATAGTTCCGGGTGCGACGGTACCCAAACTCGTCACCTAAAATGAGGAGTCGCCTCCCAAAATGCATGAAACATGGATTTAAAAAAAAAGGCGTTATGTGTTTTTTTTTCTAAAAAAATTGTCCACAAACATGTAAGGAAAATCTTATTATTTTGAGCGGGTGTTTCCTAAACTTTGAAGAACGGAAGTTTTCCGCTCAAACCTTTTTTGAAACAACAGAAACCGTTGAAATTTTTTGATATTTTATTTAGCCAAGGAACAGAAAAGACTCGTGAAAAGAAGAGGCTCGAGAAAAGGCTGGCGGTTTTAGAAAAGGATCGCGGGCCACATGAGGCCGCGTGCCCAGTTCTGCTCATCACTGGTCTAAACAAATATTAGTTGCACCTCCCCAAGACAGTCGTAGTCCATAACGTGTTTATGAATTAAGAAAGAGCAAAATGTACAGTATTTTTTGAAATATGTTCTTGATACGCTTAATTAATTAATGATTATTGATAATATTTATACGTAATGCAGAGGTATGGCAAGCAATGACAGGAAGAAAGAAGAAAAAATCATAAAAAGGTGAATAAATTATAAACAAGTAGAATAACCCGAGTGCGTAGAAAAGAGTTGTTCAACTTTTTGCGTCAATTTTAATTACGTACAACGTATTAATAGGTCTAATTATATCTGAGTTTCCAGCAAGTTTGTAGGAAGCAGGTACAATATACCGATTCGATTTTTTTAACCTTTGTTTTCTTCTTATTTGTACGTCAATCATTTCGGTGCGTGCTGCATATTATGAATAATTATTTTAAATTACTCCTTGTAAGGGAGAGTACAAATCGAATAGCAAAATAAACGATAGTAAGAAATGTGTTGTCGTCATTATACGCAACAAGGAACACGGGAAGGCTGATGAGGACGTTGGCAGAAGGAAGAATAATAAGTAGATAAAATAAAATAAAAATAATTTTTAATTTGTTTTTGTACATCTTGCGGAAAGATATTAAGATTAATCATGGGAAAATATTGATTGGGATTGGAAAGAAGAGATAATGAATTGTGTTTAGCCTAAAGTTGTCGAATATTCATAATTTCTAATAGCTTGCAAAGTTCAGCAATCTGTAAATTAAGAAATTGGAAGACTGAATAATATTAAATATTTATTATAAATACTATCCGCATTCTTACCTAATTTATTTACAGCATGTTCTAGAGCAGTGTTCCGCAAACTATTTTATGATCGAGGTACTCCTACCAAAACCAGAAATTTTAGAGTTTGTATGTAAAACCAATGTTTATTGTCAATTTTGTTGAAATTTATCAGTTATAATTTTTTTTTATTAAAAGATGTCTAATGAGAAAGTGAGCTTGCTTAACTGATCATCAAACACAGGCGATCAAAATTTGGAGCAATCGTTGATAATGCTTGTCTCATCTCTTCGTCGACCATCCTCAGGCGTTCTTTTTTTTATATAGTAGTGGGAGTTGAAAAACACAATTCGCATAAATAAGTCGTGGCAAATGATAAGATAATTGCAACAGCACGCTTTGAAATCAGAGGATACAATTTTTTTATACCGGGACAAAAATGTGCTAGCTCTGTTTCGGAAAGTTTTACTTTTAATTTATTTATTTCTATTCTTTAACATTCATACATATTACAGACAATTACATTGATATACGTAGATATTAAGTTTCGTAATAAGGAAAAAAAAATACTTATGTGTAACTGTATGTAGGTTAGTACCTAGTAGTATTTTGTGAACACCTCACTAGGCGAACCGTGTTGTGCTGAACGGTGTTCCATGTTTTGGAATAAATGCAATTCTGTCGACAAAAGTAGAAACACCGTATCCTCCTTGATATTGTCAAGAAGGAGACTGTGGGTTGACCCATTACGGCAGTATCGAATACAAAAAATAAAAGATTAGTTAGATTAATATCTGATCAGTTTTTGTCTTCATTCTTCCTGCTCGTCTATCGAAAAGTTTCCAAGGGAAATGCTATCTGATAATAGATTTCGTACCCTGTCCAACTGTCCATAAGTTGCAGGTCACACTTTTTTCACATTTTTTCTGCTGTGTTTCACTATCAAAACCTATATTTGGGTGTTTCACTATCAAAGCCATTTCGTTACTACCATTTGTAACGTAGCTGGTCCATAACACACATTTAGGGCGAAAGCTTTTATCAACGTAAAATAAAAGAATTCCTGCCTTACCATTTTTGGTTGCACCCATTTAAATGAGCGAATACGCCCACCTGGCCTATTTGATTAGTGATCCGATAGTTGGATCGCCTAAGCGGTTTCAGCGTCGCAATGTTACTTTTTGACATTGTGACATTGCGGTGAGGCACACCAGCTAATGACCACTTTGCGAAACACTGTTCTAGAGTGTTATACCTACCAATATAGCGCTAGTAAAGACCATCATTTACAATCGAAACGATGCAGGAAATAGCTTTAATCAATAACAATAATAATTTGATAATTTATAGAGCGCTGTTTTTGTAAAAAATCACCTCAGGGGCACTGTACAAATTATTAAAAATTCTTAGGTTATATCTAATTTTACTATTTACAAAATACAGAAACATACTTACCTGGCAGGTCACTTCCGATAAACACACTTTAATTATAAAGTTTAAGCTTGGAGAAGATACGGCTTTGCACGCGGAGGACATTATAGTTAAAACACTAGACATTGCACAATTTTACATTTGCTACCCCTATCACTATTAGTATTACATTTATGAAAAGATTAGTGGCAGAAGTAGAGTTGATATTTTTTTTAAAAGACTGGAGAATTTAGGTATCTTTAGGGCTGGAGAATTTTCATGAAATGATCTTTACAAACGCTTACAAATAGTTTTTTTTTTCTTGAAAATTTAGTTATTTATAGTGTCGCGGGTATTGAATGTGAAGATGAAAGTTTATGGATACGACCGTCTGAGGGTTTAGTCACAAAATTTGAGAGTCAAATTCTTTCTTCAGGACATCTAGAACCTTTTGAAGAACTGTTGGGCAGTTTTCAAAATAAGTAGAAACTTATATATCATATTAGAATAAGTTAACAATAATAATCTAAACGAAAATATGAAAGAGAACAAGACACAGAAAAACAGAAAAAATACAATGGTCGCAACTGGGATTCGAACCCAGACCTCTCCGTCTAATTGATATATTATATTCTATTGATGGGAAAAAACCTTCAAAAAAGAATAAAAAGAAAATTTTGCTTATAAAAATTAGAAACTTATATTATTATTTATAGTAATGTGTAAGAAAATGTTCATGTTCTCGGTCGCAGGAGACCAGACTTTAGCTGCACGCGTTTTAGGACCATTTCACTAATGTACACTTCTAAATAATCAATTTCTTATCAGTGGCTTTGTAATTTATAGTTATATACAATTATACATACATATATCGGGGTGGTTTCAAAATGGCCGCGAGGAGTGACTTACCCTACACGTGTTCTGGCCGTAAAACAACAGCGGCCATCATGGAGCATGTCACGCTAGTCGTGGCTCATATTGCTACAGACCACTGAAGGGATAAATTAATAGAAACGTGCGGTGAGCATGTACGTGTGTCCGTAAGTAAGGTCAATTCTTCCTTAGGTCTAAAAATAGGGAACAGAATAATAATAATCGTTATTATGATTGGATAATTTGTATAGCGCCGTTTTTGCGGAAAATTATCTCAAGGGCCCTCGATGATAATTACTTCCTAGGTTAGTGTTATATGTAGACAGATAAAAGAAACATACCATTTTTGAAATATTTCATTTTTGAAACTGACAATTCGTGGTGAAATTTCATTTTAATAATATATTAAAACAAATATAAAACTTATCCTTGTGGACCACCCCTCTCCCTCTCACCCATATGTTAGGTATATAAATCTATAAGAATAAATTGTACCAATCTGAAGATGGCCTTAACAGGCTGAAACTGGTCACGGTCACAAATAACTTAAAGTGGAAATAAGTTTTTTATTTGTTTTTATTATTTTTATTTTTTTTATTTATTTATTTTATACACTTTACAAATACAAGACAAAAAGTCCCGATAAACTACTTTTTAGCAGTTTGTCTAACGGGTTCTTTAAGTTAAAGATCTTAATCGTTCTAATCTATTATTAGAAAACATACTGACCTGGCAGGTCACTTCGGATCTTACGAGTCCTTAAATCTTCAGTCTTTCAATATTACTACTTGCATACTTTCAATACTCTACTTTTGCCACTAATGTTGACATATGTAATGTCAACAGTAATGGAATTAGCAAATATCAAATCATGTAATGTATAATGTTTTAAATATAGTGGAAAGTCATATCTTCTGCTAGCGTAAACTCTCTAATAAATGACTGTTTGTCGAATGTGACCTACTAGGAAAGTAGGGAAGTACGTTTTCTGTATCTATTTGTAAATAATAAAAGTGGATAGAGCCTGAGAACTCATAGTAGATTGTATAGTGCCATAGACGTGATTTTTTTTATAAAAACGGCCCTCTAAAAATTATCCAAGTATTTTTTATTATTACTAGCTGGGTTACCCGGCTTCGCTCAGAACAATTCGAGAGTATTCTGGAATGTTCCACAATGATGTTCCCGATTCGCTATTCCCGAACATTCCACGACATACTCCGCCATTCCATCCAGGAGTTTCTAGATCTCTATGGAACCTTCTAGAATTTTCCGGAAGACTGTTCTAGAAATTTCAAGAGGGTGAAACTTTCAGCCCTTATATCTTAAAAAGCACGCCCTTTAGCTAAAAACGGATACCCTTATTCCCTAGGGGACATAGAGATCTACCACACCATATTACTCCCTTGATCTATCGGGACCCGTTTTTGAGTTTTTGCGAGCCGCACGTTTTTTGGACTTTATTTTATAAATATATATTGATTACACAGTTTAATTAGAAAGTTTAATCTTGGAGAATATACTGAAATTTTGCACTCAGAGAACGTTATACATTAAAAACACATTACAGTTGTATTATTTATATTACTTTTATTAGAAAATTTGTGGCAAAAGCAGAGATGTTGTTTAAAATTTTAGGATGCAGATTTTTTTTATGAAATAGCAATTTAAACACAAGTTCAAATATAATTTACTTATATTTCTTTAAGTCACTTAAGGTAAGAAGGTACTAACCTACAAGTCAAGATATAGCTTTGGGTGTGCGTTTCGACCAATGATATCTGAAAAAAATAATTTTAAATTTAACTCTGAATACCGTTGAGCCCGTATCTCTCTTTAACAAATTAACGATTTCACTAATCTGGTGCATATAAGTCAAAAGGTATCATATAAATACACTAACAGGTTAAACCGGTAGATGTGTTAGTTTTGGGCCTATTCGAGTCAATTTTGACGTCTGATTTTTTTCTTGAACAGAAAATCAATTTCATTGACCTGTCTGAAGCCTTTAATCTGTATAGATAACACTTCTAGGGAATATCTATTCACAGCCTGTACTGTTCTTGTGGATATTTAAACCTTAAATCGCCGGTTCACATGATATAATTTTCCTAAATCCACCATATAAACTCATTGGATTGTGTAATATGATAAAAGTGTTAGGGATGAAGCACGACGATACCTTAGGCCTTTATTTTCTTTATTAGTACGTAAATATATTTAGAAGGTAAAAAATTTGAAATGAAATATTTTCTATATATATATTTTCCTTGTTACGTAAATATACTTAGAAGCTACTATTTTGAGATGGTTGTACACGACGCTACCCGAATTACACTGAACTTGATCGTTAAAACGATGTTACTCTAGCGAAGAAGACAATATTGTTCTTCTTTATTTATTTATTAATTTTCAGGAAATCGACAGTTTACATTTATTTCAGTTTGTACATAATATTAAATAGCCGACATAAAACCAATTATGGATTTCCTCCTTGTGACTTTACTTGTACTGAGACAGCATAATAAGAGTAAGTAGATAAATTAATTTTATAAAAAAGCAATATGAATCCAAAAATTATATAAAACAAAAAACAAAAGATATAAAACAATTTTTTTCTTTTATAGAATGACACATTACTAAACAAAAAAATCTATCAATACATTGGTAGCCATGGAGAGAGGTTGTACATATAAAGTAAAATCATAACAGAAATATAAAACATAACATTATTCACGGACCATCAGAGAAATATTCTTTTACGGACCTCTTATATTTGGTAAGTTTATCTTTATTATATGCATAAAGTACTATTTTGGGTTCAAGGGTGAAATAAATATTAATTTTTTAATAAGTCTTTTAATAAGCTTAGAAAAAAATAAAGTATTAGGTCTATAAAAAACATTTTTAAGTGCAAACTCTCCTACTTATAAATACTTTTTCGGATATAGTTTTATTGCATAATGTGGCAAATTCAGTTTCTTATATAATTATCGCAAAAAAATGAATTTTACGCCCGAAACTCACAAAATAAAATATATAATGCATTTTCGCGTTGGCGACAATACGGCAGTCGACGAATTTGTTATATCAAAGTGAACCTTTTACCGTCCACCGAAGAACGACTGGCAGCCGCCCCATTCTCCCGTCATTACTCCTCCGGACGGAGCGGAGAAACAACGTGTTAGGGTCCGCGCTGATCGTTTTCGTGAAATCAATTTAAAAATTCCTTTTCATTACAATAAACAATGCATAAAAAAGGACTTAATATTTTTTACAGGCCTTTACGAAATCAACATGTAAAAAAAAATTCTCAAATATCTTTTTCAACCTTTCCAAAAGCTTTTTCTCAAGTATTTTTAAACTCCTCCCATAAAAGGGCGTGAATTCCGATTTCGATTTTTTCCTGTACTAGTGGATCGCCTTAATGTGAAAGATAGAGATCAAGCATTATTGGGTTATATAACGTACGTTTTTGTGTTTTATAGAACCTATCCTCTAACATTATTTCACCGTCGATGATAAATAAACAATCTCTTAGTTTATAGTTTACGGCGGTGTATTACATTATATGAATTGTTATTTATCATCACCCTTAGCCACAGCGTTAGTACTAGCCCTAATCACACACCTACTAGTTTTAACTAATTATATGAATTTGCCGCGTATCTTTAAGCATGGTTTTTGGCTGCGTGTTAACACGCGGAACTGTTGGTTAGTGCTTATGTCATTAAGTTTTTAGGGAAACGGTTTTTTTTCAGAGGTAAATTCTTACGCGCTTATTAATTTTGTCTCTACAAAACTTATTTTATTCTGTTTATTTTTTCTGAAATGGAGGGTCTAATTTTTATGTTTTTGTTAACAGTACAAAACGAACTATTTTATTTTGAAAAACAAACAGTTGCAAAACCATGTTAATAATTGTTTGTTTGGTTGCATCAACCAGTAAAGTTTCCCCTAATAAAGTTTTTTTCTAAAATATAAAAAATGAAAATCATTACATGAAAAAAAAATATATTTTAGGGGTGAATCGAAAAACTAAAATTAGAGCGTACTTGAATTACTTTGATCATTCAATCATCCAAATATTATTGTTAATATTATTACTTTTACCAGCGATTCCTGACATTATTTGGAGTAAAAAGTGGAAATTTTGGTATCCGTTAAAAAGACTTAGTTCATTTATATAAAGAAACACCCCAAAGTATTTGCTTCCTTCGATAAAATCATTATATTTATTAATCTTGTGGTTTTTTCCTTGTTATGCGTTTAGTAAATTGACCTGAGAATAAATGGCAGATATCAGCATCCAAAAAGACTGTACAGAATCTACATACATGAAAAATAATGTTCTCTAATTTTGCTCTTGGCTACGGCTTATTTCCTTGGGAATTATGCCCTTGCGCCATAAAGTTCTTAAAAGAAATTAATGATTTTCTGAAGAGATGTTTAAAATCATCTATCATTTGTTTGAGCTATCACTTGCCCACTAAAAGGTGGACACAATACCGGGGAATCCATCCACCCCGAATACATCAGTACAATTACCTGAGCGGATGCGATGCGACGCGCGATACAAAGGCGCTATCGGAGCCTCCCGCCGAATAATCTCCCGTTTTATACGAGATAAATCTATTAAATCGTATTATTGTGGAGCTGTGAGATGACAAATGCCAACTGAACACACGGTAGCAAGTAGCAACAGGGATCCGCTGTATCTCTTGGAGGAATCAGGCCCAAAGCCGTGAGATGGGCCGATCCATCAGTTTCCACTTTTTTTTCTAAACTTAGCGTTGAAAAAGTTCAGCTGCGAATGCAGTAATTCAAAAAAATAAAGCTGCATTTGGACGTAATAAAGCTGATTTTTAACGTTTTAATTATGATGCTGGAAGATCCTGGAAGAAGAGATCGGATTGTGTCAGAAACCTTTGTCTCTTTTAGGATCTGAGGAAAAATGAAGAAGCTTAAAGAGCCAAGAAGAGACAAGAAGAATCAAGAAGAGACAAGAAGAGAAAAGAAAAGCCGAGGAGAGATAAAAAAAAATCATAACGTCCAATCCATTCCTTCATTCCTGGCCGACCTAAATTCCAATATTGGAAGTTTCTGGAAGAAGAAATCGGATTGTGTCAGAAACCTTTGTCTCTTCTAGGATCTGAGGAAAATGAAGAAGCAAGAAGAGTCAAGAAGAGACAAGATATCCAATATTGGAAGATTCTGTAAGAAAAAATCGGATTGTGTCAGAAACCTTTGTCTTTTCTAGGATCTGAGGAAAATAAAGAAGCAAGAAGAGCCAAGAAGAGACAAGATATCCAATATTGGAAGATTCTGTAAGAAGAAATCGGATTGTGTCAGAAACCTTTGTCTCTTCTAGGATCTGCGGAAAATGAAGATGCAAAAAGAGTCAAGAAGAGAAAAGATATCCAATATTGGAAGATTCTGTAAGAAAAAATCGGATTGTGTCAGAAACCTTTGTCTCTTCTAGGATCTGAGGAAAATGAAAAAGCAAGAAGAGACAAAATATCCAATATTGGAAGATTCTGTAAGAAGAAATTGGATTGTGTCAGAAACCTTTGTCTCTTCTAGGATCTGAGAAAAATAAAGAAGCAAGAAGAGCCAAGAAGAGACAAGATATCCAATATTGGAAGATTCTGTAAGAAGAAATCGGTTTGTGCACAGTTTTTACAGGTGATTCGACTACCACGCTAGGCACGTGTTATGGTAGTCGAATTAGGGATATATCTACTACACTATATAAAGAGGTAAGATTTGTTTGTTTGTTTGCATCGAATAGGCTCCGAAACTACTGAACCGATTTGAACAATTCTTTCGCTGTTGGGAAGCTACACTATCCCTGGGTAACATAGGCTATATTATATTTTCAAAAAAATAGGCATCCTTACTAAAACTTCAATGGTGTAAAAAAAATTACCTAAAATATTCTTTACATCGCGTGCGCTGCGAAAACTATTGATGATAGAATAAAATAATGTACTACGACTTTGTAGAACACATCATTATTTACAAAAAAGTCGCAACAACATATGTCTAACTATTATAGTTATGCTACAATAAGTATTATTTTATTTTAAATATTTAATTAAAATGTCGACGCTTGAAAAGGCTCTTTATTTATATCTTGGTTTTAATCCTTATCAAAATAAATTACTTCATATTCCAGACAGCTTAAATACCTTTATTTACCTTTTTGAATTTTTCAATTCGGATATTTAATTAGAAAGATATCACGAGTTTAAAAATGTTAGTATTAGAAAAAAGTTTCGACTACGGGCCGGGCGGGAGAGGAGTCAAGAAATGAAGTGCCAGGGGGGTTGGCGGGACGGGGGAGCGGGAGAGCGGTGGCGGGAAAGGTGGAAGTGGAACGCTGGAGGGGAACGCACGGGAAAAGACATGCAAGGAGTAACATTTTATTTATTTAAATATGTCATTGCAACGCATGCCGGGATACAGCTAGTAATTAATATTTATGGAGTGATAATAATTTGATTTCAGAAATCGATTTATTATTTGTGAATTTATTAGAAAATTAAATTAATAATAAAAGTATAAATAGCTTCATACGACATGGCTACTACAACATCACGTTGAAAGAACATAGTGAACCTAGTGGGAGAAAAATAAATATTTCTCACTCTGATAGGTAGGTATCAACCTACGTCATTCCCTTTGTCGTGGGTTTTATTATTTGTAATAAGCGAGAATGCCCTTAACCTTAAAGGGCGAAAGCACCAATACAAGCTACAACACCCCAACTACTTTAATTAGTTTTCAATTAAGAAGTTTGCGAAGATAGTAGCAGGTATACAATTAGTGTTTGTGTGATTTTTTTTACAAATGTTGTTAATTAATAAAAATGGCACCTAAATTTTAGGTATTTTATTTTATCTAAGTCCAAAGTACCTACCTATAAACTAGAACATTAAAAAGATAATATAAGCGATTGATACAACACAAAAAATCGATTAATTAAGAATCTATTTCCTTTTAAATTATTCTTCGTTTACTAAAATAGTTTTTTTACAGTTTTTATGTGTTTTTCGACCACTAGGCTGTTGTTGTATTTTGGTAAAATGGTAACAGTGAAAAAACAGAGCAAGATAAAATAATAGTTCAGGTTAGCTTATGTTAGGTTGGGTTATGTTAAATTTGTTGAGTGTAATACATATATCGGAATATTAGTGATGATCAGTTCTCTCATTGTTGTTTATGTCTGTTTATCTGTTGTTTATTCTATGCTCGGGTTACATGGTGTCCGAGAGTGCCAAATCATTCCTTTTTGAGAGATCTCGCCAGACAAAATCTAGTTAGCGAGTTATAAGGACGTGTGTCCTCTTAAACCATATTTGTATTGTGCTTAAGGCGATCCAATAGTCCAGGAGGAGTTTAAAAATAGTTGAGAAAAAGCTTTCGGAAAGGTTGGAATAGGAATTTTAGAAATTTTTTTACAGGTTAATTTCTTAAAGGCCTGTAAAAACGTTAATTCCTTTTTTACGCATTGTTTATTGTAAAAATTTAAAATTGATTTCACGAAACCAAGCGGCACGGAGCCTAACACGTGTATTCTCTGCTCCGTCCGGAGGAGAAGTGACAGAAAATAGGGTAAATAATATATATGTATCACGAAATATGAGACAAAATATTTAAGAAACAAGAAAAAATAATTATAAAAATAACATTATATTGTAAACATCTCACAAGATCGATACAATATATGATAATCTAGTCTCCTTCAACGGAAGCATTCTTTCTTCCAAACAGGACCTCCATTGATATGCTGGGTGTAACTCTAAGTGACCAGCTCAGGTATGGGGGCTATATCGAAACCAGAGTTAAGTTAGCCTCTCAGAAACTTGGCGTACTGTACAGGGCCCGCAGATACTTTAATAGTACACAACTGCAAACCCTGTACAAATCGCAAGTGCACCCCACGGTTGAATTTGGTAGCCACCTCTGGTCTGGAGCTCCAAAATACCTAAAAAACCCTTTACTCTGTGCCGAAACGGGCGGTCCGTTTGATAGATTCTCCCATCTTAACTGACGGATTGCAATATTTAGAGCACAGGCGTCAGGTGGGAATGCTGTCCTTGTTCTACCGGTATTACAATGGAAGATGCTCCGAGTAACTAGCGTCATTGATCCCCTCGGCACCGGTGCATAGTCGGGAAACACGCCAAACACGCGCCCAACATTTGTACACGGTTGATACGTGTCGTTTTTACGATTCGTTCTTGAGTTCAACAGCTCGGCTGTGGAACGATTTACCGGCCTCTGTGTTTCCTCCCTCCTACAACATGAGTCTCTTCAAAAGGACCCTCCACACAGCATTCTCAAAAATGACATAGGCCCTGAGGGAAATTATTTTCCTCGGGGCCTCCTGTGTGGAGTTAATGTAAAAAAAAAGATTGAATAAAAATGACATAAGAAACATTCCGCAGCATTCAAAAACATTCTACAAGTCATAAAACTACATTCGGACAAAGAATCTACATGTACTTTGCAACAAACTACACAACATCTTTACTCCAGATATAAAACGAGTGGAAAAAATTAACTGATATAAGCCAAGAACTAAAATCTAGCTAAAAGAAAAGTAAAATCTCTAAAAACGACGTGGAAGGCACACTAAAGCTAGCATAAAATAAAATGAAAAAAATATATACTCGTATTTCCTTTCCCTTGTCCATTGTGAGGACAATCTCCACCCTGCTCACAGAAGCGGCCTCATCTTGATGTATCGGAGGCCTGATCTGTAATTGTCTGGACCTCCTTGGGAGAAGATCTTGTCTTCCGCACAGTATAGAGTATCTAACACGTTAATATCACTACTCTTTATGACGAGATTTATAACATCACTTCTTTCGTTACAAAGAAAACGATTTGATAATATTATAATAGTTTACTTATGTTCTTTGTGAAAATTATTGAGACGAATATAATAAAGAAAATAAATATATTAAGAATTTACCTGCTTAATAATATGCATTTCTTTGGCATTAAGTATGCAACAATTTCTAGATTTTTTATGAACTTAACTTAACAACTAACTAAAACTAAACTGCTTTAGCACCGTTGTGATTTAAAACTCGATGAAACGAAACATAGCGACACTAAAAAGTGAAAAAACACATACATCTATTGGATTTAGACTGCGAGAGAATGAGATAGACTAATCGGTCTCCTCTCTGTGCGGTTCTTCATAGCCTTCCCACTTTGGTCTACTTTAATTTGCTGAAGATTTCCCTTCTACCACATGTGAATTGCACACTCTGTATTTGAAGTGTAAACTTCTTCAGCACCGTTGTGATTTGAAACTCGATGAAGCGAAAAATAGCGACGCTAAAAGCAGACAAACACATACATATATATAGGATTTAGCCTGCGAAAGAATGAGATAGTATAATCGGTCTCATCCTTGTGCCGGATTTCGTAGTCTATCGGTCTCCTCTTTGTGCGGGGAAGGTCCATTATAATATTTTGACTTATGCTGAATGTACTTGTACAGGTTCATACACACCTGTGCAGTCTTTTGTAGAGAAGTGTTACTAAATTGCATCTTAAAAATTGTTAAATAATTTTGGGATCGTAGAAAAATATTTTTTAAACGACTTCGAAAAGGAGGTTATCAATTCGATGGTATTTTGTTACCTCAGAATTTTCGATTGGGTGAACCGATATTGATGATTCTTTTTTTATTAGAAAGCTG
Source organism: Limnephilus lunatus (assembly GCA_917563855.2). NCBI lineage: Eukaryota > Metazoa > Arthropoda > Insecta > Trichoptera > Limnephilidae > Limnephilus > Limnephilus lunatus. Next base: position 3,757,976 of record OU830604.1, read on the forward strand.
GTGCTTCCCGTGTGCTCCCATTTTAATTTGATCCAGTTCTGACAATGGAATCTATGAGAAAACCATATACGTCTTAAATTTGCAATAAGTATGTGCGCGACAAATGGACGAATAACTCAATATTACGCCAACAGATTTCGATGATTCTTTTTTTGAAGTAAAACTTCTTTACGCACGCTCGTCACTAAAAATCAAAAAATAAACAAAAATTTTAACAAAACAAAAAACGACTTCAAAAATGCACTAAAAAGTAAAAAAATAATTTCGTACGATTGTTATTTTTGGAGTCGGTGTCAGCCAAGATCTCCACATCTCACCTATAACTACCTATGTATGTAGTTACCTTGGCTGACACCGACTCCAAAAATAACAATCGTAAGAAATTATTTTTTTACTTTTTAGTGCATTTTTTTAAGTCGTTTTTTGTTTTGTTAAAATTTTTGTTTATTCACAAAAACGCAAACGATTAGGAATATCAATATCATACGTGGGTAGACAGAAATGCATAATTATGTGTACGACGAGGTCTACAAAAAAAACCATTTTACTCATTCATTCACAAATGTGGGAACATATCTTTCAATCTTAATGACCTGCATCCCAGGACCAGACAAATAAAAAATACCGTCCCACAAAAAGACTTGAAAAAATCAAGCATGTTTCTTTTACAAAATTTGGCCTTTATCATTTGTCAAAATCCCAGGTCCGAATGGGACTGGTTGGAAAAGGGTATGAGCCACGATGAAAGGTGGCTGCTACGAGTATTTATGGAGACGTGCTCTCTTTAACAATAGTCCTGAATGGATTGAGATGTTTTCCTTCTGATATGATCCACAAAAAATCATCCCCAAGAGGTATCCTGATTAATGAGGATAGACATTATGTCCGAATGATTAGGAGAGCTATCTGTATTTTGGAACATTTGATGTGTCAAAATATAATCGTTTTTCGGAAACTTTAAGTGTTTAAGTGTAGGTCAAATATCATGCATTTTTAATAATTGTTTTAATATTTTCTTGCAGATTTGATTTGATTAAGGATTTCTAACTTTGTAACTCCATGTATAGAGGACAAAAAGCCGTTGGCGCTTTTACAAAATTGTCAAAAAAGCTAAGCTAGCAGTGCTGGTACCTACCCTTATGTAAGGCAGTGCGTCATGGAACTGGCAGAGGAAGGATGAAAGTAGACTAAATGTTGTTGAATGAGATCCCTGAGGCGTATGTGTAGTGTAGCGAGAAACGAACAACCATAACAACCAAAGTAGTAAAACCATTTATGATCGTGGAAGAATTGTGGAAATCCGCAAAGAATGCAAGGCTGATGTAAGCGTGACAAGTAAGATTTAAAAAAAAGGACCCACTGACGGTTTGGGCATGTAGAGCGAATGAACGAAGAAAGCGGTGTAAGAAAAATATATGACCCAAATGTGAATGGTAGAAGAAGTCGAGGACGCCCGTGGAAGAAATGGCACGATCGAGTGAATCGGTTACTTGAGTCGGGCCATGTCAAGAGTCAGAATAATAGAATAGTATGTATGAATGTGAATGAGGCAAAGAGTGTGTGCCAAGACCGACCAAGGCGATCAGTCTTCTCTGCCAACCCCTGAAGGGAGACGGCGTGATGGTTAGTTAGTTAGTCTTCCTGTTAACTTTCTCATGGCGAATTTAGATACTACTGCCGTCATAAGCAAAAAGGTAGTTAGGAATATGCAAAATTCAAATTCTGATATAGAAGTTCTTTCACCTATTATAATAAAAAAACGAGTGTGCTTTAGACCACACGACTGAAGTAAAACTTCACTAACTTATAAAAGAAGAGAGAAAGAAAATGTGCGCGCGCACCGCTCTCTCTTGCTCCTACAGTGTGATACATACAATGGGCCTGCACTGTGTATTTGATAAACGAAACGTAACTGAGAGAAAGAAAATGTGTGCTCGCACCTCTCTCTCTTGCCCCTACAGTAACTCTCTCTCGCTTTCTATATTCACTAACTTATATCTCCCTCTCAACTTCTGTTCGCCTCTTCCGATCACACTTTTCGTAATGCTCTCATCAGGCATTCACCAGCTTACTCAAGTCAAGCGTGGGTAAAGAAGTTTTACTTCAAAAGTACATTATGATGTGGCTTTTTACGTATATTAAAATTTTGATGATTCATATAGCGCAGTTTTTGTTAGAAATCACCTCAAGGGCGCTGTACAAATAAAGGCTATGCTATCTTATTACTATCTACAGAGTACACAAACTACAACTAACAGATTATATCCACCGGTTCATTGATCACTTATGACTATTATGCAAAATGCATTTAACCAAGTAATGGAGAGGAAGGAAAAATGTATGCGGGGTGGGTAGGATTCCGGGGGTCGGTGTCCAGGAGGACGGACGTTTAAATCCATTCCTTCCACCGTCTTCCTCAACCAGTTTCTCCCGATCCGGCCCGCCACAAAGTAGATGGACAAACGCAACCGCCTCCAAGACATAGACAAACCTCACCCCATGAACCCGGTCACCAAAAGTTGCGAATCACTTTCCCGTAAGGTCCCTTAGAAAAAGATTTAAGTTTCTCTTAGCGAAATCAGTGTTGTATTGGTAGAGAGTCGAATAATAACATTTATCAATGGGCAACGGCCAATGGGGCCGAAGATTAAGTGTTTATTTCCGGGTTCCAGCTTACAGGCATGGACTTTAACGGCCATCTGTTTGATAGGACAACTCCTTGCCAGGGTTACCACAAAAAATAGAACATTAACGAAATATTTCAAAAAAATACACAAGCATATTTCTTTTCTTCAATTGGTGAAATAGTGACCTGACAATAGATCCCCGACCAATAAAAAAATATAATTATTATAAAAGGAGCAGACCCGGCTACACGTCGCTGTGGCTAACGAAATACAACTCCATCTACTGACAACGCCATTACCCAACCTTAACCCTTTACCCATCATAACCAACGCCATCTGTTAATTTGCATACTCATCAAATCCACACCGCCCGCTTGCCAGCCCGCTGCCCGCCGCCCGCTTGCCAACCCGCTCCCTTTAAATATGATATATTTCAAACAATTTACATAAAACCTTGACAAATTATATACCCAAACCTTCCTCATGAATTACTCCATCTATTGTTGAAAACCGCATGAAAATACGTTGCGTAGTTTAAAATATCTAAGCGTACATACAACGGGAGCGATTTTGCTTTACACTGTGTGAAGATAATAATTTTTTGTGTTCTATTTGTCAATTTCAAACTTAAAACTGACTTAAAAATACATTTAATAATAAGTTGGTATCGTTATCAGACGAATTAATTTATAGTGTCGATTTTTTGTACTTATTCGCTGATACCCACAGTATACATAGAAAAGTAGTATTATCCTTGATATATTCGAATGAAAATATTTTTTATATCTTTGATATTCGGAGGTACAATCCCTCAGTAACATCTCTTTAGGAACAGTTAGTTATATTTTGTGTAAGTAGGTATACGATATTTTTCCTAAACCGACTGCACCGTCCCCAATAGAGTCCCGGAGAGTAATTCTCTTGTGACGAAAAATTAAAAATTTTAGGCAAAAAGTAGTTTAGGGGCTATTTTTATATTGAAGAATAAACATATGCATATTGAAGTGAATACTTCTTTAGCACCGTTGGGATTTGAAACGCGACAAAACGAAAAATAGCGACACTAAAAAGAGACAAACACTTTATAGGATTTTGCCGGCAAGAGAATGAGACTAATCGGTCTTCTCTTTGTGCGGTACTTCGTAGCCTCTCCACCCTTACCTCGTATAGTTTTATGAAGGTTTCACTTCTACTACCTGTGTGCTGTACACAAGGTTTTAATAATTTTAATGGATTTCTGAAAAACGCTCATTGTTATATAGATTACTAGCAGACCCGGCCACACCTTGCTGTGGCTAACGAAACACAACGCCATTACCCAACCTTTATAAAATCCACACCACCCGCTTGCCAGCTGCCCGCTGCCCGCAGCCTGAATTGAATCTTTGAATTTCTCGGCTTTTCTCTACTATAATAAGCATGTATTATGCATATAAACCTTCCTCTAGAATCACTCTATCTACTCTTGAAAACCGCATTGAAATCCGTTGCGTAGTTTAAAAGATCTAAGCGCACCTTCTACGTCAATGAAGCGCACATACATTTTGATCGACTTGTAATGAGCCCGCTGCCCGAAGCCTGAATTGAATCTTTGAATTTCTCGGCTTTTCTCTTCTATAATAAGCATGTATTATACATAAAAACCTTCCTCTTGCATTACTCTATCTATTGGTGAAAACCGCATGAAAATCCGTTGCGTAGTTTAAAATATCTAAGCGCACATACATTTTGAGCGACTTCATTTTATACTATGTAATGATAATGATGATATGCAGTTAAATTTTAGAGATAAAAAAGTAAAATTATTGCAGTATTTCTAGACTTAAAGCGGGCATTTGAAACAATCGACAGTGATAGATTAATCAAAAAATTAAGTAATATTGGAATTAATGGTAAAGAAAATAAGTGGTTTGTTGATTACCTATGAGAAAGAACTGGTAAAACATCTGAACCACATAGTACTAATAAAGGCGGATCTTTTTTTTTTTTTTTTTTTAACTTTCTTTTTAAAAGAAAGACAAACAATCCCAGGTTACGAATAACCTAACAATGTTTGAAAATCTCCTACTACCACCACAGAAAGCCGAAAATGTTGCTTGTGTTGTGAAAGAGGCCAGTAGAGGAATCGAACATGCGACGCCCGGGTGGGACCCAAGCGCTCGCCCACTCAACCACTGACCGGTCTTAGGTCCATTGTTGTTCATTATATACATGAATTATATTATCAAAGTGTTAAAGCATTGGGCAATTAAACTATTTGCTGATGATACGTTGTTATACATAGCCAGTAAAAATTTGCAGGACGGCAATGAAAAAATACAAACTGATATAAATTATGTAGCGCTTTGGCTTCACCAAAACAAATTAAAATTGAATGTTACGAAAACAAAGTTTTTAATTGTGGATAGCCTAGGTAGAAACGAGCAGGCAATACTAAAAATCGATAACGAAAACATAGAAAGGGTTAGCAGTATTAAATATCTGGGTGTAATATTGGATGATAAATTAAAATTCGACGAACACTTAGAATACATAACAAAAAAAATGGCTAAAAAAGTTGGATTTTTAAAAAGGATCAGAAATAACTTGGATCTAAAGACAACACGCCTTGTTTACAATTCTATTGTAACTCCCGCATTTAAATTATTGTTCTAGTGTTTTATTCCTATGTAACGAAGCCCAAAATAAAAAAAAAACTACAGGTTATACAAAATAGGGGGATGAGGATGATTTTAAAATACAATATGTTTACTAGAGTCAAAATTATGTTACAAAATCTAAATATGATGACGACAAAACAACATACAACATATAATGCATTAACAATGATTTACAAACTGAAAAATAATATGCTACCAAATTATCTGAAGACTAACATTATGTTTCACAAAAATGTTCACAACTATCCTACGAGAAGACACGGAGACTTTAGGCTTCCCAAAACTAAACTTTCGTGCACACAAAATAGCGCGTTTTATAAAGGACAAAAACTTTTTAACAGCCTGCCGAATGCCGTAAAGGAAGCCTCAAGTCTTAGCACTTTTCGTAGAATGTGTGCATTATATGTGAAGAATGTTTTTTGATTTATAACAATCTTACCAATATTATTGTCACATAGTTATCTGTTTCCTCAACCTGTATTTTTATTTTTGGAATCTTTTTTTTTTTCCTCTTTAAATGTATTTGTAAAAATGTAACTGTATCTTTAAATTGTATTTGTATATATTTTCTTACTAGATGTATGAAAAAAATTTTTGCATAAGTACATCTAAATAAATATTCAAAAACAAAAAAAAAAAAACAAAGTAGTTAAACATTATTTCGCTATATTAACACTGAACAGTGATATTCTTTGAAATTTGATTTAAGTCGGTTTGAAAGAAAACTATATTATAACGAATTTTAAAAAGCTATTTCCTAAGCCCCAGACAGGCCTTGAGTTAGATTAATTGCAGCACTTACCAATAGTACCTCCTCTGTGATTATAGAATTATTATTTTTAACCTAACAATATGTACGCGATGTAGTGCCAACCCTAAAGCAACGATATTCCAACTAAACCTGATGGAGAAACGAGGCCCTTTTAATTGAGAACATATTCCTCGTAATTTGATAGTTCTCGTCCTGGCTATACCACCAACGCAACGTGTCGTCTTTGTACAAGTCCTACGCGCATCTCTTTCTACGTACTCCTCGGCGTATCTATCACTGAACACTTATGCGACTCGCCCTTATACGGAGAGACATGCATGTTTAATTGCCACAGTATTGCTCTTCGTTAATGACGGATCAATTAAACTGATTTTATTGACTGATTTGTAAAGCAAGAATTCTGGAATCGAGTTAAGATTTGTCATTCGATTGGATTCTACAATTTTACCACGCCAGAGTTCGCACGGTCGTCGTCCTGCTAGGATTTAGTAAGGAATTATGGTAACTATCGGCCTGAAAAAAACTAAGAAAAAAAATATCATTTAAATGGTGACATTTCTGAGGGGAAATTGTTGTTATGATTCCTGACTAACTAACTAACCATCAGGCCGTTTCCCCGCAGGGTTAGGCAGAGAGGACGGACCGCCAAGCAACTCGGTCTTGGCACACACTCTTTGCCTCACTCACATTCATACATCGTCTAATATTTTTTTTTCTATTATTCTGACTTTTGACATGGCCCGACTCAAGTATCTGATTCACTTGGTCGTGTTATGTCTTCCTCGGGCGTCCTCGACTTCTTCTACCATTCACATTTGCGTCGTATATTATTTTTACACTAATTTCTACGTTCAAATGCTCTACATGCCCAAACTATCTGAGGGTCCCTTTCTTAATCTTACTCATTATGCTTAAATCAGCCTTACATTCTTTGCGGATATCCACATTTCTCACACGATCATACATTGTTTTACCACACATACGCCTAAGGGATCTCATTTCAAAAGCATTCAGTTGACTTTCATCCTTCCTCTGCCAGTTCCAAGCCTCACTGCCATACATCAGGATAGGTACCAGGAATCCATCGACTGCTAGCTTCGCTTCTTTTGACAGTTTTTTTATTAGCGCCAACTGCATTCAGTCATCCATTAATGGAATTACCGGCATTCATCATTCTTTCAATATCTCTATCAGCCTTCCCATCTCTTGTAAACATACTACCCAGATACACAAACTCATCCATCTGCTCCAAGTATTCATCATTCACAACTATATTGCCTACTGTTTTCGTACTCTCTCTTTCAACACCATGACATTAGACTTATTTATGATTCCTTATATGATTATTAAAATGTTATGTGTGGTCGGTCTTGCTGTATGGTTGTGAAACATGGACCTTGAAAATAAATACCATGAACAGGTTAGAGGCTTTCGAAATGTAGCTTCACCGGAGAATGCTCAATGTCCCATGGACCGACATGATCACCAACATAGAAATTCTCAGGCGGGCTAGAGCAGATAGAGAACTGCTTACATTAATTAAAGAAAATTTCATATCTGGGTCATATACTTCGAGGGGAGAAGTATCACTTGCTCTATTTAATATTGAAATGCAAGATAGAGGATCGCCGAGGGCCTGGTAGGAGACAAATGTCTTGGCTGCGAAACATACGAGCTATTCCGGGCAGCGCAAGACAGAGAGACCTTTTCAAGAGTGATCGCCAACGTCGGGGGGACCTGATAAGGCACATAAAGAAGAAGAAGAATATGAAAAATAAATGTTTAATTAAATATTTTTGATTTATAACTAAGTGCACAGGTGTGTATTATTTATCTACATACAAATCTCATGATTTCATTTGAAATTTTGTATTTTAATTTCCATTAAAGGAGAAAATTGGATACCTACTTGCTTTTATGAGCGCGAGGTCTAGTATTCACAGTTAGTTAGTCACTAGTTATCCGATGTTTCAAATAATTTTGCTTTTCATACTTCGATTTTAACCCCCTTCAGCAAAAACTGACCTAAATTCTTAATTAATAATACATGTGATCATAATGTCAATTTGGATAGCGGATATGGGTACCGCGCACCGCTCCGGGGATCATTTATGGATAACCAACTGCCTTGCCGTAAGTCACCTCGAGTGGTTCGTTACGTTTAGTGACTTAAATGGGGTGACCGGGTTCATGGGGTGAAGTTTTTCCAGGTCTTTGCGGCGGATGCGTCTTCCCACCTGCTGCGTTGCGAGCCGGATTGGAAGAGACTGGTTATGACATTTTGACCTCTCCAGCCGGACTCTCTCGACCTATCACCTAGCACCGCAGTGGGAGTGATGGATTCATATATCCGCTACTCCTGAAAACATTGATCCCAAATTCCTACCCACTTCTCATACCTTTTTCCTTCCCAAAATTCCCTCTTCCTCGTTTCCCTAATAAAAAGACCCTCCACACAGCATTCCCAAAGATGACAAAGTACCTGAAAAGGAGCTAATATATAAGAAAGTGAGTTAACGTTACATTCCCAAGACGATAAAACCTATGTCTATCTATTCACTATTTAGTGTAATCTAATAAATCAGGATCGTAATTGACTTAGGGAGTATTTTACCATCCTCCACGTATATTATCCATACGATAACGTAAATTTTCGGTTAATTAAACACTATTTATTAATCTAAAGAGTCTGAGTTTACTAGAACCTAGGTAATTTATAGAATAAGTTAGCCGAGTTGCGAGTATTTATTTGTTTATTAATTAACATTCGTTATCGTATGGATAAGCAATCAGGAGGATGGTGAAATACCCCTACAACTATAAAAAAAGGAGTGTGCTTTGGACCACACGACTGAATTAAAACTTCACTAACTTTCTTTCTCTCTTGCCCATACAGTGTGATACAGACAATAGGCCTGCACTGTGTCTTTGATATAAGAAACGTAACTGGCTTTGAGAGCAGGAAAGAAAGAAAATGTGTGTTCGCACCTCTCTCTCTTGCCCCTACAGTAATATACGAAACATAACTCTCTCGCTTTCTATCTTCACTAACTTATATCACCCTCTCAACTTCCGTTCGCCTCGTCCGATCACACTTTTCGTAACGCTCTCGTCACGCTTTCACCAGCTTACCCCCCCCCCCCCCCCAGTTGAGCGTGCATAAAGAAGTTTTACTTCAAAAAGTGTGATTTCTTAAGTTGTACGTAAATGAAAATATTTGTTGACTTATGAAAATTTATTTGCTTTTTCCGCAATCAGACTACTTATATAATTGTATAGTTCTACGGAATCTAATTACCCAGAATATCTCGTGATGGTCACGCGAACGCGTAGACACTTAATAACTGGTAGGTATTTAATTAACCCGAAAGGGTTGATTACCGGCCGAACAGTTATTATTAGTGACTCGAGAATAAAGAGCCGATAATTAATTTTTAATGATTTCCTTTTAGCACTTGGATAAAAGTAAGCACTCGTCCTTTTTAACTTAAAGCGTGTGACCTCGTTTTGGTATTTATTGGCAAATGTGCTGAAAGGGAACTAAGGACATAAAGATAAAATTTCTGGTTTTTTAGAGGGAAGAGAAAGGCAGAGGAATCCACCTTAATTAGCAATAAAAATATGACAGTGGCGTGTAGCAAACGCATTTTTAAATATTTGTCAAACATAACAATACTTTCGTAGTTATTTTGAATATAAGAATTTATTTATTATTTAACAGAATATATCACATATTACATTAATGAACATTTTCAATATGATTCCAAGTATGGGCATATTTTTTTGCACACCTTTATGCAACGAAAAGTTTAGATTAAGTGTACATAAAACAAAAAGGGCCAAAATACATACACGTGTATATATTACATACGTGCATACGTTTGTACACTGCACACATATATATGCATATGTACACACACACATGCACAAATACATAAATATGTGCACAAATTATTGGGCCAATGCATAAGTAGGCACATGACACAATAATTACAAAGTTAAATAAGTAAGGAGATCATCAGGTATTTGCTCCTTCTGAAAATAGAGATCGAATTCGAAAATTTTCACTTTCTTTTAGCCTTCACAATAAAAAAAATTCTCTCCAAGTCTTCACGACCCCAACGTTTATGATAAAACCGAGTCATTCATGGCTTCGTTTGAAACAAACTCATCTTACTTTAAGTCCAACACCGATGCAAAAGGATTCAGGGTTTTTCATAAAAAAAGGGTTTTTTATTAAAATTAATTTCATCAATTAAAGATGATTCATACATGTTGTTTATAAATGACTAACTAGAGATGTGTTTTCTTCTGTCGAGTCAGAATATGTAAATATAATAACATGAGAATAAGTCACTGAACGCTTCCATTACAAGTGGTATGAGTATTCTAAATAAAATATTATTAGTCAAGAGTCTATCATTTTTAATGATTGCTAATGTCAAATTGACATATCTAGTAACATCACAGTAGGAAGATTATTCGACTGTTATTTTAGTTTCTTTTTTAATAAATGTTTGCAAATCCCTTGTAAAAGAAACACTTTATTTATAAATATAACACCTAAATGAAAACTTTTTATGAATATTACCTGTAATTACCGAACACCAAATTTGTCCTAGCTCACATAGGTCTCAAATGCATCTTCTTATCCCACTGTCATGGTGAGAAAATTGATCTTAACGGTATTAGAAAAAGAAAACTCTACATACAAATCTAGAATTTTACTGTAAAAAAAGGGCCCTCTCTATGAAACCGAAGTTTCCGATAGAATTTGTGAAAAATTACGAAACAAAAAAAACATAAGCTGATGATAACATTTATAATACATTTGCCTAATAAAATATGTGTGTAGTTTTCTATTTTTCGATATCTGTAATTTTAGATAGTTCCAGAGTGGAAGATATAATCAGAATCGCCCTGGTGCAAGACTACCATTCATAAATTTAAAAAACAAAGAAAATTAAAAATGTCAAAAACGAAACTTGAAATGGCTCTATCCATGTTTGTCGACCAGACCTGAATAGCCAGGTACTTCCCCATCTCTCTCTTCCCCTTATCTTCTTCTCCCTCCCTTCCCCACTACCATCAGCCTCGCAACATACCCTAATTGGGGATGCCATCGTCACACGGCATTCATATTTAAAAAAATTAAAAAGATAGGAAAAACGTAATTGGGGCCATTTTTAAAACTTATTTGTGTTTGTATTCAAAAATTTTATATTTCAGAAATTATATGTTTATTTCTAATAATAACATTTGAAAGCATCGACTTTCAAAAACAGTTTTTATTTTTCGGATATGTACATTTTTATTTTTATTGCAAAGCAGAAGTTTTCTGACTATGAATATGCCCGAAACCTGGTGGGTCAATGAAAATTAAAAATTCAATTTTTATAAGGAAAACTTTCTTTTTATTCTTTTTTGAAGGTTATTCCCATCAGTGAAATATATGGAGAGGTCTAGGTTCGAGTCCCAGTTGCGACCATTGTCTTTTTTATGTTTTTCTGTGTCTTGTTCTCTTTCATATTTTCGTTTAGATTATTATTGTAAACTTATTCTAATATGATATATTTCACTGATGGGAATAACCTTCAAAAAAGTATAAAAAGAAAGTTTTTCTTATAAAAATTGAATATTCATTTAGACTTTTATAAAAGTCAATTGTTCCATATAAATAAATTCGGATATATCTATCCGAGACGCTATCCAGGTTACAAACCAATTCTTAGAATGATTGTTTCCAATGAAAAGGGTAGTTGCCCTTAATATGGAGAAAAATAATTAGTTGATAATAATGTAATTCTAAAATATGAGATTCACAAATATGACGGTTTGACAGAAGGTGGCAATAGCGAAATTGGTTAACGCGCTCGTCCCGGTTAGACGGAGAGGTCTGGGTTCGAGTCCCAGTTGCGACCATTGTCTTTTTTCTGTTTTTCTGTGTCTTGTTCCCTTTCGTATATTCGTTTAGATTATTATTGTTAACTTATTCAAATATGAAAATTAAATAATTTGCAAATGAATAAATAAGTAAGTACAGTTTGTAATATAACTAATACTAGGATTAACTATATTTTCCACCTTCACAAAACGGAAGGATGGGATTACAAACACAAATAACAAAATATTATGGAACTATTTTATTTTTCCTTTTTTACATCTCTTTGAAATGTACATCCTGAAATGAATATTATTTTTGTACGTACTTAGTTGGTATGAAAGGGATTCCTGGGCAAGTGTGATATTTTCAAGTGCCTACTTCCATTCCTTGGGAGGTCCATGAGATGATGAGAAGGGTGTTCAAGTGCCCTAATAATTCCATAATAATGGCGTAGATAAAAATAGTGCAGGTCTAGTGTGAAGAGCTAAGTGCCCTCTCTCTTTGCCCGGTGGTTGTGGGTTCGTAATCTGGCGAGGTGTGAATAAACATAAAAATTTATCTTACTCATATGTGAATCAGATGAACAGAATCTGTCTGAAAGACCTCAACCATATTTTGTCACAGGGTCTAAATAAAATCCAAATAAATTGATTATTTCTGAACATATCCCAAAACTAAAAACTGTTTTTGAAAGGTGATAAAATATTTTTATTTTATAATTCCAAATAAACGTTTAATTTTTTAAATATAAAAAATTTTCATGCAAACATAAATATTGTTTTGAAAATGTCTAACCTTAAGTTTTTTTCAAACGAAGATTTATTTATTTAACGCCTAAGGGGCTTTAACATGTTTGGTAGTACAATTAATTCATGACAGATGATTTTTAAACAGATAAAAAAATAATACAAATAAAATTAGAAAAAAAATTCACACAAGTCACAAAAATACGAAAATACAGCGATTTTATTAATTTAAAAAAATACAGGTATGTTTAGGAATAGTTTTGGAATAAGTTTTTTACAAGATTTCACAAAATTCGCCAAGTTTATATTAAATATGTCAACATCACCTACATCCTGATTTCCCATAGTGGGAAATCGTTGTATCGGAGAGTGGCCAAGATTAAGATTACTGATAATGAAAAAAAACTAATACATATTTTTTTAGGCAAATGCTTTACAAACGTTTTCGTCAAATCCATAGACTTACAAATAGATATACCAGAACATACAGATGAGGGGTAAAAACTAACTATGGCGGGGCGAAGATAGGGACGATGACTGTCATTCGCCAATAAATCAATCTAAAAGTATATAGGCATCTCGCATTATAATATGACTATTTAGTTCTTAAAAGTAAAATCTGCTTTTGAATGAATCGACCTTTTTACATGGGAGCGCGAATTGCTCGCCACGATATGAACAAATATCTGAAGTCCAAATTTGGCAAAGTAAAGTTTCACTTATTTTCAGAGTGAAATATTTTGTTTCCGTATTTAGTTGAGACACTTTTATAAATGCTTCATAATTTACTTAGCTCAATAAACAGCGGCTTTATGTTTCGCGTCGCCATGTATCTTGATGAAACAGCATCATATTATATGATCTGAATATAAGCCTAAAATATTGCTTACCTATGGAATGTAATACGAAAATTGGGTTTATTATCTTATGCACTTCTATTTTTATATGTTTTAATAACACAAGTCACCATTTTCGCCGTGTTATTTCGTAAAATATACCGATGAGAGCTCGACACTAGTCAGGACAAGAATGATGACGTCACATTTTTTAGATTCACGCAAGGCTCTCGCAAGCCCAGCCGGTTCCGATAAAATGGTTCCAACGGGAGGGGCAAATAATACGCTTTTATCACTCACTTTTTCGGCATTTTATGTAAAAAAATCACAAAGTTTCATAATTTTTTTTCAAATTGCGGTTGGAAACTTTTGTTTCATAAATGTGGACATTTGAATTGTTTTGCGGTTGACTTTAAATATAAAAGTGCTTTTTTCTCTTTCTAACGCCGTTTAGAAAACTTTTGCCACTATGATGGTAAGGGACGATTTCTATGAGACCTATATGAATTGTTCCGAAAAGCCAACAAATTAGCTTGACGGGTTAAGTCGATCGCGATGCACTACTTATACATAATCGTGTGTTAATTAGATCGCTTAGAAATCTTTTATATAAACCTATTTAACTTTAGGGCTTATTTAGGATTCATCAGGGCCCCTAGCATGGTCGATCGATAGAGGTTTTTTTTATCTAAAATGTCGGTAACTTGTCATCGCTCCTGAGCACGACGGCAGGCCGCCAACGAACAAACAATAGTTCACGCCAAATAAATCAGGAACCCTTAGTCATTGTGAACTGTTGTTTGTTCGTTAGCGGCCTGCAGTCGTGCCCGGGGGCGATGACAAGTTACCGACATTTTCGATAAAACCTATATCTTGGCCTATAAAAAAATATTAGAAATTCAAAATACTACGGCTTTATTGTAAAAAAATGGAAAATTAAATCATTTAGAAAATGATAGTAAAACATTTAAATATATGTGCAAGATGAAAAAACCCTAGTTAAAATAATTTCTTCGATTGGTGGATATTACATAATTACATATATATGTAATATGTGGATATAACCGAATATTGCACGAGAGTAAGGGGTTTTTCACCATCTATCCATAAAACGATAAAATTTATTTAAATATAAAGCAACTTTTCTTAGGTTCGAATACCGAAAAGTAAATTCGGCCTTCATAAATAAATAAAACGTAAATTTACGTTATCCAATGGATAGTGATTTTGAAAGCTTATCGAGAGGATGGTGAAATACAATTCCAAGAAAAAAAAAAAAAACGTACGTCTTAAAAACATACCTAATAAGTCATAAGGCCGGAATTCAAGGAAGACGGGCTAAACAATAACAACGAGGTGTTAAGCGGTAGGTTACACAAAAACGGCATAATTTTAACGCAATACTTAACTTAATCCGTAACTAGAAAACAGAAGATCTGCTTACTGAATCATCAAAATTTCGCAAACGGTGAGGCTCTCATGAACGGTATTGCTAACTCCATTTTTAAAATCAAACCAGGCGTGACTCTTTTGTAGCTTTTTTAAGGGGGGAGAAATAAAATAATAAAAAATAATATATTTATCCGAGACACTATCTAAGTTACAAACCAGTTCTTCGAACGATTGTTTCCAATGGAAAAGGTAGCTGTCAAAAATATGAAAAAAAAACGAGTATGCTTTAGACTTTAGACCACACGACTGAAGTAAAACTTCACTAACTTATAAAAGAAGAGAGAAAGAAAATGTGCGCGCGCACTGCTCTCTCTTACTCCTACAGTGTGATACATACAATGGGCCTGCACTGTGTCTTAAATTTACGAAACATAACTGGCTATGAGAGAAAGAGTGAAAGAAAATTTGTGTCTCTCTCTCTTGCCCCTACAGTAATATACGAAACGTAACTCTCTCTTTTTCGATCTTCACTGACTTATATCATCCTCTCAACTTCCGTTCGCCTCGCCCGATCACACTTTTCGTAACGCTCTCGTCACGCATTCAACAGCTTACTCCCCAAGTCAAGCGTACGTAAAGAAGTTTCACTTCAAAAATTAGTCGAAGACAATATTTGAAATACGAGATTGATAAATAAGAGTTCTCAGTACTCGGTAGCCGAATTGCTAAGGCATTTATCCCGGTAAGACGGTTCTGGGTTCGATTCCCAGTTGCGACCGTTTTCTTTTTTATTTTTCTGTCATGTTCTCTTTCATATTTTCGCATAAATTAATTAGTATTATTCATTTCCAAGGGGAAGGATGATGGCCATAGTTATTCTGAGATACAAACCAAGTTTTCAAAGTGAAAATAACCAATTCTTAAATAAATAACTCTTACCTAAATTATATTTTTGAAGTAAAACTTATTTACACACCCTCGACTTGGGGAGTAAGCTGGTGAATGCGTTACGAAAAGTGTGATGTGAACGGTGATCGGGCGAGGCGAACGGTGATCGGGCGAGTCGAACGGTCGGGTCTTTACGCGTACGCTTTACTTGGGGAGTAAGCTGATGAATGCGTGACGAGAGCGTTATGAAAAGGGTGATCGGGCGAGGCGAACTGAAGTTGAGAGGGAGATATAAGTTAGTGAAGTTTTACTTCAGACGTGTGGTCTAAAGCCTATAAAATGAGGAGGTAGGTATATTATATGAAAAACGAACCTAAACCACTTTTTTTGGAGGTAACATCCTCCTTTTGAAGCTCTAAAGAAGCTGAGTTGGCAACACTGGTAATAAGCACTGTCTGTCAATTTTCACTGATTTCCTCATCTGTGAAAATAACGATATTTAAAGAAATCTCTGAAACCTCTTCGATGGATAAATAGAACTTGTCAATCTGCGCGAAATATTGCTCGACTTCGTGAGGTATACTAAACGCTCTCTAGACATCAATGTTTTCGTTCTGATTTCAGGTTCCAAGAGGATAGATCAAACATCGATGTTTTAGGAAGTTTCATCCCTCCAGGAGGCTGTGGGCGGTGGTCGGGGGAAGGCTTCCACCTCCCAGTCACGATATCACGGAGCCTTGTTGACAGTCTTATTATAACACGGCGGCACAAGCCATGAATACAAAGTGGATGCTTTATAAAAATGTTTGGATCCCATTCACCCTTAAACCATGGAACCTATATAATATTATATAGGGTGGGCTGTGGGGGCAGGGGATTGGACGACATCTTGTGGCACACCCTGTAAACCTGAATAACCCAGTGAGAAGGCCCGGGTCAAAGCCGGGATGTTTGATTGTCGTGGTCGGCTTTCGTCGCCATTTTGATGCATGTCATTTTTCATGTTGCGTGGACAGCATAACTGAGTGGATTGCGATGAGGCTTTCCGTATTCAAATGTTTATACAAAATGCTTGTATTTAAAGCATTATTTTCCGAATTTTTTTTTGTTTTCAATAGTTTAATTGGTAGAGTGTTACTGCTAAAACAGAAGTGCTGGGTTCGATTCTCAGTTGCGACCGTTACCTTTTTGTTTGTCTTTTGTTCCTTGTTTCATTGAGATTTGTTGTTATTATCTTTTTCAATGATTAAATATTACAATACCTTTAAAAAAACTTCAATGAATTATGTTTTGATTCTAGACTTATATAAACCTTAGACTCTTTATTTTGTTAGTCTATTCTGTTTCAATATTTAATGTTATTATTTTCTGATGATTTTGAAATAAAATAAAACTTTTTTGAAGTAAAACTTCTTTACGCACGCTGGACTTGGGGGGTGAGCTGGCGAATGCGTGACGAGAGCGTTACGAAAAGCGAGGCGAACGCTTCGTATATTACTGTAGGAGCAATAGAGAGTAGTGCGCGCGTACATTTTCTTATTTCTTCTTTTATAAGTTAGTGAAGTTTTACTTCAGTATAAATAAACGAAAATAATCATCACGAGAAATTTCTCTCAGCGATTGCCTCTTGCTTTATCCACAATTAAACATCTGCTCAAACATCACATGCATGCCGAATTCCATTAATCAGACTCCAGAAAAAATTTCGATTTAAGAATTTGATACCTAAAATGACTTACTCGTATCTTCCGCCACCTTTTGGGTTATAATATTTTCTTCAAGACTTTTTGTTTTTCTGTAACAAAATAAAAAAATAATAATTTATATTGAATGTTTTAATTATTTACCACTCCAACCAGGAGCACTCCTGTCGCGGTGCGAAGATGGCACTGATTTATTTGGACCTGGAACACGTGCTCTGAGGACAGGAAAGAGGTTGAAGTTCAAGCGATGAAACGACGGTAATCATGGCAATTAAAATTAAAATTTTAAATTATGTACGTAATTTAAAAGCCAACATTGCAATTTAAAATGGACAGGAATAGAGGAATTGATTAAGTTATTAATCTTCACGTCTTCCTTATTGTCTATTATTTCTTCTCTTTGTCACTTCTTGCCTCTTTTTGTATCTTCCTGCCACTTCTTAACCCTTCTCGCCTCTTCTAGGCTCTTCTTGTCTTTCCTTGGTTCTTTTGGTTTGCTCTTCTTCGGGCTTCTTCTCGTCTCTTCTTGCCACTTCTTGTCCCTTGTTGCCACTTTCTTCTGGGTTCTTATTGTCTTTTTTACTTCTTCCTAGTTATTTTGGGTTACTCTTCTTCAGGCTTCGTCTTGTCTCTTCTTGACTCTTCTTAACTCTTTCAGTCTCTTCCTTCTTACTCCTCTTATCCTGCTCTCTCTTGACTTCTCTTAGATCATCTAGTCTTTTCTTGCTTCCTTAGCATTTTCCAACATTTTTTAAAAAAAGTTGTTATGCAATTTGTTTGCGTTCTCAAGATTTACTTGATTTATCAAAATTTTATCAATCAAACTCCAAACTTTATGAACGTACATATCTTGAGCATTCCCACGAAGCAACG
Organism: Limnephilus lunatus; assembly: GCA_917563855.2. Classification (NCBI taxonomy): domain Eukaryota; kingdom Metazoa; phylum Arthropoda; class Insecta; order Trichoptera; family Limnephilidae; genus Limnephilus; species Limnephilus lunatus. The sequence continues at coordinate 3,776,357 of OU830604.1, forward strand.
CCCTTAATTACATAAACTTATTTGGGAAGATCACAACCGTATTCGTTCGAAATAAAAACAATTTATTATCCGCGCCTCGCTCCACGACACTTTTACAAAGATGGCGAATTATTCTACACCCCGTGTCAACGAAGTAGCCGACACGTACACTTCCCCCTTTGTCATTTTCCGGTTGGGCGTAAGAAGAAGCGAGAAAAGTGAATCTCCGGACACCTTTCTCATTCCCTCCCCCCCCCCCCCTGTTCTGGCTCCACCAGCTCCACCCGACTACCCTCCATTCCCTCTTTCCTCCACCCAGCCGCCCCCTCCCCAGGGAAGCCAATAAGCCGGTGGAACTGGCGTCGCCACACAACTACGCGTCTTGCTTACCTGAAATAAAAGTGACAAAACTTCTGAAATGGCTTCGGAATATTCGGAAAGTAACGTTAAGCGATCTTCAGTAACGTTTCGGGTGCACGGGGGGTATTTATTGATATTTGGAACTTTGGTTAGGGTAAAACATCGTTTTTTTTAGTTAATAATGCATAGCTAAAACAATAAAAATAAAAGTAGATATTTGTCTAAATTCATTAGAAGTTTCATCACGAAAGAAAAAAGATTCATTGATCGTAATTCAATGGAGATTTTAAACGATTTTATTATTGAAGTGAAACTTCTTTAGCGCCGTTAGTGATTTGCAATTCGGGTGAAACGGAAATGCATCACAACTCAGTTCTACACAAATATTCGGTTCTAATATAATGCGGTAAATTCGTACCACGGTGCGTGCCTTCCTTAGCGTAGGGAGCAAGGTGCCTGACAAGTCTCAGGGGCCAGAGATACAATCGAACGGGGGTGCGAATCCTATTAAATCCAAAAAAAACATTTTTATTTTGTGAAATCAATATCCAATCTTCAAACCACTTTAAAAAAACAAGCAAAAGAAAATAAAGTGACATCTAGTGATTTTCTAGTTTCACTTCTACCGCGTGTGAATTACTGTGATTTTTTTTTAAATTTTGTATAATAAATAAATTCCACAATTATCCTATTCCTGATACTCTGCATTCGTCTCATTCTCTCGAAGTTTAGTTTTCTAAAGGTATCACTTCTACCGCTTGTGAACTGCGCACATTTTTTTAAATTATTTAAATGATGAACTTTTACAAATCTAACGGAGTTCTGGTAACGTTTTCATGAAATTTTGAGTTATTTGATTAAATAAAGACCGGAGAAAAACAATCGATAGAATTATAATGATTAATTTTAATTTGAACAGATTAGCTCATCTTAATGCCTACCTATTCCAAGTTACTCGATTTTCAATATGTACTTCTTAGACTTTGTCTTTGGCAGCTTTGCTATGGATAATGTGAGTCTCAATGTAAATTCTATCATTCTGGCAATTGATCTCGCCTTTATCTCCCTCCTCTTCCTCTTCACAGAAAACTGAGGCTCAGCGATCTTCACTCCTCGGGGATTAAAATGGATTAGAACACAGAACAGCGGACAGAGGAACATTCACCTACATTTTATTTAATTTGTTATTGCGCAAGATGATTAAATAGATGTTTTTTTTTGTTAATGGTTAACCTGGTAATACACATTCACTTACTATTTTTATTTATTCTTTTTTATGTGAATACCCCATAAGAGTTTCAACTGCTCCCAAATGTCTGGGGCCAGTGAGACTTTGGCATCCCTAAAAAGTGGTTTTACACTAGGGCTTCTTCTTCCAATCTGTAAAGTATTGGAAGTGTAGGTACAACATATTAATAAATTAATAAATAACACGAATTAATCGAATGAAGCTAGCTCGTGCCGGTATTTGAACCCGCGACCTTAGGATTGCTAGACCAAAGTTGACAATTAGTGAATTAGTGAAAAAAAAAATAACAGTGTATGTGTATACTATGCAGTTGACACGCGATAGAAGTGAAACATTTATAAAATTAAAGTAGACGGGGGTGGGGAGGCTACGAAGCACCGCACAAAAAGGAGACCGATTATTTTTCTCATTCTCTCGCAGGCTAAATCCTTTAGATGTATGTGATTGTCTGTTTTTAGTGTTGCTTTTTCGTTTCATCGAGTTTCAAATCAAAACGGTGCTAAAGAAGTTTTCACTTTAAAAAAATTTGATTCAAAGAACGATTCGATTATAAGTCTCACAGGTGTAATTTTGGGGAAAAAACTATCAACAAGAATAAAAACAAAAATTTTAACAAAACAAAAAACTACTTTCGACAGATTTCGATGATTCTTTTTTTGAAGTAAAACTTCTTTACACACGCTCGTCACTAAAAATCAAAAAAAATAAATAAAAATTTTAACAAAACAAAAAACGACTTAAAAAAATGCACTAAAAAGTAAAAAAATAGTTTCGTACGATTGTTATTTTTGGAGTCGGTGTCAGCCAAGGTAACTATATACATAGGTAGTTATAGGTGAGATGTGGAGATCTTGGCTGAAAACGACTCCAAAAATAACAATCGTACGAAATGGGCCTATTAAGTTATTCAATAATACCTATTCTTATGCTGTATACCTATTCTTATGCTGTATTTACTTTATATGCTTATGTGAAATATTCGCAGCAACCAAACCCCAATATCACTTGCATACCTCATATGCTAATGCTTCTGTTTAACATTCTTTATAAGCTTATGTTTTATATCCTTTATATGATAATGTCTTATATTAGCTACATGCCTAAATTCTACATACTTTTTATGTTTATGTTATATATTATTAATACACTTATGCTTTATATTCCCAACAACTCTTTTATAAGACACACGTTTTCCAAGTCCGATGAATAATATAATTACGGATGAACTAGATAGCACTTATAATATTGCAGAAAAAGTATGTAATAATGTCGACGAATGTAACCTTCTGTTCAAAAAAAAGACAAACTCATTAGTCATTATGCACTTAAATATAAGAAGTATTTACAAAAACATAAATGAATTATTATGTACTCTTAGTCTCTTAAAAACTGAACTCGACTGTATCGTTTTGACTGAAGCCCACCTTAATACAGTAAATATAGATAATATACCACAATTACCAAACTTTACATGTATTCCCACGAAAACACACATTAACAAGAATAGTGGCCTAGTTATTTACGTTAACCAAAAACATCAAGATGTATCTTATAAAGAAATAAACATGACTCTCACGAACTGCATAGCATTACAATTAAAAGTAAATAATCAGATTTATCAAGTTATTGCTGTATACCGAACCCACGGTTCAAAAACTCAACAATTTATAGAGAACCTCAAAGATGTACTTAACAAAAACAAATGTCAAAATACTATAGTGACGGGTGACTTCAATATAAATATAGGTCTTAATTCAAACAGCGCCGAAAAAAATGATCTACTTAATACGATGGCTGAACTGAACTTCATTTCATGTATAAACGATTACACTAGAGTTGTGCCCCGACAAAACCCATCATGTATTGATCACATTTGGACTAAGGCTGACACAACTACACAATTAACACCTATCATTTGGAAAACAAACATTACCGATCACTACACGTGTTTCTTAATTCTTGATTTAAAAAAAAAAATGGCCTTTTCCAAAACCGCATTACAACAGTATAACATAAAAACCTTAAACATACAACTTCTTGAACAAAAATTGAAATTGGAAAAATGGGAAGAGACATTAAACACTGAAGATGCCGAAAAATCTTCAATTTTATTCGAAAAAACACTTCGCGAACACATAATAAACGCAACTAAACATAAAAACGTCAAACTAAAATCAAAACATAGAAAAATTAAGCCCTGGATTACCCATGGAATAGTTACCTCAATTAGGAACAAAGAAAAACTATTTTATCAAACCCGAAAACAACCTAATGACTTAACTTTATTACAATCATATAAAAAATACAGAAACAATCTTACAAATTTGATTAAAACAACAAAAGAAAATTACTTCAAGGTAAAAATTGAAGATAGTGGTAAAGATAACAAAAAAGTCTGGGCTACAATTAATAACATTATTGGCAACGGTAATAAAAATAAACAAATAAATAAAATAACTTATGACAACGAAACAATGGACTCAATAAAAGAACCAACTAAAATTGCAAACATTTTCAATAACTACTTCGCTAAAGTCGGAGAGAATCTTGCCAAAAAAATCGACTCTTTCCAATCTAAAAATACTTCCAATACATCCACACAAACTTGCCAAAATATTTTCGAAAAGTTTGAAAAATGCACCCAAATAGAAATAGAAAAAAATATAATGAACCTACGAGTTTCCGCGAGCCCTGGTTTTGATAATATCACAGTAAATGTATTAAAACAAATGAGACAATTAATATCCAAACCAATTGCACATATCATTAATAATAGCATACAACAAGGAATTTACCCAAAAATATATAAAAATACAATAATAACCCCAATTTTCAAATCAGGAAATACATCTGACATCTCAAACTACCGTCCCATATCTATTATATCTAACGTAGCAAAAATATTTGAAAAAGTCGTAAAGTCACAATTAACTAAACATATCACTTCAAATAAAATTATCAATGATAACCAATTCGGCTTCAGAGAAAATTTAGGTACGCAAGATGCAATTGCAAAAATAACCTCTATAATCTATAAAGCTCTTGACTCGGGAAATAAATGTTTAAGTATATTCATCGATCTAAGGAAAGCATTTGACAGTATAAGCCACAGGAAGCTAATCGAAAAATTAGAAAAAATTGGAATCCAAGGAACAGTTAAAGAATGGTTTAAAAGTTATCTTCATAAAAGACACCAACACGTAAAAATTAACAATATATTGAGTGAACCCACCTATTCCGAATTCGGAATTCCTCAAGGGACAGTTCTAGGTCCAATATTGTTTATCATTTACGTGAATGAAATGCTTACAGTACCAAAAATGGGAAAAATCATATCTTTCGCCGATGACACAGTTTTAATCATAGAAAAAAAAACTTGGGAAGAAGCCTATCAAACTGCGAATGTAGAAATAAACAACCTCAAACAATGGTTGGATGACAACTACCTTTCCTTAAACTCTGACAAAACTTATTTCATGACTTTTACATTATCAGACAAATTCCATCCAACAATAAATTCCAATATTACTATTCATAACTCTTGTAATAATTATACGGACAACTGCAATTCACCTAAATGCTCAAAAATCTCAAAAAAAAGTAATATTAAATATTTAGGCATAATTATAGATCAACATGTTAAATGGACAGAACATATTGCACAAACTGTAAACAGAATACGTAAACTTTATTACGTATTCCTCAAACTAAGAAATATTCTACAAAAATCTATGCTACTAAAGGTTTACTATGCATTAGCCCAATCAGTTCTACAATACGGAATAATAGGCTGGGGAGGAGCGTATAAAACCAACTTAACCCCACTTGAAATAGTACATAGAAGACTTATCAAAATTATTCTAAAGAAACAATTAGATTATTCAACCCAAAAATTATTCGATGAATTCAAAGTGTTACCACTTAATAAAATTTACCAAAAAAATGCATTACTACAAATCCACAAAGATAAACTAACAATAAAGTCATTTAGCACCAGGCCGAGAACCTTAGGACAAATAATAATCCCTAAACTTAATACAACAACAGCCCAACATCATTACACATACTCAGCCATAAAATGCTTTAACGAACTCCCCAAAGAAATACAATCCGAAAGGAATTATGAAATTTTTAAACAAAAAGTTAAAAGACATTTTACTTTTTATTAGATTTAGGTATGTGTTACGATGTGCCAACTTATATTTCCATTCTGATCAAAAAAATGTCAACTTATATTTTTTCTATGTATGAAAATTCACATTATGTTTATGTACAAAAAAAAATGCCAACTTATATTTTCATTGTAAAAAATTTTTCCATTTTGCACAAAAAAAAAAAAATAATAATTTTAAAATTATTATTCAACTTATTATCCATTGTATATATTTAAAAAAAAGTAGTTCTACATACATCCAAATTGTAACAACTGTCAAGTATGTATAGTACTGTCAATCTGATAGTGCTCCCTCTCTAAACACGAGAATTTCTCAATTAGGGAGGTATTGTTACCACCAATATTATATATTATATGTATTTTGTTTAATTGTATATTATATGTATTGGTTAATAAATAAAAAAAATAAATAAATAAAAAAAATTTAATTCATCTAATTGAATTTCGATCTTATTTTCTTGAAAGAATGAATTAACGCAAATCTTGGAAATTAACGCACTTCCCGACATCCTATCGAGCTGATATTCGGCATCCAGACTCGTTGTCGATTACTATCAACATTTCGTGGAATTAGGTTCGTTGCGTAGGACCGTGGCGGAAAGTCAAAACTGTTTCGCTAAATAATAAAAAAGGTGTGGAAAATATAAATGAGTTAGTTAGAAAGAATATTTACTTATAATATCTACCTAAAAAAACAGAATGCGCAATTCCCTTTTTTTTTCTTCTAGAGAATATCATCAAGCAACCTGGGGATCTACAACACATAAATACATACACAACCTGAATACAATTCAAAGAGGACCGTACTGAAAGTACCTATTAGAACGCCTTCGATTGAAATTTTTAATAGCTTTGACGTACCTAATGTACAACGAATATAAAAATACTGAATCCTCTACTAGACCGCGTATATATCACTCTAGATTGAATAAAACTGACATAAAAACATTCGAAGTTATAAAACCACATTCGGACAAAGAAACTACACTTATTTTGCAACTAAACTCCTTTTGTAACGTTCTTCCCCAAGACATAAAACTAATAAAATAAAAATGGTGAGTACAAATCAAGAATAAAAATATGGCTGAAAGAGGTCAACGAAAACACTCCAATGAAGACACTAAAAACGATATAGAAAACAAATAAACTATAATTAAACAATTTTAGTCTGCCTCGGCACAGGAATCCCTAGTGAGGAGGACTAAGATATACAATATCTTTACCTAACATAACCTTTATATTTTGTATACTTTTAGAATTAATTTAAAAAAAAAACCATTGCTAACTCTGCCTAACTGTATTAGATATACATGACACGATAAAGTTAATCAAGCAATTGAGTCAGGTATTATTAATGTCACAATAATAGAAGATTATATAAAATACGATGTATGAATGCGAATGCAGCAAGGGGTGTGTGCCAAGAGAGAGATGTGTTTCATTTAATAAATGCTATTTTTTTTCTTCTAAAGCTTTATAATGATTTGTTTTAATTACGCAAATTTTGAAGACATTGAGAGCGACATCTTCCTTAGCCACATATAATATCAATATTCAGTTAATAAAAAATTAAACGATTATATTTTAACACATAAGAAGACAGATATCGTATTTTTAAAGATATACATTGATCATTTTCCATTAGCAACAAGTATAATCGAAACGTCATTAGGTATAAAAAAAACGAAATTATACGAGAAGCGCCCCTGGAGAGGGGAGGCAGTGGGAGCAACAGAGGGAGCCCCCTCAAAACGCTATAAAGATGTGCCAAACCGAGTATATAATAAGAGAATATCTCCTTCGCTGATTGCGACACGTAGCGTCTTAACACCCTTTCACGCCACCCGGTCTATTATTAGGGTGGACATCCCTGTAAGTTGGCCTGCCACCCCGACAAGGGCAAACACAACCTTACACACAATAATGGCAAAGCCGTCCGCAGATCCTTCTAGAACGTGTACACAATATTGTCACAAAATGGAATCTTTTTGTCCGCCAGAATGTGTGGTGTTATTATTTTACTGCAGAGATCGCCAACTTGAGTGGAATACACAAAAGGCTTAGGCCGTGTTGTTTCGTCATTCATTTTTTTAAAATATCTTTTATAACTTTGGCTAACTAAAACCAAATCAAAGTTTTCTTCATCAGGATACAAAGTATACTCAAAATTAAGAATAGACAAATGTATAAATAAAACGAGCGTGCTTTAGACCACACGACTGAAGTAAAACCTAATTAACTTATAAAAGAAGAGAGAAAGAAAATGTGCGCGCGTACTGCTCTCTCTTACTCCTTCAGTGTGATACAGTCAATAGGCCTATACTGTGTCTTAGATATACGAAACGTAACTGGCTACGAGAGAAAGAGCGAAAGAAAATATGTGCTCGCATCTCTCTCTCTTGCCCAGTAGTAATATACGAAACGTAACACTCTCTCTTTCTATCTTCACTAACTTATATCTCCCTCTCAACTTTCGTTCGCCTCGCCCGATCACACTTTTCGTTACGCTCCCCAAGTTAAGCGTGCGTAAAAAAGTTTTACTGCAAAAAATATAACAAAAAGTGGTGGCAGAAAGTAATTCAATTGTTATCGTAAAAATTTGTTGTAAAAAATAAATTAAATTTATCTAATCTAAGATTATTGTAATTGTATAACAAAAGCATTTATTCATTAAAACAATAAAAATAAATTGAAATATTTTTTTTATTACAAGTAGTCGTGTAAACAGGGTAGATGTATCAGGCAGGGTGAAACACAAGCACTATAAGATAAGTTGGAGGTCTCAATCTGGTAAAACAATAAAGAAATTATCATTTTATTATCAAACAGTATTTATCTGCACGGTTGAATTTAAGAACCGGGCGTTGAATACATGTCTGCCGCCGCGCCGTACCCGCCGCACCATATAAACATCTGGGTATGTGAAATTTCAAATAAAACTTCTGTTGTAATTCGGTTTCAAATTCAAGAATTCGTCAAAGTGCCCCTATAGGTATAAGTACTACTATTTTGTGAATTTGAGTATCTATCTCTACCGATATGGAAAGATTGACAGTAAAACTTAGTTGTGAACAATAGTATCACGCGGCTATATATACACATGACGTCATTGCCTATTCCGATTTATTAGCTATCACTGGATCACAGTGAATCCTGGTCACTAACACTAACTGGGCGAAAGTCGTCCGCAGGGCCTAGCAGAAAAAAAATGCGGAGCGGGTTTTCAACTGCTAGTTGTTATTATTATTATTATTATCGCACGACAAAAAGTAAGATAGTTATTTCTAAAGTAAATTCATCGTTAATTATGTTTCTGAAAACTAATACTAACCTTAAATTAGAACTGTTGCGAACCCCTAAACAGCACACTTACAAAAATATGCTCCTCCCTCTTTGGCGCATGACGAATTCGCCCCTCCGTCCCGCTCAGACCTAAAGAAAATCTTTGACTAGAGGTAATAGCAGATTCTGTGAAAAGCTTCGGCGGACATGGTCGGACATCGTTCCTTACACACACGGAGGCCGTGTGCACAAGTTTCTCCCAGCCCGGCACAGCTGGGGGCCACGGGGGGGAGGGCGGAATTTGTAAGTGAACCCCTGTTACAATGTGTCGCCTAACGGGGACATGGTCCAGTGGTGTTTGGAAAAGTGGGCGCAATTTTTCCGAGAATTTTCCCAGTGTGTGTTACGAGTATTTTAGTGCCGCTGTTTCTTTTTAAAAATGGAGAACGCTCTCGGTTCCAGCAGCTTAAAATACTTATTATGAAGGGTTTTTTTTCAACTTGTACTTCATTTTTTATAAGTGTTATATGTTGTTTTTTGATACATAATACAACTGAGCGAAAAACACAATAATTTTTGCATTACAAGTCAGAAAACCAGCACAATTATTGTTAATTTTTGTTCACTTGGCTTTTTTTTACATTATCTCAACTCAGGAGACCCTGAGCAAAATAATTCCTTTCAGGGCCTCTGTCGTCTTTGGGGACGCTGTGTAGGGGGTTTTTCTAGGAAAGTAAAGAAAGGAATCTCTTGGAAGGATAAGGGTATTAGAAGTGGGAAGTAATCAACAAGACGATGTTCCGAGAGAGTACGGCTGGAGAAGTCAAAGGGACTCCCGATTTGGCCTGCCATGCAGCTTGTGGGCAGACGCATTCGCTGCCAAGACCCGTTACCCCATGAACCTGTGCACCCCTGTCACCAAACGTCAAACGTAACGAATCCCTTGGGGTGACCTATGAATCATTCAAATTTGATTACGCCCGCCGGGATTCAACGCTGTAAGAAGGTATTCATAATATATTGCAACATGACTAATTTCTTTTTAAAAAATAAACATTGTCAATATTGTTTATTTTGACAATATAATAATAATTTTTTACGACAATTTCGAGTTTCGATCGAAGGAAATCCCTTAGTAAATACAGATAGTTTCCTTGTAAATAATGGTTTCTTGGAGATGTAAAAAGCGCAGACACGTGAAAAATCACGAAATTGACTTTACTTACCTTAAAATACCTAAAAAAAACCCTTGACTCTGTGCAGAAACGGGCGGTCCGTTTGATAGATTCTCCCATCTTAACAGACGGATTGCAATCTTTAGAGCACAGGCGTCAGGTTGGAATGCTGTCCTTGTTCTACCGGTATTACAATGGAAGATGCTCCGAGGAACTAGCGTCATTGATCCCCTCGGCACCGGTGCATAGTCGGGAAACACGCCAAACACACGCCCAACATTTGTACACGGTTGATATGTCACATGAGAACGGGTCGTTTTTACGATTCGTTCTTGAGTTCAACAGCTCGGATGTGGAACGATTTACCGGCCTCTGTGTTTCCTCCCTCCTACAACATGAGTCTCTTCAAGACCCATGTTAACTCCTTCCTTTCCTCAAAAAGACCCTCCACACAGCATCCTCAAAGATGACATAGGCCCTGAGGGAAATTATTTTCCTCAGGGCCTCCTGTGTGGAGTTAATGTAAAAAAAAAAAAAAACTTGTCAAGATTTATCCTAAGAAATTTACAAAAGACAAGAATTTTGAAAATTAAAATAGTTGCTTATAAAATATATACTATTTCCTAATATAAAGATTTGTCTGAATTCTTCACGCAATCCATTCCAATTTTGCGTAAGGCACCTAAATCAACCAGATTTCACGCAGGATGAACGCAGAGCCAACCGAAATCAGTATGTTCGACGATAATATCTTTGGTTCTAGGAATATAATTCGTTTGATCGGATTAATTTTACAGCGCCGATTCCTGACCAGCGCTGATAGGGCGAAGAAGTGAGGGAGAAGGTGGAGGTTAGGGGGAGATACATCCTCCCGCGCGCTGTCACAGGGGATTACCAGAGATCTTCCTTATTACCAGAGCCGTCATATTAGGGGAAGGAAAGTGAGTCCAGCCCAGGGATGTCCAGCATATTGTGGGAAAGTCGTAAAAAAGCAACGACCTGCGGCCCTTGTTATATGGCGGCTTAAAAACAGTGATGGCGCTTCGGGAGCGATGGCTTTTTACGGCCTATTACCCATTATGACAGACCACGTATTGGAAGTCATAGTTACATGATATAAAGTAAAAAATATCGCCGGACACAGTCTTTACAACTTCGGCTGTTTAAGGGCGCTGTGGCGGATTAATGCCCCCATCACGGCTTCTCTCTGAGTAGTCAATCTATTTTATCACCTTTTGTCTCGGGAAGAGAAGAGTGTCGGGAGATCGTATAATCTCGCAAGTGGATTGAAGATGAAGTCGGGGATGTCTCAGGAAGGCATGGCATGATCAGGAGAAACTTGAGGATGGTCGTTCCAAGAAAATAACACAGGACGATGTATCTGGAGTAGTGTCTATGAATATAGATGAAGCAAAGAACACACTCACGAATAAACAATCGCTACTTAATTCCTTAATAGACTTGGTAAAAAAATACATTTATTAACAAATTCTTCAATAATTGCAAATTCTATTTGTAAAGTCAATACATATCTTTGTATACTTTGTTATTTATAGTATTTTTCGTCAGGATAAACGTGTAATGAAAATTACTTAATTTATTATAATAAATTATTCTCATTATAAGTTTATCCTCAAGAAGAAACCATAGGGTGTTGAAACAAATCGATAATTTTCACAAAATTATTCTAAGTGATGAACTGAGTATTCTAAGTGATGAATTGAGTATTCAAAATGTTTTATTTTCATTAATTTTATTAAAAAATTAAGGTGAGCATGATTCTGGCTTCCAAAGGCTTTAAAAAACTATTTTTTTACTTCAATATATCCATTTTCAAATGTATTTTACAACTTAATTTTTTTTAGTTAGACTGAGTGCGAGTGTGCATGAGCTCCACCAAGTTGAGAGCATGTATTGTTATCGATAACTGTATTGTAATCGGTCGAGTTTCAGCTCGATAGGAGGTTGGAAATTGGGTTAATTTTAGATTAAATTTAATTTATTAATGTATTCATTCAATCAAGAAAATAAAATCGACTTTCAATTAGACATTTTTAAAGTATCCTGATCCCGCGTGATGTCTTGTTCTGCAATATGTTTCCTGACGCGACGCATGGAACTCTACGTTATATTACTATTTCTGTTGCTGTTTGTTTCTACATAGGTACATTCATTAATTCTAAGCAAAGGTAACAAAATAATAAAATAATCACCTTTGTTAACAATGTTTCCTTATTTTGACTCTCACTCTCCCCCCTTCTCTAAGTCTCCATCCCCATTACTCACATCTAACCATGTATAATTATTATTGTACTTGTATAATTTTAAGTTAGACCTAAAAATGCAAGTGAATGACATAGACACGTGTCGAATTCGGTGGCGAATTATAAAAAAATACATAACAACTCAGTTTAAACTGAGATACTCTCGGTGTGGTCGTCCCCTAGAGTGTGTCCCCTCGGTCATAGCCTCCATTACGGCATGCAAGAGGCTTTCTTTCTTGTCGTAGGTATAACATGACCGATCCATCTTGCAAGCCTTTCGGATAAGGTCCTGAGCACATGCCTTCCTCCTTCGATACTTTGGAGAACCTCCTCTTTGTAATGTGGTCTCTCCAGGAAATTCCTAATAGTCTTCTATAGGACCACATCTCAAAAGCCTCTAGTCTCCGTTTATATCTTTTGGATAGGCACCATGTTTCGCAGCCGTACATAGGTCTTGATGAGGAGTATTCTCAGTTTTAGGTCCACATTATTCGATTATATTATTTTCGACCTTTTATTGAATGCAAGCCTAGCCTGGTGTATACGGCTGTCGACCTCGCTCTTAGACCGACCGTCCCATGTTATTTTGCTCCCGAAGTAGACAAACTCCTTGGTGTTCTGTAATGGAACTCCTGCCATCTCTACTCTCATCTGATGTTGCGTTCGGCCTGAGTTTAAACTAAAACTCTTCAGAAACAAAATGTCTTGATACAAAAAAAATCAGAGTGTCCTGTTCACATGCGGTAGTAGTGAAACCTTCAGAAAACTAAAGTAGACAAGAGTAAGGAGGCTACGAAGACCCGCACAAAGAGGATACCGATTAATCTATCTTATTCTCTCCCAGGCTAAATCCTATAGATGTATGTGTTTGTCTCATTTTAGTGTCGCTATTTTTCGTTTCATTGAATTTCAAATCACAACTGTGCTAAAGAAGTTTTCATTTAAAAAAATATTAAACATTTACCTACATTTTAAAATTCCGTTTAAATATTCCCTCTAAATAATCCAAATTAATTTTTCGCCTCTACCGCGTTAAAAAAATTCAATTTGGATCAAGGTAATTCCGGACTACCCCCCGACGGGCGTAATGTATGCAAATGAAAACATCTCATCAACAATGTTGACAAGCAAGAACTCAGCGCGAGTCATAACTCCAAGCATCAGTATCTGAGCCGCGCAGGGGTGGAGCCCAATCAATAAATCTCCCCCACCGAAATGAGCTGAAAAAGTTGTCTAATAACTACTATAAATATGTGCGAAAATAGAGATATAAAATCAGGTGCCGTAATCTCCTGCTTAATGGCTGTCAACGTTTCTCTTCGGGACCGAATTGGATTAAGTGGGATATTTCACGGATAACTTGAAACGGGGAAATAAGCTGCTCGGGACGGAGGCTAAATCACTTGTTATATTTAGGATGTAATTCCAGGTAAGAGTCCGTACTTATTTTATCAGATATTAACAGCAGGACTGGAGATTGAAGAAATTTGATTTAATGAGCTGGAAATATAAAATCTATAATAAAAAATCTCCTGTTACTGTATTTTTGGTCGCACTCCTCCGAAAAGGCTTGACCGATTTTTATGATTTTTTAATGTATATTTGGTAGGTATGAGAATAGGTCGTAAAGTATATGTCATACCGCTAGGTGATAAGGGTATCCCCATCCAGAAAAAAAATTTTTTTTGACAAATTTAACCTCTTTCGTATTTCAAACATAACAAAATTATTTATGTTGTTGAATGACAGATGGCGCTTCGTCCGCCTCATCGAACTTTCATCTACAAATACGGAAGTCATTCACGAGAAGCGTCGGGTCTTTTTGAAATTTCATTCGGCATCACTTGAAATTATTTATATGGCAGAATAATGTTTTTTCCGGGTCAACTAGTACCTTATAATATTATTATTAATATATCTTCATTGTAAATGAACTCGCTAAGTGAAACAATATTAGATGTAATCAATATATTTATTATGTATAAATATTGATGGATGTAATTTCAGGTAAGAGTCCGCACCTTTTTTATCAGAATAATTCTGATTAATATCTGATATTAATAGCAGAACTGGAGATTGAAGACATTGATTGAATGAGCTGAACATATGACCCTGACGAAAATAATTCCCCTCAGGCCTATGTCATCTTTGGGGATGCTGTATGGAGGATCTTTTTAGAGAAAGGAAGGAGAGAAAATTCTGAGAAGGAAAAAGGTATGAGGTATGGGTAGGAATCTAGCGTGACGGAAGTATCAATTCATCCCTTCCACTGTGGTCATCTTCAAGAAGACAAACTTCTTTGTCGTTTCAGACATCTTTTCTAGTTTCTTGAGCCTATGACAATAAGCCTCAGACTCTTGAAGCCCTCAAAGATATCCATTAAGAATGCAAAAACCTATTGCCGGAAGTTTTAGAAAGAGTGAAAATGTTATAAATCAATTTGAAAATGTCATCAATTCTGACGGCGGCCACTTGGCCGATATCATTTTCTTGACTATGTAAATGAGAAAAAAACACAATCCAAAACTAGCACCAAAATTTTTCATTTATAAAAAAAATATCAGCCAAAAAACATTGGGTGACAACCACAGTGACAACATTTGCGCCACCTTGTACGTGGAACTGTTTATAGTGTAACCAACACTCTTGCCAATGTCCCTTTCATGTACTGATGTGCATTAGTTATAAAAACCAATATTCACAAAATTTTTAACCCAAATTTTAATTAAAATTATTTCAGACAACACAACCGACCACTGCATAGGCAAGTCTTAATACTTCCGAGACAAGTGTGATGAGTATGACGAGATATTATAGAAAGAAGTAGTAGTAGTAAGACAATGTAAGCTCGGTGGTTCGCTGCACCACACCTGGTTCTCTTCACCCCAGCTGACGGTACTTCTGATGTGGAGCTAATCACAATAGTGATTTTTTTCAATAATTAACAAATTTCTAACAATGTCAAAGAGCATGTAAATATTCTGTGTTGCCCTTAACACTGAGAGGTCGCCGTCGAATGTAATATAGCTTGATATGCAAACACAAACATCGCTATCCTCTCCCGGTACGTGCAGGGGACCACGGGGTGTGTGGTAATAACGAGGTGGCCACGTGCTTGTCACGTGGCGCTGCCATTCAGAATCAAAGCTCTTCACACTATTGTGATGGCAGCAGAGAATGGCCTAATGAACGGTTGAGGGGGAGGGAAGTTTTAGTTACTTTTGTACGTTGGTAGATACCTACCAACTAGTGATTCAGCGAAATGGCAACATTTTCCATCATAGCTTTTTATTTATTTTACTATTTGTTTTGTATTAAAACTCACATATCCTTTTCTGGGTGTTTTTGGACTGTAGCATTAGAAATTACCTTAATGATAGCCAACCACCGATAGGATGTGGCATCTGAATATTTTTTAAAAAATAATGTTAGACACGTATAATCATCCGCAAAAACTCACTGGTCGCTGTATGAGTTTGTCTTTCCACGCTGCTCTCATTACTATTCTCCGTTCCATACTTAAGCTATTAAGAACCTTATTAACAAACGTATGTTGCAACTGATAAACAGCCATTAATGTACGGTTGTATTTCTACCTTGTTTGATTTGAAATGTTTATCCATTGCTGGTAAAAACATTTTTACAGATTCCCAGGGCTACCTATGAAAAGGCTGAGTGATGGAGTTACTGTCTTCTGTCATAATACTCTGAAAAATGTTGCCGCTGACTTTATTGAATTTAAAACAGCCAATGCAATAAAAGTAACTTTTTGTCGAAACAACTATAAATATCATATACTAGCCATATATAGATCCCCTTCATTAAATGATTTTTAATTTATAAAAGAACTAAAATCTTTTGTTAGTAAACTTGACACAAACAATTTCACTTTTTCCATTGTGACAGGAGACATTAATATAAATATTTATGATAATAACACAAATGTGAATTGTAAAAATGAGTATCTTGATTGTTTATCAAGCTCTGGACATATGCCATATATTAACTCACCAACAAGAGTAACCTTAAGTCACTCGGCATGTTTAGATCACATATTTGTCAAGTCACACAAGGCGGATAATATCATCTCTTCAATTCTCGAAACAAATATCACAGATCATTTCCTGACCTTTCATGGACACCATTTCAAAAATACTCTTCTAAACCGAAATTCTGAAAATCTAGAAAAAGTAGACATTGATTATTAAACTTTAAACTCTTTACTTCGGTCAGAAGACTGAGAAAATGTGATATCAATAGAAAATCCACACCTCGCACTAGAGAATTTCTATAAAACTCTGAGAGATCATACTCTAAAAAGTGAAAGTAAAATGGTTGTCAAAAACAATAAATATAAAAAAATTAAGCCATGGATAACAGTTGGATTAATTATATCAATTAAACAAAGAGATAAATTATACAGAGAAATGTTTAAATATCAAATAGATTGCCAAAAGAATATTCTCAGAGCAATGCCTTATCTGAAAACAAAATATCTAATATATCGTAACTTACTTAATAGGCTGATACGAAACTGCAAAAAGAAATACTATAGTATACAAATTGAAAATGCTAAAAATAATACTAAAAAAACTTGGAATATTATAAATGAAATTGCCAACAAAAAAAGTATGTCTTCAAATATTGTAAATGAGGTTATAATAAATAATGAAATAATAACTAACAAATCGACCATTGCAGAAAGCTTTAATAACTATTTTACAAATGTGGTAGACGTAGTATTTGAATCATCCGGCATTAATGTTAATGATGCTTATATGGAGAGATCTCCTCAATTAAATTTAAATAACGATTCAATTAACTCTATAGAATATTATTCTCCTGTTTCATTTAACGAAATTGAAAAATATATTGATAACCTAAAACCATCCAACTCTAAGGCAAATGATGGATTATCTTGTGATACGTTAACAAAAAAATAAAACAACATGTCCTAACTCCACTGCAACATATTTTTAATATATGCCTTAAAAATTGTCATTTTCCAGAGCAATTTAAAATTTCCACTATAATACCAATTCATAAATCTGGAGATTCGAATAAATTAGACAATTATAGACAGATTATATACATATATATAACAGATTTAAAACTAATTACAGATAAAGTTATTTCTTGTTAATGAATCTACCCAATTTAAAAAAGAAAACATTTCTCGTGTTTGAATTGGGGAGTTGTGCTATTATAGAAAAAGATAAAGAAAATATAATATACATATTTATAATCTTTTTTTTTAATTAAGAAAATAAACTTATGAATGATAACAAATATTGATTAATAAATTTACTAACATAGCAGTTACTAAATTAGATATACATGATACATGTAGTATAGATAATTAAAAGTAAACATAATATTATTACATTTCTCATAATAGGTAGGTGTTCGATGGTAAGTACATATAGTTGATTCTAACAATTGGATTAGCTGATAATAATTGCAGGAGTAGGTACATAATGTTAAATTACAACAATAATCACTTCAATTCAGTTCAAATGCTGATGAAATATTTTAAGAGGATATGTGAAAATGAGAAGAATACATTAATTTATAATTTTTTTTTTGTTAATTATTGAAGGAATTAAACGATTAATTTTGAACTAACTAGAAACAATTATTTGTGTAGATAGGTTTATGTGGTTTTGGAAAACTGTTTCGAAATTCTCAGCACAGGTATTTGGATTTTCCGATTCAAATATTGATACCCACGTTTCCATTTTAAGATTTGCTTTAAAATTTCCATATTTAAATGTTTTTTTTCTTATTTTATTTTGTATGAAATGTTAGAGTTGGTACTTCTTTTATCGATGTTGTTAACGAATATACAGGTGTAGTGATCTGATCAGTAATGCTGGTTTTCCATATTGTTATTTGAGTTGCACCATATGTGATCGATGCAGGAAGGGATTTTGTCCGCCGAAATTCCGTGTTGCAATATTAATAAATGATTTATAGTTTAGCGACGTCATTACATTTATATAATCTTCTTTCGTTTTGCCTTTAACCGCTAGCCCAATGTTGATGTTAAAATCACCTGTGACAATGTTACAAGTACCTTTTAGATTTAGCAATAACAGTTCCAATTCTATAATGAAACTGTTTGGATTCGATCCGTGCGTGCGATATATAGCTATAATATTGTATAAAACTTCATTCATTTTTAAATTCAGTTTAAGACAGTTTGCTAGTTTCATTTTAATTTAACAGTGATTGTGATGTTATTATATTTATTTAAGATGAAAACAGCAATGCCACAGTTCTTATTAATATGCATTGTGGACGAATAATATGTATAGTTAGGGATGTCGTACAATGCAGTAGCATTTTTTGTATTTAAGTGTGCTTCTGTTAAAACAATGATGTCCGGTAAAGTTTCAAGGAGATTTAATGGTAATACAAATCCGTCGAAATTTTTTTGCAAACTCCTGATATTTTCGTGTAGAATTATTTAATAGTTCGTTACATTGTTTTGAATCTTCGCAAGTGAATTGTGAAATATCAGTTAATTTATCAATTTCCTCGGTTAGAAAATCATTTATTACTTATTCATAATCGATTCTTTGCTGAGCTATGATAGACATTCTTTTCCGGTAAGTACACATTTCACTATTTGCACTATGTTGGGTATTGTTTTTTGTTCCGAATAACTTATTGTTATTGTCACAGTTGTAGCATTTGACACTATGTTTGCTTTTTTCGCATTCGCTAAATTTGTGAATTTTTGAACAATGTATGCATCTGGGTTTATTCATTTTATTTAGGCATTTAAGGGATGTGTGTCCGAATCCAACACAATGGTAGCACTGCATTAAAGCGTCGCAATCCTCTATGTGCGCCCGGACAAAGCCTATAATGATTCTTTGTTTATGTAGTAGCATTTTCCGGATTGGACCTGTTGTTTCTATTATTATATTACGGAGTTGATCACTTTTTCTATTATTTAATATTTTCGTTACTTTAATGGATTCATTTGTTATATCGTTAAGTTCACTGTTTTGTAGAATAAGATCGTTATAAGACACCCTTAATAATCATGCTCGGTCTCTTCTTTTTTAATTCCTTTGCCGAATTAAATTTTTAATTTTTGTTTGTTTCAACTGTCAATTTTTCAGCATCTTCTTTATTTGAGCAGGTCATAATTATTTTATTATTTGTTGATTTTTTTATTCCACTTATTCCAATTCCTAGGTTAGGCGCTTTTATTGTTTTTGTGATGTTCATTATTTTTATCGAGCTTGATGATTACTTTTTTTTTTTAAAAGTTCAATAATTTGTTCTTGGAAATGATTTTTTTCCTGTTTCCATGCCTCTTCTAGTAGTTGAATCGTTTGATCAAGGTTATTTCTGATTTTTGTGTCCTTTACGGTCGAAATGTTTTTTAGTTCACTTTTAATATTTTCAATCAATGTTATAACATCCATTTTATTTAACTAGAGTTGCCGCGCGGACGCACGTCACTCCCGGTCGAACTGTAATTGAGTACTAAAGTACACTAAAACCACTCTTTAACTATCTTAAAGACAGAACACAAAAAACAAAAATTGGGAATAATTACAGTTCTGATTCAAAGATTAAAAATGGAGTTCCACAGGGAAATGCGCTTGGCACGATTTTATTCTTAATTTATATTAACGATTTATGTAATTTTGTAATCCCAGGTAAAATTGTTTCTTACGCAGACGACACGGCAATAATAGTGGATGGTAATCATTGGAAAGAAACTTTTTTGAAAGCAACTGATTGTATTTCACTGGTTTCAACATGGCTAAAATACAACAAACTCATTTAAAACTATAGCAAAACATTTTACTTACCTTTTAATAAAACTATTAAAAATAAACCTAAAGACAACCTTAAAATTAGAATCCATAATACTAGTTGCAATCAAGAAATGTGCTTCATGTGCAACGAACTCACTATTGTCGAAAACATAAAATATTTATGAGTATCAAGAGATATAAATCCTAATTGGAAATCACATATAATCAAATCACTTCTAAATTAAGATATCTGACCTACATATTTTATAGACAAGGAAGTAATAAACATTGAGAAATTGAAAATGATCTACTTTTCCCTGGTGCAATCTTCAATCACTTATGGCATTATAGGATGGGGTGGTGCACTTGAGACATTTATTAAGCCTCTACAAAAAATTCAAAAACACATAATTAAAGTCATATATAACAAAAATAAAACATTCTCGACCAACTTATTATACAAAGAAACTAAAATATTTAATATACGTAAATTATTTATAATACAAACATTGAAATATGTATTTAAAAACAAAAATTATTTCGAAATAAATGAAAACAGAATCAGAAGCAAAAGAATAAATAATATATTTTACACCCCACGAACCAATACTAAATTATTGCAGACATATAGCAGTTTCATTGGTCCTCGTACATTAACCTACTACCACTACAAACTCAAATGATAAATAAAATGATGAAATATGTAAAAGAGGTAAAATTATGGCTGAATAATGTAGATATTGAAATGCTTTTTCTATAAATTTATCCATCCTTCTACAACTCACTTTCTGTAACTTTCTAAACTGTAGTCACTGTAGTACAATATGTTTTCTGTTTATTTATTATTTTTTGTATGTTTTTCTCCATATTTTTAATTTTAGTTTATAATAGCTGAAAAAACCTGTTTCGCTTATTCTACCTATGTAATACTAACTTTTTAACTTTATATATAATAATACTAACTTTATATTTTATATGTTTTTTTTAAGTCCATTTTATACTTTGGGTAGGTACTTGAAAATATAGTATTTTGTTTTAATATTACCCACACTCAGGCAGTGCCTTAGTGGGTTCTCATTTCTTGTTCATACAAATTGTTATTATATATTATATTATTGTATAATATTTGCTATTAAACATTATATGTACAAAGAAATGGGAATAAATAAAATTAAAAAAAAAAAAAAAAAAATACACGCCAAAATTTGCACAAAATAATTCGAATAGAAAAAGATATTTACACAATTATTGTGTAACTACTTGATAGCTGTGATACAAGGGGTTCTACAATATATCTAGTTTATTTACGTAGGTACCTACATTTTTACATTGATTACCTAAGTATTGATTGCCCAAAGCTCATATCCCCTTTACAGTTTTTTGCCTTAGGCCGTTTGTCTACAGTGTGGTGCAACCATAAGTCGCATATTGATATGCTATTCATCAAACAGGTTTTCTTACACGGCGCTACCCGAAATATACTGAACATGATCATTTTTTCACATGGAGCCTTTGAGTTAATACGATGTCAAGTGACTAGCGATTTATTTATCATTATTATTATTAGCTTAAAAACGATCTCAAATAAGATTTTACGTTCATCCATAGAACGAAATAAATATTAATTGTAGGAAACCCGTTGCGGCTAAGTAACTAAATGATAATGATACAAAATTCACTTTTTTTTTAACCACCAATCCACGTCTTTTGCGCCAAATACCTTATTATTAAATTTATTCCTTTAAACAATAGTTATACAAACGTGGATAATTCCTCATTTCCAGAACAAAGATCCAATTCAAATCATGTTTGGGCACCATTTCCAATATACGAAAAGCAGATCCGTAAGCAACTAGCGTAGTGTGCTGATGTCAAACCTGTTATAATGCAAACGTGTTACGACGGCCTTTGTGGTTAAGGGGTAAGACTCTCGACTAGCAATCCGAAGGTTGCGGGCTTGAATCCCCGGTTGCGCAAGTAAATCTTATTTGATTGATTTGGATTATTTCACAATTTATTCATTAAAAATAATATAAATACTATTTGCGGCATGTTTCAGAGTAAAAGACACTCTCAATATTCTATACCTTGGTATAAGATCAACATTCAGAATTGAAACATTGCTTGAAACGGCTTTAACCGTGTTTGGTTAACAGATTTAAATATTACTTTTCTACCTCAATCTTTCCCATCTAATTCAATTCTCCACTACCTTCAGCATCAAAATTGGGGATGCCACAGTGAGCAGGTGCGGTATTCACATTAAAACTATGTATACAGACTTCTAAAGCCTTTGACCGCGTAATTCACACAACTCTTTTGAAGATACTCATCATATTTGGTATACATGGCGACCTATTTAGATGGATTAAGTCCTACATTAGTAATCGCAATCAGGTAATATTAATCAACGGTGTGTACTCAAAGTCTATAGAGGTAATATCCGGTATCCCGCAAGGTTCCCACCTAGGTCCGCTATTCTTCAACATTTACATAAACGACATTGGATCATGCTTTCAAAGTTCCGAATATGTGCTTTATGCTGATGACATGAAAATATTCAAAGTCGTGCATTATCTTTCTGACTGTGAAGCGTTACAAAGTGACCTGGATAGGCTTTGCAAGTATTGCAAAGTTAACTGTTTAGATATCATTGTTTCCAAATGTCATACTATGACATTCACCAGAAATTCACGTGTAATTAAGTACTCTTATTCACTCAACAATGAACCTGTAATCTCTAAAACGGAATTTAAAGATCTTGGTGTTTACTTGATAGCAAACTTATATTTTAATAATCACACCGACTCAATCGTTCACAGGTCATAAAAAATGCTTCGTTTTTTTCTTCGTATAAGTAAAGTGTTCAGTAACCCGCGTACAGTAGTTATGTTATATTTTGCATTAGTCAGAAGTATATTGGAATATACCTCGCCAATTTGGAACCCGCAGTACAAAGTATCCATAGAAAGCATAGAACATATTCAAAACAAATTTATAAAATATTTTACCTTCAAATTCAACAATAACTATGAAAGCACATTTCAAAATTTGCACCAAAGACGAGTAATTGCTGAATTGACATTTATATACAAAATTTTAAATAATAACATTGACTGTACCTAACTTCTTTCCCTAGTTAATTTTTCCGATTTTATCAATAAGACGTACACGCCATACAGAACTATTCCACACGCTTAATTACAAGATAAATGCAGCAACTAATTCGCCAATCAATCTTGCTCTTCGTATATTCAATAATATTAATCTAAATTCTAACATCGACATTTTCTCCGATTCACTGCCCAAATTTAAAAATAGCATCATGACAATCATATAAATTGTTTAATGCGCATACTTACATACATACATACACACATATTCACACACACACACACACACCTTCACACTACACACATTACCTGGTAATTACTTAATATGCACACCATAAATAAGACACTACAATGAAACACATAATAGGTACCCACCACGAATTGTTTTTATTAATTGTAAATTTTCACCAATGGATAATATAATGTGCTGTTTGTTTCTGTTTATAAATAAAATAAAATAAAATAAATAAATAAAACAAAAACAGAACACAAAATAGTATGGCGTATATTCGAGTGGATACGCGCAACGCGTATGCTAAGCGCACAAAACTTGAGTAGCTTGTAAGTATCTCCATGTAAGAAAGGCCTTAAGGCTGCCTTATAGTCTTTTTTTACATAGGTACTACAATCGTCTAACATTTGATATTAATAAAACTTTTATACAATAATTGTAGTTTACTGTATAATTCCAATCTGCAAACAGAAAAAATCACCATTTTTACTTCATTTGCAGAATACGACCAAGTTTTCAATGAGTTAATTTATCAACTGTCGCTGATAAATTTTACTTCATTTGCAGAATACGACCAAGTTTTCAATGAGTTAATTTATCAACTGTCGCTGACCATAACATCAAGACGTATAACCAAACTCAGGCGATCTAAGTCGTAAAAAAAAAACAAAATAATATATTTAAAAAAAAATAAAAAACCATTTTAAACCGCCGTGAATTCTTTCTATAAAACACCATTTATTTCCTCATAAAGGCTTTTATCGGATAAAACTGCTCCTTTTCACAGTTAAATTATGCGAAATAAACCTGAATTGCATCTAGAGCGTCTAAATGAAAATCGATAAAATGAAATAGATTCGCTAAGAAAAATCGTTTTTCTTACTTGAGTGCAACCCGTTCCAATGTTTTTTTCCTACGTTCGTTTTTACCATTGCGTTGTATTTCTACGAAGAGAAAAAAATACATCTTGGTAGGTAGGTATAGTACACGCCAAACTGATCCTGATTGTTCGCATATAGGTGACCAAACTAATCATCTAATATTTATTTATAACACATTTGGTCTTGTCCAGCCAAGTGTTTTTTAAATGGTTCTTTTTTTTTCAAATGTATCTATAATTTATTTTCGTTCACGAAACTTTTGTTACATGTAAATGTATATTTATCACACTGTAAAAGCCCGTACTACGGTAAATCTTAAGTTTTCCAGTAAATTCTAAGATTGATCAACTTTTAATGTTGGTAAACTCCAAAATTTACTACACGAGTACAACCATGTTGGTAAATCCTAAGATTTACTATAAAACTATATTGGTAAGTCCTAAGATTTACTAGTAAAACCTAATATTTAACAATTTACAATAACGTATAAGCATAGATATAGCGGTTGCAAGCGGAGGTCCGACCAAATCGGCTGGAATCCTGGAATCCTTAGAAAGCAAACAAAAAAATTTCGTTATTGTTTGAATGTCGCATACCCCTGAACCCCAGTTTACTTAAAAAAAATTGTTGATTGCTGAAATAGTGGACGAAAAATGATTTTTTTTCCTAATTCGAGAAAAATTTAATTTTCTTTTATTTGAACTTTAAATGAAGTGAATCTGATAAAAATTCAATGAGCTACGATTCCAGCCAACATGAAAAACTTGGTTTTGAGAAAAACGCGTTTAAAGATTTCGCTTCTAACCGGACCGCTTCGTTTTCCATTCTACACTTAATAACTATATATTCTCCACATGTGCAGATAATTTTTTTACGCAAAAACAGTCGATTTTTTTAATCAGCTGCACCAGCCTCCTCCCTTAATGGATGACGAACAATTATTCAATGCTAATGCAAATACGAACTTGGATAACGGTGTCTGATAAAACACCGATCTTGGGCATTTCTCCTCTATTTCTATGCCCATGAATTCGCCGTATTCGGCATAAGTACCCTTATAATTACATTGACTGTCAAGCAGTCATTAATTGAACGAAAAAACGCAGCTAAATACCTACTTGGACAGGTATTAGATGCCGAGAGCATTAAGGAAAGGTCTTCTCTTTCCCACAAGATGGGCTCTCTCGGCTGTGAGAAGAAGACAATTGTTCTGCGAGAGATGTCTGTCGGCGGTCCCTTTAACTACATCAGATTAAATCGAAAGACATTCACGATTTGCATTCAAAAACATTTTCAATGGGACATTGCTACTTTTTTTGTTGCATTACAAAAGGAGTCGCTTTAAGTTATGCCACGGATAGAAAATGGTAGTTCCAATATCCAAATTATGGCATTTTGAAGGAATACTTAACAATTAATGCTAAATTAGGCGTTAGTTAACATATATATTACATTCATAAATATTATATTAAAAAACAACATTAACAGCAAAGTAATTAACAACCAAATAAATCTAAATAAAAGTTTAACACTTAGGTGGTTCCCCACCGTCAAGAACATTCAATTTCCAATTCTCCATCCACCCTTATTCCTTTTGCTTACTGGAAGAACTCAGCCCATTTTTTTCAACACACCGTGAAAACTAAATATATTATTTATAACACACTAAACTCTTAGACTTTAGTAGAATATTATACTGCCCTGAAGATGCTACAGTTTTAGCGAAACCCGGTCGGCATAAAGTATATACAAAATAAAAGTAGTGTTTACTAAGTTATTGTTATTTTATATTACAACTAGACTTGTTAGCAGTCCAGTTTCCAAGGTTAAGATTTCATGGTTCAGATTTTTGTTCCAGAAAACTGATCTCAAGGTAATCGTGAGATTTTTATAAATTTACTTATAATGTTGATGTTAAATACTGGTTGAAACAAAAACTGCGTGATAATTTATAATCCACTTTAACTGGAACTATTGGATGAAGCATAACATGGGCTGCCCCGCTTAAACTCTACATCATTCTACACTGGCTTCGAAGTAAATTAATTCCAATCCTGGGTCCTCACGAACAAGTCCTTATCGTATAGTTTTCATTAATTTTTCAATTTGTGTTTGTTTTGCTTAAAAAAAAAAAATGGGAGATGTAACAAAGCCTTGATATCTCTTTGTTTCAACCCAAAAGTATTAGCAACGGAGTTCCACTATTATAACTATAATTAATTATTACTACTATTTGTACCATTTTTAAGGCTAACGCATCTGACATTAAGTCGGCCCTTTGAAAACGCAGTTTGAAGAACATCTACATCTAACCTGAATCATCATCATCATCACTCTTGGCTCTACCACCCCTGGTGGGTCTTGGCCTCCTCGAGAGTCTTCCTTCACTCATCTCGGTTTTGTGCCAGCTCTCTCCAGTTAAGAATCTCCATCTAACCTGAATATTCAAAGATTTTCTTTCTTTTCCATTCTCTCTAAAAATATGCTTGGATACTTCTTAAACAACTCTTCAAAATTGGCATGACGATTTCTTTGCATTTTATCCGAAAAACTGCTTTAACGTAGAGTCACCGTAAACCAAAAACAATATATCATTGACTGGATTGGGTTAGGTGTGCTTTAAATAGTGTTTTTTTACTAAGTGTAGCGAAATCGGTTTTAACTCGACCGCTTGCGTTACATTGTCGTGATCATTTTGTTTATATGTTCCTCTTCGGCTCAAGTTGGTGGCCGTAGTGGTTACTGTCGTTTCATGCCACCAGAGTTCGCATGAGCGTTACGAGCTGTCAAATCGTAATAATCAGTATCACTCGAAGTCTATCAATTTTAGAAAAACTACAACTTTTTCTAAGCGCATAATGCATAAAATACATTTAGTGGCTTCCGATTCTCCAGCGCCAGAACGTTTGTCATTCCCGTCTGAAGTCTGCTGATTGCTTTGGAGGAAAATGGTTATCTAGTTACGGTAGGTACTAACTCCATCGAAGAACAATAGGATCGCGCTTAAATTCAAACAAACAAACACACACAAACTTTTGCTTTTTAGATTTGTATTTATACATAGGTACATAATATTATATACGTATACATTTACAGATCAACGCTACAGCAACTGCCGTTTGAATAATGCCCCTCCTGAATGAGACATTACGTTGAAAGATTCTGCATTGATTTGTGCTAAGTTAAATTAGATAATAATATTTAGATAAAATGTCGATTAGAGGTATTTTTGTGATGTGGAGTTCTAATAGATATTGTCATAATTTGGCTAGAATTTTTTTTTTAATTTTGTTAATGAGACATTCCACCTTACTAGAAATATAAATCTAAAACAAAAAAATACACACAAGTCAACAAAGGCATTGTATACTGCGGAGAGACAACTTCTACAATATGATAACAAAACTTCATTACGCACGCTTGACTTGGGGGGTAAGCTGGCGAATGCGTGACGAGAGCGTTACGAAAAGCGAGGCGAACGCTTCGTACATCACTATAGGAGCAAGAGAGAGCAGTGCGTGCTCAGTGCTCACATTTTCTTTCTCTCTTCCTATCATAAAGCAGAAGTTTTACTTCAGTTGTGTGGTCTAAAGTATAAAGCATACTCGTATTTTCCCTTTTTTGTGTATTCCCTTAATAATAACATATTTATAACGACGGCCGGCGTTGTCCAGCGGTAAGGCACTTGACTCGCAATACGTAGGTCGCGGGATCGAATCCCGGGGTGGCAAATAAATTTTATTAGATTAATTTGTGTTATTCACAATTTACTCACTTAAAATAATATACCTATATTATATTCGCGGCACGTTCCTCGTAGAAGATACTCTCAGTATCTATCGCCTAGACCACCATTCAGAATTAAAACGCTGCTTGAAAAGGCTTTAGCCGTGTTTGGTGGCCAGATCTGAATAGCCAGGTACTTTCCCACCTTCCTCTTCCCTATCTCCTTCCCACCCCCACTACCTTAAACCTCACAACATGCCATAGTCTCACTAGCTCAAATTGGGAGCAGTTGGGACTCTTGTGCTTTATTCATATAAAATATTTGGATGATTTGTATAGCGACGTTTTTGTGAAAACCCACCTCGAGGACGCTGTCTTTTCTTTAATTTTTTTTTTATTTTTCCGATTTCTTTTATTTTTATTTTTATTTTTTTCTATTTAAATTTATCATTTAACTTTTTCATCACATTTCCTTAAGTTGATTAATTTTCTGCCACCTCGGAACAGTCTGACGTAGTAGTGACGTAATTTGTATCGTAGAAAAATGTGTTTGTTTAAACTATATAATCTTTGTTAAATGCATATGCACTATTAGAAACGAGACACAAATATTTGGATTTTTTTCTTTTTTTTCTCTTCGACGCGTTTAAATGACAAGAGCTAAAAGTAAGCGCCCTTGAGGTGATTTGTCACAAAAACGGCGCTCTACAAATTATCCAATTATTATTATTATTAATCTCGTAACGACCGATTTTAGAAGTGAAAACTTATTTAGCACCGTTGTGATTTGAAACTCGATGAAACGAAAAAACGACACTAAAAAGAGACAAACTCGTTCGTAACCTATCGGTCTCCTCTTTGCGCAGTGCTTCGTTGGACCGACTCTTGTCTGATTTAGTTTTCTGAAGGTTTCGCTTCTACCGCGTGTGAACTGCACACTTGTTTTTATTTTTAATGTGGTTTCCGAAATAATTTGACTTCTACAACCACACAAAAAACTACACGTATTGAACATCAAAACAGAGTATACCTCCAATTATAAAACTCTCTCGACTACTGTTGAGACTCAGTTTTCTAGATTAAAAATCTCAACCATTAAACCAAAACCTATAACACTGGAAACTGAAAGCCAAGGTGTAATTTTTATGTTTACTTCCTCCGGGAACTAGGTATATTATTAAATTACAGCTAATATCAGAAAAGCACTAAGTCAAACATACTAGTTTCGAGATAATTGAATTTGAAAGTTTGAGCAACGTTAACTTTTTAAAAATATATTAAAGTCATTATAGTGACGAATAGAGTATAAAAGATTGTTTTATTGTCTACTTATGCTTGTACTTATTATTTAAAAATAAAAAATAGAAGAGTATTGCATGACTTAATGCTTTTCCGCTGACACAATATTGCAAGCACCGAAGTAAAAATACTTTGGTGGCGTAACATTTTTATTTTAATAAAACATATTTTTTTACAAAATAGATGCTTTTATGTAATATGATTTTTCTCCGCTACACTAATATAATTATCATTTATTTCGCTGTCGTCGACACAAGAACTGTGAAGCTCAAATGGTATTATTTTTTATCACATTGAACCGTCAAATATTTTTTCTTGGAATGTGATATTGATATAATTTTGTTGTATAATTTTGATATCACACAATTCTGATCAATGAATTCTTGTCGCCTACCCCTACGTATATTACGGACTTCAATAATGAGAAATGAATATTATTATCTACTTTTGTAATATTTTTGAAGCTCTTGACAAAAATTTTGTAATTTAGTCAGCGAGAAACTTACCTTAAAGACAACTGTGCCCTTGAGGTGATTTTTCACAAAAATGGGGCTCTATAAATTATTCAATTATTATTATTAAATGTCAGATTTTGAATACCGCAGATTAACAAAAAGTCTTTCAACGAAATTGCATTAAGTCTGACTTAATGCTATTTCACATGGTATAATTATACGCCACGTTACGGTTTCAATATAGTCAAGGAATATGCACGAAGTCCCTTAGTGCTCATTTGCTGAAAAGATTTATGCATAATTGACTTAGTTCAGATAATAACTCGAAAAGTATTATAGATAGGACAAAATGCGTCTTCGTAAACTAAAGAGTAGCCATCGAATAAGTCAAATCAGCAAAATTTTGACTTAGTGCTTTTTGGCAGAATACCCACGATAACAAAGTCGAGATTAGTTTACTGTGAGTGAAAAGAAATTGATTTATGATGACGACTGGGTAAGTAATTTAAAAGACAGACATTAAATTAACCCATCGCAAACGGTGAAAGATCAAAGGACTGCTGGTCCGTGTTCTTGGGCCACTGTTGTTTCTAGCGTAGGCGAAGACTCCTATCAAAAACACTACTGAAGAAGCGACAAAACCTTTTGATGTCTAATCCAACCAAAACATGGCTATGGCGATAGAATAATACACGGAATGACGCCAGCAATAATATATTCCTATTTATTGCATTCGCTTACTTGGCTGATCTTTCAATCGTAAAGCAATCATTGATTTACGCCGACGACAATATTATGGCCGCGCGGTATAAAGTTGCCGAAATGCGTCGCTAACATTATCATGTACCCTAAAGAGACAAACTGAGAGAAGTGTGATGTGGGCTTGCCGGTATGCCTGAAGTCAACTCAATTCGTCCTTACTTCAGATTTTAAAAAATCAGCCGCTTCTTGACTGATAATAGGTAGATATTTATGTTTAACAGAGAGTTGCGCGGTCCGTTTTATACAAATATTAATTTCGGATTTGAAATAAATTTATTTTTGAAAAATTGTTTTTGTAATCAAAAGGTACCTATATCGAATATCTAGTACGGATATGAGCTACTTTATTTAAATAAATTATTTTGATAAAACAATTTTTTTCGTTTTTATACTGAATTATTGTACCGAAAAAGGCATTTTTAACAACGTTTTGTTTTTATTTTATTTTTCATCATATTTAAAAATAATATGTACTAGCTGGATTACCCGGCTTCGCTCAGGAAATCATTTGAGAGTGTTATGGAATGTTTCACAATGATGATCCCGATTCCCTATTCCCGAACATTCCACGACATACTCCGCCACCCCTTCCAGAACATTCTAGAGTTCTATAGAACCTTCTTGAACTTTCCGAAATTTCAAGAGGGCGAAACTTCCAGCCTTTATATCTTCAAAAGCACGCCCTTTAGGTAAAAACGGGTACCTTTTTTCCCGAGAGACAGAGATCGTGTACCTTTTTTCCCGAGGGACAGAGATCTATCACACCTTATAACTCCCTTGATCGTACCGGGACTCGTTTCTGAGTTTTTGCGGTTCGCACGTTTTTTTGTATTTTCTTTTATAATATATAGCTGTTTCCCGGCATGCGTTGTAATGCCATATTCAAATAAATAAAATGTTACTCCTTGCATGTCTTTTCCCGTGCGTTCCCCTCCAGCGTGCCACTTCCACCTTCCCCGCCACCGCTCTCCCGCTCCCCCGTCCAGCCAACCCCCCTGGCACTTCATTTCTTGACTCCTCTCCCGCCTGGCCCGTAGCCGAAACTTTTTTCTAATACTAACATTATTAAACTCGTGATATCTTTCTAATCAAATATCCGAATTGAAAAATTCAAAAAGTTAAATAAAGGTATTGAAGCTGTCTTGAATATGAAGTAATTTATTTTGATAAGGATTAATACCAAGATACAAATAAAGAGCCTTTTCAAGCGGTGACATATTAATTAAATTTTTAAAATAAAAGAATACTTATTGTGGCATAACCATAATAGTTAGACATATGCTGTAGCGACTTTTTTTGTAAATAATGATGTGTTCTACAAAGTCGTAGTACATTATTTTATTCTATCATCAATAGTTTTCGCAGCGCACGCGATATAAATAATATTTTAGGTAATTTTTTTACACCTTGGGTTGCATTATTGGAGTTTTAGTAATGATGCCTAATTATTTTGAAAATATTATATTGCCTATGTCACTCAAGGATAGTGTAGCTTCCCAAGAGCGAAAGAATTTTTCAAATCGGTTCAGTAGTTTCAGAGCCTATTCGATGCAAACAAACAAACAAATCTTACCTCTTTATATAGTGTAGTAGATATGCCCAGGTTGCCTCTAAAATAATGAAACATTAAAATCTTTAATAGCTTTTGTCTTCTAATTTAAAGAAAAACATAAATAAAGTAGCTCATACCCTTACTAGATATTTGACATACCTACACGATAACAATTTTTTTTGAGTTTGGTTAGTTATTTTGATCTCAAATCCAAAGTTAAGATTTGTGTGAAACGGGCATAAACGGGCCCCGCAAACGTTCCTCTTGACCGAAATACTGCCTAAACCTGACCCCCAATTACTATTTGAAGTTCATATTAAAAATTTTTTAGAAACAAACAAGTGGAATGAAGAATGAGATTTTTTTTACGTAAGTTGGTATTGTTTCTGTATAAGATTGTGAACTTCCTTATTGACTCACCAGCAGCTAAAAGGATTGCATTTCGTGGCCACGAACGCAATACCAGATCGTATTCCTTCTTTTGTACACAACATTATCGAAAATAAAAATTGAATTATAATCTTAAAATGAAATAGGTACCTAAGTACATCAAGCATAAGAGCGGTACAATTTGAACATATTTAAATTTCGATATTTGTTTATTGCAAGAGATTTTTCTCTATTTAAAAGAGTCGTGTTTTATAACATTTTCACAATTTTCGCTTCAATTTTACCATTTTGAATATTAGCGCACTCTCTCCAATATTCGTAATTACATATCTCTCCATCTTCTTCTTTTTGAGCGGGGATACGGCGCCTTAAGCTGTTATTACGAAAAGCAATATTTGAGTTGGAATGTCACAAAAGTGCGCTGCACAATGCAATATTTTCGCTGCCCTAAAGGTAGAATGTTAATAGATTCAATTATGTGGTTATTTTTCACCCTCGTTCAATGCTCCTATTAAATTATTGCTTGGGCCTAAATATTTGACTAAAAGTGTCACATTATTTACCACCAGCGATACGAAATACGAACCACGTGTATCGGCTCTAATTAGCAACTCCATAACGACAGACAGATACTCATCTTGACTTACAGGGTCCATATGGCGAGGAAGGAAGTATGGGGTCATTAGCAGTTAGATTTAACCCAAATCATCCTGTGCTCCTGATCCAAATAGGTGACAACCTAAACCACTTATAGCTGCAATGAATTAACGGCCGCCTAACAAAACGCATCCATATGGCGCCTCGGCACTTGGTGGAAAAAATGTGACAGAATGTTAATGTATGCTGACATTAATTTGCACACAGTTCACAAGAACGTGTTTATCATCCTTAGAATGTTTGTGTAAAGATAAACTGCATTCTCGTGCGGGAATCCCACTGCACACACTTAGCAATTTAGGCGTCAGGTTAAAAAATCCAAGGTAGTTAAATACTTACAAAACTAACGTAGGTACATGCTAGGTACATGTTTAAGGAGCAATTAGCTAAGTACCTAAAAGTTATATAAAAACTAATTAATGACAAAATGGATGGCGAATACATAAGTAGGTACGTACACGAACAATTTATTATTGGCACTTGTTTTTAACTCACTGATTGGCTATTTAGGAGAAGGTTGCATGAATTATTTCGTTTGCATTTTTGGTGAGCATTGTGAAATTATTTCGTTTGCATTTTTGGTGAGCATTGTGAAATTATTACTATTGATAGCATTTATTGTTAGAAAAATTTGAAAAGTGTTTTAAGTTTTTACAACAAACATTTTTTTGAAAGTTCGAACACCTAGTTACGATGAAACGACCGCCATGCTGGTCATACTGGCCATACCACCATCACTTTTTTTAACAATTATTGTGGCAACTATTTTTTCGAGCATTTAATATTTCGATTTTTTAGGATAAATGCGTTTGATATTGGAATCCTTGCCTCACAAACAAATTGATGTTTAAATTTAGTAGGTTAAGTTAAGTTAAATAGGATGTTAGTATCGAAAAAGACTTTAAAACCAAAACTCGACGGATCTGCACAATTTTTAAAAGTGTCTCTATTTTTTTGTGGAAGATATTATGATGTGTAGGCCTGCGCAAAAAAAACTTAATCCTACCTACAAAAACACGAATTCGTATAAAACAAAAATTTGGAATTTTATTATAGTGTTAAAATTATTATTTTAATGGATCTCTTTTCCCATGATAAGCTCTAAAATTCTTCGACTTATCATTTTATTTAAAGGGTGGTTTTAATCAATTTACCCGCCTCGGAACAGACTTTGTCTAGTGAGGCGGGTAAAAGAAAAGAAAACAATGTAAATAACCATGAAACTAAATAAACGCCCGGGTTGCCGGCACTGAAACTGAAACTGAATTACTTTTATTTTATGTACCAATACAATGGAGCTATAGTGGAAGATACTCTCAGTATCGCCCTGGTGTAAGACCACCATTCAGAATTTAAAACTTTGCTTGAAATGGTTTTAGCCGTGTTTGGTGGCCAGATCTGAATAGCCAGGTACTTCCCCACCTTCCTATTCCCTATCTCCTTCCCCATCCCACTACTTTCAGCCTCACAACATGCCCCAATTGGGGATGCCATAGTCCCACTGGCTCCCGTTGTGACTCTTGTGCGGTATTCATGTAAAAAAAATATACGTGTGCAAACTTAGGTAATCCAATTATCGCTGCCTTCCCCTAATATTGAAAATAAAGGGCTACATAACATTATCAATTTAAAGTGTTAAATGGTAGAATTATTTTTTGAATAAAACAAGTGATATTAGTTATTTTTTGAATAAAAGATTTGAGTTAAACGAGTCAATAAAGTACCTACATTATTTTCAGAGCAGAACATAGTCACAGAATTTCTTCATTTTCGCTAATGGGATAAACATCCCATATTCGTTTGGTAGGCTTTAATATAGAAAATGCCTCTTAACCTCCTTATTGATTTTCCTGATGGTATGTTAAGATAAAATATTTGTCGTATCAACTGATTTGATTAAAGGAGAACTTATTAACAAACGTAATTCTTAAAACTAAGTCGTTAACAAAGATTAATAAAAAAACAAAGGTCCAAGATCAGAACCATGTGGAATTCCCGATGTTTCAGTAAAAGATCCGCTAAGAAGTATGTAACCTCTTACAATCACTTGTAGTGTTTTTTTGTTTGTTTTGTAACTATCAAACAATTTCAGATTATTTTCATTTACGTCAAACTTTTCCAGCTTCTATAGAAGTTTCTATAAAAACGGTAAATGATTATAGTACGTTTTGTTATAGCATATTTCACAAAACTAGTGCCATAAAAAATAGCTTAATATCAATATTATAAATACGCGTCCACAATATTCATATTAGAGTAAAAAAGACTGCCAAATAAAAGATCGAAATACTTCAGCAGAGGTACCTACATAATTATATGAACGTCGACACTTTTACACTCCTCCGTCCATGAATAAAGTATTTTTTTCTCGTTCTAAATGCGTTATCCTTGTCAAATAACACAAATCCCCATTATGTGCCTGTTTTTCTCAATATTTAATGTTGGCTTGTCAACACTAGTGCGTGCTTTGCGGACGAGGAGTATTTTAAGTTGACGTCCGCCGAGCCGGTGAAGTGCGGGCCCAAAGCGTCCGCTAGCGACCCAGCCGCTGCCGGTGTGTCAACAAACTAACTTCTATAGCCATTAAAACTAGGGTAGGTACCGGCTGGATCGGTTACATTAAATAATGATCTTCATAGAGTCGATCAGTGACATCCGTTGGGTGGAAATGATTGGATTAAACTCTGTGGACTGGCAATTTTATACTATGATGAGTATCGCCCTTAAAAACCACCGTTTAAAAGAAAAAACAAACAGTTTTTTGGTGGAAGTGAGTGGGAGGATTATGAGATAGGGAGAGAAAGGTTGGTAAGTAAAAATGGTGACCCCTGAAATCTTTTTCTGTTCAGTATAAATTTTTTGGTTTTGTCTTACGATGGCCCACAGAAGAACTTTGTACCTATATAATAATATGTACAAACGTACACGCAGCATAATAAATACTACCGAATACTACATGCTCCATTTCATGTAGTATAATATACAATAACTCGTATGGGTCTGAAATTTGCTTTACCGACACTAATGATAATGTCTATGTATGCAACTATTAGATATTATTCACTAATCCCTAACTAAATCAGTTTGTCATTATGAATAGAAGTTTTTAATTAGGTACCTATTTTCTTTGGTTCCATGACAACTCAACACAATGACAAATCAACACACATTTTAAAAGAAACAAATTCATTCAATAAAAGCGATCAACAAAAACTATCCTTCAAATGTAATCAAATACGATCTGTTTAAATTAGTTTTTAAACGACTTCGAAAAGGAGGAGGTTCTCATTTCGACGGTTTTTTTTATTTTTATTTTTTATGTTTGTTACTTCAGAACTTTTGATTGGGTGAACCGATATTGATGAATATTATTTTTTTTATTTGAAAGCTGGTGCTTCCGTTTGGTCTCATTTTAATTTGGTCCAGATCTGACAATGGGATCCATGAGAAAACCATATATGTCTTAAATTTGCAATGAGTATGTGCGCGACAAATGGACGAATAACTCAATATTACGCCAACCAATTTCGATGATTCTTTTTTTGAATTAAGACAAATTAGTTAGTGTACTTCAGATTCACTAAAAATCAAAAAATAAACAAACATTTTAACAAAACAAAAAACGACTTAAAAAAATGCACTGAAATGTAAAATAATAATTTCGTATTCTTCTACAACTTAATAATCAACTTAATTTTTCCTACTCATCAATATGTAGGTACTGTCATACTTCCTGGGGCCAGGGTGATACTGAAGCCACGTAGGGTCCAGTGTAATACTTCTGGTCTCCAGAAATATGTCCCTCCCGGGGGGGGACAAGTGTTAAGCAGGCCCCCCCGGGGGCCATATGCCTCGGCTTGGAAGGCTCAGCTCAGGGTAGTAGGGCTCCTCCGAGCCTGTCGATGGTTGACTCCAATGAAACAAGGTTTAGTCACAATTCAAATGTATTCAATAATGCAAGGGGAAACAGTACAGGCAACCAGGTAAGCAGTTTAAGGCCTAGCATTAGAGAGAGTGAGTCACTAGAAATACTACTGAATTTAGGCTCGGAAAGACTATAAGAGGGTTTAGAATCTCACGTGGCGTCGGACGGATGCAGGCAGCTTCCCTACGAAGTGGAGAGGTCTAGAGCAAAGCTCATAGATCGTGTGCAGGAACTGGGCGGCTCGGCGGGAGAGGGCGGCTTCTCGGCGTCATGGTGGGCGGATTCGGTCAGCTTACCGAACCGGTGGGCGATAACGGTGAATTACGCGGCTATCGGCAATGTAGGCGGATTAAAAGCCGGGCGCGTCTAATGTTATGGTATTAAATAGGCGGCAGTAGGATTATACAGGCGTCTGTGGTGATAGCGCCATACTTGGATCGTCGGTGAAGACTTAATTAGTCACGTCGAAGGGTGGCATACTGCCCGACAGTACGTAGTAGTGCGTACGACCGCTCGCGCCGCTGTCTGAAAAATGTCTGTTCCTTCGGCGATCGGTGGCCGGAGCTGCTTGCCCGTGATGAGCGAGACGGAAGACTCGAACGTGTGCCCTTATAAGGTAATGTCTTCTGCCATTGGCTGGATTCCGCGCCGTGTGGCCATATAAGGTAATGTCTTCTGTTAGCCTGAGAGGGACAGCAATAATCATGCGAGACTGTACATGTACTGTGCACGTGACACACAGCTGCCTGCCGCTTGTATAGTCCGTTCGTACGATTTATGGGCAACCCATAACACTACCCTCCTCCCCCTGAAAAATGAAGGGAAAAGGCAGCGAGGCTGATGCAGGGGACCACGACCTTCCATACAGCATGTGATGCGATGGTTGCCACAATGTGAGGTACAGAGCTACCTCTTCACCAGGATTTAAACACTCCCTACCTAAGAGCCAACAAAATTTTAACTACCTGTGAGCCAAGCTAAAAAAACTAACAATAAACTGAACAAAGGTTGCCAACTCTCTCAAGAAATTAAAAAAATATGACGTACCTAGTGCGATACAAGACACGCTAACGAAGGTGCATGAAGAAATAAAGAAAACGTTACCCTTCCGAGAAGGATTACTACCATGTAAAAATCTTAAAATTAGACAAAAAATTTCCAACACTATTCCTGTTATGGAATATTGTACGCTGACCAATGTCATGAAATGATCGAAACCACTCATATTCGCGTCTTACAATGGAATTCTTAAAATTATACAACTTGTTTTTATACACTTTATTCCTGTTATGGAATATTGTACGCTGACCAATGTCATGAAATGATCGAAATCAACTCATATTCGCGTCTTACAATAGAATTCTTAAAATTATACAACTTTGTTTTTATACACTTTATGCTATTTTCACAATTCAATTCTTACCCAAATGTTAGTTTCTCGCACTCTCAGCTTGTCATGGTTTGTCTGGTTTGCATTTAATTATCAGGCATAAACGACCATCCTCTCATGTTCGCATATAATTGTAAGGTAATGCTACAAAACCTATCATGAATATTAATTTTCAGGCATAATATGAATCCTCTCATGTTTTCTCGACTCACCCTCGGTGACCCGTACAGCGCTGTACTTGATGTACTAGAAATACACCCTTGCCGCAACGACATAGACAACCGGATAGATCCCTTGGAATCCTCACGGTGAACTTGCGTTCGACGAAACCACATAGGACACCCTCTAGGTGTTTCCACCAAAATAACCAGACGAACCGTAATGACCATAAGTGCAATTACATTATTCTCTAATAATAACAATAAGACCCGAATGACATAACTTTATGACATTACCGAGCTAATTTACTCAACTGGGTGCATACTTTTAAATCTTCTTACTACGAGAAGTACTACTCCTTATTTGAATACAGTGATATAGCAAGTTACAAAACACCGTACAATTGCGTCCTGATATGGCAAGGACTTTACACGCTGGCTTACCATATTGATACCGAAGTAATCAATTACGTGTTTACAAAATATTTATATAGTAATTTAATTAATTACATTTATCATAATTAAAACACTTGAATATACATTTGTTTACCCACCAAAAACTCTATGTGTGTGAGTACAATTTTGTTAAATAACTTTCAATTCGAGTTTGTTTCAACTCAACTTAAACTCTCAGGGTTTGACTACGTAAGGAGAGAAGAAAAAAAAAATTAAAATAAATAACAACAACGCCACGTATTTTTACCAAAAAATACGAAAATTTAATACTACCGACAATGTTATTAGAAGAGGAAAAAATTTTTCCTTAATTGAGTAACGAATTTCTTCCTAACACCGGAATCATATATACTTTAATTGTTCGGAAATTCGCGTTTCCAACAATCTTCCTGCTCTAATTCTAAGGAGTTTAGCCATCCTATCACGCTTTGGATTATAGCTAACAGCCGAATGACACGTTAGGTTGATACCCAAGTTCCATCCTATCGGACTTGTAACAGTTCTATAATACCGCACAACGAGTAACCGTTGTTATATGATCGCGGAAGAAGGTTAAAATTCGATACCACCACAACCTATGTGAACCGAATAATGTTGTCTATTGGGCCTATTCTGATAACAAAAATGTGGTAATATAATTATTACATTGCCTTTTCATCGTGAATTCACTCCAACATATGCTAGAATTGAGACATACCCCGTTAAGGAGTGGGTAACTACCCGATTGTGAACGTTTTACCGCCCCAATTTCTCCTATATCGTAACGTGTGAGATGTCCAATACCATAACGATTTAACCTACATGTGAGAATAATTCGACAATGAAAGAGATTGAAAAACCCGAAAAAAAAAGACAAAAAATAAAAAAAATTAAAATGATATTTCCATTTATACATGACCTTATATTTTATGTACACAAGGTTATTTACAACCATAAGGTTCCTAAGTTTCTTACTACTCAATGACCTACCCCAGTATGATGAGAGCTAGGTGCCTTTATGCATACCACTTGTACAAGAATTTTCTTATGCCGTCTCTTGCCAACGAAAAGAAAAGAATATGCTTGCATATTCTTTCATTGCAACTAAAATTAAGTAATTTTTAGAATGC
The DNA here is from genome assembly GCA_917563855.2 of Limnephilus lunatus. Lineage (NCBI taxonomy): Eukaryota > Metazoa > Arthropoda > Insecta > Trichoptera > Limnephilidae > Limnephilus > Limnephilus lunatus. Next base: position 3,816,726 of record OU830604.1, read on the forward strand.
AAATTGTTCCACGAAAATAGAAATTAGGTCTCTACTTCGGTCCCGGGCAGGATACTGAATACCTAACGCAGTTTTTTCTAATGAAAAACCTAGCCTAATTTAGGGTTCCTTGAACTACGCCCTCAATCAGTGTATCGTGTCGTGTTTCTTAGACGAATTTATATACTTATGTAACCATATTCATATATAAATTTTAAAAAAATAATTTTTTTTTTTAAAAAAAAAAACAACCTAAGTGGCTACGCACTAGGATGGAAAAGTAATAAATTATTACTACCAATAATAGTCATTACAATAAATGAACTAAATATCGCATCAGTAATTTCACTAGTGTAAGGTGAGTTACCTCTTTTTTTATAATAATAACAATAATAACACAAGTCTTCACGTGCAGACATACCGGCGTCCCGGATTGTCAACACTTGTGATGACGATCCATTAAGAAGGGAATTGTATACATCTCTAATAACAAAAGTTAAGTTATATGCGTTATAACCTCGTACTAACCACTAGGGTTCATGACGTCCTTGGGTTATATATACAGGACAATACAATACATGTACCTCATGAATAAATTTACAATTTTTTATTAAGGTCATCCAATGATGGACAATAATGCTGACTAAGTCATGTAATCAATGAAACTGATACATATTCGCATTTTACAACCTTATGTAGAGGACAATACAATACATGCACCTCGTGTTTAAATTTACTGTGTTATTATAATTTGTAACCAATTTCTTTTCCTACTGATGGACTAATTTCCATACTCTGATCTGTTTTTCTGTTTTCCTCTCCGTGTAATTCTCAGGATACGCCTCCTATAGCGTCGGTCATATTATAAGGATACCTCCTATAGCGTTTGGCATATTATAAGGATCTCTCCTATAGCGTCGTATAATTATCAGGCTATACTATAATCCTCTCGTGTTTTCAAGAGATACGTTTGCAAACGTCTATCTCCGTGTGGCCACACCGTTACGTTCAGAGAACCGTAACCTTGCCTTAGTTCACCAACACAAATGAGAAAAATACAGTATCCTTCTCAAATGCCTGTGCTTCGGCAAAATAAACACATAAAAATAACACAATATCCAAAAAAACAGAACTTCATTAATTATTTTAAAATTTATGTTACTACAATTTCTATAAAATTTCTCTTTAAAGGTTACTCTATATTTAACAAGAATCGTTTCCAAATCCTAATAACACAGATTTATAACACCGCTATACGATGCGTTATACACACTGACTAAGTCGCTCAAATACCTAAGTATTCAATTCGTGTGTTTATATTTTAACATTACATGTTATAAGCTAACAATTTATATACATATTTAAAAAAAATAAAATAAATTCGAATCATAATTGAATTGCTAACGACGTTGCTTCTTACTACAACTTTCAAAATTTAAAACTTTTAATTGTTTGACTGATTATTTGAAAACTCCTTTTTTTAAAAATTCCATGTCTATTATTTATTTACTCTTAATTTAACAATATTATCCGATGATAACTTTTTTTACTAATAACTTTTCCTATACGTCTCAGTTTAATCTCAACTTTCCTGTTCATAACTTTTTTAACTTTTGTTTACTTTACTATCATTTTGTTTAAAAAAAAATTCCATTGTATTTAACTATATAAGGCGCCATGACATTTTTCTAAATTAGCTATGTCAAAACTATACGAATTTACAATTACCTATAGCTTACTTGAGGGGTTAATTCTCTATTTCCAATTTTTCCTATATCACAAATTTCTTTTTTTTTTTTTGTTCAAGACTTCACATCTTAACAATCCCACTATGCCCTAATTCTAAGGAAGGCATTCTTATAACGGTTCGAAACCAGAATTGTATACGCGGGTACCTATGTATCTGTAGTACATTTCTTGAGTCTATTAACTCAATATCTAATATGATATAATTTCCTAACAACGATCACGTTGACATATTTATGAATACGAGAAAAAATGAAGAAGACAATTTCTTATAATTTTGTAACCCTTTCCTTCATTACAAGTAAGACATTATTAATTGGATTCTATTCACTATTTGTTTTTTGTTACTAAATGACAATGACAATATCGATTTAACTGTCGTAGTTTACTTTTTAATTCTATGTTTTAATAATTTTCCACAGATGTTTCCAAAAAAAAACCTATTTTATCTTTTCTATCCTGAAGTCCATTATACTGTTATTCATTCATGTAAATTTATTGCCGAAATCATTCCTACATTCTTATGAAAAAAAAACTTAATTGAAGCTAAACATTTAAATGTTCTTTGTTCGAGAGTTTATTCTGTTAAATTTGACAAGGATTTACCTTTAAAAATTCTTCGTTATTTTTTATTTAAAACGATAATTTGAACATATGATGCTATTCACCTGTTTCTTTTGAAGTGTCTTTCCCAACGATAGTTTATTTTATTATCCGCATACTACTATTTAGAGTGGGATAGTCCCGATTAAAAACAAAACATGTTCCAATACTGTCTCTATGGTAAATACCTATAGCATATACAAAATTTTATTATTAAACCTTCCTTAGATAATCATTCGAAAAAACAAGTACCTAGTAACATATACCTTGTAGTTTGGAATTTATTCTTTAAATGATGTTCTACTGCTTTTCACTAATTTATTTAATTTTCTACCACTCTAATACGAAAGCAATTCAGATAGATTTTAAGAACTTAAACTAACAAAAAAACACTTATCCAATTATATACATTGATATACACGTTGCCTTGTTTATATACATTTTATATACACGTTGCCTTGTTTATATACATTTTATATACAAGTTTGTTTCCTTTCCCGAACGTTTATTACTTTAACAACATTGTGTTTTCTAATTTGTGAAATATGGAATATTAATTCAATGATGTACGATCTCTAACCGTGGGTTCATGACACTCATGATTTTCAAACGAAACAACATTAAACTTCTAAGAACTTTACTATTTTTAACCGATCTGTACCTAAACTTTTGTTTCTTAAAAAAAACTTTTGACTGAATTTGTTTATTCCTTTTTTCTTCTAAAATTTATGTTATTAATCTACATTTGTCCTGAACTGTTCATTAATCCAATACGCAGTTAGCTACTCTGCCCTAGACAATCAACAATCAAAATTACAATTCTAATTTATTATGATGCATCAACAATAAATCAAAACTTCTATGAAGAAAAATAACAATTGTGGCTTTAACTAATATTACAAGGGAAGCTTTCCATATTAACTTATTCTGTTTTGAAAATTAATAATTTGTTGCTTTAAAATTTCTCTTTTATAACATTATGTAACGTCGTTTTCCATTTTGCGTTTTAAAACTACCTATTGAGAGAAACGAAAACTAACTTTATAACTTGTACTCATTATTTATTGAACTTTTCGTTTAACGTTTATTTTATTCAACACATTGTTTCCGTAAAGTTAAAAAAGCCCTTTTGGGAACTACGCCTCTATCTTTCAACATTTTTCTTATTACCGACGCGTTTGCTTTCTCGAAATTTAATATTCTATCCATTATTGGTATGGTGGCCTCCATGATTTTGCGTTATTATAATGAACAAAGCAAAAAAAAAAAAATTTCGGACGAATAATAGAAGACGAGAGCAGTTGCTGGCAGTCGTAATTATATCCTCCTATTACAGGGAAACTGATGTGGACGAGCACAATCCGACAGCAGTTACTACCTTTTATTGGAAACAACCACTGCTCTTCAAGGAAGAAATAATACAACTTACACAGCACCCAGGTGGAGATTTTAAAATAACGAGATTCATTACTCAATTAAAAAAAAATTCCGCGCGAATGACGAACAACTCTGACTGCCTCGATAGAAACGTAATAGCATGAGAACGTTACGGTAATAAGCGATGTTTAAAATACCTAACACTCGAATAGCACTAGCCGACGGACTCGCGACGTTTGGAATAATTCACACAGAACTACCGTTGTTGATGGGAGCACAAATATAAAATATTTATAGCTAAGATTACATAATTATGTTTCTAGGGAGACAACAATCGACAAGACTTCGGCCCAGTTGGCGCGCCAGTGTCATACTTCCTGGGGCCAGGGTGATACTGAAGCCACGTAGGGTCCAGTGTAATACTTCTGGTCTCCAGAAATATGTCCCTCCCGGGGGGGGACAAGTGTTAAGCAGGCCCCCCGGGGGCCATATGCCTCGGCTTGGAAGGCTCAGCTCAGGGTAGTAGGGCTCCTCCGAGCCTGTCGATGGTTGACTCCAATGAAACAAGGTTTAGTCACAATTCAAATGTATTCAATAATGCAAGGGGAAACAGTACAGGCAACCAGGTAAGCAGTTTAAGGCCTAGCATTAGAGAGAGTGAGTCACTAGAAATACTACTGAATTTAGGCTCGGAAAGACTATAAGAGGGTTTAGAATCTCACGTGGCGTCGGACGGATGCAGGCAGCTTCCCTACGAAGTGGAGAGGTCTAGAGCAAAGCTCATAGATCGTGTGCAGGAACTGGGCGGCTCGGCGGGAGAGGGCGGCTTCTCGGCGTCATGGTGGGCGGATTCGGTCAGCTTACCGAACCGGTGGGCGATAACGGTGAATTACGCGGCTATCGGCAATGTAGGCGGATTAAAAGCCGGGCGCGTCTAATGTTATGGTATTAAATAGGCGGCAGTAGGATTATACAGGCGTCTGTGGTGATAGCGCCATACTTGGATCGTCGGTGAAGACTTAATTAGTCACGTCGAAGGGTGGCATACTGCCCGACAGTACGTAGTAGTGCGTACGACCGCTCGCGCCGCTGTCTGAAAAATGTCTGTTCCTTCGGCGATCGGTGGCCGGAGCTGCTTGCCCGTGATGAGCGAGACGGAAGACTCGAACGTGTGCCCTTATAAGGTAATGTCTTCTGCCATTGGCTGGATTCCGCGCCGTGTGGCCATATAAGGTAATGTCTTCTGTTAGCCTGAGAGGGACAGCAATAATCATGCGAGACTGTACATGTACTGTGCACGTGACACACAGCTGCCTGCCGCTTGTATAGTCCGTTCGTACGATTTATGGGCAACCCATAACAGTACGATTGTTATTTTTGGAGTCGGTGTCAGCATAGGTAAATACATACATAGTTATAGGTGAGTTGAGCTTGTGTGCACGCGCGACAAACTTATCTTGGCTGACACCGACTCAAAAAATAACAATATTGATTAGTAGAAAAAGTAGGTTGATTATTAAGTTGTAGAAGAATACGAAATTATTTTTTTTACTTTTTAGTGCATTTTTTTAAGTCGTTCCTTGTTTTGTTAAAATTTTTGTTTATATTCATGTCAATTTGAAAATTGACAAGAATAAATTCAAATATTGTACATGAATTTATTATGAACTTAAATAATATTACAATGAAATTAAATATATTATTAAACAGAAATATGTTCTTTTTAATTATTTTTTTGTGACCGAACAATTCGACAACAACAACAATTCAACAATTCCTTTGAAAAGTTATTAAAAGTGATGAAAAAAATATAAAAAAATTGTTAAATAGGTTAACTTAGGTTATGTGCTATTTTTCTTTTTTTTCATAGCTTTTAATGAATTTTCAAAGAGTTGTTAAGTTAACTCTGATTTATAATGGATTCATTTTTCTATATCTATATATGTAAACGCCTAATGGGCATCTGAGAAAATAATTAAAATACCATCTAAATCTTTGTTAAAAAAATAAGCATACTTTTTGAAGTAAGATCTATACGCACGCTTGACATGGGGAGTAAGCTGGTGAATGCGTGACGAGAGCGTTAAGAAAAGTGTAATCGGGCGAGGCGAACGGAAGTTGAAAGGGAGATATAAGTTAGTGAAGATAGAAAGAAAGTCAGTTACGTTTCTTATATTACTGTAGGGGCAAAAGAAAGAGGTGCGAGTACACATTTTCTTTCTCTCTTTCTCTCATAGCCAGTTACGTTTCGTATATCAAGACACAGTGCAGGCCTATTGTCTGTATCACACTGTAGGACCAAGACAGAGCAGTGCGCGCGCACATTTTCTTTCTCTCTTCTTTTATAAGTTAGTGAATAGTGAAGTTTTACGTCAGTCGTGTGGTCTAAAGCACACTCGTTTTTTTTTCATAGCTTCTAATGAATTATATCAATATATGGAAACACCTAATGGGCATCTGAGACAATAATTAAAATACTATCTAATTTTTTGTTTAAAAATAAGCATACTTTTTTTAAAAATAAAAGGTTGTAAACTTGTAGATATTAATTTAACCAAATGAATACAAACTGCGATAGTCAAACCCAAAAAATAGAATCGTGCAGAAAAAAATTATAGCCCACACACATTTTAACTCACCATCATGTCACTTATTACTAGAAATTCGTCGCATTCTCGTTCTCAAATTAATATGATGATATTGTGTTCGACGACAACCATCGCCTTTAGACGATCGTTATTTGGACGCCTCCGTGAGGCGTCGCGCGTCGCTTCGACTGCTTTATTAAACGCTGCAATGCCCGCCTCTGCAATAACACTGCCATAAGACATCTCGTAAAACTAAATAACCGATCACCCGAATATTTGGGGTTATTCTGGTTGTTCGGTATGGTTTTTTGGGAGGGGGACGTTTTTTGTCGGCAGTAGGAATATCGTAAACTCTTTTAAATGCGCAATTTGTGAAGCGAAGTATGAGCGTATCTGTATAATTAATTGTGATACGAGTTATAGTTGTTCACAACAAGTGGGTACCTAACTACCTATTTTTTTTAAGAATCTACAAACATAAATAGAAAACATTTGCTTTAACTACGGCAAATAAGTTAACAGTACCTACATACCAACCATAACTACCTAAAATCCATACTATACCATAAAAAACTGGTAAATATAAATAGTATTAACCCCTTAGACCCCGACAGTTTTATTTTGTCAGAGGGTAAAAATTCAGATATGTTTAGGAATGGTTTTGGAATAAGTTTTTTACAAGATTCTTAAAATTCGCCAAGTAGATGTTAAATATGTCAACATTATCGATTGTACTGATTTCCCATCGTGTGAAATCGTTGTATCGGAGAGTGGGCAATGTAGTTCCGCTTATGAATGCTGCGATATAATAGTGTATTTCGTATATTCGAAAGTTTATGAGTTGTAGGAATTCGCACCTGTCGAATTTAGAGTTAAGTATTTTGAATAAAAAAATTAAGTCGTTTAATTTACGTCTGTCTTCTAGTGTGTGTATTTTTATAATACTTAGTAATAGATTATATTTTAAGTCTTCTAGTAGGATACTTAATTTAAAATTTTTAAAACGCAGAATTTATTTTTTGTATTCGCTTAATGTTATTAACGTGAATTTTGTAAAATGAAGACCAAATTACTGAATTTAATTCAATTTGGCTTCTACCTAACTAGAGATACATTTAATAGTTTATAGATACATCTACTACACTATATAAAGAGGTAATATTTGTTTGTTTGTTTGCATCGAATAGGCTCCGAAACTACTGAACCGATTTGAAAAATTCTTTCGCTGTTGGGAAGCTACACTATCCTTGGGTGACATAGGCTATATAATATTTTTTTAAAAATAGGCATCCTTACTAAAACTTCAATAATGTAACCCAGGGTGTAAAAAAATTACCTAAAATATTCTTTACATCGCGTGCGCTGCGAAAACTATTGATGATAGAATAAAATAATGTACTACAACTTTATAGAACACATCATTATTTACAAAAAAAGTCGCTACAGCATATGTCTAACTATTATGGTTATGCCACAATAAGTATTCTTTTAATTTAAAAATTTAATTTAAATGTCGACGCTTGAAAAGGCTCTTTATTTGTATCTTGGTTTTAATCCTTATCAAAATAAATTACTTCATATTCAAGACAGCTTTAATACCTTTATTTGCCTTTTTGAATTTTTCAATTCGGATATTTAATTAGAAAGATATCACGAGTTTAAAATTGTTAGTATTAGAAAAAAGTTTCGGCTACGGGCCGGGTGGGAGAGGAGTCAAGAAATGCAGTGCCAGGGGGGTTGGCGGGACGGGGGAGCGGGAGAGCGGTGGTGGGGAAGGTGGAAGTGAAACGCTGGAGGGGAACGCACGGGAAAGGACATGTAAGGAGCAACATTTTATTTATTTGAATATGGCATATATTATAAAAGAAAGTCCAAAAAAACGTGCAGCTCGCAAAAACTCAGAAACGAGTCCCGTTTCGATCAAAGGAGTTATATGGTGTGGTAGATCTCTATCCCTCCTAGGGAATAAGGGTATCCGTTTTTACCTAAAAGGCGTGCTTTTAAAGATATAAGGGCTGAAAGTTTCGCCCTCTTGAAATTTCTAGAACAGTCTTCCGGAAAGTTCTAGAAGGTTCCATAGAGCTGTAGAAAGTTGTGGAAGGAGTGGCGGAGTATGTCGTGGAATGATCAGGAATAGGGAATCGGGAACATCATTGTGCAACATTCCAGAACACTATCTTATTGTCCTGAGCGAAGCCCGGTAACCCAGCTAGTATAAAATAAACAGAATAGACATGTACTTCTTGAAATGTAAAATTTTTTCATTCAAATAAAAAGAGGTTTTATAAATTGCTCAACTTACGTCTTTTCTAACTAAAATTACTGAAAACGAAAATAAATATAAGACGTACGTAATTTATTAGGTTATCTTTTATCACGTTATTTATAATGTTATTTTTTTGTCGTCTCGTGTAAAAATAATTTAAAATATTCTCAAAGTTTCATAATTTTTTTTATCGAATTTCGGTCGGAAACTTATGATTCATAAAGGTATACTTTTTAATATTTTGCGGTTAACTTTTAGATTTGAATATAAATCATGGTGTTTTATCGTTCTAACACCCTTTTAAATTATATTTCTATTACATACAATTCCATCGTATATATCTAATATTTCCTCCAAGAGTATTTTTTTCTTCGCGAAAGAGGAGAAGCTTAGGAGAACTACTGTGAAAATAATTCTTAGTTGAAACAAATATTCCAAAAATTAAAAATAATTTAGTGGGATCTAAAAATGTTGTATTTTATACAAATTGTTTAATTTAATTTGATACTTTTTCTTGTAAATATTTTTAACGACCAACAACGTTCAAAATAAATAAATATCAACACAAACATAATTACTGTACAAAAAAAATTTCTTCTTGCTTCCCATTCAAAATAAGTAAATATCTCAGAACTTAATGTTGGATAGAGCAGTGAAAATCTTCTAAGGAATACAGACCAATTTAAAAGAAAATACTAAAAATGTTGCCAAAATTCAGAAGAGAGCGACAAATACTTTTAAAGTAAAAACAATGTACCTCCAACTACGGTAAATTTTCTAGACGAGTTCACCACAGAGATGATGGGCTTACCTATATATTTAGAGTAGGTGTCAGCTTCTTAGACAGCACTAGACTGGCTGATTTCACCTAGAGCTCTCCTATCAGCAACGTCTTTCAACGACCCAACTGCCCCTCTAATTACAAGCAGGACACGAGCCCAGCAGTAGCCACGGCTGTAGCAGCAAGCACTCAAGCAGGGATCGATGTGATCGGCGCCGCAAGTCGCCCAGCAACCAAATGCTCATCCTCAATTACTATTAGTGCATTCTCACAGCGCTTTAATGTGAGCTAATGAACATTTGCGTGCGTGCTTAAGACGGTATAATTTAGGCATTCAGAGTCCGGGCATAAAACGTCTCGGATAGGACGCGCCGCGGTGGCACAGCCGATAATTACTCGCCTGGAATTTTTCGGCTATTTTCGGCGCCGAATAACGAAGACAGCCTCTTATGGCGATATTAATATCGATTACAGAAATTCCACATTGTTGAATAAGTGTTATTATTATTTGTAAAATATTAACGATTCGGGTTCACAAGTAAATAGAAAGCGATGCCACAATGCTGTGCCACACGTCGCTAAAAAAAACATCAAATAAAATGAAAGAGAATATTACAATCAAATGAAAGGTTAACTTTCGGGGAGACTCTCATCTCTACAAACTAATACGTTGTCAATTATTTTTTGAAAAATAAAACAATTCGTTTTAGATTTCTACACATATTTTAACCCTTATTGCCTCGACCATATTTTATCATAAAGTCAAAATATTTTGCTTTCCAATAAAATCCAAATAAATGGAATATTTCTGAATGTATCCGAAAACTGAAAACTGTTTTTAAAAGGTGATAAAATACGCTAATTATATAAATCGAAATAAACATAAATTGTTTGAAATATAAAAATTGTGCATGCAAATGTAAAAAAGTTTTAAAAATGACTCATTTTACGTTTTTTCTAACTAAAATCACTGATAATGAAAAAAAAATAACTAAAGTAGGCAAGAGTGGGGAGTCTACCAAGCACCGCACAAATAGGAGACCGATTATATTACATCATTATGTCGCAGACAAAATCCTAAAGATTTGTGGGTGTGTGTCTCTTTTTAAAGTGCTAAAAGTGCTAAAGAAGTATTCACTTCAAAAATAAAAACACATTTTGTAAGACAAATTAATGGTAGTACAAACGTTAATGTCACCTCACTTTAATAAAAAAATAATCGACAATGTTAAAAGGGATTACTACAAAAAAAAACAGTGGAGCTACCGATGATTAAAAAAAAATTGGAATATCATAAAAGTTATAGGCATTATTAAAAAAAAACTGACAACCCTATTGATAATATTAATATCGAAGATCAAACAATACATGTAAATTCTGACCCTGAAAAAATATCCAGCCATTTCAATCAATTTTTCAATCAATATTTTAGACAGAAGCAGCGTCTTAGAGAAAGATCTTGCAAACAATATACCTATCGATAATCTGAGCTACAATCAGTTTCACTTCACTCCCACCACTGAACTAGAAATTATGGAATTAATAGCATCTCTTAAAAACAGTAACTCCACGGGAATAGATCACAAAAAATATCAAACACATTCAAAAATACATGGCATCCCCTCTTGAACACATAATCAACTTAAACTTCAAAACTGGCATTTTTCCTAACTCCCTAAAATAGGCCACATTAATCCCAATCTTTAAAGCAGGAAACAAATTATTTGTAAATATCTACTGACCGATATCCTTACTAAGCATAATATCTAAAATTGTAGAAAAAGCGGTGAAACAGGTGAGTTTCTCGAAGAAAACAAAATATTATCGGACAATCAATACCTACGGCTTTCGCAAAGGTAGAAGTATTTAGATGCAATAGTCGCCCTCCCAAAGATCGTTTCCTATAATCTTGACATTGGTCGCAAACCACTCGCTGTTTTTCTCGATCTCGCAAAAGCATTTGATACTGCTAAAAAACTACAGAAGATTGGAATAACTGGAGTAGCCTATATACGTGGTTTGAAAACTATTTAACAAACCTAACACAACAACCTCTCATCCAATCTGACTAAATACAAATAAGCAATACATTATTTGTGTCCTATGGTGTACCTCAAAGCAGCATACTATGACCAATTTTATTTCTTATATACATTAACTCACTATGTGCCATGAATATTGGAGGAAAGATATTGCCATTTGCCGATGACACGGTCTTAATATTCGAAGATGAAACATGGCAATCCGTTATTAATAAAACTAAAAATGGTCTAATAAAAGTAAAGCATTGGCTAGACACTAACCTCCTCACACTTAACATCGACAAAACACAAAAGGTATACTACATTTTCCATACGCAAATATAATATACCCAACAACTGCCCTAAACCAATATTCACTCGTGTCCACTCAATTTATACACTCCAGAAAGCACACTTAATATTAATTATTCATGTTCGACCCTCAAATTATCAAAATTAGTTAAATATTTGGGAATAATCATAGACAACTAACTACGTTAGGAAGATCATATCAGTAACAGTAGAAAAACTCTGTAAACTCTGCCAAATATTCTGCTCCCCTATTCATCTTAGATTTACAGACTCTAAGAAGCATATACTTTGCCATTTTTCAATCCATAGCAACATACGGTATAGTGGGATGGGGTGGTTGTGCTGAATCCATTATTAGACCAATCCATTATTAGACCAGTTCAAAAATTAATTCTGAGAATTATATTTAAATGTCAACCTACCCATCCCTCAAATAAACTCTTTGCCAAAATCAGGGTCTTAGATATTCGACGGCTATTTTATGAAATAAAAATAAATAAACTTTTGTTCCCAACTTAGGTTTCTTAAAAGTCAACATTTTACTTATTTTATGGTAAACTTTTATATTTGAACATAAAGCGTGGTTTTTCTATTTCTAACACCGTTTAGATCATATTTAAAAACCATGACAGTAAGTGAGGCACAACGACTTCTACGAGACCTGTATGAGTTGTTCCGAAAACCGAACAAATATACTTAATGAGTTTATTAAATGATACATATAAACCGTAAGAATTGAATCAGAAATGGATAATTTGTTTAGAGTTATTTCTTGCGCTGGTAGATATAAAAAGGTCTATTAGAATTATCCCCGTAACTTCATTGTAATAAGTTCTCATAATTGACGTTAATAGGATACATTACCATGAATGCGGTATTAAGAAAATCCCTTCTCTCAGCCCTACACTTCATATATTAACAAACTAAGTGATTTCTTTTGACATTTTTGCACAAACATACTAAATATCGTAAGTGAACAAGATTTTTTTTTAAATTACACAATCAGAGGAAGTGAAAAATGGTCAAAATTGGTCATGACTTGGTTCACAAGTGACAAGAAGAGAAACCGAGGGAGACCATTTAGACGGTGGGTTCACGACATCAAAGCAATAGTAGGTGGTACATGGACAAGAGTAGCTAATGATAGAGAGAAATGGTGATAGTTGGAGGTTGGAGGAGGCCAATAGTGTTATAAATATTATAAATAATGTAATGTAATTTACTGCCTGAAAAACGGCTATATTATTATTATTATCATAAAAAAATATTTTTTATAATTTTTAAAAAATAATTTTTTTTTTTTTTAAATAAATTTTTTTTTAAATTTTATTTTTATTTTTTTAAAGTTAAATTATAAATCTTAGTAGTAAGCCAGTTATATTAATTATTATATTAACGATTTTTTGGAAATATTTTGTACAGTGGTTTTATTTTCTTACTAATTCTCTAATCACACGTTCCTCTAAAAAAAGTCGCATTTGACCACATGGTACTTTTTTACAAATTAAAAACTACAAACCTAAATCTTTAGAACACATTTTGTAAATTTTGAAATTACGTGGCATGATTATTGCAATATGAAATTGTAAAATTATGTAGGTATTATCAAATGTATTATGTTGATTTGATATGTCAAATATAATCAAATTTAATATTTTATTAAGTCAGGTACGCCTCATACGTCATGCATATGTCTGATAATGTTATATTATAGTTAAAAAAAAGCTTGTGGGCCGAGTGGTAAAGCATAATTAATAGATAAGCATTACTTTCTAGTCAAATTTTAACACATTGAAAAATAATGTAGCAATAAATACGTTGTTTGTAATTTTGATTGTGAAAAGCATTTTGGTTTGACCGACACGATAAATTTATAAAAATACAGAAAATAAAACCTCTTTTAAAGTGATTAAAATTCCTACGAAATGAAAGAAGTGCTTAAGACATGAACGTATCTCAACATTATTCTCACAGACATCAGCAGAATTCGGAATCGACATGATTTTATAGTCGTTTTAAATTAATTAATTAACATTCGCGATGCTTGAATCCTGAATGAATCCGGCCGTGGGAACACTTCTCTGAATGTGTAGAAGTTATCCAGGATCACAACCAACAAGCTCATTCGTTATCGTCTCCAATGAAAAGAAGGTGCATTTCTTGGCTAATAAGCATGGCTGTAATGTATGCATTTGACCGGTACCAGGCTAGCTTTGTACCGCGATAACGCCGGTCGTTAATGGTCAGTTAGTCGGTGGTAATAGCCAATAATTAAGTGTACCTCCCTCTGCTAGATAGAGAAGCAATTTATAGTCGATGGTTGGATTATATCCGTGCGGAGGAGGGTTTCCACGATGAACATTATTATATGTGTAATAAATTAGTCACTTTATTCCAAAAATTCGATTGGTTTTTCTTTTCAGATTCTTTTTTTTTATTATCTGTAAAATGTAGTCAACTTTTTTTGATTTGTAGGTATATAAACATTTAAAAAAAACAGAGTGTACAAGAACAATTCACACGCGGTTAAAGTGAAAGCTTCAGCAAACTAAAGTAGACAAGATTGGGGAGGCTAGGAAGCACAGCATAGCGAGGTTTTCTCGCAGGCCAAATCCTATAGATATATGTATGTTTTTGTTTATTTTTATTGTCGCTTTTTCGTTTTTATCGAGTTTCAAATCACAATGGGTGCTACATAAGTTTTCCCTTCAAAAATGTTACTGTGGAACAATACGTCGGTCTCTGTGTTTCCTCCTTCCTACAACACTGGTCTTTTCGTGACTCTGTTAACTCTTTCCTTTCCCCAAAAATAACCTCTTCATAGCATAGCATAGGGCCTCCTGTTAAGAGTTAGTTATACACTTCAATATAACACGAAACAGATAAAGACACAGTAGTAAAAATAAAAAGGCAACAGTCGCAACTGCAACACGCACCTAAGATCTCTTGTTTTACCGAGACACAATTAGGACATAGATTTAAAATAAAAACTTTTTATTTTTCCGAAAGAGTCAGTCCCTAGTGAGAGGCATGCACTCAAAATCAAAGCGTCCATCACTTGAAAAAACTTCAGCTATGTTCATTACATAGAAAGGTCTAAGTAGTGGGTTTTTACAAAGCTATCAGCTTCAGCCTCAAAACATGTTGATTTTGAGACGCTATAGTCCAACTTGCTCAAAGCAAAATTAAATTGCCTACGTTGCTATTAAATACAATTATTTCAAGATTATTTTATTTAGCAGCAAAACGGAACTTTTATAGTGTTCTGAAGGCACTCTTATAGTGTTGATGAAAGCAATAAGGTTTTAGCTCTGGAAGCTTGGAAGTATCTATACTTATTTCCATTTTTGGAACATTTAAATTGAAAATTGTTAACTGCATTTCCCATATTCCAAATTACTTTGTTATAATTCAGCTAAAAATGACACAGAAAAACAATGACATATTGTCTATTTTGTAGTTATTTTTCTGATTATATATTTTGGTTTTTGAATCCACCTTATTTCACGTGGAAGTCTATTCCAAGTTTTATGGCCTAATACTTTGAAAATAGGTATCTACAACCAACATATTACAATTTCTGCAT
Organism: Limnephilus lunatus; assembly: GCA_917563855.2. NCBI lineage: Eukaryota > Metazoa > Arthropoda > Insecta > Trichoptera > Limnephilidae > Limnephilus > Limnephilus lunatus. The sequence continues at coordinate 3,831,985 of OU830604.1, forward strand.
ATTTGGAGAAGTCGTGTTTTATTTAGTACAGCAAATGGGAAAATCGTAATAACAAGGAAAATTTTCCAGTTTTAGAAAACATTTGTTTACAAGATTCCAAATATATACACAAAAATCTATATTCATCAAATTAATGGAGGACACAAAATCAACATAATAACTAATTTTAAACTAATCAATCACAAAATTATCAATTTTACACTCATCGCCTATGATTAGCAAAACGGCAAATCGACATTTAATATCTACATTGATTAATTCAAAATTAATCAATGTAGATATATGTTTATGTTACTACATCTATGAAATTAACTTCTTCATACAAAATAAATACCGGTATTATTTTCTACATTATTTTCGAAAGCTTGGGGCCAGTTGTTTCACAGAATTTGAACAATTCATAAAATTTCGTAGTTAATGTTCAAGTTATGTTTAAAATCCATTCAAGTTCTGTTATTATATCATTATCTTCTATTATTTTGATTCTTGACATGGTCCGACTCAAGTATCTGATTCACTTGGTCGTGCCATGTATTTCTTGGGCGTCCTCGACTTCTTCTACCAATCACATTTGCGTCATATATTCTCCTTAAACTACTTTCCTGGTTCATTCGCTCTACATGCCCAAACCATCGGAGCGTCCCTTCTTAATCTTACATAATACACTTACATCAGCCTTGCATTCTTTGCGGATCCCCACGTTTTTCACACGGTCGTACATGGTTTTACCACACATTCGTCTCAGGGATCTCATTTCTATAGCATTCAGTCTACTTTCTTCCTTCATCTGCCAGTTCCATGCCTCACTGCCATACATCAGGGTAGGTATCAGCACTTCTTTGGACAGTTTATTTGTTGGTGCCAACTGCGTTCAGTCCTCCATTAATAGAGTTACCTGCATTCACCCTCCTTTCAATATCTCTATCAGCCTTCTTATCTGTCGTAAACATACTTTCCAAATAAACAAACTCATCCACCTGCTCTAAGTATTCATCATTGACAACTATGTTGCACATTGTTTTCGTACTCTCTCTTAAGTAAAATTCTTAAAAACAAAATTTCCATAAATTGTTACACAGTTTGCCAAAGAAATACAAAAAACTGTAATATTTATGATGAATTTTTGAAAATCATTATTAGACAGTGTGTCATTTTTCTTAATCGAAGTTTCCAACAAGAACCAAATCAACCAAATCTTTTTTTAGATGATGTCGGGAAATAATTGTAACGAATCACCGCAAAGTATCATCAGCAGATCGGCCGCACCGTCATGTGAGTCGACCAGCTAATGGGTTGTACCTGTTCTGTATTCGCCGTGTACAAGCGATCACAGGGAAGCCGGTATCCAGTTAAACGGTCTGAATCGCCGTATAAATATGCGCGTGAATGGTCCGGGGTCGAACCAAAGCCTGCGCGCTGAATAATGTCCCGGGAAAATGCTCTGTGCCCGGCTCAATCGGCTCGATGCCCCATGCTCCACGGTCCGTGCAGCGTGCTCCATTCTCCGTACGAGGGATCCACCTTGGTACTCGGTACCATAGCCGGTGCTGTATACGGATATTTTCAATTAGAAGAACGACTCTGGACTGACTAGGACATCATTTAGGCGTGGGAAGTTTAACGATGTCGGATCTTGAGTTTCTGCTGATCACTCCTTAGGTAGGTACTTACTAACTATTAATTCGATAAATTTCCAGCCTCGGAAACGTGTCATGACTGTTTTTCAACCTTTTTTTTATAACAGGAAACACAGGAAACATTTTTAATTGAAAACTTCTTTAGCACCGTTGTGTGAAAAAGCTACACTAAAAAGAGATATACATGTACATCTATAGGATTTAAAATGAGATAAACTAATCGGTGTCTTTTTGTGAGAACTCAGAAACGAGTCCCGGTACGATCAAGGGAGTTATATGGTGTAATAGATCTCTATCCCCCCTCCACAATGACGGTTACCGTGTTTACCTAAAGGGCGTGCCTTTGAAGACATAAGGGCTGAAATTTTCGCCCTCTTGAAATTTCTAGAACAGTCTCCCGGAAAGTTCTAGAAGGTTCGATAGAGCTCCAGAAAGTTCTGAAAGGAGTGGCGGAGTATGTCGTGGAATCTTCGGGAATAGGGAATCGGGAATATCATTCTGGAACATTCAACACATGACGGCCTGCTTAGTCCAGCGGTAAGGCTCTTGACTCGCACTCCGAAAGTCGCGGGCTCGAATCCCGGCGTGGAATATAAATTTTATTTGATTAATTTGTGTTATTTCACAATTTATTCATTTAAAATAATAAATCGTATATTTGCGGCACGTTCCTGAGTGGAAGTTACTATCAGTATCGCCCGGGTGTAAGACCACCATTCAGAATTGAAACGTTGCTTGAAATGGCTTTAGCCGTGTTTGGTGACCAGATCTGAATAGTCAGGTACTTCCCCACCTTCCTCTTCCCTATCTCCTTCCCCTCCCCACTATCTTCAGCCTCACAACACACCCCAATTGGGAATGCCATAGTCCCACTGGCTCATCGTTTCATAAAAATTATCCAGTCTTTCAACATGAAAATCTGCTTTTGCCACTAATCTTCTCATAAATGTAATATCAACAATAATAGGGGTGGCAAAAGTAAAATCGTACAATGTTGAGTGTTTTTAAACGACTTCGAAAAGGAGGAGGTTATCAATTCGACGGTTTTTTTTATTTTTTATTTATTTTTTTATTTTTATGTTTGTTACCTCAGAACTTTTGATTGGGTGAACCGATATTGATGATTCTTTTTTTATTAGAAAGCTGGTGCTTCCGTGTGGTCCCATTTTAATTTTGTCCTGTTCTGACAATGGGATCCATGAGAAAACCATATATGATTAAATTTGCAATAAGTATGTGCCCGACAAATGGACGAATAACTCAATATTACGACGAATAAAACTTATTTACGCACGCTCGTCACTAAAAATCTAAAAATAAACAACAATTTTAACAAAACAAAAAACGACTTAAAAAAATGCAATAAAAAGTAAAAAAATAATTTCGTACGATTGCTATTTTTGGAGTCGGTTTCAGCCAAGATCTCCACATCTCACCTATAACTACCTATGTAGGGTAAGGTTGCGATCATTGGACCGGCTCTTTCTTTGGACCGCTTTGATTTCTCGGAACCGAAGAACTTTAAAAATCAACCGTTTGCCCGAAACGCTAGCTGTTTAAACTTGTACCAACCCCCACTTCCGCCAGTCTCGCCGTCAGCTCCGTTAGGGAAGGATGTGTGTCGCAGTATTTTGCGCGCTCCCGATGTAATTATCTCGTGACACAGTTTACCAGGTAAGTGCAGTTTAATAAAGGTTTTTATTATTTTTTTTGTGAATCGCACGCCTTATTTAGTTATTCAAGTAGATTTGTAATTATTTTTTGATATAGTTCACAGATTTTTATGTATTAATTTTTTTGTCTTTGTGCTACGAATTGCCATCAATGGACCAGTAAGTTTCTCTTTAATTGGACTGGTCCAATCATAGCAACTTTTAAAATAGAAATTTTAATTGATTATTTTTTTTATTTTAGCATGGCAAAACGAGGGGAATACTATGCGTGGAACGAAGAAAGCATGGAATTGGCACTACAAGCTTTAAGTAAACAAGATGTTGGACTTAATGAGGCAAGCAGGATATATGTCGTACCGAAAGGGTAAAGGAAAGGCGTAAAGAAATCATGTCACTGATTGACCTCATAAACCAAAAAAATATGTTATTTTAGTACCCATTCTATTCTTTATGTTTGCTGAGATTTGTTTTAAGACATACATTTTGAGTTATTTTACTTTCATTTGCTGAAAAACGTGTTTTGTTTAATGTAACTTTAAGTTATTTTTTTTTGTTTTTGATTCTAAGGGTCATGTAACCTGCATATTTTCTTACAAATTTAGATAAAGAATATTTAGTTAATGTTTTTGTGTCATTTTATTTTATAAAACGTTTACTGATTATAGAATTAAAACTTGATTGTTATTTTATTGTCTTTTATTTATTTGAATTCTCATGGTTCCGTCGAATGGACCACTGCAGAAAATTTCCTAAGTCCAATGATAGCAACTCACTGGTCCAATTTAAGAAACAGTGGTCCAAAGAAAGCAACCATGGCAAAACAGTTTTTTTCTATTTTCTCTCTTTATGGTTAATGCTAAAAATCATAAATGACACATGCAAGTTCTTATATGTAAGGCTTATTAAAATATTGAATCACAATTTTCCTATCTATCACAATTCCGCTGCTACGTCATTTTAAAGTTAAGTGGTCCAATAGTAGCAACCTTACATGTAGTTACCTTGGCTGACACCAACTCCAAAAATAACAATCGTACGAAATTATTTTTTTACTTTTTAGTGCATTTTTTTAAGTCGTTTTTTTTTGTTTTGTTAAATTTTTTGTTTATTTAATGTATTGCACTCCACGAGCAACGTCTTATCTTCCTCGAGCATAAACTTTCTAATTAACCTTTGTTAGAACAATTTAATAGAAACTTTCTAACAGAACCTTGGCAGAAGTAACCTGCCAGGTAATTATGTTTTTCTGTATACGTTTGTAAATAATAAAATTAGACAGAGTCTAAGAAATCATAATATATTGTGTGGCGCCCTTGAAGTGATTTTTCACAAAAATGGTGCTCTACAAATTATCCAATTTTTGTTATTATCCAGCAACTGTTGGTTACACCAATACTAAACGCTGAAAACCATTTAAAATTAATCTGTAATACCAGCTCATGATTTATGAGGCTCACTACAAACTTTGATTACACATCTGCCCGTGATGATCGACACCATAGTGATTTTTGAAACGTTTGCTCGAGAAGAAGATAGTGGAACAAGGCATAATATCTCAAAAATAAATCACGATAATACATTTGGTTTTGAAAATCTCGAATCATATTAATGCTTGATTAAAAAAAACTTGTTTCTAATAAATAGGAAACTTTATTTGGTACCCTATCTATTTTTTTTTTAAATTTATCGATTGTATTTGTATTTTATTCTATGATTATTGTTTTCGTATTTCTTCCATACTATAAATTATGTTTCTGATTCATGCGGGTAGACATACAAATTATTTTGTTTTTGGGACATTTTCACTTCGTGAATATTCTACATAAAGGTTTCCCCCAATTCACTTGTAATGAACACAAATTAATACTCATCAAAATATATTTCGAGTATGGTAAAGTATCTACCTACGGAATTTATTGTTTTTGTGCTCATTTGATCTGTTGTTATACCTTTATATCTAAATTTCTCTAAATAAACAATAAACAGTGTTAATCTCAAGTGACCTTCCAGGTAAGTATGGTCCTGTTTTTTTCGGCCTGTACAGAGTATAAACAAAACAATGTACATTTTGATGCAGCATCGCGTTCATTAGTTAAATCATTGTACATATAGTTTTGTATCAGTGATGGATAAACCGGTGGATGCAATTTTTATCCACAAGTTATTATAATGGTTGTCTAGTTTGTAATTAGGAGTAAGATTGTAGAAATATATTATTAATTTGTACAGCACCTTTGAGGTGATTTTTCACAAAAAAATATATTGTTATTATTTTTAAGCTGTTTCGCATTTCGATGAATTTTCAAACTGTCTGTAATTGGAAAAATCAATTTAATTTGAGAAACAATTTATTACGATGATCCAAAAAGTATACCTTTCATAGTAAAGTATATCCATGTTCGAGTTGGTAAGTTTAAATAATTCTATAAGTATCTATATAAAATATGATGGTTATTTTAGGTAAAGATATTCTATTTCTTACTTCTCCTCACTAGGGGTTCCTGTGCCGGCGGACTAAAATTGTTGAATTATAGTTTATTTGTCTTCTATGTCAATTATAGTGTTTTCATTAGAGTGTTTTCGTTGATCTCTTTCAGCCATATTTTTACTCATAATTTTTTTTATTAGTTTTATGTCTTGGGGAAGAATATATGGAGTTTAGTTGCAAAATAAGTGTAGTTTCCTTTTCCAAAAGTGGTTTTATAACTTGGAATGTTTTTAATGTCATTTTTATCCGATCTCACTATCTGTGAGGTTTATCAAAAATTTACCAGTATTGAACTGCAACAAGTTCAAATCTATTATATTGATATAATCAATATTTCGTTTGTGTGGATATCTAAATACGAATGCAATAATGTAAAATGTTAATGTTTTCACTAAAATTTCTTTTAGTTGATAAAATTATTTTTATTGAAATAACAGTATCAGGACAGATATCATTTAGATACTGGCTTGTATTTAGGTTGAATGTAGTTTGCAATACTTTCACCTCGGTAATAATAACAATCAATATTAGCTTAAATACATGTAGGATTATGAAAGATTTTTTTAATATTTATATTGAGGGATCAGTAGGATTTATCGGTCCAGTTAGGAGTTCTACCGAGCAGAACCCTCTGATATGAAGATATCTGGAATCGGTGAATTATTTTCCCATTTGGTCTCTGGTAGATTGACACGTTGTTCTTGAATTGTTTTGTATTTATAATACTTATATAGTGCACTTATATCACGTGGATTGACTAGATGATCATTTGTGGAAAAGTGTGTGGAAGGGTTTAGTTTTTCGATTGGCGAAGATTTAACCCGGAAAGCTAAATCAGAAGCATTCAAAAAATTATCTTACTACTATTCATCTGCGTAGTTTCTATATATTTTAGAGCCGAACCCTCTGATATGAAAATATCTGGAGTCGGTGAAATATTTTCCCATTATGTTTCTGGTGGATTGACGTATTGTTCTTGTATTGTTTTGTATTTATTATACTTATACAGTTCACTTACATTGCGTGAATTTACTAGATAATAATTTGTGGAAAAGTGTGTGGAAAGGTTTAGTCTTTCATTTGGGAAAGATTTAACCCGGACATAAAATCTGGAAGTAAAATTGGATAATTTGTATAGCGCCGTTTTTGTGAAAAATCACCTCAAGGGCGCTACGTAGGTATATCACATATTTATAAAATATCATATAGGCATATAATGTAAATAAATAACACATATTTGTAGCTAAGTGTACGTACGTTAACGATAATTTTAGTTAATTACTGGCCCGGTAAATTGTTCGTGAAGTGATATAGCAACAATAACCTAAATAGCCAACGTTCATTTTACCTAATCGCATATGACAGTTTAACATTATTTGTGAATGCAATATGAAAAGTGCCCGTGCCTAAGTTCAGACAGGTAAACACATATATTTGTCAAACTTTAACAGTTGAAATATGAGATCTCAAACGTTTGACCTCTACAACAATTCGTATGCAAATGTTAATTATTTACTGTTTTTAAATTTTATCCAGTGTATCATTTGTCTTCGTATCACTCAATGTCTTCTAATTTAATCATGACGATGTTGAAATTTTCATTCAATTATGACGCAAACATTTGACCAACGATTTTGCACCTAAATTGTAGGCAGACCTACATTATTTCGCCAAAAGGGCTCTTCCCAGTTTTAAACAGTAAACATATTAATAAAAAAATGTTTGACTCTAAGTAAGAAATAAAAAGCCTGTTTTCTAAATTTCCAAATATTCAGATGTTCCCAGTTTTATACAAACTATGTCAAATTGTTTCCTTTTAAAAAACGTTTATTATTTATTAGAAACGAAAAATATTTAGTCGCTTTTTCTCAAAATCAATCTATGGAGTTGGTCACTAGAAGTGTGTCTCCCATATATTCAATAATATTATTTTTTTACTTAAAAAATATATTTATATAAAACATAGTTTCACATTGCTGTGTGGTTATTATTACGCGTGACAGCTGTTACGCCTTACCAAGGCCTTATCAAACTTTCTATGTACCTTCTTCAAACTCTGACAATTCATTTTATGTCGTCATTTTCAATTAAATGAAAACAAATCGCTTTATAAAACACCACTATTTAATCATTTTTTTATCGTAGTTGTGTTCTATAAAGTGATTTGTTTTTTTTTCATTTACTTTTATCAGTACCTATGGTTTTATGGGTCGAGAAACATTATAAACTGTTAGTTAGTTATTCGATTGAAGTGATCAGAGATTATTTATTACTTCGCCTTCACAAATCACAATAGTACACCTAGATTTTTGTTGATTAATTACATTTAGTCATAAAATATCACATACGAGTATTTAAAATTTGTGAAAACAGAAGAAAGTATTTATCTCTGTATATTAAACGTTATTCTTATACTCGCAGCAAAAAAGTGTTAGGTAAATACATAAATGACCAGCCATTATTTCAGTTGTCCTTTAGCTCGTCCGCATTGGAAAAGTATCATAAAAAGTTAGGCCACATGTAAGAAGGCATTTCCTACCACTGCTGCGGTATTCTCGTAAAGATTCTTAATTCGTTCAGAATTACTTATTGCCGTCGCTCGTCTTCTTCAAGTCGCCATACCTACATGTAAACAGGTCCGCACTTAAATGCAAAAGCAAAAATAGCCTAAAATAAATGCATGTGTGTCTCATAAATTAAAAAAAAAAACATTTTAAATACCTTTGTGCCCAGTCAAATAGATTTGTTTACAATAATAATTGGGTCGGATGCTCCAAACTATGGTTAAATAGTGTTGTGTTAGTATAGGTAAGAGAACATTTCATGTTCGTTTACTTGAGGTATGTGGCGTACTTAATGGATCTGTTGTTGGTCTTCATTTGTTTGAATTGCACAGCGGTGTAATTATTTTACTGGTATGTATACCTTGTATGTGTATGTGTCATCTGATCAATCAAAAAAGACAATCAAATAACAATTTATTGTCATAAAATATAATAAATAGAAATATCTCTACTACTTTTATTATTTATTTGAGTTTTACTTTCTTTGAATGCTCAACTTGGTTGGCCGATAAAATCGGTTTTCGTTAAAAAATGAATTCCGGCAGTCTGTAAAAAACTATTAAATTCTCTTATATTCTCCAGATTACTAAGGCAGTATTATTGCTAGTACCTAATGTCTGGCTTATTATTTTATGACTACCAAAAATATAAAATTTTGTAACCAGTTATTCGCTTACCATTAGCTGGCAGGCGAAAAATTAAAAAATATATATTTAAGTAAATTCATATAAAAATACTTTTATTTTGACATAAGAGTCACAGAGAAGATTTCAGTTTAAATCTGTCTTTACTTGGATAATAATTATACAGAGAAAAAAACTATAGTTGGCTGAATTATAAAAAAAGAACATTAGATCATTATTTTTGTATCATCCGGACATTATTAATGAGCCGAGTAGGCAGAGAGGATTGACTAATTGCGAAACAACTCGGTGTTTATACACATCCTTGCTTCATTCACATTCATGGATCATTCGAACACACGACTGGTTACAATCTCACAAAGGTAATTATGTTTTATTTGTTATCTGAAACACCGTACTATTACGTAATTGTATAAACTTACCTACCTCGCAAATAATTATATGTAAAAAATAATAAATATAAAAATATAAATAATAAATAAAAAAAATAACGGTCAGTGGTGATGCAAGTCAAGTGGGCATCGCTCTTGGGTCCCACCCGTGCGTTGTGTGTTCGATTCCTCGGCTGGCTAAGTCCTCCATCGCGACACAAGCAACATTTTCCGCTTAGTGTGGTGGTAGTTGGAGATTTTCAAAAATTGTTGGGTTATTCGTATCCCGGTAATGTTTGTCTTTCTTCAAAAAAATAAATAATAATCTTTTGCATACCATTCTGTTATTCTGAATCTTGACATAGCCTGATTCAAGTATTAAGTTTAGTGTCTTTATCGGACGTCCCCGACGTCTTTTACCTTCTTGTAACACTTTTTTCTATGTTCATCCACTCTACATGCCCAAACCATTTAAGCGTCACTTTCATACTCTTACTCATAAAGCTTACATCAAGTCTGTCATTATTTTCGAAGTTCTACATTTTTACACTGCCATACACTGTTTACCTGCACAAATGGCTTAGGGATCACATTTCTTCAACATTTAGTCTATTTTTATACTTCCTCAGTTCATTCAGTTCCATGTCTCACTGCCATACATCAGGGTATTTGAACGTCTTGTGTGCTAGTGTATTAAGTACGCAAACGCATTTGAAAACATCTTTTTTTCAATCAACAGACTATCGATTTCTGAAGAACTGAAAATTCTTAAAGTTCCTTGCGTAAGACGTCCGGTTCGCCTCTGTCCGGCAACGATAAACAAAACACGTTCCGTCGGCCATGTTCCTCCGCCATTCTGGCCGCTGATTGGTTAGACGACGGCCGACCACGCCTATCCGTTTTTATTTACATTTTATAAAGCATTTTAGGCGCCAAAACGGATAAAAAGCAGGCGCGGATTCGAGGTTGGCTGGTGACCTAGACGTCGCTGGTCACCGACTGACCCGCGGGGATCAGATCTCAAGGGACTCCTCGCTGAAGTATCCACCTGACAAATTCAATGTATTGATGATTGATTGTACTTAGCAGAAACACTTAGTTATTCCAATTCAACTCGATGTGGGTAGTATTCCTTGATGATACCGTATATTTAATTGCATAATACTTCATAATAGGAAGCCGTATATTTAATTTCAAAGGTGTTGTTTGATATTATTTCCTGCTAGCTGGGTTACCCGGCTTCGCTCAGGACAACATTGGAGAGTTTTCTGGAACATTCCACAACGATGTTCGCGATTCCCTATTCCCGAACATTACTCGACATACTCCGCCACTCCTTCCAGAACTTTCTAGAACTCTATGGAACCTTCTAGAACCTTCCGGAAGACTGATCTAGAAATTTCAAGAGGGTGAAACTACCAACCTTCACGGACGTATATAAGGGGGGGGTCTTGGGGGTCCGGACCCCCCCCATTGCACCGCGCCGATTGTAGAAAACGATTATTTTTTGTTTAGTGTAGGTAGGTACCTAAAGAAATTAGTGCACCTAAAAAAGTAATTTTGTTTTCTACCTTTTATTTTATGTTATTCGTTAATAATGTTCACACAGGTAATACCTAGATACTGTTTATTTTTTTATATTATTTACGAAGAAGTTATAACTTATTTAAAAAAGCACAACCATTTATTTGAAATAAGGAATGATAATTTTTAATTAATAGTAGTTGTAAAACAATGAATCTCGTGTCAGTTTTTTTTGTTTGAGAGAAAACTACATTTATTTTCATGTATAACTTGCATTTACAATATTTTGTTAGTGTTACTGTAGGTAGGTAGGTAATTTTTAATTTTAATTATATTGTAGTTCATTAAAAAGAGTGTCATAATAATACGACAAAAGTTTAAAAGAAATTATTTTGTTCTTAAGATGAAAGCTCTTCATTTAGCTTGAGAGAAAACGCTTATTTTTTTCATACATTAAGTATTATTTGCATTAAAAATATTTTGTTATTGTAGGTAGGATGATTTTTTTTTTATTTTTTTATATGTAATACCGCACAAGAGTCCCAACTGCTCCCCTCTGGAGCCAGTGCGACTATGGCATCCCCAATTGGGGTATGTTGTGAGGCTGATGATAGGGGAGGGGAAGGAGATGGGAAAGAGGAAGGTGGGGAATTACCTGGCTATTCAGATCTGGTCACTAAACACGGCTTAAGCCATTTCAAGCAACGTTTCAATTCTGAATGGTGGTCTTTCACCAGGGCGATACTGAGAGTATCTTCCACTCTGGAACGTGCGCAAATATACTTAATAAATTATTTTAAATGACTTATTGTGAAAAAACACAAATTAATCAAATAAAATTTTGCGCACGCCGGGATTCGAACCCGCGGCCTCCCGTTTCATTGTCCTGAATCCTACCACTGGACTATGGAGGCCGTCGATACTTTTTGATTTTAATTTTATAATTGTAGTTCATTAAAAAGAGTGCCTTACAATATGACCAAAGTTTAGAATAAATTATTTGGTTATGTGGTTAAATAAAAAGTGTTTGGTTATGTGGTTAAATAAAACATGACCTTATATATTTTTTTTTAATTTGCGGACCCCCCCCCTTATCAAAGCTATATATACGTCCGTGCCAACCTTTATATCTTCAAAAGCACACCTTTTAGGTTAAAACGGAAATGGTCATCCTAGAGGGGAGATAGAGATCTACCACACCATATAACTCCCTCTATCGTATCGGACTCGTTTCTGAGTTTTTGCGAGCCGCGCGATTTTTTGGACTTTCTTTTATAATATAATATATTGATTAGATAAGATATATAACTGGGTCCAAAAGAGTCACGACATTTTGCAACACCCTTGTTTCTTTCATCAACTATCAATCCCATTAAACTAAAAAATTAAGTTTGGAATTAACCATCATCATCGTAAATTAAGGCTTGGGTGATCAATTCAATATTTTTCTTTGAGGAAGAAGATAACACTAATAATCTTATCGACCACCATAACACCGGCATCAGCCTAGCATGGTGGTCGAAAAATCCACTTACAATGTAAATAATTTATGCAATGAAAAAAGCAAAAAAAAAAATCTTATGAAAATATGAAAGAGAACAAGACACAGATAAATAAAAATTTAACGGTTGCACTGGGACATGAATTCACAACAATTCTCGTCCTACCGGGAAGAACGCTTTTTGAATTACTTACTCTACTGCCTCCTCTTATTTAACAATCATTATTGTCAATTTCATATTTAAAATTTCAGAATTAACAATATTATCTTCAACAATTTTTTTTCTATTTTATTGGCAACCACCTTCTTCATTGGAAACAATCGTTCGACGAACTTGGTTATCTGTGTCTTCTTCTCTTTAACATTTTCTTTTAGATTATTAGTGTCACCTAATATTAACCTTCAAAATTTATAAAAAGAGAGTGTTCTAATAAAAAATTATTTTATTTCTTACTAGAAGACTTATTAAAATGTTTTTTAGATTATCCACCGTATTTTCGTTGTTTCCCTGTTCCTTATTTGGCCAAAATTATGAAGTTTTTCTGATTTCAATGAAACCAGTGTTTATAAAGTTGTCGTGTCCTAAAAATGGGAAAATAAAATGAAAAAAAATACGTTATCTACGAAGAATCTGGAAAATCAATTGATTTTCCACACAATTTTCTATATACTGCACTTTAAAAGTTTTACAAACAAACATACAAACATCATAACTACATTTAACTACCTACAGTCCCACATTCATAAGTGGATACTTTTTGTATTGTTACGAGTATCTAGTCTTCAAGTTAGAATACGAATGTAGGTTACTATTAAAATGCAATTTTCTAAATATTTCACTTAAAGTTTTATAAACAAACATATAAAAGTCATAAATAGATTAATTACCTACATACGAGTACCATAAGTGGGCACTGGGAGGTTCTACGCTCAGTAGCTTAGTTACAGTTTTGGATTAGTATCTAGTCTTCCACTTAGAATACCAATCTAACAATTAAAATGTAATTTTCGAAATATTGCACAATTAAAGTTTTGAAAACAAATAAACAAACGTCAGTGCGACCAACCTACATAAATGGGCACTGGGAGGTTGTAAACTAAGTAGCCGAGTTACCCTTATTGTATTGGTACACTTTTGGAATCTAGTCTTCAAGTTAGAATATCAATCTGACTATTAAAATGTAATATCTTATCTTATAGATATTATAAAGGCGATAGTTTGTATGGATGAGTGTTATTCTTTCACCCAATAAACACCGAATAGTATTTAAAAATTCTTTCACTAATCGAAAGCTTCATTATTTGCGAGTAACATAGGCTATATATATTGGTAAGATCTGGCGTTATGAATAAGTTGTAGCGTTATGCAATTATTTTTCATTCGTTTTCTGTCCCTAACAAAATCGAGTTATTGCAAACGTCAAACGAATTGTTACCTTGGAAAAAATGTTTTTTTTTTTTTAATTAGGCAATTCCCCCTAAAAATAGTGCTTTGTTGGCGTCATAGTTAATATCTACCTATCTCTAAAAATGTTTATTGTCCGGACGAAAAGCATAGCATTGCTATGTAATTATTTGACGTGGGCTGTAATTATGTTATTTCTTTAGGTTTTTCTCTGGATTCAAATATGAATAAAATACTAATTCCTACTTGAGGCAAAATCATCAGAATAAATTAGGGGAGTAGGTACTTAAAATAAATTTCTATAATTTAAATATTTTCTAAAATAGAATTTTTATTTGCGAAATTTCATTCTCAAATTTTGAAATTTTCTATTAAACAATAATTATTTTTTATTAGACAAAAAAGCAAGAATAATAACATTTATGCCGATAATTATGCCAGTATTTTCCCACTAATACCATGCGAGCGAAGCCGCGGGTAAAAGCTAGTTCTAAATATTGCAGTTTAAAAGTTTCATAAACGAACATATAAACGTCATAACTATATTAACTACCTACAGGCCTACCAAAGTAAGTAGGTACTGGGAGGTCGTAAACTCAGTTGCCGGTTTGCCCTTTTTGTATTGGAACACTTTTTGTATCTAGTCTTCAAGTTAGAATATACACCAATGTTACTATTTAAATGTAATTTTCCAAATATTGCACTTTAAGAGTTTTATAAACCAAAATATAAATGTTATAACTACATTGACTACCTACAGTCCTACATAAGTGTGTACAGTAAGGTCGTACGCTCAGTAGCTGAGTTATGCTTTTGTATCTAGTCTTCAAGGTAGAATTCCAATATAACATTAATACCAGCACGGAACGTTATTATCCTGGATGCGTGTAAGTTGCTACAATAATGGACAATACCTGCAAAAGTGGTTAGGTACTTTATTGGTACCAATTCATATGTTCAGTCTCTAGTTGGATGGTGTAAACTGGTCATAGGCTGGTAATCTGGTATTTTCGCTGCTAACTGGTTTCATTTTCCGATGTTCAACAACGCATTGCTATGTACATGATATCATCCATCAATGATCAACTGCGGCAGCGACTAGAGGCAAAAAGAAGGTGAGTCAGGTTATTTCTCTGAAATTAGTTTTATTTCTATCCATATCTTGCAGTCCACTGAATAGCTAATAATATTATACACTTCTTTTTTATGTCGCAGTCAACTAGCAGAAAATCTATCTGCTGAAAAGGAAAAATAAATCACTGTATTTTTCTGTTAGATATTTTGGGTCACTATAACTTTTTGCCGGCAAATTTATATCTGTCTGTTTTCATCGTTCATTTTTTAATTTGACTGAATCATAATATGGTGAGATAATAATAATAATAATTGGATAATTTGTAGAGCGCCGTTTTAGTGAAAACCACCTCAAGGGCGCTGTACAATTTATTATGAATTATTAGGCCCTATCTAACATTATTATTTACAAATAGATACAGAAATATACTTACCTGTCAAATCACTTCCGATAAACACACTTTATTAGAAGGTTTATGCTTATAGAAGATACGACTTTGCACGTGGAGGACGGACGTCATTATATTTAAAACTCTTTATCATAATATGATTTAACGTTTGCTACCCCTATCACTGTTGGTATTACATTTTTTAGAAAATTGTTAAGATGAGATGTTGTATGTTTCATATCTTTTAATCGTTTACAAAAAAAATACGCACTGAAACCAAATGCTAAATAAAGTACGTTTCCATGAGAGTTGATCTCCCTTCAGAAAATACGGTCTACCTACTTAGATAAAATTTAACTCAGTGTCCCAGAGAGGACGTACCGCCGAATAATAAAAGTGTACTGCATTTCCCAGCGTATAAGTACAACAATCTACACTTTTAATAAATTCGTTTGACTTCCATACCAACTTATTATTAAAGGTATTTTTGAAGTCGTTTTGATTGGTAAAAAAATATTAATTTTATATTTTTTATATTTTTGTTTTAATTTTTTATATTTTTGGGGGCGCAACTGTCGGGGATCGACTGTTGGGTCACCACAAAATATTTAAGAGATTGAAAGTCGTTGACAAATTGATAATTACTAGAATAATGAAAAATAAAACGTAGGAGTTAACCACGCTTGTAAATTGTTCAGGCGAACGAAAAGATTTTTTTTTCTTCTATAAATCATATCTGTACTTGTTTTGTAAAACTATAATTATGACTTTTTAGTATAAAATAACATTGAATAGATCTTTCAGAATGTTAAATATTTTATTGTAATTTTTTTTAATAATTCGTAATCGACGCACTCAATTTCCTAGAAATATTTCGAAGACACAGATCGGAAAGGAAAAAAAAGAAAAATTTTGATATATTTAACTTATTTTTGGATTTATTGTTCTTTGCAGCATTACAAATTTCCGCTATCGATTTAAATTCCTTATGCCTTCCACCAACAATGATGAAGGCAGGCAAGTAGGTATAATAAAATAAAGGTTTCCAGTGTGCAATGTGCATCATGCATGTTTGCCCACTGGGCACTGTTAGTCCTCCTCCACCCACCCCGAGTGCCTCCAAGCCTATCTGATCAAGAAATAACAAAACACCAACGGAAGTTGGAAATATTTAAATACCACACTTAACCTTAACAAGGAATGTCAAAAATTCGTATTTTACTTCCTTCAAGCGTTCCCGAAATACCGAAAAGTTTATTGCGCGACGGTAAAGTAAACCCCACACGTAGTATTTACATTAACACATGCTTTGGGCGATAGTTTCCCATTGGCCGAGGATCCGGGGAGTTTGTCCAAGCGACCGCACCAATTAAGAAACACCAATTAAAATAGCCGATAGATCCTCAAACGAGGCGATACCCACTGCGCTTGCATCGATGATCATGTATCAAAATTTAAAAACGCGGCATAATAAAGGAAAAGGTGTGGTCTTTTTGTCGGCGCCGTCAAAGCTCTGGATTGAGAAGATACTAGTTGGCGTTTATAGCGCAGAACCGCTGGAGTGGAAGCTACCCTAAACTCCCTCATCCTTCAAGCAGGTGAACACACAACAAAGAATGACAGGTTTTTAAGTACCCGATAACGCGGTGGACGGTTCAATCGAGACCAGTTATAATTCCGTCTGGGTATGCAAATAACCAATTATTGACGTCGATGCGACCTTGTTTGTCTCATACCTGAGCGAGCATTCTAATTATGGGTGTTGGAGTAAATCAATTAAGGGTTGCCTGCTGGGCTCGTCGCTGGCCGATAACCCAGGACGGAAGTCGGATGATACGAGGCTTATCTCGCTCGTCGGGCCCTGCATCTGCGGCACACGCTACTCGACACTCGCTGTTCGCTGTTTGCTGCTCCTCTACCCTATACCCCGCTCACCGAGCAACCTCTCCGCAGTGTGGCCTGTACCGACTCCTTACACCTTTCCTCTTCCTTAGCGTCGCGTTGCGTGCTCATTGATTTATTGCGTTCATAATCTACCTTTTAAAGTTAATTGAACCAAAGGCTCCCGGCGTACACACTTACGGCTAAACGCTTTTTTTTATTTCTCTGTCTTTTGTGGAAATATGCTGAAAAATTATTGCGATACCAAAAGTGCAACTCATTGCATGATTGTTGATAATCGCACAGGTCGCGTCGTGCGCCTTCCAAATTGTTTATTTAAAGTGATAACATTGGGAGATAGTATTCCGTGAGCATCGGACATTGATATAGCGTCCAACAGTCAATAAAGGTACCTACCGTTGTGTAATTGGCTTTATTTGCATAATTTTATTTGGGTTTCCGTGTTAATTTGTCGTTAAGAAGATAATAATATGTAGATGTATACATTGTATGTACGTTAAAGTTAAAATGCATTTAAATTTGCAGACTAAAAATTCTACAAAAATTGTTTCGATGAAAATGTTTAACTTGTTCTTCGTCAACGACACTTTTGTTTATTTGATTTCTTGATTAAATGAATTGCTAACTAACTAACCATCACGCCGTTTCCCCGCAGGGGTAGGCAGAGAGGACGGACCGTCAAACAACTCGGTCTTGGCACACACTCCTTGCCTCGTTCACATTCATACACCGTCTCATACATGCTCTTCTATTATTCTGACTCCTGACATGGCCTGACTCAAGTATCTGATTCACTTGGTCGTGCCATGTCTCTCTCGGGCGTCTCCGACTTCTTCTACCATTCACATTTGCGTCATATATTCTCCTTACCCATGCCCGAACCATCGGAGCGTTCCTTTCTTGATCTTACTCATTACGCTTACATCAGCCTTGCATTATTTGCGGATCTCCGCGTTTCTCACACGATCATACATGGTTTTACCACACATACGCCTCAGGGATCTCATTTCCACAGCATTCAGTCCACTTTCATCCTTCCTCTGCCAGTTGCATGCCTCACTGCCATACATCAGGGTAGGTACCAGTACAGTAATGAATTGCTGAAGTTGTAATTAACGAAAATAGAAATTAACCCACCACCAGACGTCCGATGGAGCTGAAACTGGACTGAAGCTAGATTCGTTGTCGATGACAATGCATTCTATAAACTATTAGTGGCAATCACGCTCACATACGCGGACATATACGCATTTCTGTGAAATTTGATGACACTAAAGCGCAAGTTTGATCCATTCGGCATTTGACTCAGTTGAGAGCGCGGTTGACTCCAATTCCTGGGTAGGAAGGTTCAATTCTCCATCAAACAAAAAAATGAGTTTGCTTTAGACCACACAACTGAAGTAAAACTTCTGCTCCATCTATAAGATAGGAAGAAATAAAGAAAATGTGCGTGCTCACTGCTCTCTCTTGCTCCTACAGTAATATACGAAGCGTTCGCCTCGCTTTTCGTAACGCTCTCGTCACGCATTTGCCAGCTTACTGCCCAAGTCAAGCGTGTGTAAAAAAGTTTTACTTAAAAAAAAAATTGTTGTTTTATCAAAAGAACTTTGCTTTAAAAGGATTTTTTTTTTTAATATCAAATCAGTGAGAGATAGTTAATGCGGTGTTTGTACGGTGTTGTAAAAGGGAACCTACTTCTCGTCTACAAAATGAGACCGACATTACATTTAACGCTTGTATAATTTTATTAACTTAATATATCATGTATAGCTGTAATCCTATGACCGAATGATTAAAACCGGTTTGGTTTTACTGTGACCTGTTACTAAGGATGTATCTTTAAGCAGGGACGTGACTAATTTTGTTTTTGCTTTTAAAACTTTCAAAATAATTTATTTTTATAACTTTCAAAATTGGTATGTTTCCAACTTTAAAAACAACCTAACCAAAAACTAAGTACATGGAGTATTTCCGAACACATCGAAAAAATAAACATTGTTTTAGAAAGGTGATGAAATACCCTTTCAAAATTTTATATTTCGACACAAACTAGAAAATTTTTGATTGCAAACATAAAAAGTTTATTAGGCCAATCTTTGCATAGCATAAAATGAAGTCGCTCAACATGTTTGTACGCTTAGGTCTTTTAAACTCTGCAATGGATTTTCATGAGGTTTTCAAGAGAAAGGTTTGAATGCATAATACATGGATATTATAGTAGAGCTAAGCCGAGAAATTCAAAGAAAATATCTTCTTTACATAGTACGAAATCGCTCATGTATGTACGCTTAGATCTTTTAAACTACACAACGGATTTTCATGCGGTTTTCACCAATAGATAGAGTGATTCAAGAGGAAGGTTAATATGTTTAAAGCATGCATATTATAGTAGAGAAATTAAAATAATCAATTCCGGCAGCATTAGTATATTATAAACGATATCGTTAACTCACTTATGCATGACGAGAGCGGTACGAAAAGTGTGATCGGGAGAGGCGAACAGAAGTTGAGAGGGAGATATAAGTTAGTGATGATAGAAAGAGAGAGAGTTACGTTTCGTAAATTACTGTAGGGGAAAGAAAGAGAGGTTATTTTTAACACATTTTCCTTCTCTCTTTCTTTCATAGCCAGTTACGTTTCGTATATCTAAGACACAGTGCAGGCCTATTGTCTGTATCACACTGTAGGAGCAAGAGAGAGCAGTGCGCGCGCACATTTTCTTTCTCTCTTCTTTTATTAGTACCTAAGTGAAGTTTTACTTCAGTCGTGTGGTCTAAAGCAGTTTTTTGACAATATGCATTTTTTCTCTTTTTTCTAAGTGACGCATTTTATATGCATATTTTTTTTAATTTAAATTTTTGTAAAAGCTTATTTTATCTGCTGCAAATGGATGCAGGCGAATTTTCAGCTAATGTTCATTAATTGTCTTTAACGAGTATTATTGTATTAATATTGTCCATATCCGAATTTTCTCAAAAAAATAAAATCAAAATTAACAGCGCGATATAAACTGATCAAGTATGTGTCAAATATACCCGCCACATTTAATATAATAAAAATTGATGTTTAGTGACATTCTTTTTCGTTATTCTAATAATATTTCACATTTAAAAATCAAAAATAATCTCTGGAGTAAAACAAACCGTGAAGCAACCAGCACAGTGCATTTCTCAAATGAAAAAAAAAAAACCTTTGAGTAGATACCTAATAATTAGGAAGGAAGGGGGACGTGCAAATTGTCCAACTTTATTATGCAGCCCTTCGATTCCCGGACACTTCCAACTTCCACCTTGTCACGGCGTTTAGCCCGCGGGCAAAGATGGACAGATTTTTCAATTCTAACTCATTTAAAATCTAAAAGGAGGACGAAGTTTACAATAAATTAATCGACGGCGGTGGACATTTTTTGTCACAGCGCTTCAAACTGAGGGAAGTTTCCAGAGTGGGCGATCGAGAGAAAAGTTTCACCTAAAAAATACAGTAAAAGGAACGGTTACCGATTTGGATTGATTGCTTTTAAAATTTCCAGATTTGAACTGGTTAGGATGGGTTCCTTGCTAACAAAGCGCCGCTTTTTTGTTAAATTGTGTGAGTTAACGTTTTTTTTTTATTTTCGTTTTAATTAGATAGATAAGTATTTTTAAACTCAATAGAATTTTCGTTTTACCATCCCTCGGAAAAAAACAAAAAAATGAATGTATTTATTTCTATAACTTGAAATCTAAGTTATATTTTGCAATTAATTAAAATAAAACGTACCCACCTCCATGCTTTTGGTATGTTCACTTTGTTTTTAAAATTCCATCCACGGAAGTCTCGATTATTATTACACCAAATTATACCATAAGATCATATAAGAATAAGTTAATAATAATAATCTAAACGAAAATATGAAAGAGAACAAGACATAGAAAAACAGAAAAAAGACAATAGTCGCAACGGTGTTTTTTTGTGTCTTATTCTCTTTCATATTTTCGTTTAGATTATTATTGATAACTTATTCTAATATGATATATCTCACTGATGGGAATAACCTTCAAAAAAGTATAAAAAGAAAGTTTTTCTAATAAAAATTGTATATCATGAGAGTTCACTATTGTTATATAATATTAGATACTATTATTATTTTACAATAGGCCACTTGCATGGATTCCATAAAGACTTGGAAAAAATCATGTGAATAGATTTTTTTACTAAGATTACGAAAATGTTAGTAAAAATTTTAAGAAATGAATAGTTTTTCTTATTTTTAAATAAATAAAACCATTATTTGAGCTCGTGACGTCACTACATGAAAATGTCCCGTCTCCGATTATGTTCCCTAAATTTTGTATAATTCCACGCTGATAAATTTTTTTTTATATGGCAAAACTTTGATTTCCGGCGAATTTTTGAATTTGCGTTCAACGTTCACTAGATTTATTGTTTGTTCTATGCGAACTTATCCTTTGGTTTGATTTTTTGATAAAGATGGCGATGTTTTTACAGATGTTAAGAAGAGAACCCCGTACAATTTATTGCTATTCGTGTGGAAAACGTTCTTTTTTTTAAATGATTTTCAGCTATGTAATTATCGTTTTTTCGCACACATAAAATTATGTCCCGTATTTCCGGTTTTTAAAAAATCGTCTGATTTTTCAGATTGAAATTTTCGAAAAATCGCCAGGGTTTCAAAAATACGATAAAAAAAATACTGAATGTGATGCAAGTGGCCTATTTGGGAGGCGGGAATGAGTATTACCGCCCGAGAACCATTTATTGGATAACCAACACCTCTGTCATACGTCACCCTAATTGTTTCGCTACCTGTGGTGACTAATCAAGGGTGCTCGGAATCTGGAGTGAGGTTTATCTAAGTCTTGGCGGTGAATGATCTTAATACACTGAACCCCAGATTCCTACCCACACCTCAAATTTACTTCCCAGAACTTCTTTTCATTCCTTTCGTTAAATAGACCCTTCACACAGCATCCTCAAAAGTGATTTAGGACACGAGGAAAATTATTTTCGTCAGGGCTTCCTGGGTAGAACTAATGAAAAAAATAACAAAATAATCCATGAACCATAAAAAAATTGAAATCTCACGAGTTGGTTGGTGACTATTGGTAAATGATACCCTTAATGGTGAATAATATACTTTATGTTCAAAAAAGGTAGAACAAGTAAATAAGCTTATTTTATGTTGAATAAAGGTTGAAAAAGTAAATACGCTTATTTTATATTGAATAGAGGATGAAAAAGTAAACAAGCTTATTTTATGTTGAATAGTTTAGAATAGAAAAATAATAAGCTTATATTAGGTTGAAAACTTAAATAAGATTATTTTATATTGAATAGTGGTTGAACAAGTAAATAAGCTTATTTTATGTTGAACAGAGGATTAAAAAGTACTTATATAAGCTTATTTTATGTTGAATAGTTTATAATAGAATAATAGTAAGCTTATTTTAGGTTGAAAACGAAAAATGCTTACTTTACGTTGAATAGAAGGTTGAAAAAGTAAATAAGCTTATTTTATGTTGAACAGAAGGATGAAAAAGTAATTAGGTAAGCTTATTTTATGTCGAATAGAGGTTGAGGCAATATCTTCACAGAATTTATGGAATTTCATAGGTATTCGAAAAATATATAAAGTATCACTATTATTTTTAATTGGGAAAAGGATGGCACAGGGAAAGGAAAAGTTATTTTTTAAAATTTATTATGTAGTGTTATATTATATTATATACATATATTACATTATCTACAAGTATACCTACTGGAATGCACAAGATTTTCCTCTTTCTTCCTCTCTTGCCTATTAAACCGAAATCAAACGGTGTAAAAACTCCGCAGAAACGAAGACAATAACAACTCAAACCAAAGGTCCGAGAACGAAACAAAAAGTAGTCATCGAAACGCCGAGATTCAAACGGGGCACGTGGAGGGCTGAGGGGGACACAGTCACCTTTGGGCTTGGGTCAACTGGCCAACTGACGAGGATGCAGCAAAATAGATTTAGATTATTAAATAAATAAATATTCTCATGTTCTCCAAGATTCGTCACAATTTCTCTCTACAACATACTTGCAACCAGTTCTAAGCTGTCATATCAAGCCACCCCCACCCCCACAGAAAAAAATTCTGTCCCCAGAAATTCTTTAGCAACAAAAACAATATCTGAGTATGTAATGTATGGAAAATAATACACGCGGTAGAAGTTAACCTTCAGAAAACTAAAGTAGACGAGAATGGGGAGGCTACGAAGCACCTCAAAAAAGGAGACCGATTATTTACGAAGCACCGCACAAAGAGTACCTAGAGCAATTATTCTATCTCATTATCTCGCATGCTAAATCTTATACATGTATGTGTTTTTTTCTCTTTAGTGTTTCTTTTTCGTTTCATCGAGTTTCAAATCACAACGATGCTAAAGAAGTCTTCACTTCAGAAAAGAGTTTTTTTAACAGATTTACATAATTATAGAGAGATTAGAAAAAAAAATTCTTCTTAGATAAAAACAAACAAAGTTAGTTTAGGGTAGGTTACGTTGGGTTATTTTGATTTGTGAATTTTATCGTGTAAAATTGGCTGTGTACGTTGTACGTGAAACCAAGTCTCTGTTACTTCATCATGTAATCGATTAAAAGGAGGCGTCTACTAATATTTACAGGAATTCCAAAAACTAAACAAATCGGACTAATATCTATGAGAACCAAAGTGAGGACGAATATCTACAGCTCAAACTGCTGACTAATATCTATGAGAAGCAAAGTGAGGACGAATATTTACAGCTCATACTGCTGACTAATATCCATGAGAACCAAAGTGAGGACAAATATCTACAGCTCAAACTGCTGACTAATATCTATGGAACAAGTTATGTCGACGAATTTCTATAGCACTGGCAGAGGTTGGCTTTGCAATTATGTATAGCATATTGTTATAACGTAATATTGCGTATGCAGTTTAAAAAACTTAATTTATGTTAAGTTAGGTTAGGTTAGGTTAGGTTAGGTAAGGTTAGGTAAGTTAGGTTAGGTAAGGTTAGGTATGGTTAGGTATGGTTAGGTTAGAATAGGTTATGTTCGGTTAGGTTATATATAAGGCATTATTACGTTATGCCATATGCTACACATAATTTCATATCCAACCTCTGCCAATGCTGTAGATATTCGTCGACATCACCTTTTCCATAGATATAGTCAGCAGTTTGAGCTGTAGATATTCGTCCGACATACAGGCTGTAGATGTTAGTATCTGGAGTCGATTAAAACATCTTAAGCTGTGAGCGATGCAACACCTTCTCCGTATCTCTTCCAGCAGTCCGTGGGTCCCCGGCCCTCTTGATAATATACGAGCCGGGTCGGGGAAATGATCCAACTATTCCACTAATTCTACACAATATTCTAAGAAGCCGCCATTTGTCTGGGTCGGCGCCGACCCTTATACCGTGTACAGGTTTTATGAATGGACGGCAAATGTGTCGCCGGGCCGGAGGTAACCACGGACTGGGCGAATCAACTTTGAAACTATGAAAATTTTTCAAATGTTATAATATACGTGTTAAGTTTTTGGCAAGTTTTCCAGAATTTCAGACAGACGCGTTTAGTTTCAACCTGGCAAAGGTGTATTGTGTTATTTTTGGTTAGATATTCAGAAATTAAATCTTATTTCTGCCTGATGTGTACTCAAACACAACAAAAATGTAGTAATTTTTCGTAGTGGGTATATGTAATGATGGCGCGATTGATTGGTGAGTTATTTGGTGCAATAATGGTGTTGGCTTCTATTTGAGGAAGCGTTGTCACTGTGCTTCAACCTGGCAAAGATGTATTGTAATATTTGTGGTTAGATTTTCATAAATTAAACCTTGTTTCTGCCTGATGTGTAATCAAACACAACGCCAATGTAGTAATTTTTCGTAGTTGGTATATGTTATGATTGCGCTAGTGATTAGGGAGTTATTGCAGCATTAGTTTTGTTGGCTTCTATGTGAGGAGGCGTAGTCGTAGTAGGAGTAATTATTACCCGTGAAAAATCATAATCGTAAGATTTACGAAGCTGAATCGTTGCCTTTCAAAGAAAATATTTAAAAATTACGACGTCTATACTCATCTGCCAAATATTTGAACAATATAAATACTTACCTGTTTCAGAAGAATGTTATTATTTGGAATTTATTGGTCATTGAAACCCTTTTCAGCTAGCTGGTTAGTTTGAGATACAAGCAAGACACATAACTGTATAAAATAATTTATAATTTTATGTAGACGGTAGCTGGAAACTAGTGGTGTACAGTATTAATTTTTCAACCATCATAATATCGAAATCTTTCATTCGAAATTCAGTTTGTTTTGCCCGGATCTAATCTAAAATCTGAAACATTGAAAACGGTCCTTACAATCCGACCGTCCCGTATTTTTCTCGTGGTCCATTGTCTCCGAGGCTGTCTGCTTTGGGGAACTATTCGGGACTTGTTCGCTTTTTGCCGCGATTTTATTTGCTTCCACCTCATCTCTACAGACACTGAACTGACTAAACGGGTACTTAATTACTGGGCGAGGAGACAGCGCACGGGCGCCGCGCCGTCCGACTAGCTATTCGGTCGTTCTGTGGGGCCACGGATCGTAGGACAATACCAGAGAAGAATAACACCAGAGTTGTGACATTTTTTTGTTTTGCGAACTTTTACAATCCAACGCGTACAACGAATCTTCAGTTTGGATTAACGAGATCCACTTTGCTTCGAAGAGTCAATAATTTTTTGATAATTGATTTTTCAGGGTTGTAATTATTTATAGATAATTAATATTTATGACAAATAGGGTTATGTATTATTCTTAAATTTGTCTGTTTTAATTTCGATTTTCTTTTCGTGAACGGATAATTGAGTGCAAATCGTGGAAGTGGAAATTAAACCACACCAGATCGAGCTGAAATTCGGCAGATAGACTTATTGTCGATTACAATGTGGCGGAAAGTGTATCACTACGTAATTCAAAATATATGTTTTTTATTCATAAAAAACTTTGTAATGATGTTTTTAAATTTCAATTTTTTAATGAATTTTTGTTATTTAATTTCTATATTATAAAAACAAGCACTATCAAACATATTGTTAAAGAATAATTACGCTTTATGTAAGTTTCTAAAAATATATTATAATATAGTACCTATCTAAAAATCTGCTACGCCGAAATAGTAATTTTATGAAACAATAGAAATAATTCGCAAAGTATGCTACGAAAATTATTATAAACACTATTTTTTCTTTTATTTTTACAAGTTAAATGCATGAAAAAAAACTCACAGTGATTCTTTAAATGCTATAGAAGACATAAAACTTTTGCTCTAGTTATAACGAGTCGAGTTTAATTAAACATTTTCGCAATTTTTATTTAATTATTATAGTTTTTAATATTAGCGCGCTCCATCAACATTCGTACTTACATATCTCCCTTTCTTCTTTTTGAGCGCTTACTACCGAGCCTTAAGGCTCAGTTCCCGGCCTCAAAAAGAAGAAGACGAAGAGATATGAAATTACGAATGTTAGAAGAGCGCGCTAACATTTACAACGATAAAATCGATGCAAAAATCATGAAAATCTTTAATAAAACACGACTTGTTTAAAATAGAGCAAAAATCTCGCGATAATTGTCTTAAACAGCATTTAAAGAAACGCTGTGAATTTTTTCATACATATAACTTGTAAAATAACTGAAACAAACGTGTTTATAATAATTTTTGGAGCATACTTTGCGATTTTTTTCTATCGAGGGAATTTTATATAATTTGCGTTTGGGCGCGACTAATGTCTAGATATTATCTTCAAGAATAACATATATTTTTTGAAGAGCTTAAAAACTTCAAATGTTTAAGAGAGGTTTGCAAGAAATCGGTAGAAATTCGAAAACCGGCCTCTTAAGGGATGTGGGTAGGATTTGCAAGCTAAGAAAAAACATCAAAACACTTGCACGAATAATCACAAAGAGTAACCATAAACAAGATTTCTTTTAAGTTTGAAAAGTTCTTGAATATTCAACAAGGAAATAAAAAAATATAGATTTATTAAAAAACCCTGCCAAAGTGGTAAATTATTTAGCAACTTGACCAACTAGAACGAGAAGTTGCATTTTCACTTTGTACGTAGCCAACGTAGCGATTTTTACACATACGCGAGAAATTGCTAAGAAAAGTTATACACGTTCACGCTCCACGGATTTTCTCACAATATTTATATGCGCGGTATGAAGAATGAAGTCGTATAACTACTTATAACTTATAACAGAGCTGAATCAATTAATGTGAGCTTTATAATAATAGTCACTGCTGTTCCGAGTTGTCTGCTTTTAATGACACTCAACTTTTTTTTAAACTTGTTAAAAATCAACCCGTAAAAATAAAGTTTTTTTACGAAAAGACTTCTATTTCTATATGTACTTTTTAATCCCTTAGGCTAATTTGTTCACTTTTCAGTATAACTCGTTTAGTTCTAATATAAATTGATGTGTATTTCTTACTATCACAGTGAAAAATATGATATAAACGGTGTTACAAAATTCTTTATATTCAAATCCATCAAGTTATTGACAAAAAATCTACAATTAGTTTCTAATTAAATTGATGAATTACACATGTATGATTTAACCACATTGTAAGCTGTTAATTTTATTAAATTAAAATTTAAACAAATTATAAATAAATAAGGTTTTACGTTTAAATTTCAAGATGTTACAATAAAACGTCGCCTCAATTCGATCCAAAGTTTTTTGGCATTTTATTAAAAACAGAGTGTTAAACTGTTTATTTATTTCATTAATTGAATTACCACAAGAGACATATTTATGCATCAGGAACACCAGGAGGCATGGAAAATACAGTCGTTCTCAAACTAATTTAACTCGAGGGAATTTGAGAGTTGCATTGTCAAACCTTCAAAATAAACCTCCAATTGCAATATTTAATCATTGAAAACAGTATTATCGACTCTCCAATGAAAATTTGAAACCAAAAAAGATTCGGTCGCATCTAAAACAATTATAATAAAATTTGATATACAATTTATTCAAGACACTATCGAGATTGCATGAATCTTGCAATCGTACATAAAGTAGCAGCCAATAAAATACAAGAAAAAAGAGAAGATAATATTCGTACGTCTTAATCGAAGTATGATACAATTATATATGACCGAAGAGTATCGGGTCTGTGGTTAGAGCAAAGCCCCAACAAGAGTTCAGTTCCTAGATGTAACCCAATCTTTTTCTGTATCAAATTTTTGTTCAAGGGTCGCTGATAATGTATTCAATGATAAAATAATATAATTTGTTGATGTGTATTTTTCGTGAAACTTTTTCAAATATTTTGTTTAACTTTGAAAATATACTCGTAGATAGACCTATTATACGAGTAATATTATAAGGTCTTTGGGATAGTTGATATGAAACTCTTTATTGAATAGAAATTACTAAAGTAGACAATTTTTAAGCTGGTAAGTACAAAAACTGATTTGAAATTTTCACGACCAAAAGTATTATTGTTTAAAATAAAACAATAACTTTGTAAACACCACTTTTATTTTATATACTTTATGCTGACCGGGTTTCGCTACAACCGTAGCTTCTTCAGGGCAGTACAATCTCTACTCTGCCCTAATAGATAAAAATGTTAAATGGAAAGATCATATCAATCTCACTGTGGAAAGAATAAGAAAACTTATCTATATATTCTATAACATACGAAATATTTTAAACAAAAAAACTATAAAAATGGTCTATTATGCATTAATTCAGTCCTTATTACAGTACGGCATTATTGGGTGGGGAGGGGCCTTTAAATCTTCCTTACAGCCCATAATTATAATTCAAAGAATAATTATAAAAATCATCCTTAGGAAACCATACGATTTCCCTACTCTAGAATTATTTCGGGAATTTAATGTACCATCAATCATAGAATTGTATAAGAGAAACGCCTTATATCAAATATATAAAGAATATTTTATTCAAAAAATTCACCCCTCTGATAGCATAAGCAATAGATTTAAAACTAATGGCTTAATAGCCATTCCTGTGCTTAGAACAACCACGGCTCAGCATCACTATTTGTATTTAGGTGTAAAATGGTACAATATATTAATGTCCAAAAACAAAATTAATATAAGGGGAACATTGAAATATGAACAATTTAAAAAGCAAATTAAGTCCCTGAAATTGGATAATGATATATTGTACCCTTAATTTAATTTAATTTACCCTTACTTGAACTGTAATATCTAATATTAAAAGTATATGTATATTTATATATATATATATACTGTTATTGTCCTTCTAAAACTATTTTTTTCTAAATTATATACCTTTGTCAAGTAATATTTGTATTTATTTTCATAAGTTCTTTGATCATTGTTTAAACATCTCACTAAAAACTATTAATTTTTGTTTGCATGTTAATACTCCTCCCATAAACACGAGCTCTTGAGCTCAATTTATGGAGTAGTAGTAATATAAAATGAATTATTGTATAACCTTGCACATTTAATCATTTGTATTGTAAAAACGAAATTCTTGAAATAAATAAATAAAAAAAAAAATTAAAAAAGTGGTGTTTACAAAGTTATTGTTTTATTTTAAATTATAATGTCACATCACAAAGTAATTGCTTCATATGAACAAGTATTATTGTTATTAATTTTTGAGGTATTGTGATAGATTGTGGTAGCTCCTTCTATAGCCAATGTTTCGCAGAGCTTTACAGTGTCCATCATCAGGGCAGATGTGTAATCTAAGATTGTGTTTGCTTATGTATGTAGATGCGATACCGTGTTGCAGCTATAATCCTCTACTCAACGAGATAGCTTCACGGGATAATTTAAGTTGGTTTTCTGCATTTATTTTTGGTGTAGCCGTCAATTACCGGACACCACCGATATGAGCTCAGCAAGTCGTCTTTATTAATGACGTCATTAATAAAATTTGGTGAATTTCAAAGGCCTCCCTAATAAGGAGTGCTCTATGCGTTTTGGGTATTCCCAAGATTTCAGGAACAAATCCAAATTACTGTCCGGTTTCAATTAAATGCTCGGCAGTTGGCTGACATTTCGGCAAAATGTCCTTCCCACATTGTGATTTGAAACACAATGATACGAAAAAGCGACACGAAAAACTGACAAACACATACATCTATAGGATTTAACCTGCGAGAGAATAAGATAGAATAATCGGTCTCCTCTTTGTGCGGTGCTTCGTAGCCTCCCCACTATTGTCTACTTTAGTTTTCTGAAGGTTTCAATTCTACCGCATGTATATTGCACACTTTGCTTTTTTAGTAAGGCTATATTTGTTTCTCATAGAATTTTGGTATATCCGATCCGGGATCAAAAATTTGACAAACCTCACCCCACGAACCCGGGCAACCCAGCTAAGTCACCAAACATATAGAACCACTTCGGGTAACCGAAGGGGAGGGGTGTTGGTTATCCAATAAATGATATGTTGATAAATTTCAAAATAATTTTTGTTTTGTCGTAAATTTCAATAATACATAAGAAGAAACGTTCTCATCCTTTCAGGGTTTTATGTTTCAATCCAATTTTCAACAGAAAACCAGAACACTGACAAACCAAATAATTACCTCCAATGATATTGAAAACTTTACGCGCAAATGCAAGTTAATTAATTTATTATTGGCAATCGGTGGACGCTACATGTGTATATATATTTAACTATATCAGTTACGCAACCGTAACAAGTTGTAACGATTTAAAATTAAAATGGATAGAATTATCAGTTTATCACCATTTTGTCGGGAACGAATGTACTTGTACATGTTATTTATTATATAAATAGGACGTACGAGATTAATTTAGCAGAAGAATATATTTTTGTTTGAGATGCAACATTTTAATGTTTAATGCCACAACTTTAATTAAACAATTTTTAAAAATTCACTTCTTAGATTCAATAAGGTATACAATTTTATCACGTGTTCAAAAATTCACGTATTTCGGTAGTTCGAGAAGTGGATGAAAATTGAACTGAAAGATTCCAATACATTTACATCTACGTCGATTATCTTATCGATTTTTTTTTAATTTGTTGGTGCTCCAGATTTTATGTCCGGGTTAAATCTTCCCTACAGGAAAAATTAAACCCTTTCACACACTTTTCCACAAATGTTTATCTAGTCAGTAAGTATAATAAATACAAAACAATACAAGAACAATGCGTCAATCTACCAGAGACCAAATGGGAAAAAATATTCACCGACTCCAGATATTTTCATATCAGAGGGATCGGCTCGGTGAAACTCCTAACTGGACCGATAAATCCTACCGATCCCTCAATATAAATATTTAAAAAATCTTTCGTAATTTTTATCTTTCTGATTATAATTTTTTTAATTATGTAATATACTATATCATGAATACAAGAAGGAAGGAGGTAGCAACCCGGTTCTTAAAATACAAAAGAATTGATTTTTTAAGTTGCTAACGAAAAAGGTGTAATAAACTATTTTATATATTTTTAAAATAAAATTGGGGGGTTCTAGAAAAAAATATATTCTCAAAGTTGTCGGTGGTCAAAACAAGTTTGAGAACATAAGATATAATGGTAGATAACGATGTTTGATGTTTTTCTTTTCTATATTCAACAATATTATCAAATTTGTAAAAACAGTTTAATTATGAATAAGTTCGGCTGTGTAAAAAATAAACAATACAGCTGTTTCGCCCTCTGAAGGCTCTGTCAAAATGTGTTTAGACCACTTGCAGACGATTTAGACGAGAAAGGTGTTTCCAAATGAATACATAGAAATAATATAAATATATCGTCTGCAAATGACCTATCCACAGTTTTACAAAACTCTCAGAAACCACTCTCATGCGTAATAATAATTACACAGCAGAAGTTATTTATAAATAAACTGTATTTTGTATAAATTGAATTATAATATTATTGACCTTGTTGATCGTCCAGTTCATTAATCAGATCAAATACAGTCAGTCCAAATACTTAGTTTTGAGATAATGAGAAGAGCAATGTTCGGATGATCACCATAAATCAAATATTATTTACAGGTGTCTGTATTTTACATATTTAATCAATATATATTATAAAAGAAAGTTTAAAAAATACGCGGCTCGCAAAAACTCAGAAACGAGTGCCGGTACGATCAAGGGAGTTATATGGTGTGGTAGATCTTTATCCCCCCTAGGGAATAAGGCTACCCGTTTTTACCTAAAGGGGGTGCTTTTAAAGATATAAGGGCTGGAATTTTCGCCCTCTTGAAATTTCTAGAACATCCTTCCGGAAAGTTCTAGAAGGTTCCATAGAGCTGGAGAAAGTTCTGGAAGGAGTGGCGGACTATGTAGTGGAATGTTCGGGAATAGGGAATCGGGAACATCATTGTGGAACTTTCTAGAACACTCTCGAATGCTGTCCTGAGCGAAGCCGGGTAACCCAGCTATTATGCTATAAATTAACTCCGGAGGCATTAAAGTCTGGTAAATTAGTATGATATATTGAAATATCTTTCTAGTGACCCAGAAAACATCAACATTTTGTTTAATTCACAACAAGTTTGCTTGCATTTATACGGTGTTTATGACTAATCTGAGTATTGTACCAGCGATAGAGAGTTTACATTTACATAATACAACTGCAAACTCAACTCAAATTTCAATTTTTCGGAGATGTATGATCTCCTCGACGATAGATATGGAAGAAAAAATATTTAAATGGAGTTCTGCAATCGTCACCTCATTTGGATAGGGTACCTTGCTCTGGGATATGAGATGCAAAGATTGTAAATACGATTTCTCATAATCACTGGTCAACAAAAAAACACTTTTAGTATGTAACATGAAAACTTTTGTCTAGTTATGTTTAGAACGAGGATAAGGATAATAGAAAAAAATAGAATGTCTTAAATACGAATAGTTTTTTCGTAATTTGATTTTAATGTATTTCAGAATTTCTCAGTTTTTATCAACAAAATTAAGCTACTTCGTTATTTTGCAATCTTAACGTCATAACTTTATGATTTTTTTCTGTGTTTTGCTTCTGGGATGTCTCGTTGCAATGTCCAACAGTAATCCGCCAGCATACGTGGACTTCACTTGCCCTGATATCGCCTAAAGCGCCTAAAATTTCATGAAAACAACAGTATTTTGTGTACCCTAATTGTAATCCAAAAATTATGGCAATAACCTTCAAATCTTCACAAATTTTCCAGTTCTGTTCATTGTATTGAATCTTTTCTATGATAAATTTAATAGTTTCATAAGACTTTTACATGTTAGAACCCTCAACTAATGGTATAGAGCCAACATATTGTTTATACGACTTACTTACTAATGGCGTCAATAGGTTAATAGCTGTAACACAATGAGATCTGATCAAATCAAAATAAATTTGGTGTTCGATTAAGGGTAGATCGGTAATTAAAAAAAATAATAATTAAATCACTTTTCTTGTCACAAAATTTTGTTGACCAGTGAATCTGTTTACCAATTTCAGAGTTTGGGGTTTTTTCTTGTGTAAAGTATTACGAAATTATTCAAAAACGAGGTATACTTCCCATTTAAGAACATGTCTAAACATGCAAAGAAAACCATATGCAACCAGCTAGAACATAATAATTATTTGCATAAGGTTTTAACTACAATTCCAAGCTAGGGCCACGTCCTAAACAAATATGTTCCATTAACTACTCGGACCCATAAGCTTGCTTTCAATCTACCTACAACAATGCCTGACATATGTAATACAACATAAAATATTTAACACAAGATTGGACCTTCAAATCAAAAAATGTTAAATAGATCATCGAAAATTCATCTTTGCAAACTTTGAAACATCAGAACTGCAATACACCTCTTAACAACGATCTACTGTCAGATACAAACAAAATAGAGAGTGTAAGTGATGTTAGAATCTTGAAAAATAAATGGAGTTTGATTTTTAGAAATTCTCCATACAAGTAGCTACGGAAATACAACACAAATGGTTCTGAAAATTATTAGGTTTCACATTCAATTGTCATTTTTTAAAAAAATGACTGACGAAATTAAACTTGATAACAATAAATATATTTTTTAATTTGTATGTTAAATATGCAGTATCTCAAATCTGTATATGTTTCTCACAGAATGTTAGTACTTCAAAACAGTTTTGCGATTGGCCCAGTCAGTCGTTTGTGACAATTCGTACAAAGGAATTATATTAATACGGTTCGTTATTCTATTCATAACAAATGAGCTTAAATCATACGCCGCTGACAAAAGATTATTTTTCATAATACCTTTTGTGTTCATGTGCCAATAATAAAACCCCTCTTTGTGTATCCGGTGCCACAATCATTAATCCGTTATCTAAACTAAACTATATGACATAGTAAAAATACAGAATAGGACACAGTGGAATTAAATAAAGTACATTGACAAAATAGTTTAAGGAACAACATCACGGTTAAATGGAGGGTTGAACAATACGTTATTGATCTTATTTAAAAAATGTGTAGGTTATTTGGAAACATGAATATTCATAATAAGTGGACGACACCTTGCTTTGTTCCCTTTGTTAACATTCAAATCAATATCGTCCTTAGATTCGTTCTGGTGGTCGTCAATGCTAATTCCATAGATAATGCTTAACCCTTTTCCGATCACCTGGACACATCTGCAACAAGAATAATAATATCATCTTTGCTACTAACAGATCCTTTGTGACCGTTCCTTTCTGTCATTCAGAGCTCCGGGCCAAAAAGGCCCCTTTCTCTTTCATCGTGAGTTTATAATATATGATGTTATATGCATGTTCTACGTGAGAGAGAGTTTACAACAGTGCTATCAGCGGCAGCGCATATTACAATGCGCAGAGGTATGCCTTTTAAATGGATTGCAATGTGGTATCGATTATGATTGTAACAATTTTGAATGAATTTAAGGAAAAGCATGATTGAACATGCACATTTTACCTACACATTTCATTTGCAGCCTACACGGCCTCCTTAGTCGATGGGCAAAGCTCTTGACTAGCAATCCGGAGGTTGCTGGTTCAAATCAACACATACGCAAATAAATGTTATTATTAATTTGTGTTATACCACAATTTTATTAATTTAAAATAGTGCATTTTAATTTGCAACACGTTCCAGAGTAGAAGTTAGTTTTAGTATCGCCATTGTGTAATACCACCATTTAGAATGAATGAAAGGATAGAAGGTGGATGAGTTTGTGTATCTGGGTAGTATGTTTATGAAAGATGGGAAGGCTGATAGAGATATTGAAAGAAGGGTAAATGCCGGTAACTCCATTAATGGAGGACTGAATACCGTTGGCGGTAATAAAAAACTGTCCAAAGACGCGAAACTAGCCTTGCATAATGGAGTGCTGGTACTTACCCTGTTGTATGGTAGTGAGGAATAGAACCGGCAGAGGAAGGATGAAAGTAGACTGAATGCTGTAGAAATGAGATCCCTGAGGCGAATGTGTGGTAAAACCATGTACGATCGTGAGAGAAACGTGGATATCCGCAAAGAATGTAAGGCTGATGTAAGCGTGATGTGTAAGATTAAGAAAGGGACTCTCCGATGGTTTGGGCATGTAGAGCGAATGGACGAGGAAAGGTGTGTAAGGAGAATATATGATGCAAATGTGAATGGTAAAAGAAGTCGGGGACGCCCGAGGAAGACATGGCACGACCAAGTGAATCAGTTACTTGAGTCGGGCCATGTGTAGAGTCGGAATAATAGAAGAGCATGTATGAGACGATGTATGAATCTGAACGAGGCAAAGAGTGTGTGCCAAGATCGAGGAACGGGACAAACCTTACCTTATGAACCCGCGCATCCCTGATAAATCACTAAACGAAGCAAACCACTTAATGATACCTACGTCAGGGGTGTTGGTTATCCAAAAATGGTTCCAATTAAATGCAAAATTTCATACGCAATACCTATAAAAATGCAAAATTTCAATGTGTGTTATCTCAGTTGGTAATATTTTGACTTACGACAGTGTAGTTGGGGGAATGAGTGCGATATGTGCTTGTTTATGTCGTTGTTTATTAGTTCCGCGATATCGGCAGAGGACGGGACCTCAAAGGAGAGAGTTGGAACATTCGGGGAACTTCCTGTTCTCGTTCCGAGCCCACTGAAATAATATCAAACTCCTTAGAATTTCAAGAACTAGTAAAGAAAACTAAAGAGAGCGGCTCATAATGCGTGGCTTCCTCTTGTTCACTCATTTCCTTCGCTTCTCGGAACTCATACTTTATACAACGAAGAGGATTGGCAACCACTATATTTTATTTTTGAAACTTCTTTATCACCGCTGTGATTTGAAAATCGATGAAATTAAAAAGCGACACTAAAAAGAGACACGTACATCTATAGGATTTATCGTGCGAGATAATGAAATAGAATAATCGGTCTCCTCATTGTGCGGTGCTTCGTAGCCTCCCCGCTCTTGTCTACTTTGTTTTCTGAAGGTTTCACCTCTACCACGTATGAAAAGCATAAAATTTTTTTAAAATATTTTTTGTATTGTTAATTCAGATGTCTTTTCACTTTGGGAGGCGGGAATGGGTGCCGCCGCCCCGGAAACTATCTATTGAGTAACCAACACCTCTGCAATTTGTCACTACAAGTAGTTCGCTACGTTTGATGACTTAGAAGGGGTGCCCGTGTTCGTGTGGTGAGGATTGTCCGGATCTTGGGAGCGGGAGAGACTGTTTAAGGGAGATATTTTAATCTCTTCAGCAGGACTCTCTCGGAACATCGCCTTACCGCAGTTGAAGGGATGTATTCCTCCGTTCGTCACTCCTGAACCTACTGACCCCCAGATTCCAACCCATCCCTCGTAAAATTTTCCTTCTCAAAACTTCTTATCATTCCTTTACTAAAAAACACTCCACATAGCATTCCCAAAGATGATGTAGGCCCTGAGGGGATTTTTGAAGTAAAACTTCTTTACGCGCGCTTGACTTTCGGAGAAAGCTGGTGAATGCGTGACGAGAGCGTTACGAAAAGTGTGATCGGGCGAGGTGAATGGAAGTTGAGAGGGAGATATAAGTTAGTGAAGATAGAAAGACAGAGAGTTACGTTTCATATATTACTGTAGGGGTAAGAGAGAGAAGTGCACATTTTCTTTCTCTCTTTCTCTCATAGCCAGTTACGTTTCGTATATCTAAGCAACAGTGCAGGCCTATTGTCTGTATCACACTGTAGGAGCAAGAGAGAGCAGAGCATTTTATTTCTCTCTTCTTTTATAAGTTAGTGAAGTTTTACTTCAGTCGTGTGGTCTAAAAGTCTAAAGCACATTCGTTTTTTTTTCACGACGTCCTGTGTGGATTTAATGTAAAAAAAAACACTGTCTTAAAAATGTTTGTTATCAGATTTATCAGTCAGTTAGTTCCCTCAGCCATCTTTTGATCTTTGTTTCAAATTTACTAATTTCTGTTATTTTTTGTTCTGGTTTTGTAGGGCACAATACAGCTTCGCATCATGAAATTTGATTTATTGTTGCTTTGCGTACGGCAATATCTTTATATATATCGACGGTCCCGAAGAACTATGTCCAATCTGCTGCTTTATTAGCATTAAGTTATTTATTGGTTTATTTTTGGATTTAAAAGTCTCTATTTTATGCACTTTGAATAAAATGCAAAATATCAAAGTACTGTATTTCTACACCTCTAAAACAGTAAAATTGCAGACACGAGACTCTAATTGTTGGAAGAAAATTGTTTCATTGTTCTTCGGGACCGTCGATATTGTCGGCTAAATATCAACACTTGCTTTGCATTAGGTCAATATCGTCCAAGATTCTTCCGTCTTCGATTCCAAGTTCCATACTCCATCTCAGAAGTTCCACTTCATCGTGTCCTTTGACAGAGGGAATGATTATTATTACTTGGCATCCAGCGCCCCCCTTTCCACCGCGCCCCCGGCCCCGCTGCAGCTGCGGATGCAAACCATAAACACAGAACACGTTTGATATGCAAATTACGTAAAGCGATATATTTCTTGCGCGGACCATGCATCAGCGACCCGTGAGCCGCACCATGAAATATTTATGACAACGCGCACACTGAGAAATTATTGCATTTCTAACGATGCTATATGCTGTATATTATCTGATTGCTAAAGTATTTTGGAGAAAAGTGACCTAATTATTCCTGTGTAATTTTTAACCTTTTATGTGGTTTATTGTGTGCTTATGATGCGGTTGTTGTCATAACTGTATGCAAGTTGGATAATTGTATGCGAGAATTGAAAGAGATGGGATTGGGCGCGATATTGAGTAATCTGAAAGTATGTTGCCTATTGTACGCTGATGATAAGCTGCTGATTTTTAACAGTTTGGACGATCTATAGTCTCTCGTGTCCAAGATGAACGAAAAATGTAGGAAGAATGGGTTAGTGACGAAGTAAGTAAGTCTAAAGCCGCGGTGTTTGAAATTGAAAGTAGTGTCCAATATAGTTGTGAATGATAAATACTTGGACCAGGTGGATGAGTTTGTTTATCTGGATAGTATGTTTACGAGAGATGGAAAGGCTGATAGAGATATTTAAAGAAGGGTAAATGCAGGTAACTCAATTAATGGAGGACTGAATGCCTTTGGCGCTAATAAAAGATTGTCAAAAGAAGCGAAGCTAGCAGTCCTAATGCAGTGCTGGTCTTACCCTGAAGTATGGCAAAGAGGCATGGCAGAGGAAGGATGAAAGTAGGCTGAATGCTATCGAAATGAGATCCCTGAGGCGTATCTGTGGTAAACCGTGTATGATCGTTTGAGAAATGTGAAGTTCCGTAAAGAATACATGGCTGATTTTATTTTATTTTATTTGGGATTTATTTATTTTATTTGATGTAAGCATAACAAGTAATATTAAAAACATTATTTTAGCTGCTTGCGACATCACGAAAACACCGCAAAAACTCACTACCTCGAAACGCGGACGAGTAATTTTATGTCAGTCGAGTTTGGATCTCTACGCGGGTGTACGTGTGCACGACATCGTGATAATTCAACAATAACTAGTGTGTTTTTCTGAATCTTTATGATGGAATCTAGTAAATCTGGGGATTATTATAATTATTTCACTTGTGTTTTAGTGTGATAAAAAATATTGAAATAACCATTTTTCAAATCGTGTTTTTTCTTTAAGTTTAGAATTCAACGAGACTTTAAAAAATGTATCCGGCAAAATTTTACGTTTTCTGTATTTAATGGACATTAATGTATTAAACTAACTTTAGTTTTGTGATATATTCAGGGTTTACTTCAAAAACATTAAATTTTTTCAGCACCTAGGCGATTTTTGATATACAGATCGATATTTACAAATTTCACCACGCCAGCGCTTTCCATTGCATTTTATATAGAAACACTCTTCTGCTAGAATGCAATATTCAGTAAGAAATTTAAGTCAATCTATCGATTACTTTCCGAGATTTGCGAACGCAAACATATGAAACCAAAATTTTATATATATATATAGATTGCTGTAAGTGTAAAAACGACTGTAAGAGGTTGATTCGAGCTATTTTTTTTTTTTGACTATTTTACATACCTACCTCAAATTACTAACTGTGCGGCGGTACCAAATTAAGAGGTGCCATTGATACTTGGCAATTGGGGTTTGTTGTGAGGCTGAAGATAGTGGAAAGGGGAAGAAGATACAGGAAGAGGAAACAGGAAGGTGTGGAAATATGTTGGTAGGTACCTGGCTATTCAGTGACACCCAATACAATTTTAAGCTACTTTTCGATGCTGAATGGTGGTCTTTAACCAGGGCGATACGAAAAGTATCGACTACTCTGGAAACAGTTGGAAATATTAGACTATATATTTTTGCAAATGAATAACAAAACAAATTAACCAATTAAAATTTACTTGTGCCAGTCGGAATTTGAATTTGCGACCTCCAAATTCCTGGCCAAGAATAGTAGATTTTTTTATCATATTAATTGAAACAGCTATAATACATTTTATCATAACCCGATAACCCGGTGTTCGGTAGGTACCCATTCTCAGAATCGCTGAAAATGCAATGAAAACATAATCGCTCAGTTAACGGGAGGTCCCGAAGTTTAAATCCCGGTGGCGGCAATAAATTTTTTCTTCGCACGGTGGTTGAATTACGAAAAGTTCTTAAAATTTATTAATAAATTTTCTTTCAATGGCTTCGTATTTTTGCAACAGAGGAAAACACTTTTAATTGGATTTCATTTGAAAAAAAAAACAACCAAAATGTTGTAATATTGAAATTATTACATATATCCCTACAGCACCTAAGACATCGGGACCACAACTGCTTGGAGGTGGACCACATAAAGAATCGCTTTTTCCACCTAAGATTAAATATGAAGTTAAATTCATATTTACGCTCTTCCTAATTTCTACGATTTCCAATTTGTCCAAATGAACACCATTAAAATTACAATGTAGAACCTTTCCCCCTTTCCCAACTTTCCCACTAAAGAAGTGGGCATTACTCACGAAATATGCCGGTTTTTTAAGAACAATAAAAGTGGCTAAAACTAAATAATCAATTAATTTTTAATTAAAATGCTACCACAAAATAAGTTAGAAGTAACAATTAAGTTAGAAGTAACAATTATTATCTTCCTTAATATTATATTATATATATAATATTAAGGAAGATAAAATAAGTTAGAAGTAACAATTATTATCTTCCTTAATATTATATTATATATATAATATATTATTAATATTATAAATGCAAAAGTTTGTATGAATGGTGCTTACTCTTTCACGCAATAAATATCGAATGGAATTTAAAAATTCTTTCACTAAGCTCTGGCGTTATGAATGAGCTGTGGCGTTATGAAATTATGTATCATACGTTTTCTGTCCCTAACAAAATCGAGTTATTGCAAACGTCAAACAAATTGTTACCTTGGAAACCATTTTTTTTTAAATTTTAGCCTTAAAAAGAGTGCTTAGTTGTGATTAAAAAGAGAACTTTTTTGGCGTCGTAGTTAATATCTACATATCTCTAAAAATGTTTATTCTCCAAACAAAAAGCATAACGTTGCTATAAAGCATAGCATTTGAAGTGGACTGTCATTTTTTTATTTTTTTAGGTTTCTCTGGATTCAAATATGAATAAAATACTAATAAAGGGAGTAGGTACTTAAAATAAATTTCTATTTCTATAATTTAAATATATTCTAAAATAGAATTTTTATTTGCGAAATGTCATTCTCAAATTTTGAAATTTTCTATTACAATAATCATTTTCTATTAGACAAAATAGCGAGAATAATAACAATTATGCCAATAATTACCCACTAATACTATGCGAGCGAAGCCGTGGGTAAAAGCTAGTAAGTAATAATTATCAGCCTGAAACACTCATCTAAAATGAAAAAATCTTCCGAGAAAAGATACTTGCCGCCAACGGGACAAAATGTAATAAGAAGTAATTGTAGAATGAAACACTAGTATATATTGAATTATTTGGCGGGTATTAGATAAGCCGCCATAGCTCAGTGGTCAAGAGCACCTGACCAGCAATCAGAAAGACACGGGTTCATGTCCCGTTGGCGGCAAGTATCTTTTCTCGGAAGATTTTTTCATTTTAGATGAGTGTTTCAGGCTGATAAGCTAGAGATGTGTGTGGAATAAGTAAGCAAGGTAGGAAAAAAGGTGATGCATGGTGGGATGATGAGATCAAAGCACTGGTCTCAGAGAAGAAGAAAGCATCGTTACGTCTGATAGCGATTGGCAGTGTTTCAAGCGAAGAGAGAGATCGAGCGAAAGAAGTGTATAAGATATGCAAGAAAAGAGTAAGTGTTGGGGTGAAAGAACGAAAGAAACGCCTGGAAGAAGAAGAGGGAATCAAAATGACAAACCACTTCCAAGAAAACATAAAACTGTTTTGGAAGGAGGTCAAAAGGTCCCAGAGTGGTCCAGAGAACGGAAGCATGAAAGTGATAAAATCGAAAGATGGACAAATGTTGACGAATGAGAATGAAATCAAAGAGAGATGGATGAAATATTTCGAGGAAGTCTTTGAAAGTAACCCGAGTGGTTGTGATCCCAGCGGTGAAGCGGTTATGAACGATGATGGAGTGAATGTTACCGAAATCAGTATGGATGAAATAAAAAGATCAATTAAATGGATGAAGAGTGGCAAGGCTGTGGGTTTCGACAATATTGCTGCCGAATACTTTAAAGGAGATAGTCGTATTATTCTAACATGGCTGTGCAGACTTTTTAACCAATGTTTAAAGGAGGGTTATACGCCATTAGATTGGAGAAGGGCTGTAATCATGCCATTATACAAAGGTAAAGGGTCACGTATGGAATGTGGGAATCATAGGGCTATTAGCCTTCTAAGTTCAGTGGGCAAGCTGTATGGTAGAATATTGATTGAAAGGGTAAGAATGGAAACAAAAGATAAAATATGGGATGTGCAAGGTGCTTTTATGAGTGGAAGGGGGTGCATGGACCAGATTTTCTCATTGCGTATGCTCACTGAGAAGTTTCTTGCAAAAAACCAGAAAC
Source organism: Limnephilus lunatus (assembly GCA_917563855.2). Lineage (NCBI taxonomy): Eukaryota > Metazoa > Arthropoda > Insecta > Trichoptera > Limnephilidae > Limnephilus > Limnephilus lunatus. The sequence continues at coordinate 3,874,680 of OU830604.1, forward strand.
TCTTCTGTGCCTTTGTAGATCTACAAAAAGCGTACGACCGAGTTGACAGGAAAAAGCTATGGAAGGTGTTGTCCAAGTACGGAGTGAATACGAAGCTCATTCAGGCAATTGCGTCGCTATATAAGGGAAGCGTTGCATGTGTTAGGGTGAACGGCGATTTTACGGAGTGGTTTGACATCACAAAAGGTGTTAAACAAGGCTGCGTAATGTCACCGTGGTTATTCAATCTATACATGGATAATTGTATGCAAGAATTGAAAGAGATGGGATTGGGCGCAAAATTGAGTAATCTGGAAGTATGTTGCCTTTTGTATGCTGATGATGCGGTGCTAATTTCTAGCAGTATGGAAGATCTACAGTCTCTCGGTCTAGGATGAACGAAGTATGTATGAAGAATGAGTTAATGATGAATGTAAGTAAGTCTAAAGTCATGGTGTTTGAAAGAGAGAGTACGAAAACAGTATGCAATATAGTTGTGAATGATGAATACTTGGAGCAGGTGGATGAGTTTGTGTATCTGGGTAGTATGTTTACGAAAGATGGGAAGGCTGATAGAGATATTGAAAGAAGGGTGAATGCCGGTAACTCCATTAATGGAGGACTGAATGCCGTTGGCGGTAATAAAAAACTGTCCAAAGACGCGAAACTAGCCGTCCATAATGGAGTGCTGGTACCTACCCTGATGTATGGCAGTGAGGCATGGAACTGGCAGAGGAAGGATGAAAGCAGACTGAATGCTGTAGAAATGAGATCCCTGAGGCGAATGTGTGGTAAAACCATGTACGATCGTGAGAGAAACGTGGATATCCGCAAAGAATGCAAGGCTGACGTAAGCGTGATGTGTAAGATTAAGAAAGGGACTCTCCGATGGTTTGGGCATGTAGAGCGAATGAACGAGGAAAGGAGTGTAAGGAGAATATATGATGCAAATGTGAATGGTAGAAGAAGTCGGGGACGCCCGAGGAAGACATGGCACGACCAAGTGAATCAGATACTTGAGTCGGGCCATGTGAAGAGTCGGAATAATAGAAGAGCATGTATGAGACGATGTATGAATGTGAACGAGGCAAAGAGTGTGTGCCAAGATCGAGTTGTGTGGCGGTCCGTCCTCTCTGCCTACCCCTGCGGGGAAACGGCGTGATGGTTAGTTAGTTAGTTAGTTAGTTAGTGTTATACATAAAAATCTTGTCTTGAACGTTAGTTTATCAATTAAAAATAATAATTAAGTTAGATGTAGTTGAAGATATAAATAATAATTATGCAAATAATTTAATAGCAAAATTGACAAAGAAGAATGTCTGTGCAGGGCGGTGTGCTTTATTTTTTTAATATAAATGTTTAGTTTTATTCCGAGATTTATAAAATTTTGCACACTTCACCTTCAAAACAAATGGAAGGTCTACGACTATCTAGGAAAGATTTCGAATAACCATCCCCTCCTCTTTTCCCACCACTTAGAGCAGATTTTGATACTATTGATGAAATTAAGGAAATAAGAGAAAAATTAATGTGCAAAGTCCAAACAACGCTGGGGACATCAGCAAGCTATAATTTAATATTTAATATAATATACTGACAACTGCATATAAACACTAAACTACTACTACTACTGGGCGCCCCTTCTACCGGAGGTAAATTTGAATGTTTTGAGAGGCAAAGAAAATCAATAATATTTATTTTATTTAAATTGCATGTTCGATTAAAGGTTCATTTACTGGATCCTACCACTCCATTGATTTATTCGAAAATTATTAATAATTTTTTTTTCGCAACCCTGTTATCTGTTAAAATCGGTTCCAATTGATATTAAAAAAACATTTTTGGGGCCTTTGAGATATTTGAAGCATTTAAGTGGAGCATGGCACAAATAATAAGGTTGTGCAGCACTGCACTAAACCATCAAAGAAATCTTCACTCAACCGGGTCCACCGTAAGGGTCGGAGATCGGCCACACAGAGAAAGGTTCTCTTTCACCTGCTAAGGAAGTGTGTGTGTTTTTTAGTAAGTTATTAAACGGAACGACCGACCAAATTGTACCGCTGTATTGCTTATATATCACGGATTCGCCAAATTTTATAGCGGCAAGTAAAGGCGAACTCCACCACTAACCCCGCTACGAAACTAATCAAAATCATACGGCGAGTAGGTAGTACCTACAGAGGATTCAGCCAGCACTCTAATTTCTCGATTATCGCGGATTTTGCGTTTTTTCAAGGTGCAGTCAAAAATATTATCAAAATTTTAATTAAAACATCTCTTTTTATAACTTTTGAAAGTTATTTCCATCTAGTAATCTAAAAGAAAATATGTAATCACTTCAAACACATCACTATAATTTATTTATTTTTTTCTTAAATTTGCCGAATGCCACACATTTCACATTTTTGTTGTTTATTGTGTGCGGCGAGCATTCAAATCTTAACATTTTTTTAAAACGAACAATAAAAATTATTCATACTTTACGAACTTCGTACCACCTCAGAATCAGTCTGTGTTAACTTATTAGCTGAATTAAATTCAGTTTTTTTATTAAGTGAAAAATTACACAATGAAGCAATTATCGATGCGCAACAGTCCGTGTTTTGTTTTTGTCAGTATCAGAGATGGCGTTGTGTACGGGTTTATTTTTTGTGATTTTCGTACTTTTCCACTGACTTACAAGAATTGCATTTCATTTTCTTTATCCGTGTGAAGGAGATTTATTAGGAGGGGTGCAGACGTACGTTCACCGTTTGTCCCATTTTCGACTGTTGACATTTAGTGTGTAAGAAAGAGGGTCAGCATTATATGTTTAATAACAAGAACAAAAAAATCACCGCATTGACCATTAATTTGACGTTTTTGAATTTTTGGAATTCACTCACTACTCGGAGAATATATGATGCAAATGTGAATAGTAAAATAAGTCGGGGACGCCCGAGGAAGACATGGCACGACCAAGTGAATCAGATACTTGAGTCGGGCCATGTGAAGAGTCGGAATAATAGAAGAGCATGTATGAGACGATGTATGAATGTGAACTAGGCAAAGAGTGTGTGCCAAGATCGAGTTATGTGGCGGTCCGTCCTCTCTGCCTACCCCTGCGGCAGAAACGCCGTGATGGTTAGTTAGTGAGTTAGTTAGTTAGTCTCACTACTCAATATAATATTTATCACAATATTGATGAGAATTCATTCCATACAAAATGTATAAGGTAAAGAATTTTGTTAATATTTTTTTTTCGCTAATTTTTTCGATGTTTTAATAGTATTTCTGCTATTCCAACAAATCAAAGATCATAAAAATCGGTCCAGCCGTTCTGAGTTATAAATGGTGTAACTAACCCAACTTTGTTTTGTATATTAAGATTGTAGTAACTCATTTCTCTTCGGAATACGAATAAACCATTACGAATTCGGTTAAAATACTGATTCATACACCAACTGCTACATATATTTGAGAGTAGTTTCACCTTTCATCATCAAAACTTTGGAATAATACCACTGTATATTCAAATATAAACAATCGTTGCAGTGCTTCAAGAAGCTAAGAACACTATGCATAAACATGTATTTTTTACGGTGCTCCAGATTTTATGTCCGGGTTGATTCTTTCTTAAATGAAAGACTAAACCCTTCCACACACTTTTCCACAAACGAATATCTAGTAAATTAACGCAATGTAAGTGCACTATATAAGTATAATAAATACAAAACAATATAAGAACAATACGTCAATCCACCAGAAACATAATGGAAAATATTTCACCGACTCCAGATATTTTCATATCAGAGGGTTCGGCTCTGATGAAATCCTAACTGTTCCGATAATCCTATTGATCCCTCAATATAAATATTTAAAAAATCTTTCGTAATCCTGTGGTAATATTTTTATAGTCTGAGAATGCCAAATTCTTTTAATTTCATTTCCTAAATCTGTATATTTTCTTATTTTTTCAGAAACAGTTTTCTGAATATTACAAGAATTTGGAATAGCGACATCAATGATATAAGTTATTTTCTTAATTTTGTCATGTAAAACTATATCGGGTCTATTATGACTAATTGTTCTGTCTGTTAGAATAGTTTTATCATAATAAATTTTATAAAATTCATTTTCTAAAAATGAATTTGGTTCATATTCATAATATGGTACATTACGGCAGTCAATCAAGTTATGTTTAATTACCAAACTTTGGTGAATTATTTTTAAAACTTGATTGTGCCTAAATGTATACTCGGACGGCGCTAATACAGAACATCCCGATATAATATGTTCTATAGTTTCCGGAAAAGCCAATCATTTTCTACATAAATCATCAATTTGATTTTCATCTTTGATGATATGCTTCCTATAATTTTTAGTATTAATGACTCTATCTTGAATGGCAAGCATAAAGCCTTCTATTTCTGCGCTCAACTCTCCAATACTCAACCATTTGTTTGACGAACATTTGTCAACATATGTTTGGTTGAGATAATTGAAGTGTTTTGCGTGAAGAATTTTATTTGACCAGGAATCTAATAATTCCTGGTTGGTATTTATAAGAATGCTGGCATTCTCGTCGTATAAATTTAATGATGAAATATTTCTATCTGCCTTGCAAATTATTTTGTGCATTTCTGAATTATCAGCTTTCCTGTGGAAAAAATTTCTTAGCATTTCTACCTGATTATGTTTTAAAGATGTTATTTTGACTATACCTCTACCTCCTAAATTTCTGGATAAATTGATTCGTTCTATAGCTGAATTTGGATGATGGGAATGAAATTTTGTTAATGTAGTTCTAAATCTGTATTAGACCATTTAATTATGCCAAATGAGTAAGTTAATAGAGGTATTGCCCAAGTATTTATCGCCTTTACTAAATTTTTAGCAGATAGATTGCATTTCAAAATTTTTCTGATCCTAGTTTTAAATTTAATCCTAATATCATTTTTAATACTAGTATGATCTAATGTATTTGATTGCGGATATCAAATATATAAATCTATTGATGAATATTTTTGTTATTATTATTATTAAATTTTTAAATGGATTGAATCTCCAAGAGTTTCACCAGCCACACCATTTTTCAAGAACGTTACCACCCCTTTTAAGCGAGGTGTAACCTTTTACGCTTTTATGTTAAGTGTATTAACATTCTTCTTGTATTATTATCCCGTCCTCATATTGCGCAATATTACGCGGCGTAACATCCCGTACAAGTTTTCATCGTCGGAGGGTTATGCCCTTATCGATGTTTTATGTGTAGGAATAAGATTCGAAATTGGGCGGTACAAAATTCGACGCACTTAACTACAGGTGTTAATAAATTGAGCACCTTCGTGTTTAACTAGTCAATATCTGCTAGCTTTTGCTCGTTATCGTGTTTATGGACGGTGTTTAAGCTCTGTTGTAATAGATGAACACTATTTAATCCATCAATTGTTAAATATAATAAAAAGTTATGTAATCGGTTACGCGGTGAATCGGTCACAGAATGAGTTGTTCACTATGTGATTTAAAAACTCCTTGGCTACCAACCTAGAAAACGCGGGTTCAAAATTTGAGTGATTTCACAATGTATTAAATAAATAATATATAAATGAAGTAGGTATATTTGAAGCTCGTTACAAAGTTATAGATATATTCAGTATCACCCTGGTGAAAGACTATCATGCGAATCGAAAATTGGTGATCAGATCTGAATTTGCATGCACTACCCCACCTTCCCCTTCCCCATACACTCTCCCCAACTCCCTTCAGCCTCACTCCAATTGGAGTAGTCATAGATTTACTGAATTAAAAACATCTCACTTTTTAACTAACTATCACGCCGTTTCCACGCAGGGGTAGGCAGAGAGGACAGACCGCCAAACAACTCGATCTTGGCACAAACTCTTTCCCTCATTCACACTCATACATCGACTCATACGTACTCTTCTTTTATTCTGACTCTTGACATGGCCCGACTCATATGAGACGGTTATGTATGAGACGGTTAGTTAGTTATATTTCATCACCTTTTGAAAACAGTTTTCAATTTTTGAACACGTTCACAAATATTCCATTTATTTGGATTTTATCGCAAAGCAGGAATATTTTTACATAGTGACAAAATATGCTCAATTTTTGACGGGTTAAAACATAAAAATTGTCAAAACTCCAAAAACCTATTGTTTTAAGGCTTGCATGTTTGAGCTAGCGTTAGAGCTATAAGCGCCTACCTAATCCGGCGTAGTATCTGTGTATTAGGAGTCCGTGCCCCGGTGTTGAGGCACTTGCGATGCATTTTATGAGCGGGGCGTTAAATAAAACAAGCTCGCATACACGGTGAGGCTTTATGGCGGCTGCTGCCCGTGCGAACGAGATGAATAACTACATGGAAACGTAAGCGCTAATCCAGTACCGCGCTGCTCGGCTCTCGTACCGCTCCGGCATCATATAATGCTGTTTTATTACCAGCTGACTGAATGAATTCATAATGCTAATTTTAGCAGTCGCATCTACAAGGGTCATTGAGGAGTTCTTAGTTCAGATGAAATATGTTTGTAATGCGCGAGTACAGCGGGACTGTGAAGAAAATGTATGACGCCCAAGCGAATTCAAGAAGTAATGTAAAATATTCCAGGAAGACATGAAATAATGTTCGAGGCTGGCCATGTAATGTTTCTGAATAGCAAGATGTTTTGGAGACTACTGAGTGAGTTATGAACAATTGAACACAATAGGGGAAAAACTAGAAAGTCCGTTGAAATCCTAAAGTGAGGTAACAATGCCAAACCGTTTTGGCAACAATCATTTGGTAATTTATGACAGGCAAGAATCATGAACGTCGAATTTTTTTCAGTAACTTAGGTATCATATGAACATTTTCTATTTGGGAGGCGGATATGGGAACCGCTACCTTGATGATATTTGACTAGGTCATTACGGTGAATGCGTTTGCCCACCTTCTGCCTGCCAAGACGGATCGGGTGAAACTGCTTAAAGGAGACTAACCTATACCCCTCCAGGCGGAATTTTTCAACCCATCGCCTTGCTCTGCAGTGGGAGGGATGGATTAATACAATCATCACTCCTGGGTCCTTGGACCCCCAGTTCGTACCCACCCCTTACACTTTCTTTCCTTTCCCTAAAACCCCCCACACAGCTTCCCCAAGGATGATGTAGGCTCTGAGGGATTTTATTTCCTCGGGGCCTCCTGTGTTGAAAATTGTCCTAAAATTTTTGAAATGTTAAGGTTTTCTAAAGAGAACAAAAAAATTAAGAAAGATAAAGTTTATAAGAACGCTTATGATGGTGGGAAAAACATCGACAATAAATGTAATGAAAAAATGCACAGGCTTTTAAACATTTGATTCTAAATTATGAAAATTTATCTTGAATAAACCTTTATTGTTTTCCCCCCTGTGGGGACTAACTAAAAAGGATATCTGAACCGCCCGGAATCAGGAGGACGGTGTCTACGGTTCCACGCATTTTAACAGACATGAAATAGCTGATACCAATCATCACCTAACAACCTTTTTTTAATTTTACCAAATATTTCTAATTTTGGACTAGATTTACTTGAAAATGATAGCACCATTAAAAAAAGTTAAACTACAAAACCATAAGTTATACTTCAATTGCCAGTTTTCTTGTGATAGGTTCGATGGACACCAAGCAAGTATATTCTGACCGAAGAAACATTGATAAATAAATGGTACGTAATTATATTTGGTTGAATTTTAATTGCGGTTTTTTTTTTATGTTCTGCACAAATAACCCACACCCAACTACGTTTCTTTTATTTATCGCGCCAAATATTTGACCACGCAAGAAAGTTGAATAAGTTTTTCAATAAGCCTTCCAACGCAAGCGGCTGAGAAAAATGCTAATTACAATTTTCGTTATACTACGCAATATTTAAGAACTGGACCAACTTTTTTATCCTTTAAGAGATTACCACACCAGAGTCCCAACTGCTCGAAGTAAGGCATTATGCCATCAACAAATGGGGTTTGTTGTGAGGTTGAATTAAATTGGAATAGGATGAGAAAGGTTGGGTTGGGAAGTTATTTAAGAAGCTATCCAAAAGTGGTCACTACATAGCGTTGCATTTTCAAACAGAGTTGCGGTTAAAATTTTTGACTTTCACCAGGGCGAGAATTATATTGAAAGCTGATTAAAACCTGTATCCTGTGATTTCATATGTGCACTCCGGGTTTCAAACCCACGATCTCTGGGAGCGGAAGCAAGAACTCCACCGCTCTGCCTCGGAGCTTATCAAAATTATTTTGAAAAAAAAAATGTTAATTTAGATGTATTTATTTTATTAAAAGACAAATATCTTAGTTTGCATCACTTTATGTTTATCCAAAAATCCACATGTTTCGTAAACAATATTCACTTTTTCAAATGTTTCAAATTTTGGAGGTGGGTGTGGGTATCGCCGCCCCGGGAACCATTTATCGGATAACCAACACCTCTGCCAAGTGGTTTGTTACGTTTGGTGACTTAGCAGAGGTACCCGGTTTAATGGGATGAGGTTTGTCCGGATCTTGACGGCAGATGCGTCTGCCCACCAACTACGTGGCAAGCCAGATCGGGAGAGACTGGTTGAGTAAGACTTTTTGACTTCTCCAACAGAAATCTCTCTAAACATTGCCTTGCATCCCAGTAGAAGGAATAGATTCATATATCCATTACTTCTGGACACACTGATTCCCAGATTCCTTCCAACCCCTCTTACCTTTTTCCTTCTCAGTACTTCCTCTCCTTTCTTTCCTAAAAAGACCCTTCACACAGCATCCCCAAAGATGACATAGGCCCTGATGGGAATTATTTTCCTGGGGGCTTCCTGTGTGGAGATAATTTAAAAAAAAACTACACTACTGAGAAGTGAACACTGTTCATGAAACAAATTGTGGATTGGATTGGGTTAGGTTAAGTTAAGTTAATTTAGGATAGGTTAGGTTTTCATGAACTAAGTTAAAATATAAAATAAATAATGCCATCACAAAGTAATAAACGGCTAGAAGAACTTTTCTTCAAAATATTAATAGTTTTATTTGTCGTGGTTTCAATAAACCGCGCAAACAAAGAAATATAATAAACGAACAAACAACGATGATTTGTGCAGCGATAAAAATAATAATAATAAATTAACGTTGGAAATCCAACAATGGAACACCGTCCGATGCAGAATTTAACGCAATTTACTGTCGACTGTGTATTTTGAATAAGTCAATAACCGTATCGCCCTTTGTAACCGAACGCTCCATAACTTTATACTACCTCGAGCGATAAATGTTTAATACGCATTCAATTATTGGAATACGAACACCAGTTCCGCCAAATGTGTGATGTGGTGGGGACTTGCACGGGACTAATTCCCGTGGATTGGTTTTGTATACGCACACTGTACACAGAACCCAGTACCCATTACCTCTACACACAGTAGTGCCTGGTATTCACAGTGCGGCACTCACCGGAGCACGATTAAAACCCCATTGATGAAATTTCCAAACACCCAATTATTTACAATTATTTTGTGAAATATTCACGCAGAGTCTATTCATTCAATTTGTCCGATGTGTTGACACAGAGATGGCTTTCATTTGTTAGATGTAACACATAATATAATAATATATTCATAGTAAAAAAGGGTTCATATTATTAACCCTTTGTTATATTACATTCAAACATAAACGTTGAGACCTTTAAAATGCATATTTTTTAGTAATAAAATGATTGAGAGATTATTGCACAAAGCCTGGTTAACAGGTTGGTCCGCGTGGTCACCGCATGGCTGGGCGGATCGGGAGAGACTGGTTGAGGGAGACCTTTTTACCTCTCCAATTGGACTCCCTAGGAATATCGGATGAATTCATACGTGCGTCACTCCTGGACACACTGAACCCTGGATTCCTAGCCAGCCCCCTACCTTTTTCTTTCACAGAACTTCCTTTCCTAAAAATACCCTTTAAACTGCATCTCCAAAGATGACACCGGCCCTAAGGGGAATTATTTTTCTCAGGGCGTTCTGTGTGGAGCTAATGTAAAAATCTTCAGTTTACGCTACGTAAAAGTTTCAGATTTGTAGCAAGTACCTTCATACCCTAATAGACCTTTTTCTCGCTTTTATTTTCAATTTTAATGCATAGCAAAAGTATTTATTTTGCGTGCTAAGTAATGTATTTGTTACAAAAATTAGATAAGCATTATTATTATTCCGTTTTCTAAAGAACTTTCGAAGCAATCTATTATACATTTTGGAATTTGCACAACTTTACAAGCCGCCATAATGGGAGTTCACCTTTGTGCTGTGCACCGTATTGCAAGAAGTGTCGAATAATTTCACTTTATAAGCAAGATGTCATCGAGAGACCGAGCAACAAATATCCCCCGACAAGCCGTCCTCGGGGGCTGGCTGGGCGTCGCCCCCGAGGATAAAACAGGGGGTATGTTCCTTTCACAGCGTCTCGTCGCTTGCAGTGTCGCGATACAATAATATCCAAGTTGACACCTCCGTCACGCCTCTGGGGCGCAGCCAATATCTCCCCCCGGAGGCAAAAAGTCACCCGAACACAAAGAAACAATTTGACGGAACTCCACAATGAGATAGAAGAATGTATTGAGTGGTTTCTTAGCGAGTTTCGGAGGGCGAGGGCGCGACGTAATGTGCCGCCGCGAATTTATAAGTGAGCTTCCTTACAATGCGGCAGCGCTTCGGGATCTTTGATAAGGAGGCTTTATTGATTATGTTAAAATGCGTAAAGGAAATAAAAAATACAGTATGCACGGCCCGCGAAGGAGACACACGCATTCTAACTTTACAACAGACAAAGGGAGAAGAGTGTGCATCAAGTTTTGCAATCTGTAGAGAAGATATTTCAGATGAGAAAGCAGTAACTTTTCTACCGGTATTACAAAAATACGCACTCTAATCTTCATATATTTACCTTCAGTATCGGTGCACAGCCGTTCTGATAAGTCTAAATTAGTTTTTAGGTACCTCTAGTCTATTGATTTTTTGTGTTTCTTTCCACATTTTAAAGAAAACTCACTATTTTTTCTCCTTAAGGTGATCCACTAGTCCTTGAAAATTTTAAAATCGGAATCCCCGCCTCTTTTTGGGAGGGATTTAAAAATACATGCAAAGACTTTTTGGTAAGGTTTGAAGAAGGTATTTAAGAGTTTTTTTTACATGTTGATTTTGTAAAAGCATGTAAAAATGTAAAATTATAACATCTTGACTCGCACGTCGAAGGTTTCGGGATCGAATCCTGGCGTGGCAAATAAATTTTATTTGATTAATTTGTGTTATTTCACAATTTATTCATTAAAAATAATATATAGTATATTTGCGGCACGTTCCAGAGTGGAAGATACCTAATCTCAATATCGCCCTGGTGTAAGACCACCATTCAGAATTGAAACGTTACTTGAAATAGCATTAGCCGTGTTTGGTGACCAGATCTGATTAGCCAGGTACTTCCCTATCTTCCTCTTCCCTATCTCCTTCCCCTCCTCACTACCTTCAGCGTCACAATATACCCCATTGGGGATGCCATAGTCTCACTGGCTTCAGACGGGAGCAGTTGGGACTCTTGTGCGGTATTAATATTTAAATAAACATTAAATCCTTTCCTACGCATTGTGTATAATAATAATAAAGAAATTAAAAATCGATTTCACGGAACCAAGCGACGCAGAGTTTAGGGACGTCCAGTCTCCAACGCAGCGGGGCATAACTGATACAAAATTCGCAAAGTCTTTATGCGTCCACAGATCATCCACACTCCACACTGCCTCAAAGGAGGCGTCTACTAATATCTTCAGGAATTCCAAAAACTGACCAAATCGGACTAATATCTATGAGAATCCATGTTCTGACTAATATGCATACGAGGTATGTTGGAACAATATCTATGGCAACCAAAGTGAGGACGAATATCTACAGCTCAAACTGCTGACTAATATATATGGAACAGGTGATGTCGACGAATATCTACAGCACTGGCAGAGGTTGGGTTAGGTTAGGTTAGGTGCTCAGTTGCCCTCTGTAGATATTTGTCCAACATATCAGCTGTAGATATTCGTCTGACATACAGGCTGTTTGGAGTCCCTCCAAACCAATTTCAAAGGTGACGTGGGCCTCATTCGATGAGTTGATTTTAGAAAAAAATCTTAAATACTTTTTTATGTATATTTCTTTTAATATTTTCAAACCGTGATAGTTTTTTTACACCTAAATCTTAGGTACAAGTATGTTCTAGTAGAAAATTCATGGAAAATGTTGGGCAGATTTTCTAAAACAAAGCGTGTGATACCCCGCTGCACCCCGACAAATGGAATCACTCCAACATGGCGGAAATAGGAAGACATCGCGCAAAACAAAATGAAAATTGTGTCAGTCTGAAGCCTTGTTTTTCTTTGTGCCGACATCCTCCCATCGCTCCCCTCGCCCTGGGAGACATCTTGTTCAGGGGGAACAGATCCTGCTTCATATCTATCAGTCAATATCAACTTTAAATTTTATTCTGTAATATGCATCAGAGTTGTGACACAACATCCAAAGCACACGGTGCCATGATGCCGGATTTATTTCATAATTTTAAATACCTTTGAATGGGTGTTTTTTCGACTCGTCTTGTTTTATTTCACGGAGTTAGGAATTGAAAATGTTTTTTTGAAATGAAAACTTCTTTAGCACCTAAAAATAGACACACAATGCGTCATGTGAGACAAAGAGATAGAATAATCTGTCTCCTCTTTGTGCGGTACTCCGTAGCCTAACGGTCTACTCTTTGCGCGGTGCTTCGTAGCATCCCCACTCTTGTCTACTTCAGTTTTCAGAAGGGTTAGCTTCTACCGCGTGTGAATTGCACACTTTGTTTTTTAAGTGAAAACTTCTTTAGCACCGTTGTGATTTGAAACTCGATGAAATGAAAAATAGCAATACTAAATGAGACAAACATATACTTGTATAGGATTTAACCTGCGAGAGAATGAATGAATCACTCTTGTCTACTTCAGTTTTCTAAAGGTTTCACTTCTATCGCATGTGAATTGCACGCTATGTTTTTTTTAAATACGATACCGAAAATATTTCAGTGAGCTATAAGTCGTAGTAAAAATTCAGTCTCGTTGTTCTGCGACACCCAAGAAACCCAAGAATCGAAAGTTCATCCGGAATGCCTGATATCTGCCAGGAACACAAAGCAACGGACAATGGTCTATTTTTAAAAAAATGCACACCACTTGGCGCCACAACCCTTGGGCCACGAGATACATTTAAATGGCGGGACTTCAGTATGGTTCCCTTTCGTGTAAAAGTTTTCACAAACGAAGAAACTCGAATTTAAAATTTCAGTGAGTTATTATTCGGAGTAAAGCTGTTCTGAGACATCCAAGAAGCCCTCCTAAGTATTGGAGAATCGAAAGTTCATCCGGATTGGCTGATATCTGTCAGGAACTCTAAGCCACGGACAATGGTCTATTTTTAGAACATCCATATCTCTCCCGCCACAACCCTTGGACCACGAGACATATTTAAATGGCGGGACCTCAGCATGGTAGTCTTGAAGAAGACACCCAAAAAGGCCGCCTCAGTATTTGAATGCCTTATTATTAATCCTTCAGTATTTGAATGCCAGGAACACTAATCAACGGTCAATGGTCTATTTTGAAAACATACACACCATTTGGCGCCACAACCCTTGGGCCACGAGATATATTTAAATGAGGGGGTCTCAGTATGGTACCCTTTCGTGTAAAAATTTTTACTAACGGAGAAACTCTTATTCAATACAGTTTCATTATTCTGCGATACTCGGCGCCTCAGTATTGGGGAATCGAAACTTCATCCGGAATGCATGATATCTGCCAGAAACACTAAGCAACGGACAAGGGTCTATTTTTAGTACAATCACACCACTTGGCGCACAACCCTTGGGCCACGAGGTATATTTAAATAGCAAGATCTCAGTATAATAGCCTTTCGCAAAGATTGCACTAACGAAGAAACTCGAATTTAATACGATACTGAAAATATTTCAGTGAGTTATAAATCGTTGTAAAATACAGTCTCGTTGTTCTGCGACACCCAAGAAGCCCAAGAATCGAATTTTCATCCGGAATGCATGATATCTGCCAGGAACACAAAGCAACGGACAATGGTCTATTTAAAAAAAAATGCACAGCACTTGGCGCCACAACCCTTGGGCCACGAGGTATATTTAAATAGCGGGAACAATAGTGTAGACTTTCGCAAAGTTTGCACTAACGAAACACTAAAGAAACTCTTATTTATTACGATAATGAAAATATTTCTTTGAGTTATAAATCGTAGTTAAATACTGTTTCGTTGTTCTGCAACACCCAAGAAGCCCTCCTCAGTATTGGGGAATCGAAAGTTCATCCGGAATGCCTGATATCAGCCAGGAACACATCTGAGAGCGCAGCGGGCGCGGGGCGTGCGCCTCGCTGGCTCTTATCAAAGGAACAATGTGTTACAAGGGCCTCGTTCGCTCGACACACTCTGCTAATCCCGCCTTTATGTCTGACACCATTCAATTACATTTTGCTATTACGACAAAATTTGTCACAAGTCATTTTCACCTAGATGATTTAAAGACGAGAGTATAGGCGTAAAATTGGCAATATTTGATATGATGCGATAATACGCCCATCCATTGTTTTCCAAAATATGCTAATAAGAACATAATAATATATATTATTACTAGCTGACCCGACGAACTTCGTACCGCCTCAGAATCAATAACTGTTATGCTATTAGCTGAATTAAATTCAATTTTTTTATTAGGTTAAAAAATGAAACAATTATCGATTCGCAACTGTCCGTGTTTTGTTTGTGTCAGTATCAGAGATGGTGTTGTATACGGATTTACATTTTTTGTGATTTTATTACTTTTCCACTTACTTGCGGGAAATGGGTTTCATTTTCTTTATACGTGTGATGGAGATTTTTTATAATTATTGTAGTTTTCCTTTGGAGGGGTGTAGACATACGTTCACCATTTGTCTTTTTATAATATGTAAGAAAGAAGGGGGCAGCATTATATGTTTAAGAACGAAAGCAAAACAATCAGTGACGTTTTTGAATTTTTGGAATTCACTCACTATTCATTATTATATTTTTCACAATATTGCTGCAGCTCTTTCCTGAGTTATAAATGGTGTAAATAAAACGCATTTGGTTTATACATTAAGATTAAAATATGTACCAGGATTAAATAACATGTGTTGCCTATGTTCCCATTGTGTTCTCTGCGTGCGAACTGTACCTAAATTTCTCTAAATAAACAATAAACAATGTTATATTCAAGTCTCAAGTTACCTCCCAGGTATGTATGATACTGTATATTTTCTGCCTGTACCTACAGAGTATAAATCAAACAATATGTGTACATTTTTACGCAGCATCGCGTACATTGGTCAAATCCTTGTACATATAGTGAGTGACCGATGAACTGGTGGATGCAATTTTTATCCAAAAGTTGTTATAATGGTTGGTCTAGTTTATAGTTGGAAGTAAGATTATGGAAATATATAATAAGTTTGTACAGCGCCCTTGAGGTGATTTTTCACCAAAAGGCGTTATACAAAAAAAAAATAACTAGAAGAAGGATGAAAGTAGACTGAATACACTAGAAATGAAATCCCTTAAGCGTCGAATGTGTATTAATGTGAAGATTCTGCAAATAATGCAAGGCTGATGTAAGCGTAATGAGTAAGATTAGGTGGTTTGAACCAAAGGAGTGTAAGGAGAATATTTGACGCGAACTTGAATCTTGTGCTACGTTCAAGTGAACCAAATACTTCACTCAGGCCATGTAAAGAGACAGAAACACGATGAGTAAGAAACGATGTATGAATGTTAATGAAGCAAGAATTGTGTTCCAAGACCAAGTGGTTTGGTCCATCCTCTTTGCCTGGGAGAAAGGGTGTAATGGTTAGATGATTAATTACAAATAATAATTCAAATGTAAATGCTTTCCTGGTGTAAAATTAATATTCAAAATATGTTATAAAAATGGTACAACCGTGCCATGATTTTTCATAAGAATTTCTCTATCTGAAATTTAAGGATAAGAATTTTTTACGTTTTTTTTTTTTTTCTTGTTTACATTACAACCTGCAAAGCTACTGCAAGTAGCTTGTCGGCAGGAAAATAGTGTGGACAAAAATATAGTACAGTATAAAGTCTTACAATAGAAGAAAAAAATATTGCAATTTAATAGAATTCGAGTACATAATAGATAAATAATAATAGATAATAATAGATGGTATAAATAAGTATAAAAAAAATAAAAATATGAAGACAACGTCTAAAAAAAATTAAAAATGCACGAGGAGTCAGTTAATATAGAAAATCTGATTCCAATAGCCATGTTTTTAACAATAGTGCAAATTTAGGTGTCGAGCAACATTTTTTCAAATCATATGGCAGCATATTAAATATAAGTGGTACAATGTATTCAAAAGTTCGCTGGCCATGTTTATTAGAAAATCTAGGTACTATCATACCTTCATTTTGTGTAAGCCTAGTATTGTGCACGTGATCCACCATTGTTTTGTATGGGCTATCTAGGATATGTTGCATACAGATTTTATGCCAAAAAAGAGCTCTAATTGGTAAAACATTTATGGATTTATACATTCTAGTGATATTTTGACGCTGGTCATAAACTGCTTTGCTGACGAGTAATTTGACCATGGCGTTTTGAATTGACTGTACATGTCGGATGTTTGTCTTACATGAGTGCCCCCAAGAAGTTATACCATATCTCACATTAGATTCAGCCAGGGACAAATAGATTAGTTTCATGGTTTTGATGGGCACATAATATTTAAGTTTATACAGTTTGCCTACAATCGTTCGAAGGCGTTTACATAGCTTAACAATATGGATATCCCATTTCATATTACAATCCACCGTCACCCCTAAGTAGACATATGAAAACATTAAAAAAATGGTTTGCCGAATAGATTGTAATCAAGTAAAAAAAAGTAAGGAAAAAAGGTATGGGGAGTGGGAAAGATGGGAATCTGAGGGTTAATATGTCAAGGAGTGACGGGCGTATGAATCCATCCCTCGCACTGCGGTGCAAGCGAGAGTCTGAATGAAGCAGTCTAGGTTAAGTCTACTGCAACCAATATTTCCCGATTCGACCCGCCATGTAGTTTATTGGCAAACGCATTGGCCGCCAAGACCTAGAAAAACCTCACCCCACGAACCCGGGCACACCTGCTAAATCACCAAATTAGCGAACCAACATAGGGTGGCGGTTAAAATCAAATCAAATAAAAGTCACTGAATTTCTACTTACTTAAAATTTGGATGTTTCAATACAAAGATTCAATTAATTGTATTTGAGTAGCCTTATTCAGTTGCATTGTGGCAATTTCTTTCCAATAAAAAAAGTTAGCTTTGGGACAAAATGATACAGCGATGTATCGTCAGTTTTCTTGAACTAATATGTCATTATTTTTATTTTATTTCTATTCTTGAACATACACATTACAGATTATTACATAGGTTTACATAGATAATAAGTTTAGTAATAAGAAAAAAATGTTAATGATTCGTAACTGTAAGTAAGTTGGTAGTGGTTTTTTGTGAACACCTCACTAGGCGAACCTGTGCTAAGGTGTTCCCATGTTTGGGAATAAACGTTATTATGTCAACATAAGTAGAAACACCGTATCCTCCTTGATATTTTCAAGAAGGGCACTGTGGGTCAACCCATAGCGGCAGTATCGAATACATAAATTAAAAATTAGTTTCAGTTAGGATCTATATGTACAGTTGTTCATAGCATCTAGATTATGTTTAAGATAAATAATAGTTTTGATAAATAGGTAGGTATATTTTTCTATGGACAAAACGCCACTGGTATGAATAATATTGTGGTATTATTTTTTGTCTCAAACAATGTTTTTATTATTATTTTTAATTGATAAACTAACGTTTTTAAGACAAGATTTTTATGCATAGCACAAAGGGTGACAATTATTGTAAGCAATAATTATCAGCCTGAAACACTCATCTACATTGAAAAAATCTTCCGAGAAAAGATACTGGCCGCCAACGAGACTCGAACCCGTGTCCCTCTGATTGGCTGATTGCTCCTGACCGGCAATCAGAGGGACACGGGTTGACGGCCAGTTGGCGGTCAGTATCTTTTCTCAGAAGATGTTTTCAATATAGAAGACTGTTTCAGGCTTATAATTATTGCTTATAACAATGTTTTTATTTTATTTTTTAAATGATTGTGTTTGGTTGGGTTTTATAATGTATTGATGATATTTTATGTAATAAACACTACGAAAATAGTCGTAGATCAGCTTTAAAATTAACCACGCCAGAAGAGAAGTCACTCGTTATTAGTTCCTTCGATATTGATTAAAACGTATCGCCACCTCGACACCAACTTAATCTATGAATTAAGCAAAGGGCTGATGCTGGGGAGTCACCTCCCGTCTACCTACGAACAAAGGTATCGAATTCTCGTTAACCCTTTCACTGGGGTTAGAATAGAGGAAGAAGGAAGGAAGGATGCCTCTCCTTAAAGAAGATAAAGAGGGGTTAATTATCGTGGGTTTCGTGTAATTGATATTAATTACCGTTTATTGCAGATTCAGCCGTCGGTTTTACACCTCTGGAAGGAGTAAAACGTTATCTTTAGTGAATACCGTATTTTAGGTTTAGTATTCGCGTAAAGGCTGTCGAGGTTCAGGCAATATTGCAAATATGTATATTATTCATTGAAAACTGAAAGCTTAACCTGTATATTTTCTGCCTGTACAGAGCTTAAATAAAACAATTTATGTACATTTTTACGCAGCATCGCGTTCATTGGTCAAATCATTGATCGTAACAGTGATCGATGAAACGGTGGATGCAATTTTTAGCAAACGTTGTAATAATGGTTTGTCTAGTTTGAAGTTGGAAGTAAGATTGTAGAAATATATTCAGTTTTTCTTACACAACTTTTGTTATTGATTGCAATATTATTATTTACCTACCCAAATGATTACACATGTTCGTACCTAATTAAGCATGAATTCCTTCACCAAACACAAAAGCCTTCGCCTTGTCTCTTTATGGTAAAGAAAGGAAATTATTATTTTCATTTTCAACTCTGATTAATAAGTAAAATGTATAGTTTTTGTAAAAACATCAAATATTAAATAATAAAATTAAAAAAACATTATAAGTTAGAAAAGCGCCCTTGAAGTGATTTTTGACAAAAACAGCACTATACAAATCATATTTAAACCCACATAGCATATTATTATATGCATATAGTATGCATTTTTTTAACAAATAATGTTATAAGAACGACTGCTTAACCATTTTCAAATAAAAATTAATTTGGATTTGTGGTCAAAATACCCAAACAAACTGAAATGTAATTTTAATTTCACTTTTGTTTTGATTGATTGAATGTCCGAATATAGCGGAATCTTGGAAGTGGAAAAAAAATCTTGGATAAATGTTGGCACCTATTATCCACAAAAAGATATTGGCACCTCTGGGGCTCGAACTCAGAACCTTCAACGTTAAAATTGTCTTCATTTAATTGAATATTATAATTTGAGTTTTTACTCATAAAAGGTAAAAAACAAGATTAATATTTTAATTATGTACAATCGAAATCACTTAAAATTTCCTACGATAAATTGAACAACAATTTGTTTCTACAAATATCGAAAATTTCTTTACGTGATATATGTATGACACTTCAAGCCAGCTCCAGCTAAAAAAAATTAAATACTTGTGACTTACGCTCAAAACTTATAAATATTCTTTATAAGAATTAATAACCAAATAAATAAAATTCTTCTTTCATGTAAATGTTTTTATATAGAAGACCTAATCTACACGTCAGTAATAAGTTAGATGAAAATTGAAGTAGGTATATTACGTGCTTACAATAAACTACCAGACCCGGCCACACATTTCTGTGGCTAACGAAACACAACGCCACGCCATTACCCAACCTTTACAACCAACACCTACTGTTAAGATGACAATATACCCTAAAATATATTCAGAATCTTAACGTCGTAAATAAAGAAGCCGTGTTTACAAATAGCGACTCGCGACCCGTGTATTGCACGAACCTACTGTCGAATTTGTCCTATCAAAGAAAAGAAGAAGAAGAAAAATAATGTGGGAATCTTAACGACGTAAGTGAAGAAAGCGTGTAAACAAATATGCGCCCGCTGAACGGCGTACTGGACGGACGTACGGTGGAATTCACCCTAGCAGGCATGGAGATTAGACCTTTCCACCGAGCTCAATTTAATTAATTCTGAAGAACGTGTTACAAATATTGAAATTGTGTCATGATGTCGCACTGCCAAAGTTATTAATTTATCGTCTACAAAAATAAAATCTGGTGCTTACCGCTAACTTTATAGTTGTACACGGGTTATAAAGTTTTAAAATCGTTGTACGTAAAATATATTAATAATTAGGTATTGTTTTTATTGATCTTAAATACAAAGAACTTACATCTCCAGGACAACATCTGAATAAAAAAGTCAATATAGTTACGAATTCGCCGGAAATGATTAAAAAATGAGTTTTGATAAAACAAAAATTATTAGGATTGTGTACCCCCTTAAATGAAATCCACACCGCCCGCTTGCCAGCACGCTCCCCGCTGCCCGCTTGCCAGCCCGATCCCTTTATTTATATATTTCAACCAATTTACAAAAAATCCTAGACAAATTATTTGCCTAAAAACCTTCCTCATGCATCACTCTATCCATTAATGAAAACCGCCTGAAAATCCGTTTGTAGTTTAAAAGATCTAAACGCACAGACAACGGGAGCAACATTCTTTTTTATTATGTAAATATTTATGTTAAACACTTTTTATTTAAGATTTCCTATTCCATCAATGTAAATAGACTTATTATGTTTCACGTACGTAGTTGAACATTCATCAGCATGGTACCTTCCTCCCGAGTACCCACTTCCAGAAGAAAAAGACAGAGTGTGCGGTAGAAGTAAAACCTTCAGAAAAATAAAGAAAACAAGAGTTGGGACGCTACGAAGCACCCCAAAAAGAGGACACCGATAGGCTACGAAGCACCGCAGAAAGATGACACCGATTGTTCTATCTCATTCTCGCGCAGACTAAATCCAATAAAAGTATGTGCTTTTCTCTTTTTAGTATCGCTTGCTTCCGTTTCATCGAGGTTTATATCATAACGGTGCTAAAGACGTTTTCATTTCAAAAATAATATAGCACAAAAAATTAAGTTAGATTAAAAATTTTAAGGCAAAATTAAATGCACGATACAGAGTGCTGATTTGTGATTAACGTGACAGCAAAGCAAAGTGACGCCGGATTTCTATGTTGACGCTCGGCGGAGATCTAAGAGCGACGCTGACGCGAGTCGACTCCGAAGCCGTCGCGCGGCAGGAACACTGCACTTAGATCTATTTGGGGGAATATAAATCACAGGAGGTGTTCTTTTGCTTCGCGCCTGATTTCTACCGGTGACAAGTAGTGGACTGGTCGATTAATATGTAGATAAATTATTTGGCATACATAATGCGAATGGAGAATGCTTCCGAATAATGAATCGTTTTTTTAAGTGAAAATTTATTTAGCGCCGTTATGATTTGATGAAATTTGGATGAAACAAAAACGCGACACTAAAAAGAGACAAACCCATACATCTATAGGATTTAGCCTGCGAGAGAATGAGATAGTATATTCGGTCTCCTGTTTGTGCGATGCTTCTTAGTCTACTATAGTTTTCTGAAGTCTTCACTACTGCGTGTGAACCGCACCCGTGAATTTTTTTAAGAACATGGAGATTTTGTAGAATTAATATTATAGTGGGAATATAATTTCAGGCACCAACTTCAAATAAATTTCAGATGCTACGAACACACTACTTTCAATCTCACTGCATACCTCAATTACTGATAACATAGTCCTAACGGCACCAGAAACTCGGGACTCGAGTGCGGTAAGCACATAATTTATTTATTTACTTTTTAAAAAACAAACAGCTTTTACATAATATACGGTGATAAATATACAAGTGAATTGAACTCAAGCCACAGAAGTTTCTTACGCTAAAGTTCGTTGGAAATGAAGTTTTTATCTTAAAATTAATTTTGGGTTATAGGAAGGGGAGAGGAAGGGGAGAGGAAGGGGAATATAGGAAAAGGATAAAACATGCTCCCGATACATTACATACTTTCATGTTAATAATAATCGATCGTACGCGTTACTTCGTATTGATATTTCTTTAGGTTATTACTAAAAATGTCAATGCTGTGAAATTTTGTTTTATATTGTGCACATACACGAGGAATTGGGGATTTTTTAATCGACTTCGAAAAGGAGGAGGTTATCAATTCGACGGTTTTTATTTATTTTATGTTTGTTACCTCAGAACTTTCGATTAGGTGAACCGATATTGATGATTATTTTTTTTATTAAAAAGCTGGTGCTTTCAGTATGGTCCCATTTTAATTTGGTCCATTTCTGACAATGGAATCCATGGGAAATCCATATATGTCTTAAATTTGCAATAAGTATGTGCGCGACAAATGGACGAATAACTCAATATTACGCCAACAGATTTCGATGATTCTTTTTTTTAAGTAAAACTTCTTTACGCATGCTCGTCACTAAAAATCAAAAAATAAACCAAAATTTTAACAAAACAAAAAACGACTTCAAATAATGCACTAAAAAGTAAAAAAAATAATTTCGTAAGATTGTTATTTTTGGAGTCGACGTCAGCAAAGAACTCTACATCTCACCTATAACTACCTATGTATGTGGTTACCTTGGCTGACACCGACTCCAAAAATAACAATCTTAAGAAATTATTTTTTTACTTTTTAGTGCATTTTTTTAAGTCGTTTTTTGTTTTGTTAAAATTTTGTTTTTTCTAATATTTGTTCTAAATTAGGGCAAATAAAGTAAATCTAATAAAAGAAAATTTAATAACTGGTGAGCTCTGGTGAGTCCAGGCCATTATTTAGAATATTTACAATGAGGTTTAGTTTTAGTAAAACGCAATGTAAAAGACATGTTAAATATGTAAAAACCCTACCTTAAAAATTACGTTTCCACAATGAGAACGGTGCAATAATCAAACGTGACAATGAGTATGAATTGCAATTACCCGATTGAAATATAAAATAAAAAAATAAATTAAAAAAAAAGAAAGACAAACATTCCCGGGTTACAAATAACCCAACAATGTTTGAAAATCTCCTACTACCACCACAGAAAGCCGAAAATGTTGCTTGTGTTGTGATGGAGGACTTAGCCAGCCGAGGAATCGAACATGCGACGCCCGGGTGGGACCCAAGCGCTATGCCCACTCAACCACTGACCGGTCAATATGCACACAAACAGTCTAGAAATTGCGTCCAGTCGTTAATTAATTGAATGAAGCCATCTAATCACCCTCAAATGCTTAAAATGACCAATCGGCGCGAAACTGTTACTGTAGAACAGTAGACCAATAATATCTCTGTTAGCTACACATCGTTACCAATAGTTGCTACAACTGGTTAACAGTTAAACAGTAGTTTACACAAAACAGTGTATCAACGTGGAATATGCTTCCACGGTGTCCTGTATTCCAAACATTGCCATTAAATTGTTTAATTAGTTAAACAGGGCGAGTCATTAATTGTTTCAGTTAATTAATACACAAATGTACAGGACGTTTAATGTTTACCCGGTGCCTAGACAGCACCTATACACCGCTTTTACAGCGCGTATTCAGAGGCGTGACGTGCCGGATATTGTATCTTAATTAACGTTCTACCTGTGAAATTAATAAATGAACGTTACGAAGGTTTTTCGGAGGAATCGAAATCAAATGGTTAGGTATATTTTTAACACTGAACCGATTAATGTATTAAAATTTATTGAAGTAAAACTTATTTACGCACGCTTGACTTGGGGAGTAAGCTGGTGAATGCGCGACGAGAGCGTTACGAAAAGTCTGATCGGGCGAGGTGAACGGAAGATGAGAGGAAGATATAAGTGAAGTTGGAAAGAGAGATAGTTTCGTTTCGTATATTACTGTAGGGGCAAGAAAGAGAGGTGCGAGCACGCATTTTCTTTATCTCTTTCTCTCACAGCCAGTTACTTACGTGTCGTATATATATATCTAAGACACAGTGCAGGCCTATTGTCTGTATCACACTGTAGGAGCAAGAGAGAGCATTGCGCGCGCACATTTTCTATCTCTCTTCTTTTATAAGTTAGTGAAGTTTTTCTTCAGTCGTGTGGTCTAAAGTCTAAAGCACACTCGTTTTTTTAAAACTTGGTAACAATATTATAATAAATAAACCGTACAATTATTCTACTTGACATACTCTAAATTAGTCTCATTCTCTCCCAGTTTAGTTTTCTGGAAGTTTCTTTTCTACCGCGTGTGAACTGCACACATGATTTTTTTTCCTCTACGGAGGTGTTTTTATAGCCTTCTCATGAGAGACGAAGGTATCGACAAGAATTTTAGATCCATTTATCGAGTGACCACTTGAATATTGTTTTTTTTTACATTAATTCCACCCAGAATGCCATGAGGAAAATAATTTCCCTCGAGGTCTACGTCGTCTGAGAAAATAAACACATAGGCCGGCAAGGTGTGGAGTTCCATAGCCAAGCTGTTTAAACCCAAGAACTAGTCGTTGAAACGACCATTGACAAATATTGGGCGCCCATTTCCCGTATTTTTCGACTATGCACCGGCGCTAAAGGTATCAACGACTCTTGTTCCTCGGAGCATCTTGCATTAAAATACTGATATAACAAGGACAGCATTGTCATCTGACGTGTGCGTTCTTAATTCTTCTGTTTAAACAAGGGAATCAAGCAGATTATGTTTTTCTTCCAGTAGACACTGCGTAGGCTCCAGGGTGTAATCTCCCGACAATCCGCCGTCAGATGTAAAGTGAGTAGCCTGTGGACTTCTTTGTTTGTACACCAAGGAAATCGTTCAGTGAGAGGTGATGATGTTTGAGGTTAGATGTATCCTTTTGTAAGTAAAAACACTCGTTGAAAAATTGTGGAAAGAATCGAGAAAAGAATGACTGGCCAAAATGACAACAACGATTTTTATAAACAAAAAGAGAAAGTCGACGTGTCCACAGACAAAAGAGATCATAGACACAAAATGTAATAAAAGGTTTTAGTAACGTTTAAGTAAAGGAGTCAATACATCGAGATTATTAAAATGATAAATTAGAAATGCTCAGTGCAAATGAATTTAATTAAAATAGGACAATCACAACACACAACATACGACAGACATCATTTTAGATGATACCCAGATATCCCAACTTTTCTTCTTCCTAATTCTTTCCACTCCCCACTTTCATCAGCCGCATTATATACCTCAATTTAGGATGCCATAGTTTCACTGGATATGGAAAATTGGGACCATAAAGTGGGGTAATAAAGATGTTAATTTAATTTAGTGTACTACAGGACAATTTTTTTGAAGTGAAAATTTGTTTAGCACCGTTTTGATTTGAAACAGGATGAAACGAAAAATATGGATACCAAAAAGAGTCAAATACATACCTCTATAGGATTCAGTCTGCGAGAGAATGCGATAGTATAATCGGTCACCTCTTTGTGTGGTGCTTCGTAGCCTCCCCACTCTGGTCTATTTTAGTTTTGTGAATTGCACACTCTGATTTTTTTACACGGTGTTCTCCAAGGAACACAGGTTAGACCCATTTAAAATTATGGCAGTGTTTAATGAGATAAATTTGCAATCCTTCAATCAATTGTTACAAACAATGATTGCAATGTTGCAACCGATTCAGCGATTCTCAGGATGCCGTCACAGAATTGATAGCATTGCAGTGCAGAACTCTAATGTCACAACTGAAAGTCGGACGTTGGGTACATCATTAATTTTCCACAACGTTCTAACGGCATTTCGCAAGCAAATTCTCGGCCGTCATTGTATGCCCGGGGTCAAGCCGAAGCACTGAGTCGCATTCAAGTTCAATTCAGCCACATTCCTTGGTTGCATTCCGCACTAGCAGCTGACATGCATCGCAATGCTAAACGGCCGGGCGTTGAAGAGCAACTCAACTTGACTCTATGAAGTATCTTTCAAACGGAGAATGGACTGAGTTAGCAAAAATTCAACAACTGCTCTGATCTCAGCCTCCACCAAAAATATATGTCAATTTGCTCAATCTCGTTAATTAGTCAGACATCTTCAAATACAAGTTTTGGAATAATGATGAAAGCAATATTCGGATATTCACTATAAATCAAACATTATTTACACGTGTCTGTGGTTTACATATTAAACACGCTATAAAATAATACTGGGATGCATAACGGTCCGGATTGACATTTTAAAATATTCTACCAGGGACTGTTTTTGTTTAATTCACTAAAAGTTTTTCTGCATTAAAAATGTTTTTGTTGGGGTTTATTAGTAGGTACCTAATCTTAGTGTTCTACCAGGCAGAGGGAACACTTTTACATATATCCATAACTGCACACTCAACTCAAATTTACTAAAAAATATTTACATATTAACAATTTGGAATTGAAATTCTAGCTTCGCACGTACTTTTTTTCACGAAACGGGAGTTAATTAATTAATAAAGTCTTTAGTCATATTTAAACCACTTTCATTTCTCTGATATCATACATATCCTCTAAGACGATATAGATGTCCATGGATTGAGTTTGTGATTTCTTTCATTTCTAATAATCGTTAGTTCACCTCCGTTCATGAATAAGTCAGTTATTTTGCATAACAAACGACATTATTAAAAAATAAATGTAGATTGACAGCTTATCTGACCGTCAGAAGGTCACACTAAAATTGGCGGCTTTTGTCAACTGAATGTCGCATTCTTATGTTGATCGTGCTCGCAAAAAAGACCTACTGACCATAGATGACGAATTTAGTAAATATCGTCGTGACATAATAGTATTTTACCGATCAACCATCTGCTAGACCTACTAAATCTCTATTAATTCATCGACTAAAGTGAGAAAGAATCAAGTAGACAAACTTGTAAAGCGAATGTAGTGGAAGACTTTGATCGTTTTGCCACTTCCTTTGGGACTAGCCAGGCTTCGAAATACTTCCTAAGTCTAAGGGAGTCACGATAAAACATGGCGGATTTTTCTCGTTTCTATTACCACGCGCTGTTAACAAGATTCGTGAATTTTTCCGCCTGGTAAAGCGGATGTGAGGAAATGTGAATTTGAAATGTTCATGAGATTCTTGATTTTGGAGCATGAATGCTGAATGAAGCAAAAGTGTCTACGCGAAGACAGGATTGAATCACATGGAGTATGGAATATTTTTTTAGAAATGTTTGGATCTAAAAGAAACGTCAAGTATGATATATTTGTGATGCTTTTCTTTTTTGGCTCTCTTTTATTGTCCTTTGATGGGTTTTTCTGCTGCGATGCTATCAAAGTGGTGCTGAAGGCCTCTATAGTCGAATGGTCGAGGCGTAAGGCTCTCAACCAGTAATCCAGAGGTTCAAATCCCGCATACACAAGTAAATTTTATTTTATTAATTTGTCATTAAAGAAGAAGATAATCTAAACGAAAATATGAAAATATGATAGAGAAAAAACACAGAAAAATAAAAAGATAACAGCCACAACTTTCTATGTTTGGGAGGCGGGAATGTATACCGCCGCCCCGGGAACCTTTATTGGATAACCAACACCTCTGCCGTAGGTCACCCCAAGTGGTTTGCTACGTTTGGTGATTTAGCAGGGGTGCCCGGGTTCATGGGGTGAGGTTTGTCAAGGTCTTGGAGGCGGATGACCAGGACACACTGAACCCCAGATTCCTAGCCACCCCTTAAACCCTTTTCCTCTCCTCTCATTACTTTCCTTTAAAAAACCTCCACACAGCATCCCCAAAGATGACATAGGCCCTGAGGAAAATTATTGTGGGGAGCTCGCATGTAAAAAAAATAAAAAAATATTCCCAGTAAAACGAGAGTTTATGGGTTCGTGTCCCAGGTGCGACCGTGATTTTTTTTTAATTTTCTGTGTCGTGTTATCTTCTTCTTTAATGATATTATTACATTAATGAAAATTCAAAAGTTATAAAAAGCGAGTTTTCTATTAAAAATTGATTAAAATTTCTGTTTTTCACAATTAATTCTTAAAAAATAATGTTAACTTCCAGAGGGTAAGTTACTAACAGTATCGCCCAGTAAGACCACTATTCAGAATTGAAGCGTTTCTTGAAATGAATTAAGTCATGTTTGGTGACCATATGGCAATAGCAGGTACTTCCTCACCTTATCTCCATCTCCTCCCCCCCCTACCACTTTTCTCTTTCCAACATATCCCTGGCTCCTGATGTTTGGAACAGTTGAAACTCTTGTGTGACATTCACATTACAAAAAGCGTATTAATTGATATAGATCACTTGGTATAAAATTATTACCATGATATATGTAAATGGTGTTATGTTAAATTTAAAAAAAAAAAACTAAGTTCTGACTTTAGGAGTGTCATATTCCCAATAGCCCTTGTTCATTTCTTCGTTCAAAATTTAAAGTAATTCATTAAGATTCAGTAATAAACATTAAAAATCATCATCACTAAAATTTCATTAAAAGTTTTTATATCTAACTAGCAGACCTAGCCACACGTTGCTGTGGCTAACGAAACACAAGCCATTACCCAACCTTTATAAAATCCACACCACCCGCTGCCAGCTGCCCGCTGCCGCTGCCTGAATGGAATATTTGAATTTCTCGACATTTCTCTACTACATTAAGCATGTATTATACATACAAATCTTCCTCTTGAATCACTCTATCAATTGGTGAAAATCGCATGAAAATCCGTTGCGTAGTTTAAAAGATCTAAGCGCACAAATATTTTGAGCGACTTCATTTTATACTACGTAATGATATATCTATTTTTAAAATGATATGATTTTAGATTTTCACACACCTGTTAAACTTAAAAATAACAACTAAAATATCCCAAATTTTAGCGCTCTTTAATCACTCCACAAAATTAGCGTTATTATTTTTGGGGTATAATGCCGTGTTGCGCTACCTTTTTCTTTAGCCAACGCTTCGGACAGCGTTACAGTATCTATCATACATCACACATCTACCCTGATGATGGACACTGTAACGCTGTAGAACAAGTATACTGTATAGAACCAAAGATATTGGAGTACGAGTTGTACAGTACAACCCTAACATTTTACCGCATCGGACGACACCACCGTAGTGACATCGGATGACATCACCACCGTTGATGCAAGTCAATCACCACCCTTGTCGCAAAATGAGTGTGTTCACAATTATTCATGCTCCAAGCTTTGTGCTTTAATGTACCATACTTTAATATCATACTTTTCTCAACTAAAAATGCGGATATTCACCAATTCTGACTGGCATCCTTCAGGAGCGGAAAGTGTAAGCTCTAGCAATTAACAGCATCGGACGACACCACCGTAGCAGCTAGCTAATCTTCCTCCGTGACCCAAAATGAGTGTGTCCACGAGTAAACCAGCTCCAAGCTTTACACTTTCATGTACCATACTTGAATACACCATTTTCTCAACTTAAAGTGCGGATATTCACCAATTCTGACGACCATCCTTCAAGAGAGCAAAGTGTAAACCGTAGCAATTAACAGCATTGGAAAACCAATCACCCCCCCGGGCCCCAAACTGAGTGTGTCTATGATTATACAAGCTCCAAGCTTTATGCTTTCATATACCATAAATTGAATACACCATTTTCTCAACTTAAAGTGCGGATATTCACCAATTCTGACGGCCATCCTTCAAGAGCACAGAGTGTAAATCCTAGCAATTAACAGCATCGGTAAACCTATCACCCTCCGTGACCCAAAGTGAGTGTATCCGCGAGTAAACGAGCTCCAAGCTTTAAGCTTTCATGTACCAAACTTGAATACGCCATTTTCTCAACTTAAATTGTGGATATTCACCAATTCCGTCGACCATCCTTCAAGAGGACAGAGTGTGAACCCGGACAATAATTAACAGCAACGCCGTGACACCACCGTAACAGTTCCTCCGAACAACCGCCCATCAGTCTCAACAACCCCGACCCTCGGCGACGGGCCTCGAACCCGGTGGAGAGCCACAGAGGCGCAGTTTACCGCCGCTAATCCCGGGGATTCCATCCACCCTCGTTTCTTTACCGTTAACTTCATCAATCCACTTAGTACAGCATACTAATCGTATCAATATTGCTAATGGATACTGTGTCTACATAGTACGCTAAGCTCCGGGACAAAGTAGCCTCTCTTTCTGTTTGCGTATTGGATTTTTATTGGGAGCTTATCTGCTAGGTAGGCAGGACCTACTATGTGCGTGCATGAAAGTATATTAGAAATGTTGACACCAAAAAGAGTATACGTAATACAATTCATTCAATTTATAGGCATCAAATTTTAGGACGTTAAAATCAGTCAAACGAAATTGTTTTATAGATAGGTAAACTTTTTATTTCAATTTTTATTAATTGATGAACTAATATTTAAGACAGGTTTTTTATACGTAGCACAAAGGGTAACAATTATTATAAGTAATAATTATTAGCCTGAAACACTCATCTACACTGAAAAAATCTCTCATATAAAATAAAGTTGGTTGTTTGCAGGTGGAAAAATGTAATAAGCAGTAATTGTTGAATGAAACCCTAGTATTTATTGAATTATTTTGCGGGCAGGAGATAAGCCGAAGTAGCTCAGTGGAAAAGAGCAGTTTGACCGGAATTCAGAAGGACGCGGGTTCGAGTCCCGTCGGCGGCAAGTATCTTTTCTCGTGAGATTTTTTCAATGTAGATGAGTGTTTCAGGCTAATAATTATTACTTATAATTTATTACCTCTCGTCTTACCGGGACAAATGCCTTACCAGTTCGGCCACTGCCACCTCTTATTTTATCGTCATATTTGTCAGTAATATTTTTCTCCATTAGACAATGAGAAAGATAGTTACTAATAATATGGGAAAAAATAGTGGAAGATAATATTGTTAATTCGAAATTTTTGAAATATGAGAGATTTTTTTGATATTTTTGAAATATGATTGACAAAAATGATGTTCAAATAAGAAGTGAATTGGTAAAGCGCGTTTGTCCCGGTAAGACGAGAAGTTTTGGGTTCGTATCCCAGTTGCGACCATTATCTTTTTATTTTTCAGTGTCTTATTTTCTTTCTTAGTTTCGTTTAGAATATTAGGGCTAACTTCTTTTTCTAAAATAAAATAATGTATTTATTATTTTGAGTATTAAATGTATATGCCTCAGATACATAACTCATGATGCTGAAAAAATTTTTAATTATTTTTTTGACGTCGGGGATGACGTTTGTGATGTCTCAATTGGACACAAACAAAGATTTTATTTTTATTGTTAATTTCTTTCACAAAAATCTTTTAGATATGTGTGTATCTTGAAATATCTTAGGAGCTATACTTTTTTGTTTATATTTCCTTTCAGCTTTTAATGGCCCTCTACACTGACAACCATTTTTTGTATCATATCTTTCAGAGTTCTAATAATACATTATAAACACGACTCTGCTACCCCTACATAATTTTTTCATCTTAAAAACTTTGTGCACACCGAAGGACTACGAATAGAGTCCTACGCGAATCTCGTAGTGATATAATACTTTCTAATTAAGAAAACTGAACCAATAAAAAAACGAGTGTGCTTTAGACCACACAACTGAAGTAAAACTTCTGCTCAATCTATATGATAGAAAGAGAGAAAGAAAATGTGTGCGTTCACTGCTCTCTCTTGCTCCTACAGTAATATACGAAGCGTTCGCCTCGCTTTTCGTAACGCTTTCGTCAGGCATTCGCTAGCTTACTGCCCAAGTCAAGCCTGCGTAAAGAAGTTTTACCTTAAAAAGCAAACAACACAAAATCGGTAAAACGTGTTTTTTCTCTCCGTTCTTACAATAAAATTTTAACTTTTGTGACCGAAATCCCCGACAATCAAAAAATGATTATACCACCGAAACGAAGGCTTCCTCTCTTATTTTTAAAATTGTATTTACATCACGAGGAGTGGTCCCGAGTCCGCGATGAGGGTAAACCCGAGTTACTGTAATACGAACAAAAAGAGAACAAGGGATACATTAAAAAGCGCTATTTCCTTCCTTAATTCTGGTCCTATTGTGAAATCCTTAGCACTCGGCTCTGTGGGTTTCTTATTAATAAAATTGCACCTAAATAAATCTACTTTAGGCGAGTAATAAGAATTCCCAGCTTCAAATCCCTTTTTACCGTTTATTACGGCGGGCACTAAGCGCGTCTCCCCCAGTCTTCTCCTCGGCAAATCCGGAATTTTATTTATACTGTTACTGGTTTTTTTAAATGTGTATATAAAATTTCAAAGCGGATTCGTTTTATTATGTAAACGTCGCTATATTTTTAATTATTCGACTCCTTCTGCGGACGTGCGGGGAGTGGCGATAGCTTTTCATTTAGCTAAGAGGGGGGATATCCGGGCTAGATCGTTTGCAATCGACCGCAATTGTTCGCTATCGTTTTCAATGAGGTATAATTTTACAAGATTTTAATCATCAAGTATACATTTTTATATTAGTTATAATTAATAATAACAAAATTCAATGCTAAACGACCATTTTAGTTTGAATTAATTTTTATTGTTTTCTTTTTATATTTATTTAATTTTTTTTTTAGTTTTTAATATTAGCACTTTAGCACACCCAACAGTCACGAGCTGTGAAGGGCGTGCTTTGGAAGATATAAGGGTTGGATGTTTCGCCAGTCCAACAGTCCAGAACATTCAAGTGTATTCGAGAGCATTCTACAACATTCCAGAACATTCCTGAACAATCTGGAATGATGTTGAATGTTCGTTAATAGACTGGAACGTTTGGGAACATCCAAGATCATTGTGGAACATTCCAAAACACTCTTGAATGTTGTGGAATGTTCTGGAACATTGTGGGCCTTTCGAACCCTGTACCCATTGGTCGGGGTATACAAAGCAAGATCTGTCGTGGTTTCGAACGTCAGTTCAATTTCATATCAACTCCCTAAGCGAAGCCGGGTAGATACCTCAACTAGTATATAAATAAATATATGCGGTGAAATCTTAATCATTTCATCCTTCTCAGGGAAAACTGTTGTGAAAATACACACTTTGCCATGTTCGCACAAAAACTTTTTTATTTTTAAAAACGTTAAGAACTTAATCATCATATCGAAGGCGGTGAAAAATATCACACAATACATCAAATAAAGATTAAATACAATTGCACATCACTTCTACTGCACATCAGCATTATTTTTTAAATCTTTTTTAAATTCTCATAAAATCATGGAAACACAGCGATTGTGGTTGTGCAGGTTGGGTAGAAAAATACACCCCCTCCATAAAAAATTAAGCCCTGCGTTCTCATTTCGAATTTCATTACTGGTTCGCCTTTAGTGCGCGTAAAAATTCTTAAGTAGGGATTCCGCACAGAGGATTGGGCCGACATTACGTTTTCTTAAACTTTTATTTACTGGCAAATCTCTGGCAATACAGGGGATCTTTCGGGCCGCCCTGCTACGGTCAAATTGCTTTTATTCTATAGTGGGTGGAGGCCACTTCATTTGAATTTGCGGACTTAAAATATTATAACGATAATAATAAAGTGATTGAGGTTTTGAGAGAATTTTTACGATCCTTTATACTGACATTTGTTCGCTGTGTTGGCTGGGCTGTTAAAAAAAAATATATTGGTGTTAATTTTTAGATTTTAATTTTTTTTTTTTTATCTCCATTGTGATTTGAAACTCAATGAAACGAAAAATAGCGACCCTAAAAAGAGACAAACACAATAATGAGATAGTATTATCTGTCTTCTCTTAGTGCGGTGATTCGTAGCCTTTCCACTCTTGTCTACTTCAGTTTTCTGTTTCGGTATCACTTTTTTTCATTAGTTTGTTTTTCACTGGTTTTCTGTTTCGGTTTCGCTTCTACCGCTTGTAAATTGCATACTCTGTTTTTTTATTTAATTTTCTGGGGTTTGTTTAGAAATGGCACTAAAAATTAATAATACATACAATTTGGATTAAAATAATAATTATTCAGTTTTATGGGATATTTTGGCCTCAAATTCAAATTTGAGTTTTGTATGATAAAGGCCTCGCATCCGTTCTTCTTAAAAAAATATTTTCTATGTCTCTATCATCCTTTTTTATGCTTTTATGTTTTGTAAATTTATTGCTACGTCGTGGCTTAGTGCAGTATTGTTTATTGGGCTAATAAATAACTAGTAGAGACTATATTTAAGCCGGGTCTCCTCCGACGGAAAACATGAACATTTGCTTACGCATTACTATAAACATTGGCAATGGCGTGGCCTTCCTGCAAACGGATACAATAACCCATTGGCAATGTTTATAGTAATGTGTAAGCAAATGTTCATGTTCACGCTGGGAGGAGACCCTACTTAAGATACTCAAGCGATTGATTGATTTAAAGCAAAAAATGTAAAAGCTAAAATCTAATAATAATTTTCTAATTAATATTAATTAATTACTAACTTTTTCTCTTTATTTATAAGTAAAAGCACTTCAAAATATGTCTCTGGCTAAACATCTCAATCCCTTTTATTCGATTTTGGCCTAAATAATGTAGTTATTATTCCTAGAATGTTTGAACTACACATCTATAACATGAAGAGTCGGACCTTTACGTTGACAATATATTTAATATGAAAATTTTATTTTCAAGTATTTAAAAATTTACTAATTTAGGTTGCGCATGCTTGATGTGAAATATTCCTACGTAATAAAATAATTAGAACGGTAATTACCACTGGTAGGGACCAAAATTACTTTACTTGAATTACAATTCTTTATTTGAAATGTGTAATTCTTTTATTTAAATTTTTGACAGACATAAATGAATTACTTATAATTTTTAAAATTTTAGATGGTAAAAGAGCTCGCGTTTTTGGTTCTCAGAATTTGCGCAAACTATCAGTACACCTTAGGAAAACAAAAATAAGTTTATTTCTGCTCTTGGTAATCTAGCTGTTACATAATAAATATATTGTATAAGAGGCGATATTAATTTATACCGCCGCCCCAGGAACCATTTAATTGTGTAAACGACGCCTCTCCCATATTTGCAAGTGTATCTGAATCTTTAAAACAACATATTATATGGTAGGCTTAGGTTTTCTTTTAGAGCGGTGAAATTAAAAGAAAGACATAAATTAATTCAACAGCAATATCAACATGGCGGCTTCGCTCCGCCACCCCAAAGTATTACAACAAAAATATTCGTAAGGGCTGTAACCCCCCTCCCCCCCCCCCTTCTAACCTCCCTCCCATCACCAACTCCTTCCCGTGGGGGGTGACACCCACACAGCCTTATTCAGTTTACACCCCTCTGTAATAAGGGAAAGTTCTGAAAAATAAATAGGTACTTACGTACTTTGTTTTGTGAAAGATCGCTTGGAGTCCTGCTTGAAACTCAGTTACTCTATCTATAGTAACCATATAAACATAAATTA
Source organism: Limnephilus lunatus (assembly GCA_917563855.2). Taxonomy (NCBI): domain Eukaryota; kingdom Metazoa; phylum Arthropoda; class Insecta; order Trichoptera; family Limnephilidae; genus Limnephilus; species Limnephilus lunatus. The sequence goes on from OU830604.1 coordinate 3,910,215, forward strand.
CACCAGCGAGGTGGTTTTTTAGCACCATTTTCATTTATAATACTATTTAATACTCTTTTTCAGAAGAGATAGGTCATTGATCCCATTCAAAATAAATTTGAATCATTTTATAGAGCTTTGGTGTCGAGAGGTCGGGGTTTCAAATCCCAGGGTACCAAAAATCTGAATTCTTGACGCGACATGAGTTCCAATTTTCAAAACGACAATAAAAATAATTTTCTGTTAAAATATTACATTATAGATTATCGCTTATAATTCTTCAGTTACAATTTTGAAAATAACACTTGAATTCAAATTAAATCCGACATTTAGAGTTCATTGAATCGGAGAAATAGACATACAATCGAAATTAGCATTTTTAATTATACATATTTAATTGAGAATTCGCCTTAATTTAAGGTAATTGGTACTTTATTTAAAGAGTTTAGTCCTTACAATTATTCATAATAACAGTTATTCAAACCACTTGTTAAATAGAAGCCACTAACTAGTGAGTGTAGTAAACAATAAACAAAAAAATAACGATTCGATGTGTACAACAAATTAATAAATTCGATGTGTTTTGTTTAAACATTGTGTACTTTTCGTCATTTCTCCGTGTAAGACATTTTTAAATTTATTTTCCTAATAAATAAAAATGAATGTTTTTTGTTTGTTCCTTATGCGTTTCTAAACCATTAACCCGATTGCGATTAAAATGTTACTGGCATTATGAAGTAACTGAAACTGTTATTGCGATGAAATTTTGGTGAGTTGTTGTGCGCACGTCCGCGAAGATTTCTATATACATATATTGTTGAGTTTTGGCATTATGAAATTATAATGTTCACATTATAATTATAATATATGCATACAAATTTTGCAATATTATGCAATTTTTTTGAAAAATGAGAGTATTTCATGTAGTTGGCAGAGATGAAAGGAGCGGAAGTTCGCGGGACGGGGAAAGCGGGAGAGGAGATTGGGGAAGACGATGAAAGTGAAGGGGAACGCGGGAGGGGATAGTCGTGGCAGACAAACGTAGATGAATGGGAAAGGACACGCATGAAGAAACAATTTCCTCATTTAAATGGTATTGCAACTCGTGCCGGGACCTCGCTGGTATTTAATAAAATACCCAATAATAATAATAATAATAAGACAAAAAATTTAGGCTTATTAGATTTTTCATAGAATTTATATATAAAAATGCAAAAATCAGTCATTTTAAATACATGTAGCATTACGAAAGATTTTTTGAATATTTATATTGAGGGATCAGTAGGATTTATCGGTCCAATTAGGAATTCTACCGAGCCGAACCTTCGGATATGAAAATATCATGAGTTGGTGAATTATTTTTCCATTTGGTCTCTGATAGGTTGACTTATTGTTTTTGTATTGTTTTGTATTTATTATACTTATATAGTGCACTTACATAACGTGGATTGACTAGATGATCATTTGTGGAAAAATGTGTGGAAGGGTTTAGTTTTTCCTGTGGGGTAGATTAAACCCGGACATAAAATCTGAAGCACCAAAAAATCACATTTTCATTGTACCCTGCGTGTGATTTTAAAACAGCGTAATTTTTGCGAAACGGTGTGCAAATTAAATCCGAGTTTCACTGCCTGGGTCTTAAAGTATGTAGGGGAAATTTTCAATGAAAATTATATTTTATTTTAACATTCGAATATTAACGACTAGAATAGACCTGTGAAAAATCAAGGCATATTAAAATAGTGTGATTTAAACATTTGTCTTTCAAAAACTCTATAATGCATAATTTTAAAACACAGTTAGTAAACTTGAAACATCATGAATTAGGTACATACAATTTTTTAACAAAACAAAAACACCCTTTACATAGAGAGTAAAACAATTTTCTGATTACAGGTATGTGCCTAAATCGTTTTTTAAATTATTCTTTACACAACCAATAGGCCACTTGCATCACAATTTTTTTAATTTTTTTCCGGTTTAGGCAAATATTCTAAGACATTACCTATTTTTTATTTTTTATTTTTTTTTATCGTATTTTAGAAACCCTGGCGATTTTTTGAAAATTTCAATCCGAAAAATCAGACCATTTTTTATAAACCGGAAAGACGGAACATAATTTTATGCGTGCGAAAAAACGATAATTACATAGCCGAAAATCATTTAAAAAAAGGACATTTTCCACACGAATAGCAATAAATTGTACGGGGTTCTCTTCGTAACATCTGTAAAAACACCGCCATCTTTATCAAAAAATCAAACCAAAGGATAAGTTCGCATAGAACAAACAATAAATCTAGTGAACGTTAAACGAAAATTCAAAAATTCGCCGGAAATCAAAGTGTTTCCATATAAAAAAAATTAACCAGTGTGGAATGGAACATAATCGGAGACGGGACATTTACATGTAGTGACGTCACAAGCTCAAATAATGGATTTATTTATTTAAAAATAAAAAAAACTATACATTTCTAAAATTTTTTACTAACATTTTCGTAATCTTAGTAAAAAAATCTATCCACACGATTTTTTCCAAGTCGTTATGAAATCTGCATGAATAATAGGAATTACTTCTGTAATAGAAATAAAACGACTGTGTGTGTGTTAAAAAAGACATATATGTCCGTCTAAAGTTAAAAGGAGATACCTATATCAATTAAACAAGAGTGGCTGAAGATCACTATTTGATTTAGGAATCTGATACGGAGAATGCTTGATTTTAGTATTTGGTGCCTGTATCAAATAATAATTTTTCTGGAACAGGGAAATAAGATAATATCTTTTATAACAGAAATTAAAAAAAAAAAACATTTAGGAACTTTTGCTCGACTGTTAAAAGAACGTTGCCCGGCAGTTTATAAAAATTAACAATTAACGAAATTTTTATTTGATCCTCTGACAAAATAGGCCCGAGGCCTGAGGGGTTAATTATAAAATAATAATTTAATAATATTCCGTGGTGTTATTCTTAAGATTACTCCAACAGTTCTTTTAACATTATATTGATCAACAAATGTACGGTGTATACAAAGCAATGACAAGAGAACAAAAATGTTTCAAGTGTACAATTAAAAAGAGGTAAGGAAAAACTTTAATATCTAGTCGAAACCAGGTACCAAATTCGATAAAAACTCACTTTTGCGTGAATGTGGGCGTTTAAGATGAAGCCATACTAAATAATGCTAAATCATACAAAATCGTATGTTTTAGTTTTGAAAATTTGACCGCTTAGAAGTATTATAGATGCTTCAATTAAATACTGCGTGTACAACATACCTTGACCCTTAAAAAAATTGGTCATTTTTTTTAATAAGTCTTTTAATAAGCTTAGAAAAAAATAAAGTATTAGGTCTATAAAAAACATTTTTAACTGAAAACTCTCCTACTTATAAACACTTTTTCGGATATGGTTTTATTGCATAATGTGGCAAATTCAATTTCTTATATAATTATCGCGAAAAAAAATGATATTTATCCCGAACCTCACAAAATAAAATATAATATGCATTTTCGCGTTGGTATTTTTGACATCACGGCGACAATACGGCAGTCGAAGAATTTGTTATATCAAAGTGAACCTTATACCGTCCACCGAAGAACGACTGGCAGCCGCCCCATTCTTCCGTCATTACTCCTCCGAACGGAGCGGAGAAACAACGTGTTAGGGTCCGCGCTGCTTGTTTTCGTGAAATCAATTTAAAAATTCCGTTTTATTACAATAAACAATGCATAAAAAAGGAATTAATGTTTTTTACAGGCCCATCAACATGTAAAAAAAAAATCTCAAATATCTTTTCCAACCTTTCCAAAAGCTTTTTCTTAAGTATTTTTAAACTCCTCCCATAAAAGGGCGTGAATTCCGATTTCGATTTTTTCCTGTAGATACTAGTGGATCGCCTTAAGTATAAAATAATAATTTTGTATTCCGTAGTCTTATTCTTAAGATTACTCCTACACTATCTAATCCTTACATTTCAAACAATTTGAAACAAAAAAAAAACGAATGTGCTTTATACCACACGACTGAAGTAAAACTTCACTAACTTATAAAAGAAGAGAGAAATAAAATGTGCTCTCTCTTGCTCCTACAGTGTGATACAACTAAAGGTCTGCACTGTGTCTTAGATATATGAAACGTAACTGGCTATGAGAGAAAGAGAGAAAAAAAAAGTGTGCTCGCACCTCTTTTTTTTGCCCCTACAAAATACGAAACGTAACTCTCTCTCTTTCTATCTTCACTAACTTATATCTCCCTTTAACTTCTTTTTGTAACGCTCTCGTAATGCATTCACCAGCTTACTCTCCAAGTTAAGCGTTCGTAAAGAAGTTTTACTTCAAAAATTGTCTTAACCGTACAATTAAAAAGAGGTTCAAATCATCTGAGAGAAAATCTTAAATATCTAGTCGAACCAGGTAGTAAAGTTGATTAAAACTCACCTTCATGTGAATTCGAGCTTTTTTAAATCTTTCCAGAAATTTCAGGCTTTTCCTTGCTGCTTTCAGGCACGTTTTAAAGGCACTACCACCACCTTGCGATATCCGTGTAGTATGCTGTAGGGTCGGGCCGGAGTGACGATTACACTGGAGACGCCAGCGCTAGGCGGAATTACTGTGTCTACCATTCCACCCGGGATGTTCCACTCACTTATCAGCGGGATGGATTTGCCTTCCATCGGAAGCGGTGTGACCCGTTGTGCGCGGTGTGACTCGTTTAAAAGAAATTTCGTTTTTTCAATTCGAATTTTCATCTCTTCACTCCCTTTAAGCTCAAAATATACCTACCTCCATTGGGAATGTCAATTTAAACAGTTTTCAGGATATAAATAGTTGAGTCTAATCTATTCGCATTCCTTATTATACTCAACTTAATAAGACGCACAGCATTCGTATCTAAAGATGACCATAATAAATATATATTATAAAAGAAAGTCGAAAAAAACGTGCGGAACGCAAAAACTCATAAACGAGTCCCGGTAGATCATAGGAGTTATATGGTGTAGTAGATCACTATCCCCCCCAGGGAATAAGTGTACCCGTTTTTTCCCTAAAGGGCGTGCTTTTGAAGATATAGGGGCTGGAAGTTTCGCTCTCTAGAAATTTATAGAACAGTCTTCCGGAAAGTTCTAGAAGGTTCGAAAAACTCTAGAAAGTTCTGGAAGGAGTAGCGGAGTTAATGTTCTTGGTGGAATTTTCCAGAACACTCTCGAATGTTGTCCTGAGCGAAGCAGGGTACCCGAGCTAGTTGTAGATAAAATTTAATAATGATGCATCAACATGTTTTCACATTCAGATAGAATAATTATTATATATTTTATTTATTTGTATACTTCTCTAGTTTATGGGCTTTTACAAACGTCTAAAATACACGATCATATTGTAGAACAGTAATCCTGAAGTAAAATATGCTATTTAAACTATATAGAACCCATGCAGAAGTATAAATATACCAAATATAAGGGGAATATATTGATCTTATTCTGAATCAAGTAGGTTCCTACCAATTATAAAGAGAACATTGAACTTGTTCTGTATTAAGTACCTGCCAATAATTAAGAAGAGAAAATAGATCTTATTCTGAATCAAGTACCAACTAATTATAAAGAGAATATTCCTATTATTCTGAATCAAATACCTACCAATTATAAAGAGTCCATTGATCTCATTATGAATCAATTACCTACCAATTAAAAAGAAAGCGTTGATCCTATTCTGAAGCTAGTACCAACCGATTATAAAGAAAACATTGATCTCATTCTGAATCATGTACCTACAAATTAAAAAGAGAACATTGATCTTATTCTGGATCAAGTACCTACCAATTATAAAGAGTACATGGATCTTATTATGAATCAATTACCTAACAATTATAAAGAAAACATTGATTCTCTTCTGAATCAAGTACCTACCAATTATAAAGAGAACACTGATCATATTTTGAATCAAGTATACCTACAAATTTTAAACAGAACATTGCTCTTGTTCTGAATCAAGTACCTACTAATTTTAAAGAGAACATTTCTCTTGTTCTGAATAAAGTAGGTATCTACCAATTATAAAGAGAACATTGATCTTATTTTGAATCAATGGCCTACCAATCATAAAGACAGCATTGATTATATTCTCAATCAGCCGGCGTAGTCCAGCGGTAAGGCTTTGACTCGCACACCGAAGGTCGCGGGATCAAATCCCGGCGTGGCGAATAAATTTTATTTGATTCATTTGGTTTATTTCACAATTTATTCATTTAAAATAATATATAGTATATTTGCGGCACGTTCCAGAGTGGAAGATACTCTCAGTATCGCCCTGGTGTAAGACCACCATTCAGAATTGAAACGTTGATTAAAATTGTATTAGCCGTGTTTGGTGACCAGATCTGAATAACCAGGTACTTCCCCACCTTCCTCTTCCCTATCTCCTTCTCCTCCCCACTATCTTCAGATTCACAATATACCCCAATTGGGTATGCCGTAGTCTCACTGGCTCCAGGCGGTTAGGAGTAGTTGAGACTCTTGTGCGGAATTCACTATAAAAAAATCAAGTACCTAACAATTATAAAGATAAAATTGATCTTCTTTTGAATCAAGTACCTACTAATTATAAAGAGAACATTGATCTTCTTCTGAATCAAGTACCTACCAATTATGAAGAGAGCTCAACCATATTCTGAATCTAGTACCAACCAATTATAAAGAGAACATTGCTCTTATTCTGAATCAAATACCTATACACTATAAAGAGTCCATAGATCTTATTTTGACTCAATTACTTACCAATTATAAAGAAAACATTGATCTTATTCTGAATCAATACCTACCAATTATAAAGAGAACATTGCTCTCAGTCTGAATCAAATACTTACCAATTATAAAGAGAACATCGATCGAATCCAGTACATAACCAATAAAAATTATAATTCAATTTAAAACCGATGGATTCACTTCGAATTATTTCATCGTGTCAAATAAATATAAATGAAATAATTAGAAACGAGCGTGTGAAGGAGTGCGGAGTTAGGGAGTAGGTAAGGAGGGTCCGAATCGCTCGAGCACCCGCATTAAAACCTTACTCCGGCTAATGGCGAATTGAAAACAGGGGCGGTTTTAAAGACCTCCGTATATAAACATAAAATATACAACTTATAATAGCAATATGAAAATCGGAGGGTGAAACGCGCGAGAGGAAAGCCTAAGATGACATTATTATGTAAAAAACTTTACAAAGTAAAGCTTTGTGTATGAAAATTTATGTAACGTAAGGAAGGGGGGTGTTGTTAAAACACATTTTATAATAAAATACATAAAGAAGATAAATATTTTATGCATTATGAGGGAGGACAACTTTCTTCGTTAACTTCTCGGCGTTAAGTCCGCACTGAAATAATAAAACGTAAGATTTATTAGATCGGGTAAATTATGATTTAATACCTGTAAGGTCGGATGCAGTAAACCCGGCAGCCATGTCTGCCCGGTCAAAAGTGCTCTGAATCTTTATTATTATTAATTACTTTCTTTTACGACCCCTGCTGCATTAAGTGGACTTGCTTCATGTGGTAAACTCGCTATTAAAATACTTCTAAACATTATAACTTTGTACATAAAAGATTGTTTCTTGCTGTTTTCACACCTGGTTATTAGTACATTTTCCACGCCGTGTTTGTGTCCAAAGCAAAGGTTGGCGATAGCAATTTTAAATGTATCACGATATTTTGAAATTCGAAGTAGTTAAGAACATCCTTCAATGTTCATTTCTACAAGTTCGTCTGTGGCAATTTCTGTTTTCTGATTTTTACTTTTAAAATGATGCACCGCGTCATGTAAAATTCTGGATCAGGCAGCTAAAAAAATAACTTAGGTAGATCGTGGCGAGGTTTAATTTCCTGTCGCCAGCCGCCTATTTGGATTTATTAACGTCAAAAACTTCGCCAAAAAAGCATGTCCTATTTTGTTTTTCGAAGCTCAGGCCGAAATCTATATACGTAAAAATCAAAATGTGTTTGGGGATAGGTGATTAGTTTATTGCTATATTAAGTATAGGAAATGTTTGAAACTTTCAAAATACCTTCTTAAAATAGCCCTGAATAGCATCTGAAAAGTTTTTGAAATGCCGCGAAAATTCTTGCGAAACTGTGAAAAAATTGAGGATGAATTTTTGCAAAACAATGATTGTGTGAAAATCAGAATTCAATTTTTAAATAACGCATTAATTTGGAGTACCTCCTCATATAATAATTTGAATCGAATCAAGAATTATAGTTATTTTAAATAGGTACCTATGTTAGGTACCAAATTTGTTTGATTTTTCTACTATAATATACAAATATATGATTTGTAATAAATGAAAAATGAAAATTTGAATTAAAAAAAATGTAATAGGTGGCACGCGAGCTGTTTGAAAACTGAATGTACTGGGACTGAGTATTTGGAACGCGGGAGGGGGAGGTGGAAGGGGAATGCGGAAGAGGACGGGGACGCGGAAGGGGTACGGGGACGCACGGGAAAGGATATGCAGAGAGAAACAATTTATTTACCTATTTGAATATGGCATTGTAACGCATACCGGGAACCAGCTAATATTGAAATATTTTACGATCATTTTCTAATAATCCAAATTATACAATAAAATCATAATCGAAAAGAGGTTCGTAAGTAGAGATTTTGAACCATAAATTAGTTTTTACATCTCTGATACTTTATTTTTATGGACTTAAAAAAATACCATGAAAAAAGGCAGATTCAAAGGCAGGGTGTGTTCTACTTACAGTTTTTAATTTAAGCACATAAAATATTTCTAAGTGATCTAATTTTTAAGCCACAATGACATAATTTTGCATTGCATATTAGTGCACCTTAAATCTAAATTCGATGGCTACGAGCACCTTTGCAGGGTGAAAGTCAGACCCAATAAGCTAGAGGTCTTTTAAACTTCTTTCTACTATTCGCGATAAGATTCTATTATAAAACTATAAACATTTTTATAATAGATTGGTACTTCACGTTTCAATCTAATAATCAGGAAACATTATTCAATTTGAAGAACTTGAAGAATTGCAAGTTACGGGGGTGAAACGAGGTGAAGCTAGTTTTGATTTGAGCTCAAGCAAAATAATGAATTTCGCCTACCCGTCTTCGGCTGCTTTCAACCCAAGTTGTAACCGACACCATGTGACCCGAATATAACATAGTCAACTCAAACAATGTGAGAACTGATCACAGACTGAGTATGATTCATTAAGATGAAGCCATACTAAATAATGCAAAATCATACAAAATCGTATGTTTTAGTTTTGAAAATTTGACCGCTTAGAAGTATTATAGATGCTTCAATTAAATACTGCGTGTAGAACATACTTTGGCCCTTAAAAATATCGGTCATTTTTTTTAATAAGTCTTTTAATAAGCTTAGAAAAAAATAAAGTATTAGGCCTATAAAAAACATTTATAACTGAAAACTCTCCTACTTATAAACACTTTTTCGGATATGGTTTTATTGCATAATGTGGAAAATTCAGTTTCTTATAATATAATTATCGCGAAAAAAAATGATATTTACGCCCGAACCTCACAAAATAAAATATAATATGCATTTTCGCGTTGGTATTTTTGACATCACGGCGACAATACGGCAGTCGACGAATTTGTTATATCAAAGTGAACCTTATACCGTCCACCGAAGAACGACTGGCAGTCGCCCCCCTGTCTTCCGTCATTACTCCTCCGAACGGAGCGGAGAGCAGTCGTGTTATGCTCCGCGCCGCTTATTTTCGTGAAATCAATTTAAAAATCCCGTTTTATTACAATAAACAATGCATAAAAAAGGAATTAATGTTTTTTACAGGCCTTTACGAAATCAACATGTGAAAAAAAATCTCAAATATCTTTTCCAACCTTTCCTAAAGCTTTTTCTCAAGTATTTTTAAACTCCTCCCATAAAAGGGCGTGAATTCCGATTTCGATTTTTTCCTGTACTAGTGGATCGCCTTAAAGAAAACATATTTTTAAAAAAAATCACTCCACAAGTATTTTATGGTAGCAAGTAGGCGGTGACGATCATCACGGGGATATCATGAGAAATGTACAAAAAGTGAGATAGGATTAGTGATGTGACCATTATTAGACAATGTGTATCCATTGACGGTATCGGCCGCTTATCGGCCGATCGTCCGATAAAACCCTTCATCACGGCTACCCGACGCATAATCTAGGGTTTTAGGTAAATGTGATGGCCCCTTTGAATTTGGTGTTCATTTTATTTATAATTTCTTTTGAAAACACCGCCTCCAGAGATGCGATCAAAAGCCGACGGCCATTAAGTCCGATCCTTTTCAAACGTAAACCCAAATAAGTACTCACTCACGCACCAAAAGGGTCACACGATTATTTGACTGCGATGTTTTATACCATTCTGGAGTGCTTGCTTTTTGATAAAATGTCGACATTTATGCTTAGGTTTTGAGTGGCGGGGACGGAGCATTAGGGATATTATCGCACTGTAAATCTTTACCCTTTGGAATCGGAAAGAAGTGCCATAAAAAATGAAAAAATAGCGTCAGGTGAAATTTATACACCTGAAAGATAAACACAGCCGTGAACCTTATGAAACCTCAGAACAATCAGAATTTTTGGCATCTCTGCGAGGTTGTTTAAAAGCATGTAATCGTCATGTTCATGAGATAGGTTTTTATCACAAAGTTAATCATTATAGGTAAGCATTTAATCATCGGTACTTAGTATAAATATTAGTTAGTAGGTATCTACACATTTGTTCTTCTAATTTCGCTCTTATTGCATCTTTATGCATTTTGCAATATTTTGTTATAAACCAAACCCCATCTTTAAAAATTTCTGTCTAGTATTAACTCATACGTCTTTTGTATTAAACGCCAAAGTGTTCAGCATTATTATTTGTAACTCTTAATTAAATACAAAGTGCCTACATACTTGCAATTATTTTAAATTTTTGACCATTTTGCTGTCCTCAAAAAATGTTGATGTTGTTCAAACTTGTTTAGGTAGGTATATTTACCAAAAATCTTTGAACTTCAATTTAGTTTACTTACGTACTTAATTGTTCTACTCGAGATCAGTTTTTTTTCAGTTTCAGTGCAGGCGTTTATTTATTTTTTTCATTTATTTATATACTTAGTTTTCTTTTACCCACCTCACTAGGCAAAGTCTACAATATTAAAAAGGATATGAATCAAAGTAGACATACATAAAATGAATATAAAAAGATAAAAAATAATGTGAAAATATATGCTTATGCCTATATGCCTACTATGCTTATATGATAAAAAAATGATATCAAAATAAAAATAAAGATAAAAAATACTGTGCAAATATATGCCTATATGTAAATACATGAACATGAAAACATGCACATTTTTTTATCCGTATATATATACATACACTTAAAGTATATATACACACATACACATATACATGCATAAACGTATACATGCATACGTACACCAATTATATACACATACATATTAGAAATATATTATAAGTTGGTAAATTTTGGTGTGAATTTTTACAAAAACGGCGCTTTATAAATCATCCAAGTATTATTATTATTATTTTATACATACATATACATATACAAACATGCTCACACACATACTTACATAATGTTGTTGTATTAAATATTAACATATAAAGTTGCTTTTTGTTTTTGTTATTTGACATATTTCCGTAAAAAGATTGCATACGTCATTTAAAATTATAGATTTAAACAAGAAAATATAAATACCGCGAATAAAAATATAATAGATATATATAGTTCGAAATAAAATGTAACAAATTCTTTAAAAATGTTGCTGTATGGTACCTAATGCTAAAGGCGTTTTTTAGGTTAGTTTGGTAAATTTAAGAATGCAAGCTAGACATTTAAGACAACAATAAAAACTTCACCGATTCATTGAACCAATGCAGATATCACATTTCGGTTGGATTTAAAATTTGCGATTTAACACAAATTAAATTGAATAAAAATGCACGCTTTAAATATTTCCCAAGCAAAATACAAGATGATAAAAACAAATTTATGACCTCAATAAAAATTCATTATTAGCAATAATTTTGGCCGTCTTTTGTGTGAACATTGCTTTTATACTTTAACGCCGGTTCCTAATTTGGATTGATTTCATTTTTGTGTTTTTTTTTGCTAGACGAGTTGCTGCTCCGTTGAAACTTTATCTCTAAGCAACCCAAAGTTTGTCATTGTAAGGACTGGGTGGCACCGCATCAGAGGGAACATCCTCGCTTGGCTGCAAAAAAATCTTTGTATCGAAAAAGGGATAAGGCGAAGAAAAAAAGCCCCGAGACCGCCCAAAAAATACTTGGGCTGAAACGAGGTTTTGACATGTTCAAATCGGTTTTTTACCCGGGGGATTTGTGTATTTGAATCGTGTTGTTTGCGAAACAAATATTGTGCGTTCTATCCTCTCAAAGACTTGTTCGTAACAAGCGAGGTATTGCATGTTAAATACAAGGAAGAACAAGGAACTTATGAAAACTTTTAATCGTTTTATTTTATGTCGACACAAGCAATTATAAGAATTATATAATTTGCTTATTTTAGATAAATCTCATTATTTTTTATTCTTTCCGATGATACCTGATGAATAGGTTTTAGAAAATTGATCATAAAACTATCGTTAAGGTTAAGTACATTGACATTGAAAGACTGCAATGGACTGACCACAATATAGAAAGAATGCAAGATGATAGGTCTCCAAAATCAAAGAGGGTACCCCAGGGGAAGCTACTTAGAAATACTTAGAATGAGGTAAAATGAGGTAATGATGGAAAAGGATTGACAAACGAGGACTGAAAACGCATGGCAAGGGTCCGAGTTTAGTGAAGAACTTTGGTGGATGAGGCCGAATCTTACTCAGATAATATGTAGGAGCTGTGATTATGACAGGATTAATCAGGAAAATCCTGGAACCAGCCCAGTCCGCCCTGAGAGCTGACGAGTTTAGCATTACTAACCAGCCATGTTAACGTTCAATGATGCAATCACATTCACGACGGCCTCCATGGTCGAGGGCCAAGATCCTAGCGATCCGGAGGGCGCGGGTTAAATAAATTAAATTTGATATTTTTTTTATTTTGCGCGGGTAATAACAAATTATATTCTAGGAAAGTGTGTTTTTTTGTCATTCAAAGATTTGATGTGGATTAAGTAGGAAAAAACAATAAAGAAACTGAATTGATACTTAATCATCTAGAATGTTACGGGCTATATTTCAATATTCGAACATGCAAATCAAAAAAGGATTCTTGTGTTAAGCCGAATTTGCAATACGCTTTAGTTGCATGCATGTTCCAAATAATTGCACGACACCAAAAAATCGGTCGGTATAAATTACGCAAATTTAGTGTCGTATTAAAATTCAGTATTACAGCAACCATGGTACCATCAACATCACAGCTTTTTTCTGCAATGTACATTGTTGTTGAAACTCTCCAGCAGTTACAAGGAACCCATACGTATGGTCAGCTGAAATGGTTTCGCGACACTAGTTTGCATCATTTTTTTACACTACGTAGTTAGTTGGATACTACTTGTTGTGCCATAGTTTTGGTAACTATCTTAACTTAAGTAAGAAGACTTAACTTTTAGTAACTCTAGTTTTGTGGCATACAACTAATGCATGCATGATGAAATATTTACGTGTGAAACTAGCACTGCAACTAATGTCATGAAACAACTTGTGCACCACTAGATGCGTAATGTAAATTCGGCTTAAATGAATAAATTATATTGTCATTTTGGATCCCTTTTTCTTCCAAGATCTTTTTAGGATTATACAAGAAAAAAAAACAATAATTTCAATTGTGACAATCTCACCCCTTCCATAATTCCATCACCAAAATAACGAGGAGGTAGTTACAAACTTACACAGCTAAAGCGTCTTACAATAAAATCGTATTCTCATTTCACAAATTAATCCACCTATCCATTTTTTGTCAGCGTTTTTTGAGCCACGTAATCCCTTCAATAATAATACTCCAACAGGTGAAATCTACGGCATTAGGTTTATGCTCCAATGATCTTATTAAAAGATGTCCTTTAGTCGTGGTGTTTTTTGTCAGGATATTTGAGAAAATCTGTCCCCGACTTGCAGGACACCTAATACGGAGCCAATCCCAATGTATTTTTCGTGTTCCCTGCTATCTTATGTTGATAATCACTATAACGAGATCTGATGGAAGCAGGGAGGCATTCGGCGATCGTTTTATAATTTATTACATTTTTTGCGTTTGCTTGATTTTACGCAAACAGTGTGAGTAATCGTATCGGACATGGCGCGTGCTAAACTCTAATCCATATTTTAATAATCTCTTGTGCAAATACCAAATGATTTCATGTTATTTTATAGTTGATAATTACTCATTATTTACCTGCTAATTATTATTTAATTTTGGTAATTTATATCAAATTACTGATTAATACATATATTATGTTCTGTATATATATTCTCTCGATTAATGTGTCTCCCACAATCCATCATGAATCTACTAATTGGTGCTTACTTTAAAGTTTCCGGCAGCGCCTTACAACACTTCATCCCTTTGTGTAGTAAACCATTTTTTTTAACATTCGCTTGACCTTTTTGGTAGTCTGATATCAATTTTTGTCCGACATTGTGTTTGTAAATATCCTTTTATTATAAAAGTATTTTGGTAAAACGATGTTTATTATTTTATGTGCATAAATATCAAGTTAGAATCTGTTTCACTGTTAGCCAATTTAGTTCCTTTAACATTATATTTACTTTGAAAATCTATTTGCGTAAGTATTTCTCGCTATTTTTTTAATGATATTCTTCTCTATTGGCGCTATTTTGGAGAATTTGAAACCATTTCGTTCTCTGTCGTTACATATGACCAAAAAAACAGTCGAGCAGTAATTTCAATGCAGAGCAATATGGGAGTTGTGTAGAGGGAAACGCGATGAAACGAAAAATAGTAACACTAAAAAGAGACCAACACATACATCTACAGGATTGCGAGATAATGAGATATCTAATAGATAGATAATACGATGACTAATCGGTCTCCTATTTATGCGGTGCTTCGTAGCCTATCGGTCTTCTCTTTATGCGGTGCTTAGTAGCCATTCCACTCTTGCCTACTTAAGTTTCTGAAAATTTCACTTCTTCCGCGTTTGAACTACACAATTTGATTTGTTTGTCGAATGCTTTAAAAAAAGAGATCTCTTCCCAATTTTCTTTTGTATATACTCAGCATGCTTGTTAGAGGTTAGTTCTGAATCTAATATAATGTCTAAGTGTTTTATATCAGTAACATTTTCAATAATTTCAATTTTAATTTTGCTTCCACTGCATGTCTTCTTATATCCAATTATCATACTTTTTGTATATATTTATATTTTAAGCTTATTTATTTTTAACCATCTTGATACAATTATTAATTGTGTCACTTAAGGATATAAAAGCATATTATTTATAATATGGTTTAGGAGTATGGAAGAAAGGTAAAAGAAAATATTCTAGTTATTAATTATTTTAATTTTGAATACAGTTTGTAAGTAGTTTTGTTGCAAGAACGCAGAGATCATTATTTATTTGACACTTGGATATGGCTACCATTTAAAAAAAAATTAAAATGCAATTTTTTAAATTTATTTTTCGTCGTATTTTGGTACATAATGTTGGTTGATATCGTTAATTTTGAATCGATGCTGTCACATAAGGAACGAAAATAATAAACAACAATATCAGGAGTGAGTCATTTATATACGCTTTGTATATCGCTTGTACCTAGATTGCATGCAGTTGGCAAACTTTCTGATGTGCTCAACTGCAATTAATATAGTAACAAGCAAGCTGTAATAACATTCATCAATAATAATAATCAATGCTATCATAATACCTACCATTCTTCTACATAGGTTATGTATTTATTAATTTTCAAAGCCCTGCTGGAATTTAACATAATTTTGAGAAACCTACGTGATTGTGATACAGGGACACAATGTTTAATTAAAAACTAAAATGAAATGAGGATCATGTATGGTAGAAATATAGGTGCATTTAGTTAAAAAAATATATATAAGAAAACAGAAAGAAAAGTTAAACAGAAACCAAATTTTAAATTGTAGATTGTAAAAAAATATTAATATAGAATAGGTTCATAATACATAATGTGCATGATACACAAAAAAAGAGATTGGAACAAGTTATTAAATTTCACCTATAGATAAATAGAGGGATTATTAAAAATATATGCAATGGCTTCTATGCAATGCTCCTTAAGAGGCCGCAATCCGAATTTCTACCGATTTCTTGCTAACCTCCCTTAAATATTTGAAGTTTTTAAGCTCTTAAAAAAATATGTTATTTTTGAAGATAATATCTATACATTCCCCACGCCGAAACGTTAATTTTATGAAATTCCCTGAATAGAGAAAAAATCGCAAAGTATGCTCCATTTTTATTTATTTTCAAGTCTGTTCCCAAGTTGTATATATGAAAAAATTCACAGTGTTTCTTTAAATACTGTTTTAGACGGAAGATTTTTGCTCTATTTCAAACGAGTCGTGTTTTAGGATTTTCTCATTGATTTTAACCTTGTAAATGTTAGCGCTCTCCTCTAACATTCGTAATTTCATATATCTCCATCTTCTTCTTTTTGGGGCCGGTAACGGAGCCTTAAGAGCCATTAATCAGCTAGCGGCCGAGAATTCAAATTTCGTCGAAAGATGTTCTTACGATCGTACAGGATGGTTCCAATGAGAAAGATTAATTATTCTCCGTACCAGCTTTTTTAAATAATAACTCAGCATCGATTTTATTTCATTCAAAAAATGCTTTAATTTGCACCTACGTTAAAAAATGCTGAAAGGCGTGATGATAAAACTATTTAAATTATGGACTTTTTGTTATTATTTTTTGACCATAAGTATTTATATTTTATGAATAATGTCTAAGCAAAATAAGAATGTAAATTTTTTTTTAAATATAATAGTTTGTAAGATCTAAATAAATAGACGAACTGAAGTATTTTTGTCACAAAACACGTGCGCGGAGCATTTTTTTAATGATTTTATTTAAACCAAAATTTAAACTCTGAAACAAAGCTTTGCCAGATAATTCATTGATTTATTTTACCGCATGATTATATGATTTGACATAATATGTGTTGTATAATACAAAATTTTGTTTGAAAATTTAACAAATCTGCCAACGACCTACGCTATAACCTTATTATGCTAAAAATAATCATATTTTCTCATAATTTAAAACATAACTTTACCAGATAAAAAGAACAATCTTTAGAAATCAATTTATTATTTTTTTGTGGAAAAGAGTCAGCACGGCTAAAATTATATTTAAAAATGATATACTTCCGGTTTTGTCTGGTTATTCCCTCTTAACCCCCATCGAGAGTCAGAGATCAAATAACAAGAAAGTTATAATTTCACAAAATATAATATAAATGTGATATATCCCCCTAGTATACGATTTAATTGGCATATTTTACCACACTTTTGTAAAGTTCCTTACAGACATATATATATTAATATAAATAAAAATTGAAAGAACTCGTGCTCAAGGGAGTAACTGCATTCCAGCAATTCAGTTCTGAATTCCAGTTCAATAACATTAATTTTCAAAATCCAAAATAACAAGGATGAGAAAACGTTGAAAATGCTGGTACTTAAATGTAGAGCATTTTATCCAATCACACCCTTCCGCCACGCCGAGTAGAAACATGAAAAAAAAACTTATGTATATAAATTAAAAATGATTGATTTTCGTCCACCATGTCTCGCGTACAAACACGATAAGTTGTTAAATCGATTGTCCGGTGTTTCCTGTCTAGTTTGCCCGCTGTACTTGTACAGTCCGCCTACGGCCCCAAGACGATGCAGTACAATCAGTAGTGGTATCGGAAAGAATGCCAGTAGCTTTGTATTCCTTTCAAAATGGTCTTCGTTAACACTAATGGATTAGTAAGCAATACAAACCAGTATTCAAATAATATTATGAATGATAAAAAGACGGCCAACGTTAATTTGAATTATCTAGTTATAAAAAAGACGAGACACATGTTTATATAAAACGGGCAATGTTTCTCCGTTGCGGCCGTTGGACCAAGGCGCGTGATTATGGTAATGGGACGATTGCCAAATGTTCAACAAATACTACAAGTCTTTTCGTTTGATGCTGCATGTATGAGGAAGTCATTTAAAAATGATTATTCTAGATCAGGCAAACCCAATGCGCGGGCCAATTGAAATTTTTTTGCGGCCCAAAATGAAGTTTTCAACTTTCCATGTTTTGAATTTTGGTATTCTGGTAATTAATTTGTTAAGAATTTTGGTAAAAAAATTAGAGTGTGCATTTCACACGCGGTATAAGTGAAACCTTCATTAAACTAAAGTGGACAAAAGTGGGGAGGCTACGAAGCACCGCATAAATAGGAGACCGAATATACTATCTCATTCTCTCGCTGGTTAAATCTTGTAGATGTATGAGTTTGTCTCATTTTAGTGTAGCTATTTTTCATTTCATCGAGTTCCAAATCACAACGGTGTTAAAGAAGTTTTCGCTTCAAAAAGAAAAAAAAAATCGTTCTCTTAAATTTATTACATTTATAATATATTTTGTGAAATTACAACTTTCTTGTTATTAGATCTCGGACTCTCGATGGGGTTTTGAATTATTGTTTGAGAAGAAAACACATTTATTTTTGCAATCAATTCCAAAGATTTTGTAAAAGCATTAACTTTGTAGATCCCCATAATCAATATATATTATAAAATAAAGTCTAAAAAAACCTGCGTCCCGCAAAAACTCAGAATCGAGTCCCGGTACGATCAAGGGAGTTATATGTTATGGTAAATCTCAATCCCCCCTCCAGGATGACGGTTCCCGTTTTTACCTAAAAGGCGTGCTTTTGAAGATATAAGGCTGGGTGTTTCGCCCTCTTGAAATTTCTAGAACAGTCTTCCGGAAAGTTCTGGAAAGAGTGGCAGAGTATGTCGTGGAATGTTCGGGAATAGGGAATCGGGATCATTATTGTGAAACATTCCAGAACACTCTCAAATGTTGTCCTGAGCGAAGCCGGGTAACCCGGCTAGTTTACATTAAAACATATAAATTTATTATAGAACACTTTAATTATCAATAAATAACTTTAGTAACCGCCAGGTTTGCGCTCATTGGCCGCTTTGATTAATAATAATAATAATAATAATACTTTATTACACATAAAATTGAAAAATAAAACATATGTGGAAACTTTGACTAGCCAACAAGGAATGGATCCTGTTTTAGGCCAGTCAAATTGACAAATTTAATTTCGTATAGCATTGTTTACTTACTTACATAACTTACTTACTTACATTACTTACATAACATGTTATTTATAGAAGGAAAAAAGTGTTAATTATGTATTCCTCACAGAAGCTTGAATTGTATGTATAATTGGTACTTATAAGAAAAAGAAGAGAAATAATGATATCTTAAAATCATATTCAGATATTTTCCCTTAGAGCGCTTAAAACAGAAAAAAAACAAAAAAAAAAGATAAAACCGGTAAAGTAAACAAAACCGGTAAAGTAAATAAAACCGGTAAAGTAAATAAAAAAAATTATGATTATGATCTTACTTTTCAAGGCTGCTTTTGGTTGGGATTGTTTTGGTAAAGTTTCGCTTCTACCGCGTGTGAACTGCACTCGATTTTTTTTGGTCACCAATCGATTTGGGTTGGGCACCCCTGTCCTAGATATATTTCCCATCACTCGACTTTCCGAGTAATCGGCAACACATCAGCGTAACATTGGCGGATATTATTTCTAGTCGATATATTAATAATGTTTTGTTATCGTGGAAAATGTTATCGCCGTCATTTATTTTGAGATGTTAATGCTGACGAGAGACAGTGTGGGACGTGGAAGCCAATTCTCATTTGATTACACATATCGCAACGCGCCGAATCACTTAATTTGTCAACGGACCGAAAATGATTGGATCCACGAAATAACGGTAAAAATCGCTGGATTGTCTGAATTCTTGACAAATCAGTTACAATTTTAAAACTGACAAATTAAAATAATTTTCTTTACAAAATTACAGGTTCAATTTTGAAATGACACTTAAATTCATAGCAAATCCCAGTTCCAGAGACCATCACGTACGTTATAATCTACGCATTCACAGATGTCGCCAATCAAATTATTTTGTGTTCTTAATGCTTTTTGCATGTTACGCTTTAAAATATTAATGTAAATTAATTGTTCGCGCCCGTACATATTTATTTAGAATAAAAATAAATAGTTTTGTCTATAAACAAACCCAAATATTTCAAGAAAGGCTAAAAAATTCAATTTTGTCTGGGTGACTCAATCCAATATTGTATTTTTCAGCCTTTCTTGAAAGATTTGGATTTGTTTATGGACAAAACTATTTATTTATATTCTAATTAAGTAGGTATGTACGGGCGCGAACAATTAATTTACTCTAATATTTTAAAGCGTAACGTGCAAAAAGCATTAAAAACCTAAAATAATTTGATCGGCGCCATCTGTGAATGCGTAGATTACATATAACTTACGTGACGTTTAACCTTAAACTGGATTTACGCGCAACCACGATTTGGTATCTTTGACGTCCAGACTTGTGAAAAATTGTCAAAAATCTCATTCAATTTTAAAAAGCTTTTAAAGTAATTTGCTGTTAAAAACATTATATTATAAGTACTTGCCTACTTACCTACTTTATCGTTTTTATTTTTGAGGCGGGTATGGGTACCACTGCTCCGAGAACCATCCCTGCCATAGGTCACCCCAACGTTCGGTGCCCTGGTTGACGGGGTGAGGTTTGTCCGGGTTTTGGCGGCGGATGCGTCTGGAAGTCCAATTCGGGAGAGACTGCTTGAAGGAGACCTTTCGACCCTTCATTACTCCTGATCCCTGGACACATTGACCGCCAGATTCCTATGCACCTCTCATATATTTTTACTGCCAGAACTTCCTCTATATCCTTTCCTTAAGAAGACACTCCACACAGCATCCCCATAGATAATTCATTATTTTGGTTGTGCAAACTATGTGCATGTTTGCGGCACGTTCCAGAATGGAAGAATCTCTCAGTATCGCCCTGGTGTAAGACCGCCATTCAGAATTGAAACGTTGCTTGAAAAATGGCTTTAGCCGTGTTTGGTGACCAGATCTTAATAGCCAGGTATTTTCCCACCTTCCTCTTCTCATCTCTTTCCCCTCCCCACTACCTTTAGCCTCACAACATACCCCAATTGGGGATGCCATAGTCTAACTGGCTCCAGAAGGGAGCAGCTGGGTCTCTTATGAGGTATTCACATTAAAAAAACTTATTATGAAAGGTATTTTCGAAATCGATTTTTGATTCGAAATTGGTAAATATGCCAAAAATTGTTATTTTAAAATAATTATAATTTTGCGGGGCCAATGTCGTTGGACCGCCTAAAAAAAACTGCAGTCAATAATTATAATAAATTTTTATTACCAGGTGAGAAAATTTCATGTATTTATAATTTATTTTTGTGTAGGAGCACATGCTTTCCGTACACTAATTTAATATGCGTCTAAGTAGATAGTAAGAAATTTGAAAATGTACAAAATTCACATCATCGTATTTTCAGTCAGTTTGTTGCCCTTTTCAAACTTAATACGGAAGTTACGCATTTGTAAATTCAGCACGAACAGTCCCTGTATTAAATTATTAAATATCTAAACGAACCCGCCCCGACCGACCCGCTTCGAATATGATCATAAGACAAAACACACTACGCGGTTAATACTGAGCATCAATTTGTTATTATAGGACAATATGAGTATTACACCCTGTCCCTGACACAGGGCTGGCAAATGTGAGATTTAGAGCAAATTCCAGTTATTATTAGATACAATAATAATTGAAATTATAATATTCGTTCATTTTTGTTTAAGTATCGGTACCTTTGTTTGTTCTTTCTAAATTAAGAGCGTATAACCAGCCAGCGGACGAAAATCCACATTTCGTCAAAAGAGGTTATTACGATCGCACAGGGCGGTTTCAATGAGAAAGATGAATTACTCTCCGTATCAGCTTTTTAAAATTATAACTAAATATCGATTTTATTAATTATACCTACATCCAAAAATGCTGAAAGGCGTGTTGATAAAACTATTAAAATTAAGTACTATTTATAATTATTTTTTGCTCATAAGTATTTATCTTTTTCAATAATGTCTCAACAAAATAAGAATGCAATTTTTTTTTTAAATATATTGGTCTGTAAGTGCGCAAATAAATACACAAACAGACCAATTTTCGTCAAGAAACAAAAGTACTTAAATATTTTTTTATGATTTTATTTCAACTAAAATTAAAATTCTGTTACATACGTCTACCAGAAAATGTATTGAATTATTTTACTGCATGGTTATATGATTTGAAATGGGTGTTGTATAATAAATGTACTTTTTTGAAAATTTAACAAATCCGCCAACGACCTATGGTATTACTTTATTATACTAAAAATTATCATTTTTTCTGAAAATTTAAAACATACGTTTACTAGATAAAAGAATTAATATTTTTTTGTGGAAAAGAGTCAATACGTCTAAACACTGATTTAACAATGACATATTTCTGGTGTTCTCTGATTATACGCTCTTAAGGTGACCCACTTGTCCTTGAAAAATTTCTAAATCGGTAAGCCCCGCCTCTTTTGGAGAGGGATTTAAAAATACATGAAAAGACTTGAAAATACTTTTTTAGAAAGGTTGGAAAGGGTTTTTGAGAGTTGGTTTTTATGAAATGATTTCGTACACTGTATGTATATTTATTTTTTCTTGTCTTACATAACAAAATTTTTTCTTGTTTTACCTAACATAATTTTTGAGTTTATCGCGAACAGATAGGCAGGTAGGCTTTATGATTTATACTTCTACGATAACCTTTTTACAATATATTTTTTGGGTCCTTACATATGAAATTGGCGTTTTGTCGTACTGGCAACTTTGATCTCAAATATCTTCTCTTTGGTTAGGAATTCCAAATTCAAATTTATACAGCTATTTACTCATGTATTTGTTTTTCCTTAATTGTTTTTTTTTTTTTGCGTCACTTAGTTTACAAAATGGAAAACTTGAAATATCGCGTTATTTACGAGTACGAGTTCCACCTTGGCACAAGTGTTGCAGAAAGGGCTCGAAGGATTAATGATGTGTATGGCGACGATGACGCAAAAGAAAACACAGTGCGTTTTTGGTTCCAACGTTTTCGTTCTGGAAATTTCGACCTGCAGAACAAGCCCGTGGACGACCGGAGATCAAATAATGAAGAATTGAAGGCTATTGTGGAAGCGGATCCATCGCAAACCACGTCCGAGTTATCTGCAGGCTGCGGTGTTAGTGATAAAACTGTTTTAATCCACTTGAAGTAAATTGGGAAGGGGAAAAAGCTCCCATACAAAGTTCCTCCATACGAAACGCCAATTTTATATGTAAGGACCTAATATTCCATGATTACCTAATTAACTAACTAACCATATCGCCGTTTCCCCGCAGGGGTAGGCAGAGAGGACGGACCGCCAAACAACTCGATCTTGGCACACACTCCTTGCCTCGTTCACATTCATACATCGTCTCATACATGCTATTCTATTATTCCGACTCTTCACATGGCCTGACTCAAGTATCTGATTCACTTGGTCATGCCATGTCTTCCTTCGACTTGTTCTACCATTCACATTTGCGTCATATATTCTCCTTACACTCCATTCCTCGATCATTCGCTCTACATGCCCAAACCATCTGAACGTTCCTATCTTAATCTTACTCATTATGCTTACATCAGCCTTGCATTCTTCGCGGATCTCTGAATTTCTCACACGATCGTACATGGTTTTCCACACATAAGCCTCAGGGATCTCATTTCTACAGCATTCAGTCTACTTTCATCAATCCTCTGCCAGTTCTATGTCTCACTGCCATACATCAGGGTAGGTACCAGCACTCCATTATGGACGGCTAACTTCGCTCCTTTGGACAGTTTTTTGTTGGCGCCAACGGCGTTCAGTCCTCCATTAACAAAGTTGCCTGCATTTACCCTTCTTTCGATATCTCCATCAGCCTTCCAATCTCTCGTAAACATACTTCCCTAGTACACAAACTCATCCACCTGCTCCAAATACTCATCATTCACAACTATGTTGCACACTTCATTCTCTTCTTTCAAATACCATGACTTTATACTTACTTACATTCATCATTAACTCATTACTTTCATGAGAATGTTTATTTAAACAAAGGTTTTCTAACACAAGACACAAGGTATTCCCGAGGGGTGGAAAAAAACTTGAGGGTCAAAAACACAATAGGAAAGAAAGGGTACAAAAAAATTGCATAGCTTATGTCCCCGGTAATGGAAACTCAATCAATTTATCCCGATTCCCGCCGCCATCCCTTGCACATAGCCGTGGGCGGGGTGGGCAGGGCGGGAGGGGACGGGAAGGGGTCGGGGGCGGCAGCTAAGTCGGTTGTATGTTGGGTTTAAGCGGACACACGTAACATGGTATTGTCAGACCGCGTACTCACATAATAAAGTGCCAGCTTATAAGTTCGCCGGGACTACTCGTATACTTAAGCTTCTGGTCCACACGGCAAAAGCGCTCAACGACGGTTAAGGCAACTAGTACAACAATCAACACCATACAAACAACCTAAAACTCATAACATATGAGTAACTTGACCCTTTTTACTATATGTGCCCGTTTTAAAGTAGTTTTCCTAGTCGGTGTTCTGAGGCAGACGAGGGATTAGTACAAGTTTCGAGGTAGTAAGTGAAAAGGTAGGTCGTACATCCGTAATCAAAACATAATGAAAAATCTTCTTTCTGTATTATCTAGTGTTGATTTTTAGTATTCAAATTCTGGGCAATTAAATTAATATTAATAAGTGATGAAGGTTGACGTAAGTAATTATTATAATAATGTACCATATTATGAATATGAACCAAATTCATTTTTAGAAAATGAATTTTATAAAATTTATTATGATTAATCTATTCTAACAGACAGAACAATTAGTCATAATAGACCCGATATAGTTTTACACGACAAAATTAAAAAAAATAACTTATATCATTGATGTCGCTATACCAAATTCTTGTAATATTCAGAAAAAAGTTTCTGAAAAAATAAGAAAATATACAGATTTAGGAAATGAGATTAAAAGAATTCGGCATTCTCAGACTATAAAAATATTACCATTTGTTATTTCGGCTACTGGCATTATACCTAGCTCTCTCATTCAAAATTTAGGCATATTAGATTCGTCAAAGAATTTATATATAAAAATGCAAAAGGCAGTCATTTTAAATACATGTAGGATTACGAAAGATTTTTTAAATATTTATATTGAGGGATCAATAGGATTTATCGGAACAGTTAGGATTTCATCAGAGCCGAACCCTCTGATATGAAAATATCTGGAGTCGGTGAAATATTTTCCCATTATGTTTCTGGTGGATTGACGTATTGCTCTTGTATTGTTTTGTATTTATTATACTTATATAGTGCACTTACATTGCGTGAATTTACTAGATATTCATTTGTGGAAAAGTGTGTGGAAGGGTTTAGTCTTTCATTTGGGAAAGATTCAACCCGGACATAAAATCTGGAGCACCGTAAAAATGTATAGCGCCATTTTTGTGAAACATCATCTCAAGAACACTGAACAAATATATAATATATTTCTATAATGCTCTGTCTTATTACTAACTACAGACTAATCAAACTATTATCCCTAGTATAAAACAGTAAGTATGTAAGAATGAACATATATTATTGTTTAAATGAAAATGAGCGGTACAACTACACAAAGATTTGATAAGTATTTATCTTCCTATTGAGTGTTGAAGGATAAGTAATTGGTGATATAATGTTTCTAATCATAAATGATCTGCATGGGAACTACTCGTACGTGGGCATCACCCTATATCCCTATTGAACTTCTTATTATATCGCTCAGGGTAAAGCAAAAATTTACAATGTATACCTAATTGATTAATCATGACACTAATCAATAATTACTATCATGAAGATCAATAATGATTTGCATTATATTTCTAATCCATTATAACCATAATTGAAGGTAGATGACTGTGACCCATTTTAATTCCTGTAAAAACAACAATTTCCAACTGCAACAAATCACTCGACTGGCAAAAAAAAAATCTAACAGAGTTATTTCTTGTAAGAAATCAACGTTTTATTAATTCCTCAGGCCTAGAGCGCATATTCTCAGAGGGTCAAATTATTTCCGTTTTGCAATAAAATTCAAATAAATGGAATTTTTATATGTATTTGAATATTTAAAACTGTTTTGGAAAAGTGATGAAGTATACTTTCAAATTTCATAAATATAAATAAACATATTATAATTTATCAAATATTAATTTTTTGCATGCAAACATAAAAATGTTTCAAAAATGGCTCACCTTTCGTCTTTTCTAACTAAAATTACTGATAAGAAAAAAAAATCACATACATAATTTATTAGGCAAATGTAGTATATCTATACGTTATCATCAACTCAGTTTTCGTCGTTTTGTGTAAAATACAAAATTAAAAAGCATAATTTTTTTTCAAATTGCTGTCAGAAACTTTGGAGTTTTAAAGGTGTTCATTTTAAATACTTTGCGGTTCTCTTTTTGATTTGAATATAAAGAGTGGTATTTTCTATTTCTAACACCAATAGATTTTATTTCTATTTCTAACCATGATAGGAAGGGAGACAACGAATCAAGTCCACTCTACACCTCATTGAAAAGTTATTAAAAGCTATTAAAAAAATAATTTTTGACTAGCCCTTTACCCTAACCTAATATAACCTATTTAACTATTTTTTATTATCACTATCAATAATAATTATAAGCAATAATTATTAGCCTGAAACACTCATCAACATTGAAAAAATCTCCCGAGAAAAGATAAATGCCGCCGACGGGACTTGAACCCGCGTCCTTCTGATATCCGGTCAACTGCTCTACCAATCGAGCTACGTCGGCTTATCTCCCACCCGCCAAATAATTCAATATATACTAGTGTTTCATTCAACAATTACTGCTTATTACTTTTTTCACCTGAAAACAACCAACTTTATTTTTTGTGAGAACTATTAATGAGATTTCGAACCGAACAAATTGACTTAACGGATTAAATTTCTGACAAGAGGTACTTACATACCAACTACACAATTGTCACATATAACAAAGTGCAAGTAGTTTTTTTTCAGTTTTGCGTCTTTAAACACTTTATTAGTCCTCAACGACTTAACGCTGAATTTAATTTGCTTTTTAACATTCTTACTAATTCCAAACTGAGCCGAAACTTTTTCACCCCCTTTGGAGGTATTTTAACGGCCACCCTTTAATGATAATGGAAAGGTGTTCGGTAATCAAACCCTCCCCCGCCGAAATGATCTTAATTAAACGACGCCTCAATTGATTTTTAACTACGCCTCGGATTTTCTTTAACCGATCCGGGGCGCAGAGGCGACTCGTTAACGTCCCGATAATGCCCGCTGAAATAGGGGCACATTCCGAGCAGATGTAATACTTGCAGCGAGATCAGATGGAATTATTTAATTAATTTGTTAACGGCACACAAACTCTAAAATGTTTATGAGCTGAAGATGTGTGAGTTGCAGAAAATCAAGAGGAGGTGTTACTGATGCTGGTTTTTGATTTACATGCTTGTAATCGTCGTGTGTGTGTGAGTGTATGTGTTTGTGTGTGTACGTGTGTATGTGTTACGTGAACATGTAAAGAAAGAAGAAAGAAAAATGATTTAGTTTATTTATTTACAGTGTGATACAGACAATAGGCCTGCACTGTGTCTTAGATATACGAAACGAAACTGCCTATGAGAGAAAGAGAAAAAGAAAATGTATGCTCGCACCTCTCTCTCTTGCCCCAACAGTAATATACGAAACGCAACTCTCTCTCTTTCTAGCTTAATTAACCTTTATCTCCCTCTCAACTTCCGTTCGCCTCGCCCAATCACACTTTTCGTAACGCTCTTGTCACGCATTCACCAGCTTACTCCCGAATTCAAGCGTGCGTAAAGAAGTTTTACTTCAAAAATGTTTCTTCCTGCGTGTCCTCTCCCATTCGTCCCAGTTTTCCCTTCCGCCTCCCCTTCGTCTCCCGCGTTCTTCCTTCAACTTCCCCACTTTCCTCCGTCCCCATGAATCCCCCGTCCATCGTTCCCTTCCATCCTTCCCAGTATCCGCAACCTCTCCCGCCTTTCCTCCCTGCCGCTAAATTACATGAAATACACTCATTTTTCACTCGCGCGCCACCTTGCATTTTTTTATATAAATTCCAGAATGCCAGAGCTCACCAGTGGTATATAAATCTTCGCGGAATTGACCACAATAACTCACCAAAGTTTAATCGCCATCGGATGAATAGTATATGAAATAATTTCATAACGTCAGAGTTCACTATTATACATAGAAACCATCGCGGCCATCCGCACATTAAGCCATCAATGTTTCATTGCAATTGAATGAATGGTTTAGGAGCGCATAAGGGACGAGCCATCAATGTTTCATTGCAATTAATAAGGGACAAGCCATCAATGTTTCATTGCAATTAATAAGGGACAAGCCATCAATGTTTCATTGCAATTGAATGAATGGTTTAGGAGCGCATAAGGGACAAACAAAGAAAGATTCATTTGTATATATTGATAGATTGTATTTTCATCAAAACTATTGAAAAGCATTGTGCTTTGCTCAGAGCAGTAGATTGGGATTTGTGAAATGGACAGGTACTTACATTTTATGTGAAACCATTGTTTAATGTATTTATTTTAAATGTTACTAAGGAGAAGAAAGGGTAATTAATGTAATGTTTTTATGATTTACGAGTTTAAGAAATTTTTAATAGTTTTGTATTAATGAAAATTTAAAATTCGTTTAAATAGAAATGTAAAAAAATTTATATTTGAAATAAATATCAACTATTCTGCTCGTTCATAGATGGCAGCGATTTAATTATTTTATGAAAAAAATCCTTTGTGCAAGTTGTGCTGTAAAATATTAAGATTTTCTTGTTTGCACCCGTAAATAATCAATTTTAATATGTATAAATAGTCTCGTTCGCATGAAAACCCAATCATTTAAGGAATTGCATTCAAATACTATATTGAATCGATGATTTGATCCAATAATGTATTTGATACCTTATTGGAAGAATTGAGATTTTACACGGATATATTTTTCATATTAATATTGCGTATTTACGGGTGCAAACCAACAATCAAAATGGTTCTTTTTCATTACGGCCAGATTACAAATTATTTTATGTTTAGCATTAAGATGAAGTCATGCGAAATAATGCAAAATCATACAAAATCATGTTTGAAAATTTGATCGCTTAGAAATATTATAGATGTTTCATTTAAACACTGCGAGTAGAACACATCGTGGCCTTGGAAATAATCTATTATTTTTGTAATAAGTCTTTTGGCAAGTCAAGAAAAAATAATGTATCAGGCCTATAAAAATACTTTCAAGTGCCAAAATTTCCTACAACTGAATCCATTTTTGGATAAATTTTCATTATATAATGTGGAGAATTAAATTCTTTACAAAATAATCGGAAAACGTTTTATATTTGTGCCTGAATTTCACAAAATAAAACAAAACAATATAATCTCGCTCTGTTTTTTTTCGGAAGGAATCAAAATGGGCGGAGTTCAACAAATAAGAATGAGAATTAAACCCTTTGAAGTCATTTTGTATCAGTTCCGCCATGTCTTCGTGGCGAATAGATGTACTTAGACTCTGGTTCCGTGAAATCAATTTTGAATTTCCTTGTTATTATCAAAAACAATGCGTAAGAGAAGTTGATGTTTTTAACAGACCTTTACGAAATCATCCTGTAAAAAACATCTCTCAAATACCTTTTTCAACCTTTCCAAAAGCTTTTACTCAAGTCTTGTCAAATATTTTTAAATCCTTTCCAAAAAGAGGTGGAGATTCAAATTTTGAATTTTTCCTGGATTAATGGATCATCTTAATAAAAAATAAAAAGATAACATTTGCAACTTAAATATTGGTTTAAAAAGATTATAAATGTTTACATTTAGTTAAAATGATGCCAAGTGATTTTCCACTTACTGAAGAATAAAAAAACAACATTTCATCTTGGGTTTCTCCTAGTTTTAAACCAGCGAATTTTGATAGCAGAACTATGGTTCTTACGGATAAGCCACGGAGGTTCTTGTTTCAACGTAGTTCCATAATGCACGTGATAATTATTAAATTTGCGAAACTATCTCAGCCGGGTTCATCTGTGCTTAGTTTATGTAGTCTCCATTCCAAGAAGGCTTTAAAACGGTGGCGTTTGGGTATTAAAAGGGATGTTACACTTAGTTAACGCGCAAGGGTTACGCCAAGGCTAAGTTTACAAGCTGGGGATAAAACGGACCTCGCCTCCACCCCCTCCCCCCCCCACCGACACCCACCGGCCCCACCCTCGGGACACTGGACTTATAAAATATATTGTTTGGTTTGTCGGTTCATTTGCCATAATCAAAACTCATCAGGAACTTGAAATATAATAATTTCAATAATTTATAAGCAATAAATGTTATTACCTATTACGTTTTTGTAAAATGTCAACTTAAGGCGAACCAATAGTACAGGAAAAATTGAATTCGTAATTCACGTCCCTTTATAGGGGAGTTTAAAAATACTTGAGAAAAAGTTTTTGGAAAGGTTGGAAAAGGTATTTGAGTTTTTTTTACAGGTTGATTACGTAAAGGCCTGTAAAATACATTAATTCCTTTTTTACGCATTTTTTATTGTAATAAAACAGAATTTTAAAATTAATTTCACGAAAACAAGCGAGCCTAACGTCTGTTCCCCGCTCCGTCCGGGGGTGGACTGAAAAAAATAGGTGTGGCAAGTTAGTAATTCTTCGGTGGATGATATAAGGTTTAAATTCGTCGACTGTCGTATTGTCGCCGTGATGTCAAAAATAAAAACGCGAAAATGCATATTGTATTTTATTTTCTGAGGTTCGGGTGTAAATTTCAATTGTTTTGTGATTTTCATAAAAGAAACTGAATTTGCCAGATTAAACAATACAACCATATCCGAAAAGATGTTTAAAAATAGGAGAATTTGGACTTGAAAGTGTTTTTATAGACCTTACACTTTATTTTTTTATAGGCTTATTAAAAGACTAACCGAAATTTTTAAGTACGCGCAGTATTTAATTGAAGCATCAATGATACTTCTAAGCGATAAAATTTTCAAAACAAAAACATATGATTTTGTATGATTTTGCATTTTTTAGTATGGCTTCATCTTAACAAGTTTACTCACGACGAAAAGGTTAATTTTAATAATAATAATAATGAGAAAAAAAGAGTGATTTTTTTGGTAAAAACCTCTAAAAAATATAATTTTAAAACGCTTATTTGATTGGTCCATGTAGGTATTATTACAAATGTTCGAAATAGTTAAATTTGTTTGTCAAGATTTTATAATAATGTTCTGTGCCCTTTTTGGTTTTACGTAAGTACTTATTTAAAATTAAAAAAAAAATCAAACGCGGAACCAAAGCAATCAAATCTTATTAATTGAAGGCATCAAACAGATCTTCTAAGATATATATTTAAAAAAAAATCAGTTACGTATATGCATATATATTTTACAAAATATTATAGTAAAGGTCGTTTTTGGTCATGCATACCTTATCAGAAAAGAGGAGCTCTTGTGCCTGGATAAGGGAGCCACGATTCTTACTTAGGTTGCAAGTTATAATATGTTTTGTATAAAATATTTACTGTTTACTGTAAGTTTTTTTGTTTTTTTTTTAAATTTAATTTATTTTTTCTGATTGGTTGATGATACAGCTTAATTCAGAAGGGAGGTTATCACAGTATTTAATTTGGAAAATATAACGATTTAGCATTTGAGTTGTTTTAAGATTAGGTATAATAAATTGGTTTCCATTTTCCATTAGTTTGTAAATTTCTTGATATTCTCTTATATATTTTTCTTTATACATTTTTATAATGGAAGCTTGTTTGAATATGTCATGGACATTTGGTACTGGAAACAATTTAAAAAGTGATTCTGTTGAGAAGGTATTGTTTTTTAAATATAACTTTAATGACCTTGGTGTTATAAATAACTACTAAATACCTACAATAAAATACTCTACACTACACTTCCAGTCATAAGCTTATGCTTCCATGGAATAGTAGAGTATCAATATATTAAAAAAAAATAAGTAACTGAAATTGATTTGTTCCTAAACGAAAACGAATTGAAGGCATCAAATAGGTCTTCTGAGAAGTATTCCTTCTGCATGTATGTATACACTTAAGACCGCAGCTACATTGTAAAAATAAATAATATAAGTAACTGAAAATGATTTGGTCCTCGTTTTTTATGTTTATGGTAATTAGTAGGTATAATATAAGGGATTAGCCTCGGAACACGAGGTTTGCAGGCTGCAACCAGTCACCATAATGAAGTTACACCAACCCCCTCCCCGCGGTTCCACTCACTCCTCCCCACATTAGCATCCTGATCCTCACTAAGACCGTATATTAATTTGGAAACCTCGCCGGATTGGTCAGCGCCCGATCCCTCCCGCAATAACTCCCATAGTGTAGATTACTGATATTACAATCAGAGAAATTGAAGTTTAAATGTGACGGGCTGCCCCTGCTCACAATCAAAACATTAAATATTTCAACAGCGCATTATGATATTCATTGAAACAACGGCATATTATCTAATAAATATTTTTTTGTGAGTTTAAATTAGTTATGTAAATAAGTTTACTTCCTTTTCACTCAGCGAAATACGTTGAAAATCTGTTGCGTTTTACTATTTAATCAAAATGATAATTTGATTGATAATTTTGATTAA
The DNA here is from genome assembly GCA_917563855.2 of Limnephilus lunatus. NCBI lineage: Eukaryota > Metazoa > Arthropoda > Insecta > Trichoptera > Limnephilidae > Limnephilus > Limnephilus lunatus. The sequence continues at coordinate 3,943,161 of OU830604.1, forward strand.
ATAGTGGTGTTTTACAAAGTGCTTTGTTTTAAGTAAATTAAAAATTACGCCACAAAGTGAATTTGCAAAGATTGAAGAAGTTTTTAAGCTGCTTATTTGTGGATAATGTCAATTGAAATGTGATTATTTAATTAATAACAGATCACTTTGTATAAACCACTTTTTTAATAAACAATATCGACATGTTTCAATAACAATCTTATCTTCTTCAGGATATGTTAATATAAAGAAAAATAAATGACAAACAAGTATAGACAAATTAGAATAAACTATAACATAGACGAAATATTAAAAAGTAAAGGTGATTAATTGCTTAAAAATCATAAAAATAGTTATACAAAATTAAATATAAAAATTATTTAAAGAAAAATAAAATTGCGTTTAGATAATAAAAAACTTTTAAGAACAAATAATTAAAATAATTAGTTTAAATCAAAAAATAAATAATTATTGTAAGTATTAATAAGAAAATAAATTCAAAAGATGGCTATTTTTAAAATTTTTTTGGTTATTTATAATATTTAAATTACTATTAATGCTTTTTCTAATTTCTAAAATTTCTAAATTATCCAATTGCATGCCCGTTGCCCGTAGTGTTAGTGTGTAAAATTTTAAGACCTGTATTAATATCAAAAGAATGACTTGTTTCCAAAATATGGTTGGCAAATTCAGAATTATTATTATTATTTAAACATCTATGTTCCTTAACTCTAATGTTAAAATTTCTAGAAGTTTTTCCAATATAAAAAAAGTTACAATCATTACAAATTAATTTATAAACCCCAGATTTGTTAAAAAAATCACATTTATCCTTATTATTTAATATATAATTTTTGAATTTGTTATTTGTATAAAAAGCTGGTTATACATTATTAGGCATGTTTTTTATTATTAAATTTGAAATGCTATTATTTAAAAATAAAACTTTTCTCCAATTATTTTCATTTCCAACAACGTGTGGATAAACAAAAGATCTAAGAAACTTTTTCTTATATTTTTTGTTTAACATATTGTCTATTAATTTTGAATTATAACCGTTATTAATTGCAATTTGTTTAATAGTATTTAATTCTTTTTTTAAATTACTCAAAGATAAGGGAACATTAATTAATCTACTTAGTAAAGAAGATTTGTAGTTATTAGGAGTTGTGATTACACTGCCAGAATTACACATGGAGAGAATTACATTTACTTAAATTTTAAGGGTTTAAAGGTTTGCTAAATAAATGTCATATTTGAAAAAAAAAACAAAGTTAGGTACAAACGGACAGTATTAAACATTGGCGAAATTACACATGGAGAGAATGACACCTACTTAAATTAGTTATGTAATTCATTAATTCACCTACTGTAATAACCCACATAAGAAAACATTTTTGTAATTAGTTAAAAAAGTGTGCTAAATAGAAATAACATTTGAAGAAAAGTCAACCCGCAACAAGTTTTTTTACTAAAATAAAAACGTTATAAACGGCACAGTCACTTCAGCCAATTTCAGAGATGTCCGCGTGTCCACCATAGAATGAATTGTGATCGACTTATATCTCCGAGTTTCAGAACGATCGGATGTCGGGATTTTGGTGAATTTCCACTTCCGAGGTTTGCATTCATCCATTCATTGACAAAAACAAAATCGAAATTCCCAAAGAATTATTTAAATAACAAAGTAAGATTAGGTAACCTGTGAAATTTCCGGCAGATTTTTTTGATGAACGATGAATCGTTGATTATTATTTGGTTGGGTTCTTGTGATCTAAAATGTAATTGTTATTATATTACATAATTAATCAATTGGTAGATATGCATGATGATGTATAGGTAAAAGTCTAATAACACATAAGTAGATTACTTAAGAGGAACGTTCGCGCGGCTCGTTTCGGTCCGTCCGTCTTATGCAAATCTTAATTTTGGATTTGAGATCAAAATACCGAACCAAACTAAAAAGAAAAATGTTGTTATCAAAAGGTTCAAATATCTAGTACAGACATGAGCTATTTTATTTATTTTTGCTTATAATTAAGTATAATATATAATTTATATATAATATATAATTTGCTTATAAGATATAGGCCATCAAAGATTTTATTCGGAAATTATTTGAGAATAATTGAAAAATATTTAAAAAAATAACCCTTTGTAGTACAAAGGGTAACAATTATTATAAGCAATAATTATTAGCCTGATATACTCATCAACATTGAAAAAATCCCCCGAGAAAAGATAAATGCCGCCAACGGGACTTCTGATACCCGCGTCCTTCTGATATCCGGTCAACTGCTCTACCACTGAGCTACGTCGGCTTATCTCCCACCCGCCTAATAATTCAAAATATACTAGTGTTTCATTCAACAATTACTGCTTAATAAATTTTTACCTAAAAAAAACCAACTTTATTTTTTGTGAGAAAGGCATTATAAGTGCTAACTCTCCCACTAGATGGCGTCGAGACAAATTATGTCTATATTTTTTGGTGAAAATACTTTAATAATAATAATAATAACGTAATATTTGTATAGCGCAGTTTTGTATCATTTCACTTCAAGTGCGCTTAACTATAATAAATTTAAAAATAATCCTACAGTGTTCCTTACGAGATCATTACAAAATATTTATAAAATAATACCTATGAAATAAAGAATATACAGTATTTACAAAACAATGACAAGAGAACAAATATTAACAAAACAGTGCTGTTATAGCACAGAGGAAAATAATAATATACAAAAACAGTGTTATTGTAGCACAGGACAAAACAAGAACTTTTAAACTAAAATATAATACACTAACTTCTTACAAAAAATTCAGATATATAGAAACCGAAACCAAACGATTACCGAATACTTGAGAACATGACTTATTACTTGTATTGAAAAGATGTTAGATAATTATTATTAGATAATTATTATTTATCGGACACATTCTTCTGCTTTAACCACATACATAGAAGAACTAAAAAAAATATTACAATATCATAAAAACAAAAAAAAAACAAACAACTATGGATGACTTCGTAAACACGCAACTGGACAACTGCTTCAAAATCAGTGAATTCAATAGTCAAAGTGCAAAAGAGTGCAACGAAATCATCACTGACAAATTCTCTGGTATACAAATACTCCATCTTAACATCCGCAGCCTTCAAAAAAACATAGAAGAATTTATACTCAATATAAATAATCTTAATGTAAAGCCGGATGTTATAGTATTAACTGAAACATACACAAACAGTGACTCACCACATTATAATTTAAGTGATTATATCTACATGCAAACAAACACAAACATAAATAAAAACAGTGGCATTGCGATATTCGTAAGTAAGAAATATAATATTGTTACACATTTAGAACACAACTTAGATTCATCAAACTGCATGGAAATCCATCTTAACCACAACAAAATCAATTATTATTTGTTAGCAATCTATAGAACGCATGAATCGAACGCTTATTTATTTATCGAACAAATACGAAATATAATATCAAATTTAAAAAACAAAACTTGCATAATAACAGGGGATTTTAATATCAATATTAACAAAAATATAGACAATAGAATTAAACATGAATATTTGAACTGTATGACTGAAAACAACTTTAAATCGTGTATAAATGAAAATACGCGCGAAATTCAAGGTCAGAAACCATCTTGCCTAGATCATTTTTGGACGAATATTAACATAAAAGATCTTCATAAAATAAAAACCATTGTCTGGAAAAATAACATCACCGATCATCATACGTGTATATTTTTGTACGAGGAAGAAAAAACAATACAAACAAAAAATAAATCAATAAAAAAATCATATACCAAAATAAATCTGCAAAAATTAATTGAAAACTTGAAAACGGAACATTGGCAAACTGTAATCAACTGCGAAGAAGTTGAAATATGCTCAAAGTACTTTGAAAATATTTTATCCAAACATGTAGAAAACTCAAAAACAGATATTCCATATCGTAATTTAGATAAAAATAAATACTTAAAACCATGGATCACACCGGGTTTATTAAATTCAATCAAAGAAAAAGGTAAGCTTTACAAAAAAACAATAAAATTCCCAAACGACAAAAAAATAGAATTTAATTATAAAAAATATAAAAATAAATTGACACGCTTAATAAAAATTAGTAAAGATGAATATTACAAACATAAAATAATAAGTTCTGAAAACAATCCAAAAATAATCTGGCAAGCAATTAACTGTGCAATAGATAACAATAAACAAAAACATTCAATCAAGGTAATTGTAGACGAAAATGACGTAAAAATAAATGCAGAGGAAAACCCTAAAAAATGCGCGGATATATTCAACTCCTTCTTCGCGAAAGTTGGACAAAACCTCGCTAAAAAAATTAATGTAACAAAGGGAGCGACAACTCAACAAATTATCGAAGATATACACAGTGTAAACTCACTGTCCCATTTTAAAATGATCAAGGAAGTAGATATTCTAAACATTATTGAAAATATGAAAGGAGGGTCGTCACCAGGTTTTGACAACATAACTGTAAATATGTTAAAATCTATTAAAAACCACGTGATAAAACCATTAACTCACCTAATTAATTTAAGTTTAAAAAATGGAATATTTCCGTCTAATTATAAGAGGACAATTATCTCACCTATATTCAAAAGTGGAAACGCACAAAATGTAACTAACTATCGACCAATTTCCCTCATTTCAAATATTGGAAAAATATTTGAAAAAATCGTAAAATCTCAACTAATGGAATTTATTGAAAATAACAAAATACTTCACGACAATCAATACGGATTCCGAAAAGCGCGCAGCACACAAGACGCGATTGCAAATGTCACATCACGCATATATAAAAACCTTGATATGAGCAATAAATGTATAGGTATTTTTGTAGATCTGAGAAAAGCGTTTGACAGCATATCCCATAAAAAACTTATGAAAAAATTAGATAATTTGAACATTAATGAAAACGTAGCAAATTGGATAAAAAGCTACCTAAAAAATCGCCCTCAATGTGTCAAAATAAATAACATTTATAGCGACGAAGAGACATCTGAATATGGAATTCCACAAGGTACTGTGCTAGGTCCTATATTATTCATCTTATATGTAAACGGTATATTCTCACAGCCACTTCATGGTAGTATAACCTCTTATGCCGACGATACAGTACTTATTGAAAGTGGAATCACATGGCAAGTTGTAAAACAAAAAGCAACAGAAGACATAAACATACTTAAACACTGGTTTGATATAAATCTACTATCTCTTAATAGTGAAAAAACTCACGTTATACCATTTGCAATAAAATCAAAGGACGTTCCGGTAAATTTTGATATAATTCTACATGATAATTCTAAAGATCACAAAAAAAATAACTGTAAAATAAACTGTTCCACATTAAAAATTTCGAATAAAATCAAATACTTAGGAATAACAATAGACAAAAACCTGAACTGGAAAGATCAAATCAACCTTACCGTTAACAAAATAAGGAAATTAATTTACATATTTTTAAAAATCCGAAACTTTCTCTCATTAGAAAATCTAACATCAGTCTACCATGCTATAGTACAGTCAAATCTCCAATACTCTGTAGTAAGCTGGGGAGCTGCATACAAAACAAATCTACTCCCTGTTGAAATTGTGCAACGTCTAATTATAAAAATTATCTTGAAAAAACGAAGAGATTATCCAACTCACCTTATTTTTGAAGAATTTAAAGTATTAAAATTTAATGATCTAGTTCGAAAAAATATAATAATCCAAATAATAAAAGAAAAACAAAATCATAGCTTTTTAACTGAAAGTCGTACTCGTCAAAAGCATATATTTCCAACACAAAAATGTAACACCTCATTTGCACAACATCATTACACATATCTAGGAAAAAAATACTTCAATAGCCTACCTGAAAAAATAAGAACAATCGAAGACGATAAATGCCTATTAAAAGCAATTAAAGAGCAATTTAAAGTAAAAATAACAAATTGATAAAATTTATCATCATAAATTATATAACTTGTAAATTTGTTTTTTTTAAGTATCTACCACAATTAAATCAAAAGATTCAAAATATATTTTGTAAATATATTTTAAATATTTTTTCATCCCGATACTCGTCCCTCTTCTAATCACAAGCGTCTGCTTCTATAGAAGAGAAATATCATACAAAATAAAAAATAAAAAAAAATCAGTGAAAATTTATTATATAGTTTATTTGTATCAAAGATTATTTTGAAATATAAATATTATATTTTATATGTTATTTTTGCTGTATAAATAATGTATCTTCTGTAATAAATAAATTAAAAAAAAAAAAAAAAAAAAAAAAAAAGTTAGGATTCATGAATGGTACGATTTTTTAAATAATTTTGTTTTTAAAGCCCGTTTAAATTCTGCCAAATTCTGGATATTAGTAAGAGCTGAGGGAAGTTTATTCCAAATGAGAGGGCCAGTTACACGAAAAGAGCGATCATAGTAAACTTAACTTGTCAAATATTAATTATTATTTTTAATTGGTAAACAAATTTTTAAGACAAGTATTTTATGCATAGCACAAAGGGTAACAATTATTAACATGAAACATAAAAGTCTTAGATGTGCTATATCTTACAAATTAAAGCAAAAAATAAAGTAGCTCATATCTGTTGTAGATAATTGATATAACTTTGGATTACAAAAATATTTTTTAGTTAAGATTTTTATGAAATGGGCCACGCTAACTATATCGGACTTATGTCCTCTATATTGACTGTAAAATACGGGTGCTGGTTTTCTAGTCGGCGGGCTGCTGTGCACGCTCAGGGCCTGGTCCGGTTGCTGTGAGTATCCGAGGAGAGAGAATTCAGCTGTCCAAGGAAGTGCAAGGTCGGAAGTGAAAGACAATTGTAGAGTGCAGGCAGGAAGAAGCGGTACAAGAAGATAGAGACGGTGAGAGTTGACGCGACGATAAAGGTTCGAATGTGACTGATTTGAACAGAGCTTGACGCTCTATATATACGCTGCCGCGGGGCCGTGCCCAATATTGGTTCGCAATTAACAAGATTATTCCTTGAACGTTGCTGCATTTTTTTTGCAGCTTGTGCATCCTTATACAAGAATGGAATGATAAAATTGAATTATATAAGCAAAACTACTCTCTTTGCCGCTCTATCTCATGTAAACCACTTCATTCTAGCAGTTTTATTAAATTCAGTAAAAATTGTACAATGTTAACAAGTGGGGTTTTTAGCCCGATATCAGTATGAAAAAACCCTTATATCTATTTAATGGAAACATTAACATATTTAATTTTATCTTAACAGTATGGACGCAAGTCCAGCCTTTTAATCTATATAATTTTATTTGAAATAACTTTAGCAAACATTGCGTAAATTCAATATTAATCTTACATAAAAATATGTCCTTTTACGGCTGTTACGCAACCGATGGCTTCCATTTCGAAACAAGCTTCGTCATTGGCTGGCCGTTGTAGAGCGAAGTACTGGGAGGGGGTGGGGTCAACATACGTCCTTGCGGTTGGCCTAGGATGGTCAAAGTGGGGGTTATGGCGTATATACCCGTGGTATCTTGAAGACGCCATCATTGTCCACGCGCCAATCATCACATAACGGTGTTTGTAGGATGTCACAGAGTGGGAGGACGTAAATAGGTATGGCGTCTTGAAGATGTTACCATTCCTTCTAGGGCGGCCATATAAAGCTGTTTATTGGTAGATTCCACGTTCGATATATTCTCCCCCTCGTGCAGTGTCGGCTGTACCTAACTTCTTAGAACGTGACAGGATCATTTTGTCCGACGGTGTATGTGCGATGTATTCCTTCTAGGCTGCGGGGAGGAGCTTCTTCTGATGATGTTTTTGAGCTCGGCCGACATCGTTTTTGTATCGGAGAACCCATGCGGATGAGTCGATGCCACGATGAAAATAGTTCAATGAGAGGTAATCCGTCTCCCATTGTTGTTGTGAGGCCGAAGTATTCAGGCCTTACCTCCAGAGCCTGGTTATCGGTGTGGATGACTGGCTCCTTCTCACGGGGCCATGCTGCTTCCGGTTGGGTAATAAAGGTCGGACCGCAGAACCACCGGCTAGTGGGTGTGAGGTCGGGTGGCTTGATATCTCGTGTACCTATACCCGCAGGGTTTAATTTTGTAGGCACACATCTCCAATTGATGATCTCGGTAAACTCATCTATTTCTCCTAGGTGGTTGGCCATAAAGGCGGAATGAGCTCTCGGGTCTGTCCTCAGCCAACATAGAACGATTTTTGAGTCCGTCCAATATGTGGTTCGCCTTATTTGTAGTTGGCTCTCCTTTTTTATGGTGGCTGCCAGTCGTGCAGACATTAGGGCTGTTTGTAGCTCCAGATGCGGAATAGACAGGGGTTTCAATGGTGTGACTTTACATTTTCTTGCCAGGAAGGTTGAGTGAGTGCGTTCCTGTGATTTTTCCGTTAAATACACAATTGCGCAACATGCAGACTCCGATGCATCACAAAATATGTGAAGTTGAAAAATGCCGTTTTTATTGCTGAGACATCTCCGGGGTATGATCACGCAGCTCTGACGTAGAAGTTGTAGCCAATCTGACCATTTATTTAAATGTTCTGTTTTTATTCTTTCATCCCAGCCAATATTGGATCTCCACGCTGCTTGGAGAAGTATTTTTGATCGAAGTTTTAGACAGGATACAAAGCCCACGGGATCAAAAATCTTCGTTACAATGCTTAATAATTGTCTTTTTGTTGGGTGGGGAATTATCTCTGCTGTCGCCGCCTCCCGGAAGCTGTAGATAAAGTGGTCGCCGGTGGGGTCCCGTATGAGGCCTAATATGCGCTCATTTTCATGATCCCCGCTACTAATCGGTATGGCCGATTTCGCCCGCTTTTCTAACGGTACTTTTGCAATGGCGACAGGATAATTTGAATTCCAATTTGTGAGCTGGAAACCCCCGCTTGCGAGGATGGTGCTCACCTCCTGTATCATCTTGGCGGCTTCATCTAATGTGTCCACTGCATATAGGTAATTATGCATATAGAATTTTTCCTGGATGGCTGTCGCTGCGGCTGTATATTGTTCCTTATATTTCTCTGCTACATTATTCCACACGAATTGCGCACTGCTCGGTGAACAAGTAGCTCCAAACATCATTGATGTGAGCATGTATGTCCTTGGCTCCTCTTGCTGCGTTGTTCTCCACATAAATAAGTGAGATGACTGGTCCTCACTTTTAATTTTTATCTGCAGAAACATTTTAGCGATATCCGCTGCAAATGCAATTTTTCCTTCGCGGAAGCGCAAAATGTTTCCCAATAGCGAGGGAAGGAGATCGGGCCCTGTCAACAATCGGCTTGCTGCGTTGAACACCACTCTTAGCTTGCCCGGTTTATTGGGATTTATTACTGCAAGATGTGGTAGGTACCATTTTCGTGGCTTAGGGATGGCTGCCTCTTGACTATTTAATTTTCGCGCATACCCGCGTTCAATTAGTGAACTTATTTTCACCTTGTATGCCGCTGCCAATGCTTCGTCTTTCCCCAATTTTCTTTTTAATGAGTACAGGCGTTTTAATGCGCACTGTTTGTTGTCCGGCATGCGTGTATTATTTGCTTTCCACAGAAGGCCAGTTTCCCACCGTCCGGTGTCATACGGCCGGGTATTGTTTTTCATTAGGGCCTTTGCGCGTTGTGTGGCGGCATCTATGCGTGCCGCTGACGTCACTCCAAGTGAGTCGATAGCGAAATTTTGTTTCAAGAGGTCTGGGAGCTGTTGGTCTCCCCTCTCTATCTCGCCAATTATGTTGAGAGTTATGTGCTCCGTAGGATGAATGCCTCCATGCGTGATCCATCCGAGTGCAGTGCGGGACAGAATCCGTTTCTCTGTGTCTTCACGGACCTCTCTCGATACAATAACATGAGCATTGTCTTGTCCCAATAATATTTGTGGTTTTACTTGGCGCCGACCGGCTATGGTTTGTCGCGGCAGGTCTAGATTACGCACTGTATTCGCTATAATGCCATATTCCTCACCGTCTCCTCGTACTGAAAGTTTAACTCGCCGGGACGTTTTATCTGATGCACACATTCCACCTGCACCGTGAATACGGAGACCACGAGTCGGTCCTCTTGCTCCTACTTTCTCAGCAATTTCTGTGTCCAGCAGAGTCACCGTTGATCCCTCATCAAGTAGGGCATGAACTGACACTTGCCCGTTTGGGCCACATATGGTTACCGGTATAACTTTTAACAACACTGATTCGTGTCCGCACCACGTAGTGTTTGTCACGGTTTGACTGTCATTATTTCCGGCAGATGAATTCACACGCGACGGATCGTGTAATAGTTTGTGGTGGGGGAGTCGACACGAACCCACTCCGCACCATACGCGATATTTACACGCCCGTGTATGGTGACTTACGTCTAAGCATTTGTGACACAGACGGGCGCTTTTCACCTTTTCCCAGCGATCGGGAACACTTTTCTCTAAAAACACCGGGCATTCCCGTATCTTGTGCGAGTTTGCACACTGTGCGCACTTTTCGATTTTTAAATCACTTTGTGCAAACACTTGCTCCCGTCGTGGCTTTACTGGGGGCCGAAAATTATCAACAAGTCCTGATCGTGGTATAGCGTTTGTGATCCTCTTTAGGAAGGCTGCTAACTGTTGAATAGTTGCACTTGTAATTTGATCTGCAATTTTGTCCAACCACAACACTCTTAACACAAGGGGCATTTTCGATGCTATTTCACTTAGTAGCGCGGGGTTAGAGAGATAGTCATATTTTAAACTGCCGAGCGAGGCCACTACATTTTGCACAGTACCCGAGAATTCAATTAACGCTTCGTTTGATGCGTCTTCAGTAAGCCGCGGTAACTTTTTTATTTTCTCAAACATCAGGGTTGCGATTGTGTGGGCACCCCCGAATCGATGTTCCAAAACGTCCATTATTTCCGATACTTGAGTCGGGTCCATAAGTAGTGGGCTCACTGCTTCGCGCGCCTTGCCTTTCAAAGCTCTCTGAAGGCGCATTAAGTTTTCAGATTGCGTCATCCCACATGTAGATGTTGATTGATAGAATTGAGCGCGCCATGCTGGCCACTCCACGGCGTCTCCATAGTATGGTGGCAGGTCCTTAGCGCTTGATTGGCGTGCAATGAGAGACGCTAGACGATTTTCCTCTTCGGGTTGCTGCCGTGGGGTTGCACCGTTTTGCGAGGCGCGAAAGGCCTCCGTCATGAATGCTGCAAACTGTGTGAACGGATTTGCTGGGGCCGATTGTCCCGCTCCATTATTCACCCAATCTTGAGTGTGACGCGCCGTGTCATCCTCCGTAAGGTGACTCGGGAATGTCGCGTATGTGTTGTTTGCTGTGGTATGGCCGAACTGCATTTGTGTAGAACCCGGCTGGTTGGAGGCTGCGGGGATGTGTAGGGCCCCTTGAGCTGAGGTTTGTGCCGGCTGTTGTCCGAATGATGCGCGTGAATACTCTGTGTTCATGTTAATGGCAGGCTGCTGCAGCTGCAGAGGGGGTGTTTGGCCTTGCATCGTGACGTTAGATGCTGAAGACCGGTACCCTACGCTGTGCGTAGCACCTTGTAGGGGGCCTTGCTCACTGCCTTGTTGCGCGGCGCCTTGCATGGCGCCTTGTTGTGTAGTCGCTTTCTCCGAGGGGGTATCAGGTCCCACGGTAAGCGCTTGTTTGGTCACAGGAACTTCCATTGAAGCGATGAGGGCATCTTGTAATTTCCGGTTACGACGCCTCTCTGCTCTCAATTCTCGCTGCAGTTGATTTAGTAAATCTGCATTTAAAGCCTCGCTGTCTGATGATGAGTCATGGCTGAGCGTCTGTGCCGGAGAGTGATCATGCGCAGGGGCCACATTTGCAGACGGCGGGATTGCAGAGGGGCCAGCGGGGGGCTCGGTACTGGCAGCATCCTGTCCGGTTTCCTCCAATGTACTCTTCCCGGAGCGTAGAATTGGTGTCATCTTGGCAACTGGAGACTAGAACATCCGGCTCGAAGGACCACAATATATCGGACTTATGTCCTCTATATTGACTGTAAAATACGGGTGCTGGTTTTCTAGTCGGCGGGCTGCTGTGCACGCTCAGGGCCTGGTCCGGTTGCTGTGAGTATCCGAGGAGAGAGAATTCAGCTGTCCAAGGAAGTGCAAGGTCGGAAGTGAAAGACAATTGTAGAGTGCAGGCAGGAAGAAGCGGTACAAGAAGATAGAGACGGTGAGAGTTGACGCGACGATAAAGGTTCGAATGTGACTGATTTGAACAGAGCTTGACGCTCTATATATACGCTGCCGCGGGGCCGTGCCCAATATTGGTTCGCAATTAACAAGATTATTCCTTGAACGTTGCTGCATTTTTTTTGCAGCTTGTGCATCCTTATACAAGAATGGAATGATAAAATTGAATTATATAAGCAAAACTACTCTCTTTGCCGCTCTATCTCATGTAAACCACTTCATTCTAGCAGTTTTATTAAATTCAGTAAAAATTGTACAATGTTAACAAGTGGGGTTTTTAGCCCGATATCAGTATGAAAAAACCCTTATATCTATTTAATGGAAACATTAACATATTTAATTTTATCTTAACAGTATGGACGCAAGTCCAGCCTTTTAATCTATATAATTTTATTTGAAATAACTTTAGCAAACATTGCGTAAATTCAATATTAATCTTACATAAAAATATGTCCTTTTACGGCTGTTACGCAACCGATGGCTTCCATTTCGAAACAAGCTTCGTCATTGGCTGGCCGTTGTAGAGCGAAGTACTGGGAGGGGGTGGGGTCAACATACGTCCTTGCGGTTGGCCTAGGATGGTCAAAGTGGGGGTTATGGCGTATATACCCGTGGTATCTTGAAGACGCCATCATTGTCCACGCGCCAATCATCACATAACGGTGTTTGTAGGATGTCACAGAGTGGGAGGACGTAAATAGGTATGGCGTCTTGAAGATGTTACCATTCCTTCTAGGGCGGCCATATAAAGCTGTTTATTGGTAGATTCCACGTTCGATATACTAACGTTCCTCTTAAGTACCTGTGGCTAGCGTGTTCTTTAGATTCCGTCATCTGTCACTTAGCATTAAAGAATGACACTGCCTCGTATGAATATCACGTGTAATCTATGATAATCAGGGAGTGCAACCGGATCGGGGAGGGCAAACCGGTACGGCGACCGGTAATCGGAAACATCCAGGCTGGGAATGATGAATAATTACATCATAAGATAAAGGGTCAGAAAAAACTGTTACAAATGTGCGTTTTCAAAATAATTCTGCGGTGCGTCGAATTAATTTTTTAATGAAAATAATTTTCAATTTGTAAATTCATAATTACATATATCAGATAGAGAGGATATTGAAACCTGGTGGAGAATATCATTATTCAATTGTTGCGTATGTTGAAATCATGTAAGGATAAAGAAAACTAATTTTAATTAAAAACTAGCTGACCCAGCAACGAGTTGCTGTGGCTAACAAAACACAACACAACCTTTTAACTCCCTCCGCCATCTGTTAATTTGCATAAAAATCAAATCGATCAGTCGCTCCATTTATATTACTATGGCGAGTTCTCAGTATGCGTTGCTATGCCACTTAATAAAGAAATAATTTCACCCTGCGTGTCCTTTCCCACTGGTCCCGTTCCCCTTCCGCCTCCACTTCCTCTCGCGCGTCCCCTTCCTCTCGGGTTCCAACTCCGCCTTACCTCTCCCTACTCCCCTCACCCGTTTCCTCCGTTACGCGAACCCCCCTCACGAGTTCCCGTCCCCCCTACCGAGTTCCCCTCCCCGCTTCCAGGTTCCACTCCCCCTTCCCATATTCCATTCATTCAGTCCCGGTACGTTCAGTTTTCAAAGAGCGCACGCGCCATATATTGCAATTTTTTATACAAATTTCATAATACCAGAGCTCAGCAGTATATACAGAAACGTTCGCTGGCATGCACACATCAAATCCCCAAAATTTACATTTATTCGATTCATTTTTATGTATATAGATAGATTAATAGATTACTTAGTTCCAACCACGTTTAATGCTTAAAAAAATGTGTGCAGCTCTCATACTGTAGAAGTGTATTCAGAAAATTAAAGCAGCACACAAAGAGGAGATCAATAATTCCATCACATTCTCTCGCAGGCTAAATCCTATACATGTATGAGTCTATTTTTAGTGTCGTTTTTTCGTTTAATCGAGTTTCAAATAACCTCTGTGCTAAAGAAGTTTTCACTTTATAAATAAGCCTGTAGAAGCCCGGCAGGACGTGAAATTAAAAAAACAAAAAATTTCACAATGTCCAAAAAATTTTACTTATGAATATCACAAATCACATAGGTGCCGTTTTATCTTGGAAAAAGTCACGGCACGCCACCGACAACGCGTGTAGGTAAATTTATAACAACGTCAGAAATAGATAGCTGCGCCAAGTGACAGAGGTGAGATAATCATTAATATATAATTATTCAGATCACCTGATAGTAATCTGCTCGCTTCTACATACATAATAAATTATTATTGCACTTATTTTATGATATTCACTGCATTAGAAAACTACTCTGAAAACTGGACTGTTTTTATGTTCTTTTGTATTCCATAGTTTCAGCCGACGACTGCATGAAAGAATCAGCAATGAGCCGCTTGCATGTTTTCTTAAGTCCTCAGACCTCGACCATATTTTGTCAGATGGTCAAAACATAACAATTAGTTTAAGTAATAATTGTTAGCCTGAATCACGTATTTACATGGAAAAAATCTCCCGAAAAAACTCGGGACTCGAACCCGTGTCCTTCTGATTTCCTGTCAAATGTTCTGTCCAATGCCGTCAACGGCATGTATCTTTTCTCGGGAGATTTTTTCAATGTAGATGAGTGTTTCAGGCTAATAATTATTACTTATAATAATTGTTACCCTTTGTGCTATGCATAAAAATCTTGTCTTAAACATTAGTATATCAATTAAAAATAATAAGGGTCAAAACATATTCGCTTTGCAATAAAATATAAAAATGGAATATTTCTGAACGTATCCGAAAACTAAAAAAGTTTCATAAAGATGATAAAATACACTCCAAAATTTTATAAATCGAAAAAAACACATAATTTTTAAAATGATAATTTTTGCGTGCAAATATAAAAAAGATTTAAAAGTGACTCACGTTACGTCTTTTGTAACTTAAATTTAAATAATTATTTTTAATTATTTATGAATCTCAACCTTGGATTACGAATGCGAATGGTCAGATTCTACGTGTTTTCGATATTATTTTATGAAATGGAAGCATGGACGCTTACCGAAAAACGAATTAGGCTACTTGAAGTATTCGAAATGTGGATCTACAGAAGAATACTTAAAATATGCTGGGTGGACAGGGTTACGAATGAAGATAAAAAGATTTAAAAATTACTCACGTTACGTCTTTTGTAACTTAAATTAAAATAATTATTTTAAATTATTTATGAATCTCAACCTTGGATTACGAATGCGAATGGTCAGATTCTACGTGTTTTCGATATTATTTTATGAAATGGAAGCATGGACGCTTACTGAAAAACGAATTAGGCGACTTGAAGCATTCGAGATGTGGATATACAGAAGAATACTTAAAATAAGCTGGGTGGACAGGATTACGAATGAAGATGTTATGGTTCGGATAAATTAAAAAAAAAAGGTATTAAAACTATAAAAATCCGAAAACTTCAATATCTTAGATATGTGGTGAGACATCCAGAGATCTTGCAACTCATAATGCAGGGAAAGATTGCCGGAAGACGGGGTCCTGGAAGAAGGAGAACCACATGGGTGAAAAACCTGAGACAGTTTTTGGCCAGTCCACCGTAGAGCTGTTCCGAGCCGCAGAAAACAAAGTCCGCATAGCCAACATGATATCTAACGCCCGTTGAACGGACAGGGCACAAGAAGAAGAAAATGATTAAGTATATGTATTTTTTTTTTGGTGGTTTGAACAATCATTTACCCACTTATGTACAAAAAAGATCCACCAGTCTATTAATTATATATTTTCCATGAAATCCAATTATATATTATTTTACATATATTATTTTTTATTTTTATTTACATATATTATTTTTCACAATCAAAAACTCTTTTTTTATATTAGCTCCACGGAGGAGGCCCTGAGGAAAATAATACCCCTCAGGGTCTATGTCATCTTTGGGGATGCTGTATATGAAGGAAAAAAGGTATGAGGGGTGGGTCAGTGTCCATATGTCCAACAGTGAAGGATGTATGAATCTATCTCTACCACGCGTTGCAAGGCAATATTCCCAGAGAGTCCTGCTATAGAGGTCAAAACATCTCCCTCATCCAGTCTCTCCTAATCCAGCCTGCAACGCAGTTGGTGGCTAAAATCCGGACAAATCTCACCCCATGAAAAATAGTGACGTACAACACTATTACATATTAGCGCACTTTTTAGAGCACCTAAAATATCCACACGACGACGCACGAATAACTAATGTAACCCGTTCCGTTGCGGAGTTTCGACTGATTATTTGGTTGCGCAGACTGAATTTCGACGATCGGATCTGACCTCATTCCCCATTGGATGATTTAAGATGTAAGCGTACTAATAAGTTATGGACGAAAATTTATTTTTAGAATATACATGCCACTTAGTGCCACAACCCTTGGGCCACGCCCTTTTTTTAAAACATTTATACACCTTTTTTCTGTAACATTTGAAAATTCATGCAAGAGGCTCAAATAATTAATACCTCTTCACGATCATTGAATTATGTAAAAACATGAACAACTACTTCACGATCTACCTCTACCTACTACCTACATACTTACCAATTAATATTATTGCATTTAGCTGGTGCGATCGAGTGCATGCGATGTTATTATTCTTCCAACACCAGATAATCATAATACATTTTATTACAGGCATAAGCTTCCTGAGAAATATACCTCAGATATATTCCACAAATATAATGGTGATATGTTACCGTTTTTGGCAGCTCCTGCAATATGAAGTGATAAAAAAACAACAAAATGTATATAGAGTATACTTGACTAATATAACCAGTGATTCTTGACACAATTGAGAGCAAAAAAGGAGTAAATGAATTTTGATCTCCGGTAATTTTTCCACGCCTTTTTTATTATTTTCAAATAATTTTCTTCAAAATCAAACACAAAAAACATTCTTCCACATGTCGTCAATGGTCACTCAGTCGAGTAACTGGGCCTTGCTCCTAACTGTCCAATACTTTGTGATTTTAAGTATTTTTTTGAAAAAAAAAATCATAAATGTCACCGAAGACCAAAACTTCATTTAAAATTTTTACTCCAAACAATGCCAGGAATCGCTGTTTAAAGTAAATCAAGTCATTTGATCTTTTGCAGGAAAAATATTTTTTTTTAGGTAGGTAGGTACTCGCAACCTGAAAAACTAGCATGATTGAAAAACATGTTTTTCTCACGAAAATAATCACTGTTAAATTTTTTTTCGGTTTTATTAATAGATACCTACAAAATTCTTTCTGGTCCTGTTTTAACTCGAGCGCTTTGCATTTCAGCTATCAGTAAATTGTTTTTTTTTTTATTTCGTGTCCAGTCAATCCTGTCGAGATGGTAGCCGTAATGGATAGTACCCTTTTACTCCGCCAGAGTTCGCTTGTGCGTTGCATGCTGTCAAATTGGTATAATCAACTTTACGCGAGGTCTGCAGAACTATTATAGTTCAGATGAACCTATGCAAAGAAAAATTGTTGAAAAAATGTGAAAACTATAAAAAAAATATATAAAAAATGTTAAAAAATGTATAAAAAATATAGAGGCTGAAAGTAGTGAAGGTATAAGGGAAGTGAAGGAGATGGGAGAGAGGAAGGTGGGGAAGAATCTGGCAATTCACACCTGGTCAAAATATATATTAATATTAACACGGCTAAAGCCATTTCAAACAGCTTTTTATTTCTGAATGGTGGTCTTACACTGGGGAGATAGTGAGAAATCTTCCACTAAACGCGACCTTCAGATTGCTAGTCGAGAGCCTAACTATTGTTTCACTAATAATACCTAGTTATATTCTTCGATTATATTATTTATTGTTACTATCTGTTGATTTCTTAGATCTCATTTTACTTTTAGTTTTTTTTTACATTAGATCCACACAGGAGGCCTCGAGGAAAATAATTTCCCTCACGGTCTATTTCATCTTAGGGGATGCTGTGTGAAGGATCTTTTTAAGGAAGGAAAAGATAGGAAGTTCTGGGAAGGAAAAAAGTGTGAGAGGTAAGAAGGAATCTGGAGACCAGTGTATCCAGGAGTGACGGACGTACGAATGCATCCCTCCAACTGCGGTGCAAGGCGATGGGTCGAGAGAGTCCGATTGAAACAAAGTCACCCCATTAACCTGGACACCCCTTTTTTTACATGAATACCTCACAAGAGTCCCAACTGCTCCCGGAGACTATGTCATCCCCAATTGGGGAATGTTGTGAGGCTGAGGGTAGTGGGGAGGGGAAGGAGATAGGGAAGAGGAAGGTGGGGAAGTACCTGGCTATTCAGATCTGGTCACCAAACACGGCTGATGCCGTTTCAAGCAATGTTTCAATTCTGAATGGTGGTCTTACACCAGGGCGATACAGATAGTATCTTCCACTCTGGAACGTGCCGCAAATATACTTTTTATTATTTTAAATGAATAAATTGTGAAATAACACAAATTAATCAAATAAAATTTATTTGCCACGCCGGGATTCGATCCCGCGACCTTCGGTGCGCGAGTCAAGCGTCTTACCGCTGCGCTACGCCGGCCGCTGCGCTACCCCTGCTAAGTCACCAAACGTAGCGAACCAAAAAAGGGTCACCTATGGCAGGGGTGTTGGTTGTCTAATAAATGGATCCCGAGGTGACAGTACCCACAGCCGCCTCCCAAATTGAAAATTTTGGGAAAAACGCAAAACAATATGTTTGCCATTACGAATTATATTAAGATATCACACTTTTTCAAGTTTTTACACCACTGAACAAAATTTAATGCAGATTGGATGAATTAATATTCAGATCATGTTTACTTTAGCTCGCCCATGTTGTATCTGATGCGGATATTAAAACCTCTTTAATGAGTGCGTTTTCCTTCTTAAGACTTTAGACACAGTCAGATTGATATAACACGCAAACAAATATGTTTTTATACATGACTTACCCGCGGCCGCCGACACATTAGCACGGCTACATGAAATATTACCCAATTAAAGGAATATCGTAGCCTCACACATCACACGTATGAAAAATTAATATCTACGAGTATTTTGCACTATATTTTATTAGTTAACAACACTGAAAACAAACTCACAAGAAGTTTTACGTGAAATGAACACTGGTGTCGGTGCCTTTCGTCTCCTTTGCTCCAAACACATTAATTAAATTGATTTTTCAGCTGTGTGCGAGAGGATTTCCATATTTGAAAATGTCGGATTGTTTTTTTATATTGTATTATTTATTTATTACTAGCTGATATCCGGCATGCGTCGCTATGCCATTTAATAAAGAAATTGTTTCTCCTTGCGTGTCCTTTCCCATTCGTCATTTCCCGTGTCATTCACTAGCAATATTAAAATTGTTATTAAACTATGATTTAAAATTGCTAGTGAATGGCACGTGTCAGATCACCATTATGATGTCTTGCGCATCGTTAGTTGTTGTCTATGGTCTCTGTCTAATATGTCTATTATCAAATTCTTGATTAATAAATTCATTATTATAAATCAGTAAGTAGTTTTTACAATAAGATATCCGCCTTAATAATAATAAACTAAACACCACAGATGTGTCAAAACCGGAAGCGGATAAATAACTTATACTTTTATAATAAATATAGTAAAAAAAACGAGTGTACTTTAGACCACACGACTGAAGTAAAACTACACTGAAGAGAGAAAGAAAATGTGCAGTGCTCTCTCTTGCTTCTACAGTGATACAGACAATAGGCCTGCACTGTGTCTTAGATATACTAAACGTAATTGGTTATGAGAGAAAGAAAATGTGTGCTCGCACCTCTCTCTCTTGCCCTACAGTATATACGAAACGTTACTCTCTCTCTTTCTATCTTCACTAACATATCTCCCCCTCAACCTCCGTTCGCCTCACCCGATAACACTTTTAGTAACACTCTCGTCACGCATTCACCAGCTTACTCCCCAAGTCAAGCGTGCGTAAAGAAGTTTTACTTCAAGAAATTCTTTTTAAGGTTTTTTCATTTACTCCTTACACTCTTTTCCTCGTTCATTCGCTCTACATGCCCAAATCATCGGAGCGTCTCTTTCTTAATATTACACTCCACGGATCTCCACGTTTCTTACACGATCGTACATGGTTTATCACACATTCGCCTTAGGGATATCATTTCTGTAATATTCCGTCTACTTTCTCTGCTAGTTCTATGCCTCACTGCCATACATCAGGGTAGGTACCAGTACTCCATTATGGACGGCTAACTTCGCTTCTTTGGAGAGTTTTTTGTTGGTTCCAACGGCGTTCAGTCCTCCATTAATGGAGTTACCTGCATTCACCCTTCTTTCAATATTCCTATCAGCCTTCCCATCTCTCGTAAACATACTTCCCAAATAAACAAATACGTCGTCTAATTGAAATTCTTCTTTTATTACAATGCATCAAGTATTGAATCACTCCACTCCTTCCTTTAATGTCCCCGACTTATTATTCCATTCGCTTCTGCTTCATTCTCCTGACACTTCTTTCTTCGTACATTCACACATCCCAATCGTGAAAACCTACAATAAAATAGAACTCATAATAAGTTCGTTGCTCCGTCATTACCCTGTACCTTAAAAACAGAAAACAATTCTCCAAATGTGTGACTTTCTCGTTGTTCTCGTACGATGAGAAAAGCTGATATAATTTACATATCCGTACATACATATTTAATCAATCACTCTTTTTGTCTCGTAACGATTTTTTCAGAATGTGAATAAGTGATCACGGTGTGAATTATTCACCTGAGAGTTTATTATGCCGTTCCCATTGCGTGGAAACATTCGAAAATTGGAAAAAATTCTGTGATTTTAAAAATGTAAATGCATAGCATTATACATATTAAATAACTTGGATGTAACGTAAAAAAGGCTTGGGCGCTTAATAATAAAGTTACGATTAAAACCAATTTTTTCTGTGAATAATTTGTGAAAAATAATGATCAGATCACATTTAACAAAATTGATTCTACCTGGTTTTGGTTTTCGAGAATTCGTCATAGCTTTGTCATCCGGATTCGTCGTGTATAACTATGAAAAACTGTCAATTTGAAAACGTCTTTTGTACCGTTGTGAATAGGCCACTTGCATCACATTTTTAAAAAAAAAATTGCGTTTTAGGCAAATATTCTAAGACATTCTGTATTTTTTTTTAAAATCGTATTTTTGAAACCCTGGCGATTTTTTGAAAATTTCAATCTGAAAAATCAGACCATTTTTTATAAACCGGAAAGACGGGATATAATTTTATGGATGCGAAAAAACGATAATTACATAGCCGAAAATCATTTAAAAAAAAAGAACATTTTCCACCCGAATAACAATAAATTGTACGGGGTTCTCTTCGTAACATCTGTAAAAACACCGCCATCTTTATCAAAATATCAAACCAAATGATAAGTTCGCATAGAACAAACAATAAATCTAGTGAACGTTAAACGCAAATTCAAAAATTCGCCGGAAATCAAAGTGTTGCCATATAAAAAAAATTTATCAGTGTGGAATTTTACAAAATTAAGGGAACATAATCGGAGACGGGACATTTTCATGTAGTGACGTCACGAGCTCAAATAATGGATTTATTTAATAAAAAATAAAAAAAAACTATACATTTCTGAAAATTTTTACGAACATTTTCGTAATCTTAGTAAAAAAATCTATCCACACGATTTTTCCAAGTCATTATGAAATCCATGCAAGTGGCCTATGTAAAACTAGACAAATACATTCATCTACAGGATTTAGCCCGCGAGTGAATAAGAAATTATAATCGGTCTCCTCTTGGTGCGGTGCTTCGTAGCCTCCCCACTCTTCTCTACTTTAGTTTTCTGAAGGATTTACTTCTACCGCGTGTGATCTGCACACTTGTATTGAAGTTTAAAATTCTTCAGCACCGTTGTGATTTGAAACTCGATGAAACGAAAAAGCGACACTAAAAAGAGACAAACAAGTACATCTGTAGGATTTAGCCTGCAAGAGAATGAAATGGAATAAGTAGGCCCGGAGGAAAATAATCCCTCTAAGGGCCTATGTCATCTTTCGTGATGCTGCGAAAGGATGAATTTCTTGGAAGGAAGAAGGTATGAAGAGTGGGTAGGAATCTGGGGGACAGTGTCCAGGGAATATGAATCCATCCCTCCCACTGCGGTTCAATGCGAAGGGTCTGAAGATTCTGGCAAAGATGTCAATAGGTCTCCCTCAACAAATCGTAGACTAATATGACGGTTGATAATCGTAGACTAATACGACAGAAGGTGGCGATGGCGGAATTAATAAATGCGAGCGTCCCGGTTATACGAGAAAGTTTTGGGTTCAAGTCCCAGTTGCGACTGTTTGTGTGTGTCTTGTTCTCTTTCATATTGTCGTTTAGATTATTATTGTTATCTTCTTCTTCGATGATATATTACGTTGATATTAATAACCTTCAAAAGTTATAATAAGAGAGTTTTTCTTATTAAAAAAAATTGTTTCTCCCTCCACAAATATCCAACGTTAAAAATTACGTGCAGTTTTGGATTTTTTTAAAAGCACCAGAATTTCCAAAAATAATGAATGCTTTGTTAGTGTTATAATAAAATTGACCAGCTAACCATGATAAATATCACCGGGCGTTTAACCAAATCTCCCGAATAACCACCAACAGTGGGATGAGAAATATCTCCATCGGTTACGGTGCCATTACAAACCCCAGCCAAACGCCAAACTGCCGGCAGAGCGGCTGCCACCTATTGATAACGACTGGAAACACATCCTGCAATATGGTTATTACGCACCAAATTATACAGCACCGAGTATGGAAACGGTGGTGTCATTATTGTGGTTTTTGGCGCAAAACCATGTTATTTAACTGTGTCATCGTCGGTTTTATTAAACACCATAGCGCTACGGAATTACACGACCGGTGGCTCGTTTTTCAAGCGATGTTTATAAATCATTTTGCTTTTTGAAGTAAAATTTCTTTTCTTTTTTTCATTTCTTGTGATAGGGCGAGACGATCGGAAATTGAGAGGGAGATATAAGTTAGTGAAGATAGAAAGAGAGAGAGCTACGTTTCGCATATTACTGTGGGGGGAAGAGAGAGATGTTCGAGCATACATTTTCATTCTCTCTTTCTCTCATAGCCAGTTACGTTTCGTACATCTAATACACAGTGCAGGCATATTGTCTGTATTACACTGGAGGAGCAAGAGAGAGTAGTGCGCGCGCACAATTTCTTTCTCTCTTCTTTTATAAGTTAGTGAAGTTTTACTTCGGTCGTGTGGTCTAAAGCACACTCGTTTTTTTATGTGAAAATTCTTTAGCCCCGTTGTGATTTATTGTTCTGAAGAAACGGAAATGAAGATAGGTCTGCTCTCATTGGCCGCTTAATTATGTCTATGGTTTTGGTAAAGTATTGAAATTGTAAGAAATATTATAATCAATAATTATCAGCCTGAAACACTCATCTACATTGAAAAAATCTTCCGAGAAAAGATACTGGCCGCCAACGGAAATTGAACTCGTGTCCCTCTGATTGCCGGTCAGGAGCTCTGACCACTGAGCTATGGCGGCTTATCTAATGCCCGCCAAATAATTCAATATATACTAGTGTTTCATTCGACAATTACTTATTATTACATTTTTCCAACTGAAAGCAACCAACTTTTTATTTTTGTGAGAGAGGTATTGTTAAGCACTAAATCTCCCGCTAGGTGGAGTCGAGACTAATTATGTCTGCATTTATGGCTGATAATTATTGATTATAATATTTGTTATCTATCCTTTGTGCTAGGCATAAAAATCTTGTTTAAACGTTAGTTTATCAATTAAAAATAATAATTTATTGAAATTGTTTTGGTAAAGTTTCGCTCCTACCGCGTGTGAACAGCATTCGATTTTTTTCAAAAAATATGTCGTACTTTAAATTTTAGATTCTAAGATTTCTAGTATCCGGAGTTATTAATTACTTTATACTGTCGCTGTTGTTCAGATTTTAAAAAAACATCGTTTGTCGTATAAGTGAAACCTTCAGAAAACTAAAGTACACAAGAGTGGAAAGGCTACGAAGCGCCGCACAAAGAGAAGATCTCATTCTCTCGCAAGCTAAATCCTTTAGATATATTTGCTTGTCTTTTTTTAATGTCGTTTTTTCGTTTCATAGATTTTCAAATCACAACGGTGTTAAAGATGTTTTCACTACAAAAACATTGTTTGTCGTATAATAATATTGTCAAAATTTATAGTAGTATTTTAATATGTGTTCAAATTGGCAGAAGGGTATGTTGACCGCCACCTCAGGAACAATTTATTCGATAACAAACATCTCAGTGGTTCGCTACGTTCGGTGACCAAGTAGGGGTGCTCGGGTTCATCGGGTGAAGGGCTTTCAGATCTTGGCAGCAGATGCGCCAGAACCAGATCAGGGGATGTGTTTCTGCGCATTTTTCTGCAGAGGAATGGATTCATACATCCTGAACACACTGACACCAAAATTTCTACCCAAATCTCACACCTTTTTCTTTCCCAGTATTTCCTCTACTTACTTTCCTTAAAAACACCCTCCAGACATCATCGCCGCATATGACATAAGCCTTGAGAGAAATTATTTTCCTCGAGGCCTCCTGTATGGGGTTAATGAGAAAAAAAATGTTAGTTGGATTAATGGCGTTTTTGCCGGTGTGTTTTTGATAGTTTACTACCGAACGAAGAACCTAACTTAAAACGCAAAAATTTTTTTCTTAAATTTATAATAGGTTATTTATTGATCATATAAGTTAATTTATGCCAATTTATAACATAGTAACATTAAAGTAATTAATTGATTCCCATTGATCTTAAGAGCATCATTTAGCAAACTTGGTCCAAACATGGCGGATTCTCATCGTTGTCTAGCCGAGGATTCCGATAATATTTGTATGGAGAGCAATAAAAATGGCATTGAATAATAATATGCTAACAAGGCAATTTAAATAAACCCCACTGAGAGGTTGCCCATTGTCGGGACATGTGTATTCGTTTAATTAAATCAAGAATGACATTAAACTACACTGCCAATGACTGCATAAATCTTTTAATAAACCTACTATGTATGTTAAACAGAACTTAATTTATATTAATTTAGATTTTTTTTCTCTAAAGTAATATTTTTCTTACTTTTTGTATCGTCTTAAGGATTAATCCCTCAAAAATCTGGCGTATTTTGTCAAATGGTTAAAATATTTCCTCTATGCAATAAATTAAAATTCTTATAAATGGAACATTTGTGAACGTATCCGAAAACTAAAAACAGTCTTTAAAAGATGATTAAATCTATATGTTTTCAAATTTTATTATTAGAAATAAACATGGAATTTTTTTTAAATAAATTTTTTGGATGCAAATATTAAAAAGTTATAAAATAGGCTCAATTTACTGTTTTTTTTTTTAAACTAAAATTGCTGATAACGAAAAAAAAAATAAAACACACATATTTTATTAGATAAGATTGATTCTTCCATCTTAATAAACGGATTGCAATCTTTAGAGCACAGGCGTTGCGTCGGATGGGAATGCTATCCTTATACTATCGGTATTTCAATGGAAGATGCTCCGGGGAATTAGCGTCATTGATCCACCGGTGCATAGTCGGGAAACAAGCCAAATACGTGTCCAACATATGTAAACAGTCGACATTTGTCACTAGTCATTTATACCAATTTTTGGCTCCTTCCTCTTCTCAAAAAGGTCATCCACACAGCATCTTCAAAGATGACATAGGTCCTTATAGAAAATATTTTCGTCAAAGTCTACTGTGTGGAGTAAATGTTAAAAATATATAATGCACAGAAGTAGTAAAGCATTTTAAAAAAAAGAGATCCAGCACGGTGGCCAAAAATGTATTATTTACACATACAACAAGATTTCTTTAATTTAAAAGTGGATTCGACTTAAACGAGAACAATTGAAGATTCAATAAAGACAATAAAAATGATAATCAAAACAATAATAGAAATTAAATAAATGCTAAGAAATTTTTTCCATCGGAAAGCTGATAGTTCAGAAAAACATAAAATAATTTGCAAGGCAGATAGAATTATTTCGCCATTAAATTTATAAGACGAGAATGCCAGCATTCTTATAAATACCAACCAGGAATTATTAGATTCCTGGTCAAATAAAATTCTTCACGCAAAACACTTCAACTATCTCAACCAAACATATGTTGACAAACTTTCGTCAAACAAATGGTTGAGTATTGGAGAGTTGAGCGCAGAAATAGAAGGCTTTATGCTTGCCATTCAAGATAGAGTCATTAATACTAAAAATTATAGGAAGCATATCATCAAAGATACAAATCAAATTGATGATTTATATAGAAAATGTTTGGCTTTTCCGGAAACTATAGAACATATTATATCGGGATGTTCTGTATTAGCGCCGTCCGAGTATATATTTAGGCACAATCAAGTTTTAAAAATAATTCACCAAAGTTTGGTAATTAAACATAACTCGATTGACTGCCGTAATGTACCATATTATGAATATGAACCAAATTCATTTTTAGAAAATGAT
This sequence comes from Limnephilus lunatus, assembly GCA_917563855.2. Lineage (NCBI taxonomy): Eukaryota > Metazoa > Arthropoda > Insecta > Trichoptera > Limnephilidae > Limnephilus > Limnephilus lunatus. The sequence goes on from OU830604.1 coordinate 3,969,931, forward strand.
TTTTATAAATAAATGAAACAATGTTACTTTGTTTGAACCACTTGTATATTTGTTTAAAGCCGACCGGTTTCGGAACGACCGTTCCTTCCTCAGGGCAAACGTATACTGACTTGACAATTATAAAATAGTAGGTGGGTACAATATATTATTACAGAGTGTAGTGGTAGGGGTGAAGGCGTGGCTAGGGATTAATTAGGAGTGGGTGGGGGAACATATCCATGATTGGGCTATATGATAATATTTTTTGTTTGTTAATAATGGGTTCATTATTTTAAAGAGATATTTTTATTTCTATGGCTTCTAAGTTATCTAACCGTTTTCCCTTAGTGTTAATGTGAAGAACATATATCCCCGTATTTTTATCAAAACTATGGTTATTTTCAATGATATGGTTAGCGAACTCGGAAAAATTATTATTATTAAGACACCTTAAGTGTTCTTTGATTCTTATTTCAAAATTACGAGTTGTTTTTCCAATATAAAATGAGGAACATTCATTACATTTGAGTTTATATATTCCGGAATTAGACAATTTATGTTCTTTATCTTTAGCGTTCCGATTTTTTTAAAATTTATTATGATAAAACTATACTAACAGACAGAACAATTAGTCGAAAGAGACCCAATATAATTTTACATGACTAGAATAAATTTAAAAAAAAAACTTATATCATTGATGTCGCTATTCCAAATTCTTGTAATATTCAGAAAACTGTTTCTGAAAAAATAAGAAAATATACAGATTTAGGAAATGAGATTAAAAGAACTTGGCATTCTCAGACTATAAAAATATTACCATTTATTATTTCGGCTACTGGCTTTATACCTAGCTCTCTCATTCAAAATTTATGCGTATTAGATTTGTCAAAGAATTTATATATAAAAATGCAAAAGGCAGTCATTTTAAATACATATAGGATTACGAAAGATTTTTTAAATATTTATATTGAGGGATCAGTAGGATTTATCGGTCGAGTTAGGATTTCATCAGAGCCGAACCCTCTGATATGAAAATATCTGGAGTCGGTGAAATATTTTCCCATTATGTTTCTAGTGGATTGACGTATTGTTCTCGTATTGTTTTGTATTTATTATACTTATATAGTACACTTACATTGCGTGAATTTACTAGATAATCATTTGTGGAAAAGTGTGTGGAAGGGTTTAGTCTTTTATTCGGGAAAGATTTAACCCGGACATAAAATCTGGAGCACCGTAATATTTTAAATACATGTAGGATTACGAAAGATTTTTTAAATATTTACATTGAAGGATCAGTAGGATTTATCGGACCAGTTAGGATTTCATCAGAGCCGAACCCTCTGATATGAAAATATCTGGAGTCGGTGAAATATTTTCTCATTATGTTTCTGGTGGATTGACGTATTGTTTTTGTATTGTTATTGGATCATCGAAAAAGGTAGTGCAATAATTAGTCACCTCACCCAAATATAATCCTCTTATCCCATTATTGTTACCACTACCTACCAACCTGAATTTTTTTGTCAAATATTTTTACTTTGTTGAAAAATTTATTGTATTTAATATTTATAAAATATTTGTAAACTAGTCTGTCTCGACACAGGATTTCCTAGTAAGACAGGCAAGGCCAAAAAAAAGTTAACTTTTTGTATAGATGCATAAATAAATAAAAATAAAATAATAAAAATTGTTTTGGATTTATTATACATATAGTGCACTTACATTGCGTGAATTTACTAGATAATCATTTGTGGAAAAGTGTGTGGAAGGGTTTAGTCTTTCATTTGGGAAAGATTTAACCCGGACATAAAATCTGGAGCACCGTTAAATTGCTACTCACAGAACAAATTAACAACTACATCGATTAGACTAGATAACTTGGAGCGATGACAAAACAGACTTCAAGCCAATTGAAATAAGAAAAAAATCACAAAGAGAAGAGAAGAATACCTACGAAAAGACAGTTTACCGACGAAATCGAGAAAAGACTTAGCGCTAACTAAAATCGTTAAACAAGAACCACTGAAGACCTGGAACAACTAAAAGACAGACTGAACACTAAGAAAAATCAGAAAAGCTTCACAAAAACCAAAAAGGCCAACAAAAAACACCGAAGGACGTGGTTTAGCAACTGCCTACTAGATTTCGGTATCTCCAGGTCAAAAATTAACGGGTATAAAATTATTACAAATGCAACATATTAAATTCATTTTTCTTCTCAGGTTACATTCAAATATCTTGAAATAGGATGCAGTACACATTGCATTTAAAAATTTTCCGTTTATAAACTAGATATTATTCAAGATTGCGAAACGGATATAAATTTACCACTTTGCCAATTAGGAAAAATTCCGACAGTATTTATTTGGTAAGGACATTTTTTGTCAGCATCGTCCAAGATAGCTTCTGCAGTTAAATGCTAGTCCTACCACCCAGAAAACGGCAATACACCAAAAGGGCCGTTATTTTGTACACGTGTCTGGAAAGCGTGCCTTTATATTTGAAGTTTTTGATTCGTGTGAAAGATTGGCGTGCTGAAGGTTGGGTTATTTGCCTAAATGAAGTTTATTCTATATTCTGTGAGTATTAAAATTCTCGTCGTGTTTTCCATTCTTCGTGAAATACCTTTCCGTGTTTCTTCATAGCACACTGCGGACACTGCGCCAATATTTCAAATACCACAATTCCATGATAATTAAATCATAATTGATTTAAACAAAAATTGTTTATGACAGTTAAATTGATATTATGGCTCATGATGGAAAAAATATTGCGAGAGCTGTATCCGTTGACAGTTATTTGTAACATTTGATTATCTTTAAAATACTGACCGCGCCGCGTACGGGTATTGTCGTCATAGCAAAAATCTAAATATTTAAAATTTCAAAAGAAATACAAAAACAAATTTTCATATTCTCTCTATCCCCTAAATCACTAGATCTCCATCTTGAAAAAAGTGGAGAAAATTAAAATTACAAGCATTAAATTTATAATTTTTAAAATTAGTAACTTTGCGACGGGACATTAGTTTTTGATTGGAATTTTTAAGTACTGTCCAGCGCACTGTCCCAAATCAAGTTGTAGAGAAATAATACCACATATTTTCATCTGATTCTGTAAGAACTGCTAAAAAACTAATACTATGGGCAGAATTTTTTCAGACTATTTTTAAATGCTTAATGTATCAAAAGCATTTTCATTTAATTTTTGTTATGTAATGGATTTATTCACAATAAATATTCAGAACATTGAAATAATAATTAATACAAATAAAAATGGTAACAGTGTTTGCAAACATCGGAAAAAGTCTTAACAAAATTTCGAATATAGTCACTAATTATTATTTTTTAATTAATCAATAATATATAGGTATTATGAAAGAAAGTTTAAAAAAACGTGCTTTCGGCAAAAACTCAGAAACGAATCTTGTACGATTAAGGGAGTTGTATTGTGTTGTAGATCTCTATCCCCACTCCAGGATGACGGTTCCCGTTTATACCTAAAGGGCATGCTTTTGAAGATATACCCAAGGGCTGGAAGTTTCGCCCTCTAGAAATTTCAAGAACAGTCTTCCTAAAAGTTCTAGAAGGTTCCAGAACATCCCAGAACACCGTGGAAAATCGTGGAATGTTCGGGAACAGAGAATCGGGAACATCAACGTGTAACATTCCAGAACATTCTCGAATGTTGTCCTGAACGAAGCCGGGTTACCCAGCTATTAACTTTAGTAATTTTGATATATATCCAGAAGCACTGCACCGCAAGTGTTGCATATATAGCGGTATTTTGATGAAGCTATGTGTAGGTACATAGAAGTTTATACTATTTTGTTATAATACAAATATATTACATATGTACTTATGTACATACACACAGAATACGCCCGCCAATTCGATACGGCAAAGTGGTTCGCTGGCTCGCTCTTGATCTTGGGTGGCCAAATTTCTTAATTATCTATACAAGTGTTCAGTCAATTTTAATTAATTCCTTCGTGGTCGGAATAAAAGATAAAACGGTATTATTATATTTAACACTCTGGATTTCCTCGTACACTTTTGTTCCTACAGCAAAAATAACAAAGATAATTAAGAATTCTAGAGGATGCGTTAAAACACTACATTTGTATTACTTAATAAAATCACCCAGTTTTATATTTTAAGTCAGCTAGCTGGAAATTTTAGGCACACTGCTGATGATTACTGTTTTAATACGCTCTATTATGATTATAATGGAAACAGAGAATACAACCGAGCTCTCAGTGGCAGGACAATGCATTGCAACGGTGTGATATAATAAATCCGTTTTCTAGTCTAGCAGAAGTCTCCGGCGTTGCCCTGATTTTACGCAGAGTTAATCGAAATCTCACGTAAAAAGTGTCATTCCTCTTGTTTTGAAGGTCAATCTGCAAAATTAAATCAGTATAGGAAAAAAACTGTAGATTTGTATAAAAAATTAAATCAACGCTACCCACCCGCTATAGCCACTCTTCTTTATATAAATAAATAATCTGACATACTTTTAAAACTTTTAATTCAAGTCCCGTTAAAGAACATCGTTGGTTTTTGTTCTTTGTTCTCTCAATTTTTATTTGCTTTCAACTAACGTAAAAAAAAAACGCTTGCGAAAATGGAATTAAGTAATCCGTCATGAAAACTTCTGGTAAGTGTAATAATTATAACTATAACTCAGTGTTTGTATAGATTAATGAAAATGTGCGTCGGATGACTGACATTGATTGTCCTCGCTTTCCATCAAAAATGTTCGTAAAATATGTTTGAATTGGTAATTTTGTGAAGCCTTTTGATACATTCGACGGAACGCATCGAAGTACTGTTTTAACTTGCATAACAAACCCAAAAGAATTTAGATCCAAACTAAAAACCTACCTTTTGGGCTCTCATACCTCTATTTAAATATACCTACCTATCTGAGAGTATCATACTTGTATTGCCTATGATATCTCTTAATCACACTTTTCTTACTGAATTAAAATTACTCGAATTCTTACACATCAATATGTCTCTTGAAGAATCACATTTAGGAAGATCAAATCCTTGTACTACTGTACCACCCACCATTAAATATTACTTTTACTTTCCAAAATGCACTCATTAAAGAATATATAATAACGTGTTCACAATTATGTCCTCTGCATGCGAACTCTATCTAAATTTCTTTAAATAGACAATAAACAGTGTTAATTTCAAGCAACATCCCATATAAGTAGGGTCCTGTATTCATTCATTTTTAGGCAGCATCTCGTTCATTGGTCAAAACATTGTACATATATTTTCGTATCGGTGATCAATGAACCGGTGGATGCAATTTTTAGGCATGTGTTGTTTTTAATTGTTAATCTAGCTTGTAGTTATTACAGGTGATTTTTTACAAAAACGGCGCCATATAAATAATCCAAATATGATTATTGTTATTATTAACTATTAACAATTTTGCATGTCGTCCCTTAGAAATTTTGTGTCAAATAAAGGCTGTTCAAATTGTCGTGTTTCTTTGGACTTTCTTGGCGGCATTTTTTCAATATTGTGGTAACTGAAAAAAATGTTCATCGAGTAGTAACGACTCATTGAACAAATTAAATAATTCTTTATTTTAAATAAATAAAATATATACTTTATAAGTAAGTAGGTATTTAAGTGCCTACTCACAAATTTTATCATTTCAAAGGAAATTTTGGTTTTGATTTAAAATAAGATAAAATTAAAAACCATATTTTTTGACACATGTTCTACTGTTTACGGAACCACTAATAACATAACATGTAAATAATAATAAAAAAGACAATATAATGAATTTTTGACTTTTTATAAGAGCCAGAGCTCTAACATTTTTCTGCATCCTCTAAAACTCTATGATATAAGAGAAGTCCGGAACCAGTAGCGTGGAAATAAATACACGTCAAATCATAATACAAATTAATTTATTGCCGATTCCTGCTGTTTTGATTCTTGTAATTTTTTCAACTTAGGCTGGAAGTGGTTTTCGATCGATTTCGAGATCTTTGGATAATTAATTTGTCTTTTTTGCTCTACAAAGTAATAATTTAACGATCAGCAGGTGTGCAATATCAATATCTCTACCAAATAATTAATAACTTTTTTATAATATTTTAAATGTTTTTTGTGAATAAAACTACTCTCTGTTAAAATATTTTGTTCATAATTAAAAACATGTGTGCAGAGTTCCACGCAGTAGAAGTTAGAAATGAAACTTTCAGTAAACTAAAGTCCGAGAAAATGAAACGAATGCAGAGTATCAAGAGTAGGAAAATTGTAGGGTTTTTTTATTATAATATTGTTACCAAGTTTTAAAATTATTTTATTAACCCCCGACGCAAGGAGCGGTGTTATAAGTTAGGGTTTCTGTGTGTCTGTGTGTGTGTCTATCTGTGGCATTGTAGCTCCTAAACGAATGGACCGATTATGATGCATTTTTTTTGTTTAAAAGCTGACGTGATCGAGATGTTTCTTAGCTACAATTCATGAAAATCTGTTCAGGCGCATTTTTTTTTAAATTTTGCTTATTCTACGAAGCACCGCACAAAGAGGACACCGATTAGTCTATCTCATTCTCTTGCAGGCTAAATCCTGTAGACGTATGTAATTGTCTCTTTTTAGTTTGTTTCCGTTTCATCGAGTTTGAAATCACAAAATCATGTAATAACCATATTAAATTGTAGGTACGTGAATCCAAAGATATTACTAACTTAAACCATGGATGATGAAATGGTATTCAGGGTTAGTTTTCTCGCGACGCGTGGTACCGTCCGCGTACTGTTTTACCGACCATATTTCCTAAGGGACCTATGTTGTCACATCCCACATTTTTATAATAACCGCTCTAGAGGCGTGACTTTATTTGCAGAATCTGGGTGAATCGTGTGCCTTTCGGGATCATGTTGAGGTTGTGAATAACAGATACAGTTTGACAATAAATCGATTTGGAAGGCGGGTATGGTTACCGCCGCCCTGGAAACCATTTGTTGGATAACCAACACTTCCGACAAATATAGGTTACCCAAGTGGTTCGCTACGTTTGGGACTTAGTAGTGGTGCCCGTTTTCATGGGGAGAGATTTGTCTGGATCTTGGTGACGGATGCGTTTGCCCACCTACTGCGTGGCGAGTCGGATCGGGAGAAACTGGTTGAGAGAGACCTTTTGATCTCTCCAGCCGGACTCTTACGACCCATCGCCTAGCACCGCAGTAAGATTAATAGATTCTTACGTCCGTCACTCCTGGACATACTGACTCCCAGATTCCTACCCACCCCTCATACCTTTTCCTTCCAAGATCTTCCTCTCCTTCCTTACCATAAAATATCTTACACACAGCGACTTCAGGGCCTCCTGTATGGAAATTGGTAAAGAAAAAAAAATTGAAAACTACTGCCTTTTTTCGCTCATTCTTATGGCAATACCGAGTAACAAAATTCTGGACATGTATGTATAGTACGAATAAAATGTGGTTGGCAAATTTAGAATAATTGTTATTAGGTTTTTAAACACCGTAAATGCTCCTTAATTTATAAACCTCAAATTTGTTTAAAAAAATCAGCCTTGTCCTTGATATTTAATATAATTTTTTTATGTGTTTTTAGTATGGGTGGATATTATCTGGCATGTTTTTAATTAAAAATAAATTTAAATAGGTACTTTTTTCTCCAATTGTTTAAATTTTTTTTATTCAGGGAAGATTTTTATAAATCTTAATACTAGAGTTAAGGAGCATTTATGGTGTTTAAATAATAATTATTATTCTGAATTTGCCAACCACATTTTGGAAAAAAAATTTTTTTTTAATATAAATGAAGGGTTAAAATTTTTAAATACCCAAACAACAATAACCCAACTGGTTTACAATTATGTAACGTAGAAATTTCTAAATTATAAAAATCTTAATAGCTAATTAAATTTGATCAATAACCACTTTTTTTGAATAGCTATCTCTTAAATATATTTTTAACCCCCGACACAAGGAGCGGTGTTATATGTTTGACTTTCTGTGTGTCTGTCTGTGGTATCGTAGCTCCTAAACGAATGGACCGATAATGATGCGGTTTTTTGTTAGAAAGCTGAAGTGATTGAGATGGTTCTTAGCTACAATTCATGAAAATCTGTTCAGGCCTTTCAAGGTCGTCAGCTGTTTTTTGTGTCGGGGGTTGCTTATAATTTTAAAATTTTTAGTTATCTTTAATATTTATATTTATTTATTTTTGTTATTTAAACAACTTGATTATTTTTGATATCTCTTCAAGACCCAAGTTATTTGCATTCACTTTCTCTCACTCCTTACTCCTTCAAAAAGACCTTCCACATAGCTTCTCCAAAGATGACAAAAGCCGTGACGGAAATTGTTTTCCTCAGGGCCTCCTTTATGGATTTAAATGTAAAAAGGTTGCAAAAACGTTAATTTATTAACAAAATTAAACTATTGTTAAGTTGAAACATCAATATTATTTTTGTATTTTTTTCCGTTATGTTGCCCACACTTCTCGCCGACTGCTCATCTTAAAAAATACTTCAATCGTACCCTTAGTATAATAATAAATAATAAAACTAATAAAGTAATAATGCCCCCTGTATGGCCGGCACCATGGGAGAAGTGACGCCACAGTCCTACGACATAGGCCGGTTTATCAGTTGATTTTAAGCTCGTCTTGGTTGGAATGTCAAGCTTAGCTTGGCTTGGAACGTATTCCGTATATAGGTCTAAACTACTGTCTACGTGAGCGCTATATCTATGAATTATACTATCATCGGGAGAATGCGATCTTTGAAAAATGTTTACGACGACAGTTTATATCATGAACCTACAATATTTTTTGTCGGATTCATGTTTGATAATGTTTCCCGCTGCAATCAGCATGGTGCTATATGCAAGTATATAAACAGTTTTGCTGATGATCACTCACAAACACACGGATATATATTAATTTTTCTGAAATTAAAATAAATTAAAGCTCTTAGTTTACGAAATAAATGTCCAGTCTCTCCCGATCCGGCCCGCAACGTAGTTGGTGGGCAGGCGCAACCGCCGCCTGGATCCGGACAAACTTCATTCCATGACCCCGGCACCCCCGCTAAGTCACCACAAAATGAAGCGAACCACTTAAGGTGACATACCGCAGAGGTGTTGGTATTCCAAAAAATGGTTCCCAAGGCAACGGTACCCGTACCCGCCTCCCAAATTATAAAACCTACCAACTCCATAGTACGTCATTTGCTATTTTAATAACGTAACAATAAATAAAACCATATTCACCATATCCTGATAATTCAAAAGTAAGAATTTAAAAACTAACCACATATAATTAATTTTTCGAAAACTCGTTACGGGTAATTACAAAGTTTATGTTATGTATAATAATACATGTATATAAATTTATTAGTATTTATGATACATGCATACCTATACGTTTTTTAAGTATTTTTATGTGAATACCGCACAAGGGTCACCAAACATGGCTAAGGTCACTTCAAGCAACGTTTCAATAAGCCACTTGCATGGATTTCATAACGACTTGGAAAAAATCGTGTGGATAGATTTTCTTACTAATATTACTAAAATGTTAAAAAAAAATATTTAGAAATGTAGTTTTGTAGTTTTTTTTTAAATAAATAAATCCATTATTTGAGCTTGTGACGTCACTACATGAAAATGTTACATCTCCGATTATGTTCCCTTAATTTTGTAAAATTCCACACTGATTCATTTTTTTTTATATGGCAACACTTTGATTTCCGGCGAATTTTTGAATTTGCGTTTAACGTTCACTAGATTTATTGTTTGTTCTATACGAACTTATCCCTTGGTTTGATTTTTTGATAGATGGTGGTGTTTTTACAGATGTTACGAAGAGAACCCCGTACAATTTATTGCTATTCGTATGGAAAACGTTCTTTTTAAAATGATTTTCGGCTATGTAACTATCGTTTTTTTGCACCCATAAAATTATGTCTCGTCTTTCCGGTTTGTAAAAAATGGTCTGATTTTCGGATTGAAATTTCAAAAAATCGCCATAATAACACAAATCAATCGATTAAATTTTTATTTTTATTAATTTTATTTTTATTAATTTTATATATTCAATAATTTTATTATTAAATTATTGAATATATAAAATAAATAAAAAATAAAATGGAGTTCTACAAATTAAACTTGATAACAAAAAAAAAATTACTTTTGCACTCCGGAATTTGAATCTGTGTTCTCCGGATCGCTAGTTCAGGGCCTTAACCCTCGACCACGAAGGCCTTCGTCAAATTCCTATCGTATAAATTTTGGTTAGTTGAAAAGAAACAGAAAAAAAACACTGTGCTTTAGACTTGGACCACACGACTGAAATAAAACTTCTTTAACTCCATCTACATGTATGATAGGAAGAGAGAAAGAAAATGTGCGCACGCACTGCTCTCTCTTGCTCCTACAGTGTGATACACACAATAAGCCTGCACTGTGTCTTAGATATACGAAACGTAACTGGCTATGAGAGAAAGAAAATGTGCGCACGCACTGCTCTCTCTTGCTCCTACAGTGTGATACACACAATAAGCCTGCACTGTGTCTTAGATATACGAAACGTAACTGGCTACGAGAGAAAGAAAATGTGTGCTCGCACATCTCTTTCTTGCCTCTACAGTAATATACGAAATGTACTCTCACTAACATTTCTATCTTCACTAACTTATATCTCCCTCTCAATTTCCATTCGCCTCGCCCTATCACACTTTTCGTAACGCTCTCGTCACGCGTTCACCAGCTTACTCCCCAAGTCAAGCGTGAAGAAGTTTTACTTCAAAAAGAAAATCATTGCTAGGATTGTACGTACTTTTGATAATATTATGTCACAAAAGACAGTATCTATCTGTTTTTTTTTATTAGTCCGAATGATCCTAAAATGTTTCAGTAACAGAAGTTGACTTTGAAATGTTTACACATGGACACGAGACCACACACACAAAAGTCCAGTTGAGCGTAAATAAATAAACATAGTTACTAAGCATAATTAATTACATTAGTTTCTAAAGTTATGGTGAATCCTCCCAATGACATCGAACGTGATCCACGATCCAAGTGCTATTTAACAATATTAAAATAGCAACCCATGCTTAAGAGGCGGTTCTCCGAATTTCAACCGATTTCTTGCAAACCTCCCTTAAACATTTGATGTTTTTAAGCTCTTAAAAAAATATATATTATTCTTGAAGATAATATCTAGACATTTATCGCGCCGAAACGCAAATTACATAAAATTCCCTCTATAGAAAAAAATCGCAAAGTATGCTTCAAAAATAATTATAAACACGTTTGTTTCGGTTATTTTACAAGTTATATGTATGAAAAAATTCACAGCGTTTCTTTAAATAAAATAAAAGACAATTATCCCGAGATTTTTGCTCTATTTTTAACGAATCGTGTTTTATTAAAGATTTTCATGATTTTTGCATCTATTTTATTTATTTAAGTTTTTATTCCAGCAAGACCGGGAGGGTAGTGCAATCCCAGTCTGCCATATTACATACGGAGTAAATAAAAATCATATTATTAGGTAGGTACCTAATGAAAATAAAATTTGAACATAAATAACAAAAAAAATAACCAAAATTAAAAATAAAATAAAATTAAACAGAAATTAAAATACAAAAATAAAATATACATATGTTTTTTTATCGTCCATCAGGGAGGTCGCCTCATCATCTGCATCCATCACTCATTTAGTGGGGAACTGAGCCACTCGGATGCAGCCACGACAATGATGTTGGTTGAATTCCTTGTCCTGATCCAGAAGCTGGCTAGTCGGTGGCGAAGTAAGGCTGGGAATGAGGCACCCTCCCTTCGGTGAACATCGTGGAGGCGCTGCAGAACCTCGGTAGTTGCATAATTGCATCAATTTTATCGCTGTAAATGTTAGCGCGCTCTTCTAACATTCGTAATTTCATATCTTTCCATCTTCTTCTTTTTGGGGCCGGGAACTGAGCCTTAAGAGGAACGTTTGCGCGACCCGTTGCGAGCCGTTTCATACAAATCTTAATTTTTGATATGAGATCAAAATATTCAACCAAACTGAAAAATCAAAAGGTTTATCAAATATCTAGTACGGATACGAGATATTTTATTTATTTTGGTTTTAAATTATAAAATAAAGAAATTGAATGTAAAAATATATCCTCTTACAGCAAATATAAAAATGTAATAAAGTCTTGGATAAATACCATTGATACAAACATTTACTTGCTGTATCATCTGACCTGATATAATGTATGTATAATCTATTAGTAAAATTTAAACTGTTTTAAAAACACACAAGTTCTGCCACGAACTGGCGATGCCTGTGTGGGATTTTTTTAATAAAGAAAAAAAATACCATTAAAGATTATAATGTTTCATGATTTTATACGCATATTGGGCATAAAAATATGTTGAAAATAAAATATAAACAAAACATCGTTAAATTAGTTTTTTGATGTAGTATTTTTAATACGTAAACGACTAGATTTGTTTTTTAAATTTTTATTATATCATATTTTCATAATAAATACCTATAGTAAAATTATTTTGTTAAATGTTTTTCATTTACTCGCAAATAATTTCTCAAGTTGCCTCTAAAATAACGAAACATTAAAATCTATAATGATCTATATCTTATAATTTAAAACAAAAATTACTAGATATTTGATACACCTTTGATTACAAAAAATAATTTTTCAGTTTGGTTGGGTATTTTGATCTCAAATCCAAAATTAAGATTAGTATGAAACGGGTTGCGCAAACGTTCCTCTTAAGCACGTATTGACGAGTCCATAAGCTTCTAGTTTATACTCGTATGTATTCCGATTCCGCCTTAAGTGATATTAAATTCCGGCAAAAGATAAGGTGACCTCACCAAATCTAATCCGTATCGTAATCGTTCAGGAAAACTTCAGAAAAAACCGAAAACCAAATTAAACGTCTTCTGGCTTCTTTTATTTGGGTACTTCCAACCGACCATCCGACTAAATAGTTTAAATTTATGAAAGCATAAAAACGCCCTCGAGGTTTCCAATATATTATTTGTCTGGGAAGTCTGAGAAGCGCCCAACAGTTTATGCATCCCTTCTTATCTTTATAGCAGTACTAACATAATTATATGTATTTTAATACATGGACTAAAACATGGCATCATTAATCGAGGAGATAATGTAACAAAGGCGCCAACATCGGACGGGTGTATTTTTTTCCGTTCGTCGGACAACTTTTTGTCCTGGTAACATTTGCTCGTCATTAACTTAAGCTATTCAGGTATCGTACTTTTTTACGCCAATAAAAAATAAAAACAAGATGACATGTTGGGAGACTCGACAAACCTTACTTAGGTATTTTATATTTTTGAGATAAGAGACCAGGCAAACCGACCAAAAGGGACACCTTCGGTTCAATGCTTTTTATATTTTATTTGTTTAGTTTTTGTCAGCTGGTAAACAAACTAAATGGGAAGGCTTGAGCAATGGTTTCGTTGGATTATTATGCGGCTTTTTGTGGACTGTAAATTAATTGCGTTTATGTTTTAACAAAGAATTGGAAGCATATCTCCAAACACTGATGTGTACTTTTCACTTTGAACTGAGGTAATTTTTAGTTTGGTAGAAGTAAGTAGAAGGGAGCGTGGTGAAATTTGCTATGATAGTGCCAATGGTGTACGCGGAGTGGTCATTATAGCGATATTTTGGCGGGCGGTTTTTAAGGACTTGTGTCCTATATTCTTATAGATTCAACTGAATATTGAGCGGAAGGGCAACCAGTCGGTAGTAGCCAAAAAAAGAACAATGAAACAATAAAAGCTAGCATACAGCGTATTAAACAATATAAATTCGAAGTAAATTTTGTAAAAATGAATATTTTACATTCCAAGATTTACACTTTTAAATAATTATTATTTTCAGTATGTACGAATATATATTATGTAACGAATTAATGCCACCGTTTTTCTAATAATTGGTTATTTAATGGTCATCATATATGCCTTCCGAGCTGCAGGGCGGGGTTCGGATTATAGATACATTTTTTCATTTTTACTTTTATTTATTGAACATATTTTTTATTATCTTTCAACGGTTTCTGCTAGTAAAATAAATAAAATATTGTAGTTCAGAATTATTCTAAAAAGTTTTGTACATGCTTTAAGAGGTAGGAGAGAAGGTATCTGCTCAGACGAGTAGTTTTGTGGCTTCGCGTAATGTTGATTACTCCGACTTGACAGCCAGCAACAGTCTCAACTCTTATGGTCTCTGAAGAAAAAAAAGGTATTGCCCAACATGGCTACCATCTTGACACGTCAGACACGGACGACACAAACAAATTTACAGAAAGACTATACCCTCTGTGTATTGAACATACCTACATACTACTAGCTTCACCCGAGATTTCAACACTATTTATCAAAATCTTAAAAAATAATTCTTATAAGGTAATAAGGTAAAAAGTTTTTGTTTAGAAAGTTAAGGTTCCGCTTGATTACTTTTTCTCGGTTTCAAAATTTCACGAAAGAATTTTCGGAAAGGATCATCGCTCCAAAACACATGAAGAAAAAGGTGTTGCGATCAAAAATACCTGAAAGAAAAGAAAAAAATCAGAGTGTGCAATTCACACGTGGTAAAAGTTAAACCTTCAGAAAACTAAAGTAGACAAGAGTACGGAGACTACATATTATTTTCGTCGAATTCCATTGCACCTATTCCTGTACATTTGGTCTTCTTATTAGTGTTTGTATTTTTTTCTTCGGAGTCACTAAAGTCGCTTTCTTTTGTGTTGTCTTTGCCTGTTCATTATTGAGTGATTTCAAGATTGGATATTATTTATCCATTTTTTTTTGATTTTGTAAGATTCGATCAGTTCGTCAGGCGCTTTATGTGTGTTTTTTGCCTGTTCATTTTGGAGTGGTTTGAAGATTGAATATTGATTTTACAATATATTTATTTTTTTAGATTTTGTAGGATTCAATCCTTGGTCTGCTAAATATCTGGCCGCTGAGGTTCGTCAGACGCTTTATATATGTTTGTTTCTTTTAAGTGTAGCTTTTTCGTTTCATCAAGTTTCAAATCACAACGGTGCTAAAGAAGTTTTCATTTCAAAAACAATACTATTCTTTGTTCAATTAGACAACTTCTGCACTAGATTTAAGATTTTCTGAACAATGTTCTATCAATCAATAAGTTGGTATGTTTTTTCAAAATAATATTGATAGGGTAGATGAACTTTTCTGTGTGCGTCGACTCGAATACGGCAGGAAGAGTCTGTCCGGAGATCTGTATGTAATATCTCTCAGAATGGATTCACAACCGGGTCCGTGTCCGAAGTCAAAAGGTATCGGTCATTGTACGTCGTGTCTTGTCCGGTACTAGACTTGTCCGTGTATATGTGCGGGGGCAGGGGTTCAGCTCTGATGGAACCTCGTCCCCACCCTGTTCAACTGGCTCCTCGTTTAGGTGCGGTCTATATTATTACCTATATATGTCATTTTTGTTCCAAGATGATTGTCTTTTTGACGTAAATTAATTCAACGTAAGTATCTACTTATTCCGTTTAGTTTCAAATGTTAAATTTCTTGAACGCATGCCATTTTGGTAAAAATGTTGGTTATTCATGCGTTATTTTGCTACAAAACCTTGTTCTTGAGATTGATTTTAGAATATAAAGTAATTTAAGGTAACCTACCTATTCCATTTTGTTTCAAATGTGAAATTTCTTGAACGTATGGCGTTTTGGTAAAAATATCGGGATTTTATGTATGGATCCATAGAAACACTGATTTTCTTGGTTGTTGGGAAAAGTGTTCCACGCAGGAGGCCCTGAGGAAAATAATTTCCCCAGGATCTTTGTCATCATTTCGAATGCTGTGTGGAGGGCCTTTTTAGGAAAGGAAAGAGAGAGGAAGTTCTGGGAAGGAAAAGGGTATTAGAGGCGGGTAGGAATCAGGGGGTCAGTGTGTTCAGGAGTGACGGACGTATGAATCCATCCTGCCACTGCGGTGCAAGGCGATGTTCCGAGAGAGTAAGGCTAGAGGAGTCAAAGGGACTCCCTCAACCATTCTCTCCCTATTCGGTCAGCCTATTTTAACATGATTTAGAATGATGCTTTTCTAAGTCGATACCTAGGTACCAAGGTACTTCAAAATATTGGGTACAGCAATAAGATTTTCTTACAACATGAATTATACGAATTATAATATAAACTATGAATTTAACGTAAAATACAAACAAAATTGAGTAGGTAGATAATATTTGGACGATTGTTAAGCACTGGTTGAACTGAGAAATCTCCTGAGGGGTTCTATATTGATTATCTTTCCCTTTTCCACTCTACTACATACTGGCTTTACACAATCTATTATAACAACTTTTAACTTACGGCAAACAGATTACACCCACCAGTTCATCAGGCAATAATATTATAAAAACTCTAAATATGTGCAACGTATCACTTACGAACGTGACGCTGCGTAAAAATGTATACATTAGTTATTACAGGTAGATAATATATAGAACCATACTTACCTGGCAGGTCACATTGGTGTTTATCATTTTCACGGTGTAGCCGATGCATATTATAATGCACCTAAACGAACCTCGAACACTTTTACCCATGTTACAAAATTTCTTATAATTAATAAAATTGTATCCATGATAGTTATTCAAATATAAAAGCTGCAACTCTTAAACCTTGAACACTTTCACTCAGGTTACAAAATTTCTTATAATAAAATTGTATCCATGATAGACAGTGGTAGGCATTCAAAAATAAAAGCTGCAACTCTTAAACCTCGAACGCTTTCACCCAGATTACAAAACAACTTATAATAAAATTGTATTATAATTGCATTCAAAGTTAAAAGCATGTTGTAGGTATATAAACCTCTAGTATGCGTATTGTATGTCGTCCAGGTTAGAAAATGGCTTATTTTGTATGTCATTTTCATCTATGTTCCAACATGGCCCCGGTGTATTTCACGAAGGGAACATGTGGCTATTCGGCCCTTATTTATTACGGCGTCTCGTCGTTAGAGCAGTACACGGGTCCGCTGGTATCGGACCCAGACTCCCGAATTGAATACCTTTATGTGAGAACAGCCTCATTCGGGTATATCTGCTCTGGGAATTAAAACAACAGATCGATAATAGGCGAAGAACACTTTTAGTGATTTGATAAAAAACGGACTTGGAACAAAGCTTACAGGCTTGTTTGTGGTAAAACCATTTATGGCTTTGTGAAAAAGTTGAGATTAGCAAAGAATGCAAGGCTGATGTAAGCGTAATGAGTAAGATTAATAAATGGACGAACGAAGAAAAGTTTGTACGGAGAATACATAACGCGAATGTGAATGGTAGAAGAAGTAGGGGACGCCCGAGGAAGATCGCAGGATCAAATGAACCAAGTACTTGGGTAGGGCAATGCCAAAGGAAGAACAACAGAAGGATATATATATGAGACGACTTATGAATATGTTAACAAAGCAAGGAGTGTATACCAAGGTCGCGCTTTTTCTCTCTAGATTCGGGGGGATACTGCATGATAGAAACTATATTTGATAGGATTTGGTTATAAAGTCTTTGTTGATGCGATGACAATTGGCTAGCGACAGTTGATCCGCCGGACAGTTGACTCCCCGACTTGATCTTTCTGCCATCTGATCCCTCGGACAGTTGAACCCCTAAAATATTATACGCAGCATTTATTTCCATGCATACCCGTTCGGGGACACTAAATTATATTATGTGTGAGTAGGATATATAGTATTTCGTAAACAGACTGCACATACAAGTATGTCTTACTTTTTTATTCGGCCGTACAGTCTCACCGCACGGCCCTTCAGAGATTCGGAATTATTGTTAGTAAAAATATTTGTATAGCCGATTTTCACTCAAGACACCTTCAGATATATAAGTATATCGGCTTTTGTTGTGCGGCCGTATGTCCTCTTTGCATTCTTTCTTGAAGAAATAATCTTTTAGGGGACCAACTGTCCGAGCAATCAATTTGCATAGGTATCAAATGTCCGGGGGTTAACTACTCCGCGGATCAACAATCCGGGGAATCAAATGTCGGCTGGCCAATTGTCGTCGGATTAATTGTTATAAAATCGTCTTTCTACGTTATTAACCTTAACAAAATAATAACACAGAAACATTTATTGTATAACTATCTAAGAGGACGATGCAATAAAAAACTGATGACATTATTTAATGAGATTTTTTTTAAATGCTCTTATTTAGGAATGTGATAATAACCAGCTTGCTATAAATCTGTTAATGGGTCGAATTAATCGTTGTGGTTCTGAATTACGCGTCGGTCTAAAAAAACGGATGCCCACCACAAAGCTCGAAATACTTCCAAACATTTTTTCGTTCTATTTTTTTCCACGAAGGATTGGCATAATATTTTTTCATCCCTGTCCTATTTAAAATAATAAGGTTTATAAGTTCCATTTGCTAAAAACAGAAAGTTACCCTAGTTGTTTCAAATTTTCACTTCTGATTGATTCTTGATGGAAAGGTGATTTATTTGTGATTTAAATACTGTTACAAATTCCATTCATAAAGTACCCAGTGGACCCACCCATCTGGCCACTTGTATGAGGAAAAGATTTTTCTTCCGGTATTCATAAAAAAAAAAAAAAACACTTAAGCAAAATATTTTTTTCAAGTGAAACTTCTATAGACCTGCTGTAATTTGGATTTCGGATGAAACGGAAATGACGATTAATGCACCTGCGACGTATTAACTGCGCTCATTGGTCGCATAGATTATGATGTCACTTTTAAATGCTCCCATTGGTTGAGATTTGAAACGGAAATGACGCGAGGTGTGCGCTCATTCGTCGTTTTGATTATGACCTCATTTTTCAAGTACTGGTTGAGATTATTTTGGTAAAGTTCTCCGTGTAATATTTAGTGTTTTTGGATTTAGATATTATGTACGCTGCTTCATTCAAATTTGTAAATGTTTACCCCAATATAGGCTGTATTAGTCCCATCGAGTTTGATGTTTTATGTTTAAAAAAACACATGATTAATGTATATTGCAAATATATTAACAAGCTAGTTTTTTATATAAAAAAACAATACACTAGCAGCTATGAACATTATACTCAGTGGCGTACATTGCTCTCATGACAATGTTTTATCTCCCGGTTGGCAGAACTAACATGCCAATAGTCATGCCAATCGGGAAAGCTGTCTTGTTGTTAAATAGAATTTTTTCGAATATCGTCAATATGTTGCTGTTATTTTTAATTTGTTTATCCAATCATAAATATTTTCTCTATTTTAATTTTGTAATGATGTTTTTAAAATGAATAAATTGAATTGAATTGGATTGAATAAAAAAGTAAGCCGTATGAAAAATCACTATCAGTAGGCGGAAATTTTCACCGCTTTTACTGCAAGCAGTATGCGGTAGATTGAGGAAGTCGAATGTATGGCCACAAGGCAGGTTGTATCTAACATATTATGATAATTAATCATTGAGAAGTAAATACTAATAAACTTAAACGAAAATTTGAAAATAACAAGACACACATAGTAAAAAGGTAACTGTCGAAACTGAGACTCGAACCCAGGATCTTTCGGTGGTTGGTATCATTTGCCGAATGTTCGAGTCCCAGTTGCGACCGTTGACTTTTTATTTTTATGTTGTTTGTTTTATACTTTCGTTAGATTTATTAGTATTAACTTCTTCTTAAGGCGATCCACTAGTACAGGAAAAAATCGGAATTCAAGCCCTTTTATGGGAGGAGTTTAAAAATACTTGAGAAAAAGCTTTTGGAAATGTTGGAAAAGATATTTGAGAATTTTTTTTACATGTTGATTTCGTAAAGGCCTGTAAAAAACATTAATTCCTTTTTTATGCAATGTTTATTGTAATAAAACCGAATTTTAAATTGATTTCACGAAAACAAACAGCGCGGACGCTAACACGTTATTTCTCCGCTCCGGCCGGAGGAGTAATGACAGAAGAATGGGGCGGCTGCCAGTCGTTCTTCGGTGGACGGTATAAGGTTCACTTTGATATAACAAATTCGTCGACTGCCGTATTGTCGCCGTGATGTCAAAAATACCAACGTGAAAATGCATATTATATTTTATGTTCTGGGGTTCGGGCGTAAATATCATTTTTTTTCGCGATAATTATATAAGAAACTGAATTTGCCACATTATGCAATGAAATCATATCCGAAAAAGTGTTTATAAGTAGGAGAGTTTTCAGTTGAAAATATTTTTTATAGACCTAATACTTTATTTTTTTCTAAGCTTATTAAAAGACTTATTAAAAAAAATGACCGATATTTTTAAGGATCAAGGTATGTTGTACACGCAGTATTTAATTGAAGCATCTATAATACTTCTAAGCGGTCAAATTTTCAAAACAAAAACATACGATTTTGTCTGATTTTGCATTATTTAGTATGGCTTCATCTTAAATGAGAAATTTTTATATTAAAATATTATTTCTATTCTATTTTGTTTTCTATTGACGGTTCTTTTGGGGCAGACATAGCCTCTATGAACTTCACGCCACTGCTTATAATAATGCAGGACGAGCGATATCGCAGATAGCCTAAGTTCCAGGAGTTAATTAGTAAAACCTTAAACTTTGGGATCCGAAAACAATAAACATTTTGTAGAAAAACCGGACAGGCAATAAAACCTCCAGACGAACGATGATACAAGACTAAGGTCTATGTCTGGGGTCTACAATACAGGATCTATGTCGCCAAGGTCCACTACGTCCTGCTTGTGAACAACCTCTTGTCTAAAGGTACGGACGAGGGTTATGTTGGACATGATTTTTCGATACGGGATAATAATTGACAGAATTCAAAATGATATCATGTTATTCTCGTAGTTCCATAAAAACAGTTACAAGTAACTTAGTACCTACTTACTAGTTATTGAATATGCTAATGAAGAGTTCAATATCCATCTGTCATTAAGCCGTTTTCCCGCAGGGAAAGGCAGGGAGAACGGACCGCTGAACAACTCGGTCTTGGCACACACTCCTCGCCTCGTTCATATTCGTAATAATAAAATATACAAGTGTGCAATTCACACGCTCTAGAAGTGAAACCTTCAGAAAAGTAGAGTAGACAAGAATGGGGAGACTACGAAGCACCGTAGACAGAGGAGACCGATTATTCTATCTCATTCTCACGCAGGCTAAATTCTGTAGATGTATGTATGTGTCGCCATTTTTCGTTTCATCGAGTTTGAAATTTCAACATTGTTAAAGAAGTTTTCACTTCAACAATATTTGGCTCAAAGTCAGCGTTCCTGATTTAGTGAAATGTCACATCAAAGGAAGAAACATACAATATTTAAAATTTGCCATTGTGTTTGTTATCGGACAAGTCTTTTTATATGTTATATTCTAGTTGGCAAGATTATAAAAAAAAATGAATGTGCTTTAGACCACACGAATGAACTAAAACTTCACTAACTTATAAAAGAAGTGAGAAAGAACTTGCTCTTGCTCCTACAGTGTGAGACAGACAATAGGCCTGCACTGTGTCTTAGATTAACTGACTATGAGGGAAAGAGAGAAAGAAAATGTGTGCACGCATCTCTCTCTCTTGCCCCTACAGTAATATACGAAATGTAACTCTCTCTCTTTCTATCTTCACTAACTCATATCTCCCTCTAAGCTTCCGTTTACCTCGTCCGATCACACTTTTCGTAACGCGCTCGCAACGCATTCACCAGCTTACACCCCAAGTCAAGCGTGCGCGTAAAGAAGTTTTACTTCAAAAATTAAAATATTGAAAGCACTATAGATTCAACTTTGGTAACGATTATTGTCCAAAAAAAAATAAAAATTAGGTTTTGATGGGTTTTGTTTTGATGAATTTCGATGCCTCATATTTTGACGCTTCTTTTTAAAATAGGCCACTTGCATGACATTTAAAAAAAAAATTTACGGTTAAGGCAAATATTCTAAGACATTCTGTTTTTTTTTAATCGTATTTTTGAAACCCTGGCGATTTTTTGAAAATTTGAATCCGACAAATCAGACCATTTTTTATAAACCGGAAAGACGGGACATAATTTTATGACAGCGGAAAAATGGTAATTACACATCCGAAAATCATTTAAAAAATATCGTTTTCCACACGAATAGCAATAAATAGTACGGGGTTCTCTTCGTAACATCTGTAAAAACACCGCCATCTTTATCAAAAAATCAAACCAAAGGATAAGTTCGCATAGAACAAACAATAAATCTAGTGAACGTTAAACGCAAATTCAAAAATTCGCCGGAAATCAAAGTGTTGCCATATAAAAAAAATTTATCAGTGTGGAATTTTACAAAATTAAGGGAACATAATCGGAGACGGGACATTTTCATGTAGTGACGTCACGAGCTCAAATAATGGATTTATTTAATAAAAAATAAAAAATAAAACTATACATTTCTGAAAATTTTTACGAACATTTTCGTAATCTTAACAAAAACATCTATCCACACGATTTTTTCCAAGTCGTTATGAAATCCATGCAAGTGGCCTATTATTAAAACGTTTATTATATAGGTACCTAGTATTAAAAAATCACAAGGAAAAATGTTCTAAAACCCATGAAAGAATAAAGATTAATAAAACAAAATAAACACAAACTTTATATTTCATTCATGCATTCCTTCCCACAACGCATCTTCCAAAGCCAAAAACTTCAAGACCCGAACTCATGTCCGGCGGGTTGGCTGGGGGGAGGGGGGGGGGTCACAATTAGACGGATCCCTCCGCTAACCGCTGACGACTTACCCCGCCCCGCTCGGCCCCCGCTCGGCCCCCGCTTGGCCGCCGCTCGGCTGCCCGCTAAGTGCAGATCCGTGTCGCACCGATAGCGGCCTGACTGATGGGCCAGTACAAATGACAGCTGACCAATCGGGGAAGGAACGGAGTCGCCTTGCATGTGCGTACAATCCATCGGGTGTCAAAGTTACAAGGCGGGAGTTCGGAGCATAGGTTCACTGTGTTGTACATACAATGTTACGCTTGACTTTGCCTACTTCTTGGAATCTTAAATTGGATTACTTCGTAGCAGAGATTTCCAGAAGTAGCGGGTTTGATATCTGGCAACCCAAAATATATATATATGTTTTTTTATTAAATATTTTCCTATTCCACATCACAATGTTGGAAGGTATATACGTGTATGTGTATTCGTGTATGTTGTTGCTACGATAATGGGTTTATGATTATTTAATTTGTGGTTGTAACTCATCTGTGGAACTAATCTCGTGCTGACAAGCTACTTGCAGTAGCTTAGCGGGTAGTAAATTACAATTGTGCGCAATTTTTTATACAATACCTAATAAAAAATTAAAAATTAAAATAATAATATTGTTTTAAAAGTACATACTTAATACATATTTTATTAGAATTGTCTACACCTAGTTATGTGATGAGTTAAAAACACCCCATTGAAAAAGTGGTTTTCCGAAATAAAAGCGTTACTTTAAATAGGATTCGCTGTGCTTTGTGACTAAATTTGTATAGCCAGGTATATCCAAAATCTTCACTTTACACTTCTTCATCCCATCCCTCCACTTCGGCCTCACGATATTCGCAAAAATATGGTTATGACATACCACTGCCATCTCTAATCGGAGGTTGGTTTGATGGAGATTGGTTTCCAATCAAAAACCTCGCATACTGCAGGCCGGAACAAATGGCTAACAAACGTAAAGTGTGGCGACTTTAAGGATAGGTTGTTTAAAAAAAATTGACTAATTAATCAAATATTTGAAGTTAATCTTCGCGCCCTGTGGAAGTTCTATTTAAGTTCTGTGATTATTTCAGATTTACGAAGCAGCTGGCCTATGATGATATAATAACAGAACTTGAATAGAACACACACAGAACGTGAAAATTAACTTTAAATATTTGTTGAATTCGTCAAATTTTTTGAAACAACCCGTCCTTAGTCTCTTGCGTTGTATAACATGCAAACATAACGCACGAATTACGTCGAATACACGTACACGCACCAGAATCTATCAGAATTACTAATTTCAAATGTTAAATGAAAACGGTTATCGTGGTTTTGACGCGCTTTCGAAACTCTTCGCTTGTACCCCATGTGATTCTTGACAAAACAGCTTCGGAGTTTTCTCATTCTCGCCTTAGCCGGTACCTCCCCGACCCGTCGCTGACTGCCGGCTTATCTCAGCTCCCCGGCTTGAGCGCCCCTTTCTTGAACACGTTCGACATGGATATCTTTTAAGTTTTACCACCAAAGCGATTGCGGCCAAACGTGAATTTATTAGACCCCCGTTCAACCCATTCCCTCAAACAGCCAAAGCAAACAGAGTAAGAAAGTCCATTCCAATGACTTCAAACCGATATGATTCTCGTGTGAATAGTCTGAACTTGTTTCTACGAACCTTTATTTCGCCAAGAAGTCTGATCAACAAAAGTCTCATGAATTGAATGTTTGTTGTAAAAAGGTTGTAACAGAATGTTATAGATAATGAAGGAAATAAAAGGGAGCAATAGCAGAGTGCTTGCATAATTCAAATTAATCAGTATTTTTTTAGAACGACAATTTTGTACGTTAAAAATGAATGGAACAGGAAATTAAGTATTTTAATATGTAAATTTACTGTGCGTTTCTGATAATCTTACAATGATTATTATAATATCAAATTTGTCCTTAGAGTGGACGTCGAATATGTCGATCGTAAATGAGCTATAGAAATCTTAAACTGTAGTCACTTCGGAAGAACGAGGGAATAGCAGACTATCAGATACCTTGATTTAAAATTGCGCATTGGGAGTATGTAATAGGTACGAGTGCCTTCTTAATTCCATTTCATTTATGCGAAATTCAGTCAGGATTGAAAAATCATCAGAAAAAAATCGCTTGTCTTTAAAACGTGTAGATAGTGAAAAAGGAGTGTTACCGGACACTTTTTCTTTCCCGGTTTGAACAAGGTTTTGCAGCTTAGTGCAAAGGACTTCAGCCTACTAAATGATTCCATCAATATTCCATTATATTTCATTTATATTATTTCTAGTTATGAACGAAAGCCAAATACTAAGTTTGGAGATCGTGCTTTCGGAGTATCTGGGCCTAAGGCTTGGAATAGACTCCCTCCGGAATTAAGATGCATAACAAGCCCAACAAAGTTTAGGTCCAAGCTAAAACCCTACCTTTTTGGGCTCTCATACCCTTAATTTAAATATACCTCTCTGAGAGAATCATACTCGTATTGCCTATGATAGTCTTAATCACACTTTTCTTACTGAATTAAAATTACTAGGATCCTTACACATCAATCTGTCTCTTGGCGAATCATATTTAGGAAGATCAAAACCTTGTACTTCTGCACCGCCCATCCATTAAATGTTACTTTTACTTTCCAAAATACACTTATGAAAGGATATATTACATTTTAATATTAAAATATTTTTCAGGATTAAATAATATGTGTTCACGATTATATCCTCTGCGTGCGAACTATATCTAAATTTCGTTAAATAGACAATAAACAGTGTTAATTTCAAGCGACTTTCCAGGTAGCTATATGGTCCTGTATTCATTCATTTTAAGGCAGCATCGCGTTGGTCAAATCATTGTACATGTACATATATTTTTGTACCGGTGATCAATGAACCGGTGTATGCAATTTTTAGCCTTAAGTTGTTTTTAATTGTTTGTCTAGCTTGTAGTTTTTTCTAGATTTTAGACATGCATGGTAAGTTTGTACAGCTTCCTTGAGGTGATTTTTCACAAAAACGGCGCTATTATTATTATTATTACTTATGATAATAATAAGCCCTTATTAATTTCTGAGCAAAATGACCGAAATTATTAAAGGTTATTAACCTTTGAAAGTTTCCCCAATTAGTGCATTGTTTAAATCAGACTGAATGTCTGCATTTCTGTGGCATTCATTGATTTGTTACCCAAGTCTTCTAAAGCTAATATCATTACTAGAAAGCAGGCAGGCACTCCAATAGATTACACGTAGGTACCAATCTTGTTAGATATATAATATATAGTCTCTTCAAAATACGCGATTATGAATCCATACCTAATATATGTACGTACTTGAAGGTGCCTAGGTAGGTAAAAGCATATACGTACGTAATCTGCGCGTATGCAGTGCGTTTGCAGTTTGCACGAAGCCTCTAGAGTCAAGAGTTGGTTTGTAAAGGGGTAAGGATCAGTATGCCGACTGCCAACAAACGTCAATGATTTTTCCCGTTATCAAATATTTATTTTCTTCAGCTCCTTTGTTTTGCAAGATTCAGAGAGTATCCCTTTCGGTTTTCTGGACTTGTCGATAATTACCAACGTCAGCGATATGTCTTTGGATGTGCAAAATTACCTGCGCTTGCGTCGCTACTACTACTATAAATATTGTGGCTACTTTATCTACAGTATATTCTAGATATTTCTAGATTTCTATTTCTAGATACTGTGGAAACTATATCTACAGTTTATTCTAGATTTTTTTTAAAGAAACATTCCCAGGTAACGATTAACCCAACAATGTTTGAAAATCTCCTATTACCACCGCAATAAGCGGAAAATATTGCTTGTGTCCTGATGGTGGACTTAGCCAGCCGAGGAATCGAATACGCGAGGCCAGGTGGGACCCAAACGCGGTGCCCACTCAGCTACTAATCTAGATATTTCTAGATTTCTATTTCTAGAAATTGCGGCTACTATATCTAGAGTTTATTCTAGATCTTTCTAGATTTCTGTTTTCAGATATTGTGGCTACTATATCTACAATTTATTCTACATTTCTATTTCTAGATATTGTGGCTATTACATCTATAGTTTATTCAACAAAGATTTTATTTTTAGATGTTGTGGCTACGATATCTACAATTTATTCAAGATAATTCTAGATTTCTATTTCTAGATATTGTGGCTATTATATATACAGTTTATTCTTGATATTTCTATTTTTAGATATTGTGCCTACTACATCTACAATTTATTCTAGATAGATATTATTTCTAGCTGTTGTGGCTACTATACCTACAGTACTTACTGGCACCGATGCATGGAATAGACCACGTCTTCTCCCCTTTCATATTAGGTAGGTTAATACTAGCTGACCCGACGAACTTCGTACTGCCTCAGAATCAATTACTGTTGAATTAAATTTAGTTTTTTTTATTAAGTAAAAAATTACACAATGAAGCATTCATCAATGCGCAACTGTCCTTGTTTGTCCTTGTTACGGAATTATATTTTTTGTGATTTTTCTTATTTTTCCACTTACTTACGGGAATTTGGGAGGCGGGTATCGGTTCCGCCTCCCCGGTAACCATTTATTGGATAACCAACACTGTCATACGCCACCCATAAGCGTCTGCCCACCTGCTGCGTGGCGGACGGGATCGAGAGAGACTGGTTAAGGGAAGCCTTTTGACCTTTCCAGCTGGACTCTCTCGACCCATCGCCTTGCACCGCAGTTGGAGGGATGGATTCATACGTCCGCCACTCCCGGACATACTGCCCCCAGACTCTTACCCACTTCTCATACATTTTTCCTTCCCAGAACTTCCTATCCTTCCCTTCCTTAAAAATACCCTTCACACAGCATCCCCTAAGATGACATAGGTCCTGAGGAAAATAATTTTCTTAGGGGACTCATGTGTTGTGGAGCTGATGTAAAAAAAATACTTTGAGATTTTTATTATAATTATTGTATCTTTCCTTTGGATGGATGGAGACATACGTCCACTGTTTGTCTCATTTTCAACTATTGACATTTATTTTATAAAAAAGAGAGGCAGCATTATATGTTTAAGAATAAAAACAAAACAATCAGCGCATTGATACTTGACGTTTTTAAATTTTTGGAACTCACTCACTACTCAATATTACAAAATGCCCGCAGCTCTTTCAAATATGAGAATTCGTTCCATACAAAATGTATGTGGAAAAGAATTTTCTTAATAACTATATTTTACGTTAATTTTTGCGATATTTTAATAGTTATTATCCTTTCCGGGGCGGAGACAAATCCAAAAAATCAAAGACCTTCAAAATCGGCCCGGCCGTTCTCGAGTTATAAATAGTGTAACTAACCCGACTTTGTTTTATATATTAAGATGTAAATTATGTTTTTTAACATTAGATAAATAAAAAAAATTAAAAAAAACATTTATAAAATTATGACAATAAAAATAATAATAAAAATTCATAAGAGTTTACAACATACAGGATATTAATAATATAGTGGAGGTCAAAGTTAAAGGACCAGATGTTTCACAGAATTTGAACAATTCATCAAATGTAGTATTCATTTACGAAATTAGTATTCATCATTTATCAAATAGTATTTAAGATCTGAAGAAACTGGGCCATAATGATATAGTAACCGAACATTCACAGAACTTGAAAATCAAATTTTAAATTTGTTGAATTGGCCACTTGCATGGATTTCATAACGACTTGGAAAAATCGTGTGGATAGATTTTTTTTACTAAGATCCCGATAATGTTAGTAATAATTTTTAGAAAAGGATAGTTTTTATTTATGTTGCTCGTGACGTCACTACATGAAAATGTCCCGTCACCGATTATGTTCCCTTAATTTTGTAAAATTCCACACTGATTTTTTTTTTTATATGGCAACACTTTGATTTCCGGCGAATTTTTGAATTTGAGTTTAACGTTCACTAGATTTATTGTTTCTATGCGAACTTATCCTTTGGTTTGATTTTTTTATGAAGATGGGGGTGTTTTACAAATGTTACGAAGAGAACCCCGTACAATTTATTGCAATTCGTGTGGAAAACGTTATTTTTTAAAAATGATTTTTGGCTATCTAATTATCGTTTTTTCGCGCCATAAAATTATGTCCCGTCTTTCCGGTTTATAAAAGATGGTCTGATTTTTCGGATTGAAATTTTCAAAAAATCGCCAGGGTTTCAAAAATACGATAAAAAAAATACAGAATGTCTTAGAATATTTGTCTAAACCGAAAAAAAATTAAAAAATGTGATGCAAGTGGCCTATTGTTCAAATTCTGTGAGACATTTGAATTCACAATTTGTTCAAATTCTGTGAGGCAATCTTCATGACTCCTCACATACTCTTGGCTGAGATCATAAATATCATTTCATAAAATTAAATATTTTTAATGTTTAAAAAAATCATTTACACATTCATATACTTACCCCACACAGCATGCCTACCCCCTTCGCTAACATTTTCCATTAGGTGTACTTTCGTAAATGAATACTACCCAGATTACCTAAGGGATCTACATACGAAGTACCACTGTATAAGAGAACCCCTTCAGAATAATTTACTAAACCCACTCTTTCGCGAAATACTTGTCAAAAGGGAAAGACCGATATCTTCAAAAGGTTAGATCAGAGAGTTTATTGAAATACTTTTTGATTCGTGGGGTAAAATTATTGCAAGTCATGTAGGTTGTATTGGGTTGAAATGAAATAGTTTATCCTTAGCTGTATATTGGCGAATGTGGGGGTTGTTGGTATAAGATTCATGAGAGCAAGGTTTAGTCATACAAACCGTTTTACATTGCCATTTTACACCAAAGTAATTATTGTTCTCGGCCGACAGCCCCGTCCCAAGTGCCAATGTACCGGATGGTTGGAAATTATTAATTAACTGTTTTAATCTTAATATATAGGTATATATGAGTGTTTTTTTGTTTGTCCCTTATTTAACCGTTCATTCGATTGCGATGAAACTTTGGTGATATGAGTGCGCATGCCCGCGGTTGTTTCTATATATAATGGTGAGCTCTGACTTTATGAAATTATTTCCTATACTATTCACCCTATTGCGATTAAACTTTAGTGATTTGTTGTGGGCATGCCCACGAAAGATCTTCATATAGTCGTGAGCTATGGCGTTATGAAATTTGTATAAAAAATTACAATAGTTGGCGCGAAAGTTTCTTGAAAGACAAGAGTGGGGAGGCTACGAAGCACCGCACAAAGACGAGACCGATAGGCTACGAAGAACCGCACTAATTGGAGACCGATTTTACTATCTCTTTCTCTCACAGGCTAAATCCTATAGATGTATGTGTTTGTCTCTTTTTAGTGTGGCTATTTTTCGTTTCATCGAATTTCAAATCACAACGGTGCTAAAGAAGTTTTCACTTAAATAAAAATCGGTTGAAGTGAAAACTTAAGAAAATTTAAGCAGACAAGAGTAAGGAGGGTACGAAGCACCGCACAAAGAGGAGACCAATGGGCTACGAAGCACCCCACAAAAAGGAGACGGATTTTACTATTTCATTCTCTCGCGGGCTAAATCCTATAGATGTATGTGTTTGTCTCTTTTTTGTGTCGCTATTTTTCTTTTCATCGAGCTTCATATCACAACAGTGCTAAAGAAGTTTTATTTCAAAAAACCTACCTCCATTTTGCGACTACTCACCGCCATACTAGTTTATATACTTAGATTTTTATATCATTGTATTATAATATGCATAAGTAAGTAGTGTTATAACTTGAACCACCCTGTGCATAAACTTTACCCCTGAATATCAATAATTTGACCAAATACTCCATCATTTGTCAGTTGAAGCACTCTCCGTCTCACTTCCGTGTATCCTATGGACGACCGAGGAAGAGGGACGGGTGTTTGATTTGCCCGAAAGGTGGCTATTATCCTACCCACTGCAGTGGATATGTGATCCTGGTATTAGCTTTAGGGCGGAATGTTTACTGTATACGAATTCAATACTGATTTAATTTAAGACACCGTCATGATTGTTGTTGGGGTGAAGTGTTCATTATATGTTCATACAATCAGCAAATATTTTCATCAAACTACCAATTTCTGTCTTGTTTGAGACACCCCTTTTGAAGTAAAACTTCTTTACGCACGCTTGACTTGGGGAGTAAGCTGGTGAATGCGTGACGAGAGCGTTACGAAAAGTTTGATCGGGCTAGGCGAATGAAAGTTGAGACGGATATATAAGTTAGTGAAGATAGAAAGAGAGAGAGTTACGTTTCGCATATTACTGTAGGGGCAAGAGAGAGAGGTGCGAGCACACATTTTATTTCTCTCAAAGCCAGTTACGTTTCGTATATCTAAGACACAGTGTAGGCCTATTGTTTGAATCACACTGTAGGAGCAAGAGAGAGCAGTGCGGGCTCACATTTTCTTTCTCTCTTCATTTATAAGTTATTGAAGTTTTACTTCAGTCATGTGGTCTAAAGCATAATCGGTTTTTTGTTGTTGTTATGTTATATCGCTATGGAACTGAGTCTTGTTTTGTGTTTCAAATGACTCTATTCGATGAAGGCTATAATAACATACCTCAATAAATCAATGTTAGTACAATACCTACTATTCTTCTGCATAGGACCTACATAATTTTATTAGTATAATTTATCTTACGATTACTGTTCCACTATTATCATATGTTTTGTAAATTCACATATATAAATATAAATCAATAAATAAAACATGTGTGGGTTGAAAATCGATTGAAAAAAAGTAAATAATTTAACCGTACATTTCACTATTCACAATCAAAGGCGTAGAAATTTCATTTTGGGATGCGGGTATGTGTACCGCCACTCCGGAAACGTTCGCTACATTTGGTGACTTAGCGGGTTTATGGGATGAGGTTTTTCAAGATCTTGACGGCCGATGTGTCTGCCAACCTGCTGCGTGGCGGACCGGATCGAGAGAGCCCGGTTGAGGAGGTCTTTTGACTTCTCCAACTAGAATCTCTCGGCCCATCGCCTTGCACGGTAGTTGAAGGGATGGATTCATACGTCTGTCACTCCTGGATACACTGACCCCCAGAATTCTACCCACCCCTCATACTCTTTTCCTTCCCAGAATGCCCTCTCCTTACTTTAATTTAATTTTATTTTTTATTTTTTTTTATTTAGGAAACAAACAGTCATACAAAATGATAATATAACAATGAACATTCATATGTTGTAGACCAATTAAGTTCCATTAAGTTAAAATTTTGATATGGTTTTTTTTTTTTATCTACTCAACTTATGTGACAAAAAAATAAACATAATAAGGAACAACATAAAAAAGAAAAACATAAAACCTAATAAAGAAAAAAAGTAAAGTTATTAACAAACATAGTTATACTATTTACTACGGATAATAATATTATTAATTTTCACAAAAAAGAAAAAAAAAGTATTTTAAGTTATTAATATACTAAGCTGCATTTTATATGATTTCAAGTCATGGTTAAAAATGTCTACATCTCGTAAGGCATTGTAATTTTCCCAGATACGTATTATTACAGAGTTTTGCGCGTATTTGGATTTACTTTCTCAATAAGACCCTCCACACAGCATCCCCTAAGATGACATAGGCCCTATTTATATTATTTATAGGGAAGTTATTTTATTCAGGGCCTCCTAGTTGAGCTAATGTAAACAAAAGTAAGAAATGAAATGCGTTATGATTAGTAAGAAGTTCTAAAATGGGATTACGAGTGTGTATCCCGGACGAAAAATTGAAACCCTCGATTTTATAACTTTATCATAATGGAAACGTTTGTCATTGGGATTTGCTGTTTTGATTTTATCCATTACTAACATTGTGTTTTTTTAAACCATTTTTTATACATCAACATCACACGTGAGAAAATAAATTCCCCTACGGCCTATATCATCTTTGGGGTCCTTTTGAAGAAAAGAAAGAGTGAATGTATTAAAAATACCCGTGTTGTGAGGAAAAAAAACAAGTGTGCCTTAGATCACACGACTGAAGTAAAACTTCACTAACTTATAAAAGAAGAGAGAAAGAAAATGTGCGCGCGCACTGCTCTCTCTTGCTCCTACAGTGTGATACAGAAAATAGACCTGCAATTTGTCTTCCCTCATACTTTTCGTAACGCTCTCATCACGCATTAACCAGCTTACTCCCCAAGTCAAGCGTTCGTAAAGAAGTTTTACTTCAAAAATCAAACATCAGAGACAGGAAACTCAATCCATAGCCGAGCGGTTCTCATCTCATCTCATCATGTGACAATTGTCAACTGTGCACAAATGATTGGCGAGCATTTGGCGTGTTTCCCGATTGTGCACCGGTGCCGAAGAAATGCCGGTGGAACAAGAATAGCATTCTCACCCAATGCCTGTTCTCTAAAGATTGCAATCTGCAAATAGGTGAATCTAATAGAACAATTCTTGAAGCAATACATTAGATGATGCATAACAGTTTGAGAAGCGATTCGAGCAAGTAAGATCGCCTCGACAAAGCCAACCATTGGGTACACAAATTAGCAGTAGTTTCAGTCAGTCCTGCCGACAGCCAATAATACTTACTCAAGTCTTCTCGCTTGCCCTCGGCTTCCATCGCGAACCGCTCCAACTTCATCGCCGGTTAAATGTCAATGGAGGGCCAACGTCTAAATGCTGCTCACGTAGTGCAAATAAGGCCGTCCTTTTCACGGTACGGCCTTAATTATTATTCCAGGCGGTGTGGGGGAGGGTGCCAAGTCTCTAGGGATGGGACGATATATATTATTTAGTACCTACGGACCGGAATGATTAATAAAACGGTGGGTTTTAATAAAAATTTCATCTGATATAACATGCAAATGCTTTGCGTATTTGAAGAAATCAGTGACAGCAAAAACTGTAACAATTATTTTAAGTAATGATTATTCGCCTGAAACACTCATCTTCATTGAAAACATCTCCCGAGAAAAGATGCATGCTGCCGACGGGACTCGAACCCGCGTCCTTCTGATTTCCAGTCAAATGCTCTGTCCACTGAGCTACGTCGGCTTATCTCCCACCCGCCAAATAATTCAATATATACTAGTGTTTCATTCAACAATTACTGCTTATTGCATTTTTCCACCTGCAAACAACCAACTTTATTTTTATATGAGAAAGGCATTGTAAGTGCTCAATCTCTCACTAGGTGGCGTCGAGACAAATTATGTCTACATTTTTCAGCAAAAACTGTGTAGATTCCCGAAAACTCAATCTTAGTATGTGTGATATACACCGATGTTATCAGTTCCCATAAGACCTTTTAACTCCTAGCCGTCTGACATTATCAGTTCAAGAATGTTCAAAAAGATATTTAGATATTTGAGTTTTTGAAGTAAAAACCTCTTTAGCAGCGTTGTGATTTGAAACTAGGTGAAACCAAAAAGCGACTCTAAAAAGAGACAACCACGAGAATGAGATAGAATAATCGGTCTCCTCACTCTTGTCTACTTTAGTTTTCTGAAGGTTTCTCTTCTACCGCGTACGAATTGCACACACATTTTTTTATCAACTTCACCAGAATTTTGGTTTCATTTACCACGAGAAAGTATTTTAAAAACATCAAATAATAGAGTCCAATTTCAAACACCACATGAAGACTCGAGTTTTTTTAATTTTCCATGTTAATGTATTTTTTACTTTAATTCCGTTAAGTATAGAGTTGTATTCTGTATCCTTGGCGCAAAGCTCTCTTAAGTTTTGGTGTTATCATCCATTGTCCAAAAAAGGAATAATTTCTTCGGTCTTGGCGGCGGCGCTGTTTTTGTGGCACTTTCACGGACCATCCGTCGGGACACGTGATTTATTTTGCAATCAGGCGCAAGGTGCGAACTTAAAAAACATTATTTTCACCGGTTCCACGACAAAACACAGTATAAAGAAGAACACAAGAAATGCCAAGCGTGTTTTGTGATCCAAAAGTCTGACCATTCAAACCAGAATACTGCAATTCGGTCTCTCAGTACAAATTCAAAATCAAATGACAAGGCGAAGTACGATGTAAGGCAGCGTAACAGAGACAGAATACGTGATGTTTATTGGCTGTCTCGATCTAATCTATGTACCCCATGGTTGAATTTGGTAGCCACCTCTGGTCTGGAGCCCCAAAATACCTGAAAAACCCTCGACTCTTTGGGGGGTCCGTTTGAAGGATTTTCTCACTCTTAACAAGCGGATTGCAATCTTTGGGGCACAGGGTAGGATTGCTGTCCTTGTTCTGCCGACATTTCAATGGAAGGTGCTCCGAGCTTAAAAAGTGCACCAGTGGATGAACAGAAAACACATTTATTAGAAATCAATAAACAAACAAATTACCCTAAAAAATAATGTAAGGAAATTTTTTTATTCCCCACTTCTTGGTGTGTTTACAAAACCTAAACAATATATCACATTTATATAAATCAATGGCAGTCACATCAATATTAAATAATTATGAACGCATTAACATTTAATGTGGAGAAAACAGATTTCAAAGGACCCCTTCACAATTATTATTTTCCCTACAACTCGGTTTAACCAGAAAAAAATCATTATAGCCGACTTCAAAATTGAAATTTAGTATCCTATAAATATGTCGTCTAAAAGTGGTAAGACTACAGTTTGAAAATAGCTTTGTAAGTCGAAAAAGCTGTCACAATAATAAAAAAAACTAAATTATTTGCGGAACTTTTTTTACGGTGCTCCAGATTTTATGTCCGTGTTAAATCTTTCCCAAATGAAAGACTAAACCCTTCCACACACTTTCCACAAATGATTATCTAGTAAATTCACGCAATGTAAGTGCACTATATAAGTATAATAAATACAAAACAATACAAGAACAATACGTCAATCCACCAGAAACATGATGGGAAAATATTTCACCGACTCCAGATATTTTCATATCAGAGGGTTCGGCTCTGATGAAATCCTAACTGTTCCGATAAATCCTACTGATCCCTCAATATAAATATTTGAAAAATCTTTCGTAAACCTACATGTATTTAAAATGACTGACTTTTGCATTTTTATGTACAAATTTTTTGACAAATCTAATACGCCTAAATTTTGAATGAGAGAGCTAGGTATAATGCCAGTAGCCGAAATAACAAATGGTAATATTTTTATAGTCTGAGAATGCCAAATTCTTTTTATCTCATTTCCTAAATCTGTACATTTTCTTATTTTTTCAGAAACAGTTTTCTGAATATTACAAGAATTTGGAATAGCGAAATCAATGATATAAGTAATAAGATCATTCATTTTTTTTTTTATTAAATGGAGTTTTTTTTCAATTATTTCTGGCTTTCACCCTTCAAGGGTGTTCTAGGCCATCATTTAAAATTACAGAGAAAGGAAAGGTGAATTTATATATTAATTTTATTTAAATGTACAAAGTTCAGAATTACATGGAAGATTGGAGTCGAGTTCAGACTTGGAAGAGATGAAATGTTGAATGGAGGGGAATCTATGAATTAAACACAAAAACAATTAATTAAAAAAATATAGTCAAAGCTTCTACAATAGTGACGACATGGGTTTGGACAATCTATATAAAAGCTATTACCATTTTAAGTTGTATATGTATTATCTTTTCCGTTACAAAACAGAATATGTAGACTTGAATAAGTAGTAAAAAATGATTATATAATGAAAAGAAAAATTATTATTTTGTTACGGTACTAAGATACATTCTGTATGTGTACATATAGATGTAGTAATAATCGTTTGTGTACCGAGTTGACTCACAATATTATTTTAATTGGGGTTTCATACTAAACCCATTCTACAGGGATGGAGTCACGTCCTTCAGACACAAGTGTTATCTATCATCTGGCGCTCGAGGAAAGTCCTACACGGATGCACTTTGACTTTTGTTACACCAAGCCAGTGATGCCATGTCCCAAAAATAAATAAATAAAATATCTTTCACCAGGTTTTGGAGAGTAAAAAAAAACATGTTTAAGGGGTAAAAAAAAAGTTTAATATTTAATGGCCAATTTTTTGTACACCCCTACACATTGATAAATAACCAATATGGGTAAAAAATTAGTAAAAAAACATATTTCACCGTGTTTTGGGGGATAAAAAAATCATGTTTAAGGGGTATGTTTTTAAAGGATAAAAAATCGTGTTTAAAGGTTAAAAAAAACATCTTTCACCACGTTTTGGAGGATAAAAACGTGTTAAAGGTGATCCAATAGTCCAGGAAAAAAACGAAATCGGAATCCACGCCCCTTTTTTGGGAGGGGTTTAAAAATACTTGAGAAAAAGCTTTTGGAAAGGTATTTGAGTTTTTTTTACAGGTTGATTTCGTAAAGGCCTGTAAAAAACATTAACTCCTTTTTTACGCATTTTTTATTGTAATGACATGGAAATTTAACATTGATTTCACGGAACCAAGCGACGCGGAGTCCAGGACGTCTATTCGATACGATACGAAATGGATGTGCCAAGTACATGGTTCTTACGCCGAAGGCATAAGGTTCACTTTAAATTTCCAAATTCATCGAGTGCTGGCCGTATTGATTGAAGTCAAAAATAACAACGAGAAAATGCATATTTTATTTTATTTTGTGAAGTTCGGGCGAAAATATATGTTTTTTTGCGATTATTATAAAAGACAATGAATTTGCCACATTAAACCATGAAACCATTTCCGAAAAGGGGTGTATAAGTAGGAGAGTTTGTACTTGAAAGTGTTTTTTTTAAGGACCTAATACTTTATTTTTTTCTAGGCTTATTAAAAGACCGATATTTTAAAGGCTAAGTTTTGTTCTAGACGCAGTATTTAATTGAAGTATCTAAATACATCTGAGCGATCCAATTTTCAAAACAAAAATACATGATTTATTTATAGCATTATTTCGCATGACTTCATCTTAATGCGTAAAAAAGCACGATCCACCATGTTTTAAAGGATAAAGAAAACCAATTTTTAAAGGTTATCAAAAAACCATGTTTTTCATAAGGTTTTTATCAAGAAATTAGATAAGAAAATATCGTTACATAAATAAATAATCTAAAATGCTCTATAAAAAACAATCATTTTATAAATTTCAGTAGTTGGTGTAGGTACCTACTGCAAGTTAAGTGACATAGTATAACTTTATTTTTATAAATATTGAATTTTATTTATTAGCAAAGATAATGATTACTTAAAACTACTGGAGCGATTTTGGTCGAAAAATGGAGCAATTTTATTTTTCTGCAATCGATAGAGGTCCATAAATGGATCACATTTTCCTACCATGCGTAAAACATTTATTGTATTTATTGAAAACATTTCTTTGGCCAGCCATTTATTTTACAACGACTCTATTGAAATACTTGAACTATTATGACCATAGATGTCGCAAATCCGAACTTCCTGGACTATTTTAGAACGATTTAAAAAAAAAAAAGAATTCCGCCGAATTTTTGATCGGCTGTTTGCGGATAAAATTAATTAATTTTTCAATAGATATGCCCTTTTTATTGATAAAATTAATTAATTTTTCAATAGATATGCCCTTTTTATTATCAAGTATACCACAGACACATTACAGAAATCGAAAATATTCTATGTTGACTCGAATAACTATCCCTCAAGGCAATTTCAAGTTTAAAAACAACCAGGTTTCACACGATTATAAAGTTGACTATTTTTTTTATAAATCCTAAAAATATGAGTTAAACGGTTCAATACAGGTTAATTCATTGGCTATATAGCATTATAATATTTTTTTATGTCTCTATGTTAAAATTCGAAGGTATGATTGGCAAATAATTTGAAAAATGACCTTCTGGGAAATCTAGATCAATCGAAATTGCTCCAGTGGATAAAGAGCCATTGTTAACTAGTATTAAAGTTCAAAAACTACATCAGTAAAGAAAACAAAGTCTATTCAACAAGATTTTTTCAAAATACCACGAAGGTGTAAATAACAAAAGTCACCTAAAAAACCAAACAAAAATGGTAAAAACCATGCATCTGGCAACACTGCACCCAGTTTAACGAGTGCGAACGCCGTTGTATGTGGCACTGCCACTGAGAACTCCGTTCTAATCCATCATTGCTTCTAAATTGTTATTGCACTATATATTATGTAAAATCGACCACCATAACACGGGCATGAGCCTATCTTGGTGGTCAAAAAATCCACAAATGATGTAACCATTCAAAGCAATGAATAAAGAAAATTAAAAAAGAAAAAACATGTTTCTGTAAAATGTGTAATTTCTAATATAAAGGCGTAACGACTAATGTATCCGTGGTGTGCCTTTCATTATATAAACATTTCACGAGTGTACTTTAATTGCTGTGACACCCGATTACCTAAAATTGATGTTCCTACCCACGCACGTACTGATTTAGTATTTGCACTTGTGGTCAGTATCTACCTTCCAACGTTCCGCCTTCCCATCACCATCACCATCATCATCTTTCCTCTTCCCCATATCTTGTATCCCTCCCCTTCCCTTCGCCCTTGCAACTTACCCCATTAAGAGATACCATAAGTTATAATGACTTCAATATTTTTAGACGCGTATTTAGTCAATTTGTTAAAGTCTGCAACAATAAAGTTAATATATGTAAGTATAGTTAGTAACGTATATATTGCAATGATATTCTTTATCAATTATTGACTGACCGTGACCGATTTCGCCCTGTCACGGCATTAACAGACGGCTAGTTGTCGTTTGTTGACTCGCTTGTAGCGGCACGTGATGCTTTCAATAAGTTGGTGATTTTTGCCATCTATCCGCGACGCCACCCCCTTGTGTATAGTGTACCCGCTTATAATGTATGGAGCCGGGCAAATACTGCTCCCGTTACCGCTGAAACATGACTCCGTAAGATTGTGGAGTGGATGAGTGTGTTATTTACGCAAATAGTGAGAAATAATAAAAAAAAACGTTATAGATAGATTACAAATTGAATACCATATAAACTGGTAGTTCTGCAAACAATAAGATTGAGACCTCGCGTCAAGCACAGTAAGTTTCTAGTTTTATCAAATTTCCTTAATTTTAATTTTTAAAGTTTTTATTAAGTTTTCTCTAAAACTATAAAATTTATAAGTAGATGGGCACTTAAATATCTGTCGGTATACTTAATTATAAACCAATTTAGTATTCTATGTAAATTTGTATTTGTCTAATAAGGAATTGAGAAATTTGAGGAAAGAAACGTCACTATTCCATTAAAAAAAAAATTCACTTACTTTGGGCAGAGAGAACAGAAATATCAGAAAATGCTTATGCTTGCGTCTGTGTCTAAGTGAGAGCAAGCAAAAGTTGATATCTCATCGGCGTTTCAGCTCGATCGGATGTCCGAAAGTGGGTTTATTTCCACTTTCAAGATTTGCACTCATTCATTCACGAAAACTATAAGGTGCATTCTCAAACAATAGAAAGAGTACAAAAAAAATCCTACGCTTTTTAAATTATAAACTAAAAATACCGAAAGAACAATTAAACTACACCTATCTTCTGCGTATATCTAATGTATTAAATTTGAGTGACAGAAGAACAGTTTTAGATCTATTACTTTTATTTAAAATCTTGCATAATAAAATTAACAGCCCTGAAGTTTCAGCGATCATAAATTTTAATGTGCCAGCCAGAAACGCAAAGGTCAGTACTACCGTTTTATTGTGGCAATACTACGACCATGTCCCATTTCAATATACCACTACACAGAATTCAAAACTTAGCCAATATGTTTTCACACATAGATGAGTCGCTTATAAAATATAAGCATAAAATAATAAATCATTTATCCTGTTTAAGTTAAGCTATTTGCATGTAGGTATTACATATAAAAATATTTTTTCATTGCTACAATATTATAATATTTAAATATCTTAGCATTTATTTTCGTTTGGTTATCTGAATATCTAATATGTCTTTCCATAAATATGGAAAAGCATATATACATATAACATAGATTTTCTTTTCAAATTTCAAACTGTCAAACTAGGGTACCATATATTATTATACTACCATTATCCTTGGTTATATCCATCAACCTTTCTATCCAAAATGCTGGGTATTAATTGCCTCACCTATACAAAGAAAACGGCTTTGCTGGCAACAGCGTATACCTAATCTTCTAAACGGTATTATCTATATTCCCGGTATTATACAAAAAAATGATTTTTATCTTTCCGACAACTTCACAAGAGCGGCACAGAACGTGTATTGTTCCGAGATGCAGAACTGACCTACCATTAGTAATGCCGCCTGGAAAAATGATTCTTATACTATGACATAGATATTTTTCAATTGAATATTCAACAATTTAAAAATTACTTAACAAAATATAATGCATGTTTATTATTATTAACCGTAAACCGTAAACGAGCTTAAAAATAAAATAAAATATTAAACCCAGTTTAGTTTAAGGTAAGCGTGTAGATGAATTACAGTAAATGCGATTTTAAAAAAGAAACAAAAAGATATAATGCTTTCACCCCTTCAAAAGCGCCTCCTAGATAGATTCGTCAAACATACAAAGTACAGAGAGCGTCACCAGATATGCGGATCACCTGCAGCTTAAAACCAAACGGGGTATTTTTCAATCAGGATCTGCGCCTGGGCTGCGAAATGCCAATCTCACACCTCGCTGGCTGCACTCCCATACTGAATATTAATGCATAAATTATCCCGCCCCTAAGTCGGGGGTCTGCCCCGACCCCGCAGTTAGCTCCCGAGCCACCCCTGGTCCCTACAAACCTAAACATTAATACGCTTTAAGTAATCACATCTATGTCTCAAGCGCTTACACTAACGCGTCTTGCCCTCACATGGCATTAATAGAGCCGTCTAGTTAGCACGTGTCATGAATGTATTAACATCACAATCAAATT
This sequence comes from Limnephilus lunatus, assembly GCA_917563855.2. Lineage (NCBI taxonomy): Eukaryota > Metazoa > Arthropoda > Insecta > Trichoptera > Limnephilidae > Limnephilus > Limnephilus lunatus. Next base: position 4,011,517 of record OU830604.1, read on the forward strand.
GGAACACTGCTATGTTATTAAGAGGATAATGTCGATATTTCAAAATGTTATGCTTTTCTAAATCTATTGTTAATATAATTCAATTGCGTATTGCCTCGTTCTGATGTTTCAGTTTTAGTTGAACAACTTTTATTGAATGACAAACATTGAATAAGATTTCATTCATACGTTTCGATTTAAATCGAATCGAACTTGTTAATCAAGATGGCGTCAACTGAAATTATTAGTAGGTACGTGTGTCTCTATAATTTCTGAAATTTTGCGGAACGATCTTGAGAATATTTTGTTGAAAAGGCACAAAAAACATGGTATTTTGGTTAGAAATAGATTAAATTAACAATTGAATTAGGTGCATCTAATAATATTTTGAGAGAGATGGTTTTAAATTTTAGAAAAAACTAGAGGGTATTTAAATTATTTATAAATTTCGGAAGAATAATTCGATATCTTTCTTGGTTTTGATTACCTTTGTAAAATTCAAGATAAAATTCAAAAGCAGGATACTGATGCGAGCAGAATTATAAACATTGTAAAAATAAAATTACAAATGAATTGAGATATTTGGCAAACGGATATTAATGTTGAAATCTCCACTATGTTTTTCTTTCATTACTAATCCTAATTACTTAGATCCATGGTTCTGAATGTCTTATTTTTTTTGTCTATTGGAGTCAATACCGCAACACCCATTTCGAATATATATTATTTGCTTTGTTTTCATTTTTGAAATAAAACTTCTTTACGCACGCTCGACACTTGGGGGGTAAAATGATGAATACGTTACGAAAAAATATGAAACGTTACGAAAACATATGAAACGCTAATCAATTTGAAACGCTAATCGATGTGAAACGCTAATCGATATGAGTTGAATTGAGTTTAGTTGAGTTAAAAGTTAATTTGATTTGAGTTGAGTTGAGTTAAGTTGATTTAAAAGTTAAGTTGAGTTGAGTTGAGTTAAGTTAAGTTGAGTTGAGGGGATAAGGGTATTTTTATTCCTGTCATTGTTATATTGTTAATGGACGGCATAAGTAAGTGAAGTTTTACTTCAGTCGTGTGGTCTAAAGCACACTCGTTTTTTTTAAAACCGGAATTCAGTTTTAGGCAGCATCGCGTTCATTGGTCAAAATATTGTACATATATTTTCGTATCGGTGATCAATGTACCGGTGTATGCAATTTTTAGCCATAAGTTGTTTTTAATTGTTTGTCCAGCTTGTAGTCTTTCTAGATTTTAGGCATGTATGGTAAGTTTGTACAGCGCCCTTGAGGTGATTTTTCACAAAAACGGCGCTATATAAATCGTCCAAATATTATTATTATTTTTATGGCTCAGCTACATATCGATAAATCTAAACATTATGTAATCCGCCCATTTCAGATATCTTTATTGAAAAATTTGCCATGATAGAAGGTATTTCTGACGTCTAATTTCAACCACAGGGAACTAAAAATCGCAAGTGAGTTGAAACAAGTGTTCAGACCTGGCGATTCGGTGCGAAACTCGAACGATGAGTCATACTTCAACAACAAAAGTAGACGGGCTTTCAAACTTAATCGCTCAATTAAAAACTTGATCAACTTTGTTGAAAGAATGTTCACAATCAATAAGCTTTCAAGTGTCATTCAACAGAACCGTCTGAATGGACCATATGGGAACCAATGAGAGTATGCCGTCGTTACTCTCAGGGGTTGCCGTTTTGTTACTTCGAAAAATTGACACTGTGATCTGATAATCTAGCATGGTCGATTTGATAAAGGTAACTTATCATCGTTCTCTAGCATGAAATTGAAACGTGAATTCTTAAAAAGTCAGGTAACTGTTTTATTGCTCGAATTATTCACACAATCAGTTCCAATTTTGAAAATGACAGTTTTAATCATATTTGAGTTCATTAAATTGGAATTACGCATGACACACAGACAATCGAATTTAGTATTTTTGACGATTGATAATTTGTTAATAAAAAAAACGAGTGTGCTTTAGACCACACGACTGAAGTAAAACTACACTAAATAGAGAAAGATAATGTGCGCGCGCACTGCTCTCTCTTGCTCCTACAGTGTGATACAGACGATAGGCCTGCACTATGTCTTAGATATACGAAACTTAACTGGCTATGAGAGAAAGAGAGAAAGAAAATGTATGCTCGCACCTCTCTCTCTTGCCCCTACAGTATAAATTTGAAACGTAATTCTCTCTCTTTTTATCTTCACTAACTCATATCTCCGTTCTTCCGTTCGCCTCGCCTGATCACACTTTTCTTAACGCTCTCGTCACGCATTCACCAGCTTACTCCCCAAGTCAAGCGTGGGTAAAGAAGTTTTACTTTAAAAAAATTATAAAAATCGCAGTGCATTTTCTCATTGAAACGCACAAAGAAAACAAAACCACCAACTAATTAACTACCTAAAATCATTATCGCATAAAAACTTCCGCCAATTAATGAGGGTACAAAGGTCCTGGTCCTGAGAACACCTCCAGGAGACCCAGCCAACAAGTTCACAGCAATTTTCCATATTATTAATCCGTCCATTTGAACCCCAAATTCAAACCCTCTCCTGAGTACAGATTGCACCGAGCAATAAAGAGGGTATGAGTTTAATTTAATTAAAACCTAATGACTCATATAATATTATCAAATCAATTTATTTGTCGAGCAAACACTCCGCACTAAAGGAGGGAGAACAACACATGTGGATTGGCTATACGTACACCCCACGTGATTCTTTGTGTAAGTGTACGTACACCCCTTCGAAGTGGGGAGTTATTATATTATATATTTATTTATTTATCATTCATTCTCATAATTTCATTACAGTTTGTTCTTATTAGTGCCAAGAGTATTTAGAGAGTAGTTTGAATGGTAGAAGAAGTCGGTGGCACCCGAAGAGGACTTAAGGCGTTATCTCTGCACTGGAATGAGATACCGGATGGAATTAAATTCGATATAATATATTTCTATATAACATAACCTAGTTCGTGTAACTTCAATACCTTCTTTCATTAAAAGTGATGAAAAACTATAAAAAAATGATTAAATATTTCGTACAATGACCCCGATTGTTCACCCGCCCTATTCACCTGACCTGTCTCCCTGTGACGTCTTTCTGCTCCCTAGGATGAAAGGGACTTAAACATTAGTTTACCAATTAAAAATAATAATTAATATTTGACAAGTTAAAGTATTTCAACAAAAAATGTAGACATAATTTGTCTCGACGCCATCTAGTGGGAGAGTTAGCACTTATAATGCCTTTCTCACAAAAAAATAAAGTTGGTTATTTTCAGGTGAAAAATGTAATAAGCAGTAATTGTTGAATGAAACACTAGTATATATTGAATTATTTGGCGGGTGGGAGATAAGCCGACGTAGCTCAGTTGGTAGAGCAGTTGACCGGATATCAGAAGGACGCGGGTTCAAGTCCCGTCGGTGGCATTTATCTTTTCTCGGGAGATTTTTTCAATGTTGATGAGTTTTCAGGCTAATAATTATTGCTTATAATAATTATATATTTTTAAATTATTACATCTTCTAAAATATTTAAAAATGTATCTCTCCCATTTCGATGAACCGCTCAATGGCTGTATCGAGTTTATTATAAATAGGGTTCATACACTCGCACAACCCAACAGTAAGTGGGTTGTTTTATAAAACTAGAATGCTTGCGTTGGTAAATAACACCCTCCCTTCCCTTCCAGCGCCTCCCTCCCACCTCCTCCTCCGCGTACTGCCTTCTTCGATTGTATTTTTACATTTTATCAAACCAATGTACGAATGTAGCAAAATATCCTCCGACGTGTATTTGGATAAGTAACTGAGATTCCCAAAGTGTTTACCGACAATTCGCCTCATAGGTTGACTTTTAAGGCGTTTCCGAGTTTTTTCTTTTGTATGTACATTTTTTTATAAATTCATGTAGGTAAGTAGGTACATGAATTGATAAAAAATAGTCAGAGTATATTTTTGTATCAGATGTTTTTTTTAATCGCTATTATGGCTGCTACTCGCAATTCAATTTTAAATAATGACAATATTTATCCATTAACAACACTGAATTAATTAAAAGCGAATTTTTTTATACTAATTCCACACGGGGGGCCCTGAGGGAAAAATTCCCTCGGGTCCTATGTCATCTTTGGGATGCTGTGTGGAGAATCTTTTCGGGGAAAAGAAGGAGATCCTTGGTCAAGGATCGATTAACAGACATAAGTCTCTATTTACCTACTGTTTGTTAATTGGAAATTTTATTGACTCAGAGTTATTTGCACATTTAAGTTAAAAAATTAATAATTATAATTTACATACTACAAAATTTATTTTTGTTGAAGTGGTTCTTAAAATCTATTAAATAATCGGGGCCTATTTCACCTTTGGGGATAGTGGGTGGAGGGTTTTTTTGTGGAAAGGAAGGAGAGGAAGATATGAGGGGTAAATAAAAGGTATGAGGGGTGGGTAGGAATTTGGGGATGAGTGTGCCCAGGAGTGCCGGACATATGAATCTATTCCTCCCACTGCGGTACAAGGCGACCAGTCTCTCCTGAACCGGCCTGCCACGCTTTTGGTAGACAACGCATCCGCCACCAATATATAAACAAACCACACCCCATGAACCCGGGCACCCCTGCTAAGTCACCAAATGTATAGAACCACTTGGGGTGACCTATGGCAGTGGTACTGGCTATCCAAAAAATGGTTCCCGGGGCGGAGGTACCCAAACTCGCCTCCCAAATTGGAGTTGTCCTTTTTCGGCGTTAACTGTCGATTGTATTAATGACAAACTACATGTATTAATAATAATTAAAAGTTACGTTAAGTAAGTTAGTTGGATTTACGTGAGTAGATTATGAATAGAAAACTCCAGTCCTATTTTTAATGACCTAATTTAAATAACTGCATATTTATTTTTATTTTTAGAGTTAGTTTTAATAGTTAAAATAATTGTCAAAGTTTTAATTTTTCAAGATCCCCGAAAACCACCATATCTATGGTGGATAGTGTGACGTCATCAATCACGTCATCTACTCTAAGATCGCGCAATCAGAGATAAACTAATAAGATATACCATTATTTTTGAAAGTGAATTATTTAAGCCTAATAATGTTTCAATAAACACAAAAACTAAATATCTTTAAACAGTATGTAAATAAACGAATAAGATGAAATATTGGTAATACGATGGCTTGTGTCATACCTACACTCCCGTACAATGACTTTACAGTGATCAGTGACGTCACCACTTTACATTTTAGTTATACCAACTTAACGGCGTGTTTCAACGACAATATTAAAAATGCACTTTTCAATATTTTTTTTAAATAATGTTTCAGTAAACACAACAACTAAATATCTATAAACAGTATGTATATAAACGAATAAGATGAAATATTGGTAATACGATGGCTTGTGTCATACCTACACTCCCGTACAATGACTTTACAGTGATCAGTGACGTCACAACTTAACATTTTAGTTATACCAACTTGACGGCGTGTTTCAACGACAATATTAAAAATGCACTTTTTATATATTTTTTAAAACTGTACGTTTAATATTATCTATTAAATAAAATTTATATATTCAGAATCAGCGTTTACTGATATACATGAACATATTTTTTTAAAGCCATAATACTTATCACTGGAGTTCCTTGTTATTACTAATTCATTGTTGAGTGGAAGTATTAGGAAAAGTATTAATAAAGGAATTGAAAAGTAGGAATTAGTTGGACAATCCCTGTCCGGCTTAGACCGTCGAGTAAACAAGTGAGCAGACTCATCAAGCGTATACTGTAAGAGGGAGATAGACTAGCTCAATAATGACAGAGTCGTTTGGAACAAAGCGAGTTGAGTTCCACTTGTCGGGTTGATTGCCAACCCTGCTCAGTGCTCAATCTGCCAGAGTCGAAACATACAACGTACAACTGTTTTATTCTGCAGTACAAAAATCTGCTTACGTTTTATTACTACATTACATTACACATAATATTGAACATGTAAAGTGGACGGAGAAAAGGGTGTAATGAGAATAAGAAGTTAGTATAGTCAAGTGAACCAAATACTGTCAAGTGAATCAGATCAAGATCAGGTGAATCACTGGAGGGGACCCCACCACTTTCCCAACGGCGTTGTAAGGAAACATATGGTTTCCTCCTTCACCGCAAGACTGTATTTTATTGAATAAAGCTACATTTATTTTAACGACTCTAGACCCTCCAATGTCCATGCATATGTGGTTAGAAAGCAGTATGCAAGTACTTACATTAACATATTACAAAAGAATAATAAATGTAGGTAGTGAATCAGATCATGTCAAGAGTTATCAAAACACCTGGGATGGAATGGAATTAGGGAGGCGGGTATGGGTACCGCCACCCCAGAAACGATTTATTGGACAACCTGCACCCCTGCCATAGGTCACCCCAATTGGTTCTACGTTTGGCGATTTAGCAGGGGTGCCCGGGTTCGCAGGGTGAGGTTTTTTCCAGGTGTTGGCGGCCAATGGGTTTACTCACCTACTGCGTGGCAGGCCGGATAGTGAGCGATTGCTTGAGGGAGACCTAACCTAGACCTCTCCAGACGGTCTCTCTCGACCCATCGCCTTGCACCGAAGTGGTTGGGATGGATTCATACGTCCTTCACTCCTAGACACATTGAACCCCAGATTCCTGACCACTCCTCATACATTTTTCCTTCCCATAACTTCCTCTTCTCCCTTTCCCAATAAAGACCCTTCACACAACATCCTCAAAGATGACATAGGCCCTGGGGCAATTTTTTCCTTGATTTTTTTTCCTCGGGGTCTCCTGTATGAAGCTAATTAATGTAAGAAAAAAAACGCCTTGCAATTTTATTCAACGCTGTTAACATAATCGTCGATCACATGGTAAGAGGGAATCATAAAAAAATCAAGTGAAATTCACAAAATTAATTCAGCAGTTTATAAAACAAGTATTATAGCCTTTCACAACGTTATACAACAATTGGAACCAAAATGAAACCATTCCTTTTTTTCTTGTGAAAATACGACCCATGTGAAAACTGAAAGACAAAAGGCGTAGTGTAAAACGCCCACAAGAAGAGATGTTTAGAAGATCTTGACCAAAAATGTTTTTTTTAATAGAGTTTGACAGATTACAATAGTGAATACCAGCCGAGTATTTGCGTTCAGTTTTTCGGAATCAGATATTATGTACAGTAATTTTCCTCTTATTTTTAACGCCAAGTGAGCAAAATTAAACCAAGAAGTATAAAAGGGATGGGTAAATGTGAGGGGGTGTTATTTGTTGCAGATAGTAATCTTCCTCTTATTATGAAGGTCACAAGACTGCTAAAGTAGAAATAAAAACAAAATAAAAAAATATTCTTTGTAAAAAAATAAAACCACATCGGGACACTTATATATTTTTAAGAAGATTTTGAGTGCACGTAACCAACCTCAAAATAGCCTTTCTATAAATCATATTCATTATTTACATCCACAATCCAATTATGAATTCCAAAATTAAAATAATTCTTTACCAAAATGCCACGAAACTTGATACATATAAAAATAATTAATTTTCTTCCCCCAGTCCGCCCCTGCTATCTTCCTCGCCGTGAAAGAATTAAGATAAGAACCAATTTATTGATTTTCGAGTCGGAATCAAACCGACTCGCGTTTTTAATTAAGCGTCTCACTATTAATTTATAAATGTTACTTTTCAAAGTTCTCTCATCTCAGGGACGCTCACTATATTTCTAATTTGAATACCTACACAATATTCGGAATTAAAGTTAACAAACTCATAAAACACTAAATATATTACAATATAAATACAGAGTACCTAATTATTGTTGACAGATTGTTAAAATATTGTCCCTAAACTGCACGAAAGTCTTTGATGTTGTGTATATTTGGTAATTACATTTAAAACAAGATATATATACTCGTATCTATGTTTCATCAACGTAGAGATATTATCAAGATAATCGGCTGAATCCTGTTTAAGTTAGTGGATATTCGAAAATCAATCAAAAATACAAGTTAACCCTTTCCAGCTCTTGGGTGTAGCGACTGATAAGATACGTCCTTGCCAAAACAGTGATATTGCATTATTGCATACGTAGATAGAGATAGGTTTTTTCTTTGAAATAAGGATTAAGACCGTAGGAGAGCCAACAAGCGTCGGTAAGAGGCGTGAAAAATGATAGAAAGCTAAAATAAACAAGAGGAGGTAAGAAGAGACAAGAAGATCCAATAAAAAGCGAGAGAAAGCCAGTAGAAGCAAAAAGAACGAAGAAGAATCAAAAAAAGACAAGAAAAGTCAAGAAGAGACCAGAAGAGCTAAAAAGCAGCATAAAGAAACAAGAAGAGCCGAAAAGAACCACAAAGAAGCAAGGAGAGGCCAACATGAGCAAAAAAGAGCAAAGAGCAAGAAGAGCTAGGAAAGTCCAAGGAAACGCAGGATGAAACAAGAAGATGTAGGAAGAAACTGGGAATATCAAATAGAGTGAAGAAGAAGCACGAAGAATCAAGAGTAACCCAGAAGAACCAAAAGAATCGAGAGGAAGCAAGAAAATACAAGAGCAAGACCAGAAGAACCGGGAAGAGCTAAGAAAAGGCAAGAAGAAGGAAGACATAAAGAAAGGGGAAAAACAAGCAAAATAATGTTCAATCAATTCCTTTATTCCTGCCAATCCTAAATTCCAATATTGGCTTATTAGGTTACCATGTACACCAATCGATTAAACTCCAACCTACATCCCATCCTCAGACCACGTATTTCAATACCTACCAAATAGTGCCCCCTGGTGTACCGGTCTTAAAAAAAGTATTTTGTTTAGAGACATTGAACCGCTGATAAGTAAAGATTTATTGATTATTTTCTTATAAACGAAGACCCACCTCGTGTTTCCAATACCACTGTTCTACTTTTATTTTATTCACCCACACACACACCTGTCAACAGCGTCTTAAATCTCCGACTATACATCACGTTCCCCCTAAATGTTGCAACCCCAAAAAACCAAAAGGTATCTTTAACATTTGAAAAATTTGATTTTTTAGCAACTCAATCGAAAACGCATGCAATCCTTCCTGCTTCCGTTCTCCCCTCGGAAGACTTCATACAACCCTCCCTCCTCTAACCACCCACCCTAAATACATCCCTTATAAATGGATCTAACCCAGCGGTAGTGATTGCAATACCCATTGACTTTAAAAAGAATTCATTACGGGTATAATAAAACAACTAAATGTCATTCAAACAGAATTTTAAAAAAGTAACGTTGTACATTTCTTCTTTTATTGGTTATTATTATTGTGGATAAGTGGACTCAGTGATATAAATGGATTGTAAATAAGTATGTAAGTAAGTAAATTATAAGTTGATATAAGTGGATTCAGTATTCCTTTGAGAAGCTATCTTTCTAAGGTTAAATAATATCCCCGGTAAGACCGGTCAGTGGCTGAGTTGGCATCGTCTTTGGATCCCATCCAGCGGTCCGCATGGTGTGTTCAATTCACCGGCTGCCTAAGTCCTCTACGTTTTCCGCTAAGCGTGGTAGTAGTAGGAGATTTTAAAATGTGAGGTTATTCGTAATTCTCGAATATTTACTCAGAGCCTGTAAGACTACGGCATCTTCATTGCTGTGTGTTATGAGGCGAAAGGAGTGGGTAGTGGAAGGAGATGGTAAGAGAAATTCGGGAAGTACCTGGCTATTGAGATGTAACCACCAAAGACGGCCAAAGTCCGTTCAAGCAGTAGATGAAAATACGTCGCATTCGTAAATGTAAGTTTATACAACGTAATTTCAAAATAGGAACTGTGTATTTAAACAGGAATACTGCGTCTTTACTTACCTTACTTTTACCGCCCGCACCGTTTTACAGTCTACTTGCTTGGCGCGCAACGCTCCTAACTATATTTAAAGATCGAATTTGATGCTATAACTTTGGGATCGTATTCTCCACATGTATAGGATTTTTAGGCAACAACAAAAAAGTCAATTTTTTTGATCGGCCTTAGGTAATAACTTCCCATACTCAACCCAATTTGCTAATTTTGGTAATTACTGTGTTTTTACTTAAGACGGCAGTATATTAATTATACACCCACACATACCTGCTGTAATAAAAAATGTATAATTGTTCCGAAATTTATAAAAAAATATTACGAGAATTCATTGTTTATCAAATAATAATACTTAAGAACGTGACTTGCACATCCTGCGCGTAAAATTTAATTGGCTTGGAAAGTGTCATTTCATCGAAGATAAGAAAGATCGCCAAATTATTATAAACATGCTTGCTGCATACTGTTAGTAGGATGTACACTGTGCACGTACACTCGTACACGGTGCAGTATGTACACGCGTTTGTTCGTGTTTTTGGGAAACGCGATGTACCAAAGTAGCGATGTTTTTCGCAATATTACGTATGCAATGAGAAGCACCACGTTAGAGGATGTGTTACATTAGACAATTATTATTATTGTGGAATGTTATATAAGGCAGTCGTATCCAAACTAACTAACTAAACGTTGCGCAGTTTTCCAGCAGCGTAGACAAAGCGAATGGGGTAAATAATATCAAGTAAATATCAACTAGAGTTTGATACTGGCGTTGACCGCCGAAACAGAAAAAAATCAGAATCTTCTACCGCATGTGAAACTACATGCGGTAGAAGTAAAACTAGAAATACGCTAGATGTCACTTTTTTTTCTTTTGCTTGTTTTTTTTAAAGTAGTTTGAAGATTGGATATTGATTTCACAAAATAAAAATGTTTTTTTAGTTGGATTCAGAAAGATTCGAACCCCCGTTCGCTTGATTTCCGTCTCTCTGGCCGCTGAGACTTGTCAGGAACCTTGCCCAATGCGCTATGAAAGGCACGCGCCGAGGTGCGAATTATTTTTTTTAAATACACAAAAAGGATACCGATTATACTATCTCATTTTCTCGCAGGCTAAATCCCATAGATATTTATAATTGTCTCTTTTTAGTGTCGCTTTTTCGTTTCATCGAGTTTCAAATCACAACGGTGCTAAAGAAGGTATCACTTCTCTTTGTTTATAGTTTTTCATAATCCAGCTGCGTCCAAATATAGATCGTTTTAGTTAAATATTTATAAGGCAGGATGATTCCGGGTAGCGTGCCCAATTGACGTCACGGTAGTCGAAATCGCAGCCAGAACACAGCAATGACCAGACTGCTGCTGGTTCGTTAACTTGTTATGAATTATTGTTGCTAATAATATTCCACTCGTTCCATCAAGATGGTGTTTCGATAGCGGAGGCGAGTCCCACGGACGTTGTTGCAATTATTACACAATCCATTCCCGTGTCGGGAGGACCCCTGGATGCAACATGGACTCTACTTTGACTATACACACTTTATTTACTATAGCAAGTGTGGATATTCTATAATTGAATCAAGCGTGAGTTAGTAAGGTATGGATGGGGATAGTACTTAAGGTACGGATAATAATGTTATATAACCCAGTAATTATGATGACGGAATCATGCGACTCCAACACCGCCTTCCCTTGAAATTGCATTAAAAGTGATTAGAATTTTTTTGAACGGAAAACTTCTTTATCACCATGTGATTTAAAACCCGATACATCTATAGATTTTAGCCTGTGAGAAAATGAGATAGTACAATCGGTATCCTTTTTGTGCAGTGCTTCGTAGCCTATCGGTCTCCTCTTTGTGCTGTGCTTCGTAGCCTCTACTCTTCTCTACAGATCTCTTGTCTACTTTACTTTTCTGAAGGTTACACTTCTACCGCGTGTGAATTTCACAATCTATTTTTTTTTAATTGGTTAAATTGGTAAACGCTCAAAAAGAAGAGGAAAGGGAAATATATAAATACGACGTTAGAGGGAGCGCGCTAATATTAAAAACTATAATAATTATATAAGCGAAAATTGTGAAAATGTTTAATAAAACAAGAATCGTTTAAAATGGAGCAAAAATCTTAAAGGAAGCGTCTTAAATAGTATTTAAATAAATTATGCAATTTTTTTCATGAATATATATAACTTTTAAAATAACAGAAAAAAAATAATACAATAATCTTTTAATAATAATTTTCGAAGCATAATAGCAATGTGTATGCTAGAAGAAGTTGGGGACGCCCGAGGAAGACGTGGCACGATCAAGTAAATCAAATACTTGAGTCGGGTCATGTCAAGAATCAGAATAATAGAAGAGTACGTATGAGTATGAAAGAGGTAAAGAGTGTGTGCCAAGACCGAGTTGTTTGGCGGTCTGTCCCTTCTGCCTACCCCTACGGGGAAACGGCGTGGTGATAAGTTAGTTAGTTAAACTTGACGAGTAAAGGCAGTGTTCGTTATATTTGAATTGTCTGCGCTTTTTAGCTAACTTAAACCCTGTTGAAATTATCAATCCTATAATTATAATAACCTGTGATTTTTCACAGGTCTGCGCTAGTAATTAATAACGAATTATTATTATTACTATTATTTTTCTTGTAATTTATTTCTATTCCACTCTGTACCCGCACTATCCGACACTCTTAATAAGGTCCCCCCGTTTAGCCGTCTCAGGGGGGTACCCGAGCCCCATTACCGCGCCCCTCCCAACCCTCGAGACCGAAGCCCGCCCCCGCCACATCACCCCCCTCCAGCGAGAACAGAAGGAGGACAAACCTGGGAATTGTAATCTGCAGATGACTCGGTGCGAATTCGTTACTTTAGCCGGGTTTAATGCGATTCCACAAGTGTAGCATTGCACTTTCCGCAAATAGTTACCTACACACTGTGCATGATCCGTTGAGGATACATTACACACAGGTTGCATAATGTCCCAGGTGAATGCACACGTGTGTTTACTTACTTAATGATATTTCTTATGGTATATACTTTGTTTCTTAACCCCTCAAGTCTTGGGCCTATTTTGTAGGAAGGTCAAAATATGTCCGCTTTGCAAATAAATTCAAATAAAATAAATAATTATGTAGGTACGCATCCGAAAACTAAAAACTGTTTTTGAAAGGTGATGAAAAAGGATTTCAAATTTTATAATTTCCCTCGGGATCTGTGTTATCTTTGGGGACCCTGTGATGAGTGTCTTTTTAAGGAAATGAAAGAGAAGAAGAAGGAAAATATATAGATGGTGGATAGGAATCTAGGCGTCAGTGGGTCCATGTCCGTGATGGACGTAGGAATCCAGTCATCCCGCTGCAGTGCAAGACGAAGGAAGGACGCGGAAGATGGGGAAGTACCTAGTTATTCAGATCTTGTCACTAAATACGGGTAAAGCCATTTCAAGCAACGTTTCAATTCTAAATGGTGGTCGTACACCAGAGCAATATTGAGAGTATCTACCGAACCTACTGCAAATTCCTAAACTTTATATTATTTTTAATTAATTGTGAAATAACAAAAATTACTCCAATAAAATCTATAAGCGCACGCCGGGTTCAAACCGAGAGTTTTACCCCTTAGCCAAGGAGATCGTCAATTTTTTATGACACAATAATATGATAACTCCGATTCCAAACTCCTCCCTATCTTCAGAGCACTTGTTCTAAATCCAACAAATCAGTGCCCTCTGGTCACAGTCTCCGGTCACACCGGGATAGGAGTGCCCCTGGCTGGGGTGGTACAATCGTTACGTCACAATAATATGATAAGTCCGATACCTAAATGTGCGAATAAGTAATTTAATTGCATGCACGTTCCACAGCCCCCATTGTAATGGACGCCATAATTTTCCACCGAGCAATTAACATTTTTAGTTTAATTTGTATGGCATACGTTAATGTTTGTGTACACTTCTTAATTAAATTCCTTGAGTGTAAGTTATAATACGAATTCACATACCGTGATGGAGAATCCTCTTTCTACTCTTTATTGGGGGTATAATTTACTCGTTTTGTAGTTTTGCCTCATTGTATGCAGACATAAATATACTGGGAAAACATTGGCTAGCCATTATAATTCATTTCAATTTAAAATATTCGAGTTGCAATCAAAAAGCAAGAAACCAGAATGAGTATAAAGACTTTAACAGCAAGTTCCTACCGACCAGAAGTCGTCAACTCATTTGGATAGGGTTCTAACTGGCTTTTAAATGACCTTTCAATGCCAAAGCATTTCTTTTGCTGATTTCTATACCTAAAATATTTTTCAGAACCATCTGTGTTGTATTTTTAAACGACTTCGAAAAGGAGGAAGTTATCAATTCGACGGTATTTTCTTTTTTTTTATGTTTGTTACCTCAGAACTTTCGATTGGGTAAACCGATATTGATAATTCTTTTTTATTAGAAAGCTTGTGCTTCCCGTGTGGTCCCATTTTAATTTGGTCCAGTTCTGACTATGGGATGACATGGGACAATGGGATGAAAAAACCATATATGTCTTAAATTTGCAATAAGTATGTGCGCGACAAATGGACGAATAACTCAATATACGCCAACAGATTTCGATGATTCTTTTTTGAAGTAAAACTTCTTTACGCACGCTCGTTACTAAAAATAAAAAAAATAAACCAAAATTTTAACAAAACAAAAAACGACTTTAAAAAATGCACTAAAAAGTAAAAAAATAATTTCTTACGATTGTTATTTTTGGAGTCGGTGTCAGCCAAGATAACTACATACATAGGTAGTTATAGGTGAGATGTGGAGATCTTGACTGACACCACGGACGTACAAAATATATGGACATGCCCTTACGTGTTAAAAAACGTGTTATTTCCCCCTCCCATTGGAACCATTTTTCGGAACCGGCTGGGCGTGTCCGGACCAATGTCGTGCTCTCGTCGTACATTTTACGCGCGGACGCTGTATGTCTATGAAACACATACTCAGACAATGAAGAAGACTTGGCGAATCACAAGTCTCTTTCCTCTCTTCGCCCCGCCATAGTTGGTTTTTACCCCTCACCTGTAAGTTCTCGTCTAGTTATTTGTATGTCTATGGCTGACACCGATTCCAAAAATAACAATCGTACCAATCATAAAAAATAACAATCGTACATAATTATTTTTTTACTTTTTAGTGTTTATTTTTTGATTTTTAGTGACGAGTGTGCCTAAAGAAGTTTTACTTCAAAAAAACACTCCTCAAAATCTGTTGGCGTAATATTGAGTTATTCGTCAATTTGTCGCGCACATACTTATTGCAAATTTAAGACATACATGGTTTTCTCATGGATCCCATTGTCAGAACTAGACCAAATTAAAATGGGACCACACGGGAAGCACCAGCTTTTTAATAAAAAAAGAATCATCAATATCGGTTCACCCAATCGAAAGTTCTGAGGTAACAAACATAAAAATAATTTAAAAAACCGTCGAATTGATAACCTCCTCCTTTTCGAAGTCGTTTAAAAATACGTAAATCTTTTATTTTTTCAGTAGGTACTTAAATCGATCATTTGGCATTTCAACTTCTTGTAAATTTGTTTGGCTTCAAGATTCCTTATATAAAATAAAAGAAAAATTACGTTAAATATTTATGGTGATTAATTAAGCAGAGGGTATTTAAGTACCTACTTGAGAGAAATTTAAAAATCAATTAGTCATTGTTATTTTATTAATATTTATGGTTAAAAAACAAGTTTAATCAGTAGAACTTCATTTTATTTTAATTTTGTTTTTATATATTAAATAATATTTGTTATGTATATAACATAGGTTAATTGTCGTTTTAAGTTAGTACTGGAGTCTATGAGGCGGCACCTTAGCATTGTCTATTGTTTTTCATCCTGGCAACACCAGAGAGGAGCGGAGATGGGATGGTGGCACTTCCCGGCGGGCGGAAGCCCGCCGGAGGTCGAGTCGGGCATTGGAGATAATCGGGGAATATGAAGTGCATCGGTGCCAAATCATAGATTCGAGAAGTTACCGTAAAGTTCGGGCGGTTATTATAGTGCCGTTACAAGTTTATTTGAGTTCCCGTTATGGTTTCGACCCCGCTAGTCGCGCTCCGGAAAAATTGTTGTGTTCACACATGGCCGAATTGTATTTCGATTAGGAATAGGAAAGTTCAATCTGGACAGTAAACGCCCCTGCCTTTAGTCCCAGAAACACCGTGGGCTAGTATGATTTCCGGCCAATATAATGTTCTACCCGATCTCCGCCAGGAAATCTCCTGGTGTATCAATTCACCATACACGTGCGTGACTCATCATTTGCAATCAGCGCCAGCTTACTTCACCGTGGGACGTGGAGTAGCCTTATTTGCTCATGCTGCAGATGCCAGAGGGTTCCTGCCACCAATATAGCCAGCTTACTTCACCGTGGGACGTGGAGTAGCCTTATTTGCTCATGCTGCAGATGCCAGAGGGTTCCTGCCACCAATATAGCCAGCTTACTTCACCGTGGGACGTGGAGTAGCCTTATTTGCTCAGGCTGCAGATGCCAGAGGGTTCCTGCCACCAATATAGTCAGCGCGCATCACCGTGGGACGTGGGCCGCTGCACCAACCTTAGTCACCGGGAAGATCCCTCATCGTCTAAACGATCGCGTTAATAGTCAGTTTACTTTAGCTTTAGTTTTCGGTTATGGTCTGTGGGGGTAAGTTCTATCCTATCTGTACTATTACATGCAATATTTTAAATAAACCTATATGGTTAGTCCATTTATAATTAACCTTATTTTATTTACAAAACCTGGTAATTCCTGCCTATGCCTGACATCTTAGAACATAATTCCCCGCTCTGGGAGGGGGAACTCTGCTCTACCGCTGTGCTGGTCGATTTGGCGGATCTGAGGCTGAGGATTCCTCGGGTTCAGATCCTGGCGCGTCCGGTACTAACCGGCAAAGCCATTTCGATCACTCCCCATAATTAAATCCCTTTGATAAATATGCCGACAATTGGGACTCTGACCCTAACATGGCGCCCAACGTGGGTCCTGGGCTCGTATAAATCTTATTTGCCTAGGTTTTGGGTTGGAATTACTATAGTTTTGTCTTGCAATCGATCAATAATTGTTTTTGTTATTTCGAAGCATCTCACATAAAACATAACCTTTAAATGTCATTCCGGTATACACGTAAATATTGCGAAGTTATCAATCTGTCAACAATGCAGCCAACTTGATAATAACGCTGTACACATTATTATTTTATATTTTAATTTGTTTATGGGTTAAGTTATTCGGACTTACGGGCAACACGAATACTAAGTGTCAATTTGACAGACGGCTATGTCAATCGTAAACAAACATTGCATTTTGACAACAACTGTCATAATGTAATTACACCTTTAAGTTTTTAAGATTGTCGTGTACAATAAATACTATAAAGTGCTTATAAATACGGTTAATTATATAATTGCTCTGCGGGTAAGCAATATATTCGTAGCTATCGTTACTAGCTAATTTATTGACATTCTACATTTAATTATTGGAATTTTACAATTATACTTTTCAAAATGTCGACTACAATAGACAACATCAATGGTAGATCAAAAGATGAACTTTCTGCGGATCTTTTATCCAGGAATATAACACCAGACGGTACTTTAGAAGAAATGCGGATTCAAGCCAGAAGGCATAACAAAAATATTAAAATATCTGAAGCTATCGAGCATCATGAGGGAAGTGTTAACCCAGATAAAGACAACGAATTTGGCTCAAACTACATTAAATATACAAAAGTTATTTATAATGAATCAAACTCTTCTTCATCTTCATCCACAAGTACCATTAATAATTGGAATATTAAATTTGATGGTAATAGTTGCGTAAGAGACTTTATACTGGAAATAGAAGAGAAATGTAGAATTAGGAACGTTCGTCATGACGATTTAGTGAGATGTTTTCCTGAAATTTTAGATGGATTGGCATTATTATGGTTCAGATCAATTTATACACCTGATTTGACTTGGAATGAATTATCTATATTACTTATAAAACAATTCGAAACAAATAATAGACAGATTGAATTAAAATCACAACTTTTCTCTATGAAACAACCAGCTGGTATGTCAGCCTTTGAATTTACGTTAAGAATGCAGAAGCACAATAATATGCTTGATTCTAAATTACCACTCTCTGAACTTTTACAATTATGCATGAGGGCATTACTACCCATTTATATCAACCTTCTTGCATCCAGAGATTTCAACTCATTTTCAGAACTTACCGAAGCTACAAATAAACTGGAGTCTTATTCAACATCTAATTTGTTAGAAAATAATTCTTCTTCTTTTTCTGATGATAAAAAAAATTATTTCACCAATTCACGGGGCAGTAATAATAATAATTTCAATTCTAATCGTAACTCTTCTTATCGTGGTACCTACAATAATCGTTCTACGGATTATAATTATAAACAAAATAATAATAATAATTATAATAGTAATAATAATTCCGTAATTCCGTTCATGTGTATTTAAGCACCTAGAATAATAAGCAATAGGGTGGTCCATTCCCTCTATTGATTGAATAAGAACCCCCCCTATACCGATAGAGGATGCGTCACAATGGATAGCTAATGGCTTAGTAAAGTCCGGACAACTAAGGACAGGAGCAGTCGTAAGTGCTTCCTTTAATTTATTAAACGCTGATTCAGCTTCTTCCGACCATTTAAATAAACTTACTCCTTTTTTTGATCCAGTAAGTTTCGATAAGGGAGCAGCTATGTTAGAAAATCCTTTTATGAATCGTCTAAAATAACCACATAAACCGAGAAAAGCTCGTATTCCTTTAGCATTTTTAGGAATTGGAAAATTTTTTATACTTTCAATTTTAATTGGGTCGGTGCGGAGACCTTTGGAATCGACCATATAACCCAAGTATTTAAGTTCCGACTTACAGAATTCACATTTTTTTAAATTAATCGTTAGGCCTGCGTCCCTTAATCGTTCAAAAACTTTAGTTAGTAGTATAAAATGCGATTCTAAATCTTCCGACACTAAAATTAGATCATCCAAATAACAAAATGCGTTTTCATCGAACTCCGGTCCAAACAGAACGTCTGCTAGTCTTTGAAGTTCACTCGGAGCGTTTTTTAACCCGAAGGGCATCCTAGTGAATTCGAACAAACCGCGACCGGGTACGACAAAAGCTGTTATTTCACAAGAGTCTTTGTCCAGAGCGATCTGCCAAAAAGCCTTAGACAAATCTATTGAGCTTATATATCTGGCTCCACCGAGTTTATCGAGTATTCTAGAAATATACGGCAAATATATAGTTTATTTGAGTTCCCGTTATAGTGGCAATTCTTCTAATAACAATAATACTCGTTTTTTCTATAATAATCAATCGAAAAAGAATACTTCTAATGATTATAGAGAAAAGGAGATGTGTCATCCTGAAACGAATTCTACCAAGAACAATATTTATTGTTCCTTTTGTAAATTAAAAGGTCATTTACTATCGGATTGTAGGAAGAGAAGACAAAACAATCCCAATCCGAGAGTTGCTTCTGTCAAACATGGGGATTCAAAAAAACTAGATGAGAGTCGCTCTGTTCACGCGCCTTCCTTTGCGCAGAGGAAGTGCGAGTGGCAGAGTTGGCTCCGTCAAGTTAATCAGTTTCTTTCGGACTCGAGTTCTGAGGTGGAGGTACCGCCGCCGAAGGATCCCGAGCTTGAAAGGGATAATCGACCTTTCGCGGATATCCTTATTTTTAATAATTCTTATAAAGCACTGCTCGACAGTGGTTCTTCAATCTCCTGTTTAGGAGGTGATATTCATTTAGTATTCTTACAATCGGGTTATGAATTAGTTAATATTGATTTCAATATTTCAACCGCTGATGGAACAAATCAGCAGGTATTAGGTACTATGACGTTGCCTGTTACGTATAAGTCCACTACACATAATGTACTTTTCTACGTCGTCCCTTCTCTATCTCCTAATTTTATTTTAGGGGTCAATTTTTGGAAAATGTTCCAGGTCGCGCCGGAGCTTTTCCAAAGGGATCCAATTCCTCAGCGAATGGGTCAGGTCAATGAGTTAAGAGCTATTCAGCCAGCTTCTTCCTTAACCAAAAAGGAAAATAAAACTCTTGCCAAAATTATAAAGAAATTCGAATCCATTTCTTTTGAAAAGAAAGGCTTAGGGTTAACACATTTAGTAAAACATAAAATTATTACTACGGGTCCTCCGGTTAAACAGCGATATTACCCTCTTTCTCCTGCTAGACAGAAACAATTAGATAAGGAAGTAGATGAAATGCTCAAATTAGGAGTCATTCGTCCTTCACGTTCACCTTGGTCTAGTCCAGTATTAATAGTCACAAAAAAAGATGGAACGGGACGTTTTTGCCTCGATTCCAGAAAAATTAACAATCTGACGATCCGTGACAGCTACCCTTTGCCGTATATTTCTAGAATACTCGATAAACTCGGTGGAGCCAGATATATAAGCTCAATAGATTTGTCTAAGGCTTTTTGGCAGATCGCTCTGGACAAAGACTCTTGTGAAATAACAGCTTTTGTCGTACCCGGTCGCGGTTTGTTCGAATTCACTAGGATGCCCTTCGGGTTAAAAAACGCTCCGAGTGAACTTCAAAGACTAGCAGACGTTCTGTTTGGACCGGAGTTCGATGAAAACGCATTTTGTTATTTGGATGATCTAATTTTAGTGTCGGAAGATTTAGAATCGCATTTTATACTACTAACTAAAGTTTTTGAACGATTAAGGGACGCAGGCCTAACGATTAATTTAAAAAAATGTGAATTCTGTAAGTCGGAACTTAAATACTTGGGTTATATGGTCGATTCCAAAGGTCTCCGCACCGACCCAATTAAAATTGAAAGTATAAAAAATTTTCCAATTCCTAAAAATGCTAAAGGAATACGAGCTTTTCTCGGTTTATGTGGTTATTTTAGACGATTCATAAAAGGATTTTCTAACATAGCTGCTCCCTTATCGAAACTTACTGGATCAAAAAAAGGAGTAAGTTTATTTAAATGGTCGGAAGAAGCTGAATCAGCGTTTAATAAATTAAAGGAAGCACTTACGACTGCTCCTGTCCTTAGTTGTCCGGACTTTACTAAGCCATTTGCTATCCATTGTGACGCATCCTCTATCGGTATAGGGGGGGTTCTTATTCAATCAATAGAGGGAATGGACCACCCTATTGCTTATTATTCTAGGTGCTTAAATACACATGAACGGAATTACGGAATTACGGAGCGTGAACTGTTAGCAGTGTTAGACTCGGTCACTCATTTTAGACCATATATAGAAGGGGCACATTTTTCTGTTATTACTGACCACTCTAGTTTAAAATGGTTAGGATCTTTATCGAACCCTAGTGGACGTCTTGCACGTTGGAGTTCTCGCCTTTCACAATTCTCCTTCGATGTTATACACCGTAAAGGCACACAACACATCGTCCCGGATGTGCTTTCAAGAATGGACCTCGCTACAATATCGGTCATTGATGCGAACTTGTCCACCGATAAGTGGTACACAGATATCTGGAAAGGCTGTATAGATTCTCCTCAGCGTTTTCAAAACTTCCAGATACGCGAAAATGAATTGTTTCGCCATACAAAAACACGTTTACCTCTTTGTGAAGACACGTCTTGGAAAAAAGTAGTCCCACTAGAAAATAGAAGGGAAATTTTGTCAGAATCACATGAATCCTCTCGTGCTTGTCATCCTGGAGTCTTTAAGACTTATAAAAAATTACAACTCCGTTACTTTTGGCCAAAAATGTACCAAGAGGTGAAAAGATTTGTGAATCAATGTGCTGTCTGTAAAGCACACAAAATCAGTACAGCCCCGCCGAATGGAATTTCATCAAATTATAAAAAAGTTACGAGACCTATGCAGATGTTATCAGTGGATCTGGTAGGCCCTCTGCCTAGAAGTTATTCAGGTTTTACCGTCATATTGTCATGCGTAGATGTTTTTTCTAAATATACCTGGCTATTTCCGTTACGTCAAGGTACCGCGAGAAGTATTATTAAAAATTTAGAAGAAAATATTTTCCTTGTACACGGAGTACCGCGTACAATTGTATGTGACAATGGGCGTCAGTTCATTTCGAAAGAATTTAAGGAACTATTACAAAGCTACAATATAAGCCCTCCTTTTTACAATTCACTGTACACCCCTCAAAACAATGTTGTGGAAAGATACAATCAAACGTTAGGCACGGCACTATCAATATTAACGGAATCTGATCATCGTAATTGGTCCAAATTTCTCCCACAAATTCAATCGGCAATGAATAATACTGTAAATTGTACTACCGGATTTACTCCTTTCTTTGTTATGCACGGTGGAGAACAAATATTAGATGGGGATCTCCACCGTAATCCATTGGCAGATGATGAATCCAGTCCACAAGATTCCTCTAATCTCAAAGTTTACTCCGACAGATTAAATGGACTGTCATCAATTTATGAACAAGTTTCAAACGCCCTTTTTACTGCATTTAAAAAGGGCGCAAATCACTATAATTTACGTAGAAGAAACGTTACCTTCCAGGTAGGAGACGTAGTCTGGAGAAGGAATTTTGTATTATCTAATGCTTTGAACTATTTTTCACAAAAATTGGCACCTCGTTTTGTTCAAAACATTGTAGTACAGAAAAAGTCAGATTTAATTTATACCCTGTCTGACTTAAATGGCAAAGTAACAGGCGATTTTCATGTTAAGGATATACTTAAATCAGATAGCATACCAGCTTAGTCGGCTATCATAAAGCATCTTCACAGGCACTATCTTTAATTTAAACCTCTTCAATACAGCTCATTTCAGTTCGGCCTGATCATCCGGATTGCTTTGACCAGTATTGGACATAAAATACATAAGTAAGTAATTAATTTTTAAGTGGTCTTTTGTAGAAAATTAAAATCTTACTCCAGTTGATTACTCGAGTATAATTTCACATTAAAATAATAATTAAGATTGGTTATTTTATTTATGTACAATTGTGAGATGCCTCGAAGTACAAATTTTTAACTTTAAGTTTATTTCCTTGTCAACTCAGAATGCATGACGATATGAACCCGCTTATCCTTTTGTATTCTGAGTCCATACAGTTTAACATACTCTGTATTTGTCCTAATAAGTTTTTTGTCAACTTGGAATATACGATAATATGAACCCGCATATCCTCGTGTATTCCAAGTTCAATCTCATATGATCTGTGTTCATATACTTTTATATTGTATAAACGTAATTAAGAACATTAAGAGGTATTCGCCCAAAATTTCAATATGTTCTCAATTTAATAATGTTTTAACTACATTTGTTAAAACAATAAAAATAACTTACTATAATTATTCAGAAATTTCATTAATTTGAAGAATTTAATCAATTCCCATATTATTGATTGTTGACTATTGATAGCACCATTTACTTACGATGGTCGCTAACTATTCTATTGTCACCATTTTTAACAATGGTTGAATAATAATTAAATTGGCATCATTCATGCGATGATTGTATGACTATCCTTAACACCATTCAGTTACAATGGTTGGTTATATCCTGTATTTCTTATACAAATGTTCTAATAAACTTATATTTTGTTTTCTACTATATAACTGTCAGAAAAACTTATCCCACGAGACCAGTTAGAGAGTTAGATAGGTAGGCTCTTCTAAAGAGGAATTCTTTTATCCATAATGGATTTAAAATCAGTGTTGAAGTGCAGATGGTACACCATCTAAGTGTATAGCCTACTTTGGCTTACTTAAAAGTGTTCTGAACAGTGATGCTTTACGCATATTTAATGTGTTGATGTTTATTGATGTCATGTCTTGGTGATAATATCTATTCTAATATTAAGTTCTATTCTGTTATAGATGCTACGTCTACGGTAGTCCCAGACGAGAGTCAGAATACATCACCCAGCGTCTTATATGCTGTGGGTGATTACGGGCCCCGTTCACGTATCTTCTTATTACTACAAATTGTCTACTATTAAGGTCTTTAACTCTAAGTACTGATTTAATTATATATAATTTTCCAACTTCGAATGGATGCGTCGCAGACTCAACCATCATGTCTTCCGCATGATGGGCGCGACTGATTTTGTGACACACCTATTTGCAAGCATACTGTTGCTGGTAGTTTTGTTTTTTCTCTGATGTACAACTCATTTTTATGATATTATGGTTATGTATGTTTTTAGGAACCCATCAGACCAAGTTAGGGTATCTCTTAGCTCAGGCTTTTCTTTTGTTCTCCTTGTGTTTGGGGGCAAACACGTTGGGGGCGAGCGGGGTAATGTTATGTATATAACATAGGTTAATTGTCGTTTTAAGTTAGTACTGGAGTCTATGAGGCGGCACCTTAGCATTGTCTATTGTTTTTCATCCTGGCAACACCAGAGAGGAGCGGAGATGGGATGGTGGCACTTCCCGGCGGGCTTCCGCCCGCCGGAGGTCGAGTCGGGCATTGGAGATAATCGGGGAATATGAAGTGCATCGGTGCCAAATCATAGATTCGAGAAGTTCCCGTAAAGTTCGGGCGGTTATTATAGTGCCGTTACAAGTTTATTTGAGTTCCCGTTATGGTTTCGACCCCGCTAGTCGCGCTCCGGAAAAAGTGTTGTGTTCACACATGGCCGAATTGTATTTCGATTAGGAATAGGAAAGTTCAATCTGGACAGTAAACGCCCCTGCCTTTAGTCCCAGAAACACCGTGGGCTAGTATGATTTCCGGCCAATATAATGTTCTACCCGATCTCCGCCAGGAAATCTCCTGGTGTATCAATTCACCATACACGTGCGTGACTCATCATTTGCAATCAGCGCCAGCTTACTTCACCGTGGGACGTGGAGTAGCCTTATTTGCTCATGCTGCAGATGCCAGAGGGTTCCTGCCACCAATATAGCCAGCTTACTTCACCGTGGGACGTGGAGTAGCCTTATTTGCTCATGCTGCAGATGCCAGAGGGTTCCTGCCACCAATATAGCCAGCTTACTTCACCGTGGGACGTGGAGTAGCCTTATTTGCTCAGGCTGCAGATGCCAGAGGGTTCCTGCCACCAATATAGTCAGCGCGCATCACCGTGGGACGTGGACCGCTGCACCAACCTTAGTCACCGGGAAGATCCCTCATCGTCTAAACGATCGCGTTAATAGTCAGTTTACTTTAGCTTTAGTTTTCGGTTATGGTCTGTGGGGGTAAGTTCTATCCTATCTGTACTATTACATGCAATATTTTAAATAAACCTATATGGTTAGTCCATTTATAATTAACCTTATTTTATTTACAAAACCTGGTAATTCCTGCCTATGCCTGACATCTTAGAACATAATTCCCCGCTCTGGGAGGGGGAACTCTGCTCTACCGCTGTGCTGGTCGATTTGGCGGATCTGAGGCTGAGGATTCCTCGGGTTCAGATCCTGGCGCGTCCGGTACTAACCGGCAAAGCCATTTCGATCACTCCCCATAATTAAATCCCTTTGATAAATATGCCGACAATTGGGACTCTGACCCTAACATATTATTATTTAATTTATAAACAAAGTTTATTTATTAAAAGTTCTGCAATGTAATTATTATTACGCGTGATAGTTGTTTCGCCTTCGGAAGGCATTATCAAACTGTGATTAGGCCACTTAAAGACGGCGTATTTATATTATTTCTAAACTGGTACTTGTAATGAAATTATTGTTTAAATTTAAAATGTCGGAATTATTAATCGTTATTATCTTTTAAAGTTTCCCCAATTACTTCATTGTTTACATATGACTAAAGTGAGTTATTCCCAAATGATGATTCATGGATTTCTTTTTGTATCTTCTTCTTGTTATATGGTCAAAATACGGGTACGTGGTGTTACTTACACCCTGTGTACGATCTTTCCCTAACTATAAGGTATTTAGAGATTTGAAAATAATTGATCAATATAGGTTTTCTAGCGATCAGCTCTACAAAAAAATTTATGTACTTAATTTTCGTCAAAACTATATAAAAAAGGTTATTATCCACGTACATAAAACGTAGAAAATCTTAAACAAATTGACCATAAATATATATAACAAGAAGTCACACCAGAAAGTATCTCGTGGTCCCAGGGAGCAATACGGCAAAGTTTCAAAAGACATATACATATCTAGGACCGAAATTGTATAATAAAATCCCCCCAGAATTAAATATTAAAACATGTAAAATGGCATGCATAGGTACAATAATAACTAAATGGTTGATTGACTTAGGTAGGATTGAGTCTGAAAAATGATTAAATAATGTCACTTAAAACTTAAAATTATACAAGGTTAACTATTAATGGCACAATCTTAGTATATGTATATTTAATCTACAAAAACAAAAAACAAAACAATATTTTGTTTTTTTTTTTTACATTTTACACAATACATTTTTAGCATTTTTCACCAGCATTTGGTTCCTTAGAACAGGCAATCTGCCTAGCTAGGAACTAATAACGTACAAGACATAATAACACCTGTACACATTTTAAAATCTACAGTTATTTGAAATATAATTATTATGTAATTTTGCTGTATAAATGTAACTTATGTAATAAAATAAATAAAATAAAATAAATAAAAAATCCCACTAGAAGTACGATATATTTGATCTCAGCACGCAGACACGTCTTCAGTGGCTCAAAACAAAACTTTTGAACAGTGTTCTGTGTTCAGCGTTGAAATCATTATTATTTGCAGGCGCAGTTGAGCGGGACACGCCATTAGATTTCACAGTGCAGTATTTAAATCGGTCGCGTGAAGTCATAGTGTGGCTACAGTGCAGTGCTTACTGCCTTACTGCCTACTGGCTACACCCAGTACCCATTGCGGATGATAACTCCGTAGAAACCAATGCAATTCATCAGCGGGGAAGTCGACAAGCTCCGGATTATCTGTGGCGAGGGACGGACCTAGGTCACTAGTGCCGTACCAGTGCAAGGGTTCCACGTCGAACACTGATAAACATGTCTTAGGAAAAGAGAGGCGTAGAAAGTGATATGAAATAAAATAAAATCTAAAATTCTACTAAACTAACATAACCAAACACAACCTAACCTAGGCTATTATTTCATTACTTTAGTTCTTTTTTTTGTTCGAAAAATAACTAAATGTATCATAGGAACAGTGGTTACTTATTCTTTGAAATTAACAGAGAAACCTAAAGTTGGTTGTTTTTTTATTTAAATATAACAAGTATAACTGTCATCATGTGGTTGTTTTTTTAATACTGTTTTTATTTGTTTCATTATAAAAAAAGTTTGACAACATACTACTTGCGAAGATTTCAA
Organism: Limnephilus lunatus; assembly: GCA_917563855.2. Lineage (NCBI taxonomy): Eukaryota > Metazoa > Arthropoda > Insecta > Trichoptera > Limnephilidae > Limnephilus > Limnephilus lunatus. The sequence goes on from OU830604.1 coordinate 4,038,676, forward strand.
GCCATAAAGGATTACATTTTTTGATTTACTGGATGATAACGGGGGCCTCCAAGCTGCAATTAAAACTGCATTCAAGGTAGGTGAATCCGTTATATTTCCCAGAGTTGCAAAATTGCTATTCTTTTTGATACATTGTCGCGCAAGTAAAATTTTCATAATCCTTTCTCTGAGTTCTACATAACACAATGCACCATGTTTAGCTCGATTATTCTTACAAGAAATCGATGCTGTCTGCAACAGGAGTGTGACAAATCGCGTGCGAATTTTCATCGATGGCGAATTAAGTTTGCATTCAGAATAATAATAATAATTGGAATTAAAAATCACCGAAGGACGCTCTGAATTTATTATAAATTCTTATTTTATCTAATTTCATTATTTACAAATAGGCGACTGGCAGGTCTCATTTATTATCAAGTTTATGCTTGGAGAAGATACGGCTTTGCACGCGGAGAACATTATTTTAAAAATTCTGGACATTGCATGATTTTAAATTTGCTAACCCCATCACTGTTAGTATAACATTTATAAGAAGATTAGTGGCAAAAGTAGAGTTGATATTTATTTTTAAAGACTTTATTTTAAAAGATATGATTTAGTTATACAATATTTATCATTTAACTAGCACTCCGTTCCTTAACACCAGCTAAACCTGGTTACAAGAGGAATTATTGCAAGATATTGCAATAATTAATTGCAAATTTGTTCATCATGTAAAAATATTGACAAAATACAAACAATGACTGCCTAATGAAGAAAAAAATGGTCTTGTATTATGATTAACACATTTTTAAAATTAACCAGCATGGATCCGTTAAATCAGAGTATGGATGAATCCTTGACATACCTATCAGTTTAATTTTTGAAAATGACTGATGATTATGTTATATATAAGTAATTCTGTATAGCATTTCTGAATTCTTCACACAATCAGTTCCACGCTGAAGTCTATCATCGTCGATGCGTACGTCAAAGAAAACCATTACATTTTCAGATAGTAACTCCGCCACTCTTCAACACTGTAAATTGTTAGTAAATTATAATATTAATTATACAAAAATAGATTTTGAAAATTTGACAATTTATTGCATGTTTTTTCATCTTTCTGTAAATGTATCCCAAACATCGACGAAATCGCGTACATATATTATAAGGTCTTATCGCGGAGCGGTATAACGGATAAAATGACACAAAATTGCGCTATAGAAATTTAACGATAGTTTTATTATTAGTGAGGGATTTGAAGATGATATTAGGATGCGTTTTAAATGAAGCGATTTATTATTCAAAAAGTTAACTTTTTGATCACCCAAAAATTCACTAAGCTATTTTAAGGGTTAAGGTTTCTTATTTAATAAATATATTCAGTTATAATAAATATTGCCATCGCCAAAAATGTTATTATGAATAGTTCCTACAGCTTTAACTGTATTTGGTTTTACTATTTTTATAGCAATTTATTATTCAAAAGGTTAAATTTAATAATAACCCAAAAATCACGAGGCGATTTTATGAATTAAGAGGTTAAACAAATATTGCCAGCAACAAAAATTAAATTACGAACTGTATTTAGGAACTATTTTTACAGCGATTTATTATTCAAAGATTAACTTTATTGAATACCCAAAAAATCACTAGGCGACTTTTTGGGTGAAGAGATTAAATAAATATTGCCAGCCCTAAAAAATAAATTACGAATAGTTCCTACAGCCTAAACTGTATTTTCTTTAACTATTTAGTAATGTTGAATATATTCCAAGTTCCTCCCTGCAATAAGCCGTGTAACAAACTGCGCTGCCATAAAATCAGACAATTGAAGCGATACACATACTCGTGCTAAGACCTAGTTATTTAATTACAGTTATAGAATCTGAACTGACTTGACATATTATTTATTTTTTATTTATTTAACGCCCTTGTTAGGGGCTTTTGCAAATGGATTGTAAAATTTATGCATAATTAATTGTAGGCATATAACTTAAATGTTTCAGTAACAACATTTTGTATTTGTTTAGTGACAAATTGAAGATGTCCACTTAATTGGTGTAATTATTTCATTCCATTGGTATTCTGTAAGAGGAATACATATGGTAGTTAGTCTCAGAACTTCTGCACTGATATAAACGCGATTTCTGGTCTTACGTAGTGGAATCCTAAAGCTTATCAATGCAGCAATTCTGGACTATCAACTACATCATTTAACATTTTAAATAGAAACTAGCAGACCCGGCCACACATTGCTGTGATTAACGAAACACAATGCCATGCCGTTACCCAACCTTTATAACCAACGCCATCTGTTAAATCCAACCCACACCGCCCGTTTGCCAGCCCGCTGCCCGCTGCCTGCCGTCCGATGCTATTTGGCCAGATATATTATATATTTCAACCAATTTACCCAAAACCTTGACAAATTATATTTAAAAAAATCCTCCAAATAATTTATTTTTTTTGGATTTCGTAGGATTCGAACCCTCGCTTGTTCGCTTGATGTCTGTCTCTCTGGCCGCTGGCACGTGCCGATGTGCGAATTTACTGCATTATATTAGAACCGAGTGTTTGTGCAGAACTGAGTTGTGACGCATTTCCATTTCGCCCGAATTTCAAGTCACTAACGGCGCTAAAGAAGTTTCTATTCAAAAATATGAAAGCATAAAATGTAGATAGGTACCTTCATCAAACAAGTGTGAATTTCATTAATTTATTTTTTTAACATTATTTGAAGAGTTTAATAGTTGTTACAGTGCACTCAGTTCAAATTTGTAACTGATTATTTTAACTTAATTTATACTGACTCATATCGAAAAATAAGACCAGTGAAACGCTTTATTCGGCATCGCATTTCAAAGTGGTAATTAATGAATTAGTAAGACGATGAAACTCTAATTCAGAATAGAAACTAAGGTGTATTGATCTAGAAACAATACAGAAAGGTAATATAAATTATTGTAATTTCAAAGAATCAAATATCGCGTAGGAACATGACATACCTAGTATTATGTCTACCAGATGTTTCCGGCGGAGCAACTTTAAATGCAAATTATGTTAAATTTATAATCACGTCTTAGTTGTTTCAGAATCACAAGTATATTTTATATACATATTTATTGCACCAGATGTTTTAGCTTCGTTATTCGGGAGGCAGTAATAAGTACCGCCGCTCCGAGAATCATTTATTGATTTACCAGCACTTCTGTCGTAGGTCACCCTAAGTGGTTCCTTCGTTTAGGTGACTTAGCAGGGGTGCCCGGGTTCATGGAATGGATATACTGACCCCAAGGATACCCAACCCTCATACCTTTTTCCTTCTCTAAACTTCCTCTCAGATACGTTTTTAGATTTTCTCGGCCAAAAGCATTTTCGTTATTTGTATTTGGGGTGTAATGCCGTGTTGCGCTAGCTCCTTCTACATCTGTCGGATCTACCGGATCTGCCCTGATGATGAACACTGCAACGCTGTCCGAAACATCGGCTAAAGAAGGAGGTAACGCAACACGCCCCAAAAACAAATAACAAAAAATACCTCCCCTTCATTTATTCAAAAATACTCTGCGTACATCACCCCCAGGATGACATATAGGATATAGGCTAAAAAGGAAAATATTTTTCTCAGGGCCTCCGGGATGGATTTTTTTTTAATTTAAAAAAAGCAAGCATCTCATTTTCTCGCAGGCTAAATCCATTTCTTTCATTTTCCATCAGTTTAAAAATGTTCAAACGTTAGATATTTTTATTTTATTTATTTGTTGTAATATAAAGTATGAGTTACTTACATACATATATATTTTACAAAATATTATAATAAAAATCGTTTTTGGTCTTGTATACCTTATCAGAAAAGAGGAGCTTAAGGGAGCCACGATTCTTACTTAGGTTGTAAGTTATAATATGTTTTGTATAAAATATTTACTTTTTACTGTTAATTTTTATTTTATTTTTTTATTTTCATTTATTTGTTCTGATTGGTCGATGATACAGCATAATTCAGAAGGGAGGTTATTATAGTATTTTATGGCTTGGAAAATATGATGATTTTGTATTTGAGTTGCTTTAAAATTAGGTGTAATAAATTGGTTTCCATTTCTCATATATGGATATTCTTTTCTTTACACATTTTTATAATGGAAGCTTGCTTGAATATGTTATCGACATTTGGTACTGGAAACAATTTAAAGGTAATAGTAAGTATATAGATATACCAATTCATTAGTACCAAAATAATAAATATGTAGGTGAAATACTATCATACTGTTTGTATAATTATTGTAGTCCGCAGTAACCAATGACGGTAGCTTCCGTGCTATTCGGGGAGCACGGAGCGCGGTGCACGCCACCTTGTCAACTCTGTCCAGAGCGACCAGAGCGACAGGGATTCGTTAGCATTACTCCGAGTACTGGCCGATACCGATAACGCCACGGCAGATAACGCCATTAAGTCAGCGCTAACGCTACACTAACGCTCGGTCAAACATCGTGTTTCATTACTGGGAAATTTGATTTATTTTACCTGATGTTACTCACACGGCTACTATATAGTAGGAACGACGATACGTCGACTACTTTCTTGAATCATTTTCCTTATTGTGTTTCTTTACCTGCGTTCCTGAGATTTGGTCAAAATAATAGGTACATACGTGCGTCCAAATTATTATAATATTAAATACCTAGCATTTTTTGTTTAGATTTCGTTAGTTTTGGTTTCGTTGTGGGGGGTAGCGTAATAATAAATCAGAGTATGCAATTCACACGAGGTAGAGGTGAAACCTTCAGAAAACTAAAGTAGACAAGAGTGGGGAGACTACGAGGCACTTTTTTTTATCAATGTGAAGGATGATTTTTTCTTAGTATTTGTTTTTTCTTTTTCGGAGTCGCTCGATGAAACTATCTTTTGTGTTTTTTTTGCCGATTCATTTTGGAGTGGTTTGAAGATTGGATATTAATTTAACAATTTTTTTTGGGGGGGGGGGGGGTTTAATGGTACTGTGATAAATGTGGTGGAACGATAATTACGCTTTTCTTTGTGTTATCTACATTATTACTGTAATATCACACTTCTGCCCATTTAAATGTTTCTATAAACAGACTCGCGGTTAGATTCCTTATTAAATTAAAACCATTTTTATGTTCGGAATGCAAAAAAAATAATTCCAGTTGCGGATTGATCTGCTAACGTTTTTCGAGAGAAACCACTATCAAGTTCCGAAAAAAATTATAAAATTCTATTTCCAAATAAAATTCAGAAAAAATTCTGAGGGAAACAATTTATTTGTTCCGTGTGCAATAATAATTTAATTTTGTGGACTCTTATGCAAAATCACCGTTTAAACATTAAACCAATCTTGTGTTCCGAAACCACTCTTAAACTTCAGAAGAGTCGTTCAATAAATCAAGCGTTCCGTGAACTGAGTTGGTAACACTGATGCTGATCGAGTCAAAGTTCGTTCGGCGGCTCCATCTCATAAGGCTGGTTGAGTACAGGTGAAATTGCCATTGATGTCTGCATTGATGTCTGATGCTCGCGGGCCGCAAATTCCGACGCCTGCACTAGACCAAAGGAGGCTTTTGTGGGACCCTGGATTTATCGTATTATATTGGAACCGAGTACTCGCGAAATAAATAAATATAAGAGAACACCGATTAGTCCATCTCATTCTCTCCAAAGCTAAATCCTGTAGATGCGTGTGTTTGTCTCTTTTTGGTATCGCTCGCTTCCGTTTCATCGAGTTTCAAAACACAACGGTGCTAAAGAAGTTTTTACTTCAAAAATACGAAATATTATTTATTCTGTATTTTTTTATACCTAGCAAAGACATTGAAAAATGGCGAGATTATAGAATTTCAATTTTGAAAAAGACTATAAAAATAATTAATTTTATTATATGTAGGTCGGTGATTACCTACATACTTTATCGCTTGACGTTCCGATTATTCGTATCGTACACAGTAAATATTTCAAATTTCATAAATCGAATACCGGAATCAGTATGTTTGATAAAAATAAGAAAAGATCCGATTAACTTGGATATTTAAAACCTAAGTATTTCACCTATTTCAACTCTCAATTAAAACAAGATTTTATTTTGTAAATTATTAAAATGTTAATAGTTATTAAAATGTTTTAATAATAATAAAAACTGTCCAAAGAAGCAAACTAGCAATCCACACTGGAGTTCTGGTGCCCACCCTAATGTATGGTAGTAAGTAGTAAGGCATGGAACTGACAAAGGATGGATGAAAGTAAACTAATTGCTGTGGAAACGAGATCCCTGAAGCGTATGTGTGGTAAAAACCATGTATGATCGTGCGAGAAGCGTGGAGATTTGCAAAGAATGTCAGGTTGATGTAAGCGTAATCAGCAAAATTAAGAAAGGGACCCTTAGATAGTGTAAGGAGAATATTTGACGCAAATGTGAATGGTAGAATAAGTTGGGGATGTCCGAGGAAGACATGGCGTGATCAAGTGAATCATGACAACCATGATAAGAGTCAGAATAATAGAGACGATGTATGAATTTGAATGAGGCAAAGAATGTTGTTTGGCGGTTCGCCCTCTCTGCCTACCTCTGCGGGAAAACGGCGTGATGGTTAGTTAGTTAGAATAATGATTCAATCTTGATTCAGTGAAGTACTTATACATTATGACTCATTTACTAATTCACTTACAATTCCGTGATTATTTTTTATAGATTCCTATATGGTTTACGTTAGTTAGTACAGTTGTTTAGGGTCAATTGAGGTTAATTCAATAAGTATCTACTTCAGGGTTAAGGAAACGGAATTAAGAGGTACCTAATGCTCCTAATAGTAAATGTACGTGAGTGGTGCAATTACATATTGTTGTATTATATACGGAAGATAAGAAAAAACAAATTAGATACGGGTTGGAAATTCAACTCAATGAAATCAACACAAAAAATAGGTAGTAGGATATTTTCTTGTTGAGTTATTCGTAACCCGGGATGGTTTGTCATTAAAAATTAAAAATTAAAAATCATACCAAAAATTTGAACTGAATATAAAAAATGAAACAATTAAACCGATATAATAACACCCCCATACACACAAGCCCTGCTTTTTTATGGGGACTAATCAAATATGTACACATATTATGTAAATAATTATTATATTGAATTTATTGTAATTTATGTATCTTTCTCTGAATAAAAAAAATATAAAAAAAAAATAATAAAAAATAATAATAATAATAACTGCGTGCACCATTTTGAAAATCTACCATTCTGAATTATGAATCCAACCGATTAAATTGTTTAAGCTCTTATAGGACGCTGATTAGTATTTTTGCGACTTACTTCGATTGAAGGGTAGATCTGAAAAAAAAACAGTCGGTAGGTAATAATAATAATAATAATATGGCCGTAATAAAGAACATCCAGTATTAGCGCCGTCAATGTATACATTTAGGCACAATCGCAGGTTTTAAAAATAATTCAACAAATTTTGGTAATTAAAGATAACTTGATTGACTGACGTAATAATATTGTACCATATTATGAATATATTCATTTATTCAAATTCATTTTTTGAAAATGAATCTTATAAAATATATTTTGTAAAACTATACTAAAAGAGAGAACAATTAGTCATAATAGACCTGATATAGTTTTACATGACAAAATTTAAAAAATAAATTATATCATTGATGTCACTATTCCAAGTTCCTGTAATATTCAAAAAACTGTTTCTGAAAAAATATAAAGAAAATATACAGATTTAGGAAATGAGTTTAAAAGAATTTGGCATTCTCAGACTAAAAAAATATTATCATTTGTTATTTCGGCTACTAGCATTATACCTAGCTCACTAATTCAAAATTTAGGCTTATTAGATTTGTCAAAGAATTTGTATATAAAAATGCAAAAATCAATCATTTTAAATACATTTTTTAAATAGATTTTTTAAATATTTATATTGAGGGATCAGTAGGATTTATCGGTCCAGTTAGTCTACCGAGCCGAACCCTCTGACATGAAAATATCTGGAGTCGGTGAATTATTTTCCCATTTGGTCTCTTGTGGATTAACTTATTGTTCTTGTATTGTTTTGTATTTATTATACTTATATTGTGCACTTACATAGTGTGGATTGTGTAGATGATCATTTGTGGAAAAGTGTGTGGAAGGGTTTAGTTTTTCCTTTGGAGAAGATTTAACCCGGATATAAAGTCATAGAGAAATAAAATTGGATAATTTGTAGAGTTTATTTTATCATAAATCGCCCCACTCGATGTAGAATTAATTGCGAATTCTTAGGCTTTTTCTAATTTTATTATTTACAAATGGATACAGAGAACACCCTATAATTATAAAGTTTATGATAAGATACGGCTTTGAACGCAGTGAACATTATATTAAAAACACTGAAAATTGCATGACTTTACACTTGTTACCCCCATCACTATTAGCATTACATTTATGAGAAGATTAGTACAAAAGTAAAGTGGATTTTTTATTTTGAAAGACTGGAAAATTTAGGATTCTTCCATGAAATAACCTTTACAAAAGTAACCACGGATAAATATATTTTCACAAGCTCTAAAATTAAGTTAATTATTAAACCGATTGGTATTGAATCAAATTTCACATATATGCATATATCTAATAACATGTATAACTATTACCGAATAATAATAAATTATCGTCGATTATTGTGTTTATGAGACGTTATGATTAAAAGACATTTTATTTAATTTCTCATGCCAATCTAGAGATGTATTGATACTCCCAAAACAACACAATAAGGACGAACCTACTACACGATGCAACATGCAACAATGAAAGCTTTATAAAGCCAAAAATAAGTTAACAAAAGGCTTTTCTAACTCACAGTTTACAACTACAAGTAGCTCACTGAAGTTAGATTTAGAACGGTGACCCGATAGTTGATCTGCCGACAATTGCTCCCCCCAAATGATATATTCTTCTTATATATAAAACAAAGTCGGGTCAGTTACACCATTTATAACTCAAGAACGGCTAGACCGATTTTCATGATCTTTAATTTGTTGGATTTGTCTTCGCCCCGAATAGCAGAATAACTTTTAAAACATCGGAAAAATTCACGAAAAAAAAAGTTATGAAGAAAATTCTCATATTTTGAAAGAGCTGCAGAAATATTTTGATTAAAGTATAATATTGAGTAGTGAGTGAATTCCAAAAATTCAAAAAATTCAAAAACTTCAAATGTCAATGCGCTGATTTTTTTTAGCTTTTGTTCTTAAACATATAATGCTGCTACTCTTTCTTACACACTAAATGTCAACAGTCGAAAATGGGACAAACGGTGAACGTATGTCTGCACCCCTCCACAGGAAAATACAATAATTTTAATAAATCTCCCTCACACGTATAAAGAAAATGAAACGCAATTCCCTAAGTAAATGGAAAAGTAAAAAAAATAACAAAAAATTATTTCGTATACAACGCCATCTCTGATACGGACAACAACAAAATATGGACCGTTGCGCATCGATAATTGCTTCATTGTGTAATTTTTAACTTAAAAAAATATTGCATTATTTACCAATTTCAAACCTAAAATCGACATCAAAAGTAGGTATCCTTAATAATAAGTTGGTATGAATATCAAAATTAATTTATATATTATGTCGATTTTTTTGTTCTTATACACTGTTTTATAAAGTAGGTATATAGACAAGTAGATTTTTCCTTGATGCATTTGAATGAAAATATATTTTATACTTTGTTATTCGGCGGTAGGTACCTACATATTCTCTGCACATTCCTTCGGAGTCACTTAATTATTGTAATTAGGTAGGTTTACTGTGTTTTCCCTAAACCGACTGCATATTGTATATATAAGTATGCCGGGAGGCCAATTGTCGGCGGATCAACTCTCATGGATCCATTTTGAATAACCCCGGGTAGAAATGTTACTTAGTGCTTTTAGTTTATTTTTTTATGAATATACCTTTATAGAAAGACAAAAAATTGGATTAACAATATGATAATTTGATTCCATCATATGTAATAAGGACACCAACTTGAGAATCTATGATACATGTGAATGGTAGAAGTCGGGGGCGCCCGAGAAAGACATGATCAAATGAATCAGATACTTAAATCGGGCAATGTCGAGAGTAAGAATAATAGAAGAGTAGGTACGAGACGATGTATGGATGTGAATGAGAAGTGTGTGCCAAGATCTAGTTGTTTGGTGGTCCGTCCTCTCTGCCCACCCCTGCACGGAAATGATGTGATGGTTAGTTCGTTCGTTAATTCCATATGTGGACTATCAAAAACAATCCTCGTACATTATTCATTGATATTGAACAAGAATTGATAAAGGTTGGTACCTATATTCGTAAAAAAATCACAATGTGCAATTCACATGCGGTAGAAGTCATACCTTCAGAAAATTAACGTAGACAAGAGTGGAGAGGCTATTATAGGAACTCTCTCATTCTCTCGCAGTCTAAATCCTACAGATGTATGTGTTTGTGTATTTTAGTGTCGCTATTTTTCGTTTCATCGAGTTTCAAATCACAATGGTGCCAAAGAAGTTTTCACGTCAAAATAAATAAATTAAATATTACGCATGTCAAAGATATCAGAAAAAACAATGCAAATTGAAGAAATGCGAATGGAAATATATATTTTTAAAAATAACATCAAGAGTTCGCTTGTCAGTTACAAGATAGGCAAACATAATAAGATCATAGAATTATGTATGTTTAGAACGTAGAAAGGGATATTTAAAAAAATGATAAGTTGATCTTCACTCAAGGTGTAAGCCATAGATAACTAAGTATAAGGGAATTTAGAGAAAAAAAAATTTGAGAGTAGGGTGAACGTTAAGTTTGTTAGGAATGCTCTTTTAGTTTTCAATATGAATCAGCTGTATTTATTTAACCGCCGCGCCGCGGAGGTGAAATATAACCTCCGGTGCGATCCTAGCGACGCTCCGCGGCCGAGTGGAGCCGGTGCTAGAGGCGGGGCGCATGCGCGCGGTAGGCGTTTCCCAACCCCCTCCACACGACGGTGGGAGGATTTTTATACCAAACCCCTCCCCCGTGGGTGCACCCCCACTCTAGGAACAATCGCAACCCGCAAAACAAGCACCACACCAAAAAGCTCCCAACCATTCACACCATCAAAAACACAACCTAACTACAAAAAAGAGCTTTTTCATGGTCTTGCTGTTTTCTTCACTGAAGATTGTGAGAGTTCTGGATAGATTTTGTATAGACGCACTGATACATCGGCGGTTAAGCCTTATCTTCAACTTAACAAAAACTTTGAGCAAATTCTTCAAAAGTAAAAACGTCAACATCCTGGTTTGGTCGCGAATTTTGTACGATTCTGTACTTTTAGATGCGGTGCCGCCGTTTTGTTAACCACCACGCTGAATGGGTTTAAGATGAGAGAAGAGAATCAATTATTTGAGAGCGTGTCGCCATCTGTCGGCACACTTGTGAAACAAGACGCTGCGCTGGGGGCAAGAACACTTTGCTCTCCACAAAAGAATTTTATGAACTGCAAGGGCAACGAATAATTTCGACTGAATAAAAAATATGTTTTAGCCTCGTAAGAAACAAAGTGTTCGGCCATCTAAAATCTTGATATTTCTATAAGGGCTAGAATAAGAAGCATTTTTTTTAAATTAAGGTCATACCTGAATACTTACTTTGGGTGAATATACTTACTACAAAGTTACAGATTCGTACGCATAATAGTAATACATAAAGAAGGTATAATATTAGCTCCTCTTTTGTCGATAGGTATGTCGTATATTTGCACCTGTTTTTTTTTTTTTTTTGAGAATGAGAATATCTTGTTTTCAGTAGTTTGTAGTGTGAAGTGTGAAGACCTTATGGAATAAATTTAAAATAGCGGTAATTACCTTAATTAAATTTGAGTCCTTCACAATTTTCGCTGTTAAAATAGATATGATTTTTTTTTTGTTCATTATCATGAACTCATTTTTTTATCATTTAGAGAAACACATGAAATTGGTACAGTCGCAAATAAATATCGCACAATTAATCACTGATTACTAATTAGGTACCTACCTTAAAACAAAATTTATCTATCAACACGTCATAACACCCCAAAAACAAACAATGAAAATGCTTTTGGCCGTGAAAATCTAATAACATATCCAAAATTTATCTAAATATTATTTAACTATCCCGTGGAATTCAGCTAAGTACTTTCTACGAAGTTACTCATATTTGGTAATTCAGCTGAATATACTCACTACAAAGTTACTCGTATTTGGTAATTTTTGCAGAATATACTTACTACAAAGTTATTCATATTTGGTAATTCAGCAGAATATATTTACTACAAAGTTTCTCAAATTTGGTAATTCAGCAGAATATACCTACTTACTATACAGTTACTCTGTATCCAGTGGAATTCAGCGAAGCATACCTACTTACTACAAAGTAATTCGTAGTTGGTAATTCAGCAGAATATACTCTCGACAGTTACTCGTATTTGGTAATTCAACAGAATATAATACAAAGTTGGGTACTCATATTTGGTAATTCAGCGGAATATACTTAGATACTATAAAGTTACTCATATTTGGTAATTCATCAGATTATACTTACTGCAAAGTTACACATATTTGGAGACCAAATCATGCATCTTTTCTCCATGAATATTTAAGTTGTTTCAATAATTAATAAAGTATTTTTACTATGATACATATATTTTTTATGTAGTGAAACGGTTTCGACTTTTCGCCACTGTCCTATCCAAATATATTGAAATAAAGTGCTATCCGCAGTTTTTACTGGGTTGGACTGTGCTCCCTGGTATCACCGATATTGTTAAAAAATTAACGAAAAATCTAAATGAACAAATTTTTTCCGTATGCTAACTATTTCAATTAGGTAGTAGTCTGCCGACAGTCGTACGGACATCATAGCATATCTCTTTTGTGTTTTAATATCTTTGGTCCTAACCTTTTGACCTATTTACGCCATCTCTTGGGCCGGCTAGTAATCTATTTCAGAGAATTGTGCGCGTGTGCTCATTGTGTGCGAAAAGTTGATACAATGCATTGTCATCGGCAACGAGTCTATCTGCCGGGTTTCAGCTCCATCGGATGTCGGGAAGTGAGATTCCATTCCATTAATTTAATCATTCCGATTGTCCCGATGAACAATGTCGTATAGGTATGCGATTTTGTAGTTTTGCAGTACCCATAGCTGTTTAAAGTTTCGTTTCTGCATTTTTAATGTTTTCGAAATCAATAAATATCGTTTTTTTTTATATTTCACGTTTCATTAAAAATTTTGAAAAAACTGACCTGTAAATCAACAAAATAAGCCAACAAAGCGATTTTCAAATTTTAGCAGATCTGACGTTGTTCTTCGGGACCGTTCGAAAACAAAATTGACATTCAAAAAGACGTATTTCAAAATATGTATGTACTTTTTGAAATTGCTGGACAGCAATTTCCCTTTTTACGTACAGATATAATACATAAAATCATATTTTTGATAATTAATTACTATTTAATTAAATAAAGAAAATATTAGCGAAACTCAATCGAAAATCTGGAGACAGAAAAATCAGAAAAAGATTATGGCACCACTTGGACTCGAGCCCAGGACCTTCGGCTTTCCGGCCCACAGCTCTAATTAACACTTCATATCATACTTCGACTAAGATCTACCAATATTACCTACCTTCATTTTCTTGACGCATATTTAATTGGCTGCTATCTTTATGTATGATTGCAAGATTCAAACTTAAACTAAATTCTAGAAAATGAACATAATGTTGGTAGTTCTTAGTCGAAGTATGAAACAGTTAAAAATGACCGGATAGAAACACCTTAGCTCAGTGGTTTGGTTATTTTTACAGAAATAAAACAAAAACATATTTCGTATTTTTTTTAAACGATACCACGCAAATGAAGGCAATGGAAGAAAAAAATGTTTCAATTTATAAGTGAGAGGGCGGCTATGTCTTTTAGTGTTATTTTTTAGGTTGAGATTGTGGACGCATCATTTCGCGGTCCGTCTGAGATCAGTCTCGAGGGGCGCTCACATTAATATGCCTCGTCTCCGGTATCATCGGTCCCTTTGTCATGCCGGGGACACGTCCTTACACTGTGTTTGTACTCCAACATACTTCTTACGGATAATGCACTTTGTCAACAAATGCAAAGGACCTCGAGCAAACAACCCGAACAAAACATCCAGAAAAGCAACGACACGTCATAAAAAAAACGAAAAAAAAATTCCAAACTAAAAAAAATACTGCACTTAATGCTTCTTCTTTTTACTCCGGGCTGTAATTTTGCTTGTTTGAAAAATGTAAATGATGTCTTGTTTTTTTTTTAAAGTCGTTTGAAGTCCAAAACCGACGATTTTGAACATGCATCGGAACATCATATGTATCTGTGTACACATTTTCAATATCAAGTCCCTAAACAAATGTTTGCACATTACTTTACATAAATTGTCACTTTAGTTTTTTCAATGCTCTGTGTTTAATCAAAATAAAAATACACTTATCTTCATTTGACAACAATCGAATTATTGAGAATCTCTAATTTATTTAATCTCACTGTTACGTATCCTCGTATTTACGTCGACTATAAACTTTGCGCAATTTTGGGAATTATGTTTACGAGAGAAAGGCGGGGAAGGATAAATATAGATATTGAAAGAAAGGTAAATGCATGAAACGCCATTTACGGAGGACTGAACGCGGTTGGCGCTAACAAAAAACTGTCCAAAGATGCGAAGCTGATAGTCCACAATGGAGTGCTGGTACCTGCCCTGAAGTATGCTGTACTAATGAGATCCCTGAGGCGTATGCGTGGTAAAACCACGATTGATCGTATAAGAAATGTGGTGGTCCGCAAAGAATGCAATGCGATCTAAGCGTAATGCGAAAGAAAGGGACGCTCAGATGGTTTGAGCATTTAGAGTGATTGAATGAAGAAAGGAGGGTAAGGAGAAAATATTACGCCAATGCGAATAGTAGCAGAAGTCGAGGACGCCCGAGGAAAACATGGCATGATCAAGTGAATCAGATACTTGAGTCGGGCCATGTCAAGAGTGAAAATAGGGAAGAGTTTGTGGAGGGCGATGTATGAATGTGATTGAGGCAATGAGTGTGTACCAAAATTGAGTTGTTTGGCGGTCTGTCTCCTATGCCTACCCTTTCGGGGAAACGGTGATGGTTGGTTAGTTAGTTAATTATATGTATACGTATTTTGAACACAACCGAACTTTTAAACACAACTAATATGAAAACTAATAGGAGGTTGTTAAGCGTCTCTTACTTTCCATAAAAATGATCCAACTTTTTGGTAATTCTAAATTCGCTCGTTATCAGGTAATCATTTTGCTTTACTATCTGGGACCTAGGAGTTAAAAGGTATTACGTAAACTGACATTATTTTTTTTAAATCTTCGTACGTTACTTCTTTAGGAATTTTCTGTTCAGTGCCTATAACCTCATAGACTATTTGAAAATTAACTAGTAAACAGTAACTATAGTTTTAACACACTTTTTTCGACATTTTTTTTAAATTTTGATATTCAATAGCTCATGATGGAAGTAACGCTGTTAGCTGAAAATTCTAGCATTGATTCAGATCACCATTTGAAATATTTTTACCGTCAAGTAGATATTATATCTACACAGTGTCCGGAAATACAAGCGGTATACTGCGTCACTTCGAGAGCTTTTGAGCTGGGCCAACTCTTGAACCGATTTTAAACCTATTTTGTGACCTATAAGTTATACCACAAAATCGACTCCAAATGTGACGTGACCTATAAGTTATACCACAAAATCGGCTCCAAATGTGACGTGACCAATAAGTTATATCACAAAATCGACTCCAAGTGTGACGTGTCCTATAAGTTATATCACAAAATCGACTCCAAATATGACGTGACCTATAACCTATAAGTTATACCTACCACAAAATCGAATTCGAATGTAATGTGGATTCACTATAGTTTCCAGCGTGAACTATAAGCTGTACTACAAAATCGACTCCAAATGTAAAGTGGACTGACCGATTTTCCGGTTAAACTATAAGTTATACCACAAAATGTGATCTTGATTCAGTTTCCAGATTGAACTATAAGTTTCAGGATATCTACCGTGTACTTAAAAAATTTAAGTTAAACAAAATTGAGTTAACTTTTTAGTTATAACTGTGATGTTCAAATGAACTAATAATAATTCTTTAACCCTGACAGGGTTAAAAATTAAAAATGTACCATGTGAAGAAACAATAAATGTACCATGTGAAGAAACAATAACCATTTCAATAGTTATAATAATAATAAATAATAATAGCCTTTATTCAGAAGGTAAAATAGATGACATTATTTATAATATTTATAACACTTATCATGCATCGACTCCCTGTCTGTATGTCACTATTTGACAAAGGCCTCCTCCAACTGTCGCCATTTCTCTCTATCATTAGCTACTCTTGTCCATGTACCACCTGCTATGGCTTTGATGTCGTAAACCCACCGTCTAAATGGTCTACCTCGTTTTCTCTTCTGGTCACTTGTGAACCAATTCATGACTAATTTTGAACATTTTTCACTTCCTCTGATTGTGTGGCCGACCACTTTAATAGTTATAGCCGAATGTTATATAGTTAGCATTAGGGTGGGCGGAGTTTACCAATATTATATACTGCCCTAATGTAATAAATAAACTATTTCTCGCAGGCGTGCTCCACAGATATCAGGAAAATAAAAAGGCCCAATAAAAGTTGTATATCTGTGCGTAAGGAAATGTATTCCTTAACATATTACAGTGGCGTGTCGACCGATCGTTTGGGCCACGCCATATTGTATAGTATGTATAGTAACCATCCTATAACTGCTAGCTACTAGCTACCAAACATTTCGAGGTATTCGTTTAGTATGTAAGTCTATGTTCGCGGCTTTTACCAACAGTAATTTCCCCCGAATAACTCGGGTAACAATATTACCAAACTTTCGAAAGAATTCGAGTGCCGAAAATCATAAAAATAAATTGTCGATTTTTGAAAAGTCCATTACAGCTTGCCTCGAGGAAACGCTGTGTAGAACAATGAGAAAATTCCTCGAATACTCGCATAGAAATCACGTGGCGAATAGGACTAATGTGGAGGTCTGCTGATAGAGCCGAAAATATTTAGAAATTCCGGTAATTTATAAGGGGGGCAAAGTTGTGCAATTTAATTGGAGATTTATGAAAAAATACGTAATAAAACCGGCATTCTGCCTTTTACGACGATGCTTATCAGCCGTTTGGTGAACTTAATGGCAACAGACGAATTCTTTCTTTACTCGTAATGAAGCCCTGGTTTGAAGTTTGACTAATTTCGTTTATGTGACTCTTTGTCTAGCTGTGTTCCGACATTATATTTTATTGTGTTTTTCATAGTCTTTGGCTACGTCCAGACACTCCACAAAACCGTTCTCAACTAGCAAATAAGTTCATAAATACTTGAACATTAATAGGAAGAGTCAAATACATTGTTTAAATCACAATTGATTTCATTCACTTTATTTTGCCCTTTTGACTGCTTAATTGTTTACTTTGCTAGTTGAAAACTGCTGAAGTGCGTTGTGTGGAGTATCCAAACGAAGCTATTTATTTATCTTATTATACCTACACTCGTATAAAGTTATCTACTTTACGTTTTTTTTAAACTTCATAATTGCCCCAAATTTACATTCGCTCATTCGTCTTCAGGACGGTTAAAATGCAGACAAATTAAAACCTGCCACTCGTAACTCGTGTTCGTAACTAATCGTGGCAAGGTGATGAATAAACCATTCCGATAGTAATGAGTATTATTTAGGTGTATGTACAACTTCATATAATAAACTACGTCTCATATAATAAACAATATGTTTTAACTAAATTTTAATCATTGAGGACAATATTAACGACTCTCAAACGAAAAATTTCAAACGGAAGAGAAAATTCGGTCGCATCTGGGATTTGAATCCTGGATCGTTAATGTTGTGCCAATTGATTAAATATTACAATTTGAGGTTTTGCTCATCAAGTTATTTCACTTGTAAAAAAATTTACCTGAAATAAAAACAAAATTTTGAAGCGAAAACTTCTTGTGATTTAAAACTCGATGTCTTCTCTTTGTGCGGTGTTTCGTAGCCTCCCCACTCTCAACAATATTATAATAAATAAACCCTGCAATTATCTTACTCCTGATACTCTGCCTTCGTCTCATTCTCTCGAAGTTTAGTTTTATGATGGTTTCACTTCTACAGCGTGTGAACTGCACACATGATTTTTTTACTAGGTATCTATAATACCTACATATATTTATAATTTTTGAGCCCTCTATTGGGCCGGTTAATAGCCAATTTCAGATAAAAGCGTGTGTGCGGGAGTTGCCAACAACAGTTGACAGAATGCATTGCGATTGACAACGAGTTTATCTGCCGTGTTTCAGCTCGATGAGATGTAGGGAAGTAGGTTAATTTCCACTTCCAAGATTTACATTCGTTCATTCTTTCACGTTGATAAAATCTAAATTCTTGTAGGTGTATTTATAAAGTCAACAGACGTCGCACATCAAAATAAAAGAATAGATATAATATGTGTACAACTGTACATGTCAAATTTTTATTAAAAAATACAAACTAATTACAAACTTGACAGGCACTAGTAATACAAAGGATAAAGCACACCGTGAAAAGCGCAGTAAATTGATAACATTTTGAATACATGTCAAATTTCGAATGCAAAATACAAAAAAATTCCAAATATGACTAGTGAGACAAAGGATAAAGCGCATCGTGAAAGCACAGTAAATCGATACTATTTTGTATAGCTATCAAATATCGATTACAAAATACAAACTTATTCCAAGTTTGTAAGACAGAGGATACAGCACACTCGTGAAAAGACTGGAAAGCGTAGCAAATCGTTAACATTATGTGCATATATTAAATATAATAATAATAATAAAAACCTTTATTCATCAATATTTTTTTTACATTATTATACATTTTGTTCTTTTATCATTGAATCTATTGATGAAAAGGTCACTGCTCAGCTACAATTCAGGATTTAACCTAAAATACAGCTGGTTTTCAGCAGTGCCTAAATATCGATTGCAAAATACAAACAATTCCAAATTTGACAGATTAGACAAAGGATAAAGCGATAAGCGCGGTAAATCATTTACACAGTATATGAATCAAAAATCGATTGCAAAATTCAAACTAATTCCAAATTTATATTATTTTGGCACTAGTAAGACAAAGGATAAAGCACACCAGTGAAAAACGCAGTAAATCATTTACATTCGGTGTAGATATAATATTTCGATTGCAAAATACAAACTACTTCCAAATTTGACAAGTACTAGCTAGACAAAGGATAAATTACACCCGTGAAAAGCGCAGTAAAGCGTTAACATTTTATGCAGACATCAAGTTTCTTTTGCGAAATACAAACTAATTTCAAATTTGACATGTATAAAATTGAAACAAGTAAGACAAATGATAAATTACACCTGCGATAAGCGCTTAAATCATTTACATAGTATGTGTATCAAAAATCGGTTGCAAAATTCAAAATAAATCCAAATTTGACAGGTAGGTACTAGTTAGACAAATAATAAATCACACTATCAGTAAATCGTGTTTCGTGATGTAGCTTGGCCGCGGCCGGCGTCTGCAGTTAATGAAGAAGCCTGGCATGGTAGTCTAGTGGCAGAGGCAGTGGAGAGGGTCCTATTATTAGGGCTGGTGTTCCGACTGACAGCCTAATTGCTCTTTTAACTCGCCACTGCCGATGTTCGAACATGTGTTTCGGTCGTGAGATATGCAAAAACCTTGCCATTTATGCCTGAAGCAGAAAAAACTGTTTTTTTACAAAATATTCAATTCAGTATGTAGTTTAAAAAAACATTAAAAAATGATTAATTTTAATGTCTTTTTTACAGGTAGCTGCTATCTGGGGGTTAGAGTAACCAACGTATGACTCCACTCCTCCCACTGTGGTGTAAAGCAATAAATCATGAGAGTCTGGCCGGAGGTTTAAAAGATCTCCCTCAACCAGTCTCTCCCGATCCGACCCGCCAAGACCTAGACAAACCTTACCCGATAAACCCGGGAACCCCTGCTAAGTCACCAAACTTACCGAAACACTTGAGGAGACCTATGGTAGGGGAGTTGGTTATCCATTAACTGGATTGGATTTTTTTATTTATTTTTTTTAATACTATTTTTTCCCGTTATATCTAAATACAAATGTACATTTCCAAGATGATTTTACATATTTTCTAAATACAATAGGATGTAAATATAAGGTACAAATAACATTGTAATAGTTAGCAATAAGTAAATATATAATAGACAAAATTAGGTAATGGGAACCCACTAAGGCACTGCCTGAAGTACAAGAAAAAAATGTTAATTTTAAAATAAACGTTTAGAAATTTAGGTATCAGTGAAAAAAATATAGAAAAACAGTGAAATAAAAAAAATGTGTTTTTTGTTATAGTTTTAAGCAAGTAAATAAAGTTAAATTTAGATTGAGGGGTCGCCGAGGGCCTGGTAGGAGAGAAATGTCTTGGCTGCGAAATATACGAGGACCGGCATTAGAAGTGTGGAGGAGCTATTCCGGGCAGCGCAAGACAAAGAGACCTTTTCAATAGTGATCGCCAACGTCGGCGTCGGGGGGACCTGATAAGGCACACAAAGAAGAAGAAGAAATAAAGTTAGTCTAAGTTAACCCGTTTAATCACAGGAGACCATATTTGTCCCAACGCACATAGGTCTCATATAGAACGCTGTAACTCCCTTACTATCATAGTGAGAAATATGTTCTAAACGGTGTTAGAAAGGAAAAATACCACGATTTATATTCCAATCTAAAAAATAGCCACCAACAAAGTAAAATGTATACATTTGTCTAATAAAACATGTATGTGTTTTTATTTTTTTAAACGACTTCGTAAAGGAGGAGGTTATCAATTCGACGGTATTTAGAACTTTCGATTGAGTGAACCGATATTGATGATTTTTTTTTATTAGAAAGCTGGTGCTTCCCGTGTGGTCCCATTTTAATTTGGTCCAGTTCTGACAATGGGATCCATGAGATTGTTATTTTTGGAGTCGGTGTCAGTCAAGGTAACTACATATATAGGTAGTTATAGGTGAGATGTGGAGATCTTGGCTGACACCGACTCCACAAATAACAATCGTACGAAATTATTTTTTTACTTTTTGGTGCATTTTTTGAAATAGTTTTTTGTTTTGTTAAAATTTTTGTTTATTTAATTATCAGTAACGTTCGTTGGAAAAAACGTAAGGTGAGCCAATTAATTTTTTTTTGTTTGCATGCAAAAATTAAAAAAAAAAAAAAATGGATAATGTTTATTTCGAATTATATAATTTGAAAGCGTATTTCATCACCTTTCTAAAACAGTTTTTAGTTTTTGAATGTGCTCAGAAATGTTCCAAATATTTGCATTTTATTGTAAAGCGTAAATATTTTGAACATCTGAAAAAAATGCCAAATTTTTTAAGGGTTTTACCTAAGTAGATTTGTATTGAAAAGTGATACATTTCAAGCAACGTTTCCATTCTGAAAAGTGAAGTTATTACAGAGAGTATCTTCCACTCTGGCACAAGCCGCAAACTTACCTTGTATTGTTCTAAATGAAAACACAAATCAATCAAATGAAATTTGCTAAACTATTAACTCACTCTAGAGGTTGCCCGACTCAAGTAAGATTTGCTTGATTCTGCCATATCTTCCTCGGGCGCCCCCGACTTCACCCACCATTCACATTTGCGACGTGTATTATTCTTACATACCTTTCTTCGTTCATTTGCTAAACATGCCCAAACCAACCGAGCGTCCCTTTCTTTAACTTTCACATACTCTTAATCAGCCTTGTATTTCTCCTGCCATCATCCACTCCATTGTGGAGTGCTAGCTTCGCTTCTTTGGACAGTTTTTTGTTAAGCATCAACCTAGTCCTCCTTTAATGGAGTTAGGTTCCTGCATTTACCATAATTAGCCTTCCCATATCTCGTAAACATACTTTACAAATACAGAAACTCATCCACCTGCTCCAGTACTCATCACTCACAACTATATTGCACACGGTTATCGTGGTGACTGGAAAATTCAGAATAAAATCAACTCAGAATCTCCTTGTAAAAGTGATGAACAAAAATATCAAAATTGCTTAAATAGGATACGTTAGGTAAGGGTTAGAGCTATTTTAAAATTATTTTTTTCATACCTCTTAATGAATTTTCAAAGAGGTGTTGATTTGACTTATTTCTAAGTTGGCATAAAACCGTTTTCATACTATCAATTTCAAATACCACGAATTTAGACTAAAGAAAATAAAACAGATAAAAAATAAATGTTGCTTATCCTGAGATTTTTTGCTTTTGACTCAAGCACTGCGTTTTCTACTCACAGACCAGTGAGGCGTATAGTATGACAGGGCTCTAACTGCAAAAAGATTCTTAAAAATATTGCCGGACAACTCCAAAAGCCTGCTGAAGATAAAAATTCAGAAGTTAAATTAGTAATAGATGCTATCTGAAATTTTTGTTATTTATCGACGATTGTCTTGTACGGCAGCAATAAAACCATTTTTGTAGATATAATAAACATAACAATCAAAACCAAAATAGCAAAAAAAAAACGAGTGTGCTTTAAACCACACGACTGAAGTAAAACTAACTTATAAAAGAAGAGAGAAAGAAAATTTGTGCGCGCACTGCTCTTTCTTGCTCCTACAGTGTGATACAGACAATAGGCCTGCACTGTGTCTTAGATATACGAAACGTTACTGGCTATGTAAGAAAGAGAGAAAGAAAATGTGTGCACGCACCTCTCTCTCTTGCCCCTACAGTAATATACGAAACGTACCTCTCTCTCTTTCTATCTTCACTAACTTAAATCATCTCCCTCTCAACTTCCGTTCGCTTCACCCGATTACACTTTTCGTAACGCTCTAGTCACGTATTCACCAGCTTACTCCCTAAGTCAAGCGCGCGTAAAGAAGTTTTACTTCAAAAATATGTTTGGTTTCTGCGAGCGTTTCACAGAATCGAACTTAGTCCTCCATCATTGCACAAGCAATATTATCGGTTTATTCAGATTCAGCAGAAGAAATTCAATTGTTTGCGGGTTACTCGCAACCTTGGATTTCCACAAACGAGGGATTCTGTTGAAAATGTACGAGATATTTAAATATCATTTTACTTATTTTAATCATCCTACTGAAAATCCATGTTTTCTATGTTTTCATTCAATATTATTGATTTTAAAAACGATCTAAAACTGACTAAATCAAAATGGCCCGTGGTTGGCAAATCGGATTGTGACGTCACAAGCGTCGCTCAGCTGGGCCAGCATAAATAAACACTGTCAGCGAGCGTCCACGCTCATGACGTCACACGACAGCCCCGCCCCAAAGAATCGTTTTAGCGGTAATTTAAAAATGAGAAACTTTGACTTGCTGTAGAAAATTTATTCGTCAACATAAAAATAAAAGGAAATGCTATAATCTTCGTAATTTTTTTGCTTAATTTTTTGAAGCAATAAAAATAACGTTAAAAACCCTATTGTTATATTTTACACAAAAAATATTATTGATATCTGCAGTTAGAACCTTGTCATACGCTGGTGCAATCTCTTGTGTAGTTGTTCACAGTGCACTCCGACGTTTGGATATTGCACAGGGGTGTAAAAATGCATTTGTAGAAAACTTTAAACTTTATTGAAAACGATAAATTCTTGCTATTGGATATCAACACATGTAGGAAGGGTTGGTGGGATAGAATCTATTGACATTTTATAATACAGAAACTTATTACATTATATTAGGTAGGTATATTTTATGATTTGTACGCGCTGTTACATATTGAAAAGTCACGAATGACCGTTTAGGTTCATAGCAAAATCATTTTATTGTTGTTATTAATATTAGTTTTCATTTCAATGTAATTCTTCATTTCAACCGTTGCAGAATTTATTTTGTAGAATTTACTCAGAGTAAACACAACTAAAATCAGTCAATTATTACATAATACAAGTTAACGTTATATTTTGAAGCCAAAACTTCTTTAGTACCGTTGTGATTTGAAACTCGATGTAATGAAAAAGCGACACTAAAAAGAGACAAAAACATACATCTACTGTATTTAGCATGTGAGAAAATGAGATAGTAAAATCGGTCTCCTCTTTGTGCGGTGTTTCGTAGTCTCCCCATTCCTGCCTACTTTAGATTTATGTAGGCTTCACTCCTACTGCGTGCGAATTTTTCTATGGTTTTCAAGTCAAATAAAACTTTTTAAATAAGGCAGAATGTATATTCTAAGATCCTTAATGCGTGCTTGAACAATACGATTCTTTCTTCTCTTACTAGTAAAACAAGATGCCTAACTTACTGTTATGAAATTAAAGCCTCGCTAAAACATTTACCGTCTGTTTATACACCGCGCGCCGGTTCAGTGTAGTCTTAATACTAGAATTAGAGGGAATAACCAGACAAAGTCGGTCTAACGGAAATATGTCATTATTTAATCAGATTACTTAGATTTAAGATTTAATTAGACTTTTCCACAAAAAAACATAAATTGATTTCGAAAGACTTATTCTTTAATTTAAGATTTTACCGTAGGTCGTTGGCAGATTTTTTAAATTTTCATACAAAATTTTGTATTATACAACATGCATTTCAAATCTTACAATCATGCAATAAAATATTTCAATTAATTATCTAGGAGAGCTACTTTTCAGAATTTTGATATTAGTTCAAATAAAATCTTTAAAAACAAGATCCGCGAACGGCGCGAACGCGTTTTCTGACGAGAGTACTTCAATTTTTCCGTCTTCCAAACCAATATATTTAAAAAAAAAAACATTATTATTTTACTTAGACATTATTGAAAATTGTAAATACTTATGATCAAAAAATAATTACAATAATTACATAATTTGAATAGTTTTATCATCACGAGTTTGAGCATTTTTGAATGTAGGTATTTATCAAAGCTAATTTTGAATGAAATAAAATCGATATTGAGTTATTATGTTGCTGGTATGGAGAATAGTTAATCTTTTTCATCGGAACCACCCTTTAGAGTTGCAAGGGTACAATCGCACGTTAATGGCTCTCAATATACACGCACGTCCCAATGACAATTACATTAATGAAATAATTGTGAATGTTTCAAACCATAAATAAATAAATAATTTTTAATTTACCTTAAATTTGAAAAATAAGCATAATTTTGTTTTAAACCATTACTACTTGAGATGGATCCCTTTTTTTCTTTTAGATAGCTCATAATAAGCGCATTATAATTCGGGAGGCATTTACGGATACCGCCACCCCGGGAACCATTTATTGGACACCCAACACCCTGCCATAGGTCACCCCAAGTGAATCGCTACGTTTGGTGACTTAGCAGGGGTGCCCGGGTTCAGAGTGTGAGGTTTGTCTAAGTCTTGGTGGTGGATGCATTTTTCCACCTACTGCGTGGCGGGCCGAATCGGATGAGACAGGTGAGGGAGACCTTTTGATTTCTCCAGACCTTGACCCATCGCCAGGCACCAAAGTGGGAGGAATATTCATTCGTTCGTCACTCCTGGACACATCGACCCCCAGATTTCTACCCACCCATCTTACCTTTTTCCTTCCCAGAACTTACTCTCCTTTCTTTCCCTAAAAGACCCTCCTGCACAGAATCACCAAAAATGAAGTAGGTCCCGAGGGTAATTGTTTTCTTCAAGGTCTCCTGTGTGGATCTATTGTAAAAAATGAGAGTGTACAATTCATATGTGGTAGAAGCGAAACCTTCAGAAAACTAAAGTGGACCAGAGTAGGGAGACAGCGAAGCATCATATAAAGAGGAAATCGATAGGCTACGAAGCACCACGCAAAGAGAAAACCGATTTGTGTTTGTCTCTTTTTAGTGACGCTATGTTACGTTTCATCTAGTTTCAAATGACAACGGTGTTAAAAAAATTCGTACCAATTTAATTCTTCATTATTTACCTCAACCGGAGTTGCGATTAAGCATTTTATACGAATAAAATTATGATTTTTGATATTATTTTAGCACGCCTTGGCTCTGGTGTCCTATACCTGCTCGCTAATAAGTGTAAATGTGTTGGTATAGCGCCGTATCGATCCCGAATAGTGAATTAACACATCAAGACCGCCGTATACAATTAGACTGTTAACTAGTAGACATCCCACCGTGGCCTAAGACTCGTTACTCGCGTGTTAACACGGGCGCTAACCCGTCAAGTCGCGCCGACCAACCGGGTGGTGCAGTGGGGCCGAACGTGCTGCGAATCACACAAGCTTTGTGCTGAGTTCAAATATGATAACAATGGGGAGAAATATTATCAATGCTTTTATAACATGTTCAAATAGATAACCTAAGTTTTTTTTATGTAAAGATTTCCAACAAGAGTCCCAACTGCTCCCGTTTGGAGCCAGTGAGACTATTGCATCCCCAATTGGGATATGTTACAGCCTGTATGTCGGACGAATGTCTACAGCTCGTATGTAGGACAAATATCCATGAACGTCAGAGTGAAGACTAATAACTACAGAGCTAAGGTCGGATAAATATATCTATGACGGTCCCAGTGGTGACGAATATCTATGGAGCGTAGGCGGGACTAATATCTACAGAGGGCCGCTGAGCACCTAACGTAACGTACCTAACCTAACCTAACCTAGCCTAACCTAACCCAACCTCTGCCAGTGCTGTAGATATTCGTTGACATCACCTGTTCCATAGATATTAGTCAGCAGTTTGAGCTGTAGGTATTCGTCCTCACTTTAGTACCCATAGATATTGTTCCAACATACCTCGTATAGATATTATTCAACATGGATTCTCATAGATATTAGTCCGATTTGTTTTCAGTGTTTGGAATTCCTGTAGATATTAGTAGACGCCTCCGGTTGAAGGTATTGGGTAGAGGAATGAGACGTGGAAGAGTAAGGCTATTAAGATTTAATCAAACACGGTTAAAGCCATTTCAAGCAAAGTTTCGATTCTTAATATTTGTCTTACACCAAGGCGATACTAGGCATATCTTCCACTCTGGAATGTGACGCGAATATGCTATATATTATTTATTAATTAATTAATTATGAAAAAACACAAATTTATTAAATAAATTTTATTTGCGCACGCCGGGTTCGAATCCGCGACCTTCGGATTGCGAGGGTTTACCCCTCGACCAAGGAGTTAAAAATAATAACCTTTCTTATTTATCTTCTTAAGATACTTACTGACTATAGTAACCTAACCTAACTAGTTTAAGCAAACCTATTCTAAACTAATCCTTCAATCCGGCCGGGTGGGATTAAATATGCTGCAAATCACACAAGCTTTCTGCTGAGGTCAAATAATAGTAGGGAGACATATTATTACATGTTTTTGTAAGTAAGCAATTAACCTAAGTTAGCAATGATAACATTTCTTTTAGATCTTCTTGAGTTGCTAACTGACTATCGTAACACCACAACCTAACTAGCCTAAGCAAACCTATTGTAAACTAACCCGTCAATCCGACTGTGTGTGGGATAAAATATGCTTCTAATCATAACGCACAAGATTTATGCTTAAATAACAGTAGGGAGAAAAATTATTTCATTTTCTTGTAATTAACCTTAGTTAACAATGATAACATTTCTTTATATTTTCTTAAGATGCTAACTGACTGTCGTAACCTAAACCGCTACCTATCCTATTCTAAACTAATCCGTCAATCCGACCGGGTGGGATAAAATATGCTGCTAATCAGCAAACATTGACAAACTTCATTTAACTACCTTGAGAAATATTGGCTCATCTTAGTTAGTGCAAGCTTTAATAATACGGCCGTCATAAGCGAAAATGCAGCTAGAAATTTGCAAAAGTTGCATTCTGAAGTACTTTATATTATATTAAGTTAAAGGTCTCGTATGTACATCAGATTGTGACTTTTTCAAATTCCTAGTTGCCTTTTTCGCTTATGACAGCAGAATACCTCTCGACGTTAGGTACTGTAGATGCAAAGCGGAAAAAATGAATCGTTGATTAAGGACTAAGGAGTCCACAAATCTCATCTGTAAACCTAAGAAGACCGAGAAATGAGGTGTTCTATGTATTCATGTCAGTTTTCAAGAAGACTCCATGACGACTCCAAGAAGACTCCATAGAAGACTCCATGAAGGTGCTCATTTTTTTACTTCTTACCACGACATACAATCCTTTCTTCCATTTTACCTGCGATTTTTCAAATGATGTCAACTACTGTAAAAATTGATATGTACCTATTTCTCGCACAGCAAAAATCTGTGGGTTTCATAAAATCAGTTTGGATTCAACATTGAACAGATATGGAAAAAATGCTCTTCCGCTTCATGGCCTTACTCTACACCGGTTTATAGATCCGTGACAAATGTCTTTTTCTCAGCCTTGCAGCAAGTTATCTACTCAAAGTTAATATACAGTCGGTTTAGGGAAAAAACGGTGCACCTACTTAGACCAAATAGTAGGTTTTTTTTTCTTTATTCATTATATAATTTGTGTACAGTTTTACAGGTGATTCGACTACCACGCTAGGCACATGCACAGTCGAATGGTGTATGCAGAGAGCATATACCGCCGAATATGAAAGTACAATATCATATTTTTATTAAAACGAATCAATGAAAAAAACCACTTCTCTATAACTTGTATGCCAGAATATAAGTTCAAAAAATCTACACAGTAAAAAAAATCGTTATTGATGTATCGATATCCCCGCCAACTTATTATTAAAGGTGTTTTTTAAGTCAATTTTAAGATTTACCCCACTCAAAATTGCACAAAGAACTTCAGAGTGTGTACTTCACACGCGGTAGAAGTGAAACTAGAAAGTCGCTAGATGTCGTTTTCTTTTCTCTTGAATGTTTACTTTAAAGTGGTTTGAAGATTGAAGATATTTATTGATTTACAAAAATAAAAATGTTTATTTTTTTTTGGATTTCGTAGGATTCGAAAGTTCGTTCGCTGGATTTCTCTGGCCGCTGAGCGCGACGCGCTATACCACTGCGCCATCGGGAGCTCGCGCGGAGTTGTGAATTTACCGCATTATATTAGAACCATGGACCCGTCATATAATAAATTTTATTGACACATTTCCGTTTCATCCAAATTTCAAATCACCAACAGGGCTAAAGAAGTTTCACTTCAAAAAGTAAAATTTTATGATCCATCGTACAATTGTCGGCACCATCAAGTATTTAATAATCATACTACTTTGCGGTGTTTACGCTTTATTATTTTACTTCGTGCTGAAATAATACTTTCTCCATTACTTCTGTATTAGAAAGTACGGCTGCCCTTGCCGAGCTTTTGGCCCTACACTCACAGATAGTTTAGACTCGTAAACAAGTTTAATTATTGGTTTTGAGAAACTTTATTGTTCTGTCTTATATAAACGAGGATTGAAGGTATGAAGCGATAACGTTGATTTTGCAGATGTTTCGCTCGTTTAGCATTCAATCTATTTGTAAGTCATTTTACGTCCTTTACGATTTTTAAATCTGATACATATATTATAAATGCGAAAGTTTGTATGGATGGTCCTTACTCTTTCACGCAATAAATATCGAATGGAATTTAAAAATTCTTTCACTAATCGAAAGCTACATTATTTGCGAGTAACAACGGTAAGCTCTGGCGTTATGAATGAGCTGTGGCGTAATGAAATTATGTATCATACGTTTTCTGTCCCTAACAAAATCGAGTTATTGCAAACGTCAAACAAATTGTTACCTTGGAAACAATGCTTTTTTTTAATTTTAGGCTTAAAAAGAGTGCTTTGTTGTGGAAAAAGAGTACTTTTTTGGCGTCGTAGTTAATATCTACATATCTCTAAAAATGTTTATCCTCCGAACAAAAAGCATAACGTTGCTACAAAGCATAGCGTTTGAAGTGGACTGTCATTTTCTTATTTTTTTAGGTTACTCTGGATTCAAATATGAATAAAGGAGTAGGCACTTAAAATAAATTTCTATTTCTATAATTTAAATATTTTCTAAAAAAGAATTTTTATTTGCGAAATGTCATTCTCAAATTTTGAAATTTTCTATTAAACAATAATTATTTTCTATTAGACAAAATAGCAAGAATTATAACAATTATGCCAGTAATTTCCCACTAATACTATGCGAGCGAAGCCGTGGGTAAAAGCTAGTAAAGAATATGAGCAAACATTTTTAAAGTGTTAACGGAGTGTTAGATCAACGTCCTGAATGACCCGATTATACAATAAATTCTGCGAACTTGAAGACTATGACATATTTTTTAATTCAATCACTACCTCCAAAAGGAACTTTTACTTGCATATAACTGACAATCACCTCACTTAGAGCCGCTTTGAAAATATTGAATAATATACCTACGTATTCATTGGTTCTGTAATATGTGTGTAAATGTATATGTGTGTGCGAGTGTGTATGTATATGTATTATGTGTGCGTATATATGTGTGTACGTATGTACGTAAATATGTATTAATTAATATTTGATTTTGATTCTCCTTTTAATTTATTTAACTATAATGTATTACAATTTATAGTCATACTAAGAATGTTTAGATGAATGGTGTGCTCACCTTTAATTTCAATCATAGCTACAATTATTTTGAAAATGTAAATTAATATAATAATTATAATACGATGTTTTCTGTTGTTCAGAGAATAAATAAATAAAGTCAGACATTTTAAATACATGTAGGATAACGAAATTTTTTTAAATATTTATATTGAGGGATCAGTATGATTTATCGGACCAGTTAGGAGTTCTACCGAGCCGAACCCTCTGATATGAAAATATCTGGAATCGGTGAATTATTTTCCCTGGTCTCTGGTTGATTGACGTATTGTTCTTGTATTGTTTTATATTTATTTTACTTATATAAACATTTGTGGAAAAGTGTGTGGAAGGGTTTAGTCTTTCCTGTGAGGAAGATTTAACCCGGACATAAAGTCTGAATCACCTATAAATACTGTTGTTGAGTCCAACTGTAAAAGGCCAAATGCTTTTTCAAATAATAAATATGTACTTACCTACATTCTTTATTCGGTACAAAAATAACGGAAGAATTCATATAAAGCATTTTATAAGTAAAATTTTCAAAATTTTAAGCAACCCCGACTCAATAAACAAAAAATTTAACAAAACAAAAAACGACTTAAAAAAAGTAAAAAAATAATTTCGTACGATTGTTATTTTTGGAGTCGGTGTCAGTCAAGGTAACTACATACAAAGGTATTTATAGGTGAGATGTGGAGATCTTGGCTGACACCGACTCCAAAAATAACAATCGTACGAAATTATTTTTTTACTTTTTAGTGCATTTTTTTAAATCGTTTTTTGTTTTGTTAAAATTTTTGTTTATTTTTTGATTTTTAGTGACGAGCGTGCGTAAAGAAGTTTTACTTCAAAAAAGAATCATCGAAATCTGTTGGCGTAATATTGAGTCCATACTTATTGCAAATTTAAGACATATATGGTTTTCTCATGGATCCCATTGTCAGAACTTAACTAAATTAAAATGGGACCACACGGGAAGCACCAGCTTTCTAATAAAAAAAGAATCATCAATATCGGTTCACCCAATCGAAAGTTCTGAGGTAACAAACATAAAAAAAATAAAAATAAAAAAATACCGTCGAATTGATAACCCCCTCCTTTTCGAAGTCGTTTAAAAAAGAACTGATGACCTTGAAACGCCCGAACAGATTTTCATGAATTGTAGCTAAGAACCATCTCAATCACGTCAGCTTACAAACAAAAAACCGCATCACAGTGTTACGTTACCAGTTCTGAATAAGCAGGTATTTCCCGACCCTGCTCTTCTCCGACTCCTTCCCCCAATCCATTAATCCTCACAATATACTCCAATGAATGATGCTGCAGTGCTACTACTCGTAGTTCAAGGCGCTCGCACTGTCTACAAATTGTAAGTGCGAAGCCTTAAAACCAATTATATCTCTATTGTGTGGTTAAAAATTATTAAATTCATATGAAATGGCTTCTACTAAGGTAAGTAACTCAAATTTGTATGTTTGAAAATACGATATTTTTAACTCGCACCGTTTCAAAGATATTTACATATTTCAATGAGTTAAATAAAATCTTTTTAGATATTCGAATGTTAAACTCCGTTTATCTCGTAATTACGATTTACAGAGATTCGAAATCTTGGCATTAAGGATGGGAACTTACACAAAACGTGAACATTAACTTCAAATATTTGATGAATTGTTAAAATTTTTTGAAACATCCAATCCTAAATCATCGACAACGTTCTATTAAATAAAAAGCTTTTGGTATGTCAATCACGTTTATTACACAATTGTTTCTTTTTATAATAATAAAACAGAAGGTCGCTTCGGTCACAAGCTGTTGTTCGATTAGATTGAAAAATTGGAGAGAAAAATTCGAATTCAGTAACTCGAAGTAAAACACTGCCTCTTGTATTGTCGTTAATTCAAATCTTCCAGTGGAACATGGACTTCAAGCTACGTCACAATTTTTTAGAAAATCACCGCTCCAACCCCTCGATGAGCTAACCTTGTTAAACGCATTTTCTACAAACCTTGATCAATAATTATTCTGTTGATAAGTGAAAAAATGGTTACCTACTAAATAAATAAATAATAAACAGATATCTACTAAATATAATAGATATTGATAATAAATGGAACCGCAGAGCCATCTATTGAAAATATTAGTTACGGTATTATTGAGTCTGGATATCATAATTATGGTTTTGATCAGACCTTAAAATTAAGCACGACCTGAAACATGTATTGTTCCATACCCAAAATATATTTTTAAAATACCCTTTCTGTACGAAATGCTATATTTATCCATCATATTAAGCCAGATTTTGTTCACAAATAATATAATATCGACAAACCTACGCAGGGAGGAGTGTATCCATAGATATAGCAGTTGAAAAATGAAACGATAGGGACCCGAATCACCTATAAATAAACCCCTTTCTAATATGAAATCCACTCTCTGCGTGGAAAAGACACGGGTCCCATATATTCATATCTCCGGGATGTGCGGAATAAAATACCCGACATCGGGACGGCTCTCTCTCTCTCCTTGCTTGGAGGTAATAAAACAAGCGAGACGTTATAGGATAATGTATGAGATTTATTGGAATGCAATTTCAACAGAGGCCAGAGCAGTAGATCACGCGAACAGAAGGTAAATGGATGTGTTCATTAGATTCCGATAAGCGAGTGTTGCAACGTATGTTGAAACATAGTATATATATATATATATATATATATATATATATATATATTGACCTCTTCTCGTAGTATGCTGATCCAGTAAGAAGTTATTCGACAGTGTTGATCCACCTTTAACAGCATATAACTTGGCTTTTATGGAATACTTCTGTATGATTTCGCAACAACGTAACATTAAATAGCACGGTTGCCAGTTTCCCAGTAAAAGTAAACGAAATACTACACATAAAATTTTCGATATTTGTATGGAAATCATACGCTTCGTAACTGTTGATCCGCCCAATTTACCATGCGTTGATGATCCGCCCAAATTGCCATGCGTTGTTGATCCACATAATCGTATATCTTATGTACCTATATGTGCTTTTACTATAAAATTGTTGATCTGACCATGACCAATCAGAATGGCGTTCAAGATGGCGTTATGAACGAAACCTTCTGATTGGTCATAAAAACACATATACCTCTATCTGGTTTTACTGTTCATTGGTTGAGCCGATATGGAAGTTGCAAAACGTAATATTATGACGGCCGCGGCAGCGACTTAAAAAATATATCTTTCTTTTTTTTATAAAATTCTAATATTATACTTCCGCGGGTTTTTGCGGCTAGGTTCCGCCGCCCGGGAAACATTTATTGGATAACCAACACATCTGTCATACGTCATCCCAAGTGGCTCGATACTTTTGATGACTTAGCAGGGGTGCCCGGGTTCGAGGGGTGATAATGCGTTGCTTTACGATCTTCGCTACGAATTCGGAAGTCGCAAGTTCAAATTGTGGCGTGCGCAATAAATTTTATTTTGATAAATATGTATGATTCCTCGATAATGCATTGCATTATGATCCTTGACTACGAATTCGGATGTCGCAAGTTCAAAGTTGGCGTGCGCAAGTAAATTTTATTTTGTTAAATTTGTATAATTCCTCGATAACACGTTGCATTACGATCTTGGTTACGAATTCGGAAGTCACAAGTTCAAAAATAATAAATTTAATGTTCGTAAATATTTAGATATAATTCCTCGATAATGCGTTGCGGTACGATCTTGACTACGAATTCGGAAGTCGCAAGTTCAAAATTGGCGTGCACAAGTAAAAAAAAAATTGATAAATATCTATGTATGATTCATCAATAATGCGTTGCATTATGATCCTTGACTACGAATTCGGAAGTCGCAAGTTCAAAATTGGCGTGTGCAAGTAAATTTTATTTTGATAAATATCTATGTACGATTCCTCAATAATGCGTTGCATTATGATCCTTGACTACGAATTCGGATGTCGCAAGTTCAAAATTGGCGTACACAAGTAAATTTTATTTGATAAATTTGTTTAATTCCTTGGTAACGCGTTACATTACGATCTTGGCTACGAATTAGGAAGTCACAAGTTCATATTGTATTTTATTTTGATAATATATGTATAATTCAAACGTCACCTCATGGTTCGCTACTTTTGGTGACTTAGCAGGAGTGCCCGGGTTCAAAGAGTGAGATTTGTCTAGGTCCGTACGGGGAACGCGTTTGCTCACCTACTGCGTGGCAAGCCGGATCGGGAGAGACTGATTGAGGGATATTTATATTTTTATTTTTTATATATGAAGAAAATATACCCCTCAGGGGGACTGTGTAATCTCTGCGGACGCTGTGTGGAAGGTATTTTTAGGAAAGGAAGGAGAGGAAGTTTTGGGAAGGAAAAGGGTAGTAGGAGTGGGTAGGAATCTGGGGGTCAGTGTGTTCAGGAGTATGGCGGTCGTATGAATCCATTTCGGTGTAATTTTCAGAGATTTTCAGAGTAAGGCTGAAGAAATCGAAGAGACCCCCTCAACTACTCTCTCCCGATTCGGCCTGCTATGCAAATGGTGAGCAGATGCGCACAAACCTCACCACATGAACCCGGGCACCCCGGCTTAGTAAGTCACCAAACGTAGCGAACCACTTCACCTGGACCTACAGTTTGGGAGGCGGGTATGAGTACCGACGCCCCGGGAACCATTTATTGGATAACCAACACATCCACTCCGAGTGGTTCCGTAAATTAAAACCAAATATTGTTACAAGTCAGATGCGCCTCCTACGTTATTCGTATGTATACCCACATTAAATTATTGTGAAAACGTGCTTTTATCACAATATTCAATTTTTTTTTTAAACCAACGGGATTAGCAGACCGGAAGTCGGCGTCTCCACAGGAATAGGCAGAGAGGGCGGACCACCAAACAACTCGGTCTAGGCACATACTCTTTGCCTAACTCATATTTATACATCTTCTCATACATTCTCTTCTATTATTCTGACTTTTGACATGGCCCGACTCAAATATCTGATTCACCTGATCATGCCATGTCTTCCTCGGGCGTCCCCGACTTTTTCTACCATTCACATTTGCGTCGTATATTCTTCTTACACTACTTTCTTCGTTCATTCTCTCTACATGCCCAAAACATCTGAGGGTCCGTTTCTAAAGCTTACTCATTTTTCTTACATCAGCCGTACATTATTTGCGGATATCCAAATTTCTCACACGATCACACATTGTTTTACCACACGTACGCCTCAGGGATCTCATTTCAACAGCATTAAGTCTACTTTCATCCTTCCTCTACCAGTTCCAGGCCTCACTGCCATACTTCAGGGTAAGTACCAGGACTCCATTGTGGACTGCTAGCTTCGCTTCTTTTGGCATTTTTTTTTGCGCCAACGGCATTCAGTCCTCCATTAATGGAGTTACTGGGATTAACCCTTCTTTCAATATCTCTATCAGCCATCCCATCTCTCTTAAACATACTATCCAGATACACAAACTTATCCACCTGCTCCAAGTATTCATCATTCAAAACTATATTGCATACTGTTTTTGTACTTCCTCTTTCAAACACCATGACTTTAGACTTACGTACATTCATCATTCAGCTTCATCTTAATGATAAATTAATTTAGGTAATCAAAAAAAAATTATTCAGCAAAAGGTATCGCATTACTATTTTTTTTAAATATTAAAGTATTCGTATTTCCCATCCCACCTCGTCTTGTCGTAGTAGTACTAAACGAGCGAGCTGCAAGCTGGGCGGTAAATACTACTAAAAACCGCATTTTGATAGAAAGGACTGTTTTGTAATAATTGAGTAAGGCTCGCTTTCCTACTATCGCTTTTACCATTTTGCGTTAAAGTTGAAAACTGGACAAAGGTAACCGGATCATTCCGTCTCCGTAGCATCCGGTCTCTGGCAAGGATTTTTTTAGAAACATTAATAAAATTGCATTTGTCTCTGTTTCTCATACGAAATACAAACAGATTAGAAAGAGATATTTATTTTATTTAAAATTGAACTTGCGGTGCAAGGCCGAAAAAGTCGAAGGGACTCCCTCAACCATTCTCTCCCGATCCGGCCTGAAATGCAAATGGTGAGCAGACGCGTTCGTGGCCAAGACACCACAAACCTCACCCCATGATCCTGGGCACCCCGGCTAAGTCACCAAACGTAGAGAACCTCTTAACCCATACTAAAAGTTTGAGTGGGTATGGGTACCGCCGCCTCGTGAACCATTTTTTGGATGACCAACACCTCTGTCACGTTTCGCTACTTTTGGTGTCTTAGCAGAGGTGCCCAGGTTCATCGGGTGAGGTCAGTCTAGGTCTTTTCGGCGAATACGTTAGCCCATTCACTGCGTGGCGGGCCGGATCAGGACAGACTGATTGAGGGAGACCTAACCTGACTTTGTAGGGGTGCCCTGGTTCAACGGGTGTGGTTTGTATACCGTGTACCTGCTTGTGTACCGCCACCCCGGGAGCCATTCATCGGATAACCAACACCACTTCCGTAGGTTACCCCAAGTAGTTCAAAATTTAATTTTAAAAACCTTCACATCCCATAATATTATTTAATTATTTTAAAAAAATAATACTTTTTCTCTTCATCATTGTTACCAACTTACAAATAATGATAATATCTTACAAATGTAGCTATTCTTATTATGTTGTTTCCAGATTTTCTTAATTTTTATTGTTTCATTGGAAAGAAGGTTCGTTTCCTGTAGTGACGACTGGCGTAGTCTAGTGGTAAGGCTCTTGACTCACACACCGAAGGTCGCGGGATGTAATCCCAACGTGGCAAAAAAAAAAAAAAAAATTTTGTTTGCACAATTTATGCTTTAAAATAATATATAGTTTATTTGCGGCACGTTCCAGAGTGGATGATACTCTCAGTATCGCCCTAATGTAAGACCACCATCCAGAATTGTAACGTTGCTCGAAATGGCGTAAGCCGTGTTCGGTGACCAGATCTGAATAGCCAGGTACTTCCCCACCTTCCTCTTCCCTTTCTCCTTCCCCTCCCCACTACCTTCAGCCTCACAATACACCTCAATTGAGGATGCCATAGTCTCACTTGGCTGACTAGACGGGAGCAGCTGAGACTCTTTACTCAACATGAAATATATTTTACTTATTATTTACCCACCATTAAACATTTTCAAAGTGTCTCTTTAAGTTAAATTATTTGCATATATTATAAATAGAAATATTATTTCATTGTTGCAATATTGTAATATTTAAATACCTATCGTAGCAATTTTATTTTCGATGTTTAATCTGCCCAACTATATTAGGTATATCTTTCTCAACTAGATTAAGAAAGGGACCAAAAAGATTATGAAAGGGCCCCTCAGATGGTTTGGGCATGTAGAGCGAATGAACGATGAAAGCAGTGTAAGAAGAATATACGACGTAAATGTGAATGGTAGAAGAAGTCGGGGACGTCCGAGGAAGACATGGCACGATCAAGTGAATCAGATACTTGAGTCGGGCCATGTCAAAAGTCAGAATAATAGAAGAGAATGTATGAGACGATGTATGAATGTGAGTGAGGCAAAGAGTGTGTGCCAAGACCGAGTTGTTTGGCGGTCCGTCCTTTCTGCCTACCCCTGCGGGGAAACGGCGTGATGGTTAGTTAGTTAGTTAATTTCTTAACTATTTCTTACTGTTTTACAACTTCACTCGAGCTGTATTTTTCATGTTGTTGCTATACACTATGTTATATTATGTAAAAGCCGAGCAGGGCAAACGATTTTATCGAAATTTGCCATATTAGTTTATACATATTTCGGTCGCTTGTGTCGCCCTCGTCGAATTTTTAAATCAATTCCGCCAAAAGTGAATGTTCATTATTACTTCAAACTTCAAATGAGTTTGATCCCAGTATCCGCTCGTAAAAACCCGAAGTTAGAAGTTACGGCGATCATTCCCGAACACGTATTAAAAAAGGAATATTACATGTTTGTCGTTTTCGTGGTTGGTTGAATTTCGATTTTTCCCTATAACGTGGGGAAATTTACCCTGAGATTCCCTATTTTGTTGAAAAATAATCTTCAATATTACACGAACAGCTTTTAAAAACTGACAGATATCCAAGTTTCAAATATTATGATTTTAAAATTAAATTGGGAGATGTTTACTCGGTTTTAACACTACATTGTATGTTATTTTTAATCTTAAAAATTATAAACCTCAAAAAGTTTATCAAGTTCTATAAAAATCAGCTTCTTCTCAGTATGTAGTTAAAATTAGAGGGGTATTGATATATTTCATATTACTAATATTCCCACATTTCACGAGTAAAGTACATAATTTTCCATAAATACTGGGAACTTTTCTACCTCTCAACACCGAACACCTGCTAGTAGCGTGCCTAGCAAGGCTGTCGTGAAGTCCATCTTCGCCTGTGCAAATTGATAGGGCTATCAAAACATGGACATATAAAACAACGTTGAAATATTCATTTATTTATTTAAAAGTTTAGGTTTCTTGCAAAATAGAATAAAATAGTTTTTATATTAAAAAAAACACAAGCTTACTTCAATACATAATTCTTTAACTACGTTTTCGATGCTTCAGATTTTACGTCCGGGTTAAGTCTTCCCCACAGGAAACCCTTCCACACCCTATTCCAAAAACGATTGTCTAGTAAATCCACGCAATGTAAGTGCACTATATAAGTATAATAAATACAAAACAATACAAGAACAATACGCCAATCCACCAGAGACCAAATGGCAAAGTAATTCACCGACTCCAGATATTTTCATATCAGACGGTTCGGCTCGATAGAACTCAGAAAATTATACTCATAAACAATGCAGGAAACGACTAGTTTAAGAAACTTGCACAAAAAAATAAAGTAAAAATATTATTGAATTTGATCAATAAAGTATGTAAGTACAAAATATAAAAAATCCATCGATATGAAAAAATCCAAAATAGTTACATTTTTTTTCTTTCAGCCGACAAAATGCTGTTAATGTGTTAGTCAATTTAAATAGCTTTAACAAAATATTCCTCTACTAGATGAAAAAACTTCAATAAGGTTTGCTTATATATTAAAATTGATGTACTAAATATATCAACAACATCGGAGTTTTTGTTTCCTAGCTGTTGAATCATCGCATAGAAGTGTAATATTTGGATATTGATGTGGAATTGCTACAATAATATGGTAGGTACTGTCTTGTGACTGACCTACCTGGAGGATGAAAAGAGATTACATAGAATAATGTCTTGCTCTGGTGGAATTTATTTATTAACTTATTTTTATACGTTTTTTATACGGCGTTAACATACATACATGAAAATATTACAATAAATTATATTTTTGTACCAATTAAAAAACTGATACAGTTTAGAAAATAAAACTTGACTTTAAAGCTAAAATGTAGCCATATGGATACAATTGTTCATGTGTGTTACAAACAATAAAATAAAAATAATATGATGTACTCGTACGGTATCGAATTTTAAAAGAGAAGAATTTTGTAAAAAAAAAAAAATAAAAAAAAGGTTAATTATAAAAAGATAGACTGGCGGGAATATAACACCGAGATCTCGTATCTGCAATACTCGAAGAAACTTAGCACCACTCATAAAAAGGGGAAAATGAAAAGGATTTTTACTTTTGTAAAAATTTAAAAGTAATCTGGCATTTACCAATATTTCACATTCCATAGTGAAAGAAGACACTCTCAGTATCACCTTTATGAAAAACCACCACTCAGAATCCAAGGGTTGCTTGAGATGGCTTTAGCCGTGTTTGATGACTAGATTTGAATAACCAAGTAGTTCCCCTCCTTACTCAAAAAGGATACTACATTATATGAAAAGATGCAAGAATTTGTTACAATTTTGATAGAAACAACAGTTTTGTTTTCATAAGGAACATAATACAAGGTAAAAGACAGAGTGTACATGGCCGGTATTAGTTATAAACATTTCACACAGAGCGCATGCAAAAAGATCGCCCCATAAAGATCATCTGAATTAATAGCGTATAATACATAAAAAGGTTAAACTAAAGGTATCAAGAAATATTTCACAAAACGTGCTAAGAAAAAATAATAAAGCTTCATCATAACTCTTACTTCAACATTGCGGAATTCTATTGAATGTGTGGCTGTAGTGGGTTCATGAATGTCATACACACTTTGATCCTAAAAAAAACATAATCATGTGTGAATATTTTTTCATTCACTTTGTTGATAAATTACCCAAATAATCATTATTTGATGTTGCTTACTGTTAAAACTATATTCGTAGGTAGTTCAGTACTGAAATTTTCAGAAAAGTTATCCTCGACAGCATTCTCTTCTATTCCCTGAGATCTTCGAGAAATCGATCTGTACACAAAATAGTCAAATTTAATTTGATTAATTTGTGTCATTTCACAATTAATTCATTTGAAATAATACACAGTATATTTGTGGCACGTTCCAGAGTGGAAGGTATTTTTAGTATCGCCCTGGTGTAAGACCACCATTCAGAACTGAAACGGTGCTTGAAATGGCTTTAGCCTATAAATTTTATGCTATAAATAGGTTAAAAATCATATTTTTTCATTCGGAGTCTATTGAGCTGACGCCAAGTTTTGGAACGCCATTTGTTTCCCATATTTAAATTTTTTTACTGAAAAAAAAAAAAATAAAAACTAATAAAACAAAGTGAATATTTTGTAATTATTCAATAAGTAATGTTCATTTCTTTGAATCAACACGATGATGGCTAGATTAAATACTTAAATGATTATAATAATTATTCACCTATTTGCACAGCCCTTACACTTTTGTCGGATGTAATATGATATCTTCAAATATATTGTATCGTTTCAATAATGTATTGTTACAGTGGTCTCGCTCTGACATACCCACGGCGCCGCGCTAGAGAAAGAGATCACAATACAATTCAAACTTGCTTTGTTGTTCAGAGTAGTATTTGACCCTGTGCGAAACTATTTGAAGGTAAAGGGGTCTCCACACGGTGCTGCCGCAGTAACAACTGCCGAAGAACTGACTAAAAATCGTATAGTCTGTAGTCAAAAGCGCCAGCCGTATTGTTATTATAATAACAATACGGCTGGCGCTTTTGACTACAGTCAACTAAAGTTCTGCAGCAGTTGGTGCTGCGGCAGCACCGTGTGGAGACCGTCTAACATGTGAGAAGGTACAATATATCCGAACGTTTGCGTTCTAGGTATTCTAGTAATTTTGTCACTTTTTGTCAAAAGCGCCAGCCGTATTGTTATTATAATAACAATACGGCTGGCGCTTTTGACTACAGTCAACTACAGTTCTTCGGCAGTTGGTGCTGCGGCAGCACCGTGTGGAGACCACTTAAAGTATGCTGTTTCAAAAAAGCGCGCACAAATGCTCCGTGCGAAGCTATTTGAAGGTAACACATCAGAAGTTACAATATACAAGAAAAGGCTGAGTCCTTGCCACGTACTTTAACTAATTCCTTTTGACATGTTTCTTTTTAAATGATAAACAGGTTAAATGTGGAAAAGTTTAAGCATATCATCGTCTGTCTCCTTGCTACGCACGTTTTTGAAATCCTTTTATTCACGCTTCCTCCAAATTACACGAACAAATTATACAGTTTGATTTCATTCATACAGTGTATATTGATACATCCTAATAACTAACACACTTATGTTTTTCAACATAGCTTTACGGAACAGAGCGTCATAGACAACCTGTCGGGCGGATATCATCAAATAAATAATTGATTTTTTTAACATTAATTTATACATTGTAAAATTAAACTACTGTTTTATTGGGTAATATTTTTATTAAACAGAAAAAAATGGTTTTTAAAAAAAAAAAAAAGATTTTATAGTACGTGGATTTACGTAGTTTAAAAAATTTAAATACGTCATACTTAAGCTACATTATAAAAATATATAAACAGGTTGAGATGTTTTCTATTACAAAATATTTTTATATATCTTTTTCATATTATATACGATTACAGATGGAAACAAACCGGGGGTCGACTGATGATTTATTGAAAACTGCTATTTTATAAACAGTTTTAAAGTAAGAATAACTTTTTTTGTTAATATTTAAATTTAACTGGGGGCTTACAACATACATACATCTAATAAAATATTTTGACAAATATTTTTTTTAATGTGCTGTTACGTGCACAGAAGATTTTGAAAACGCGCTAAACCACAAAACATCGAAAAATATTGAAAAATCCCTTGTGCCCTAAAAAAATAAAAATGTTATGAATAAATAAATAGATAATAAATAAATAGTGTTTGGTGACCTAATAGGGGTGCCCGGGTTCAGAAAGTGAAGTTTGTCTAGATCTTTGCGGGGAATGCGTGTGCCCAACTACTGCGTGGCGGGCCAGGTTGGGAGAGACTAATTGAAGGAGTCCTAACCTAGAACTCCCTTGACTCGCCTTTAAACTGGGAATAACATGGGAGGTTAATAAGTGTACCGTCGCCCCGAGAACCATTAATTGGATAACCAACACCTCTGCCATAGGTCACCCCAAGTGGTTCTCTCTGTTTGGTGACTTAGTGGGCGTGCCCGATTCCTCGGGTAAGATTTGTCCAGGTCTTGGCGATGGATGCCTCTGCCCACCTGCTGCGTGGCGGGCCGGATCGAGATCGAGAGACTGGTTAAGGACGGCCATTAAATTTTCTGCAAGTCTAGGATGAATATTTATTTTTATTTCGAACAATGAGTTAAACTTCAAATTGTAAAATTTAAATAAATGAAGACAATATTAGCGAAACTCAATCCAAAATCTGAAACAGAAAAATCAGAAAGAGGTACAAGCCAGGACCTTCGGCTTTCCGGGCACCAGCTCTAACCATTGCGCTAATGAGTCCCCATCCGATTCTGTCATTTTTAACCGTTTCATACTTCGACTAGAAACTACCAACATTATCTTCATTTTCGTAACGCAAATTTTATTGGCTGCTATCTGTATGAAAGATTGCAAAATTCAACCAGAACT
Organism: Limnephilus lunatus; assembly: GCA_917563855.2. NCBI lineage: Eukaryota > Metazoa > Arthropoda > Insecta > Trichoptera > Limnephilidae > Limnephilus > Limnephilus lunatus. The sequence goes on from OU830604.1 coordinate 4,082,285, forward strand.
AAATATAATCTAGATAGTGTCTTGGATAAAGTTATCAATTTTTATTTAATATGCGACGTCTATTGACTATTCTGCAAGTCTAGGAGGAATATTTATTTTTAACTATGAGTAAAACTTCAAATTGTAATTTTGTAATATAATCAAATATTTTCAGATAATTTTCACGTTCTATTCAATTTCCGTCATTATATCATTATAGGCCAGTTGCTCTATCAATCTGAAATAATACAGAATTTGAATAGAACTTACAAAGGTCGTAAAAAAATAATTTCAAATATTTGATGAATCCGTAAAATTTTTTGAAACAACCCGTCTTTAGCTTCATTAGCTCCAGAAAGAAGAGAGCATCTGGGACTATTGTGCGGTACATTCATAAAATACCTATATTAGTCCCTCGACCCGGCTCCCAACAAAGGAATATCAATTTGGAGGCGGATATGTGTAACTCCGCCCCGGGAACTATTTATCGGATAACCAACATCCTTGCCGTAGGTTACTCCAAGTGGTTCACTACGTTTGGTGACTTAGCAGGGGTGCCTGGGTTTAGAAGTTGAGATTTGTCTAAGTCTTGGCGGAGAATGCGTTTACCCACCAACTGCGTGGCGGACCGGATGGATTATGAATTCTCCAATCAGACTTTCTCAACCCTTTCCCCAAACGGGGCTATTTTTAAACTCGTGGTATCTTTAGAATAAAATGTCCGAATAGAATAATTCAAAAAGTTAAATAAAGGTATTGAAGCAGTCTTGAATATGAAGTAATTTATTTTGATAAGGATTAAAACCAAGATACAAATAAAGAGCCATTTGACGCGGCGTCATTTTAATTAAATTTTTAAAATAAATAAACACTTTTTATGGCATAACTATAATAGTTAGACATATGCTGTCGCGAAACTTTTTGTAAATAATGATGTTTTCTGCAAAGTCGTACAACATTATTTTATTCTATTGTTAATAGTTTTCGCAGCGCACGCGATGTAAAGAATATTTTAGGTATTTTTTTACACCTTGGGCTACATTATTGGAGTTTTAGTAACGATCCCTAATTTTTTTTGAAAATATCATATAGCCTATGTCAACCGGAAATAGTGTAGCTTCCTACCAATGAAAGAATTTTTCAAATCGGTTCAGTAGTTTCGGAGCCTATTCAATGCAAACAAACAAACAATCAAATCTTTCCTCTTTAAATAGTGTTAGATTGGTTCCATGCAAACTCAGAAAGAAACCAACTCATAATTCAGGTCATTAAGATGAAGCCATACTAAATAATGCAAAATCATACAAAATCGTATGTTTTTGTTTTGAAAATTTGACGGCTTAGACGTATTATAAATGCTTCAATTAAATACTTCGTGTAGAACATACCTTGGCCCTTAAAATATCGGTCATTTTTTTAATGTCTTTTAATAAGCTTAGAAAAAAATAAAGTATTAGGTCTATAAAAACATATTTTAGTGCAAACTCTCCTACTTATAAACACTTTTTCGGATATGGTTTTATTGCATAATGTGGCAAATTCAGTTTCTTATATAGCGGAGAAACAACGTGTTAGGGTCCGCGCTGCTTGTTTTCGTGAAATCAATTAAAAAATTCCGTTTTATTACAATAAACAATGCATAAAAAAGGAATTAATGTTTTTTACAGGCCTTTACGAAATCAACATGTAAAAAAAATTCTCAAATATCTTTTCCAACCTTTCCAAAAGCTTTTTCTCAAGTATTTTTAAACTCCTCCCATAAAAGGGCGTGAATTCAAATTTCGATTTTTTCCTGTACTAGTGGATCGCCTTAAAAGCTATGAAAACATGATTTTAAAATAGCCGGTAACCAGAGGCGGCCCCTGCCTTGTAGGCCAGTCAATAAAGGCTCAAAATGAGACTAACCCAAATATTATTTCCTCCGTCGATGAAATTTTGCAGTTACAATAAAAAATAAAAAATAAAACCAACCTTTATACCTTATTTTATTGTATTTTTGTTATATGTTTATGGTCAGTTAGTAAATGATCTTTGATGTTAGTTTCGCAAAGTAATGTTAGTAAAATGTTAAACTTTTTTCATATTATAATATGTTTTGATTCAACAATAAAACGATAAAAATAAAAACTGATCCCAATTCTTGTCATTTGTAAATACATAGATATTATAATGTCTTATAATTAATATTATTATTCAACAACAGTAACTAATTTTCGGTCAAATAAATAGGCATTTATCAAAATAATTAATTAGTTAAAATAACATTGTATTACGTAAGTATTTTAAAATTAAAATGAATATAGAAGCTTACGTCTATTTCATTGATTTTAACAACGCTTTCGGAATTGCCTGTTTGTGTTGATTTCTATTGAGCATGTGAAATGAAGATTTTGGCAGATCAGATCAGTATTGACATAATTTTAATGGTTTTCGCTAGTTTTGCTTTTTAAAAAACTTTAGATATTTAAAAATAAGTGGTAATGAAAACATTGCGATTAACGTCGATTTTTTCAAAAGTAACCGAATTTAATTTGAGAATAAATTGTTTTTGAAAAATTATAACCCTCCAAAACCATTGCTGAATATAATACAAATTTGTAAGGTTAAGGAAAAAAACAGTGAATAGAGTTTTAAAAACAAAGTAGGTATTAAATATTCGAAAGCATCTTGGCTTTGTGAATGTGATCGTAAGTAGCGAACCACTTGGAGTTACATATGACAGAGGTGTTGAATACCCAAAAAATATGTTCCCGGGGCGGTGGTAACCATACCCGCCTCCCAAATTTTAGGTATACGTTTAGTGGTTCGCTATATTTGGTGACTTAGCCGGGGTGCTAAGGTTCATAGGGTGTGCGGGTCTTAAAAGCGGAAACGAAAACGAAAATAAAAACAAAATCAAAATAAAAATCATAATCAAAATCAAAAGTCAAAATCGAAATCTAAATCGAAATCGAAATCGAAATCAAAAGTCAAAATCAAATTCAAAATCAAAATCAAAATCTCAAACCAAAACCAAAATCAAAGTCAAAGTCCAAATCAAAATTAAAATCTCAAACCAAAACCAAAATCAAAATCAATATCCGAACTTGCGACATCCGAATTCGTAGTCAAGATCGCACTGCACTGCATTATTGTTGTATTATACAAACGTATCAAATAAAAATTACCTCAGCACGCCACAATTCGAACTGGCGACTTCCGAATTCGTAGCCAAGATAGTAAGACAACGCATTATCGAGGAATTATATGTATTTATCAAAATAAAATTAACTGGCGCATACCATTTAAACTTGCGACATCCGAATTCGTAGTCAAGATCGCACTGCACTGCATTATTGTTGTATTATACAAACGTATCAAATAAAAATTACCTCTGCACGCCACAATTCGAACTTGCGACACCCGAATTCGTAGTCAAGGTCGCAATGCCCCTTAGATATCGTTGAATTATACATTTAAATCAAAATAATATTTACTTGCGCACGCAACAATTTGTTCTTGCGACTTCCGAATTCGTATTGATCGTTATGCAATTAGTTCTTGCGACTTCCGAATTCGTAGAGGTCGTAATGCAATGCATTATAGAGGAATCATACGTATTCCCCGATAATGCATTGCATCCCCAAAGAAGACATAGGCCTTGACGGGATTTATTTTCTTCAGGGCTTCCTGTGTGGAGCTAATGTAAGAAAAATAAGGTCTCCCTCAACCAGTCTCTCCCAATCAGGTCCGTAATGCAGTAGGTGGGCAAACCCGTTCACCGCAAAGACCTAGACAAATCTCATCCCTTGAACCCGAGCAGCCCTGCTAAGTCACAAAAAATCAGTCTCTCCCAATCCGGCTTGCCACGCAGTAGGTCAGCGAACGCGTTCGCCGCACGGACCTAGACAAATCTCACTCCTTGAACCGGGCACTCCTGCTAAGTCACGAATGTCACTGCAAAGTGACATATGACAGAGGTGTTGATTACCCAAAAATGGTTCCCGGGGCGGTGGTAATCATACCCGCCTCCCAAAATTAAGGTATACCTTAAGTGGTTCGCTATGTTTGGTGACTTAACCGGGGTGCCCAGGTTCATGGGGTGAGGTTTGTGCGGGTCTTAGAAGCGGAAACGAAAACAAAATCAAAATCGAAATCAAAATCGAAATCGAAATCGAAATCGAAATCAAAAATCAAAAATCAAAAATCAAAATCAAAAACAAAATCAAAAATCAAAATCAAAATCTAAATCTCAAACCAAAACCAAAATCAAAATCAAAGTCAAAATCATAATTAAAATCTCAAACCAAAACCAAAATCAAAATCAAAATCAAAATCGAAATCCAAACCAAAATCAAAATCAAAATTAAAATCTAAAACCAAAACCAAAATCTCAAATCAAAACCAAAATCAAAATCAATATCTCAACTATCAAATAAAAATTACCTCCGCACGCCACAATTCGAACTGGCGACTTCCGAATTCGTAGTCAAGATCGTAATGCCCCTCGATATCGTTGAATTATACATTTTAATCAAAATAATATTTACTTGCGCACGCAACAATTTGTTCTTGCGACTTCCGAATTCGTATTGATCGTAATGCAATTTGTTCTTGCGACTTCCGAATTCGTAGAGATCGTAATGCAATGCATTATCGGGGAATCATACGTATTTGTCAAAAGAAAATTTACTTGGCCACGCCACAATTCGAACTTGCGACTTCCGAATTCGTAGTCAAGATCGTAATGCAACGCATTGTCGAGGAATTATATCAAAATAAAAATTACTTGCGCACGCCACAATTCGAACTTGCGACTTCCAAATTCGTAGCCAAGATAGTAAGGCAACGCATTATCGAGGAATTATACGTATTTATCAAAATAAAATTTACTGGCTCATGCCATTTAAACTTGCGACATCCGAATTCGTAGTCAAGATCGCACTGCACTGCATTATTGTTGTATTATACAAACGTTTTAAATAAAAATTACCTCTGCACGCCACAATTCGAACTTGCGACTCCCGAATTCGTAGTCAATGTCGCAATGCCCCTAAGATATCGTTGAATTATACATTTAAATCAAAATAATATTTACTTGCGCACGCCACAATTTGTTCTTGCGACTTCCGAATTCGTATTGATCGTAATGCAATTTGTTCTTGCGACTTCCGAATTCGTAGAGATCGTAATGCAATGCATTATCAAGGAATCATACGTATTCCCCGATAATGCATTGCATCCCCAAAGAAGACATAGGCCTTGACGGGATTTATTTTCTTCAGGGCTTCCTGTGTGGAGCTAATGTAAGAAAAATAAGGTCTCCCTCAACCAGTCTCTCCCAATCCGGTCCGTAATGCAGTAGGTGGGCAAACCCGTTCACCGCAAAGGCCTAGACAAATCTCATCCCTTGAACCCGAGCAGCCCTGCTAAGTCACAAAAAATCAGTCTCTCCCAATCCGGCTTGCCACGCAGTAGGTCAGCGAACGCGTTCGCCGCACGGACCTAGACAAATCTCACTTCTTGAACCGGGCACTCCTGCTAAGTCACGAATGTCACTGCAAAGTGACATATGGCAGAGGTGTTGATTACCCAAAAATGGTTCCCGGGGCGGTGGTAATCATACCCGCCTCCCAAAATTAAGGTATACCTTAAGTGGTTCGCTATGTTTGGTGACTTAACCGGGGTGCCCAGGTTCATGGGGTGAGGTTTGTGCGGGTCTTAGAAGCGGAAACGAAAACAAAATCAAAATCAAAATCAAAATCAAAATCAAAATCAAAATCGAAATCGAAATCGAAATCGAAATCAAAATCGAAATCGAAATCAAAAATCAAAATCAAAATCAAAAACAAAATCAAAAATCAAAATCAAAATCTAAATCTCAAACCAAAACCAAAATCAAAATCAAAGTCAAAATCATAATTAAAATCTCAAACCAAAACCAAAATCAAAATCAAAATCAAAATCGAAATCCAAACCAAAATCAAAATCAAAATTAAAATCTAAAACCAAAACCAAAATCTCAAATCAAAACCAAAATCAAAATCAATATCTCAAACCAAAATCAAAATCAAAATGAAAGTAAAAATCAAAATCTAAATTAAAACCAAAATTAAAAAATCAAAATAAGAATGCAAATAAAAATTAAAATCAAAATCAAAATTAAAATCTCAAACCAAAATCAAAATAAAAAAAAATCGAAATCAAAATCAAAAACAAAATCAAAATAAAAATTAATCTTAAACCAAAATACATTAAAAAAGAAATGAAATAGAACGACTTGAAATAAGAACGTACAGGTACCTACTAAAAGAAGCTGAAAAGTACGACAGACGGGCACCTTTGTTGGCGGTCAAAACTTGGCATTTATATGGATCAACAAAAAAAAACGTGTAAAATGTATAAGACACCGAACAATGGGCGTGGCTTACAGCTAAATCTTGATGGTATAAATTGATCCACATGGATCAGGATGTGTATGCCAGCTTGTGTAATGGATCAGCATATCCGGATGGATCAACACGTCCGAACGGATCAACTTAAAACTGGTGTACCGTCGCGCAAGATCAACGTTTTACGAGAGGAGATAAATATATATATATATATATATATAGTAGTAGGTAAATCCCGGCCGATAAGCAAACGTTAAAGATAAAAACGTCGGAAAAGTGTTAATTATTTTAAGCTCATTTGCACAGAGTCCACTAACGCAAGGGTTGGATTATGAGGTTGACAAATATGACGGTTTGACAGAAGGTGAGGCGAGACGTCTGGATTCGTTCAGATTATTATTGTTATCTTCTTCATTGATTTAAACATCTTACCAGAAAGTGCACAAAGAGACTAAGAAAAAATTTACAATTGGCTCCAATCAAATATCCTAACAATGAATTTTAATTAAACAGGATACATGATTTCGAGATCAATCCGTAAAATAATTCCTCCTCATGTACCTTAAAAATTGAAAAGAACGACTTGTAAATCTTGATCCAGGAAAAATATCTTGGTCTGTGCATTGATCAACATAGTACAACATTTTAACAGCGTATACAAGATATTAAAGATAAAATCACCCCCTTAATTAGCGTATTTAGCCGGTTATCATATATGTTACCAAATAAATTTTAAAACGGTTTGTATTATAGTATCATACCTACAGTACAGTACCTACCAATGTTTGTGCTGTAAAATGAGTGATAAAACTTTATAACTTTATTTGCATTTCGTTTTATTTTCCATTAGCGACATTCAGTTGATTGCTACCAGAGGCGCCAAGCTGAGTAGACAGCGGTAAGTAATAATTTTTAATTTATTTTTTAAATGCAAATTAAAAATGTCACAAGAGCCACTTACTACACACTGTCTAAAAGTTAATAAGTAGTTTTTTAATGCGAAAGAAAACGATAAGGGTGTAGTGTAACATAAAATTATCTGGATACTTGCTATTTTTAATTTGTTTTATAAAAATAAAATAAAAATTGTGTTTTTGATAGGTACGTAGGACCAAACCCAAGGATTTTGTACAACCTAAGAAGGATTGAGTTAATGTGCTTATTAAATAATTGAAGATGTCGGGAAGAAAGGTACATCACGAACAAGTAGCGAAGTAATATTTGCGACCAATCAGACACGATTAACCCGATTTATTTCGTATCTCCTAAAAAAAATTCTCCGAGTTTCTGGGATGTTGTGTGGAGGATCTTTTTAGGGAAGGAAGGAGAGGAAGTTCTGAGACGAAAAAAGGTATTAGGGAAGGGTAGGAATCTGGGGGTAAATGTGTTCAGGAGTGTTGAGAGAGTCCGGCTGGAGAGGTCAATAGGTCTCTCTCAGCCAGTCTCTCCTGATCCGGACCGCAAAGCAGTGGGTGGCAGGCGTAACTGCCGCCAAAACCCGGACAACCGCACCCCATGAAACCCTAGCTACCCCTGCTAATTCACTAAACGTATCGACCCACTTGGGGTGGCCTATGGAAAATTGAGATAGTGTTCATATCCGACAGTGTGCATTGAATGTTAATAAAGCTAGGAGTGTAGGCCAAGATATGTCAAAATGTCATAAAGATTGACTGAAAAGTGATCAAACTTTTCAAATATCAAAAAGTTTTAAAACTCTTATTTTGCGTAAAACCTCAAACCGCAAAACGAAACCGGTCGGTAAATAAATTAATGAAAACGTTTTACCCAACATTAGTGTTTTATTTTTATTTAATATGTCAAACCATAAACTGATTGCTTTCTGCAATAATAACACAAAATGTTTTAACCACTAGAACAGTGTTTCTTAACCGTATTGCAAGAATCGCCCCCTTTACCGCAGTCAAATTATCCAGCTCCCCCCCCCCCCCCTCCCCCAAACGAAATTTTAAAATTTCATCCATTTATGCAGAAATGGATTTCCTACCACAAATAAAAAATTATGAGAAATATTAATAAAACACATTATTATTAGATTGACATTGAGTATTATGCCTCACTTTAAATTTCAATTTTTGTGCATGTAATTTAACAGAAATTGTCAAATTGTTGCACTTTAAGAATGTTCTATTTCGACACAATGCCCACTCGAACTTCTGCAGCGCCCCCTAAATGCTAAAAATTTAAAAACGCCCCCCCTAGACCTCCAAAACGCCCCCATGGGGGCGCTGGCGCCCCCGTTCAGAAACACTGCACTAGAGCGACAGCGCAATTTAAAGATTTTCCGGTGACCGTTTTGAATATATTCCATCCACATTAAAAAGAAATATATCTACCTCCATATAATATAATATAATTTTAATATTGAGATATAAAAACTGATTATAGTTCTATATAGCCAATGAATTCACCTATTTTTGTCGATTATCACATATTCGTAGAATTTATAAAAAAAAATATAATAAAATCATAAACTTCTACTTAATTACTTACAAATGAGGGAAAATAAGCCAAAATTGGCAGCAAAGCAATCCGAGGTTTATTAAATAGTGCCATATTGTGGCAAAACGCGCTCCAGTGGTTAAATCAAATAAGTAAAATGACGACATTAGTATTCGCTTAAATCGGTAAGACCACACTTCTATGGAATACCTAGATGGGTTCATTCGTTGATACGGATCAAGATCGGTAGGTAGTATTGGTACGAGAGGGGGGAGGGGGTGCTGTATAATTTTACTTAGGTAAAGGGGGCGATTCTTTCAATACTTTAAGAAACACTGATCTAGTATTATTTAAAAATAATGTTTTGTTGTTCAATTAGACGAAATATCTTACGTTAAATAAATTTATCAAATCACCTCTGGTCATCCACCCGTTAATTTTAGTATCAAACTGACGATCTGCCTACTGCTTTCTGTGACGTACGGGAGACCCAAGCGAAAAGAATTGTAGATTGTAAAAGATTTTATACTAATAAGCAATATTATAATTATTATAACGGCCCGATACCTTTGTAAGGTTTTATCAGGCTGCCTGCGGGGCGAAAATCAAATCCGATCTAACTGTTTTAGCCTTGTTGTGTGTGTGTTTTGTAATATGTTGCGTGTCCAACATAAATATGTGTAAATACTTTTAACATTTTTAATTCTGGCCTACTTAATAATTTTCTTATGCAAAGTAAATTGCTGGATTTAATATTTCACAGTTTCTTTTTTTAGTGAAAACTTATTTAGTACCGTTGTGATTTGAAACTCAATGAAACGAAAAAAAGATACTAGACATAGAAAAACACATACATATGTAGGATTTAGCCTGCGATAGAATGATGTAGAATAATCAATCTCCTCTCTGTGCAGTGCTTCGTACTCTTCGTAGCATCCCCACTCTTGTCTACATTAGTGTTCTGAATGTTTCACTTCTGCGTGAATTGCACACTCTAATTTTTTGAGGCCCAAAATTATGTTTTCGGCTTTCTAAATTTCGGATTTTGGTATTCATAAAAAAGAACATTTTCGTAAATTTATAACATTTATATTATATTTTGTGAAATTAGAGCTTTCTTGTTATTAGACCTCAGGCTCTCGGTGGGGGTTTTGATTCATTGCTTGATAAATAACAGGCGCACGGCAGCACTAGGAATATATTTTCGCAATCAATTTCAACTGGCCTATTTATTCCGCACATTTCTCGAGAGTTCGATTTTTTTAAAATTAACTACACACTGGAGGTCCTGAGGAAAATAATTTCCCTTTTGGCCTACCTGTAGCCTAATGGGATGCTTTGTAGAGATTTTTTTAAGGAAAGGAAGGATAAGAACTTCTCGGGAGGAAATTTTTATTTATTTATTTATAAAATACATGATAGGTACATAATTGAGTAATTAACATAGTGTAGATATATTGGATCACCATACTAGGCGGCTGCCTGTTTCATGGTGACCAAGTATGAGGGGTGGGTAAGAATTTGGAATATGGTCAGTGTGTCCAGAAGTAAGGTACGTATGAATCCATCCCTCCATTGTAGGGGACCCCACCACTTTCCCAGCGGCGTTTCGTCCTTCAACGCACACCTCAAAACTTTTTTTATTGACCGAAGCTACATTTATTTGAATGATCCTCAAATGTCCATGCATACGGGGTTAGTAAGCAGTATGCAAATACTTATATTACTATTATTACAATAGATAAGGGGGGGGTCGTCCATTAATCACGTGATGTTTTTTAGCAAGTTTTTAACCCCCTCCCCCCCCTGGTGATATGTGGTGAGGTTTTAGACTACCCCCCCCATACCCAAAAACGTGTATTTTTTTAATAGAAAGTTAATTGAAATTTTCAGAATATCATCTTAAATACGTTGTAAATCTAATTAAATTTTGCCTGGCAACGGAGGGTCAAGGCCACGCGCCGCTGATTGGTTTCGAAATTGTGCGTTCAACGAAAAATAAATACACGTGATATCTCGTTATATCCCCCCCCCCCCCCCCCCAAAGTAGTAGCCTGTAGAATAATTTTTTTGAAATAGGTAACATAAAACTAGTGTTAGTAAAATAAAAATAAAAATATCGAATGTCGAAGAACCCTTCTGAAACTAAAAGAAGTAACGAGGAAAAAACCTTTATGACATAATCATATAATGTAAGTAATTACTATAATAACAGAAAGAAAATAAAATATATCAAAAGAAAATAATAGCCAGAGAAGAAGACGATGCGATGCAAGGCGATGGGTCGAGGGATTCCGGCTGAAGAGTTCAAAAGACCTCCTCAACCAGTATTTCTCGATTCGGCCCGCCACGCAGCAGGTAGGCACACGCATCAGCTGCCAAGACCTGGACGGACCTCACCCCCATGAACCTGGGCACCCCTGCTAAGTCCCCAAACGTATCAAATCTCTTGAAAGTGACCCGTGGCAGGGGTGTTGGTTATCCAATAAATGGATTCCGGGGCGGCGGTACCCGTACTCGCCTCCCAAAACGCAACTCACCTGATTTTAATAAGTGGAGGGACAGTGCACACATTGGCGCTTGTATTCCTGGACGGATCTAACTGACTGCCTTTCCCTCCCCTCCCCATCCCCCTTACCAAATATTTCGAATAAATTATTTGTTTTTTTTTAAGTGAAACTTCTTAAGGGCCGTTAGTGACTTAAAATTCGGGTGAAACGGAAATTCGTCACAACTCAGTTCTACACAAATACTCGGTTCTAACACGGGCATGAGCCTAGCATGGTGATGTAACCATTCAAAGCAACGAATAAAGAAAATTTAAATATATATATATATATGTATATATAGGTATTGTGTAATACGGTTCGTAAAATATATATATATATATAATTTCGCACCTAGGCACGTGCCTTCCATAGCGTAGTGGGCAAGGTGTATGACAAGTCTCAGCGGCCAGAGAGACAGACATCAAGCGAACGGGGGTTCGAATCCTACGAAATTAAAAAAAAATCATTTTTATTTTGTGAAATCCATATCCAGAAAGAAAGAAAGAAAGAAAGAAAAGAAAGCGACATTTGGTGACTTTCTGGTTTCACTTTTACCGCGTGTGAATTACACACTCTGATTTTTTTTGTTATGTTGGCCCACCTGAGTTCAGTATTATTTTACGGCCCACCAAACGATTTGGATTGGGCACCACTGCTTTAAATAAATGCTGTAAGTTTTGGGATGCCAGATATTTTTTTATTAATAATGCCATTTTATGAGAAAGTATTTTTTTTTACATTGTTAAAAATGCTATTATAATTTTTTAAGGGGTGATGAATGCGATTATTTCAATATTTCAGTAAAAAGCAGCGTTTCGTTGGATTCGGCATACATCCGGCATTTCCCATAATTCGCGGTTCGACTCATGATAACACCTACCTACGTATATAGGCAGCATTATAGTGCTGATTTTAAAAAACATTCGAAATGTAAGAAAAACTTTTCATAAAACTAACTGTTCCCGAAAAACTCGAATATTTCATAATGATTTAATTGCATCGAAGAATTCTTCTATCTCTTGCATACTCCTCACATACCTCCCATAAAAGCAAAAGTCAGAGAATATATATTCTCTTTCAGACTTACAACATTCGTATGTACATAAGTACACGACGTAAGCCGCCTAGATTCACGCACAGAAAGATGTCATGATTTACAACGCACCGAACTGAATAAAATTACACATCACTTCTCCGTATATATCAAACCCCCCGTCTGTGAGACCATTCCTACAATTCCCTCCACGACTGTTTAAACTCCCTCAAATGTATATTTACTGCACAAAGTTCTGCAAAAGAGTGCGTAACTTGAATATTTTATAAATTCTTGAATTTATAGTGGGATAATATAACAACTCATAAATGCCATGAAACCATTATAATAGGTAATAGAAAACTAAAGTAGACAAAAATGCACCTTTTCCTATGCATTTGGTCATCTGATGTTTGTTTTAAAATGTCGCTTTCTTTTGTGTTTTCTTTGCATTTTCTGTACATTTTATAGTGGTTTGATAATTGAATATCGATTTCACAATTTTTTTTTTTTTGGATTTTGTAGAACGACTCTTTGTCCCCTGAATGTCTGTCCGCTTATGTTCGTCAGGCGCTTCATACCACTGTTCTAAAGGAGGGTCTAGGACGTTTCTACGCCGCCGGTTCTTCGCCGCCAGTTCATCGCCGCCGTTTCTACGCCGAGACGGTTCTACACCGGCCGTTTCTACACCGGCCGTTTCTACGCCAGCCGATTCTACGCCGCATTCAAATTAAATTAACAATTACAATTAAACTTTATTGTTTTAACACATACATACAGTCATAGAAAATAAAATAGAAAATACAAAAACTATCGAATCATTTAAAAAGTAGCATTAACATTTATTTTAAATTAAAAGAATAAATAGGAAAAATAAGATTATTGCGTCATTTGGTAATTGTGTGCTAGGCCACGTAAATAATCACCTAACCTAACCTAACCTAACCTACCCTAACCTAACCTAACCTAACCTAACCTAACCTAACCTAACCTAACCTAACCTAACCTGGCTGGCGTAGAAACGGCCGGTGTAGAAACGGCCGGTGTAGAACCGTCCCGGCGTAGAAACGGCGGCGATGAACTGGCGGCGAAGAACCGGCGGCGTAGAAACGTCCCATTCCCTCTAAAGGAGGCTTGCGTTTTACCTTAGATTTATCGTATTATATTGGAACCAAGTACCCGTAAAGTAAATAAATATTTTATTGCTATCTCATTTTCTCGCAGGCTAAATCCTGCTCTCTCTTGCTCCTACAGTGTGATACAGACAATAGGCCTGCACTGTGTCTAAAGATAAACGAAACGTAAATGGCTATGAGAGAAAGAGAGAAAGAAGATGTGTGCTCGCACCTCTCTCTCTTGCCCCTGCAGTAATATACGAAACGTAACTCTCTTTATTTCTATATTCACTAACTGATATCACCATCTCAACTTCCGTTCGCTTGGCCAATCACATATTTTTGTAACGCTCTCATCACGCATTCACCAGCTTACTCCCCAAGTCAAGCGTGCGTAAAGAAGTTTTACTTGAAAAACGTTAGCGAATCCAAGAGTTGGCCAACATTGTAAGATGAAAATTAATCCATTAATTTCGGAATTTGTACTCATTATTGAATACAAAAAAAAATGTTGAAAATTATTTCTAATCCTCAATATTTCATCGTATCTAATTAAGATTTTAAAACGAATAGTCATAATTTATGCAAAACCTTAATAAGCATATTATTATCCATTCTATACAATTATTCTATTATGCGATTCCAAATACCCAATTTACAATTTAAATTTCATCGGGCTGTCATGTCGCTTACATCGCCGCACTCGAATTACTTTTGATGGTTAAAAATAGAGTGGAATAACTTTCTTACCAAAATAGTCAATTCTAAAAGCATAATGATGATATTTTGACCATAATTCAAATATTTAAGGTAAGATGTTTTTGACGGATAGCTCTGGTGTAATTATTTTGTATTATTATTTTTAGCTGAGCGCTCCAAAACTTTGGAGTCCAACTCTGTTAGCGTACTTCATTGCAAAGCTACAAACCTCTACATATTATTTCGCGGAAGAATAACGAATTTTACAGTGTTTTTTTTTTTAATTTTCTAATTCTAAGGATGGGTTGTTTCAAAAAAATTGTAATATTCGTCAATTTTTTTAACTTAATTTTCTCATTCTGTGAAAGTTTCATTCAAGTTCGGTGATTATTTCAGTTTTATGAAGCAACTTACCTGTAATTATATAATAACAGAACTTTAATAGACTTTCCTAGAACGTGAAAATTAACTTCAAAAATTTTATGAACCAACCCATCTTTAAGAGCGTATAACCAGAGAAAACCAGAAATATGTCATTTTTAAATCAGTGTTTAGACGTATTGACTCTTTTCCACAAAAAAATCATAAGTTGGTTTCGAAATATTGTTCTTTTATCTAGTAAACGTATGAATGTTTATTTTTAGTATAATAAGGTTATACCATAGGTCGTTGGCGGATTTATTGAATTTTCAAAAAAGTACATGTATTATACAACACCCATTTCAAATCATATAATCATGCAGTAAAATAAATCAATACTTTATCTGGAAAACGGATGTTCCAGAATTTTAATTTAAGTTTAAATAAAATCATTAAAAAATATATACGTACATGTGTTTCTTGACGAAAATTGGTCCGTTTGTGTATTTATTTGCGCACTTACAAACTAATGTATTACAGGTTTTTTTCATTCTTATTTTTCTTAGACATTATTGAAAAATGATAAATACTTATGATCAAAAAATAATTACAAAATGTGCACAATTTTAATAGTTTTATGGTCATGCTTTTCAGCATTTTTGGATGCAGGTATAAATTAAAGCGACTTTGGAATGAAATTAAATCGATATTGAGTTATAATTTTAAAAAGCTGGTACGGATAATAAGTAATCTTTCATATTGGAACCGCCCTGTACGATCGTAAGAACATTTTTCGACGAAACGTGGATTTTCGGCCGCTGGCTGGTTAAACTTCCTTAATGTTCACGAGCTTAAATGCCACTTTCTACAAAATTTTGAATTATTTAATATTGCTGAAACAAAAACGATTACGTAGTTTGATCGCTTTGAAAGAAATTAATGTTGCTTTTAAGGGCGATACTTTCCAACGCGGTAGAAAATAAGAAAGTAAATTTAAAAATGAAACAAATTTAGTTTTCTAAAAGCAACATTGATTGTCAGTCTAACAATGCTAAAAAATAATGTTTGTTTTAAATGGCAGTACTTTCCAACGCGATAGTAAATAAGAAAGTAAATAAAAAAAATAAAAATGAAACAAATTTTGTTTACTAAAAGCAACATTGATTGTCAGAATTGACGCAGTTTTCTCTGTAAGCATGTTTCTCCGTAAGTAGTACAAGGCGGCAGTGGCATTAGCGCTGCCTTATTTGCATTTACTTTATTCAAATTGGTGGTGTTCCCACTGTAATAGCATTTATTAGTTACATGCAGAGGTCTGCCGCACGCTAGGCCTGGTCTGCTATACCCCTTACTACTCGCCGCCGTAGGGATAGCACCTACAACATTAAAATATCTTTATATTCTTATGTCTAAATATTATTTTAATTTTTAAAAAGAAAGACAAACATTCCCGGGTCACGAATAACCCGACAATATTTGAAAATCTCCTACTACCAACTACCACAGTAAACGGAAAATTTTGCTTGTGGTTTGATGGAGGATTTAGCCAGCCGAGGGATCGGACATGCGACGCCCAGGTGGGACCCAAATGCGGCGCCGACTCAGCCACTGACTGATAGATAGATTGATAGGTTACACTTATGAAAGATATAAAAATCTGAAATTTTTATTAGAATAAGTTTCTTTTTATAACTTTTGAAGGTTATTGCCATCAATGTAATATATAATTGAAGAAGAAAACACTAATAATCTAAACGAAAATATGTAAGAGCGTTCAAAAGAAGAGAGAAAGAAAATGTGCGCGCGCACTGCTCTATATTGCTGCTACATTGTGATACAGACAATAGGCCTGCACTGTGTCTTAGAAACATGAAACGTACTGGCTATGAGAGAAAGAGAGAAAGAAAATGTGTGTTCGCACCTCTTCTCTTGCCCCTACAGTAATATACGAAACGTAACTCTCTCTCTCTTTCTATCTTCACTAACTTATATCTCCCTCTCAACTTCCGTTCACCTTTTCGTAACACCACGCATTCACCAGCTTACTCCCCAAGTCAAGCGTACGTATATAAGTTTTACTTCAATAAAAAGAGAAGGGTCGCAACTGGGACTCGAACCCCAGAACTTCTTGTCTTAACGGGACAAACACCTTACAAATTCGACCACTGCCACCTCTTATTTGAAACTCATATTTGTCAATCTAATATTTTAAATGTTAGAATTAGCAAAATTATCATCGACTAATTTTTATCCATAGTTTTTTAATTTTTTTTATATGAATACTGCAAAAGAGTCCCGACTGCTCCCGTCAGCCAGTGAAAACTATGGCATCCCCACTTGAGGTATGTTGTGAGGCTGAGGGTAGTGGGGAGAGGAAGGAGATAGGGAAGAAGAAGGTGGGGAAGTACCTGGCTATTCAGATCTGGTCACCAAACACGGCTAATGCCATTTCAAACAACGTTTCAATTCTGAATGGTGGTCCTACACTAGGGCGATACAGCGAGTAGGTATCTTCCACTCTGGAACGTGCCGCAAATATACTATATATTATTTTAAATGAATAAATTGTGAAATAACACAAATTAATCAATAAAATTTATTTGCCACGCCGGGATTCGATCCCGCGACCTTCGGTGTGCGAGTCAAGCGCCTTACCGCTGCGCTACGCCGGCCATCAATAGTATTGGGCAACTACCTTTTTCATTGGTTCGAAATGGTTCGTATCCTAGATAGTATTTTAGATAAATTCTCCCTCAACCAATCTGATCCGGCCCACCATGCAGTAGGTGGGCCAGTACATTTGCCGTCAAGACCTAAAAAATCTAAACCCCATGAACCCCCTACACCCCTGCTAAGTCACCAAACGTAGCGAACCACTTGGAGTGACCTATAACAGGGGTGTTGGTTATCCAACAAATATTTCACGGGTCGGAGATACCCTTAACCGCTACCCAAATTGAAGCGAAACGAAACATCGTAGATTCGAAACGAAACATCGTAGATTCGAAACGAAACATCGTAGATTTGAAACGAAACATCGTAGATTCGAAACGAAATATCTCGACAAATACTTTCTGCGGCAACCCTGCCGCACCTGTCTAACATTCCCAAATTCAGACCATTTCTGGTATCCAGCTCATCCACCATTTATAATTATCGGGGATCCGCGTTAAACTGCCCGAAAGGAAAACACAAATCATAGTCCGCTTAATCAAATTCAAATGATGGGGCCGAAGACAGAAGGAGACGGAGAGATGGATGATGGATGGGCGCGGTGACAGCACGTGTTTTGCGTTAATTGTTGGGAAAGAGGTGGCGAATGGACACAGCTCATAATCCGACCGCGACCGCAACATACAAACACCTGTTAATAATTTACAAGTTCAATTTGTAATGCTTTTCGTACGTGTAGACCGTTGGAAGATTGTGAGAACATTGACTGCGCCAATCTGTGTGTAAAAACTGAATAATTATAATTGGATTTTTGTAAAAATAATCACCTCAAAGGCGCTGTATTCTTAGACTCTATCTAATTCCATTATATAAGTTCTTTAACACCGTTGTGATTTTAAACTCGATGAAACAAAAAAGTGAGTCTAAAAAGAGACGAAAAAATACATTTTATAGGATTTAGTCTGCGAGAGAATGAGATAAAACAATCGGTATCTTCTTTGTGCGATGTTTCATAGCCTCCGCACTATTGTCTACTTTAGTATTCCGAAGGTTTGACTTACATCGCGGGTGAACTGCACACTTGTATTTTTTTACAAACAGATACAGAAAACATACTTCTGACAGGTCACTTTCGATAAACACACTTTAATTAGAAAGTTTATGCTTGGAGAAGATACGGCTTTGCACGCGGAGGACATTATATTTAAATTACTGGACATTGCATGATTTTACATTTGCTACCCCCATCACTATCATTATTACATTTATGAGAAGATTTGTGGCCAAAGTAGAGTCGATAATAGAATAATAGCAATAAAAAAACATGTCAAATAGAGATTGAACTAAAGAGTCGAAACTATATTTTTATTAAATTTGCGATGATTGTCATTTAAAAAAAATATTGTTGAAACGAATGTTGGGTGAAATGGCAAACCGCAAGCACTATTTTACTCTACTCAAACAAAACAATCCACAATTGAATATGTATTCGTATATAGATATTAAGTTAGGTGTATCTTTCTTTCGCTATACTTAGACTCGATAGCCCCACCATTCCAGTTTTGGTTCCGAATGAAGTATAACTACAAGTGGGTATAATTTTATTTTTGACGTAAAAACTTATTTAGCACCGTTGTGATTTTAAACTCGGTGAAACGAAAAAGCGACACTAAAAAGAGACAAATACACACACATATCTAATAGGATTTAGCCTTCGAGAGAAATGAAGAAAAAAAAGAAAAATTCATCTCCTCTTTTTGCAGTGCTTCGTAGCCTCCCCACTCTTGTCTACTTTTGTCACTGATCTAAATTCTGATGAAGATCATTTGTGGAATAATTCGATGATTACGAGTGGTCAACTAATGACAATATTCCACTGTCAGGTGGCCCTGAGGATAATAATTTCTCACAAGCCCTTCCATCTTAGGGGATGCTGTGTGGAGGGTGTGGTTATGGAAATGAAGGATAAGAAGTTCTAGGTAGGAAAAAGGTTTGAGGAGTGAGTAGGAATCTAGGGATCAGTGTGTCCGGGAGTGACGGACGTATGAATCCACCCCTCCAACTGCGGTGCAAAGTGACGGGAAGAGAGAGTCCGACTGGATCAAAAAGCCTCCCTCAAGAACCATCCGCGTCAAGATCCAGACAATCCTCACCCCATGAACCCGGGCACCCCGGCTAATTCACCAAATCGTAGCGAACCGCTTGTTGTCCAATAAATGGTTGATGCCTCCCAAATTGTGTGTTGACGAAAAAATGTTATAGAATAACCAGATTATGAATAAAATATATTTTCAGATTGTACATTTTTTGTCGCAACTAACCACAGAATTGTAGACGAAACATGTTTTATTATCTGAACTGCTATTATCAAAACTTCCAGTTTAGTAGCCGTTTAAAAGAATAATTTATTTATAATACATTATTATGTATGTATGCGTTTTGGTAGGTTGGTGCATCAGTTCTATTAAAAGTTAAAACCCTTCTCAAACAACGGAAACCGAACCACAAGGAATAATATAAATGATAAGCCAGACGAGGCGGAGCTGTCAATCACAAACGTACGCGATACATATCTGAATTAGATTCAAGTCGTAGAAAACACAGAAGTTTCTTTAAAAAATACAGATTAATCATGACATGTTGTTACAAACATGTGTATGTTTTTCATTCTAGGAGCATTGTATGCCGGTGCCGTCTAAATAACAATATAGAGTGCATTTCGCTTGTAAGCTCCGTAATTACTTGCTTCGCTGTTACATTATGTATAACACGAACCCGCGGGGTTGACGGTCGCTTGCCGTGCATGTCAAAATAAGTGCTTAATTACAACAATTACATACACAAAAGTATATTTTTTCTAATACACTGATATTTATGTTGGTTGTAAGACGCTTGTAAGACAAGCAAGCGTTCGTTTTCAAAATCAGTAAGTACATACTTGAAATAATTGGGACTTGAAAGAATGACAAAGCACGACACTGATGCAATCTTTCCTTCCTCAACACTCGTGTTTATTTCTGACATAATTCGCACGAAAGACTTATCTTTACTTAGGGAGACTAGTACGATGTACATACACAATGCACAAAACTAAGAAAGTACATTTATGTATTTATAAAGCAGAAAGAGGTGTAGAGTGTACAAATGTTCACGTACAACGCTTTGTAAGACAAGAAACCAAACGTTTTTGTTTTTAAATTGAGTTAGTACTTAACCATATCTGAGTAAGTACTTACTTCAAATAATTGGGTCGTGATGGAACGACAAATATGTCTGCGCAATACTGATGCAATCTTTTCGTTCTTGTTTCGGACATATTCGCGCGTATGACATGTCTTTCGTTAGGGAGATGCATTTCTTCTTTTAACAAACCAATCAGACGTGATAATGATCCACCATTTGAGGATTCGATTCCTGTCATACTGCTGAAATGTACCGAGATGGATATTTTAATTTCATGTAATGTGCATAGTCATAAGCGAAATAGATAAATACTTTATTGTCCACATCTCATTGGAATAAGTTACAGATAAAAAAAAAACTTGCAAAAAATATCAGTTTTACCAATGTTTATTGACAAGATCGATTTCTACATTTTCTAGTACCTACAGCCAAATTAGGTTTAGTAAAATGTAGACAAAGAGAAAAAAATTACTAGATACCCTATTCCGAAAACACCAACATAAGTTATTTATATTTATACAAACAATAACGTTGTTATTAAATTAAGTTTTATATTCAAACAAAATCAGAAAAAAGATAATGGCACCTGCCAGTCTGTCCTCAGATTTTCGATTGAGTTTCGCTAATATTGTCTTCATTTAATTAAATATTACAATTTGAGGTTTTACTCATAAAGTTAAAAATAAAAATAAAAAAAGTTTTATATATATACATATATAACTAACTAACTAACCATCACGCCGTTTCCCCGCAGGGGTAGGCAGAGAGGACGGACCGCCAAACAACTCGGTCTTGGCACACAGTCTTTGCTTCACTCACATTCATACATCGTCTCATACATACTCTTCTATTATTCCGACTTTTGACATGGCCCAAATTTATAAATACAAACTTATATTTCACATCATATACATATATTTCACATCCAAATCACATAAAAGGTCACTTTTTCGGAAAAACAAAAGTATGTCACGAAATTTTTACGAGTAGTTTTTAAACTGAGGGTTTTCGAATTAAACCAATGAACAAGTAAACACGAAATGTTTAATTAATTTTCCAAAAATATTTACAATAAACTACCGCAGAATTTAGGATTGGTGAAGCTGAAAGTATTTATAAATTTGTATTTAATGCTTTCAATTTTCTTTATTTTTTTGACATTTTAAAGCTGATCAGACATTTACCTTTCAATGAAGACCCTTGTAAGTAACTTGAACAATCACGAAATCCATCAAAAATTTAAACACGAGAAATACTCATTTCGAATATAGAATTATTAATTAATTAATCGAAATAATCCCAACCATTTTATTTCCTTATTACACGGTCAAAAGTTTTCACTTAATTCTTCATCAAAATTTTGCATCTGTTTACCTAAATTCTTTAGTTGGTTATAAATTTAATCCAATTATAATGATCGCCCTTCAAACACTAACTTACGTACGCAATTAAATTTGAAATGAGCAATGATCACGCTTATTTAAATTATATAAATGATCAACGTGCGCCCGGTGTTCGAAATAAATTCGTTCTCAATATTATTTGTCAAAGATGAGGATAAGCTAGTGTATAAAAGGAAAGGTATTTTACAGGTCGTATGCGAGGAAACTAGTAAAAAGGCTTACAGTCTTTCTTTAGTAAGACAACAAAACAAAATTATTTCTACTGAAAAAAGACAAAAAATGTTCAGACCATTTTTAAAAAAAAATCGGAATACCTCAAGGCACTACCTTGGGACCTTTACTGTGTATCGTCCATTTGTGAGACTTACTCATTTATTCCTACCAAAGCTCAACGGAAAAATAATATCTTGTGCTGTCGACACAGTTATAATAATTGAAGTTACAGACGAGAACACTTTTATTAACCTAGCAAATAATGATATTAATGTATTGAAAAACTGGTTCAATAAAACTTCTCACTTTAAACAAAATCAGCAACGATATCAGAGACTAACATTAAAATCTCAAAAATGAAAACCAAGCGTATTCAAATTACCTATCTTCATCTAGGAATAACTTATTTAAACCTAAAAATTATCGTTAAATAAACTTAAGAATTGAAAAATTATGTAAAACTTCTATAAAAGTTCGCATTTTTAATATTTTAAAAATTTCATATTTTACATTGTCTCTACTTTTTATACGCCTTCGAAAAGGAGGAGGTTCTCAATTCGACAATTTTTTGTTGTTGTTTGTTACCTCAGAACTTCCGATTGGGTGAACCGATACATATCTTAAATTTGCAATAAGTAAGTTTGCGACAAATGGACGAATAACTCAATATTACGCCAACAGATTTCGATGATTCTTTTTTTGAAGTAAAACTTCTTTACGCACGCTCGTCACTAAAAATCAAAAAATAATCAAAAATTTTACACAAAACAAAAAACTACTTCAAAAAATGCACTAAAAAGTAAAAAAATAATTTCGTACGATTGTTATTTTTGGAGTCGGTGTCAGCCAAGATCTCCACATTTCACCTACAACTACATATATATGTAGTTACCTTGGCTGACACCGACTCCAAAAATAACAATCGTACGAAATTATTTTTTTTACTTTTTAGTGCATTTTTTTAAGTCGTTTTTTGTTTTGTTAAAATTTTTGTTTATTCTATGCCTTTTTCGTGTACGGCGAAATTTTATTAGATGTAACGGTAATATAAAACTATAAATATTTATTTTTTTACATTTAGATACCTACTTAGTAGGGCGTGACAATTATATTGTTTCAAATTACATCTCATAACTTTTTTTGAAATCTAAAGTAATGTAAAAAAAATATTTCAGAAAGGTAAATTTCATCCAAATTATATAGGCACTAACTTGTTTCAACGTAACTAGATACACACAACTATTATAACATCGGTTTTAAACATTATTTCGCTTTAAAAGTAAATTGAACATAATTTTAAACATTCAAATTTATAAGAAAAACTTTCTTTTATAACTTATTTGAAGGTTATTCCCATCAGTGAATGACATTATTGTTTGGAGTTGTATTCCCTCATCAAACTCAGTATGGTAAGGGAACGTTTTTATTATTTTTCTTTATTATTTGTATATATAAAGTTGCGTTTATTTTTTTATATTTATTGTAAAAAACACATATCTTAATGTATAAAAATTATCGTTTCTTCTTCATTATTCGCAACCTAAACCATTTTTTCCGATTGCAATAAAACTTTGGTGATTTGATGAGCGCATGCCCGCTATGATTTCTTATGTAATAGTGAGCTCTGACGTTATGAAATAATGTTTAGTACTATTCATCCTATTACCATGAAACTTTGGTATGTTGTTGTGCGCAGAGCGGTGAGCTCTGCCGTTATAAAATGTTATGATTTCATATACTTTAAAGTCAGGAATGGAAGGAGAGAGGGAGAGAGGAAAAAAGGAGGAGGTGGTGAGGGGGACGCGGAAGGGAAACATGGACGAATGGGAAAAGACACGCAGGGAGGAACAATGCCTGTTGTTATGTGGCATTGCAACGCATGTCGGGTACTCGCTAGTTTTAAATAAAAAGTAAAAGTAATTATTTTCGTGGTTGATCATATATTGGTTACCCCTTTCTGCTTATTTTCACGAAGTTACTAAACTGCATCCAGTTGTAAACTATGCATCCGGTCACGGAAGGCGTAGTGTCAACTTAATGCCGCGAATATACAAAGTTGTGGGGAATGTTAAATAAATGCGAATAAAACAATGTGTCAGCCAATTATTGCCGACGATGAATAGCCACAATAATTCTTATTGGAAACGCATTCTCCGGGCGGTAATTGATAAGTTTCAGTAAATTATTCCACGACTTACTATTGTTTTGTTATGACTCTGTATTTATTTAACGGAATTATTATTCTCGACAAGTCGGTCGCAATAATTCATTGTTATTGATTGGATCGAATAGTGGGAAGATATTTATTGCAATTTGTGTTTATTTATTATTTTATTGGTATTTATTGTTAAAGATATCTGAAGACAGGTTGTAGATGTACTTGTTCTTCCTGCAAATCGATGAGAAAGGTAATTATAGCTTGCTTACCTTGACTGAAATGTGTGCTTTTTGTATTCGAAACATGTTCTTCGATATTCCTTCTGATCACTGAAGAAATGAACCGGTAGAATTGTGTTGTGGGCGTGAGTGTGTACTCAAAGTAAACTATTTTTTCCTTGCTACTAGTCAAATAGATCTTACTTTCGAATCCGGAAGTCGCAAGGTAAAATACCAGCAAAATATGGTGTTATTTGGCAATTTATTATTTATTGAAAATAATATTTGAAGTGAACACGTCTTTAGCACCGTTGTGAATTGAAACTCGATGAAACAAAAAGCGACACTTAAAAGAAACGAACATATATATATATATATCTTAGGATTTAGCCTGCGAGAGAATGAGATAGAATAATAGGTCTTCTCTTTGTGCGGTGCTTTGTACCCTTCCTACTCTTTTCTACATTAGTTTTCTGAAGGTTTCGCTTCTACTGCGTGTGAACTGCACACACATATTTTAAAGTGAAATTTCTTTAGCAGCGTTGCGATATGAAACTAGATGAAACGAAAAATAGCGACACTAAAAAGATATAAACGCATACATCTGTAGGATTTAGCCTGCGAAAGAATGAGATAGTATAATCGGTCTCATCTTTGTGTGGTGCTCCGTAGCCTATCGGTTTCATCTTCGTGCGGTGTTTCGTAGCCTCCCCAATCTTGTCTACTTTAGTTTTATGAAGGTTTCACATTTACCGCGTGTAACCGCTCATTTGACATCTCCATTCGTCCTTCAATCAAGCGGTGGCAATTACGCCTCTGCAGAGAGCGGAGTGCGTGTGGATTTCGAAACTTCGGATAAGATTATAAATAATACATACGGAAAGCTACCGGCGGCCATAGCGCACTCCCCCAGTTGCAGTTGGGGTGACTTGGGGTGACTTGGGCGACCCCGGACGGAACTTTGACAAAGCTTCTGCATTATCACACCGCGGCGATGCGCGTCCCGTGCTCCCGGGCCACCCCTCCTATTTCGATTATGGATTAATAAAAGCGAGTCACGTGTCGCGGATTGTATTTTTATTTAATTTAATGTGTTGTGAATGTTTATTAGCCGGGGCGGCGTGGCTAACTGACGGGGCTCTTTCACTAGCAGTCAGAGAAGCTGGAGTCAATCCAAGTGGTGTAAAGAGAACGCGTGTTTTAATGTTTTAGGTTGTTACTCTCACCATCATGAAAACAAATTGACAAAAATCAATACATCAATCAAAAATTCCACATCATCATAAATATAATAACGATTTGACAACAATAAAATTAGGTCATTGATTATTCACACATTGAATAATCACAGTTGGGAAGATCAAATCCTTGTACTACTGCACCGCCCACCATTAAATGTTGCTTTTACTTTCCAAAATACACTCATTAAATAATATATTACTTATTAGTATTAAAATGTTTTTCAGGATTAAATAACATGTGTTCACAATTATGTCCTCTGCGTGCGAACTCTATCTAAATTTCATTAAAGAGACAATAAACAGTGTTAATTTCAAGCGACCTCCCAGGTAAGTATGGTCCTGTATTAATTCATTTTTAGGCAGCATCGCGTTCATTGGTCAAAATATTGTACATATATTTTCGTATCGGTGGTCAATGAACCGGTGTATGCAATTTTTAGCCATAAGTTGTTTTTAATTGTTTGTCTAGCTTGTAGTCTTTCTAGAATCTAGGCATGTATGGTAAGTTTGTACAGCGCCCTTGAGGTGATTTTTCACAAAAACGGCGCTATGTAAATCGTCCAAATATTATTATTATTTTCACTAGCAGTACCTAGGTAAACTTTTTATAAATCCGATAAGAACTGGTTCCAAAAAAAGCCAGTTCCTCGGATCCCCTGTGGTCCAGTGACAGTCAGTTACGTCACCGAGTTAAAGTAACCGTGACAGGCAATGACGTCATATGTATCTCTCCATATCCGGAAAGATACTTAGATTCTATAAATACGTAGTACTTATACCTGCTGACGTAAGTGGCGACATCTTTTGTCGATTTCTTGAATTCGAAACCGAATTATAACGGTAGCTTTCTGTGAAATTCCATATATACAGATGTTATTTGTGGCGCTGCGCGGATGGCGTGGCGTCCGACATGCACTCGTAGCTGGGTTCTGAAATTCAACCACGCAGACGCTACGGTAATAATACTGTTCGATATTACTCGTAAGGTATTCCCCGAACAATATTGAGGTAAACTACAAACCCGGGGTAATTAAGCCTACTGGGATTAACCAAAATAATTAGTAATTCGACAGTCAAAAACGACTTAGTAACAAATGTAATAAAATCCATATAATTTAATAAAATCCTTGTAAACCACCCCTCATCCCCTCCCCAACATGTTGTGTGTATAGATCGTATAGGTTAAGAATAATTTTTACCAGTCTGAAGTCTGAAGAAAGCTTTAACAAGCTGAAACCGATTACGGTCAAATAAATTAAAGTGGAAATAAGTTTCATATTTGTTTTATTATAATATGTAAATGAAAAAATATGTTAAATTGCTACGGTTTTACCCGTTTTTCGCTTTTATTTTTAATGTTCCTATATACTGCACTGTTGTGGAGCACCATTTTTTAATGCTGTTCGGGAATAGTCTGGAACGTTCTGGAACATCTTAGATCATAGTGAAACATTCCAGAACACCCTCGAATGTTGTGAAATTGGTAGGGGAATACAAAGAACGCTCTGTCGTGGGTCCGAAAGTCAGTTCAATCACTTATCAACTCCATGAGCGAAGCCGGGTATCCCAGCTAGTCATAATATAAAATGTGAACAATTTTAAATTATTCTGACATTATTTGGAGTTAGAAATGATAAAATTTTGTTCTCCGGTGAATTTTTATTGTGGTGTTCGGCAGAAGGGTTTAAGTGAAGTGTTAGGCCGTTTCTCGGCAGATTGACAAGTGACGAAGAATTTTTGAAGTAAAACTTCCTTGCGCACGCTGGACTTGGAGAGTACGCTGGTGAATGCGTGACGAAAGCGTTACGAAAAGTGTAAACGAGCAAGTGAACGAAAGTTGCGAGGGAGATATAAGTTAGTGAATATAGAAAGAAAGACAGTGACGTTTCGTATATTACTGTAGGGGCAAGAGAGAGAGGGGTGCGAGCAAACATTTTCTTTCTTTTTTCTCTCATAGCCAGTTACGTTCCGTATATCTAAGACACAGTGCAGGCCTATTGTCTGTATCACACTTTCTCTCTTTTTTTAAAAGTTTGTGAAGTTTTACTTCAGTCGTGTGCTCAAATTTAAACAAAAATTTCATGCGCCAAGAATGTCACGAAAGACCATTTACATTCTCTACTCTTTTGTACTGTCAAAATAAGTCATGTACCTACGTCCCTTAACACCCGGTTTATTATTTTTGATAAATAATTTGATCTTACGGAGCTACTTCACATGGTGGAGACGACTTTCAGACATAAAAAGTATTAAGTTTTTCGTTTCATGTAAAATTAATTAATGAAAAAATCCCAAAGTTTCACAATATTCTTTCAAATTTTGTTCGCCAATTTTGGATTCATAACGGTGTATAGTTTAATAATTTTGCGGTTTACTTTTATATTTTTTAGTATCGTAAAATAATTGGAATGATGTAGATAGGTAGTTATTTCACGATAAAAATCGAATTGGCACTTTACAACAGCCTTGATGAAATGTACACAGAGCTTTGCATTATCAACGCACGTGTTGACATCGTAAACTTTAAAGCTAGCACTTTATTCGATTCGTTTCGGACATTGGTATCATCAAAGTATCATGACGGCCTCCGTGGTCGAGGGGTAATTCTCTCCACAATCCGAAGATCGCAGGTTCAAATCCCTGCGTGCACAAGTATTTGACTGAATAGTGTTTCTTCACAATTTAATAGTTAAAATAATATAAGGTAGGTATATTCAGACCACCATTTACAATTTGCTTGAAATGGCTTTAGCTGTGTTTGGTAACCAGATCTGTTCAAGGGGTGAGATTTGTCCGTGTCTTGGCGGCAGATGCGTCGGCCCACCCGCTGCGTGGCGGGCCGGATCGAGATATATTATATGAGGGAGACCTTTTAATCTATCTAGCCCATAGATTCTCAACCTTATTTTGCTCACCGCCCACTTCGAGATTTTTTTTATTTCTAGCGCCCCTTAACGAACCCCAATTTTCTCTTGGTCTTCTACCGCCCCCCTAAAGGTATTAAACGCCCCCAAGGGGCTATGATCTAACCGGATTCTCTCGACCAATCGCTTTGCACCGCAGTTGGAAGGATGGATTCATACGTCCAACTCTCCTGGGTACACTGACCCCCAGATTCCTACCCACTCCTCATACATTTTTCCTTCACAGAAATTCCTCTCCTTCCTTTCCTCGTCCGCGTCCTCGAAGATGACATAGGCCCCAAGGGAAATTGAATTCTTCAGTGAGGAGCTAATGTAAAAAAAAAGATCTGAATAGCCAGGTTTTTCCCACCTTCCATTTCCCCATTTCTTTTCCTTCCTCACTACCTTCAACATCACAACAAATCTACTATTAGTATTTTTGATGATAGTTAGCAGTTGTAGATAGGTACCTACGTGCTTAGCATCCTCTTCCCTATCTCTCTTCTTTCCCCCCTCTCCCTTCAGGCCCCATAACGTATTCAAATGGGATTGCAACCATCCTACTTTCTCTATGCAAACTCTTGTGTGATATTCTCTAAAATAAGGTTATTCTTACAAAGGACAAATATACAATATTTGTCCTTCGTATTCACAAAAGTTATTGTTATATATAGTAAAAGCTCCAGAGGTAGTGTTATATCAAATGATCTGCGTGGTGGCTTTGTTATCGCACTACGCTTACCTTTAAAATATTATCATTTACGTTATGAAAAAAAAGAATCAGTCATCACACCGCAACGGAAAGGTTACATGAGACATTCATGCTTCATCGTGTATGTATCTTTCAAATATTTTCATTTACGTTGTCACATATCAATTTGTATATCTCATGGCCCAAGGGTTGTGGCCCAAGTGGCTTGTATATTCTAAAAACAGAGCATTGTCCGTTTCTTCTTATCTGACGATAGGGGTCAGACCAAAGAATCAGTCACAACTCCGCAACGGAAAGGGTTACACGAGATATACATGCTTCATCGTGAAGATCTTCAGTAAATTAAAAGTAAACTGAAAGACGTTTTCACGTAAAAAAAATAACGGTAGTATAGAAATACTAAGGACCCCAATTATTTTCTTATTGAAGTAAAAACTTCTTTAGCTCTGTTATGATTTTCAACTCTATGAAACGAAAAATAGCGACACTAAAATACAATACATGCAACTACGAAATGAGACAAACACATACATCCATAGAAGCGAGAATGCGAGAGAATGAGTTAGAATAATCAGTCTACTCGTAGCCTCCCCTCCCTCTTGCCTACTTTAGTTTTCCGAAGGTTCACTTTACTGAAGGGTTTCTGAAGGTTGAACGGCACACTTGTATTTTTTTGTTTGCTGTTTTTGGGACTTATTTTAAAACACTTGAATAGATGACAATCGCAGTCATTGCTTTAATGGCAACACTTTGATTTAACTTCATTTCATTAAGTTCCTACTCCGTTGCTTCAGTTGACTCCGCAATTTAATTTAGCCTCACCGCCGACAGGGAGCGCTCTTTACAATCGACCATCAAAGCGACCTCAAAGGACCGTCAAAATAGCAATAAAAAACATCTCTGTTTGTTAGCTAATACAATCCATATTATTTATGTGCGGAGGGGGAGGCGGTGTTGGTGCAGCTATTTGCATGCGGCCACGCGACCTGCTAAGCCAAGTGTCAATGACGTTAGCTATCTTATGACAGCGAACGCGTACTTGTTTACAAATACGGTAGCGAATGTCCCCCAGGCCCTAGGAGCGTAATATAGGAAATTTTGCAACAACACTAGGCTGGCGACGTCAAATAGAGCATGTTAATATTTGCATTAGTTTTATTCATTCGCTTTTCTCACACTCGTGTTTATCTATGTACTTAGACAGGCCATTCTGATGTCGAAATATTTGGTTTGGCGCAATTTCTGCGTAGCTTTTAAAAGTTATTGAGAAACATGGTAGGTACAAAAAAATCATCGGGTTATTAAATTTATTCATATAATGTTTGGACTAAGAGTGGAATGAAGTGAAATAAAGAAAGAGTAAAAATGTAAGATATGTTTGAAGTACGTTCAAGAAAGTGGCGTTTTCAATCGAGATTATAGCCGCTTTGTTGTTAATAAAAAATATTTTCGAAAAAAATTGTATATAATCAAACATAATTTCATGATGGTATATATTTTATGTGGATCAGTAATGAATTTATTTCAATCCTTATCGGGAAAAAAAATTGAGATAGTTTCTAAACATGAATGTGATCTTTCTATAATAGTGATGTTTTGATCACGGCATTAATTGTACTTAATTCAGAGGGAATGACTAACAATGCTAATTTATTTCAAGCTAGCAATGCAATTTTGATGAATCCAATGAATTCAATGAATCTAAGAAACATTTTTTAGTTGTTATTTCGGCTGTCCAGCGGTAAAACAATGTACAAAATATGCCAACGAGTAAAATGTACACCGTATGTTGCGTACATTTTTCAAGCGTCCTTGAGGTGATTTTCTCGCGAATAAATCATCATTCGCGATAAAAAATTATCCAATAATTATTATTTATTGTAACGACTAAAATGTAAAAAATATGCCAAGGAGTAAAATGCCAACGCGTAAAATGTACACAATATGCCAACGAGTAAAATGTACACAATATGCCAACCAGTAAAATGTACACAATATGCCAACCAGTAAAAGGACACTCCAAATTGTAATTGACAATTAATAACCAATCTACTTTGCATATTTTTGTAAAATATTTATAAACAATTTATTTTGTCTCGTACTTTTTTTAAAATACCCGTTAACAACAATGTTAAAATAGATTAAGGACGTGTTGTTTCACAAAATTTCAACCATTCATGAGATAATATCACAGTTAAAATTCTAGTTCTGAAAGTTCTAACCATGTTTTGTCATTATATCATTAAGAGTGTGTTGCTTTAAAGCAGTGGTCCCCAATCTATGGGTCGCGGCCCGGTATTGGGCCGTGGACCAAATGGTACTGGGCCGCGCAAGGGCTTGCTTTAAAATCAAAATACTTTTGAAAAAAAAGTTAATATTATTGTTCTTATAAAAATTTTAAATTCAGATTCAGAAGGTTATTAATGAATGTAAGAAAATTTTTTAATTGTATGTTGCTGACTTTTTAAAATTTTTTAATTGTACCTGACCAAATAACGGAGACATTTTCAACTATCTAACCCAAAAAATACATTAGATTATAAGGAAATTCCACAGTCGAAAAGGTATTTTGGACATACTCGTATTTCAGACATTCGCGGGGACTTTAGGCGAGACTGAGCCAGAGCATTCATTCTCCCAGTTGGTGCAAGATCACCTGTCTTTACCTTTAAAAGAGTTTGAGCGCTACTTCCTAACTACAAAAGACCCACGAACTGGCAAGGAATTGATCCGGGACCCATTTGTCAATAAACCACGCGAATCTAGCATGCCTGCGAAAGAAGAAGATCAACTGTTGGATATTAAGCATTCTCAAAATTCTCTATCTTTGAAAAACATACTTTCAACCTTCCGTTGAACCTTAAAAATTAGAAACTTCTGGAATAATTCTTCGTTCTTATTATACCTATATTTTTTCTTCATTTTCCCACAAACCTTGTGTTTTCTCTACTATTATTTGTCACTACAACTTATGTACTACAATTGTAATTTTTATTATTATAAATTGTAAAAATATTTTGTTATTAAAAAAAACACTACATTCAATGTTTCCCCCCCCCCCCCCCCCCCCCCCCCAGTGAGCCGCGGTAAAATTATCAAAGTTTTACTGCTTTAAAGTACTGAAATAATATCACTACACTACACTAACTAGAATAGAACTTTCCCAGGGCATGAAAATTAACTTCGAAATTTGATGAATCGTTCAAAAAAATAAACTGTCTTCTTTATTACCATATATATATTTTTTTAAACATTATTTGTACATTTGATGGTATTTCATGAAATTTCACAGTACCAAATGGTGTTTTTTGGTATTTCACTGATGTAAATTTCTTTTTTGTTGAGAATAAGTCTTTCTCATCGCGGACACAACGACATTTCATGGTTTTTTGTCGTAATTCGTGGTATCAAATGGTTAATCATGGTATTTAATTTACATTATTGATAATGTATGCTAAAAATTTTGTTTCAAGGTATTTAAATAAATTTTACGGTGCTTTACGCTGCTTCATAAAGCATGATAGCAAATCAGCCGTCTTCGTTGTTTCCGAGTTATTAAAGCACATTAAGTCGCATTTTTATTGGGCTTTTCCATTTCCATTAATAATTATTTTCACACTGGTGGAAATCTCTGACCATTGATGACAACCTGTTGGCCAATAGAAAAAACAAAAAAAATCGGTTCATTTTGTAAGCGATGAATTGTTACACCTGCTCATGATGCAACAGCGGGTCCAGAGAAATAATTTTCATCCTTTTATAAAGAAGTGAAATTAAACTCGATAAAACGAAAAAGCGACACTAAAAAGAGACAAACACATACATCTATAGGATTTAGCCTGCTAGAGAATGAGATAGTATAATCGGTCTCCTATTTTGCGATGCTTCGTAGTCTTCCCACTCTTGACTACTTTAGTTTTCTGAAGGTTTTACTTCTACCGCGTGTGAATTTCACACTCTGATTTTGTTAACTTCTATTTCCCTTTAGCAACAAATTGCACTTTTCGATGTTTATATTATAAATATCGTGATATTCCATAACCTGCCGGCCAGTGAGACTACGGACAGGACCACGGCGCCTTGTGAGATCTGAAACCATAAAATAAAAACAAAAACAAAATAAATAGTCAGTTAGACTTCAAAAAGTGGGTTAGTTGAATCGGTCTCGGTTCACATTACATCTGTATAAAGTCCGGCGCCCCCGGCCCCGCCCGGCTGACCGCACGCACATTTATCATACTTCCCAACAATGATTATTATTGCCGCTGTTGTCAATAGAGGAACGGCCGCGAAGTTAATCTCCCCGTGTTTACACACGCGTTCAGTTTTGGCTGAATGCGATTATGAAATTAAAATGGCAGCTTTCTCACACGGCTGTGGGGCGCCTACTGCTCTGCGATACCACTTTGGTATTCTTGACTGGGGGGGGCAACGCGTGGCGGGGCTTACCGTCCTAGATTGCTCGTGGACTCCTGCACTTTGCAAGCAAAACACCACTAGTGATGTTACTGATGATGGTGGTGGGAGTCTGGGAAATGACAAAGCGCAATGTCACGGGCAAATTGAGCACTGTAAGCAAAAAAAATATTGGCCCAGGTAGTTGTTTTTGTAAACCAGTAGGTAGATGTTATAAATAAACACTCACCTCTTCAGATAGTTGTATCCATAAAGTCAAAAAGCTTTCACCTTCACCTTCACTACCCTCGAGATTTTAAATAACTTATTTTGTAAAAATGTCGAAAATTTTTATTTGTAAGCTTCTGTAAAGGTCATTTCATAAAAATTCTCCAGTCTTTTAAAATAAATATCAATTCTACTTTTGTCAGTAATATTCCCATAATGTAACGGTAGGTGATGGGGGTAGGAAATGTAAAATCATGCAATGTCCAGTGTTTTAAATATAATGTCCTCTGCGTGCAAAGCCATATCTTCTCCAAGCATAGGGAGTGACTTGCCAGATAAGTATGTTTTCTGTATCTATTTGTAAATAATAAAATTAGAAAGAGCCTAAGAAATCATAATAAATTGTACAGCACCCTTGAGGTGATTTTTCACAAAAATGGCGCTCCACAAATTGTCCAATTATGATCATTAAACAATATAATTTCGGATAGGAGTAAGTACTTAAATCACATTAAAAAATTCAAAAGTATTTACATAATTTGAATTTGTGAATTTTATTTACATTTGTGAATTTTTTTGGCTGTTACTAAAGGTGGTGTAATCGTCATAGTCACCTTCCAAGCAGTAGATAGAAGTTCGATTCTCGGCCGTGGTATAAAAACTTTATGTATATAAATAACAAAAAGAAGAACGGGAGATACGTAAATATGAATGTTAGAGGGAGCGCGCTAATATTAAAAACGATAATATTTAAACGAAAATTGTGAAAATTTTTAATAAAACACGACTCGTTCAAAATAGAGCAAAAATCTCATGGGAAATGTCTTAAAAAGCGTTTAAAGAAACACTGCGAATTTCTTCGTACATACAACTTGTAAAATAACAGAAAAAAATATGTGTGCAACTCACATGCGGTAGTAGTGAAACCTTCGGAAAACTAAACTTCGAGAGAATGAGACAAATGCAGAATATCAGTAGTATAATAATTGTAAGGTTTATTTATTAATATTGTTACAAGTTTAAAAATTATTTTACATGTTCATTTTACATCGCAGGCTAAATCCTATAGATGTACAATATAATGTGTTTATCACAACGGTGATAAAGTAGTTTTC
The DNA here is from genome assembly GCA_917563855.2 of Limnephilus lunatus. Classification (NCBI taxonomy): domain Eukaryota; kingdom Metazoa; phylum Arthropoda; class Insecta; order Trichoptera; family Limnephilidae; genus Limnephilus; species Limnephilus lunatus. Next base: position 4,117,296 of record OU830604.1, read on the forward strand.
ATTTAAAAAAAAGTTCTTATAATAATTTTCGGAGCATACTTTGCGATTTTTTCGATCGAGGGAATTTCGTATATATGTACATATAAGTATATTATTACGCCAGTGACTGTACGGTTGAAATTTAGGAACCCTCCGGATGCCGCGCATTATGCCAAACCATCTTCGTACGAGGACTTTCTTACAAAGCTATTACTGTCGTGTAGGCCCGCTGGGCCTAGCAGAAAAGGCCTGCGGAGCGGGTTTTTAACTGCAAGCTTCATATAATTATTGTTTCGGCATGACTAATGCATAGATATTATCATAAAAAACGAGTATGCTTTAGACTTTAGACCACACGACTGAAGTAAAACTTTACTAACTTATAAAAGAAGAGAGAAAGAAAATGTGCACGCGCACTGCTCTCTCTTGCTCCTACAGTGTGATACACACAATAGGCCTGCACTGTGTCTTAGATATACGAAACGTAACTGGCTATGAGAGAAAGAAAATGTGTGCTCGCACCTCTCTCACTTGCTCCTACAGTAATATACGAAACGTAACTCTCTCTCTCTTTCTATCTTCACTAAATTATATATACCTCTCAAGTTCCGTTCGCCTCGCCCGATCACACTTTTCGTAACGCTCTCGTCACGCATTCATCAGCTTACTCCCCAAGTCAAGCGTGGGTAAAGAAGTTTTACTTCAAAAACATTTTTTTTTTAGAAAAGTGTTGGTTTCGAAGTGTTCACGAAAAATATGTTATAAAACGGTGGAAACTCGGAATTCCGCGGCCTAAAGCAGTGACGTCACCCGATACAGGGGGCAAGTTACATGTAAAAACATTATGCACATTGCAATTCGTGTCCGTTGCCCTTTCCTTACATTGCCAGTTGCCAGTCGCCATGGCCAGTCGCCGTGAAATTGGGGATGTTCCGTCTCCAAATTGGTACAATCTCCGCGATATTATCCCGGAATTGCAATCATGAATTCACATTTCGTTTGCTCAAACGGACCGCAAGCGAAATTAATGTTTTCATTCCCGCTCTGCTATTCTTTATATCAAAATGCTGCATTGGTTCTAATGTAGCTAGTACTTTAAAGCGATATAAAACACACATAAAAATCATATTTTTATTGGACTTTTTTCCATAAATCTAATATTTAATTTTTGCAGACGAAAAGACCTACCTGCAAATGAGACACGAAACTGAACCAGACGCAGATAAAAAAGGGAATAAGTTAAGGATAATATCGTTAGGTAATTCTAATTATTATAAGTATCTAATAATTTTATAAGCCTTAAACACTCCTCTACATTGAAAAAAATCTCCCGAGAAAAGATACATGCCGCCGACGGGACTCGAACCCGCGTCCTTCTGATTTCCGGTCAACTGCTCTTATCCACTGAGCTACGTCGGCTTATCTCCTGCCCGCCAAATAATTCAATATATACTAGTTTTTCATTCAACAATTACTGCTTATTACATTTTTCACCTGCAAACAGCCAACTTTTTTGCGGCATGTATCTTTTCTCAGGAGATTTTTTCAATGTAGATGAGTGTTTCAGGCTAATAATTATAACTTATAATAATTGTTGTCCTTTGTGCTATGCATAAAAATCTTGTTTTAAACATTGGTTTTTCAATTAAAAATAAAATAGTTATTTCTAAGATTGATTGATCGACAAAATTAATGGAAAATAATCTGGTCTCAATGATCCTGTTCGATTCCCAGTTGCGACCGTTACCTTTTTATTTTCTGTATCTTGTTCAATTAAATGTTCCGTTAAGATTTATAAGTATTGTCTTTTTCTTCAATAATAAAAATCGTAATTTTTTTACCGTAATGCCTAGTTTGAATATGACAAAGTGATAAAGGGTAAATCACAAGTAGGACACAGACATATTGGGTAAAAATTATTATAAGTAATAATTATTAGCCTGATGAGTGCATCTACATTATAAAAATCTCCCTAGAAAAGATACAGACCGCCGACGGGACTCGAACCCGCGTCCTTCGGATTCGAGACCTGTCGGCGGCATTTATCTTTTCTAGGGATATTTTTTCAATGGGGATGAGTGTTTCAGGCTAATAATTGTTACCCTTTGTGCTATGCATAAAAATCTTGTCTTAAACATTAGTTTATCAATTAAAAATAATAATAATAGACGTTTTGTCCAAAAAAAATTATTTATATGATTAAAAAGTTTTTTTTCTTAACGGTTTACTCGTGTTATAATAAATTGTTTACACTAATATGAATAAATATAATACGCGAAAATTAAAAAAAAAAAAAAAATTATTATTTTTTGAGATTTAAGTATTTATAATTTATTTTTAACATTGACCTCTCAGGCCTTTACCTTGTTTTGTCAAAGGGTCAAAATATTTCCACTTTGCAATAAAATCCATAAAAATGAAATATTTCTGAACGTATCCGTTAACTAAAAACTCTTATTGACAGGTGATAAAATAGGCTTTCAAATTTTATAAGTCGAAATTTTTAAATTTAAAAATTTTGCATATTAACAAAAAAAGTTTTAAAAATGGCTCACCTTACTTTTTTGAAATTAAAATTACTGATTTGTTATTGTCACCTCATTTTTTTTATAGTTTCATGTAAAAATAATTGCTAAAAAAATCCCGAACTTTTCATTTCTTACTCAAAATGCGATCAGAAACTTTCGTTTGGTAAAGGTATACATTTTACTTCTTTCGTGGTTAATATTTAGATTTGGATATAAATCGAGGTGTATTCTCTTTCTAAAAAAGTTTATATCATATTTCTCATTATGATAAAAGAGAAAACATACATAACATTGACCGGTCAGTGGTTGAGTGGGCATAGCGCTTGGGTCTCACCCGGGCGTCGCATGATCGATTCCTCGGTTGGCTAAGTCCTCCATCACAACACAAGCAACATTTTCGGCTTTCTGTGGTGATAGTAGGAGATTTTCAAACATTGTTGGGTTATTCGTAACCCGGGAATGTTTATCTTTCTTTAAAAAAAAAAAAACACTCTCATTTCTATGAGACCTATTTACATGAGTTGTTCTCAAACAACGAACAAATTAGACTGATGGTTTTATATATTTTTTTTTTATATGAATATCGCACAAGAGTTCCAACTTTTCCCATCTGAAGCCAGTGAGACTATGGCATCCCCAATTGGGGTATGCTGTGAGGCTGAAGGTAGTGGGAGGGTAAGAAGATAGTGAAGAGGGAGGTGGACAAGTACCTGGCTATTCAGATCTGGTCACCAAACACGGCTAATGCCATTTCAAGCAACATTTCAACTCTAAATAGTGTTCTTACACCAGGGCGACACTGAGAGTATCTTCCACTCTGGAACGTGCCGCAAATATACTATATATTATTTGAAATGAATAAATTGTGAAATAATACAAATTAATCAAATGGAATTTATTTGCCACGCCGGGATTCGATCCCACGACCTTCGCTGTGCGAATCAAGAGCCTTACCGCTGGACTACGCCGGCCTTTAACAGCATCATGGAATCATTAAGCGATTCTAATATAAAATCATCAGAAATCAAACTGGAGTGTGGAAATTACTTATTTAATAACTAAAGAAATACTTAGAGAATATTAACTTATCAAACAAACCTATCTTCTTTTCCAAAAAACGGGAAAAATAATATTTAGTTTAGAATTTTAGTTGAGTTAATGCAGCAGTAATAGTTAGAAATTAGGAGGGTTTTTGTACTGTGGTTGTGCACGGTTGCTAGACACGCGTTCGGCTGCCTTTCATCATGCTCCATAGACAAGTAATACATAGTAAGACATAGATACACGTGTTCCAGGCTCTCAGCAGTTCTCGACTGTAAAACAAATTGTAGGCTAATAAAAATTCCTATATATTTAACTGGCAAAGCCGCAAATTGATTTATTGCTATCAGTGTATATTTATTATTACTTTCTATTCACTTGATGATGGGAAAGTATTAGTAAGAAAAAATAGTTATGAAATTTAAAAGTATCTAAGTACATGATACGCGAGTATATTAACATATCGCTATTTGCTACGTTTAATGTTAAACACCGCTTGTTAAGTGGGTGTATGATTATATGTAGGTACATATATTAAATATTATAATGGCCATCACTGTGGTCAGCTTTGTTCCCGACGGGAACTCGGACGCCAAACCTTGCCGGAGGCAAGGTATGCTGACTCAGCGGGTAGGCATTTGATTCTCATCATCAGGGATGGGCATGAGGTGCTTATTCACAAGTAGTCTCAAACAATGAAAGGCAAGATCTTCTGTTAACACAATTAGAATCTATTTCATTAGAAGTAAGGGTTTACAAATACATGTGAAAACTTACCCCCATCATTGACCGTATAACTAAACCCTAACTACTATGTCTCTACCGATGGATGGGGACGCCTTCCTCCAGGGTTCCGCGACTGCTTCAGAGCGGCATCCAGCCTGCCAGCTCGTCTCTCGTACAGAATACAGGCCAGAACTATACCGGGACCTCGTGGATGACCTCCGGTATCCTTCCATCCGTGTGTTAGCGTGACTTCGCGGCAAGCGCGGCAAAGTGGGTAACGTGCGATCTCGCCCCCAAATACGGATCTCATCCGATATAAAAGTAACTAATAGTCGGTTCCGACAGTCAACAGTTTCGAAGCGAGCGAGGATTACCATCCGACACATCGATTCTACAAATGGAATCTCGAATCTCCGGAATACGCCGACACGCGTTTTACGTTCGCGGATCCGGTTTTGTTTCACGCACCATGCGTATTTACTCGCGATTCGCACACGAACTTATTATTCATACTCATCCAGAATTGGATGCCTTGATCAATTTAAAAGAGCATTTGCTCCGCTCGACTTTTAAAAATCACTTATTTAAACTTGGCACTGTGACGTTCCCACCAGGTCTGAGCCCATCTAGACCCCGTGGGGAAGTGTTGAGCCCGCCCATAATAAAACACTTCCTGCCTATTTGCACCAGTATATGGCTGTCAAAAAAACCATAGACAATATTAATAATAGTAATCAGTACCTGATTACAATTGTTATGAATAAGTTCTATGTTTTCATAACAATACCCCGCTCGCTCCGAACGTGTTTGCCCTCGAACACAAAAGATAACCAAAAAAACAGAAATCCCTACACTATTGACTAACAAACTTGGTCTGATGGGGGGTACTGAAACAAACAGCATTCAAGTTTAAAGAGAAAAGAGATGCTTAATGTAAAACGAAGTACATATATGAACATAAAATAGATTAATTAAGCATGAAATGCGTACAAACAACTTGCAAATGATTGTGTCGCAACGTCAATCGCGCCCATCATGCGTAAGGCATGGTGGATGAATTCGCGACGCAATCATTAGAAGTGCTGGCCAACAGGAAAGAAAACAAAACTTAATATAATAAAACTTAAAAATAAACAAACTTCAATCAGGTAATACGTGGACGGGGTCTACAAACACCCTCAGCATGAAGGATGCTGGGTGTTGTAATACTGATTTCCTCAAGACAACCGTACACGCAGCATCTGTAACAGGTCATTAACTTATAGTGGTTATAACACATAATATTAAAATACTTTATAAATTTATTAATAACTAAGACATTATATACGCACTAGGCGTCACTTATTACGAAAACACTTTTTGTTGTTTTTTTTTTTTTTAAAGAGCCTCAACAGGCAACACTTTTTAGATGGTGTACCATCTGCACTTTTCACTGATTTTACTTCCATTTTGGAAAAAAAAACTTCCTTCGAAGAGTATTCCTAACTATACTTCCTAACTTCGGTCTTTTGGGGGTTATGAATATAAAACCTACTATACAGCAGTAACAGTCTAATCATTATACCTTAGTTTTATATAACAATCATGGTTTGGATCATACTTAAATGAAACAATGTAAACAACCATCGCCAATGAATGGTGCCAAAAGTAAACAACCATCGCCAATGAATGGTGCCAAAAGTAAACAACCATCGCCAATGAATGGTGCCAAAAGTAAACAACCATCGCCAATGAATGGTGCCAAAAGTAAACAACCATCGCCAATGAATGGTGCCAAAAGTAAGTTATGTAGACCCGTAGAGGGTGCAATTTATGAGGTAAATTGTTTGATATATACAATTATTAAGGTTTTATACAACTCTATAACTCTATACATGAGTAGATTTTTATGAATGGATTTTTATGCGCCGTTCCTGACGCTAATCGAAAATAAACAAAATAATAATATCCCAAACAAGGGAAACGAGGAGGAGATAACAAATATCATAATAAAAAAAATATGTAAATCAACATTTTTAGGCAATTGATATGAGTAGTGCCACAACTGTGCAAGAAGTGCTGAGTATTCTTATAACATGAAATCTCATAAATCTTAAAAACTGAAAATCGGAGCACACCGAAATACTGGGCTGTCATCTCTGTATGCTCTAATTATAGTTTGACAAGGTTTACAATACGGAACATACAGAAATGATGGGCTGTCATCCCCGCATGTTCCTATTATAAAATCACAAGGTTTATAACATAAGTAAATATGAACACAGATCATGTAATATTTTGCTTGGAATACAAGAGGGTATAAACAATATCGTCGTATATTCCAAGTTGACGTAACTTAAAACTAGACAGAGGTAAAAAAATATATTAAAATGTGCCAAGTTTACAATTAAAGTAACGAGTTTGTTTCCATGTGCAAGCATCCTACCAATTCAATTATAGTGGTGTATACATAATTAATTCAACTCGAGTTTTGAACTAGAGTTAAAAAATAAGAATTATTTACTCTTTAGAAGACATATAACTTTGGAATATTTAATGAAATATGACTTGTTAACAAAATACTGACCACCACAATTCGATTGATCAGGTCGAATTGAATGGTCCAAGCATTGTATAATTAGTTAATGATGTCAGCCCTTGCAAGGATGGCCAGACCCTACAAGGTACTGAAGGAAAGAGGACTATATAGGAATATTGTCCGATTTCACGATGTCTTTCACGTGAAAGTCACCAGTTTCTTTACCATTCAGATCTGCGAGCGTATATATAAGATCTGATTTCTTTCTCACAACTATATTTTTAACAAATCGCGGAGCTAACTTCTGTGTAAAATAATTCAATGCATTGGATTGGACGAAGTTTCTACGCCAAACCACATCCCCAACCTGGTAAGTAACGTGTTTTCTCCGTAGATTGTAATGATTAGCTCCCTTTTGGTAAGCTTTAAGAAGTGCGTCTGAGACTTGTTCATATACTGCCGATAATTTATCTAACCTCTGAGCATAAGCTTCGGGTTGAACACCATTCTGCGAATTGGTATCACCGTCTGCTAATGGATTACGGTGGAGATCTCCGTCAATTATCTGCTCCCTACCATGCATTAAAAAGAAAGGGGTATATCCTGTAGCGCAATTGACAGTATTGTTCATAGCCGATTGAACTTGGGGAAGAAATTTAGACCAATTCCTGTGATCCGATTCAACTAAAATAGATAGAGCTGTTCCCAATGTTTGATTATAACGCTCAACTACATTATTTTGAGGAGTATACAGAGAGTTGTAAAAAGGTTGTGGTACGTTATAATTACGTAGTAAATCTTTAAATTCCTTCGCGATGAATTGACGGCCATTATCGCAGACTACAGTACGCGGTACTCCATGAACAAGGAAGACGTTCTCTTCTAAATTTTTTACGATGCTTTTCGCGGAGCCGTTGCGCAGCGGAAATAGCCAAGTAAATTTAGTAAAGACGTCCACACATGACAATATTACCGTAAAACCGGAGTAGCTTCTAGGTAAAGGACCTACCAAATCTAAGGACAACATTTGCATAGGTCTTGTAACTCGTTTAGGATTTGAGGATATACCATTAGGAGGGGCCGTACTAATCTTATGCGCTTTACAGGTTTGACAATGATTCACAAAAATTTTTGCGTCTCTATACATATTAGGCCAATAGTATCGCAACTGCAATTTTTTATATGTTTTAAATATACCTGGATGACAAGCTCGAGAAGATTCGTGAATATTTGATAAAATCTCCTGTCTAAGTTCTTGAGGAATAACTTTTTTCCACGCTGTATCTTCGCAGAGAGCTGAATCAGTCTTAGTATGACGGAATAATTCGCTGTCACGTACTTGAAAATTTTGAAACCGTTGTGGGAACTTCTGACAACCTTCCCAAGCTTTTATATACCATTCGTCAGTAGTGTGGTTAGGAACAGTTCCTGATATTAAAGCTAAGTCCATTCGCGAAAGTACGTCCGGTACAACGTGTTGAGTTCCCTTCCGGTGAATTATATCGAAAGAAAATTGTGATAATCGTGAGCTCCATCGTGCAAGACGGCCACTAGGGTTAGATAAAGACCCCAGCCACTTCAAACTCGAGTGGTCGGTGACAACCTTAAAATGTGCACCTTCTATATACGGTCTAAAATGTGTAACCGAATCTAACACAGCCAAAAGTTCGCGTTCCGTGATACCGTAGTTGCGTTCGTGAATATTCAGACAACGCGAATAATAAGCGATAGGGTGTTCTAGTCCATCTATGGTTTGGATCAAAACTCCGCCTATTCCAGCCGAGCTGGCATCACAATGTATTGCGAAGGGTTTTGTGAAATCCGGGCAACTTAAAACAGGAGCTGAAGTTAAGGCTTTTTTTTAAATCACCGAAGGCGGTCTCGGCTTCTGGAGACCATGCAAAGTTACTGATACCGTTCTTGGAGCCAGTAAGTCTTGTAAGAGGAGCGGCAATGCTTGAAAAGCCTTTTATAAATCTCCTGAAGTACCCACATAAACCAACGAAGGCTCGTATTTGCTTTGCGTTTTTAGGTACCGGGAAGTTCTGAATACTTTCTATTTTTATTGGGTCCGTACGAAGACCTCGAGAATCAACCATATAGCCAAGATATTTGAGCTCGGCTTTGCAGAACTCAGATTTTTTTAGGTTTATGGTCAATCCTGCATCTCTTAGTCGTTCATAGACACGGTTTAATAAATTGAGATGAGACTGTAAGTCTTCTGACACCAAGATTAGATCGTCTAAATAACAGAACGCATTGTCATCGAATTCAGGTCCGAATAAGGCGTCAGCCAGTCTTTGGAGCTCGCTTGGTGCGTTTTTGAGTCCAAAAGGCATACGAGTGAATTCGAATAGACCTCGACCAGGAACCACGAAAGCTGTCTTCTGACAGGATTCTTCATCCAAGGCAATCTGCCAAAACGCCTTGGATAGGTCAATGGACGAGACATACCTAGCTCCGCCAAGCTTATCTAGGATCCTTGATATATATGGCAAGGGATAGGAATCGCGAATTGTTACATTGTTGATTTTACGCGAGTCCAAACAAAAACGACCCGTACCGTCTTTTTTAGTTACTATCAATACCGGACTAGACCAAGGAGAACGAGAGGGACGGATTACTCCTAATTTCAACATCTCATCTACTTCTGCTTCAAGCTGTTTCTGTCTAGCGGGCGACAAAGGGTAATACCTCTGTTTTATTGGAGGACCTGTGGTAACGATTTTATGTTTTACAAGATGAGTCTTACCTAAGCCTTTTTTCTCAAAAGAAATCGATTCAAATTTTTTTACTATTTCTAATAGACTTTTGTTTTCCTTAGGAGTCAAAGATGAGGCTGGCCGGATTGCCCTCACCTCATTAACTTGTCCTGCCCGTGTTGGGCTGGGCACCCCTGAAAACAGTTCCGGCGCGATTTGGAACTGCTTCCAAAAGTTCACCCCCAAAATGTAATCAGGCGACAATGACGGAATAACGTAAAAAAGAATGTCTCGAGTGATTCCCCTGTACGCCACTGGCAACGTCACTGTCCCTAACACATTCTGTCTTGTACCGTCTGCTGTTGAGACACTAAAATCTACTTTAACTAATTTAATACCTAGATTTAGAAAATATTTATAAGAATCCCCCCCTATACAAGATAGAGAAGCGCCACTGTCAAGTAACGCCCTGCAGGTTTTATCAACAATACAAATTTCGGCGTACGGTCGATTATCCCCTTCTATCTCCGAATTCTGTGGCAGTGGGCCCACTGCGTTAGAATCGGGAGCAGAAAGAAACTTTCTTACCAGTCGGAGCCAACTCCGCCACTCACGTCTTCCCTGCGCATGGGAAGGTGCGTGTCTAGAGCGACTCCATCCTAGTTTTCCGCATCCTTGTTTGTATTATTATTTAGAGACCCTACTTTGGAAGCATAACTGTCGGAAGCTTTCTTCCTACAGTCCGACATTTTGTGCCCTAATTTCTTGCAATAGTTACAAATAATCCTATTGTTCAAAGGAGCTGGAGGTGCATGACCCGTCTCTTTTTGTTTATTATCAGTAGAACGTCCCTGTTGGTACTGTTTTGCGGAATTTGTATTTTTACTGAAATTACTTTGGTTGTTACTTGTCGATCGGTTGAAATATTTATTATTATATAAAGGAGGACTCTGATTGTACGTGTATTTATTATTAGGATATCTATTATAATGTTGTTTATTCGAATTTGAATTATCATTTAGATAGCCCTTGTTTGCGTAAGAAGACGAAGGAGTCGGTTGCTTTGCTGTTTCAGATGTCGAAAATGATTCAAATTTTTTTGTCGCATCATTTAAATCTTCGAAAGTATTTATCTCCCGAGACGCAAGCAAGGTAGTGTACTTAGGTAACAAGGCTCTCATGGCTAATTGAAGCAACTCACTATCTGATAGTTTAGAGTCAAGCATATTGTTATGCGCCTTCATTCTAAGAACAAATTCGAAAGCAGACATACCGGTCGATTGTTTCATATTGAACAGATCTATTTTTAGGGCTATCTGTCTATTGCTATCCTCGAATTGTCTGATTAATAGTAGTTTCAGGCTATCCCAGGTAAGGTCAGGAGTATAAATGGACCTAAACCATAATAGAGCTAGGCCCTCTAAAATATCCGGAAAACACCTAACTATATCTTCATATTTGACGTTTCTAGTCCTACATTTTTCATCAATTTGTTGAATAAGTTCTCGAACACAGGTTGAACCATTGAATTTTATATTCCAATTATTTATTGTGACTGTTGGAGCATGCGATTCATTATAAATGATTTTTGTATATTTTATAACATTGGTACCAGAGTCACCGTCCTGATCTGTATTTATGTTGTCTTCAACTTGATTAACAATTTCAGCTACTTTTAAGGACTTATTATGATTTCTAGCCTGTAAACGCATTTCCTCTAATGTGTTAGCCGGTATTATATTTCGTATAGTTAATTCTACATTTAAATCGTCCTTCGATCTCCCGTTGATGTTCTCTATTGGCCCCGACATATTGAAATTTAAGCGTGTGATAAAATTAAATAAAAAAAAAAAAAATTTTTTTTTTTTTTTTTTTTTTTTGACAACCCTGTTTTTTTTTTGAATTAAAAAAAATTAAAGTTAAGTTTTTTGAAATTAAGTTGAATAAACTTCCAAATTTGTGGCAACCCTAATTTTTGTTGAGGAAAAAAAAAAATTTTTTTTATTGATTTTGTGGCAACCTTGATTTCAAGATAAAAAAAAATTTGCGGCAACCCTGCCTTTATGTTAGTAAAAATTACTAAGATAATTCATATCTCTAAAGTATAAAATTAATTTAGTACACAATGACGTATCTGTCAGTAATCAATATTTAAAAAAATATATGTACCGATTTAACCAAAGTACTTTAAATTCAAATCTCCAAATGTAAATAGACCGACCGCTGCTTGGTCTATACTAATTTTGCAATCAAATTGACGTTTGAAGGTAAACAACCGACAATCAAGTATTTGCGACAGCTGTCAGCTGTTAATAAAATATTTTTTCGTGTCTCATAAGTATTTAAAAGTACCAAATGATAATATATCATATAAATGATCATTTAATACAACCAGTTATTTGTAATTTAGGTAATAATGAATGGTACTTGCATGCATTGATTTCAACACGTCGCGTAAGATGAAAACATACAAATTGACAGGCGGTGTAGGCAATAATGCAGGCACATACTTTAACTGGAAACAAATTGTTTGTTTTGATTATATTTAAATTTAAAAAAAAATTTTATTGTTATTAATGTAGTGTTGGTATAATCACATGATTTAATTATCATGCGAATAATGTTTGATAGCCGAAACACAACACTTGATTTTGACACTTGTATCAAAGATAAAATCGGACGAGATAATTATCATAGATAATTTGGTAGCTAAACAGTAATCGATGTTGATTGATTTCAATTAAAGCAGTACCTACACATTCCCTACAATCGTAATTATTGTCTATAACCAATTTTTCTGAGCATTATTTATAATGACAAACATAAATAAATTGAGGTTATGGACATCACAACAACAAAGTGATTGTGACACCTGCATTAAATTGACATTAGTTCACTTATGCCTGCAGTAAATTGACTAAGATGGATGCTAGCACATGGAATTATAACATAATATTTTGTAACAAGCAGATCTACCTGTGAATAAGTTATTACGAGACCAACACATTGTTGCGCCATTTGATACGCGAGTATATTAACATATCGCTATTTGCTACGTTTAATGTTAAACACCGCTTGTTAAGTGGGTGTATGATTATATGTAGGTACATATATTAAATATTATAATGGCCATCACTGTGGTCAGCTTTGTTCCCGACGGGAACTCGGACGCCAAACCTTGCCGGAGGCAAGGTATGCTGACTCAGCGGGTAGGCATTTGATTCTCATCATCAGGGATGGGCATGAGGTGCTTATTCACAAGTAGTCTCAAACAATGAAAGGCAAGATCTTCTGTTAACACAATTAGAATCTATTTCATTAGAAGTAAGGGTTTACAAATACATGTGAAAACTTACCCCCATCATTGACCGTATAACTAAACCCTAACTACTATGTCTCTACCGATGGATGGGGACGCCTTCCTCCAGGGTTCCGCGACTGCTTCAGAGCGGCATCCAGCCTGCCAGCTCGTCTCTCGTACAGAATACAGGCCAGAACTATACCGGGACCTCGTGGATGACCTCCGGTATCCTTCCATCCGTGTGTTAGCGTGACTTCGCGGCAAGCGCGGCAAAGTGGGTAACGTGCGATCTCGCCCCCAAATACGGATCTCATCCGATATAAAAGTAACTAATAGTCGGTTCCGACAGTCAACAGTTTCGAAGCGAGCGAGGATTACCATCCGACACATCGATTCTACAAATGGAATCTCGAATCTCCGGAATACGCCGACACGCGTTTTACGTTCGCGGATCCGGTTTTGTTTCACGCACCATGCGTATTTACTCGCGATTCGCACACGAACTTATTATTCATACTCATCCAGAATTGGATGCCTTGATCAATTTAAAAGAGCATTTGCTCCGCTCGACTTTTAAAAATCACTTATTTAAACTTGGCACTGTGACGTTCCCACCAGGTCTGAGCCCATCTAGACCCCGTGGGGAAGTGTTGAGCCCGCCCATAATAAAACACTTCCTGCCTATTTGCACCAGTATATGGCTGTCAAAAAAACCATAGACAATATTAATAATAGTAATCAGTACCTGATTACAATTGTTATGAATAAGTTCAATGTTTTCATAACATACATTTTATCTCTTGAAATATTTTATTAACAATTATTATGCATATCAATCAATAAATGAAACATCAACAACTTCCATAGCGGTAAATGGGTACTCTCAGTATCACCCAAAGATATTAAAATACAAAAGAGACGTGCTATGATGTTCGCGCGACTGTCGGCGGACTACCTACTACCTAATCGGAGTAGTTGGCATATAAAAAGGATTTGTTCATTTCGTTGATTTTTTGAAGATGTGCATCAGTATTGGTTTATAGTGTAGTTTGAATACGGAAATAATTCGTTCATTTAGTTTAGTTTATTTTATTCGTTCGTTTAGTTTATTAGTTAATTATTCGTTCATTTAGTTTATTCGTTAAAATGGTTAAAAATATCGGCGACACCAGGAAGCATCCCACCCAGTAAAAACTGCGGATAGCACATCTCTTATGTTTCAATATCTTTGGTATCGCCCTTGTGAAAAGTCACCTTTCGGAATCTAAAAGTTGTTCCTTGACATGGAAAGAGCCATTTTAATGTCCAGATCTGTACATTTCCCAACCTTTGCCTTTCCCCTCACCCGATCCACCTTTACAACAGCTGCTATCATTTGTGAAACTGGACGTGTTTATGAAATATTTGCCGTAGAATCCGTGCTTTCAAATAGAAATTTTGTCCATTTTTTTATAATATAAACATGTTTTTGTGGACAAATTTGAGTGATGATAAAAAAATATGTTTCGAATGAACATCTAGTAAATAATAATAACGCTTTCTTAAAAATTGAAAAAGCGCAGTCCATTAAAAAAATCACGAAAACTGACCTTACTTGTTAAAATTAACCCTAAGAAATCCTTCCTCAGGGCAAACGTATACGTTTGCCCTGAGGAAGGAACGGTCGTTCCGAAACCGGTCGGCTTTAAACAAATATACAAGTGGTTCAAACAAAGTAACATTGTTTCATTTAGCAAATAAATAAATTAAGTAAAAATAAAGAATAAAGTAAAATTAAAAAGGTAAAAACTAAATTAGTTGAAGGTGAAATGTATAAACTATAAAATATCTAAAAAAAGGAAAAAATTACATAATACTCTTAGTAGTAGACAAAAACATAAATAATTAGGTAAACCGAGAGAATCGTACATAAATAATTATCAGTATTGATTATGACAGTCGGATGTGATAAGTTTAACATGTTGCATGAACAACAGTTAACCTAACAAGGTTATATTATGATTACTTGGTACTTTCAAATTTTGTTTTATACAGTTTTCTTTACTAGGACAGTTTACCGAGATTATCATTACCTAATCTGTGCAAGCGATCTTCATAAGTAAGAAAAATTAACTCTTTACGGTTAATCTCGTCGGCGCTTGGTATTATTCTTGAATTTTGATGGAAAGTCAGGTGGACAGACCACTCCCGCTCATTTCGCTTTGCGGCCGCCGCCTACAAAAATGTAATTGACCGATGTAATCAAAAGCCGAATCCCTAGTAGGCAATAATTCGAGAATAATTTGGTAATAAACCTCCCACGGTGGATTTTGCACCGCGCGTTTATGTTTTATTATCAAAGTGGTATTAATGTTTAAGGTGCCATATAAAAAGAATCGCTATAAAGGACCACCTGATAGCATCGAAGCTTTGAGAAACGAGAACATGAAACACGGTTGTTTTTCCAAAAACAATTATATAAGATAATTATTTATCAATGTGTTCCCGACATGATAAAATCTGACTTTAAACTCTGTTTAAAATTTATCTTGATGTGTGTTAAGTATTCCGAACCAAAATTCGTTACCTTGATAGTGTTATGTTATTCGTGAAAGTGCACGACCTTTTCTTCATCTTCAAAAATCTTTTTGAAGGGAAAACTTCTTTAGCACCGTTGTGATTTGAAACTCGATGAAACGAAAAAGTGACACTGAAAAGAGACAAACACATACATCATTAAGATTTAGCCTGCTAGCTAGAGAATGAGATAGTATGAGATAGTAAGTGTACGGGATTGGTTATTTACAAAAGGGAGGAACTACTTTAAAGAATGCCTGAAGTCAACAAATTAAGTTAATTTGTTTAATTAATAAGAGATAACTTTGTATAAACCACTTTTTTAATAAACAATATCGATATTGTATATTTATTTTTGTCGATATTGTTTATTAAAAAAGTGGTTTATACAAAGTTATCTCTTATTAATTAAAAAATAAATATATTTTTATTTTATTTATTAAATAACAAAATACATTTTGTACAACAATTTGATTAGACCCACAAAGCTGTCATATGGCAGCTTGTCTGCAGGTTCTAACAATTTAAACATTCTTAATATAATATCAAAGAAAATATTTGTAAATACATTTATAGTTTTAAGGAAACATTAGAATAGATCACATTGTAATATTGGATAATTTAACTTACATCTATAAATATATAAGATATTTCAATATACCTGCCTAATAACAAGATATGTAGGCAGCTATATTAAGATATTCAAAGATACATGGAGTTTTCGTTCATTAACCATAGTTTTATCATTTTCGGATATAGTCTCTCATTTTTTTCAAATTTTATGTTTTTTTTGATTTTATTGAAAATCACTGGTATTAGATATTCAAGAGTACGGCTTCCATATTTATTTAATATTCGAGGAGTTTTTAGGCCCTTTCCTTCTCTAAATCTTGTGGTATGTTTGTTTACAAGTAGGTGTTTGTAAGGGCTTTCCCCATATTATCCATAATAGTAGTGAACCAGTGGAGACCTTTTATTGTAAGTAGTAGTTTTAATATATAGTAGTTTAATTCATATAGTAGTTTTAAGTTATGTCTCTGTTTGTAAATATTTGTTGTGCAAATAATGCCACAAAGTTATTTTGCAAAGATTGAAGAAGAAAGTTAATTTGCTTTATTATTTTTTTTTTACATTAAAATTTAAAAAAAAGAGATCTTTTGATAATTATCATAAAAATATTTATATTTGGATGACTTATTTTCAATATCTCCACAAGAAGAGTCATTCGTTTATTTATCTATCTATCATGTATTTATATACCTATTTTATTT
The DNA here is from genome assembly GCA_917563855.2 of Limnephilus lunatus. NCBI lineage: Eukaryota > Metazoa > Arthropoda > Insecta > Trichoptera > Limnephilidae > Limnephilus > Limnephilus lunatus. The sequence goes on from OU830604.1 coordinate 4,133,918, forward strand.
AAGCGAAACAGCAGCCTACAATAAGAATGGTTTATTGCTTATGCTATCTACATAATTGTGAAACCACTTAAAGAATTCGTTGTTATACAAAAACATTGTACCTAACTAAACTATATATTAACCAATAACAATTCTTACATTTATATAATTATATATCCCTAATTCGACTACCATAACACATGCCTAGCGTGGTAGTGAAATCACCTGTAAAAACTGTATAAAAAGAAATATGATGCTTCGATCTCTTTTTTTTTACATTAACTCCACACAGGAGGCCCTGTGGAAAATAATTTCCCTCATGGCCTAGGTATGTCATCTTTGCGGATGCTGTGTGGAGGGTATTTTTTAGGAAAGGAAGGAGTGAACATGGGTCTTGAAGAGACCCATGTTGTAGGAGGGGGAAACACAGAGGCCGGTAAATCGTTCCATAGCCGCGTTGTTGAACTCAATAACGAGTCGTAAAAACGACCCGTTCTCATGTGACTAACGTCAACAGTGTACAAATGTTGGGCACGTGTTTGACGTGTTTCCCAACTATGCACCGGTGCCGAGGGGATCAATGACGCTAGTTCCTCGGAGCATCTTCCATTGTAATACCGGTAGAACAAGGACAGCATTCCCACCTGACGCCTGTGCTCTAAAGATTGCAATCCATCTGTTAAGATATGAAATCTATCAAACGGACCGCCCGTTTCTGCACAGAGTCAAGGGTTTTTTTTTGGTATTTTGAAGCTCCAAACCAGAGGTGGCTACCTAATTCAACAGTGGGGCGCACTTGCGATTTGTGCAGGGTTAGCAGTTGTGTACTATTAAAGTATCTGCGGGCCCTGTACAGTACGCCCAGTTTCTGAGAGGCTAACTTGACTCTGGTTTCGATCCCCATACCTGAGCTGGTCACTTAGAGTTACACCAAGCATATCAAATCTTGTCTCACTCTTGTCTACTTAAGTTTTCTAAAGGTTTCACTTGTGCCTGCACATATTTTTTTATGTGATAGATTCATACATCCGTCACTCCTGGACATATTGGCCCCAGATTCCTACTCCCCCCTCATACCTTTTTCCTTCCCAGAACTTCCTTTCTAAAAGATGCACAGCATCCCCTACGGTCACATAGTGCCTGAGGATTTTTTTCTCTCAGGGTCTCCTGTGTGGAGCTAATGTAAAATATATATGGGGATTTGATGTGTGCATGCCCGCGAAGGTTTCTGTATATATCTACTGATGAGCTCTGGCATTATGAAATTTGTATAAAAAAGTTGCATTGGATTGCACGCGAGCTGAATGTACGGAGACTGAATTAATGGAATATGGGAAGGGGAGGGGAACCCGGAAGGGGGGAAGGGGACTCAAAAAAGGGGAGTGGAACTTGGGAGGGGGAGTTCGCGAGAGGGAAGGGAGAGGAACCCGGGAGGGGAGAGGGGAACTCGGGAGGGGGAGGGGAACTCTAGAGGGGGGTTCGTGGACGGGGGAAGCGGTCGAGGGGAGTGGGGAGAGGAAAAGTGGAGTGGGAACACGAGAGGGGAAGGGGACGCGGGAGAGGAAGGGGAGGGGAAGGGGAACGGGATGAATGGGAAATGACACGCAGGGAAAAACAATTTATTTATTAAGTGGCATAGAAACGCATACCGGAAACTCGCTAACGGTTAGATAACCATACAGTAGATGGCGTTGTGTTTCATTAGCCACAGCAACGCGTGGCCTGGTCAGCTAGTAATTACATAAAATACTTAATCTTAAAAAAATTATTATAACATATCAAAATAAAAACTAAATAACCTTATATTTATGTATAACCATAAAAATTACTGGATAATGTAGTACGATATTAAAGTTGGTTTTATTACTAACAATTTTTTGCCACGGTACGAACATGGCGGTTCCATGACAACTCAGGGAAGCGATAAATTAACACACCTTTGAAAATGATATAAAGACATAAAATTTACGAAAAAACTAACATATTAAATATAACCTAACGTTATCTATTTAACGTGGTTTTTTCATCACTTTTCACTTATCCTGAGTTTTCCGGTTATCCAAAATAAAATTAGAAGATGATATTCTTTTTTTTTTAAATGAAATTTATTGTTTCCAACGCTGTGTCATGTAGGTTTATACTTTTACTTTTAGAAAATAGTACATTATTTAAATGAATAGATTTTAAGGAACTAAGGGAAAGTAAGTACCTATGCGTGATTTGCAGTATACCTTCGCTTTCATCTCCGTGACTCACCTGCACTGATCTGCCAAAAAACGGCTACGAGAAAAGGTGCCGTCCCGCGGCGTGCGCGTGGGTAATGTAAATGGCCCCAAGTATGAAATATTCATCGGCGCGGAGGGCCCTTTTTGCAAAAAGGCCGGCAGACAGACGGACGTCGGACATGTCAAGTGTCCGGCGGGAAGCGTTACCCGTTAGCGCCAGCATCATTGGGTGGGCCGGGAAAGACACGAGGAAAATAAAAACTAAAAATACTCAATATTTTTCTTAAACCTACGTAAATAATATACTTACAGTTTGACAATAATTCCAACATTACTAGTGACATAATTAATACGCACTCACAATTCTCAACTACCACAATTTTGGCACACATGTACACATACACAATTACATACACATATATGTAGGTACACTTATACATACTATTTATATCATATCGTTCGTCTTTATCTAGCTAACTTTAACATAGGAAACTTTATTTCATTCCGAGTTATCCGGTCACCATATTTATCTCTCTATTTTATCTATAAGCTGTCTGACTCTTACAAATAAATAAATAAATGTGTACTAACCCCACCCGATTAAATACAAATCACTCACCAGATATTTCATAGAGAGTGTCATTGATACCTATTCTTTTATTGATTTCTTAAACCTGATAAACTCTTTACCAATCACTTAAATTATTACCTACTGTTTGTTTCATGTAGGTATAATTTTTTTTTTTAATGCCGGTAACCCGGGCGTTTATTAACATCAATAGTTATTTACAAATCATGTGCGCTACCCGACTCACTAGACAATATCTGTTCTGAGCCGGGTAGCAGTATCTAACATTACATAAAGTTTAAATAACAATAAAAGTAACTAAAAATACAAAAGGTAATAAATAAAGATTCAGAATACCATAAAAAGAAATAATAAAACTTAAGTAGAAATATAAAGATTATCTACATAAAATAATTTAAATATTACATTTATATAAAAATGTTTTTTTTTAGTGTGAATGAAATAATCAAATATTTGTTTTAGTGCGAATGTTTTTTTTTAATATTATATTTAAATATCAATATACAGCGTATGTAAAAAAAAATTATCACGAAAGGTTTGCAAGTAAGTTGTTAATGAAATTTCTTTTTTTGTTAATTAACCACGTATTAAAGTTTTTATATGTACGTTTTCTGTTGGTTTGCGTTATATGTTGTGTTTCTTTTAAGAAAGTGTTGAATATGGAAGGTGCGAGGTAAGATTAATGTTTTTTGGCAAGAGTGGATTTAATTTTTGGCACTTGTAAATGATTGTTAGATTTAGCTCTAGTGTTCTGGGAGTGAGATATGTGTGAAAGTGACGATTTTATGCAATTTATATGGATAATTCTTTTTATGAATAGCTTCCTGATATCATGTATTTTATTTTGAATTAAAAGATTTTCAATTAGATAACCAATACCTCTGTTTTCGCTACGTTTGGTGACTTAGCAGGAGTGCCCGGGTTCATGGGATGAGGTTTCGGCGGTCGATGCGTCTGCCCACCAGCTGCGTGGCGGGCCGGATCGTGAGAGACTGCTTGAAGAGGTCTTTTCAGAATCCCTCGGCCTTGCACCGCAGTTGTAATTAAGCACCGATAAGTATGAATATAACGGGTCATTTGTTTTTTAAATTTAATTAGATGAATGTCGTAATTTTTCAAGCTTACTAAATGTTCGTCTTTTGAAAGGCAACGATCCTGAGGAAAATATTTTATAAATACATACTTTCAGCTTCACAAACACTACAATAAGGAACTCCAGTGAAAAATATTATTGCTTTAAAAAAATATGTTCATATAGACCAATAAACGCTGATTCTGAATATATAACTTTTATTTGATAATATTAAACGCACAGTTTTTAAAAAAACATTAAAAAGTGCATTTTTAATATTCTCGTTAAAACACAGCGTTAGGTTGGTATGCTGTGTAATACTGTATGGTGACGTCACGATGGAAGATTCACCTGGTGATGGCATTTTGAAATGTATGAGGCAAGCCGTTCAAACACAACATTTTGTGTTTTTTATTTGGTTTATTTACACACTGTTAGTAGAGATTTAGACATATAATAGTTGTTGTGTTTATTGAAACATTATTTAGGCCTTCCAGGATAATATTTTTCAAATATAATACGAACTGTGTACCTAAGTGCTGAATTTCGTGGGATAAAAGTTGGTTAGTAAATAAATCATATTATTAGTTGTTTTTGAAAGTCGTAGTAAACTGTAAAAAAATATTTTTGATAAAATTTAGTAAATGTGGCCTATTTGAGGTTAAAGTCGTGTCAATTTTGACATTTTGTTTATCTACCATAACATCGATCGTATTTTCGAATTGGTTTATTATCAAGGGCTTTTTATACAAGTCATGATAAGTGTATTATAAATACCAGTGTTTCTGTATGTGTTATACATAATGCAATATATTATGTTACAGCAAAAGTCACACCTGAACACAAAATTCTACGGCTTACGATATCATTTGCAGTCATTTTTATTTGCAATGAAAAAGATGATTAATTGTTATTGTATTGCACTTTGGTACAAAACAATAACAGTAGCGATGAGATGTCGACATTTTATCTAATGTTTTTCTATATTAAAAGCAGTTAATCGTGAAGAAAAAACGCCTCGACTTGTCACACCTAAAGTCATTCGGCCATCGATTTTTCAATATAAATTGAGTAAAATGACAGCACCTGTTGAAAGTGAATAAAACTATCGATGACGTGATGACGTCACACAATGCACCATAGATAAGGTGTTTTTCAAGGGATCTTGAAAAATCAAAACTTTGAAAATAATTTTAAATATTAAAACTAACTCTTAAAATAAAAATAAATATGCAGTTATTTAAGCTAGAAGGTCATTATTCATTAAAAAAAATAAAAAATGGACTGGAGTTCTCTATTGTAAAATACTGTGATTTCTCACATAACTGAAATATGGCAGAGAAGGAACGCCACACAATCGAGACTGATTTAATATGGATTGTAATAGTTTGTTCATTTAAGCGAGGAAGAACGAATTACCATGTTTTCGTGAAAGGCTTTGGCCTTGACTATAACGAATCTAATGCGGCCCTGCCGTTTGGGATCTGACAGATTGCGTCCATTGATTTTGGACTGGATCCTTCGGAATGGGGTTTTTAGAAACAATTTCCAGTCAAAACTTAAAGAATCGCCTAAACGTGACCGACCAATCGAATTCCACGGACTCTGACCAAACTGCTTGTGACGTTTTGCGCATGGCCTTTAGCAAGTTCACCTTGAAACATTACGCTCAGGCATTTAAACGTGAAAGCTTAGAAAATATCCTCAGTTGGTTTGGTTCGTGTAAACCGTTATGAAAGATAATTAAAAAAAATGGAAAGAAATATTAAAAGAGAATAAGGAAAATTGGGAGTTGGGTGCGTAACATTGTAGTAGTTTTAATGTAAATGCCAAAAAATTGTGACCCAAAGAGTAAGCATTCTGTTCAAAACACAACATCCTACCCACAGTGTTATTCGAAATATGAATTCGGTGGGACCCGATTTTTTCCCATTTTATAATTTATTATATTCAAATTTTTCTTATTTCGAAATTACCCATTTTTTATTGCGAACAGCAGTAATAGCTTCACACATATTATCCGAATTCCACTTCTTTTTTTTCTGGTACAAATTTGGTGACGACATCTCTTTAACATGTATGAATATAATTTGGAATACTATTCCGACACTCCGTATTCCGAATTAGCAACATATAACCTAATTATTAGTTCTCTTACTTGTCAACGCTTACGCATAAAACGCAAAAACGAAAGTCATACTATAAAAATATAACTGTTTCTGATGTGATTTCATTTGTAAAGTTATAAAAAATATTGGAATATGGGGTGATTATATTGGATTAAAAACACACCGAAAAAGCAACTTCACAAAATACGTCAGCATTCATCCGCAGACACAGGAGAAATATTATTCCGACCGAAATCAGGGCTCACAGTTGCGACTTTTAACAGTTATAATTATTACCGGTAGATTCCGCCACCCAAACCGAAGACAAGACGGTATTCCGAATTTCCAACAGTATTCCAAATATGCTTCTTTTCCCTTATTTATTATGGCGAAAGCTTAATGAAATCGGAGGGCAATAAGCTAATTATCTAAAAATATGTCTTAAATGATTCTTACGAAGAGGATTTTTTAGTGTTCAGTCACCTGTACATCAATGTATACATATATATATACGACGTACATGGATAATCTACACCACCTTTGTCCGCCATTACGATCCAAGTATCGCCCCGCAAACGCTGCCCCCGGCGTTAGTTACAAAATCATGGGGTTACTAAAACAAGCAGTCGTTCGCTATTACCCCGAGTACTAATCTCGCCACCTTCCCCGGGCCAGTAGCCAGTAGCCAGTACACTCCGCAGAACTGTAGGGCGCACCACTCACCTACGCGCTCCTGGTACGAGAAACAATAATTTGGGAGAACAGCTGACCAATCGCGGGAGGGCTGCATGCATAACTTTAACGGGTGATGCACAAACTCACCCCACGTTCCCTAAATTCAACAAATTTAAATGCGTTGGTTGAGTTAGTTTATTTTTGTTTAAATGCGATCCACTTAAGACGTGCGTTATTCCACACACACGAAATCAAATTGAGACTATCACAAATTATGTTTATTAATAAAAACAATTTTGAAACTCTATGAAATGAAAAATAGCGACTCCAGATACTAATATCTACAGCCTGTATGTCGGACGAATATCTACAGCTCATGTGTTGGACAAATATCTTTGAACTTCAGAGTGAAGACTAATATCTACAGAGCTAAGGTCGGATAAATATTTATGACGGTCTCAGTGGTGACGAATATCTATGGAGCGTAGGTGGGACTAATATCTACAGAAGGCAGCTGAGCAAGAGGTTGTACGGAAAAGCATAAATTACTTCAATTACGTAATACTAACCTAACCTAACCTTACCTAAATTAACTTATCATAAATTAAGTTTTTTAAACTGCATACGCAATATTACGTTATGCCAATATGCTATACATAATTTCAAATCCAACCTCTGCCAGTGCTGTAGATATTCGTCGACATCACCTGTTCCATAGATATTAGTCAGCAGTTTGAGCTGTAGATATTCGTCCTCACTTTGATTCTCATAGATATTAGTCCGATTTATTCACTTTTTGGAATTCCTGTAGATATTAGTAGACACCTCCAAAATAGTCTCCTCTTTGTGCGGCGCATCGTAGCCTATCGGTCTCCTCTTTGTGTGGTTCTTCGTAGGCTCCCCACTCTTGTCTACTTTAGTATTCTAAAAGTTTCACTTCTACTGAGTGTGAACTGCACACTCTGAATTTCTTTATGCAAGCAGTTCCAATTATGAAAATGAAACTTAAATGCAGGGCAAATTTTGGTTAGTTTATTTATATCAAGATACAAGTAACGCCATCTGTTGTGTATAATTCAAAGTTTTATGCATAGACATACAAATAACTAGACGAGAACTTACAGATGAGGGGTAAAAACCAACTATGGCGGGGCGAAGAGAGGAAAGAGACTTGTGATTCGCCAATAAATCAACCTAACAGTATATAGGCACCTCGCAATATAATATCACTATTTAGTTCTTGATAGTAAAATCTGCTTTTGAATGAATAGACCTTTTTATATGGGAGCGCGAATTGCATGCCACGGTATGAACAGATGTGTAAAATCCAAATTCGCAAAGTAAGGGTCAGAGTATTTCCATAGTGGAATATTTTGTTGCCGTTGACACTTTTACAAATGTTTCATGATTTACTTAACCCAGTAAACAGCGGCTTTGTGTTTCGCGTCGCTATGTATCTCGATGTCTAAGTATGTGTTTCATAGACATACAGCGTCCGTGCGTAAAATGTACGATGAGAGCACGGAACTGGTCCGGACACGCCCAGCCGGTTCCGAAAAATGGTTCCAATGGGAGGGGAAATAACACGTTTTTTAACTCGTAAGGGCATGTCCATATATTTTGTACGTCCGTGGTTTTATGAATGAGTGATTGAAACACATATTGTATTATGGTTTTAAAATAAATGTTCGTTCAAACTATCTCCTCAAAACTCACGTTTGATTTATAATAATTTTTTCATCGAACACCGTTTTTTAATTTATTGAAAAAAAAAAATACTGTAAAAATATATTGTCGAGTTACACTGAGTTTACCTCTGTTGGGTTACCTTTTTTGTGAGGATAAAGAAAATAAGAAAGGAAAAAATTGATGAAGAACGTGGCTGAGAAGAACCCGGCTATTCAGATCTGGTCAGTCAAGCTATATCAAGCATCGTTTTATTTCACATACATTGTGAGATCAATATTGTCTCTGTAAAACAGAGAATCTTAGTTCCCAATTGCGACCGTTAAACTAGACTTTTTCCTCTTTCTTCTCAAGCGTCTTTTAATGGTGTTTTAGTGTGCAATTCAAATGCGCTAGAAGTGAAATCTTCAGAAAACTAAAGTAGACAAGATTGAGGAGACTACGAAGCACTTTTCTTTAATCAATGTGAAGAATGATTTTTTTCCATATTTTTGCCGTCGAATTCCACTACAGCTTTTCCTATACATTTGGTATTTGTGTTTTCTTCTTGGAGTCGCTAGATATGGCTTTCTTTTCTTTTGCCTGTTTATTTTCTAGTGGTTTGAAGATTGTATATTTATTTAACTTTTTTTTGGATTTTGTACGATTTGAACCTTGTTTCGCTGGATGCATGGCCGCTGAAGTTCGTCAGGCGCTTTATACCGCTACACTATTGTACCCGTAGTCGAGTATCCGTGAATAAATACATATTTTATTGCTATCTCATTCTCTCGCAGGCAAAGTCCTATAGATGTAAGCGTTTGTCTCTTTTTAGTGTCGCTCGCTTCCGTTTCATCGAGTTTCAAATCACAACGATGCTAAAGAAGTTTCACTTAAAAAAATAGAATATACTAGAACGATGACGTCACATACGATCTCTCACTGGAACTAGTATATATTTGATATTTTTGCATAGTCTTTATGTTTCATATTTGTTAGTAATATGTACGATTTACGTCCACAAGCCTCGAAAATTTATTCCAATAAATAGAGCATAAATTAAATGAATTTATGAAACATTAAACTGGTTTATATTTCTATCAGATTGATCCACGAGTATAAAATATATTCCAAAATATTGATTCCATGTTAAAGTGTAACAGGCGATTAGAGCGCGTACCAATCAGAGGCGGCTCGTGTAATCTCATCTTCCGGCACTTTCGTACTTCTGCAAAACATCGCAGAATATCCACTGCCCTGTGTACACTGTACACACTGTCGGCAGTGTCCGTGTGGTAAAAGCAATATAGTCAGTACTCGGTCCAGTGTAGTGCAGCTCCGCTTACCCTACTCATCCTCTGCGTTCTACAAGCGACAAGGTCCAAGTGATGAAATAACTGTGAAGTATGTGGGGATTCGTTACCAGAAAAGGGTTTAACTATTTTGGCGTGAAATTGATACTTTAGAATTCTATTATAATCTTCCACCGTGTTTTGTAAAATCCTTCTTTCACAAAAATAATCGGGACTGTTATGAATGTTACAAAAAATTAAACTGCTACAGAATCAAGCTGAATCCGTATAATAGATAAGACTGAGTAAGTAATTTAGATACAACTAAATCAAGCTGAATCAGTATATCATATACAACTGAATCATATATTAGATACAATCGCGCTGAATCAGTTTATAAGATACATCAAGCTGAATATTAGATACAACTCAATCAAGCTGAAATAGTAGGTAGTAACAGTAGGTAGTAGGTAGTAGTATCTAGGTTACAAACCAGTTCTTAGAACGATTGTTTCCAATGAAAAATGTAGTTGCCTATCATTTGAAAGATTATTGTTAATTCTCATATTTGAAATATGAGATAGACAAATATGACGGTTTGCGACCGTTATCTTTTTATATTTTTGTATCTTGTTTTCTGTCATATTTTCGTTCAGATTATTAGTGTTATCTTCTTAATGATATAAAACAGTAGTGTTTAGTTACAACCGAATCATATATTAGACACAACTGAATCATGTTGAATCAGTATGTTAATACAATTGAATCAGTAGGTATAGTATGTACAAGTGAATCAGGAATCAGTATATTAGATACAACTGAATCAGTAGGTATATTATATACAAGTGAATCAGGAATCAGTATAATAGATTCAACTAAATCAGAAGGTATATTACATACAAGTGAATCGGGAATCAGTATATTAGATACATCTGAATCAGTAGGTTTATTATATACAAGTGAATCAGGAATCAGTATATCAGTATATTAGATAAACTGAATCAGTAGGTATAGTAAAAACAATTTTATCAAACTGAATCATTATGTAAGATACAGCTGAATCAAAGTTGGTCCTCTACAGCAGTTAGATCCAAGTATGGTCCACTTCCTCCCTTTAATTGACACCCCACGACAAGTTCAACCTTCCACACACCCCCCGAAAGTCAATTTCTCTCATGAATATTGCAGTCCCTGGTGGCGCGGGATGTCAGCGGCTAAGTGTCGGGATTTTTACCCCGAGGGACGTCAAACAGAAAATACCCAGAGAAGGAGGAAAACTGGAGTTCATTAAAATGTGAGCATGATGAAGTGTGTCGCATTTTAGGATTGCATAAGTAGGTGGCTGCTTCTTTTTGTAAGTTTTCAAAGATTTCTAGACTACGGGTCTTGACCAACGAATTCTATTCTAAATACGTTTTATGGTTGATAACACCTGAACAATTATTTTTAAGAAATTGGTAAGCGTATATACATTTTAATGCCATTTTCAAACCGTGGTTAAATCACCTTGAGACGACTTATTTATACAATTCTAAATTTGAAGTTTTTAAAGTTGTCTAAATCGATTTTATTTTTATTTTTTATTAATGATTTTGTACGCCGTTACTGCAAGGGTCCCATTCCTCCTCGACTGGAGACTTTGGCAACGCGTTTCTGTGAGCAGATCTTCATGATGCATGAATCGCGGGTACTCCCCGTGCATTCTCATATACAGGTATCTAAGAAACTTTTTTTGAATCTGTTCTAATTTCTCAGTGTATTTTTTCTGGTATGGGCCCCATACAGTAGAGGCGTATTCAATTTTAGACATTATAATGCAGTTATACATAGCCATCATTGCTTCAGGTTTTGAAAACTGTTTACATAATCTTATAAAAAAAACCTAGCAGCTTGTAGCATGATGTTGTCAACTGCAATATATGGTCTGAAAATATAAGTTTAGGATCAAATACTACCCCTAGGTCCTTAATGAATTTTACTGGTGACAATATATCTGTTTTAATACTATAATCAAATTTGATGGGGTTTCTCGAACGTGTATATGACATTGCGACACATTTTTTTTGTATTAAAAAATAATTTATTTTCTGATATCAGCCCATGATGAAATTGAATCTAAATCGATTTGTAATTTGACACAATCTTGCCCGTCACAAATCCTCTTAAGTAATTTCAGATCGTCAGCAAAAAGCAGACAAGTGGAATGTTTGATGCATCATTGAATGTCATAAATTAAAATTAAAAATAGTAGAGGTCCCAGTTTGACCCCTGTGGTACTCCAGAGAATGCAGAGAATTCCCTAGACCTGTATCCATCGATGCATACACACTGTTTCCTATTTCTCAGATATGTGGAAAAACAATTTAGAAGAGGCTTATCGAAACCTATTCTGTGTAATTTCCGTAATAACACATCATGATCGACTCGGTCAAACGCCTTAGCGAAATCCGTGTAGATCACATCGGTTTGTTGTTGCGCATCTAATCCTCTTGCCACTCTTTGCGAGAGTTCGAGAAGATTAGAGATGGTTGACTTCTTTGGTAAAAATCCGTGGTGATTGCCCCAAAGAAATGGTTGAATTTGTATTTTCAGCTTTCCGCAAATTATCGTTACGAATATTTTAGGAAGTATTGATAGTACCGCTATTGGTCTGTAGTTCTGGACATCCGTTTTGGTCCCTGATTTGTGAATTAGGCTTACCTTAGTAAGTTTCCAGGATTGAGGAAAAGTGGAAGTAGTAATACTGAGATTAAAGATAAAACAAATTGGATATTTATCACGGGTAAACCACTGGTTACCCAAGAAATGATCTCAATTAGCTGAGAAAATAGTTGAGACAATAGATTCTCTATTACGTGTGGTACGTCAAAATCGGTTTTCCCTAAACGTATGTTTTCTTAATTGCTTCGTAATGACGTTACTGCTATGATTTATTTAATTCCGTTATAATTTTTAGGTTTAATTTATCACTAATAAATATAAAATAATAATACTACTGGTTTCTAGACGGAGTATCTGTTTTTGTGGCGGTAATATCTATGTTTAAAAAATGAATAATTATAAAAATTTTAAAAAAATGTTGTTTTAACTTCTCTATGGTTATGCAAATATGTCACATAGATGTACTGTGTACGATTTCATAAAAAAATTGAAATTGCGATTAGGTTATAAACTTAGACGTAGGTACTTAACTCTATATCTCTAACATGTTCGCACAAAAAAATGACGTTTATTTTTTTTTAATCTCAAATCGTACCAATATGATTATGATTAAAAAGTAGGATAATGTGTTCTGAGAAAACATATTCATGGTGCCTATCGCAAAGTTTTTGAACTTCATGATTATCTATTTTTGACTTGTTAATTACTATTTTTGTGAACAGGAATTATAGCGCACAATCCTTAGATGTCGATCGTCCAGTTAATTATTCAAATACTAAGTTTTGAGATGATGAGGAAAGGAATATACGAATGGTCACCATAAATAAAATATTATTTACATATGCCTGCGTGTTAGGACATATTAAATATACTATAAAATAACACTGCGAGACGTAACTAGAATCACTAGTATAACTATTGAAATATCCTACTTGTGACTCAGAAAACATCCACATTTTGTTTAATTCATTAAGTTTTTGTGCATTATAATTGCTTTTGGTGGTGTTTATGAGTAATTTAAGTATTGTACCAGATAGTAGGTACACTTACTTAATCAAATTTAGATTTTTCGATCGAGGTTGTGGTTAATCTGCCTTTTGTAACTTCCTCTCTTTATTAATGTTTTTTCAGATACATCACATCATTTCTTTTCTCTCCAACTAACAAGTGGTTTGTTTTTATATGCTCAACACATATTATATTATTAATACTGCAATCCGCCTAAAAATACCATCCTGGCAGTGCATGCATCAAACATTCTCCACCAAAACATATTTTTTCGGCGAGCACAATTTGAGTGCACTAAGTGTAACAGATTTCTATTATTAGGTATTACAGCGTCCCCCACTTGATCGGTGACGTTTAGCCAAAGTGCCATTATTCCCGGTTGGAATTCGCGTTCGCATTCACCATTTACCATTATTTGCCATTTGCCTGCAACACATTTACGCGGCGCGAAATAACAGCCATTGCAAATGCGAAATTTTGCGTCAGTCACACGCAGTGATTGACACTGCCAATGGAAAACATCTGCGATGAAATATTGTTGACGTCCTAATGTCAATACGGCGCAAAATTGATAGCTGATCAATACATACATTGTTGTACATATAAAGTGAAGACAAAAAATTAATGTAATAATATAGAGTGAATACAATATAAAACAAATTCATTAAAAAGTGATATACACCTTCCATGACAATGGAAATAAATATTATTGTAGAAATTAATCACTTTGTGGGTAGATCTATATCTTTGGTAGACATATTTAATAAATTATTATATTCAGTGGATAAAGAGCAGTTGACCGGATATCAAAAGGACACGGGTTCATGTCCCGTCGGCGGCATGTATCTTTTCTCGGAAGATTTTTTTCAATGTACCTAGATGAGTGTTTCAGGCTAAAAATTATTACTTATAATAATTATTAAATAAATATTAAAAACTTATTTTGTTTAAAACCACGAGTTTTAATTAATTTATTTACTGACCGGTTTCGCTTTGTTCAAGCATCATCAGGGTACAAATTAGTAATGAATTGTTAATTTTTATCCTGATGATGCCGGTCGGTAAATAAATGTATTAAAACTCGTTGTTTTACCCAAAATAAGTATTTTATTTTTGTGAATAAATATTTTAAATTTTCCAGTTTATGTTTCTTGTGTTACGGATATTCTTTCCTACCTACCTGAGAAATGATCCCCATACAAAATAAAATATTTGCACAAATGACCACCATTAATAATATAGTTGGCTGATTTTCCGCACGTTTCCGCCATGTACAAATAAACAAAACATATTGCGTAAATTAATCAATAAAACTGCAATCGGTTTCACTTGCCACGAGGAATGGTCATTATTCGCCCCATGGTATTTCATGACGTTTCCGCAAAACGTATGCAATCGCCGCATTTAAAATGTACTGGTCAATTAAACAGCAGTCCCATCATCCCCCCGCGGGTGATAAACGACCCCCCCTTCCCCCAAACCATCCCTTGTACCCTTCGCACAGTTATTATTTGCCCGACCTACAGAATACTGTCATGGGTAGGTAGTTAGCAGTACATTACTGGTCAGTGAATTAACTGCCGGCCGTTCATTAGAGGCCAGATTTACTCGGTGTATCTACCTTAGGTTTATTTACACCAAAATGGATTTGTAAATAGTTTGGCCGTGACTGTTCAATTGTGAAACTGTCGTTGATTATTAACATAATTGTAACCCTTCAAAAATCTGGCGTATTTTGTTTTTAAAAAATAAATTTTTGAGGCTTTGCAATAATATCCAAATAAATGGAATATTTGTGAATGTATCCGAAAACTAAAAACTGTTTTTGAAAGGTGATAAAATACGCTTTATTATTTTATTATTAGAAATAACCAAGTAATTTTTTAATCATAAAAACTTTGTATGCAAACTTGAAAAAGTTTTAAAAATGGCTAACATTGTCTTTTCTAACTAAAATTACTGATAATTAAAAAAAAACACATACGTATTTTATTAGAAAAATAATTTTTTCATAGGTAAACCTCACCCCACGAACACAAGCACCCCTGCTAAGCCACCAAACGTAACGAACCACTTGGGGTGACCTATTGCAGGGGTGTTGGTTATCCACTAATTAGTACCCGGGCGGTAGGACCCAAAACCGATTCTATTATCATGTCTTTTATCCAGTTTAATCACAGGAGACCATAATATTTGAACAAACTCAAATATGCAATAAATAAAAAAAATCAATAAACTAAAATATACAATAATTAAACAATAAACTCAAATATACATTAAATAAATAATAAACTCGAATATACAATAAATAAACAATTAAACAATAAACTCAAATATATATATTTTTTATTTTTTTTATTCAGAGAAAGATACATAAATTACAATAAATTCAATATAATAATTAATTACGTAATATTTGTACATATTTGATTAATCCCCATAAAAAAGCAGGGCTTGTGTGTATGGGGGTGTTATTGTATTGGTTTAATTGTTTTATTTTTTATATTCAGTTCAAATTTTCGGTATAATTTTTAAGGTGAGTTTTAAATTTTTTGATATTACTGTTCATTTTTCTGATTTTTTCAGGAAGTGAATTAAATTTTTTTACTCCTATAAATAATAATATATAATAATTGATAATAAACAAATAAACTCAAATATATAATAAATAATCGATACACTCAAATATACAGTAAATAAACAAACAAACTCAAAAATAAATAAATAATCATCTCAAATATACAATAAATAAACAAATAAAGCTTGGTCATAACGTCATTTTTTTATCCATCAAACGCCCCAAAACAATGACGTGTAGCAAACCATAAAAAGCATAATTCGCAATTTGTAACGAAGCATTAAAGCAATTTCGCATTCAGTCAACTTTTACGGAGTCGTAAATAATATTAGCGGACGGTTGGAGTGACAAATTTATACTCATTAGTGTCCATTGTGAAATAATGTATGTGCTGTTCGTGGTTGCTACCGGGATTGGGACATGTGTTGCCCGGTGGCACACCTTTTGCTTCTGCTTGAGTTATTACTATATCTGTTCTGCTTGACTACGGCCTCCGGGTTCAATTGGCACGGAATAGGATGCCGAACTTTTAAAATGTTCAATATTCATAAAATCAATCGATATTAGTTCATAACTTTTTTGTTTTTGGTTTTATAACAATGTATGTTGTTGTGTTTTTTTTTAACATTAAGTCCACACAGGAGGCCCTATGGAAAATGTTTTTCTTTAGGGCCTACGTCCTATATGAATATGATGTGTGGAGGGTCTCTTTGAAGAGAGGAAGGAGTGTGAACATGGGTCTTGAAGAGACTCATGTTGTTGTCCGGCAACCGAGCTGTAGAAATCAAGAAAAAAAAAATCACTTAACAATCACACTCCTCAAGGGTTGCGAGCGGATTACGTGTTACCGTGTTGCTAGAACGAGACGAAGTGCGTATCGCGTGACCCGCCAGGCTATACGTAACTATTCAGTTGCAACGTGTGATTTTAATTTCAAAGAAAAAAAATATCAACGGATAGCAAAATGACCGTTTCTTACTACAAATATGCTCAGGGTTGATGATTAAAATCCTTCGGATAAGTACATGCTGTTAGTAAAATACAAACTCTGCTATATATTGATATAAAAAATAAAATCCTTCTATTACTTGTCAACGTTTAACATTACATTCTAAAAATTGTACATGCTTAATTTGGTCTTGGGCTAAGTATGAATAGATCAGTCTTCAGTCTGTACCCTATCTACCATATTTCACATAAGCAACCATAATATTATGATGTATCATAATGTAGATTACCTTAAATGAAAAGAGAAAAAGACCTTTGAAGCCCTGTATAAAAAAAATATAACTTTTCAATTTTATTATTTAAAAAACCAACATGTTTCGTAAGCAACGATTATTTCCTTTTTTATAAAGTAAAACAATATAAAAGCATTAAATCATAAGATGTGAGCCTGGGGTGTGTAGATAATCCAAACACGCTGGGCATAATACCCCAAAAATTGGCTTCTTCAGGCGGATACAAAATATATCAACAAAATTGAAATCAGCAGATCTACATGTACATCAAAAACACCAACCTTATAGAGGGACGTCTGCTGCATAGGTGGCCCTTTAGATGTTTTATAGTCCAAGTTAGGATGACATGCACAATTTAATAATATTTTATCAGGAGAGAGTAAAATCCACAATGATTTAAAATTACAATCATTTGGAAGTTGCGTTTTGTCATGTCACAATAACATTTGAATAATTCACATTCGTATTCGAAAGGACACTGCAACGACATTTGTGGTCTATGGTGATCTATTCGCAGCTCAAACGGGCACAATATATTTTAGAATCTCTGAAAGTACATAGAGACCGCCAAACAACCACTTTGTGAAATAAATATTTTAAATTTATAATCGAGATTAAAAAAAAAACAAAAATATGTTACGATGCCAACCAAGCATTGTTAAATTTGCTACGATTTCCAGTTGTATGTCGTGCACGCATCGTTTTAGAAAAAACAACAATAAGTTAGATAAAGGTTGCTGTTACAATATTGTATTTCTTACCCACATTGTACGGTGAGATATTATAACAAGTTAAGGTAAGAGACATTGATTTTTTTTTAAATCATTCATTGCATCAACTGGTCCCAATTAGATCAACGCACGATGTTCGTGATATGATAATAAATCGTCAATGACACTAAACACTAATGAAATAGACGTACATTGATTATATAATGACGTCAATAACTATACTCCTAACAAGAAAAATGTAAGGTTTGTACTAGTTAATTTATTGTAGCCATTTGCTGATGCTCCAAGTTTTTTATAGCCAATTATCTTCGACTCAAACGGAAACCTGTTGTGTTTTATTAACTTTTATTGCGAATTGTGGTGTTGTTATGGATAACAAATGATCTAGTTTTAATAAATTATGTCTAGTTATTAGTATCTGTAAATCTATTATTGGCAGGAAAAAAGCCAAATAATGTTTTTGAACTTTTCCTCATAAGGACTTTTTTAGCGAGCATATAAAACATGTGAATATTCAAAATATTACGGTGTAGTTAGGTATAACAATGTTTTTTCTTAGTCCTTCCTCTCTTGGGGGTCCTGTGCTGAGGCTGACTAAAGTTATTCTATTTTCTTCTATGTCGTTTTTAGAACTGTTTTTAGAAATTTTTAATTAACCTTTTTCAGCAAGACTTTAGTTGTTGACTTATACTCATAAAATTTTTCTAATAGTTTTTATCTGGGGGAAGGATGTTGTGGAGTTTTGTCGCAAAATATGTCTACATAGTGTATTTTTTTCCAAATGTGGTTTTATAACTCGTAATGTTTTTTTTTACGTCATTTTGATTCGCTGTAGTGTGATGGATACGCCGTCTTACAGGGGGTTCCGTATTTTTTAATACTTTCAGTAGTGTATTTTTTGCACATATTTGGTTCTTAGGTAGTGCGTACTCCTGCCGGAGAGAGACAATGGATGGCATTTATAATTTTTGACGCTTTGGAAATGGAAAATTGTTAAGTAGAATTGATCAGTAGATATTAACAGAAAGTTTGGAAAAATGTTTAGTTATTCGTTTGTCCACCGATACTACATACCAAAACGGCAATGTATCACTTTTAGGTGCTTACATGGCACTCCATATTTATAGAAAAAGACAATAACATTAAAAATGTTGGTAGTTCAGTATCATCTTGTGAAATGAAAAAAAAATTATGCAGTGACATCTAAATATTGGGAGCCTACCTATCTATTAACCGTAGACCCCGAGAAAAAAACGATAGGCGAAATATTGAGGGTGAAACCAAAACACACTGTCATTTTAATCATCCTTAAATTTTAAAGAAAGTTTTATGTTTTAACCCACCACACAATAAACACGCGAGTTAGCGGAAAATTCTGATATTTATTCTGCCTGGGTGCGGGTCCTCAGGCTCAGGCTCGTGAATGATGACCATCGGACCAGCTCGTCAGCGCTACGTCGTCGGTCACTTTTTCCAGCCTCAGAGGTGCAGCGGCTGTAGCATTTGCTGATTCTGCTATATGTCAAATCCGGCCCTGCCTACTTCCCAAACAGGCCAATGAAATCTTAATATATAAAACAAAGACGGGTTAGTTACACCATTTATAACTCAAGAACGGCTTGACCGATTTTTATCATCTTTGATTTGTTGGATTTGTCTCCGTCCCGAATAGAAGAATAATTATTAAAACATCGGAAAAATTCACGAAAAAAAATGATAAAGAAAATTCTTTTCCTCGTACATTTTGTATGGAACGAATTTTCATATTTTGAAAGAGCTGCAGCCATATTGTGATAAATATAATATTGAATAGTGAGTAAATTCCAAAAATTCAAAAACCTCAAATGTCAATGCGCTGATTGTTTTGCTTTTCTTATAAAACATATAATGCTGACCCTCTTTCTTACACAGTAAATGTCAATAGTCGAAAATGAGACAATCGGTGAACGTATATCTGCACTTCTCCAAAGGAAAAATACTATAATTATAATAAATCTCTCTCCCACGTATAAAGAAAATGAAGCGCAATTCCCGTTAGTGGAAAAGTAAGAAAATCATAAAAAATATAAATCCGTACACAACGCCATCTCTGATACTGAAAAAAACAAAAAACGGACAGTTGCGCATCGATAATTCTTCATTGTGTAATTTTTAACTTAATAAAAAACTTAATTTAATTCAGCAAATAAGTAAACACAACAGTTATTGATTCTGAGGCGGTACGAAGTTCGTCGCGTCAGCTAGTTGATAATAAAAATAATATTTCAACATTTAAAAATGTTTAATTTTCATCAAGGAAAGGAAACGCTTCTAGCTATACGTTTATCTCTTCAGTGTATCTGTGGTATACCTACGCATTCACAGCAAAATAATGTTTATTATCTTCTAGCGCTGGGGTTATGGTTAGATAGGGTGGTTCAAGCAGTAGCCATAATAACAAGGAGGTTAAGATGAATCATTCTCCCAACATAACACATGTACCGTCGGAAGGAAACACCGCAACACAATACAATACAGTGCGGCGGTCAGCGAATATGCCCTGTGACCGTTTGTTACACTAAGTGCGGCCGCCGACCGCTTCCGCCCCACCCACCGCCCCCAAATAATTACATTAGATCCTCCCACACACTTAGTGGACTTATATTGCGTCCACAATAACTTTGACCGCTGGTCAACCGCTCAGTGATCAGTTATCGCTCTTTGCTCTTGCCGACAATATATGAACTTCATGGTCGGTTTTTTTTTCAATTCAATGTGGATTTTTCAACTTTCTTCAATTTTTCTTTTTAATATGTCCGGAATGGTTTCACTTTTTAGATTTGGAGTTAAATTAGAACTCAAACTGTCGTTGGTATATGCAGGGCGTAATAGCACGTAACCGAATAATTTTTACCAGTTAGTTATTCCTGAGAATATTTGGAATAAAAAACGAAGTTGTCATTTTGCTGTCATTCATTTACATATATTTTTGATAAGATATAAATTACCCTCTACGCTAGGAGGCTGTATTGTGGAGGACAATGCTTAGTGAAATTTGAGCCAATATTTATAAGGTAATAAGGAGCAATATACAGGGTGTTAAGGGACGTACTTGAATTACTTTAACCAGTTATTCCTGACATTATTTGGAGTAAAAAATGTAAGTAAA
This sequence comes from Limnephilus lunatus, assembly GCA_917563855.2. Lineage (NCBI taxonomy): Eukaryota > Metazoa > Arthropoda > Insecta > Trichoptera > Limnephilidae > Limnephilus > Limnephilus lunatus. The sequence goes on from OU830604.1 coordinate 4,154,890, forward strand.
ATTTTGGTCTCCGGTGACATTTTAGATTTTTTTTTTTCTCCAAAAACATAAAAAAATGGTAGGTGTTGGACAGTTGGAGGCGGGATAAAGGGTGGGTCGGCTACTCGGCGGACTGACCAGTGATGTCATGCTGAAGAAATTTTAAATTTGTTTAATTGTGAAGAAAAAAAATTTGAAAAAAAAAAAAGTCATCAAAAAAAGTCACAGGAGACCAAAATTTCATTTACATTTTTTACTCCAAATAATGTAAGGAATCACTGGTTAAAGTAACTCAAGTACGTCCCTTAACACCCTGTATAGCTAATATGTAACAATTTATATAAATTCTGTGAACATTTTTATTTGTGAAGGCGATCCACTAGTATAGGAAAAAATCGAAATCGGACTTCACGCCCCTTATGGGAGGAGTTTAAAAATACTTCAGAAAAATCTTTTGGAAAGGTAGGAAAAGATATTTGAGAATTTTTTTTTACATGTTGATTTCGTAAAGGCCTGTAAAATACATTAATTCCTGTTTTATGCGTTGTTTATTGTAATAAAACGGAATTTTTAAATTGATTTCACGAAAACAGGCAGCGTGGAGCCTAACACGTTGTTTCTCCGCTCCGTCCGGAGGAGTAATGACAGAAGAATGGGGCGGCTGCCAGTCGTTCTTCGGTGGACGGTATAAGGTTCACTTCCATATAACAAATTCGTCGACTGCCGTATTGTCGCCGTGATGTCAAAAATAACAACGCGAAAATGCATATTATATTTTATTTTGTGAGGTTCGGGCGTAAATTTCATTTTTTTTCGATAATTATATAAGAAACTGAATTTGCCACATTATGCAATAAAACCATATCCGAAAAAGTGTTTATAAGTAGGAGAGTTTGCACTTGAAAATGTTTTTTATATACCTAATTCTTTATTTTTTCTAAGCTTATTAAAAGACTTAGTAACGTACCAAGGTATGTTCTACACACAATATTTAATTGAAGCATCTATAATACTTCTAAGCGGTGAAATTTTCAAAACAAAAACATACGATTTTGTATGATTTTGCATTATTTATTATGGCTTCATCTTAATATCTATGCACATCACAATGGCAATTTCATTAAATGTAATAATTTATAATACTCTGTTAATGTTAAATAATAAATAAATAAATAAAATCAGAGTGTGCAATTCATACGCGGTAAATATGCAACCTTCAGAAAACTAAAGTAGATAATAGTGGGAAGGCTACGAAGCACCGCACAAAGGGCTAAATCCACTTTCCTGCAGAGGTTCGTCGGGCGCTTTTTCCCACTACACTGAAGGAGACTTGCGTGGTACTGTGGATTAATCGTATTATTTATTTATTGTTGTTATACGCCCATAGGGGCTTTTACATACATTATAAAATAATATTTAAGTTATCGAGGATTACACATACATAGAATTTATACCGAAAGTATAAAAATGTTTTCAAAATATATTATGTAAAAATGTTAATAATAAGGTAAAACTGTAATATATAGAAATAAAAATTAATAATAATAATAGCATGCACCAGTATGGAATTTCGGAATGCCACGAGTATGTTAGTATACGGATAACATATTGGGTTCAACGATACAAGGGAAATTACTGGCATTGCTGTGGCCAAATACCGAACACGACAAATGCCTCATCCGACAGAAACCGATGGTTAACTGGAATTAGGGAAGTCTCCAACGGTCAAATGGTACTTGGCCCGCGGTACGAAGGGACGGTTAACTTATTTATCTGTCCCGAATTAATGCCCTAATAGAGAGTACCCTAACCGCACGGCAACCAATGGGACATCTGTTTTTTGTCAAGATAACCTTATATCGATAAACGTTGGCTTTTACTATCGAATTGTGACAGCGCTTCGACAGAAGGGGATTAAATTCTCTTTGTTTTCATGTGCTGCCAACGAAACAATGTAAGCATCTACCTACAGAGTTAGTGTCTACTGTCTAGTGTTGGCAGCGGTGAATTCAGCACATTAAGATTAACACAAACTTAACAGTCGTGTAATTCTATTCAATGGTGATAAAATTTTTAATGATTAGATATGTGGCTACTTCTGTTAGAGCTTATAACGAAAACTCGCACAGAACAATATCCTGTAGGTACGTGAGTTAAAAGTCGACCTGGCCCCATAGCATGGTCGATCGATATAGGTTTTATCGAAAATGTCGGTAACTTGAAATCGCTTCCGAGCACGATTGCAGGCCGCTAAATAACAGTTCACTCAAATAAATCAGGAACCCTTAGTCGTTGAGAACTGTTGTTTGTTCGTTAGCACCCTGCAGTCGTGCTCGGGAGCGATGACAAGATACCGACATTTTCGATAAAACCTATAACGATCGATAATGCTAGGACCCCTGGCCCCCTAGCAAAAGTCAATCGATAAGGATTGTTAAGATAATTTTCGGTAAATTCTCATCGTTCTCTAACATAATTTCAGATCGCCAACGAATATGTAACAGTTCACAATGATTGAGTGTTCTTAATATATTCGACGTCAACTGTTACCGATATGCAGTTGTCCTGGGTAACGGTAAAAAGTTACCGAAAGTTATCCTATCAATCCTTATCGATCTAGGACCCCTGACGTTAATACAGAAATCGTCACAATAGGCAAGTTTAGGTCCGTAAAGCGGCTTGCCTCCTCGCACACCGCTTTCTCTGTCACATGTATATTTTACGCATTTTTTATTTCGCTTAGTTTAATTGTAAAGTCAGTAATGTGACTTTGTATATCTGCACGAGAAAGGATCGTATCAAGTTCAAGTCAGCATTTAAGTTTGGCGTGTACTATTTTTTTGTATTTTTTTTTGTATTATAATCTTTATTTATCAAATTAAATAGGTGATTGTGCTGTGCCTGTCTCACTAGGAATTCTTGCGTTGAGAGCAGGTGCATTTAAGCATAAGTAAGTAGTTTAACACAAAAATAAGGATAAAAACAACAATTCAAAGTAAAAGTACAAGGACAATCAGCATCGTACCAATGGGAAAGAATGCATTAGGAGGTTCTAAAAATATTGTTAATATATGATCTGTCTTTGCTAGTGATCCAAGACTTGGTATCTGATTTGTATTTTACATAATTAGTGTGCTGTCTAATGGCCAGTGGAAGTTTATTATAAAGTTTTGTTGCAAAGTACCTGAAGTTTCTTTGACCAAACGTTGTTTTGGCGAAAGGGATAAGTAAGAGATTTTGCCCTTTGATTCTCGTATCACGGACAGTTTGGATATTGTCAAAAACAGTTCTATGTTTGAATAGATAAGTTAGTATATGTTAGGAAATGAAGTAAATAAAATATAGTAAAAGTTTCTGTGCGCTTGGCACAGGTGTCAGTAGTAATTAGTTGAGGTTCCGTGACATAGATGTCAGGAATGGCTATATTTTCCCCCCAACAGACCCATAATGGAGTTTATAAATATAATGACTCTCTAAAATTCTACCTCTTCTGCAACAGTTTGCCTTTAAAAGGAAACACCACATTATCGGTCCGTTGGGGGTCTTTTAAGGGAGTTTTGTATATTTTTGGTTACAATACATTTTGGTCCTTCTACCGGATTTAACAGTATATTTTTTGCATAAAGTTGCCTAATGTCCAAAACACCGATTCTCCTAAAGATTTCATCTGAACTGCTTGTGATCAGTAGTTTTAGAATAATTTTTATAATTAGTTTCTGGGCTTTAGGGATCGGATCAATGGCGGCAGCGTTTGCTCCTCCCCAGGCTATAATTCCATACTCGATTAGAAATTGACGTAGTGCATAGTAAATTTTGTTGGTTCAAGTTAAGAAAGTTACGAGTTTGTCTAAAGAAGTATATAGATTTTGTAAGTTTGTTTGCTGTTGTGATAATATGTTATTTTCACTATTACTGTCAAAAATACGTACATATAATACTACAGTAAATACTTACAGTACTTTCATATAATTGTTTTTAGGGAGGTACCAGTTCCGCTTTTCTGACCATAAACTAGCCTATTGTGACGATTTCGAATCAACGTCAGGTCGGCATTAATGTTTTATGCTTGCTATTCCTAAATCTACGGGCATGTATCTTCGAAGCAATAACTTTGTGTTCAGTTCTCGTATGGAGTTCTCTTATAGACTAGGCACTTAACTAGGCAACGAACTAATAGATGTCGTATCCATTTTGACACATTCAAAGCCAAATTACTTCGGCGCTTTACAATTAATGTAAAAATGGGATGGTATGGTCCGATGGGATGGTCCGATGCTCTGTGGGGAACCCGCTTGCACAGCGCGGGTGTAAACTGTGCGACCTAAAGTTTAAGTTTAGACTTACGGATTTCAATACTTCGTTTGTGTGAAAACACTGTGAAACCAATACATGATTTTACTTCAATGGCAAAAAACGAGTAATCAAATTAAAGCATATGCTTAAGTATTCATATAAAATTTACTGGTTTGGTTATAATAATATATTTGTTCCACGACAAAACAACAGAGTGGCATTTCAAAACCCCTTTGAAAATTCTTCAAAAGTTATTAAATTTTTTTGAATAATAGCTCTTAACCTAACCTAACGTAACCCATTTAATTATCGCTAAGTTGAATGCTTCTAAATTGTTCGATCACCATTATATTTTATGATTTACACAACGGGCAAATAAAACACGAAAGAAAGCGACTTCCAGCAACTCCGAAGAAGAAAACACAAATACTAATAAGATGACCAAATGTATGAAAAACAAAAATTTGGAAAAAATCATCCTTCACATTGACAAAAAAAAGTGCTGCGTATTCTCACCACTATTGTCTACTTTAGTTTTATGAAGGTTTAACTTTTGCCGCGTGTGGATTGCACAGTGCACACTATGATTTATTTCAAATATATTTTTTTTAATTTTAATTTGTAATTGTTATGTTTAAATTATAAATGAATCAATATACCTATATTATAAAAGAAAGTCCAAAAAAACGTGCGGCTTGCAAAAACTCAGAAACGGGTCCCGGTACGATCAAGGGAGTTATATGGTGTGGTAGATCTCTATCCCCCTTAGGGAAAAGGGGTATCCGTTTTTACCTAAAGGGCATGCTTGTGAAGATATAAGGGCTGGAAGTTTCGTCCTCTTGAAATTTCAAGAACAGTCTTCCAGAAAGTTCTAGAAGGTTCCATAGAGCTCTAGAAAGTTCTGGAAGAGGTGGCGGAGTATGTCGTAGAATTTTCGGGAATAGGGAATCGGGAACATCATTGTGGAACATTCCACACACTCTCAAATTGTCCTGAGCGAAGCCGGGTAACCCAGCTAGTAGTATTATAAAACACGACGTGTTACATTGTAAAACTGACTCGATTCACGTCATCACAAAACTGAAAGAATATTTAAAAAAATCCTATTTATTACATATCACTGAAGTTTTACCTTATTTTGAAGACTTATCTGGTTAAAAAGATAAAATGCCTTATTATTATCATAATTCGTTATCAAACATTACGTCATCAAACATAATCAACAGTCCCGAAACTCCCACAATAATATTTCAGAGGATTATACAATAAATATTAGTGTAAATACGCTTTGGCTAGATGCGTGCATAAATTGCGCAATGCCAAAAGGATTTGTTTGCCTTTCCCATGGATTACATTGGACCCCGTATTATAATTATAACGCCATTGCTTGCGAGTTCCGCACGACGCGGCGCGGCGGCGGTGGGTAGGTAACACACATGTACATTTGAATAGTTCTAGTACTTACCTAGCCACTGGGACATCGGGAAAACAGCCACTCCACTGCTTGTAGGGATGAACCAAATTTTGAAGTAGTTTAATTTGTTCGCATTCGAATTTTTTCTGCCTGCTCAGAGTGGAACAATTATATTTGTTACCTACCGATAAATTAAAAAAAAAATGGCAGTTTTGTAAGATTTTACTCAACTATAAAAGTAACTCTGCAGATCCTCCAGCTTCTTGCTGGGAATTGTCATTGAAAGCAACATTTCTTTGGACAATAGGCCACTTGCATGGATTTCATAACGACTTGGAAAAAATCGTGTGGATAGATTTTTTTAATAAGATTACGAAAATGTTAGTAAAAATTTTTAGAAATGTATATATATTTTTTTTATATAAATAATTCCATTATTTAAGCTCGTAACGTCACTACATGAAAATGTCCCGTCTCCGATGTTTCCTTAATTTTGTAAAATTCTACATTGATTCATTTTTTTTTTATGGCATCACTTTGATTTCCGGCGAATTTTTGAATATGCGTTTAACGTTCACTAGATTTATTGTTTGTTCTATACGAACTTATCCTTTGGTTTTATTTTTTGATAAAGCTGGCGGTGTTTTTACAGATGTTACGAAGAGAACCCCGTACAATTTATTGCTATTCGTGTGGAAAACGTTATTTTTTTTAAATGATTTTCGGCTATGTATTTATCTTGTTTTCGCACCCATAAAATTATGTCCCGTCTTTCCGGTTTATAAAAAATGGTCTGATTTTTCGGATTGAAATTTTCAAAAAATCGCCAGGGTTTAAAAATACGATAAAGAAATAAAAAAAATACAGAATGTCTTAGAATATTTGCCTAAACCGGCAAAAAAATATGATGCAAGTGGCCTATTGTATAAATTTCTTTGGCCAGCCAGACATTTTTTTTTACTGTGGATTGAACCTTCGTCCTCATGCACTGGAGTCAATATGGTTTTAAAAAAAAAATTTATATGAATACCTCACAAGAGTCCCAACTGCTCCCGTCTGAGGCCAGTGAGACTATGGCATCCCCAATTAGGATATGTTGTGAGGCTGAAGGTAGTGGGGAGGGGAAGGAGGTAGGGAAGAGGAAGGTGGGGAATTACCTGGCTATTCAGATCTGGTCACCAAACACGGCTAATGCCATTTCAAGCAACGTTTCAATTCTGAATGGTGGTCTTAAACTAGGGCGATACTGAGAGTATCTTCCCCTCTGGGAATATCTCTATCGTTAACAATTGATCCAAATACCAATTGGTTTGAACACACAATTATTTCGTATAACCGCTGTAATTTTTTTTAATACAATTCATCCAATTTTAGAAAAAATATTTTATGTTCGTTTATGAACGCGTGATTGTTATGAAAACTTATAGATTACATTTTATTTAACAATTAGTCTATCTGGTGAGTTTCAGATTGATCGGCTGTCGGGATATGGGTTAATTTCTACTTTCAAGATTCCATTTCATGCATTATTTAAAAAAGAACATACCTACTCGAATTGAACTAACTAACTAACCATCAGTAGATAAAGAGGACGGAACACCAAACAACTCGGTCTCGGCACACAATCCTTGCCGCATTTATATTCATACATCGTCTCATATCTATTATAGAATTGGATAAGGAATTAACGAACATTTAAAAGTATCTTTGGGCATTAGTTAGGTAAGAGAGGACTGCAGGCGAATGTTTCAAACTAGTTCGAAAACTTTTTTGAAACTTTCAACATATATTTTTTTTATATCTGAGGTACTGTTTTCTTTTTTAGTAGGTTCATCCCTTATTTTTATGCTATAACTAGCAAGTCCCCGCCACTGGGTGTATCCGGAGGTACTTAGCAGTGGCTAAACAAATAAGATAGTGGAAAGCGGGTGAGGGGAGTGGGAGGGGTGTAGGGAGGGTAAGCCGGCGGACACTTTAATCAAATGCCGTTTGATTGATGTGCAATTCATCGGAGTACAAATGTTTGCGTTTCTTTTCAAATGCGAATCAGATGGGATCTGGTAGTAGTTGTGTATATTGGGTATGGAAATTTCACTTTAACAAGCTGGAACATATGCACATCAATTTTTTGAAAAGTTAACAATTTTTTTCAAAATCTTGTTTAACAGCCAATAAAATTCTGAATTCATGTGAACATTTCATAATCATCAACACAAACGTAATCATTCTACCAGAAGAACAATTTCAATAAGTCTTCACTTTTGAAAGAACTTAAAATCCCAGAACTCGTTACTGTAAAGAAATATAGACGAAGAAATACATTTTTAATAATTATTTATTTCACACCAACTCCAAAAATAACAATCGTACGAAATTATTTTTTTTCCTTTTTTAAAAAAATATATGTCATTTGAAGATAATATCTAGACGTTCCCCAGGCCGAAACGCAAATTATATGAAATTCCCTCGATAGAAAAAATCGTATAAAATGGTATTCTCCGAAAATTATTATAAACAGGTTTTTTTTTCACTTATTTTAGAAGTTATATGTATGAAAATATTCACAGTGTTTCTTTAAATACTATTTTAGACGTTCCCCACGAGATTTTTGTTCTATTTTAAACCAGTCGTGTTTTATTAAACATTTTCACAATTTTAGCTCAAATTTTATCGTTTTTTACTATAAGCGCGCTCTCTCTAACATTCATATTTACATATCTCTCCATATTATTCTTTTTAGCGGGTATACCGCGCTTTAACCATAACTTAAAACCGTGTACACATAGTATGCCTATTCGTTAATGTTACCATGCAAACTTCATCTTTCCTGAAATATTGGTTTATGATTGGGAAGAAAAACATTTCAAATTCACTCGCATGCGCTAGTACCTATATAATAGAATATATATCTTAGTGCTCGTAACACTAATCCTTTAATAAATCCATATCTCGGTAATAAAATTATTTTATCAATAAATGGATAGTGAATGGCCCAATAAATCATTGGGGTTCGTGCCACTGAAGGGGAGCCAAGAAGTCTTCAATTCTCTCTCATCCTGTTGTAAATAACTTTCTGCTATATATGCTATTTGTATCGCAAAACAAATAAACATAATATAGGAGGTACTTGCTTTATTATTTTTTTCAACACCACTTTTATCAGCAATCATTAAACGTACTAATTTTTTGTACTAAAATGTGAAATATTCCTGCTTGATTTTATTCACGTTCAATGAACTCAAATATGCTGTGAATTTAATTGTCATTGTCAGAATTGAAGAATAATTGTTTACTTATTGAGGCGGGTATGGTTACCTCCGTCCCAGGAATCATTAATTGGATAACCAACACCTCTGCCATAGATCTTCTCAAGTGGTTCGCTCCGTTTAGTGACTTAGTAGGGGTGCCCGGATTAACGGGATGGCAGGGTTTGTCCGGGTCTTAGCGGCGGATGCGTCTGCCCACCAATTGCCCGATCGGGAGCGAACAGTGACTTCTCCAGCAAGGCTCTCTCGGAACATCGCCTTGCACCTCCAGGGGAGGGAAGAAATCATTCGTCCGTCACTCCTGGACACACTGACCTCCAGATTCCTACCCACCCCAAATACCTTTTTCCTTCCCTGAACATCCTCTCCTTCCTTTCCTAAAAAACCCTTCACACAGCATCCTTAAAGATGATTTAGGCCCTGAGGGGAATTAATTTTTTCAGGGCCTCCTCTGTGGAGCTATTGTAAAAAAACAGAGTGTGCAATTCTCACGCGTTTAAAATGAAACCTTAAAAAAACTAAAGTAGACAAGAGTGGGGAGGCTACAAAGGATCGCACAAAGAGGAAACCGATAGGCTACGAAGCACTACACAAAGTGGAGACCGATTATACCATCTCATTATCTCGCAGGCTAAATCCTTTAGATGCATGTGTTTGTCTCTTTTTAGTGTCGCTATTTTTCGTTTCGTTGAGTTTCAAATCACAATGGTGCTAAAGAAGTTTTCACTTCAAAAAAATGTTTTAAATTAATGTGTACAAGATAAGTATTCCACCCAAAGGCGCATATTTTAGTCCGGTTCTACTTAACACTCTCAAGTTTTCTTAGTAGTGTTTTCTACATTCCTGCCCACGAGTATGGCACCAGGCACCAGGCACCCACAATATGTCATCAATCTTACGGATATGCGAGTGCATTCATTTTCGCATTTCTAAAGCGCATTAATGCAAAAACGTCCGCAGACAAGCATAATCCAGTGTGACACTGATCACCGCACAGACTCTAACAGAGTCTCCCATGAATAATCTATGCGGACTAAGTACCGGCGCAAATACTCTAGGCGCTAATCCCCGGCCTAGATACTTACAACCATTTGCCTTGTGCCTGTGCCTTACCCCGGGAACATAAAGCCATTAGAAAATAAGAACACGTCATTATTTTATTTTTAAATATATGCTTATTGTAAAACAAATACGTTAAGTTGTTAGGTGGGTACTTTTTTTGTAGAAATTGTATAATTTAATTTGCTTTTATACTTTCAGTTTTTATATAATAGGCCACTTGCGTCACATTTTTTAATTTTTTTTTCGGGTTTAGGCAAATATTCAAAGACTTTCCGTTTTTTTTTTTAATCGTATTTTTGAAACCTTGGCGAATTTTTGAAAATTTTTTATCCGAAAAATCAGACGTTATTTTATAAACCAGAAAGACGGGACAGAATTTTATGGGTGCGGAAGAACAATAATTAAATAGCCGAAAATCATTAAAAAAAAAAAAAAACGTTTTCCACACAAATTGCAATAAAATGTACGGGGTTCTCTTCGTAACATCTGTCAAAACACCGCCATCTTTATAAAATCGTCGAACCAAAATATAAGTTCGCAGAGAACAAACAATAAATCTAGTGAATATTAAACGTCAAATTTAAAATTCGCCTGAAATCGAAAAAGTATTGCCATAAAAAAAAAATCAGTGTGAAATTTTACAAAATTATTGTTTGGCAAGAAAGTGTAGAAATTAATTAATTTGGAACTAAGTTTTTTCATTACTATGGTAACACCGAATTACTCGTTTTGTCAATGACATTTTGTATGGCTCTTGGCTTTACTGACTTTAATCATGTAGAACACACTGAAAATCGCTCGTTTAGTGTTTTTTTTTTCAATGTTTGCCTGTGCATTGTTTGAATTGAATTAAAATGAACAAACCAATACGTAGTGGTGCAAGAGAAGTTGTAAACTGCGTGTTTCAACGCTGCCTAGCTGAATATCGTGCGAAGAAGCTCCTATCCAATTTGAAAGAAGTTTACAAACGAACTGCAGAAATGAATGGTACGTGGTATAGTTTTTTTTAATAAATTTCATTAGTATTACAAGATTTATGCCAATTTTTGTGCGATTATAACCATTACAATCTGATTTGAGGTTATGTTTAAAAATCCGAATTTGACATTTCCATTTGACAGTTAATATTAGGCCACAAGAAAAATGGAATAACTCAATTTTAAAAAAATAAAAAATAATATGCAACTTCTTTAAACTCATAGAAATGTAACTTGTTCTTAATTTTCTCTTTCTTTCTTTCTAAATGAATATTTACAGGTGTGCTTTTTTAAAACTACCTTCTATAGAATAATCATTTTAATGATGTTTTCCACATACAGGTAAATCTGAAAAGTAAGATAAATCGTCAAGGAAGGGAAAAGGCAGATGGAAAATTTGAAACACCGGGAAAACGGAAAATAGCATAAGTGTTGATGATTAAAAAAAATTGTTGCAAAAACGTGATGAAAATCGAGGCTGATTATTATGCACGAGGAAGTACTCTATATGATGATATAGATGAACTGATAAAACGTTTAGATGAAGATGAAGATATGGAAGAAGAAGAATCATATGAGGACTAAGACAATAATTATTACATGTCGGGTGTTGAATAAATATACTCAGATTTTTAAATACCTATGTACCTACGTTTTTATAACAAAATAAACGCCCACTTAAAACCTGTTTTGTTTTATTTTACTTCTATTAAATTATGTGTTTTTATGCAAAATTTATGAAAATACAAACACGTTATGAAATATGCATTTTGGCTGAAGGGTTTTTTAAAACTTACATTCATTGTCTTATGAGCCATCACGGTGTTGCCATTTAAAACCAAGAAATCGATCGCAGCGCCATCATTTATTTTCTACACTTAATTGTCAAACTGTAATAGAGCATAATCGGAGACGGGACATTTTCATGTAGTGACGTCACGAGCTCAAATAATAGTTTATTTAATTAAAAATAAAAAACTATACATTTCTAAAAAAATTTACTAAAGTTTTCGTAATCTTACTAAAAAAAATCTAATCACACGATTTTTTCCAAGTCGTTATGAAATCCTTGCAAGTGGCCTATATTTTCAAGTCTTCCACTCAATCAATTTACGCTTGATAAATTTTATCTATGTGTTTACAGCTCCTTCATATATTAAATATTTTGTCTACTTTAGTTTTCTGAAGGTTTCACTTATACCGCAAGTGAACTGCAAACATTTTTTTAAAGATAAAACTTCTTTAGCACCGTTGTGATTTGAAACTCGATGAAACGAAAAAGCGACACTAAAAAGAGACAAACAAATACATCTATAGGATTTAGCCTGCGAGAGAATGAGATCCTTGTGCGTTTTCCTCTTTGTGCGGTGCTTCGTAGCTTATAGACCTCCTCTCGAGCAGTGCTTCGTTGCTGTGCTTCATAGAATTCGTAGAATTCATAAGAAAGCACCTAACTCCTATCAAGGCTCCTATTGGTTGAGGTATAAAACGGAAATTACGCTAGGTCTGCGCTCATTCGCCGCTTTGATTATGACCTAACTTTTCAAGGCTCCTTGGTTCTTCTTTGGTTGAGATTGTTTTGGTAAAGTTTCGCTTCTACCGCGTGTGAACTGCACTCGATTTTTTTAAGTAAAACTTCTTTGCGCACGCTTGACTTGGGGAGTAAGCTGGTGAATGCGTGATGATATCGTTACGAAAAGTGTGATCAGGCGAGGCGAACGGAAGTTGAGAGGGAGATATAGGTTGTGAAGAAAGACAGCGAGAGAGAGTTACGTTTCGTATATTACTGTAGGGGCAAGAGAGAGAGGTGCGACCACACTTTTTCTTTCTCTCATAGCCAGTTACGTTTCGTATATCTAAGACACAGTGCAGGCCTATTGTCTGGATCACACTGTAGGAGCAAGAGAGAGCAGTGCGCGCCCACATTTTCTTTCTCTCTTCTTTTATAAGTTAGTGAAGTTTTGCTTCAGTCGTGTGGTCTAAGGCACACTGTTTTAAAAAATATATATTTAAGCATTGTTTTTGGAATGGTGGTCATTCGTTTCGCAAGTATCCTTTGAAAATAGTTCGTAAAACCCACATGATGCTTTCTGGCCTTACAAGAATAACGATCTAAACACCTAAATATGTGACCATGACGTAAGAATCTGCAATAAATAAACTCACGCACTCAATTCACACTCCCACACGAGTCACCCAGCGCAACCCCACCCCATTGCACGGCCACGTACCAGAGTAGTAAATCATAGTTATTGCGGATAAGCGTCCATTTTACAACAAAAGCTTTTTATGTGTTAGTGATGGTTCCACTCTTGTCAATTCGCACAACGGGGAATAACGCAACAACACAACGGGCAAAGGGAGTACACTATGCGCTGTATGAGTAGGTACAGTTATGAACTTGCACAATCATTCTGTTGCTGGGGGTCAAGCAATGCCCTGTACATGAATTTGAAGGGCATGAACTTGGAAGACAGGAACTTGGAGGGCAGGAATTTGGAGGGCAGGAATTTGGAGGTCAGGAACTTGGAGGACAGGAAAATGGAGGCCAGGAACTTGGAGGGCAGGAACTTGGAAGGCAGGAATTTGGAAGGCAGGAACTTGGAAGGCAGGAACTTGGAAGGCAGGGCCACGGAGAGCAGGAACTTGCAAACAAATTGATAAAATAATTAAATGGTACTGTAATATGAGCAATTTTTTAATCGAGTGGTGACTTCGATCTACCCAGATATTACTCTTTTTTTAATATTTTTTTTCCGGCAACTTAATAACTAAATACAATAATTATAAATGGATAATTTGTATCACGCCGTTCATGTGTGAAAACGTGGGTACGACGATGATTCGAAAATAAGCGTACAATCAGTTGATTTCTAGTAATTTTCAAATATTTTGATGGTTGAAGTATTAAGTTGTTTTTTTAGATATTTTCAGGGGGAGAAAATGTAAATATATTTTTTTCGAAAAGTGGCTTTGTCCAGTGTGTATTTTTTACTCCCCCAAAAACTTTTTTTACATAATAATAATATTTTGGCGGTCTCCGTGTTGGAGGGGTAAGGATCTTGACTCGCAATCCGAAAGTCGCGAGATAAATAAATTTTGTTTGATTAATTTGCGTTATTTCAGAATTAATTTTTGTTAAATTAAAATAATATCCAGGATGTTAAGGGACGTACTTGACTTACTTTAACCAGCGATTCCTGACATTATTTGGATTAAAAAATGCACATAAAATTTTTGGTCTCCGGTGACATTTTTGGTGTAATTGTTGTTGTTTTTTTTTTCTACAAAAACATAAAAAATGGTAAATGTTCGACAGTTGGAGGCGGGGTTAGAAGTTGGTCGGTTACTCGGCTGAGTGACCAATGACGACACGCAGAAGAATTTTTTGTTGTTGTTTGATTTTGAAGAAAAAATTTTTAGAAAAAAAAAAAAAATATTAAAAAAGTCACAGGAGACCAAAATTTCATTAACATTTTTTACTCCAAATAATGTCAGGAATTACTGGTTAAAGCAAGTCAAGTACGTCCCTTAACATCCTGTATAGTATATTTGCGGCACGTTCCGTAGTGAAAGACACTCCCAGAATCACCCTGCTGTAGGACCACCATTCAGAATTGAAATGTTACTTGAAAGGACTTAAAAATGTATATTTCGCTATTTCTTTAATCAATATTTTGTTTATAATAAAGTGTGCAATCGGGGTGGTCAGAAGAGAGGATATAGTATATCCTTACCTCGCCATAAATCAACATCATATGAAAGTCATCTTTTCGAATTTTTATTAACCCGTTTAATCACAGGACATCATTTATTGGCTCAGCTCACATAGATCTCATAGAATCGTGTCTCCCTGTCATAGTGAGAAGTATGATCTAAACTATTCTAAACGATATGGGAAAGAGAAAACAACAAGCTTTATATTCAAATCTAAACGTTAACCAGAAAATAAATCAAATTAAAACCAAAGGTTCCGACCACAATTTGAAAAAAAAATTACGAAAATTTAATTAATTATTTTTTCATGTCACGACAAAAAGTAAGGTGTCAATAACGTTTATAATTCACTAGCTGACCCGGCGAACTTCGTACCGCATAAGAATCAATAACTGTTGTGTTAACTTATTAGCTGAATTAATTAAATTAAGTTTTTTTTTTTTTTTTGTTAAAAATTACACAATGAAGCTGTTATTGATGCGTAACTGTCCGCGTTTTGTTTTTATCAGTATCAGAGATGGCGTTGTGCACGGATTTATAATTTATGTGATTTTCTTACTTTTCGACTAACTTTCGGGAATCGCGTTTTATTTTCTTTATACGTGTGACGGAGATTTATTATAATTATTGTATTTTTTCCTTTGGAGAGGTGTAGACGTAGACATACGTTCACCGTTTGTCCCATTTTGACTGTTGAAATATAGTGTGTAAGAAAGAGGGGCAGCATTATATGTTTAATATCAACAACTCTTTCCTCTTTCAATTCTTTCCTCTTTCAACTCTTTCCTGAATGCATCCACAAACTTCTATCGCAATGAATCTCTCCCCTTATACTCATATCCCTATGAAAGTCTTACTTTCAATCCAAAGGTGCACTATATGAATATTTATAAAAATATAAAAAAACTCAGCTCAATCCATTAATGCAGAATTCAACAAAATTAATGAAAATAACTGGCCAAATTATATAAAAATTTTCATAGATGGTTCCAAACTCAGTTCGGACTCCCATTGTGAGCCAGTGTCTATGCACCTTACAGGAAATTGTGTTTCCCACGCAGACCTCCCAAATAGTGTTCCACTTTCTCTGCTGAATGCATAGCTCTCGTATCATAGAAGCTTTACGACTCGTCAAATCTCTCAACATTAGAAATGATCTCATCCTTTCAGGCTCACTTAGCTCACTACAAAAAATAAGCGCATCCCTTCTCAATTCCAGTAGTGACTCTCTAACCTGCTCTATCCAAGACCTCCTACATTCCATGTCCCTGGCTCAAGCGTGTTAGTGGTCTTGGCCTGGATCCCATGACACTTTGGTATTGTTGGAAATGAAAAAGTTGATTCTATTGCTAAGGAATCCATTGTCCATGGTCCATTAAGTAGTATACATATTCCTGTAAGACACTATTTCCCTATTTTAAAAAATAAGGGACAACGCCAATCTGAATGGAAATCATCCTCTTTGATAAAAGGTCACCAGTACTCATTAATTCAACCTTCTCACAAATACACTTCCATTCCTAAAAAAATACATCTCTTCCATAACTCGAATGCTTCTAGGTCATACTTGTTGTTTTAGCCATCTGGCTGATTCCACATAGTCAATTCGCCTTATTGTGATTGTGGTTCAGAAGACACTTTAGACCATAATTTGTTTGAGTGTCCTATAAATTACCAATTTTCAAACTACATACCTACATGAATTGGTAAAACCTAAAATTGAATTCTCTACCAGTGTACCCTGCCTTATTAATATCAACTTGCCTGAAATTCACTATTTGTTAGCAAAATTTATTTGTAAAAATGGCCCTAACATTTAAGCATCAATCACATTTCTTTCTCTTCCATACGTATGCATTTGTTCCTGCAGTGTTATTAGTACAAATGTACAGGTTCCTATTTTTTGGAACCTGTACATCTTCCTACTCTACTATTTTGTAATTATTATCAATACCAACTCTGTATGTTAGTACAACTTGCATAATAATATGAATATTTATCTTAGCCCATTGCCATATAATTTATCTATTCCATGTAAAAAACTGAAAATGTAACTAATTTAAAAAAACCTGAATATGTCACTAATTTTAAAAACACTGATAATGTAAAAAAAATGTGAATAATTTCTAAAATAAAGAAATGTCCAAGGACACCCTTAATGGGTGAAAGCCAATAAATAATTTTAAAAAAAAGTTTAATAACAAAAACAATCAGCGCATTGACATTTGATGGTTTGAATTTTTGGAACTCACCCACTATTCAACATTTTAGGTACTTATCACAAAATGCCCGCAGCTCTTTCAAATATGAGAATTCGTTCCATAAAAAATGAATTGGGAAAAGAATTTTCTTAATAACTATATTTTCGTTATTTTTTGTGATGTTTTAATAGTTATTATCCTTTCCGGGGCGGAGACAAATCCAACAAATCAAAGATCATCAAAATCGGCCCGACCGTTCTCGAGTTATAAATAGTGTAACTAACCCGACTTTGTTTTATATATTAAGATTTAACCAATTTTTCTATTTAAAAAAAATACATGGTTATTTCTAATTACAAAATTTGAAAGCCCATTTCAACACCTTTCGAAAACAATTTATAGTTTTCGGATACGTTTACGAATATTTTTGAATTTTATTGCAAAGCGGAAGTATTTTTACCTACTGACAAAATACGCCCGAATTTTTTCGGACTAATCAATGAGTTCATGATCACAGCTTTGCTAAGGCCACTTTAAGCCACTTTGAACATTTTTAGAACATAAACTGGTTTTCAAACAACAGTAAAACAGAAGCATCCATATTATAATGGTTTCACCTCTAATGCGTCAATGTTGTTTATTTTTGCAATTAGCCTGACATACCAGCTGCCCCATAATTTGAGGTTGGATCGAGGAATGTATAAACATTTTTGCCAAATTGGCTAATTACGGTACCAAACTTTGTAATTATTTGCCTCGTGTTTATGGTACAAAATACTGCTTATTATAAACAAAGTGTTTACGACTCGAAACTTCCGTTTTTTTAATCAATATTTGGCAAAAAACATGTTGAATTATGATTGCTTGTTTTTTCAGCTTCGTCGGTGTAAACGAAGACATACACGGTGTCCGGAAACTCGTTGTTCAAGCGGGAAGTTGGTGAATATGAATCACATTTTGAGTCGTTTTTTTCGTTTTCGAGTAAATCTAGTCGGAATTTTATTTTTTTTTTAACAATAGCTTTACACAGAAGGCTCTGAAGAAAATATTTTCACTCATGGTCTTTGTCACATCTTTGGAGGGTCTTTTAAAGGAAAGGAAGGAAAAATGATCTGATAAGGCATGAGGGGTGTTTAGAAATGACTTGTAGGAAATGTCTTTAAAAATACATAGACCCAGTTACAAATGTTTTGCAACCATAAAAAGTTTAAAAAATCGTACTGCAAAAAAAAGTTTTTT
Organism: Limnephilus lunatus; assembly: GCA_917563855.2. Taxonomy (NCBI): domain Eukaryota; kingdom Metazoa; phylum Arthropoda; class Insecta; order Trichoptera; family Limnephilidae; genus Limnephilus; species Limnephilus lunatus. The sequence goes on from OU830604.1 coordinate 4,173,038, forward strand.
TGTTTTTGTTTCCATATATTAAGTTTTCCGCTTGTGTACGTGTTTCCAGACACCGTGTATACAATTATTGAATATTAAAAAATGACCATATAAGTAATAAAAGTTATCACATAAAAACTCAAGAAACAAAGCAGTTCTGCAAATTGACCATCGATGGATGGAATTTATTATTATTTTCTTCTTCTTCTAGTATTCTGACGTCCAGCTTTGAGTATAGGCATCCCTCAGTTGTTGCCAGTTTGCCGTTTATCTGAAGCCTTCATTTCATCTCATGCACCTGCAAATTTATAACAAATTATCCTTTTTAAATCCAACATAGAGAGTGGAGGACTAATTCTAAAATAAATTTCTACCACAACATGTGTGAAACGCCTGTGTTGAGATGGCAATTTGCAGAGTGGTTATTATCTATGATTTTGTTTAAGTAATATTATGAACATGACAGCTTGATATAAAATCTTTTTTTTTCTAAATAAATATACAATTCAAGTATTTAATCTAAGATTTGCTGGCAACTTTCACTAAAATAAATAAAATAAACCCTATAGATGTATGTTTTTGGGTCTTTTTAATATCACTTTTTCGTTTCATCGAGTTCTAAATCACAACGGTGCTAAAGAAGTTTTCACTTCACAAATGTCAGTTAGAACATTGTCGAAACAAGTTGGCGAAATTATTTTGTCTGGTAAAGAATGAACTTTATTTTAAACTCGTTTTCTTTAGTTCCTGCGCTTTGCGTTGCAATCTGTTCTTTTTCCGATTCAAAAGAACAAACCCTTTCATAAAAAGATTTGCCTAAATACTTCCTACAAAGGGAGAAAGAGTCCTTTAACAGCATCGACGCAAAACTTTGGGGCGGATAAAACAGAGACGTCGCTAGCCCCGAGGGTGTTTTGCTTAATTTTTATATTGAAAAGTTGTTAATTGTGTCCCCTCTTCCAGGGCCCTAGGCGGCCAAACTGTCAGATATCGCGCCGACATTTTAAATTGAAAGGGGTGATTTTAGCCATAATTTAATTTAAATAACTCCGAGGGGTGCGCGGCAGATTTTTCTGTAGAATCGGGAGGACGTCAACCGAATTAGTGGGGTAATGGCCAACTTTATCTTTTGAATCACGCATGCAGACATATGTTTTCTGCTACGATCGTTGCGCGTCAATTTTAATTTGTTAAAATTTAATAATTTTAGACCCCGAAGCTAATTCAAATTTTCTTGGTTTATAATAAATATTATAATAATTGTTAGTCATACGTCATTCCGAATAACATACGTTTCTACGTATAAGATAATATCGACGGTCCTGAAGAACAATGTCGGATGTGCGAATTAGTAGTTTTGCAGTAGAGCTTTTTAAAGTTTCGCTTCTGCATTTTAATGTTTTTGAGATCAAGAAATACAGTGTTGTTTTGATGTATTGCATTTCAATTCATTTCATTCATAATTCCAAAAGCACAGACTTTTAAATCAACAAAAACAGCAAACAAAACGATTATCAGTTCTTAGCAGATCCGACATTGTTCATTGTTCATCCGTCGAATATAAAACTTACAACACGCAATTAAAGAATAGAGGGTTACTTTATGATTTAATGGCATCAACTAACAATTTGTATAAACAGAGGCCTGACTGAATACGTGCGCAACCATTTTGCTTTTTAATATCTTTACATCCACTTTGTAGGTAGATTCCACAATACCTCGAGCACATTTTGCATATTTAAACTAAAAAATTAAATCATGATATTTAGTCATTGAAATCCTGATGATATCATGAAACCATATAATAGACCAAATTCAAAAGGATGTTTTAATGGTTAGGGGAATGGGGAGGGATGGAGATGAGACGATGATGGTTGAGACTTTTCTCCCTGCCCATTCAGATCAAGTAATTAAATAAACATATCTACAGTTACTTCAAGCAATTTGAATGTATTTTAGTTTCGGGTAAACACAAAAGATGAAATTAATTCTTCATATGACCATTGCGCCATGTAATTCTCAAGAAAAAATGAAAACGATACAATTTTTAAAAATATATTTATTGTGAAATACAGTGAAACCAATGACATTTATTAAAAACAATACACAAATTAAAACATAATTTACATTACGTTAAAAACACCAAGTACGCGCCGCCACGGAAAATCTTTTTTTTTGGATAACCAACACCTCTGCCATAGGTCACCCCAAATGGTATGCGACGTTGGTGACTTAGCAGGGATGCCCGATTTCGTGAGGGGAGGATTGTCTAAGTCTTGGCGGCGGATGTGCCTGTCCAGCAAATGTGTAGCGGGCTGGATTTGGAGAGATTGATTAAGGGATCTTTGCACTGCAGTTGGAGGTATGTATTCATAAGCCTGTCACCTCTGGACACTGACCCCAGATTCCAATCCACCCCTCATATCTTTTTTTCCTTTCCTTAAAAAACCTCATCCACGTAGCATCCTTTTAAAGATTACAGGTCTGAGAGAAATTATTTTCCTTGGGTCTCCTGTGTGCAGCAAATGTAAAATTAGACCGCAGCTTCATACGTTCCTATTGTTAGGTATTTGTTGGATTGAGCATATATGTATATTGTTATGTAACTATTGAAAGTAACAACGTAAGGTAAACATAATAAAACACATATTTCTTATAGAAAATGTTTTTTGGAATATGTTACTCAAAGTTTAATAGGGGGTTGAACCCTGAGACTACAAGCTCACACTAAAATCTTTGCATATTGCTATGGACTCCAGATACTAATATCTACAGCCTGTATGTCGGACGAATATCTACAGCTCATATGTTGGACAAATATCTATGAACTTCAGAGTGAAGACTAATATCTACAGAGCTGAGGTCGGATAAATATTTATGACAGTCCCAGTGGTGACGAATATCTATGGAGCGTAGGTGGGACTAATATCTACAGAGCACCTAACCTAACTCAACCTCTGCACGTCGACAACACCTGTTCCATAGATATTAGTCATCAGTTTGAGCTGTAGATATTCGTCCTCACTTTGGTTCCCATAGATATTGTTCCAACATACCTCGTATAGATGTTAGTCAGAACATGGATTCTCGGATTAGTCCGATTTGTAAAATTTTTGGAATTCCTGTAGATATTAGTAGACGCCTCCTTGCTAAGTGCCTCCTCGTAAGAGTACCTACGTTTTATTATCTACTAGTGAATACCAATTAATTCCCATATTCCCGTAACAGCCAATATTTACACACTTCTTTGTGATCACATTTTATTGGTCTTCATAAAATGTGAAATGCGCTCGTTTGCATCATTTATCACGGGAAATTTAATAAACTGCACTCTAATGGATCATGCAAAGTGTCCTGATCTCGTTGCCTATGAAACGTGTTTCTGCATAACTTCAAAATAAAATAGAAAAGTGGATCGTCGTTCGGTCAATCGATCCAGCAATTGTTGAAATGTATTGTACTTTTATAGCGCTTGGGTTCACCTACTTTGTTTTAACACTATTCTAAAAATAAAACCTCCATACTTAATGTACAAAAAGTGCGTTCAGTTCACACGCGGTAGAAGTAAGACCCTCAGAAAACTAAATGAGACAGGATGGGGAAGCTACAAAGCACCGCACAAAGTGAAGACCGATTAGTCTAACCGAGAATCAGTGAAATAAATTATTTTTTATTGAAGTAAAACTTCTTTACGCACGCTTGACTTGGGGGAGTAAGCTGGTAAATGCGTGACGAGAGCTTTACGAGAAGTGTGATCGGGCGAGACGAACGCAAGTTGAGAGGGAGATATAAATTAGTGAAGATAGAAAGAGAGAGAGTCACGTTTAGTATATATCTGTAGGGACAAGAGAGAGAGGTGCGAGCACACATTTTCTTTCTCTCTTTCTCTCATAGCCAGTTACGTTTCGTATATCTAAGACACAGTGCAGGCCTTTTGTCTGTATCACACTGCAGGAGCAAGAGATTTTCTTTCTCTTTTCTTTTATACGTTAGCTAAGTTTACTTCAATCGTGTGGTCTAAAGCACACTCGTTTTTTGCTAAGATGTTTGTGCTTATCTCTTTGTGTGTCGTTTTTCGTTTCATCGAGTTTCAAATCACAACGGTGCTAAAGAAGTGTTCACTTCAATGAGAAAATAATGAGAATCTTTCAAAGGGACCAAATTCAGCACAAAGGTGAGTTTTATTTTGGGGCTCCAGACCAGAAGTGGCTGCCAAATTCAACCGCGGGGTGCACTTATGCAATTTGTATGTAATACAATTTAAAGCTACATATCAACAGGAAACTGATAAAAGTTTTTTTGTTTGTTTTGTAAACTACAAGCTTACAAAAAAATTAAATCTTCCCCACAGAAAAGACTAAACCCTTCCCCGCACTTTTCCACAAAGAATTATCTAGTCAATCCACGCTATGTAAGTATAATACATACAAAACAATATAATCAATATCACACGTCAATCCAACAAACGGGAAAATATTTCACCGACTCCAGATATTTTCATATGAGAGGGTTCGGCTCGGAATAACTCCTAACTGGAATAAATCCTACTGATCCCTCAATATAAATATTTAAAAAATCTTTCGTAATCCTACATGTATTTAAAATGACTGACTTTTACATTTTTGTATGTAAATTCTTTGACAAATCTAATACGCCTAAGTTTTGGATGAGAGAGCTAGGTACAATGCCAGTAGCCGAAATAACAAATGGTAAAAATTTAGTTTTCTGAGAATGCCAAATTCTTTTAATCTCATTACCTAAATCTGTATATTTTCTTATTTTTTCAGAAACTGTTTTCTGAATATTACAGGATTTGGAATAGCGACATCAATGATATAGGTTTTTTTAAATTTATTTATTCTTGTCATGTAAAACTACATCGGGTCTCTTTTGTATAGTTTTATCATAATAAATTTTATAAAATTCATTTTTTACATAATCTATATATCAAATTATGTTTAATTACCAAACTTTGGTGAATTCTTTTTAAAACTTGATAATGCCTAAATGTATACTCGGACGGCGCTAATACAGAACATCCCGATATAATATGTTCTATAGTTTCCGGAAAAGCCAAACATTTTCTGCATAAATCATTATTTGATAATATATGTTTCCTATAATTTTTGGTAAAAATTACTCTTTCTTGAATGGCAAGCATAAATCCTTCTATTTCTGCTCTCAACTCTCCAATACTCAACCATTTGTTTGACGAAAATTTGTCAACATACGTTTGGTTGAGATAATTGAAGTCTTTTGCGTGAAGAATTTTATTTAACCAGGAATCTAATAATTCCTGGTTGGTATTTATAAAAATGTTGGCATTCTAGTCGTATAAATTTAGAGGCGTAATGTTTCTAACTGCCTTGCAAATTATTTTGTGCATTTCTGAACTATCGGCTTTCCTATGGAAAAAAAATTCTTAGCATTTCTACCTGAAATATGCCTGATACATAATATTTTGTAATTTACACTATTTATTATTATTTATTGTATATGTCAATTCGTATTGCGTAGTTTTTTTTAGCATTTAAATTCCCCATTATTTAAATGCGCAACTAGATCGATGGAACTGACCTGTTATGTATATAAACTACGACGTATTGTATCAATGACAATAAAAGTGTAAGATTTTCACCGGGTTTAATATAGGACTAAGAGCGTACGTGAATAAACATTGAAAATAGACATACAGACTGCACCAAAGTAATATAAAGGAGCGTATATTTTTGATGGCCCTGTATTTCCGGTCTCGCTACCGGGTGTTTGCTAAGGCGTCTGGAATAATTAGAGGAAAAGTTTTGCGCAACGCTCAGATTGCTCCGCAGTAAGAAGAGTGGAAGAACTTTTACAACTGCAAGCCGCAGTCTACAAGAACTTGTCTGAGTTCCCTCACACAGCTTCTCCTTAATTTCTCGGCACCTTGTAATTCCACTTTGCGCCGTCTCATATCGATACTTATGATTTTTGTTTTTACTTCACAAACTCTCAGTAGTTTCTATTCAATTCATTAGAAATAACCTAATAAAGCTTATAAACCTCAATATAATATTCACTTTTTGAAGAAGATATATCAATAGCCAAATAAACAAAAATCCAATATTCAAAGACGACATGGCAACAAATATGGAAAAACCATAGGCATAAATTGAATGAAATCCTTTTATGTTATACATATAAACTACAGATAAAAAATAATTTGTACCAGTCTGAAGATGGCTTTTACAAGATGAAACGTAAGAAAATAAATTATCTAAGTGTAAAACGTTTTGCATGTGTTTTATTATATTAACTAGCACACCCGGAAACATGTCGCTGTGGTTAATGAAACACAACTACACGCCATTACCCATCAAATCAACGCCGCCCGCTTCCAGCATGCTGCCCGCTTGCCAGCCTACTCCCTTTATTTATATATTTCAACCAGTTTACACAAAACATTGACAAATTATATACCTAAAAACCTTCCTCGTGAATCACTATCTATTGGTAAGAAACCGCATGAAAATCCGTTGCGTAGTTTAAAAAATCTAAGCGCACAGACAGCGGGAGCGTGCAACTTCATGTTGTACTATGTAAAGATATAAATTTTATCAAATATCAGAACGACACTAAAAATAAACATGTTACGGTCGCAATTAGTCTTGATGCCAAAACAAATAGCCTTACCGGGATCAATCCACGTATCAACAGAGCTATTGAAACCTATGCATGCTTCGAGGATAATGTTGAATTAAACTTGAAGTTGAACTTAAATGAATTTAATTAATATGAGAACCATAAAAGTTAAAATGAATGCTGGTTCTTGATTACGCAGTTCTTTTGTTAGCACTAACCACGTTGAATGAATTTAGTAATGAGTTTTTGTGTACAAAAATAAGACATCGATATTGCGTATTTATTTATTTCACAAGGTAAAGTTAGTAACAAATAGATGACATGGCTTATAACGGTTCATGTCGCAAGATCCCTAAATGTATTGATTAAAAAAATATATATATTGATGTTGTGTGGAGGGTTATTTTTAATAAAATGATAAAGAGGATCTGGGAAGGAAAATGTAGGAGGATTGGGTAGGAATCTGGGAAGTATTATGACATTGATATCCGTTCAAAGAATACGTGTTAGAATAGGGTCGCTAAGAAACCTAAACAGTAAAACCACGCATGTTGTATCAGTTATCCTCTCTATTACATCATCTTAACGTCTCTCAAGCATTTGAACAAAAGAGCTAAGCAATTTTGAATAAAGACTCATTAATTCATAAAATAATTTTGGTGCCTACCGTTTCGCTTGTCTTATTTATTTATGTATATTTATTTACGCCGTAGTGGGCTTTTGCAAGCATAGAAGCAAAAATATAATAACAATAATAATTATATACTCATATGTTACTAAACCAATAAAACAGAATAAATAATAAAGCAATCATTATCACAAGGTATAGAACATCATAACAGAAATTAAAAACAAAAAAAAAATTAAACATCATAAAAGAAATGAAATAGTATGAGTAATAAGAAAAAATCAGTAATAAGACCAGACATACAATAAAGTGCAATGTGTAAAAGCTAGTTAGTAGGGATAAACAAACAATTATATTTCTTCAATCTTTGCAAAATAACTTTGTGGCATTTTTTATTATTTAATTAATAAGAGATAACTTTGTATAAACCACTTTTTAATAAACAATATCGACATGTTTCAATAACAATGTTATCTTCTTCTTCATATTAACATATCCTGAAGAAGATAACATTGTTATTGAAACATGTCGATATTATTTATTAAAAAGTGGTTTATACAAAGTTATCTCTTATTAATTAAACAATTATATGTGTATAAAAATGTAGGATGATAAAACAGGACTAAATAGAACAGCAAAATAAAATAAGGTTATAAATTACTGGTAAGATTTTAAATGAGCGGATTTTTTATGAAAAGAACAAAAATAAGAAAAGTTAATTATTAGCAGATAAAATACAGATGAGTTGTCTTTTGAAAATTGCAAAACTGTCAACACCAAATATATCTATAGATTCACAATGTTTATTTGCAAGGCTATGCATTCTAGGGATTGGTGAGTTAATAGAATAGTTAGTATTGAGGGTATTGTTAAAATTGAAAATATCTCTATTGCGAGTTAGTCTGGTAGGTATATTAATACAGATTAATTCTAACAAATTAGGGCAGTCAACTAAAGATTTGATAATTTTGAACAAAAATAACAAATCAATTAACACTCTTCTATCTGATAATTTAAGGAGACTGGTTTCTGCGCGTAAGTTATTATAATTTATAAGTTCGATTGGAATTTTCATTTTAAAATTAATATACCGAAGGAATTTGTTTTGTACCTTTTCCAATAATTGAGAATAGACTTGTAATATGGTGACCAAATGGTGGAATTGTACTCTAATTTGCTTCGTACTAACGAGCAATACAGATTTTTTTAATGTTGATACATTTTTAAAATTTGCACCCATTCTCAAAATAAAACCAAGAATTCTCATTGCATTACTTGTTATTTCATCGATGTGAACATTGAACTGTAGACTCTCATGGAATATGATACCAAGATCACGAATCTGTGATACACGAAGAAGATTAACACCATTCATATCATAGGAAAACTAAAGAGGATTTTTGCCTTTGTAAAAACTAATAATCTGACATTTATCAATGTTTAGTTTTAAATCATTGACAGAACACCACGTAAATAGTTTATTCAGGTTCAACTGCAGAATGGCGCGATCATCATCGTTTCTGATTGTTCTATATATCTTTAGATCATCAGCAAATAACAGAACTTTAACATTACTAAGTATATTAACTATATCATTTATGAATAAGCAAAGTAATATCGGGCCTAAGTGAGATCACTGTGGTACTCCGCTCGAGGCTGCAAATGTATAAGAAGTAAACGAATCAACTTTGACCGTCAAGTACCTTCCCAATAGATAACTCTTAAACCATTCCAAAATATTCCCTCTAAATCCCAACAATTTCAGTTTTCTTAATAAGATTCTGTGGTTTACTTTATCAAATGCCTTACTGAAGTCAGTATGTATGGAATCAGTTTGATGTGATGCAATCAAGGCATTAACAATATCATTCGTGTACAATATTAAATTGGAAAGGGTTGATCTTCCTTTAATAAATCCATGTTGAAGCGGTGAGATGGTGGGATTAATTCGGGATATCAACTTGTCTAGTACTAGGCTTTCAAAACGTTTGGGTAATGTAGACATGGTGCATATTGGCCTGTAGTTTTTTACGTCCCTCTTATTACCTTTTTTGAAAATGGGCGTCAAAAGACTAAACTTCCAAAGATCCGGGAACACACCTGATGAGAGTGACTTTGTAAATAACTTATTTATAGGATATGACAATATATGCATACAATTAATTAAGAACATGGGTGGAACTTTGTCAGGTCCTGCAGATTTACGGGAATTAAGACTCTTTAGCTTGGATATAATATCACCAATAGTTACAGAACAGTCAGATATATTAAGAGTCTCAACCAAATCAGAGCATGAGATATTGCTATCTACATTTGCATTAACATATACACCGCTAAAAAAATCCGCAAACAGATTGACAGTTTCCTGGAGATTTTTAGATACTTTACGAATGACATACAAGTAGGTGTAGTAGTAGTGACATATAAGTACCGTGATCTTTTTGAGATTTGACATATTTCCAAAAGAAATTTGAGTCGTTCATGATAAAGCATTCGACATCACTTATGTATTTTTTGTAACATTCAGCAGAAAGCTTATTGCAGTCTTCCCTCATTTTTTTAAATGCAATATAGTCGATAGCCCGGCGACTTTGTTTGAATCTCTTATGAGATAATTTTTTGAGGTAAACTAAGTCTATCAGATTTTTTGAAAACCATTTTGGGTACTGAGTTTCCCTGTACGTCGTCAAAATAACAAATTTTTCAATTGCAGAATAAATTATAGAGTAAAAAATATTAAGTTGTACATTAATGTCGGCTTCACTATCCAAGAATGACCAGTCAATCTGTCTTATATGATAAGCAGTGAGAAGTTCCAATTTTGAAACTTAAATAATATCCAAGTAATTTAAAGAATGTTAGGCATTACGCAGGAATATTTCACATTACTTACTTACTCACGCACCAACAACCGAAATTGGTGTTTATAATAATTATATTATGTTCTTTGGGAAGTTGTATTCTTGAACATCCTGTGAGTAGCGGCCGGGTCCTGGTAAGTGGGGGGGTGCGGGGGATAGGGGGGGGATGGTAGGTACGGCGCAGTAAGTTTCCAGCATCGCATCGCTCCTTGCAAGTTTTATGTTTTCATTATAAAATCTTGTCGGTTTTTTGTTACCTCGCCACACACAATGCACTATTTCAAACAAACATTATTTTACATAAATGTTGTTTGGCAAAATTACCTTCTTTATTAAGTCTAAGATAATATTTCTTATTTTCTTTATGTTTCCACTCGCAGCCCATAACCAACATTATTTCTATGAATTATGGACGTACTTAACTTCCGAGGTAGACAATTAATATGTTCGACAGGATCTGGGTTAATACAACATCTTATTTTTCATCTGATACCTTCTCCAATCATTATTGTTGGTAATCGTCGAGCCATCTTCACCCTGCCCGATACGATTGTACACCCACTCCTGGAAGCACTTCTGTGTCCTGGTGAGACCGGTACACCAGAGGGCGCTGATTTGTTAGGACTTGGAACACGTGCTCTGAGGATGGGAAGGAATTTGGAGTTTAATCGACTGATATACATGGCAATCTAATAGGCTAATATTGGAATTTGGGATGGACAGGAATGGATTGAGCGTTATGATTTTTCCCCTTTCTTTATGCTTTCATTCATTCTTCTCGCCTCTTCTCGGATTTTCTTGTCTCTTCTTGTCTCCTCCGGGATCTTATCGTCTTTTCTTGCCTCTTATTGCTTCTTCTAGGATCTTCTAGCATCTCCTTGGCTCGTGTTGTCTCTTCTTGCTTGCTCTTCTTGAATCTTCTCATCTCTTCTCGGCTCTTCTTGTCTCTCCTTGCTTATTCTCGTCTCTTCCCGGCTCTTTGTGGCTTTTGTTATCTCTTCTTGTCACTTCGTGCTTTTTCTTGTCTCTTCTGGGATCTTATTGTCTCTCCACCGGAACTAAGCTCGTACCAGTAAAGTTGGAATCCACGAAGTACGGTGTCTTTCTAAATACATCTATTCGAATTTAACTTTTGTTTTCTTCGTTGAATGAGTGTATGAGTGATCAGAATCTTGGAAGAGGAAATTAACCCAATTCCCGACGGTCGATCGAACTGAAATACTCGGCAGATAGATTAATTTTCCATGACGATACATTCTGTCAACTTTTGGTGACACAAGCACACAAACGCAGTTTTCTGAAATTTGCTAAACTGCTTCACTACATAAATAGATGGACGCACATACACGCGGCCAAATACGTTTTTTTCTGAAATTCTAAGAAACGAAAACTCTCAATATTCGAAATAAATGTCAACCTTACCACCTTGCGATGTGACTGAGATGGCAGCGTGGTTCCACCTGGTAGAAAGTTCGAAGCTCAGTCCAAGAAAAATATTTTTGAAGTGAAAACTTCTTTAGCACGGTTGTGATTTGAAAGTAGATGAATCGAAAAATAACGACACTAAAAGAGACAAACACGTATATCTATAGGATTTATAATGAGTTTACATCTCGTCTCCCCTTTGTGCGGTGCCTCGTAGCCTCCCCACTCTTGTCTACTTTAGTTTTCGGAAGTTTTCTCTTCTACCGCGCCTGAACTGCACACTTGTAATTTTTGAAAAGTATTTTTGTAAATAAAGTTGATGATTATTTTTTACCTCTTATATAAACTATGGAAAATTAATCTTGTATTTGGTGCTGATCCTAATGTGACAAAGATATCCGATTTTTTAAAATTGTATATCTGTTTCTAGTAATAGGTATTTTAATTAACTGCAATACCTACATTATATCAATTCATCATAAATTTTACTACTTATTGTCTATAAATTTAATACTGTTGACAACTTTTCTGATAAGTCCCCTTTGTTTACATCTTTTTATTCTAAATAATCCTAAATAATATGTTCTCTATTATTATAGCATTGATTATTAGTTTAGTAACACATACTAGTATCTTATACCTAAATACTTGCTTTTATCACACATACTTTGTTAAATTTAAATTCATATTTTGTTATTATTGTAATACTGATAACCTCCTGGGTACTACTGTATACTTATAATGTCATGTACCTATCTCTTGAATGTAAAAGCCATTATATGGCGTTTAAATAAATACATAAATTTTTACATCTTGGAAAAACCTCTGTTTGCATAAACCTTTACCTTCAACATTAAAGTAACAGTTATAAATTATAGTAATAATAACAACCTTTCCCGCTGACACTCGACAATAGCGGATTAGGTGCTAGACAGTGCTACATAAACCTTTTATCGCATTGCATAGAAACACAACACGATATAACCTCGGAACATACCACGAAACACACGAAACACGTCTTGTTCCATTACATTTATGCTAATTTCAATAACCTAACACTTCCACGTCATAGTAATAATTATCGACACTACAAGAAGCAGAGATTCCGACGGAGCCCGAAGAATAACAGTCTTTCATACGGTATATAATGTATAATTTCGACTGGCTGATGTCTTACAGATAATAATAATTATTGTTTCTGTCCCAACAATGGGAATGTTCGCCGTTCTGGAATTGAGATACCATCATAATATTTATACACACCAAACAATAGAACATGCTCGCTATTTTTTTGGGAAAATTAATTTATTCAAACGCGCTAAGTGGATTGAGGCTACTTACAAACATGCCATTTCTTTACCGCAATCAAGTACCTAACTTACATAGGTAGGTTACCTACCAAAAGGGGTGGACTAGATATCTGATAGGTCAATTTCGTATACCATATTTCAATATATACGTACACATTTTTCTTGCAAAACTAATTTAAACCACCTACAATCAATACAAAATTCCATTGTTAAGTTATTAGTTCAAAAACATGTTTTTTTTACTGGGAAGAAGCATATTGTTGTATCGGAATTTAACAATATTACCGGTGCAGGCCAAAATATTAATTAAGAATATATCTGAGTCTGATTATAAGAGGAAAGTGTAACATGAACATAATACAAGGTTCACAAAGAATGAAGGAATGCTTGTTCCTAAATATGATAATAACTACGGAGGGCGAACCCTGGAATTAAGCGTAGCAAAAATATTTAACATGTTACCAATTAATATAAAAAGTTGCTACTCTACCATTAGATTGAGATATATGCTGAAACAATGGTTACTAAATAGAGATAGTTTATATTAATTGATGTGTGTTAATTGTGACAATTTGTATAGTTATAGTAATAATATTATGTATGTTTGTTTAAATTGTAATTGAACATTAACATCCTGTTGACAAACTGCTTTATTGCGGTTTAACGGGATTGTACCTTAAAAAACAATAAAATAAAAAAAATCTGCATATACGTAGGTACATCTATCTTCTTGTAATTTGAATGGAATTCTAGGATGGGTGGTTTGACAGAATTTGAACAATTCATAAAATTTCAAAGTTAAAATTCAAGTTCTGTGAAAATTCTATTCAAGATTTGAAATGAAAATACACATAAAAAGAAACCCGTGTTTCCCTTTCCGCTAATTTTTTGGCCACCCACCGGTGGATATGGTGGTAGATAGTTCTTGCTGTCGCATAGAAAGTAAGAAAGTTTGGTGGAGTTGGCTGAGCGTGGTAGGAGTGGATGACTGAAAATGTGCTTTCTAGCACATTGCTTTGCTATGGGATTTTCAGATTGTTTCCGGGGGGGTATTATTTATAATGGGCCGGCCAACTGAGTCGGTTGGTCTGGAAGGTTCCAGAAAGTTCATGAAGGTTTTCGAATGCTCTAGAAGGCTCTGGAAGGAGAAAGTACAATTATTTATACACTGTAATATAATAATTAAAACAGAGTGTGCAATTCAAACATGGTTGAAATGAAACCGTCGGAAAACTAAAGTAGACAATATTGGGGAGGCTACACCGCACAAAGAGGAGACCGATAAGCCACGAAGCACCGCACAACAATCGATCATACTATCTCATTCTCTCACAGGCTAAATCCAGTAGATGTATGTGTTTGTCTGTTTTTAGTGTCGCATTTTTTCGTTTCATCGAGTTTCGAAAGAAGGGATGAATTCATACGTCCGTCACTCCTGGACATACTGACTCCCAGACTCCTACCCACCACTCATACATATTTCTTTACCAGAACTTCCTCTTCTTCCTTTCTTTAAAAAAAACCTCTACACAGCATCCCCTAAGATGACACAGGCCCTAGGGGAAAATATTTTCCTCGTTGCCTCCTGTGTAGAGCTAATATAAAAATAAAAAAAAAACAAGAGTTTTACCATCTTGTCAAAAGCGCTCCTTGCCTTCTCAAAGCGAAGTAAATATTTTATCTCCATTTACTCAACACAGATTATGGAGGGACTATTATTATAGTCCATAAGAATAGTCAATATAGGTTCTCGGTATTTAGTTTACGCAGGTTAGGTATGTAACCCGGCACCGACACCTAGGTACTAGGTACTTTCTTAGGCAGAAGTTTGACAGTTCCACAAACGGCGTTCCACAAGTTTAGTATTGTTCCTCTCTTATGTTTCACTTAGTGCTGTTAATTTACATATGAAAAGCGCGTCGTCTACTACACACGAAGCAGTATCACAAATTACACGACACAACACAACACGCGAAATTAACACTAAACTTCCAGCTACCTGTCTCGCTCTTGTTCCTTTCCTCTCGGCAGTGGCGGAGGTACACAATTATATTAATAATTTTCTTAATAATCTTGTTAAATATAATCAAATACTCGTTTAACGACCAAAAGTAGTTATATTACGTGATTAGTTACCTGATTTGTGGATGGTTCTAAAACTCGACTATCATTGAGAGCATTAGTTTCTATGTTCCCTATGATTATCTCCGTCACCGACAGCATATACTATTTTATCTCCCGGCTTGCAGAACTAAATTGCCAATGGTTATAAATGCGAGTTGGGAGAGCTGTCCTGTTGTTAAATAGAATCACTTCGAATATCGTTATGTTCAACATCAATGAAGCACAATTTAGACGACAAGCTTTGTTGCTGTTAGTTTAAATCTGCTTATGTTATCTTAAATATTTTCTCTCTTTTAAAAACACTTTGAAATATTAATATTGTTATGTTTTTAAAATTAATAAATTTTAATTTAATGTAAGTATTTATTAAGCATTAACTAGGTACCTGTGTTACAATTTCTAGACATTTTGTTTTGGAATTTTTTATTTCACATCTGCATTTGGAACAATATTTTGTATTAACGCAGTTTTGTTTTTCACCGATTGAACGCTTTTTTATTACCGTGACGGCAAAAAAGGCAATATAAATATGTTTCTTATCGCTCTAATGCTGCAGCTCTTTCTTACACATTAAACAATGGCTAGACAAACGATGACTGTTTCCTTCAAAGTACTACTTTTTTCCTTTGAAGGAAACAGATATATATTATTACGGCTCAGCTACGGCGACGTGAATTGCGTTTGATTTTCTTCACATGTGAGGGAGATGTTTGATAATGATTGTATGTTTCCTTTGAGGGGTCAGACATACGTTCACCGTTTGAGCAGCAGCATTATATGTTTAAGAACAAAAGCAAAACCATCAGCATTAATATTTGAAGTTTCGAATAACGGAAAATCACTCAAACTTCAATATTATCCTTGTTACTTTATTCTATACTTTCAAAATTATTGTCACAGCAAGTAGTATAGTAATGATCTATAGAGACGTTGCGGTGCGGTGTGTGAGAGTGATGCAAGAAAATTATTACTTTTGGAGAAAACAGACTTACGTACTCTGTGTACCTCATCTTTTGAAAGAACTGTAACATTATTGTGTCTAGGAACGTACGTTTATTGCCTTTTTTGTGCCGTCCTCAATCGGTGACTCATAACTGCGTTAATTCAAAATATTGTTCTAAAGTAGGTAGTGCAAATAATTCAAGTTGCGTGCAAAACAATAGTTATTAGAACTGAGCGATTAGTAATATTTTCCTATCGTGGAAAGCGAATTAGCATCGCGGAATTATTAGTTAATATTAAAAGTTTGTGATATGCACCCCCCGTTGTAGAAAAGCTACACCTCTGACATTCCATTATACATATTATTGCGCACACCAATCGTACAAGTTGGCGTTAAGCCTGCACCAAGGGTGACATCTGGCGGGGGAAATAATCAACTTCGGCGCCCACAAAAAGTTCCCCGCGCGTCGGATGGGGGGTTCCTTGTACCCCAAACCAACCAAACTCCTCATCGGCAGAATCTTAAAAGCAAATCAGAAACGTGTTTAAGTTTAATAAGTCGGAATATTCTCGGCGATGTTAGAAATTATTGTTTATTTATGAGTTGAACAGTTGGGTGCCTCCCTAGTAGGTATAAGCTGTCCTTGTCTGGCACGCGTCGCCCAAGATCGATTTCGACCGTCTCTTTCTGCTCCCCTGTTTCTCTGTCTTTCCGATTTTCCAAGTTTGCCCGTTCCACCCGAAAATGGACTCGGTGGAATTAGCTTCCAAAGTAAAACGACTTGTGCTTCGGTTATTGACCGGGCTGTAATATTAATATTTTAACATGGGTACCTACAGTTTGTACCTACCGCGCCGCCTGCCGAACACTGCTTTCCATTTTATGAAGAGAGCCGAATTTATGAAGCCTACGCATTATAAATTTTCAGAATTTGTAGAATAATGGAGTTTTTGATTTCAGCTTTGCTACCTACTTGAGTCACTCGTAAACTCGGGGGAAGGAAATGAGTCTGAAGTCTCAAGAATCATAATTTTAACTGGTTAAAGAGGTGGTTTAAAATCATACTTGAACTTAATTAATACGATAAATAGTATGCACTTATCATTTAATTCATAAGTAACATGCATTTTAATTTGCATTAAAAATTAAAAAGGACGTGGGTACCACTTAACACAGGTACCTACTGCGGAAGCGCGGTTTATAACAAAATTACACAATGTGTTTTTTTATTATAAACAAAACATCAACACAATGTTTGGTTTATAATAAAAAAGTACCATTGTAAATAATAATAATAACATAGGATTTATGTAGCGCAGTTTTGTGATATTTCACTTCAAATGCGCTTAATTATAAAAAGCTTAAAATTAATTATTTAGTGTTCCTTACGAGTCCTTACAAAATTGATTAAATAATGTGAAACAAAGAATATACAGTATATACAAAGCAATTCCTAAAGAACAATATTAACAACAATAGTGAGTGACAATAGATATTGATCCCATTGAAACCATAATGGTGCCATTCAACAAGAATCATTAAAAACTAAAAATATACTATAGAACAGGAAACAGTTTACGTTTAGAAATAATACAAATTCGGAGTGCACATAAAACTATAGTAAGGAGGTAATCGAAACCAAACAATTACTGGAAAATTAAGGAACATGGTTTATTATAGTTTTTTGAAAAGGAGTTAAAAATTCATGAAAGGTTTGATTTTTTAAATAAGTTTGTTTTTAAAGCCCTTTCGAATTCAGCCAAGTTCTGGATGTTAGTAAGAACTGAGGGAAGTTTGTTCCAAATGAGCGGGCCAGTTACACGAAAAGATCGATCATAATAAACGGCTCGATTTGACCTAGAAAGTTCGATTAAACGATTAGTAACATCTTGATCTGCTGACCTTAGAGTAAGCTGTCTATCGCTTATGTATGCTTATAAATATAATTGCTGAAGTCCAGAGTTTTTCGATATATCATTTAAAACCTTCTTCTTGTTTTGAGGGCCAAGTGTGCAAAATTTCATCAATCTTCTTCCTTGCGCTGTCCCAACTTATTGCCTAGGTAGGCTGTTGGGGTCGGCTCTTATCGTTCTCAGGTTGTAGCTTTTTCGGTTCTGATTATCGCCTTCATCCAGGCCGTTTCCCTGAAGTATTTTGGAGCATTGAGTCATCCAGGAGTTCTTTGGTCTTCCTCTGGATGACTGTCGATGAAGCTCCATAGACATTGTCTGCTTCACTGTGTGGTCTGATGGTCTCCGTCTTATGTGCCTATACCATCTCAACTGTCGTTCCTCCAGCTTACTGTTTAAATTTCATCAATCTCGGAATAAAATTGTAGATTTAAAAATTGATAAAAAAAATCGAGTTCAGTTCACATGCTGTAGGAATGAAACCTTTACTCACACAATATCAACCAATAGGAGCCTTAAAAAGTGAGTTCATAATCAAAGCGGCCAATGCGGTAAGGTTTCATTCTATCTCATTTTCTCGCAGGTTAATCCTATAGATGTATGTATTTGTCTCTTTTTAGTGTCATTTCCGTTTCATCTAGTTTGAAATCTCAACGGTGATAAAGAAGTTTCACTTCAAAAATCAAAACCACGCCGTCCTCCCGATGTTTCCCACGTAGTTGCCACAAACGCTTTATAAAAAAATGGCTTGCTGAATTCAATACTAGTTGAAGATCCCGGCGCTTTCCGGGCTTTACAATAGTTTTTCAAAATCAGATGCAGACAGTGATCTTCATCTTAGTTTTAAAGCTCAAGTGTGCAAAATTTCAACAACCTCGGAATAAAAACTGTTGATTTTTATAAAAATCAAATTCACTCCACCTACCCGAAGTTCGTCCTCGTTTCTATTTTAAAAAAATATATTTCAAAGTTAAGTAATTTAGATTCTCTGTTGAAATGTTACGTTTTTTTAATGTAAAACTATAATAACATGTTTTTGAGTTATTTGTAAAGGCTCAATAAATCCATAAAGTTTAGTTCACCTCCCCATACCATTATATCGTTAACCCTAGGAATGTTTACCATTAGATCCACTATTGCATTATGATAATTTAATGGCGTTGCAATAGTTTGTTTACGGCGCCATAATAGAATGGTAAATTGCCACAATTCGGTGATGGACAATCGGCATTCCTAAACCAATAACTAAATGCATTAATGTAGCGTAAAAGTGAGTGAAAGGTATCTTCCCCCTCAGGACCCTGAGTGGCAGATGGTTTAATAGGTAAGTGGAAGAGCACTGTATACAGTGCTGGGGTATGGGGGCTCGATCCCCAACAAGAACCAAAGTCAATTCAAGTAAAAGCAGGCACATAATCAAACACGTAAAACATATAGCATAAAATATATAATTGAATAAGAGTCAAATTCTAAGTCCTTTTTATAAGTTGTCTGTTAATATTTGAGAAGTTTATTTATATAATACGTTATAATAGTTAGGTATACACACTTAAACGAAGAAAGTTGTCTCAACTTTTGAATTTAATGGAAGCAATTTGAATTGTAAAATCGGGATTTGCATTTTATAAAAATAGTCAAATAACCTTCGGGGATTACTTTAAAATTAAAAACTTAGATTTGTCAAAAAACAGACAAACATTATTCCATTGAATTAAATATACAATTATTTTATTATTTATTGAACGCCCAAAGGCTTTTACAAACAAATATGAGGTAAAAATTAAATATGATCCATTTGTTAGAAAGAGTTCGAATTGTGAAACTTAAAATTAAAGACAGATTATCAGGTAGGTATACTAAGAACTCTTGGTCAATGCTCAGAACTAAATATTGTTAATTAAATGAAGACAGTATTAGTGAAACTCAATGGAAAATCTGAAAACAGTTCAATCTTAAAAATATACGGTGACATCTGGGATTAACTCAGTTGGTAGAGCTCCGCCCCGGTAAGGCGTAGGTGCTGGGTTCGAGTCCTAGATGTGACCTATCTTTTTCTGTTTTCAGATTTTCGATTGAGTTTCGCTAATATTGTCTTCATTTCATCAAAATATTACAATTTTAGGTTTTACGCATTAAGTTAAAAATGAAACGGTAATTATATTTGCTTTGATATTTTCGATATTTTCAAAACTTTTCGAATTGAATTTTGAAATATACCATCAATATCTTTGGTCTGTAAAAATATTGGTAATTATATGAATAGTTTGTGTGATGGTTGTAAGTTGTAAGTATATTTCGTCTTTTTATAAGAATATCATTAATCGTTCTGCGTATAGAAAATAGGGGCAGTTTTAGCTGACAAATTAATATTTTGTATCAAATATCATTTAAAGGTTATCTGAACTTTTACTGAACATACTTGTTTATAGGAAACGTCCTTTGTACTTCCTCAACACTGTGTCTTGCAAATATAAATAGGAGACCTTTCAGGATATGCGTGTTCTCTCTACGATCTCACAAGGGAGCGGTACAGTAGTTTCATTGACTCAACTTTATGAAAAGTCCTTGAGCTACGTATTAGGAAACCTAAAATTTGCATTGCCCTAATGAAAATTGTTTCGCAGTGACTTTCAAAGTTAAGTTTCCTGTAGAAAATATCTCCACTCTCTTTAACGAATGGTGGGCACCAATGCAATTTCTTTAGTTTTAATTACATTTACATTGATAGATGCAACACCAATTCCAACCAAAATGAAATTATACAAAGGACATGTAAATACTATAACAATAAATTTGCACATATATACACACTTACTGACATATTTACTGCTAGTTACTGTCGCTACAGAATTTCTTTGTATCACATTCTAGGTGCGAATAACACATAACACATATTCATGACGATTAAATCAATTGTACCGAATATTTTTATATTACTTGCGTGGCAACTTTACCTTCTCCCTCTCCTCCCCTTACCCGTCCCAACCCAATTACCTTTTTCACAGTCTATTTAAGTATCTAAGATATGGACAAAGACATTATCATAATCTGGCTTCAAAAATTTTTAATTTAATTAAAAAAGATGTTAAAGATATCCACATGACAAAAAATGCAAAACACAAAATTCATACGTGGTTAATCGATAAAGGCATTGCATACTGCGGTCAGATAACTTGAACAATACAAGAACGCACTCAACGCCTGTATTTTTTCTCTTTTCCTCTCAATTATTAGACGTGCAAATATCATGACCCCACAGAATACCGTTTAAGAGTTTTAGCTGCATGAAACTCTTTTATGAACAATCAGAATTTTGTATTTTAGTTACCTATGGGTGAAAATGTCTATATTCCAATGTTTCTGGATGTTTTTGAAGTAAAACTTTCTTACGCATGCACGCTTGACTCGGGGGGTAGGCTGGTGAATGCGTGACGAGAGCGTTACGAAAAGTGTGATCGGGCGAGGCGAACTGAAATTGAGAGGGAGATATACGTTAGTGAAGATAGAAAGAGAGATTTGCGTTCCATATATTACTGTAGGGGCAAGAGAGAGAGGTGCGAGCACACGTTTTCTTTCTATCTTTCTCTCATAGCCAGTTACGTTTCGTATATGTAAGACACAGTGCAGGCCTGTTGCCTGTATCACACTGTAGGATCAAGAGAGAGCAGTGCACGCGTACATTTTCTTTCTCTCTTCTTTTATAAGTTAGTGAAGTTTTACTTCTGTCGTGCGATCTAAAGCACACTCGTTTTTTTATTGATTTCAGCATTTTTATTTTCTCTTTTCACCTGTTATAATTATTCACTTTGTTTAATGAAATTTCAACTGTAGTATCCTATTTTGGTCGAGTCAATCAAAATTATGGATTTGGTAAGCTAAAGCCACTGATTAGAGTGATTCGCATATTATATATATATACTCGTGGGTGTGTCATATTGCTTAGTGTGAATCCGAGGCTAATATTCGAAACAACTGCAGTTCTGCAGACTATTTGGGATTACTGGCGGCAGTAGACAATGGAAAAAAGCTTTTTATAATCCAGTTATTAGAACTACTACAAACTACAATGCGCAAACAGTTGTTACAAAGGACACTCGTGTCATTTTGTTGACAGCGCAATGTCACGGGGATTACAGAACGCTACAGTCAAATTTATTGAAAAGGATTTCGTCACTCGGTTTGTGATTTACGTATAAATAGATTTGTTTATTATTTGGTTTGGGCATTTAGAGCGAACAAACGAAGAAATGTGTGTAAGAAGAATGTATGACCTGAATTTGAATGGCAGAAGAAGTCGGGGCTCACGGTCAAGCATAACTTTCGATATTTTTTTTTTTAAATACTCGAGTCGTGCCATGTCAAAAGTCAGGATACAAAAGGTAGGTATTTGGATACAATCATTTGTATAAGTTACAAACAATAATATAAAGATTATGGTGTACTCAGGATTAAAAGAGAAGATTTTTATAATAAAAACAAACATAAAGGATTATCAGAAGACAGAACCGAAGTTAGTTGCCTTTTGAAACTTGCAAAATTATCAACATCAAATATTTCTATTTGTTCGCAATGTTTATTCGCAAGGTTATAAATTCTAGGAATTGGTGAAAAAATGTAATAATTTTTGAGATTATTGTTACATTAGAAATATCTTTGTAACGAGTTTGCCTGGCAGGTATATAACGCAAATTAGTTTCAACAATTCAGGGCTGTCAATTAAAGATGTAATGATTTTAAATAAAAAAAATTGTTATCACTCTTTTGGCAGATAGTTTAAGAAGTTTAGTTTTGGTGCGTAAGTTATTATTATTTATAAATTCGATGGAATTTTTATTTCAATATTGATGTACCGAAGGAATTCGTTTTGTACCTTTTCAAATAATTGAGAATGGACATTGTAGTATGATGACCATATGGTTGAATTGTATTCTAGTCTGCTTGGTACTAACGGTCGATGCAGATGTTTTAACTTTGACATATTTTAAAAAATTTCCCACATTCTCAAAATAAAAACTGGAGTTTTATTGTATCGCTTGTAATTTTATCTACATGTCCTCATACGTGTAGAAATGTAGTCTCTCGTAAAATAAAACATAGAAACCACGTACAGCGACACCCGAAGAAGATTAACACCATTTATAAAATATAAAGTAAAAACTAATAATCTAGCATTTAGCAAAATTTCGTTTCAACTCATTTTCAAAACACCACGTGCATAGTTAGTTCAAGTTCGACTACCAAATAGCGCGATCATCATCGTCTCTGATTGTTCCGTATATCTTCAGATCATCAGCAATTAGCAGAAATTTGACTTTACTAAAAATATTTACCATATCATTGATGAATAAAAAATATAATATTGGGCCCAAATGAGATCACTGTGGTACTCCGCTCGAGGCAGCAACATTGTAAGAAGTGTAGCTCTTAAATATTCCGACATACACCCTCTTATTCGCAACCATTTTAGTTTATGTTTTATCTACGTGATACCTCAATTTATAATTATAAATCTTTATTAATTAAGTACCTACTGTTTATATGCAAATTTTTATTTTCTTTTATTTACCTTTGTACTTAAGCAACACTTAAACTAGTATATGATGTACTTCTTTTTTGTAGTTATAAATCTCAAAATTTTTGTTCAATAAAGATTATTATTATTATTATTATTATTATTATGTAATATGATTCTATGGTTTATTTTATCAAACGCCTCACTGAAGTCAGTAATATGGAACCCTTTGGTGTAAAGTATTCAGGGTATTAGTATTTTTATAATACTCGTATATCCCTGTTGATAATTGTTATTTCTTTCTTTGTTGTCTTTTTATTTATATATACCTCTTTTCTTTACGTTTGCACTGTTGGTGGCAGGGGATATTTATAATTTGGTTCCCCTTAAAATATGTAGAATTATTTTTAATTCCGCTTACATTTTATAAATTCCTATATTCTCAAATTTATTTATTTTTTTATTCATCGGCGTTGCTATATAGCAGAAATAAAATATTATAATAATAATTACAATGGCGGTATTTGACCAGAGCCATACTGAGAGTATATACCATTAGAAATCAAGACTAAGTCTTGTGTTGAATCAGAGTATCAATGTGAGTGATTCATCTGCAATAGTGCCCCCCCCCCCCCCCCCCCATCTGGATTCTGGCCTGGCCTATTGCGTAATTCAGTGTAGACAGATGTCGCCCGTAGTACGAGTAGGTTGGTTGCGCCCACGTCCCAGTGCACATTTTGATTGACGTGTTATTTTCGGGCTTTACGCCACTTTGAACAAGTCTCAGCCGGATTAGCCCCTAGCGGCTGACAAGTGGCCATCGGAATATTGCAAGCAAAAACACAATGGGATTGCGTTCAATCGGACTGCCTGCCTGGTGTGGCCCGCAACCAGCGAGACACATCATTTCTACGATAACGTAATGGAATTACACTGACGGAAATCCTAAATTATGCATGTATTTGAAGTACATACCAATCTAAAACTATCAAACCTTCTTCAGCACCGCTGTGTTTGAAACTCGATGAAACTGAAAACAGTAACATTAAAAAGAGACAAGCATGTACATCTATAGGATTAACCTGCGAGAAAATGATATAGCTCTAAAATATTTTTTTTAATTCACAGGTGCTCGGTTCCAATATAATACGATAATTCCACAGTCCCACGCAAGTCTCCTTTGGTGTAGTGGTATAAAGTGCCTGATATTTAGCAGAGCAAGGATCGAATCCTACAAAATCCAAAAAAAATATATTACAGGAAAAGGTGCACTGGATTTCGACGACAAAATATGGAAAAAATCATCTTTCACATTCATAAAAAAAGTGATTCGCAGTCTCCCCACTCTTGTCTACTTTAATTTTCTGAAGATTTCACTTCTACCGCATTTGAACTGCACTCGATTTTTTTTATGAAGGCTCCCCAATTGGGGTATGTTGTGAGACTGAAGGTGATGGGGAGGATAAGGAGATGGGGAAGAGGTAGAGGAAAGTGGCTAAGAACCTGGCTATTCAGGTCTGGTCACCAAATACGGTTGAAGCCATTTCAGGCAACGTTTCAATATTGTATAATGGTTTTACTGAGAGTATCTTCCATTTTGGAACGTGCCGCAAGTATAATGCATATTATTTTTATTTAATTAATTGTGAAATAACCCATGGTTTGAACCCGCGACCTTCGGATTGCGAGTTGAGAGTCTTACCGCTAACAATGATACAAAAAAATTAATCCTGAAGGCTGCAAAACTGAACAGCAATGCAGAAGTGTACTCATAGATTACAAAGCCAAGGTACGCAAGAATATCAAATCAATAAAATGTTTTTGAAAGAAGTTGTTTTGTGGTTGCTAAAACATAGTTTATAACATCCAAAACATTGCTGTACCCCTGAATGAAATAATCCTTGTCACTTTTGGCGATATCACCTTGTCAATACTTGTCAGCGGAGGGTATTAGCTCCCAACACTAGCCCTAGTTGTCGAGTAGACTGCCCGTGTGATGTGTGATGTACCACACCTTTGTTTGTTCAACACGACAAACTTTTACAAATTCGTGCTCGACAGGATTACCAAAATCCTTCAATACGCGACTGCCGTTTGGTAGATCTCACTTTTCGCCTTTTCAGATCAGTGCGATTGACAACTTGGGTCTGGCAGAGCAAGACCCAAAGGTGTGTCGCATCACTAAAATGATGTACGTTAAATTGCAGTTGACAAGAGATTACTATTGTGGTGCGTCACAAATGTGATTTGAGAATGCTGGTTTTAACCAAATATCATTTGTCGAAAAGGTCTTTTGCGCCTTTAACTGAGGTGGTCATTCCTCTAACAACATCTTAGGTACAATAAAAAATTTAAAAAAACATTAGAACTACTAATTATTTTTAATGGTTATACTACAAACACATGTGATTTTTAATTTTCATGGCCAAAAGTATTATCGTTATTTATTGAAGTAAAACTTCTTTACGCACGCTTAACTTGGGAAGTAAGCTGGTGAATGCATGACGAGAGCGTTACAAAAAGTATGATCGGGCGAGGCGAACGGAAGTTGAGAGGGAGATATAAGTTAGTGAAGATAGAAAGAGAGAGAGTTACGTTTCGTATTGACTGTAGAGGCAAGAGGGAGAGGTGCGAGAACACATTTTCTTTCTCTCATAGCCAGTTGCGTTTCGTATATCTAAGACACAGTGCAGGCCTATTGTCTGTATCACACTGTAGGAGCAAGAGAGAGCAGTGCGCGCGCATATTTTCTTTCTCTCTTCTGTTATAAGTTAGTGAAGTTTTACTTCAGTGGTGTGGACTAAAGCACACTCGTTTTTTTCTATCTCTCTCTTCATTTTAAAGTCTGTATTTTAAGCGTAAAAGAATCGATGTCCATTTATTTATCAAATTGAGGCATATTACAAAACAGTATAAAAGTAGAATCCAGCTTAGTTATCAACAACACCACCCCCCGGCGAACCTTAATGTTGATTGCAAACGACTCATTTACATCCCGGCATCCATCGGCGGGAGTTCTCTACTTATAAATGGATTAATTAATGAATGTACTACAATGCATTAATACGTTTTGTATTCGGCAGTGTAGGCGCTCGGCTACCAACCCACGGTCGTGTACCAACACGATAACGCTATTATACCATCCCCGGTAAAGTCTATTCTATTGGAGTGTCAAAAGGGGGTGTGAATTCAACATAATCCCTGAGTAAACCCTTCGTACTTGAGGGAATACTCGTTGATCCCATTTTAATACAAAAAACGCTCAGCCATATGTGACGAAAAAGCCTGTCTATGACGGCTCAGATTTTTGGTCCTTCGAGCCGGATTCCCTTTGTTATTAGCTGATTGCGTGTGTTGTATATATTCCAATGTACTTCATTTGCATTACAGACAAAGGACAAAGGATAAGCCCACTCGTCTCGTGCACTTGTCTGAAGTGAAGGCAGACGACAATATGGGGGATGTTTTAAACAAGATTATGAATATTCCCGTTTAGTGTTTACCTTGACTTATTAAAATTCTGTGGGGAGAATTCTAATATCTGATCAAATGGATGCGATATTAATGCATTTTCAAACTTCCCGGTTTCACCCGAGTTTCAAAAGTGTTTTTAAGAAATCAAATCAAAAAATTATATTTCACTTTTTGTAGATTTAAAGTTCCGTGGCTAACAGGCTACTTGCATGGATTTCATAACGACTTCGATCGAGTGGATAGATTTTTTTACTAAAATTACTTAATAAAAACGTTTTTTTTTTTTTTTTTTAATAAACAAATCCATTATTTGAGCTCGTGACGTCACTACATGAAAATGTCCTGTATCCGATTATGTTCTGTTAATTTTGTAAAATTCCACACTGATTTATTTTTTTATATGGCAACACTTTGAATTTAGGCAAATTTTTGAATTTGACGTTTAACATTCACTAGATTTATTGTTTGTTCTCTGGGAACTTTTCCTTTGGTTTAACGATTTTATAAAGATGGCAGTGTTTTGACAGATGTTACGAAGAGAACCCCGTACATTTTATTGCCATTCGTATGGAAAACGTCCTTTTTTAAAAATGATTTTCGACTATGTAATTATCGTTGTTTCGCGCCCATAAAATTATGTCCTGTCTTTCCGATTTATAAAAAATGGTCTGCCTAATATTTGCCTAAAATTGGGAAAAAAAAATTAAAAACATTTGATGCAAGTTGTCCTATTATAAAATGAAATTACAATGCGAACTAAAAATAGATATTTTAAATTACTGTTAAAGTTGGCACATAATATATTGTTTGAAAGTAAATAAATTAATTAAATAAATTTTCATTCATATCATGATAGATGTTTTCAGTATCGTCCTGATGATAGACCTCCATTTACAATCGAAACGTTGCTTTGAATGGCTTTTCCCGTGTTTAATGATATTTGAATATCCATGTGCTACCAAACCTTCTTCTTGTCTCCTTCCCACATCATAGCAAAGCCTAATTTATGACATTTGTTCTATTTGCTACGGGTGATTGGGACTCTTGTAATTAAAACATCTTAGCAATATCAGAGCGCAGTGTTTTTGCAGTAGGTGTATTATACGTAGTGACTTAGCAAGGGTGCCGTGGTCATGGGGTGAGGTTTGTCTAGGTCTCGGTGGCGAATGCGTTTGCCCACCTATTGCGTGGTGGGCTGGATTGGGAGAGACTGGTTGAGTGAGACCTAACCTGGACCTCTCCAGCCGGAATATTTCGACTCGCCACCTTCTACTGCAATAGGAGGGATGGATTCTTACTTCCGTCGCTCCAGGATACACTCCTCCCATATTCCTACCCACCCCTCATACCTTTTCCTTCCCAGAACTTTCACTTCTTCCATTCCTTAAAAAGACCCACCATATAGCAATTATTTTTTAAATGAAACTTCTTTCCCCATGCTTGACTTGGGGAGTAAGCTGGTGAATGCGTGACGAGAGCGTTACGAAAAGTATGATCGGGCGAGGCGAACGGAAGTTGATAGGGAGATATAAGTTAGTGAAGATAGAAAGGAAGAGAGTTACGTTTCGTATATTACTGTAGGGGCAAGAGAGAGAGGTGCGAGTAGACATATTCTATCTCTCGTTCTCTCATAGCCGGTTACGTTTCGTGTATCTAAGACACAGTGCAGGCCTATTGTCTGTATCACACTCCAAGAGCATTTTCTTTCTCTCTTTTTTATAAGTTAGTGAATTTTTTCTTCAGTCGTGTGGTCTAAAGCACACTCGTTTTTTTTCCTCAGTGCATTCTGTACCTAGCTATTGTAAAAAAAAAATAGAATGTTTAAAAATAGGTACCTAATTAATGCGGATTTTTTTAAACATGGCGCTGATGTTATTTATTAAAACCCTTTTCCAACTCGCCATTTTCTTGGTAGTACATCTCCTTGCCACCGTAATCAATCTCTTCCATATAACAGGTCGTAATGCGATTATCAAATCATAATTAAAAGGTGACTCGGAGTGAATTAATGACATCTCCCCAATCTACCCCTTTCACCCTTGGCGGAATACTTCCCTCTCTTAATTTCATATAACCCCGGAGTCAATACGCCTCCACTTACCCTTGCCGTTATTTTCCGAAATTAGGGTTGATGCGATTTTCGCCAACATTAAAAGCATTCCCTACCCAACCCTCGGTCGTTTCCCTTACGCATAGGGTAGTTTCTGTCAACCGCTTGTTTATGAATACGTACACTCGTTATATGAAGGTACGGAAACCTTTGTTAATAGCTTATTAAGATCCGTATTAATATTAAATAAAATGCAACGATTTCATATTAACGATTGTTATTTATTTAAAATTTTACTGTCCGGTGTCTATGATATTAAATTTACAGAATTTGATAAGAGAGAGGCGGAAGGAAGTTAGAAAAAAGAACGTTAAGCAATGTGATTTTTTAAAGTCTTTTAAATCCATCTTCAAGCTACTTATGTACTTTTATATTATATGTATTTATATTATACTATCTTATGTATGTACTTTTATATTATATGTATTTTGTCAATGCTCTTCATAAATGTATGTATTCTCCTTCCATAGTCATCTCTATTTTTTTATTCGTGTTATTGTTATATTGTTAATGGACTATTCGTCCGTAAATAAATAAAAAAAATGACGCGGTTACTTCTCACCGGGATGCTTCTGAGAGTGCCTATCCACTATTCTGATATTATTATTCCTCGTAATGTGTTATATCTTACTCTTCTTGATAACCCTCTATAACGACCTTGATAATTGTACTCGTATCATGCGCAAATGTTTTTTTTTTACTCACGCAAAAAGCAACCAATTAAAAAAATACCCAACTGGTTATGAAATATTATAAACATCTTTCTCTAGTTTTCTAGAGTTCTGTATAGTTTTGTGTTGTATATTTTTGTCAATTGACATCTGTATCTGTATTTTCTACGTAATAAAAAAAATATCTGAAAAGAATGCACCTATATAGGTGAGTACAGGAGATATTATGTGGTATACACGGTGACAGGAAACTCATGGTACAAGCGAGAAACTAGTGAATAACATCATACAGCAAACCCACAAAAAATCTTTTCATATCGATCATTTTGACATATGTTTAATTTTTTTAAGTTAACTCTACATAGGAGACCTTGAAAAAAAATATTTCCCCCAGCTAATGTCATCTTTCAGGATGCTGAGTTGGTGCGCTTTTTGAGGATAGGAAGGTGTGAACATGGGTCTTGAACCTTCGGATACGATTTAATTGTAAACGAAAACTATAATAAAAAAAAACTCAGATTAGGTACGCAGTTCACTAGCGGTAGAAGTGAAATCTTCAGAAAACTAAAATAGACAAGAGTGGGGAGGCTACGAAGCAATGCAAAAAGAGGAGATCGTCTATTATCATTCTCTCGTGTACTAAATCCTATAAATGTATGTGTTTTTCTATTTTTAATTGCGCTTTTCGTTTCATCGAGTTTCAAATCACAACGGTGTTAAAAAAGTTTTCAATTCAAAAAGTGATTCCACAAAATCGTCTCAAATATGATGTCGATTCACTTTGTTTTTTGTACTAAACGCAAACGTATTTAACAGTTTTTTTCAGTGTTCTGGAATTTCAAACAGAATGTTTTTTTACAAGACTCGCCTACTTTGTTTGAAATTTGACAATCTTCCTTAATTCACCGTCGAAATGTCAAATAATTTCAGGGAACTTTTGGTATATTGTGACAAAGTTACCTACATACGTTAATACATCACAAACGTCGCCACAGGGCAGGCAGATATGCAAATAGCCACAACCCACAACATATCAAGTCACACTCCACATTCAACACAAGCATTCACGCCTGTCTCTAACACGTTTAAATTTTGCTACATCAACCTTTAGAAAGAAACAATCAAATTACATTGAATTCTTTTCAAAACAACCCACCGCATTCGTGCATTATGTACGAGATATTTCCTATTTTAAAGAAGCGTGACGCAATCCTTTCATATTGAAAATTTATTATTTTTAATTTGAAGGAAGCAAGCTGTGGCAATGGTCCCCCTCTATGGCTTGGCAGGGAGGGGCGGGATGAGGGGGTGATTGACACTTTAAACTCGCGCCACTGTCGCTTTTCAATAAGATCTCGCAGCATTAGCACAATACTTTACACTACTCACAATCAAATGATATAAATATTTTTTTCGAAAGCAATATCGCAGGGGTTGAAATATTAAAAAGGGGTAAGTTTTTTGGTTTCAAAGTAAGTTCAAAGATTTTCACTTTAAAACTAGACGACCGTAGCGCAATGCATCGTCACGGATTGGACTGTGAACTTGATTTTTTAGTTTGAGTTTGAGGAAATTCAAAAAACAAAGAACAGCTCTTGAAGTCTCGTGTCACGATTTGGTTCTCGGATTGTTATTAGTTTTGTTAAGTCAGGTGCGTCAAGTGATCCATTATAAATTTGAAAAAATGTTATAATAAATATATAAATAAATTTGAATAAATTTGAAAAAATAAAGAGATAGATATTGGTTCTTCTACACGATAACTTTCTTAAGTAAGTATTTTCATTAAGTTAACATAATTTAATTTGTTCCATAGGTATGGAGAGTTTGAAATTAATTAACCTTAATAATTTATGTTGAACTTTCTCAATTTTTATTAGATGTGCTTTATAGTATGGGGACCAAATAGTGGAATTGTATTCTATATTACTTCTTACTATTGAGATCATTATTTATTGATTTCGATTTTTTTTCGTAGGAATAAAGGCTGGCATGATATCCAACTACCCCAGCGCCAACGGCTAGGCGGCTGATTCGTTCGTTTCAAATTAACTGACATTGTATTGCTATCGTGGTTTTGATCATTGTTCTTTTGTAGGTACCTACCTTTCTTCTTGATGACCTTACGGAACATTGTGACTTGTAATTTGGTTGGAAATTATGCATGTTTTCTTGAGGTTAAACATTTTTTGTACCACATGGTTGACCAAAATTTGATAAACTGTACTGGGTTTGGTGCCCCGTCTCTTCATCGTACCGCATATAGGACCACAAAAAGGATGTGGTCAGCAGGTGAAGTCCTTTGAGAATGCTATACTTGTTCTACCGGAATTTCATTAGAATATGCTCCGAGTCATTGATTCCTTCGGCACCGGTGAACAATCGAGAAATACGCCAAACGCACGCCCAACATTTGCACGCGGTTGACATTCGTCACATGAGATTAGGTCGCTTCCACAACTCGATTCTGGAATTCAACAACTCGGCTGTAGAACGATTTGCCCGTCTTTGCTATTCCTCCCTCTTACAACATGGGTCTCTTCAAGAACCAGGTTCACTTCTTCCTCACCTCAAAAAGACCCTCCCCTCATCATCCCCAAAGAAGCCGTAGGCCCTGGAAGAAATTATTATTAAAAATTTAATTATTAGAAATTATTTTCCTATAAAAATAATGTAGAAGTGAAACCTTTAGAATACTAAAGTTGACAAGAATGGGGGGGGGGCTACGAAGTAACGCACAAAGTGGAGACCGAATATACTTTATCATTCTTTCGCAGGCTAAATCTTACAGATGTGTGTGTTTGTCTCGCTTCCATTTCATCGAGTTTCAAATCAAAACGGGGCTAAAGAAGTTTCACAAAAAAACAAACAATATATGACACCAAATAATTAATATTTTTGAAACGTAAATAATCACACATTCCTAACACACGTACCACCGAAAAGTATATAGGTACCTACTTGTTAAAATATTTACGGTTCCTTTGAAGAAAAAAACGCATTATAAAATACCATTTCGATATACGTAACCATAAACAAACTACATTATATTCATTTATCATAGAGAAGATCTTAAATGGAGCTATCGGCCTGCCGAGTGACGGCTCCCTAAACCAATTTCGCACCTGTCCAAAACTAGACAAAAACCAAACACATCTTGTCCAAACATTATCACACTAATTAAAATTTTACCGTCGTTAAACTCTACACAAAAACAGATAATGTTTATTGAAAAAAATGCAAATAATCACTACTGTATCCACCATTTTTTTACCCAAACAGGTCATTACTTTTAAACGACTTCATTAGGTCCACTAGATCCCGTAATAACAATTCAAATAACCACCTTGCTTCTAATAATCAGACAAGACAGCAATTTTAATGCAAGCAGTGAAAGGATATAGATCAAATCATGTGTTGTTTGAAACTGCGATGCGGATGAAAGGGCCTTTTAGATATAGTGGCAAGGTGATTTATTTGTGGCTTGATGGATTAGGGACCAAACACAGGATCAAGATAATTTTTCAAAAAGATGGGACAAGAACTTTGAATTTTTTTGTTTTTTTTTTCGAATTTAATGTTATTGGTTTTTAGGTAAGATTCGAATAAAAAAATATTGATAAAATGTAATAAACGACTTAATTGTTCACTTTTGCATTATTCGTGCGAAGTGATCAGATAAAAACTATGTTGATCCATTTATTTTAAATACACAAAACCGGTGCGTTAGTTCATATGTGTTAAATGTACAGGGCGGTTCCGATGATAAAGATTGATTATTCTTCGTACCAGCGTTTATAACTAAAACTCAATATTGATTTTATTTAATTAAAATTTTGCTTTAATACGAAAGCATGTTCAGAAAGTAAGTCTACTGATTTTTTTTTTTGAAAAAGTGTATTAGACAAAAAATTACAGGATATTGTTGATGCACTTGTTGACTGTTTTTTCAAATAATCTCCAATCCGTTCACTGCATTTGGTGAGCCGTGGCACAAGTTTCTTTATGCCCTCTACGAAGAATTCTCCCGCCAGCTCCTTCCCCCAGTTCAGGACCACTTTCTGCACCTGCTCTTCAATTGAAAATATATTTTCATCCGTACATGCCTTCAGGAAGGAGAAAAGATGATAATCTGATGACGTCAAGGCAGGGGATTACCTTTTGATATCTCCAGTGGGACTCTCTAGGTCCATCCCCTTGCACCACAATGGACGTACATACAAACATTCGTTACATTCGATTCATTCGTCACTCCTGTATTCATTGACCCCCAGATTCCTACCCACCCCTCTTACTTTTTTTCTTTTCCAAAACTTCCTTTCCCTAAACGGACCCTCCACACAGCATCCCAAAGATAACATAAACACTGAGGGATTTTTTTCAACCTAGGGGCTTCACGTGTGGAGTTAATATAAAAAAACATAAGAGGTTTTGCTTCAACTTAAGAAAGTATCTAGCATATAATCTCATACAGTGAATAGAATCACATAATCAGTTCATTTAATAATATTTCATTTTATGTATAATTGTTATGTTTGATTTGGTGTTGAATATATAACTATAACCTTTAACTGTGACTTAGCAGGGGTGCACGGGTTTACGGGGTGAGGTTAGTCAAGGTCTTGGCGGCATGTGCGCCACCTACTGCGTGGCATGACGGATTGGGAGAGACTGGTTGAGAAAGATATGGCAGTACTTATTCACATTACTTATTTTTACGCGTATGGTATCCCAGATGACCAACACTAAATGTCACCGATTGCCCCGAGATAGGATATATTATGATTCCGATTCTAGTACTCGATCCGTCCGGTTGCACGGCAATTTTACCTCACTACCAGTTTGTACACGAATGTATATTCGTTGTAAATAATATCTTAAATAAAACTTAATATCGTGGATAACTAAGTGTTTTCAATTAAACATCATCATTATTATAAGCCTGAACACAAGATCACGGCTTGGAAGTGCCGTGATCTCAAGGAGCATTTTAACCTCAATATCGGTAAAGTATGAAGGCAATCCTGCCTGACGTGGAGAGGATCTCTTCATCAAATACTCTCCATCCACTCATACATCTACTAAAAAACACTTCCAACATTGGTGACCCCGAGAATTTCTAATGATAATGATGAATAATGCCAATACGGAGGATTGAGTACTGGAATGCGGAATCCTGGACACCCCAATCTTGTGAGTAACATTTCAATTTTTTAAACTTAAATTCAGTAGGTCCAGTATGTACATTAGAATCATATGAAGATAAATCAGTAAAGAACATTATTGTCCAACATAGTTCATTGGTTATTGTCCACCAAATTCAGTAGCGTACGAAAATACCTACATCCCGCTACTACTTTATTAATAAAACCTCCCCCGCAACTCATTACTTGTTTATGTGGATAGTATATTGCCGGTAAATATCAATTTCAGATAAACAAGAAGCCCAGCAGCTAAGGCAGAGTATCCTAACCAACAGACGCGATTTTGCAGACAGACCCAGGTACCCGGATGCCAAATACCCGGATGCCATATACCTGGAGATCCTACACCACCCCACAGCATCCACCGCAGATCGGAGTAAAGCAAGTAACGCAAATTCAACTTCTCACAGTGATCCTTGTTAATAATTGATAATCCGAACATTTCAACGAAATTTAGCAACCCAGCGAGAATATGCAAATATTGTTACACGGTATAAATTTTTAAACTGCACTTCATCAAAGCATTATTACAATTACAATATATTTGTACTAACATTTCAACGCAAAGATAAGGAATTTGTAAAAGATTTTGGATATCATCAATTTAACTTTTCAGACCTGGATTAGATTTATTGTTATTTTGTTTTATGCACAATTTTGATAATTTTATCTGCATACCTACACGGTCTATCAGTACTACTACTGCTTTCGCCATTGCCTATCACTTGCCATATTACAACGACAATATGCCGCTAGAAGAAACAGCATCAGGAACCAGCGCTAATTACACAATAATGGATCCAGTCATAAACTCCGTATCAGTTAAGCTACCCCCCGTCTGGTGCGACAACATACAGCTCTGGATTGCCCAGGCAGAAAGCCAGTTCTCCAACTCAAGAATCAAAGATGACACCACGAAGTACAACATTATTGTCGCCTCCCTGGACATCGAAACCCTCAGGACCGTCAGCGATGTCGTCATCAAGCCACCAGCAACGGAGAAGTACTCTACCCTAAAAACTGCACTCATCACGAGGTTGCAAGATTCCGAAGGAAAACGTCTCACCCGACTACTAACCGGATTACAGTTGGACGACAGGAAACCATCAGGACTACTTCGATTGATGCACGAACTCGCCGGCCCCGAGCTTGCTGAAAGCGCAATCATACGCACGTTATGGCTACAAAGACTTCCCCAACATGTACAAGCTATATTGACCACACGGCCAGACGACAATCTACTACAACTTGCGTCAGCAGCCGATAAAATCCTGGAAATCTACCAGACGACCGAGTGCGGAGCGATAAACAAAAATCAACGTAGAGATAACAATTACAGAGAAGATCCCGACATCACTTCCGTTCTTCAGAGCCTACGTGAACAAATTTCTGCACTAGCTCTAGAAGTCAAGCAACTAAAGTCAAGTCGCAGAGACAGTCATAGCCCCGTACACCATTTTTATAATCGGCGTAATCCTAGCCCCCGCCGAGAATGGCGTCATCCATCGACGTTGTACTCCAATACCGACCGCCAACATCGATCCCGGTCGAACGATCGAACGGACAATAACAATGAACTTCACAAAACAAACGACTACTGCAGCAACCATAAAAAATTCGGGGAGAAAACATTCAATTGCATTCAACCATGTACTTTCAAGAGCAACAAGTCGGGAAACGCCAAAGGGAACGCGCAGTAGAGGCATGCGACCGTTCTCAGAATTCCTACCGCCTCTTCGTTTATGAGCTTGTGTCACGACAAAAATTTTTAATCGACACAGGAGCCGATATTTCAGTGCTACCGAGGACACATCGAATGGCTAAAAACACCATCACTACAGATACATACCGAATCCCACTGTACGGCGTCAACGGATCCCCCATAAAAACCTACGGTTCCCGGACTATTGATCTGCAACTCGGCCTACGACGTGAAATAAAGTGGACATTCATCGTCGCTGACGTCTCAAGAGCAATTATCGGAGCGGATTTACTGCATCACTACAACCTGAGTGTCAACTTAAAAAATGCTACCTTGACGGACCAGTCCACGGGACGACAGATTCAAGGAGTAAAATCCCAAGGACCCTCATCCGGTATCTCGACGATATCTACAAGCCAGAAGTACCGGGATATATTAAATAAATACCCGTCATTAACTCGTCCCAACATGCAAATCCAAAACGTTCAAAAACATAACGTCACACATGTAATTGAAACACGGGGACCTCCCGTAACAGAACGAGCTCGCAAGCTGGCACCACATCTCCTAGAAGCTGCCAAAAAAGAGTTCAGGTACCTCATGGAGCACGGAATCTGCCGCCCGTCCAAGAGTAGTTGGGCGAGCCCATTGCACATGGTTAAAAAACCCAATGGAGAGTGGCGTCCGTGCGGGGACTACAGGCGCTTGAATGCAAGCACAATCCCCGACAAGTACCCAATCGCTCAACTTCATGATTTTTCACACAAATTGAACACAGCGAAAATATTTTCAACAATAGACCTAAAGAGAGCTTATTACCAGATCCCGGTGGAAGAAGCCGACATCCCTAAAACTGCAATCATCACTCCATTCGGATTATACGAATTTACAGCGATGCAGTTCGGACTGTCAAATGCAGCACAAAGTTTCCAGAGATTCATGCATGCTGTCACGCGTGACTTAGACTACTGTTTCACCTACCTGGACGACATCCTCATAGCCTCCAAAAATGAAGAGGAGCACATGAAACACCTAGATGCCCTTTTCCAACGCCTTTCCGACAACGGACTAGTAATTAATTTAGATAAATGTAAATTTGGTTTGCCCATTGTTGATTTCTTGGGACACACAATATCGCCGGACGGTATTACTCCCGTCAAAGAGAAAGTGAAAACCATCGTAGATTTTCCTCTACCCAAGACAGCCAAAGGTTTGCGTCGTTTCCTCGGGATGCTGAATTATTATAGAAGATTCTTGAAGAACTCTATCAACACACAAGCCAAACTCTTCGATTTCACGTCAGGATACAAGAAGAACGACAAGAGAATTCTCACTTGGACTCCGGAACTGACGGCCGCGTTCGAAGAATGCAAAACCCAGCTGGCCAACGCTACCCTGCTAGCGCATCACGACCCCAAGGCGAAAATCGCCATAATGGTGGACGCCTCTGACCTTGCGATTGGCGCATCCCTACAACAACTTAATAACAACGAATGGCAACCCTTAGGATTTTTTTCGCGTAAATTCACTTCTGCCCAACGTAAATACAGTACATTCGACCGAGAACTGACAGCAGTTTACGAAGCAATAAAATATTTTAGGAATGACATAGAAGGTGGAAACTTCACAATCTACACTGATCATAAACCTATAACATTTGCGTTCAACAAGAAACGCGCCTCAAGTTCCCCGCGACAAGAGAGACAACTTGATTTCATTGCCCAATTCACCACCGACGTTAAACACATTTCCGGTCATCTAAACACGGTAGCAGACACGCTGTCTCGTATAGAAGAGATAAACAGCCCTCCTGCTATCGATTACAGACATATGGGATTAGAGCAGAGTCACGACGACGATCTAATTAAGGCACTTGAGGACTCCTCCCTTGTCTTAAAAAAAATGATAATTCCCAACACGAATGAATTATTATGGTGCGACATCTCTACAGGTCGTGTGAGACCTTTCGTTCCTCAAAGTATGAGAGAACAAGTAATAAGTAGCGTGCACAACATATGTCACCCAGGCACCACTGGTACCGCTAATAGCGTACGTCAGAGATTCGTCTGGCCCAAGATGTCAAAGGATATCAAAACCTTCGTCAAACATTGTGTCGCTTGTCAAAAAGCCAAAATATCACGACACACAACTGCACATCCAGCAACATATCCACTTCCCGAGGATCGATTCCGAAACATCCACATTGACTTGGTCGGTCCACTGCCAGCTCGCAGTGAGTATAAATATCTCCTAACAATAATAGATAGATACACTCGCTGGCCAGAGGCAGTTCCCCTAAAGGATATGACGGCAGAGACGGTAGCGACCGCTCTAACCACACAATGGATTGCTCGACACGGAGTACCGGAAACAATCACTACGGACCAGGGACGACAATTCGAGTCAGGCCTGTTCAAGAGCCTCACGCGGAAATTCGGAATTAAGCAGACACGAACCACTGCCTACCATCCACAGGCAAATGGCATAATAGAAAGATGGCACAGAACACTTAAAGCATCTCTTATGGCTTATAGCAACCCGGACTGGTTGGAAAACCTCCCACTAATACTTCTTGGTCTTAGGTCCACCGTTCGCGAAGATCTGAAATGCTCACCCGCAGAAATCACCTACGGAAGAACATTGAGATTACCATGTGATTTTTTTACTACAACTCCCCGCGAAGAACCTGACACCTACATAAGAAGACTGCAAGAAAGGTTTGAAGAAATCAAGCCTACTCCCACTAGTAACCATAGCAATCGAAAATTTTTTGTCCACAAAGATTTACCTAACTCGTCACATGTTTTCCTTCGCACAGACGGCGGAAGAAAATCACTCGAGGCTCCCTATGACGGACCTTATGAAGTTCAGGAACGAGACGACAAAACATACGTTATAACTATCAATGGAAAACCTAAAAGAGTTTCGGTCGACAGACTCAAACCTGCATTTTTCCAAAATTCTGAGGAAATACCGCAAAAAACGGCAAGCACACCGCCCACAATAACAACAAGAAAAACACGCTGTGGAAGACACGTACATTTTCCTGAAAGGTACCAGTCGTAAAAGTAATACTTGGCAATACTTCAATGAAGAAAGTTATCGTTTAAACAAATTAATTAGAAAACTTATATTGATGTATCTAAATTTTATTATACGATTTGTATCACTGTATCTCATAATTGATTAAAATTCTAATGCACTACTGTGAAATAAAACTAAGTTTATTTAGGTATTTAGCTAGCGAAACACCGCCATATAAATTATTGTATTATTACGTAGTCAGTATTTCTAACAAATAATAATAATATATCAATTCATTTTCGTATCCCGAATTCTGAACAGTATACAGACTACATTTTATTTGTAAATAACTAATTAATAAGATTAGCAAGGTATATCAAATTTAGCAAATAAGTTATCCAACCTGTAAATAATTTCTGTTAATTTCCGATATCTATTAATTTTACGTAGTGTTATCTTATTAAAAAGAAGCCACATATTAGATCGGACCGTCATAAATGCTAACCAAACTGTATCTGTTTAACAATAACAATATAATAAATAATAATTCGACATTCCAATACCACTGTGGAACTACGTACCTAAAGTCAGGTAGTAAACAAAGACAGCACTTGGAATTCGAATTATTATTTTCCCTCGATTAAAAATGAATTCACTCCTTAGTCTAAGATTTATAAAGTTAATTTTGAATAATATGGTTCATGTATTTTATTTATATTTTAATATTACGTATAGTTAGTTATGTTTACTTTAGTTGAAATTGTATAAACGCATAATAAGTATGTACCGAGTCAGCCAGCAGCTACTCGCCTTTGTAAATAATCACCGTTATGCATTCTAGCAGTACCTACCTACCTCAACACTATATGTCTAGCCGTAAGAAGGAACAAGTAATAATAATTTTAATCGGTCAATACCGACTGAGAAATAGGTACTTACTTCTATTACTAATGATAATTAGGACTTGTAAATAAATAACATTATAATTTTAAAACATTTTGTAACTTTGGTTATTTTTTCTTTTTATAGGCATGTTATGTTCTAAGTTATTGATGTAAATTTAGAATTGTTCACAAAACTACTTATGTAAAAATTATATTTTCAACTATGAAAAACATTGTATATAGACATGTATATCTCAATAACATACTAAACCCTATTTAGGTGTATATAATTATTTTCTTTTCGTATGCCATATTTTGTTATTCGCGTGCAACGCTGGTGGGGAGGTATATGGCAGTACTTATTCACATTACTTATTTTTACGCGTATGGTATCCCAGATGACCAACACTAAATGTCACCGATTGCCCCGAGATAGGATATATTATGATTCCGATTCTAGTACTCGATCCGTCCGGTTGCACGGCAATTTTACCTCACTACCAGTTTGTACACGAATGTATATTCGTTGTAAATAATATCTTAAATAAAACTTAATATCGTGGATAACTAAGTGTTTTCAATTAAACATCATCATTATTATAAGCCTGAACACAAGATCACGGCTTGGAAGTGCCGTGATCTCAAGGAGCATTTTAACCTCAATATCGGTAAAGTATGAAGGCAATCCTGCCTGACGTGGAGAGGATCTCTTCATCAAATACTCTCCATCCACTCATACATCTACTAAAAAACACTTCCAACAAAGACCTTTTATATCTCTCTCTAATTATTTATAATACGTCTGTCACTCTTGGATACATTGACCCCCAGATTCCTACCTCTCAAACCTTTTGTCTCCCCAGAACTTCCTCTTCTTCCTTTACCCACAAAGCGTCCCCAAATATGGCATAGGCCCTGAGGGAAATGGTTTTCCTCAAGGCCTCCTGTGTGGAGTTAAAGTTTTAAAAAAATACCTATAAACATACAATAATCACGTGGTGGAAGTGAAAGCTTCAGAAAACTAAACTTCGAGAGAATGAGACGAATGCCGAGTATCAGGAGTAGGATAATTGTAGGCTTTATTGATTACAATATTGTTTAAAAATATGTTACATTTTCATCTACGAAGCACTGCACTAAGAGGACACCGATTAAAATATCTCATTCTCTCGCAGGCTAAATCCAACGGTGCTAAAGAAATTTTCACTTTAAAAAATCGAGTGCAGTTCACACGTGGTAGAAGCGAAATCTTCACCCACATAATCTCAACCAATAGGAGCCTTGAAAATTGCGCTCATAATCAAAGCGGTCCAAGCGGTAAGGTTTCATTCTAGCTCATTCTCTCGCAGGCTAAACCCTGTACAATTATACATAGTGTTTGTCTCTTTTTACCGTTTCATCCGAGTTTCTAATCTCAACGGTGCTAAAGGAATTTTACTTTTAAAAAAGCAGGGTGTGAAATTCACAGTAGAATTTGTAATTTTTTTGTTTTTACAAATTTCTTCGATATTTTCTCTTAACATAATGTGCGGTATATTACTGAACTAGTAATAGTCCGTGATCCCCGCCCTTCTAGTTGAAATGGAGAGGTCATTAGAAGTGAATTATTCCTTTGAAACATTTATCTACGTTTTCATGCAGTAACAAAACTAGGCGGCAAGTCAACCAAGACCTAGATTGTAGGGTAACTAACTTACAACAACCAAAACACGATGTAGTTAAGGTACCTATTTATTCAAAGTACTCGCATAATATATCTGATAATAATGTATTAATTAAAGCTAATTAATGGACAGCTTAAGGTTGTTTACTCCAAACACACGAACTGTAGGAATATTCTCGCGTTTTGTTTAAAGTAATAAAAGTAATGTAAAAATAATGTAAAAATATGCATATTTTTTTAAAAGGAGGTAAGAAAAAGGTCTGTATTAAATTACATGCCACATCAATCAAATTCGCACATTTTATTAAACCGTTTAACAAAATCTAAGACCGTTTGATGTCAGTCAAAAAATCTAATACATCAAAACGAACGCGGTATGAAAGGGAATTATTTTTCGAATATTTCACTGAAAAAAAGACAACACCGTGTTTTTAACGTAACATAACCTATTGTTATCGACAATTTATACTCCAGAAGTAAATTTATTACACATCCCGTGCATTGTTTTTGACGTTTCACCTTTATCGACACACGAAAATAAGTGTTTAGAAAAAGGCAGACCACTAATCGCACGGTCCCGAGGAGAACTAATTCTTCGCAAAGTAGTGGAGAACTCATAAAGCATTCATATATATAAGTAACCGAAAAACAAATAGCTAGTTCGGATCTTTTAACATTGTGTATGCAAACATATCTTAAAGAATATTTTCAAATATAATTTCTTTGAATACAATTAGCTATTTAGTTTCCCATAGGGAAAGAATGTGGTAGAAGTACAATTTTTTAAACACATTATCTAGTAAAATGGCACAATTTACAAAACATCAGTATCTACGAAAATGGAATCAGCTGGTGCACGGCGAAAATTTGGTATCAGCGATCAAAGAGTTACAAGATTTGCATGATTAACTGTTCCCCTTTTTGTAATTTGGTATCAATTCCTTGGAAATTAGCCATTAGTTTGCACCGTGCGTACCGGGAAGAGAAAAGGGTATGGTAAGGTGGGGTTAGAAGTAACAATGCTAAGTAATTGGACTAAATGATTGTTATTTATGGGAAGATAAGAGATAGTGCTATCCACCATCCGGCCCACGGTAGAAAGCAATTGTTAGAAATTAGAAATTGGTAGAAATACGGCAGCGATCTCAAACGCCTAAGATCAAATTTCGTTTGTAAAATGGATAAGAAATAATTATATGACAAAATTTTCAAAGGGCTTTTTATCACTTCGCGTTTCATCTTATTTGTAAAGTAGATATATTCACACTGTATTTGTCTCAACGTTCAAGAGTTCCCAACCCAACCAGACAGCAGATATTATGAGACAGAAGGCGAATGGCTCAAGTGTGCAAAATTTCATCAAGGATTATCAAAATTCTG
Source organism: Limnephilus lunatus (assembly GCA_917563855.2). NCBI lineage: Eukaryota > Metazoa > Arthropoda > Insecta > Trichoptera > Limnephilidae > Limnephilus > Limnephilus lunatus. The sequence continues at coordinate 4,216,460 of OU830604.1, forward strand.
CAAAAGTGGTGGGAAAGGGGGATGGGGGTGGTTTTTTTTAAATCTCTTGTGGACAGTGACCTTCATCTTCTTTTGAGAGTCTCAATCAAGTGCGCAATCTCGAAATAAAACTGTAGATTTGCATAAAAATCAAATCCACGCAGCCCGATACAGACAACGTAACTAACTAACTAACCATCACGCCATTTCCCCGCAGGGGTAGGCAGATAGGACGGATAGCCAAATAACTCGGTCTTGGCACACACTCCTTGCCTCGTTCATATTCATACATCGTCTCATACTTGCTCTTCTATTATTCTGACTCTTGACATGGATCGACTGAAGTATCTGATTCACTTGGTCGTGCTATGTCTTTCTCGGGCGTCCCCGATTTATTCTACCATTCACATTTGCGTCATATATTCTCCTTACACTTCTTTCCTCGTTCATTTGCTCTACATGCCCAAACCACCGGAGCGTTCCTTTCTTAATCTTACTCATTACGCTTATACATCAGCCTTGCATTATTTGCGGATCTCCACGTTTCTCACACGATCATACAGGGTTTTAACACACATTCGCCTCAGAGATCTCATTTCTACAGCATTCAGTCTACTTTCGTCCTTCCTCTACCAGTTCCATGCCTCACTACCATACATCAGGGTAGGTACCAGTACTCCATTATGGACGGCTAGCTACGCTTCTTTGGACAGTTTTTTGTTGGTGCCAACGGCGTTCAGTCTCCATTAATAGAGTTACCTGCATTCACCCTTATTTAAATACCTCTATCAGCCTTCCCATTTTTCTTAACACCCTTCTTAATGTAAATAGATTAATATAACATTCGCATGATGTTTCTTGCTGATATGTTTTATAAATTAAGATATCATGCACACATAAAGATCCTTAGTAACGCTAGTATGTAGTTAATAATAATATAGTCATATCTTCATCACGCTGCACTTCCATCTTAACATTGATAATAATCAGTAGACACTACAAACGCCAGTAGAGGTAAACATAGAAAATTGAGAGATAAATAAACATGTTACTTAATTAATAAGAGATAACTTTGTATAAACCACTTTTTTAAAAAACTATATCGACATGTTTCAATAACAATGTTATCTTCTTCAGGATATATAACATATTTTTAATATTAACATTTTTCTTAACACCCTTCTTAATATATGTAAATAGATTAATATAACATTCGCATGATGTTTCTTGCTGATATGTTTTATAAATTAAGATATCATACACACATAAAGATCCTTAGTAACGCTAGTATGTAGTTAATAATAATATAGTCATATCTTCATCACGCTGCACTTCCATCTTAACATTGATAATAATCAGTAGACACTACAAACGCCAGTAGAGGTAAACATAGAAAATTGAGAGATAAATAAACATGTTACTTAATTAATAAGAGATAACTTTGTATAAACCACTTTTTTAAAAAACTATATCGACATGTTTCAATAACAATGTTATCTTCTTCAGGATATATAACATATTTTTAATATTAACATTTTTTATATTAACATATCCTGAAGAAGATAACATTGTTATTGAAACATGTCGATATAGTTTTTAAAAAAAGTGGTTTATACAAAGTTATCTCTTATTAATTAAATAATAAATAATGCCACAAAGTTATTTTGCAAAGATTGAAGAAGTAATTAAACATGTTACTAGCTACACTTTTGTTTTTTAAGCGTGGATACCAGGATTTCACCATTTTCCTGACTTGTCGTGTGAATCTACATAATATCACTGTGTGATGTACGAGAGGAATATAATCATAATAAGAATCACATCTGCATCAGCTGACGATAACCTACAAATATCAAACAATATTAAGTAATTAAGGGTTATTATAGACCAGCCCTGGCCAACCCGCGGCGCTCTTACTGCGGCCCACGGTCAGGTCAGAATTCCCTTAAAATCACATTTAAGTTATTAAAACCAATAAAGTGTCTATAATTACACCAAATGCTTATATTCTACTCATTTATATTTCCCGCGCATAACATCTCGATAACTCGCAGTCAAATGGAATTAATCGTCCTACAATGCAATATTTAACTAAAAAATATATATTAGAATAAGTTAACAATAATAATCTAAACTAAAATATGAAAGAGAACAAGACACAGAAAAACAGAAAAAGACAATGGTCGCAACTGGGACTCGAACCCAGACCTCTCCGTCTAACCGGGACGAGTGCGTAAACCAATTTCGCTATTGCCACCTTCTGTCAAAGCCGTCATATTTGTCAATCTCATATGATGATATATTTCTAATATGATATATTTCACTGATGGGAATAACCTTCAAAAAAAGTATAAAAAGAAAGTTTTTCTTATAAAAATTGAATTTTCATTTAGACTTTCGTAAAAGTCAATTGGTCCATATAAATAAATTCGGATATATCTATCCGAGACGCTATCCAGGTCACAAACCAATTCTTAGAATGATTGTTTCCAATAAAAAGGTTAGTTGCCCGTAATATGGAGAAAAATAATTAGTTGATAATAAAGTGATTCTGAAATTTTAAAATATGAGATTGACAAATATGACGGCTTTGACAGAAGGTGGCATAGCGAAATTGGTTTACGCACTCGTCCCGGTTAGACGGAGAGGTCTGGGTTCGAGTCCCAGTTGCTACCATTGTCATTTTCTGTTTTTCTGTGTCTTGTTCTCTTTCATATTTTCGTTTTGATTATTATTGTTAACTTATTATAATATGATATATTTCACTGATGGGAATAACCTTAAAAAAAAGAATAAAAAGAAAGTTTTTCTTATAAAAATCAAAAAATTTTACCTCAGGATTCCAAAAATTGATTTTTTTAATAACTACATAACAATAACAGAATTTTCCGATATAAGATGTTTTGCCCAAAAAATTATTAGTGCATTTGGATGTACATACGTTTGTGAAGCTTTTTTTCCCAAAACGAAATATAATAAAAATAAAAATAGGGCGTCAATAACAGATGTAAATCTGAAAAACCAGTTAACACATCTGGCTATGGTATTGTTTTTTTCATAATTAACCTGGCTGTACCTTCAGATTACCTCTGCATTCAAATTATTTATAATACTTACAAAAAAGAAATAAGTTTTTAATTACGAGTACTTATAAAGTACGTGTTAAATAATTAAGACATTTACGTAGAGTAGATACAGTATGAAATTCGTTTAATAAAAAAATGTTATTATTTTTGTATAATGCCTGTATGTGCGGCCCTTGGGAAAATTGTAAGTCGTCAAAGCTGCCCGATGTGCAATTTGGGTTGGCCAGGGCTTTTATAGACGATCAACTGCGATGGGAGACATACATATGTCAATTCTACAATAAAAAAGCTTTACAAATTATGTTACATTTTCTACTCTCTCAGATCTATCCTTAACCTACAAACACTAAGATATGTTTACACGTTTTCAATCGATTGCTACATATGGTATCATGAGATGGGGAGGTTGTTTCTGTTTGATGACTACATCATCCTTGTGATGAGAGGAAAACATAGTTTGGAAAAGAACATAACAGAAAAAGATCCAGACCACGACAGTGATCCTCTCAAGCGATGGCGATTTAAATAATGTAACTATCTATTCACCTTTCTATGGGTAAGTAACCTTCTGAGGAAAACACCATTGTATCTATATACTTATAATTCTGATGAAACTGACAATTATTATATTACAGGTTACACGTGTTTTTAATGATTAAATGTGCTGATTCGAAATACACGCTTGCTTATTTCGGTTTATTTCCAAATTTTCAACATGTCATTGTCACCCGTGTCACCTGATCTCCAGTCAATAATAATTATCAAAATACAAGTAGGCAATTAATATAGAAATGCCCTCGCATAACAATATAACAAGCCGCAAGATTGATAGCTACACATGGTACAAGCTTTATTACTGACCGGAATAATTAGCTTAATGGCGTTACCACACTGTGTCTTCCCGCAGCACTGTTCAATGTACATCATACTATACTCGTATACTCTGTATACTCTGCACAGTGCTCTGTATAGGTAATGCTCTGTATAGGTAATGTGTACCGCATACAGTAACTGCAGCAATTAAATAATTACTTATTACCTGGGTAGCATGCTTCGAATAATGTAGGTGGATAACATATATTGTCTTAATTAAGTTTTTTAACCTTTGAAGTCTTCACTGCAATTTTAATTAAACTTTGGTACCTACCAAATGACGTATTTAAGAGGGGGTTTAGGGGGTTCAACCCTCCGCCCTCCCCTTTCTGGAAAATACAACAATATTAGTTGCACCACTTTTTTTTTTTACTGTAATATATATAAATATATATTTTACAAAATATTATAAAGGTCGTTATTCGTATGTATACCTTATAAGAAAAGAGGAGCTCTTGTGCCTGATAAGAGAGCCACGATTCTAACTTAGGTTGTAAGTAATAATATGTTTTGTATAAAATTATTTACTATCTTATCAATGTGTAGTAAATAATAAATTGTGCATCTATCACCCCTCCAGTATCGACCACCCCCCCCCCTATTAAACTTAAGTTAATAGCATAATGGTACACATATATTTTTTGAAGTAAAACTTCTTTAGCTCCGCTGTGATTTGGATTTCGGATGAAACGGAAATGACGATTACTGCACCGGCGACTCGTCAACTGGGCTCATTGCCGCTTTGAAAATGATGTCACTTTTAAAGGCTCCTATTGGTTGAGATATGAAATGGAAATTACGCTTGGTCTCATTGATTATGACGCTCATTAGTCGCTTTGATTATGACCTCACTTTTCTAGTATTGGTTGAGATTGTTTTGGTAAAGTTTCGCTTCTACCGCGTGTAAACTGAACTCGAATTTTTTTCTTTACATCTTAGTTCTATTTAAATCAATAGCATTATCATAGACATATGAAAATATCCATATGTCTATGGCATTATACATATATTATTTCAAATTATATACATGACTGTGACAGTATTGCTCTTTCAATAATTTTTTTTATTACTTTTTAAATTAATTAACCTCAGCACGGGATTGTTTTAGTGAGTTTAAAAATCATAAAAATTAAATTATAAACAATGATACCCACCATGTAAAGAAATTCATGCCATAAAGCGCGTGTGTTTGTTTGTTACGCTTTCACGCCTAAACCACAAAACCGATTTTAAAAATTCTTTCACCAATAGAAAGCTACATCATCAAAGAGTAAAACAGGCTGTATATAATGGTAAGCTCTGGCGTTATGAAAGTTGTATAAATGAAATTGTGTGTATTTCTTATATTTTAGCGGCAGGGAGGAAAGGCAGGGGGGAGGTGGGGTCCGCTGAGAGGGAAGAGACGAGGGAGGGGAGAGGCGCGGAAGGTGGAAGGGAATGGGGACGCTTGGGAAAGGACATGCAGGGAGAATCAATTTATTTCTTTGAATGGCATTGCAACGCATGTTAGTAATAAATAAATAAACAAAATATTATTTCTGTCTGAAGCAAACAAGGGGTTAATAACGTGCATTTTCTACCGACATTTTTATAACCAACTCATAAACAAGTTTTTTTTTCTTTTCTTTACAGGTTAGATGTACTTTTCACGTGATAGCAATTGCTACACACACTAAACAATAAGTCGTAAATTTGTCTTTTTCCTTCTCTACTTTATTGGTGCTATTATTTAATAACACCTAAAGCATGGTAGATACATTTTATATTTTGTGTTCATTTTTAACGTAGGTAAATAATTGTGGGTAATTATATTTAATTAAATGAAGACAATATTAGCGAAATTAAATCGATACCAAGATAAATAATAAAAGATAATATCTAATAACCTTTTACTGATTTTTCTGTTTTCAGAATTTAGAATTTAGTTTCGCTAATATTGTCTTCAATTAATTAAATATAACATTTTTAGGCGTTACTCATTAAGATAAAATGAAAAATAAATATACCAGACTTGCAGAAAAGGCAACAGATGTCGCATATTAACAATAAAAATGGATAAAATTTATCCAAGACACTATCTAGATAGCATTTAACTCCGGTTTAAATCTATCAATCATACATAAATATAGCTGCCAATAAAAATATGCGTTAAGAATAATGAATAATGATAAGAATAATGTTAAGGTAATGTTGCTAGTTGTCAGATGCAGTTAAATATAACTGAATCAGATATGGACGTATTAGCTCAGGAGTAGAGCTTTTTTATCCGATTTTTTTCTGTTTTTGATTTTCGATTCAGTTTCGCTAACATTGTCTTCATTTAATTAAATATTACAATTTGAAGATTTACTCATTAAGTTAAAAATAAAAAAAGTAAAAAATCGTCATTGGAAAAAAGTTACATTTTGTATACCAATGTCCATCATTTTTCTTTACAATAATATTACGACACACAACGTATTTGAAAACCAATAATATTTCTTCGGCAGCCTGAATCAAACCAGCAATTTCCTAATTCGAAGCCAAGTTTTTGAACCGTTAAACTACGGAGGATGTCTAGAAAAGGGGGTAACTATAGGTACCGATTTATGTGTCGATATCTATGTAGGTAACAATTATTATAAACAATAATTATTAGCCTGAAGCACTCATCTAAATTGAAAAAATCTTCCGAGAAAAGATACGTGCCGCCGACGGGACTTGAACCCGTGTCCTTCTGATATCCGGTCAACTGTTCTACCACTGAGCTACGTCGGCTTATCTCCTACCCGCCAAATAATTCAATATATACTAGTGTTTCATTCAACAATTACTGCTTATTACATTTTTTCACCTGCAAACAACCAACTTTATTTATACGAGAAAGGCATTGTAAGTGCTAGATATCCCACTAGGTGGCGTCGCGTCGAGACAAATTATGTCTACATTTTTTGGTGAAGTACTTTAACTCGTTAAATATTAAAAATAATAATCTATGTAGGTGCTTAAAAAAATATAAGCTTCAGAAACTTGTGAAATATTTCCTCAGAATAAGTATTTGATCTTTTTTCTACAGATTATTTCTAAAAGTGAAAAGTGGTGAAATAACACCATTCATCGAATGCTGTTTAAAATGGCCTAAAAATGGCTGAATGATATCATTTAAATTGGCATTTTGGCACCGGTGTTCTAAGGTTGTTATAATTTTATGAGAACTTCCTTCTTCTGGCACAAATAAAATTAAAAAATAATGTAATTTATATGTATAAAATATGTAAAATATGCAGAATTTATAGAATATGTATGTATAAAATCCTTAAAACTGCTTCGACTATAATAACATAATAATAACTTATTTATTGTTATTAAGTTTATTTTGTAGAACTCCATTTTAATTTTAATTTATTTTATAAATTCAATAATATTATTATTTATTGTATAAAAACAGTTTAAACTGTTTAAAAAACAATAACTTATTTCCACTTTCCCTACTTGTACCTATACCTACAGAGTTTTGTTTTGTTGTTTGATTTTTAAGCCACGCATTCAGAATTTCTACCGTTCTATAAATTAAAATATTATATAGTTTTTAAATTTTAAAAAAAAATGTCATTTTTGAGTTAAGTGTACAGAAATGTTCCTGGATATCTTTTTTATCTTCGAAAAAAGGGCATAATTCTTAAAAATATTACAGTGGCTTTAAAAGCGAAAATTTCATTGTCAAATTGTTAAGTTTTACTTAAATTCAAGCGAAAATATTGGCACAATAATCATTGTACCACTATTATAATATTAAACCTTATAAATATTAATATACTACTTTTCAACTTTTGTAAAATAATGTTTTTTTTATTGGTTAATAAACTGATTTAATACACTCAAACGAAATATTCAAACTGCTCTCCTGTAAAAATAGGTTTTTTGAGTTGTGTCATTGTTATTCCCCGGGAGCCATTTATAATTATGTATTTTGGTTGCAAGCCATATTATAATGTATTTTAATTTAATTTTAATTTTATAATTTTATTTAACATAATTTTATTGTATTTGTAGGTTTAGGATTCATGAAGTTATTTTTGACAAGATTGGTGCTAATCTGCCAAATATTATTATTATTACTATCCCAACCTTCTTCTACCCCTTCCCACTCGCTCTTGGGCCTCACAACATACATCAATTTGGGATGCCATACTCTCGCAGGTTCCGGATAATTGGAACACTTATTCAATATATTAAAAATAAATACATGAAAAAAACAATGATTTTCTAAGAACCTACATAAATCTATGTCTCTGGTCTAGGTAACCTCTTTACCGAAATGATCCATCCATTTGACTTGGAATTGGGAGATTATTTCTTCATTTTAACTGAATATTAAACTTCTTTCAAATTCGTAAACGTTTAAACTAATTATTTCTTTTAGTACTTACTACACAGTCATTAAAGCTTACCGTAATAATTAAATTGAATGTCTTAAACTCCTCCTTTGTGATGCGAAAGCTGCATATTTCGTAGACTGATGACATTTAAGGGAAGCTTTGGCGCGGCCCGTCCCGGCCGCGTATTCCCAATCCCTAACGCGATTCAGTCGCTCTACCGACTGAAATGCGTTAGGGATTGGAATGCAAAACGTCGCCTTCGCGCTTTGTGGCTCTCTATTTCTGTTAGGGTGACGATTATAATTATAGAAGGGTAAGCAGAGAGAATGGACCGCATTTTTTTTACTTACGAAATTTTTTTTTACATTTAAAAAAATTATTTAAAAAAAAAAACGCGCGTTTTTTTTTACTTAAAAAATATTTTTTTTCAATGTAAAAAAAGATATTGTAAGTAAAAAAAACGCTGTGCATCCTCTCTGCTTACCCTTCTATAATAACGGTCATCACCCTAACAGAAACAGAGAGCAATAAAACGCGAAGGCGACTGAAACGCGGTAGTGTTTGGAAGGTGAGTTTTGCATTCCAATCCCTAACGCATTTCAGTCGGTAGAGCGACTGAATCGCGTTAGGGATTGGGAATACGCGTCCCGGCCGTTTCACACAAATCTTATTTTTGAAATCAAATTACCCAACCAATTTGAAAAATTATTTTAGTAAGCAAAAGATATATTAAATATCTAGTACGGGCATAAGCTGTTTTATTTATTTTTGCTTTAAATTATAAGATACAGGCCATTAAAAATGTTAATGTTTAATGGTTTTATCGGCAACTTGGGAAATTATTTGTGAATAAATGAAATACATTTAAAAAAAACATATTTTACTATACTTATTATAAAAACACAGCAAATCTCAGGCAAAAATACATGTTACCAATTCCCATTTGTAAAAAAACTTTAGGCCAACAAAACTACAAATACTTAGTAACAAATTTCTTTAATAAATTACCAGATAATATAAGATCCCTTTGTGACAGTTTCAAAAATTTCAAAACACAATTAAAAAAATATACTGAAAACCTTAACTAAAAAAAAAATAAATAATAAATATACATATATTTATATAAACAAACATTTATCTTATTATTTACATAAACAAAATTTCAAAGTACTAAATATAAATAAAAACAGCAATAAAAAAAATAAAAAAAAATCAAAATAACCAAACAAATAATACTTCCTCCCGTACACACAAGCATTTGCTTATTATGGGAGAATAATTTAAAAATAAATATATAATTGTAATAATTATAATTGTATTAAGCTTTTATATACTTTCTTATTTATGTATCTATTGTATGTATTGTACCAAAGGAAAAATTTTTCAATAAAAAAAAAAATGATTAAATACAAAAAAAAATGAAATAAAATTATTAAGTTCGATGGGTATTAATTTAAAATTCAAATTACCTATTCACGTCAGAACAAAAATTTGTCCTTTAAATATATTAAAATTACTGTCAACATGTTTTATTCTGAAAGTGAAAACTTTTTTAGCACCGTTGTGATTGTGATTTGAAACTCGATGAAACTTAAAATAGCGACACTAAAAACAGACAAACTTATACACCTATAGGATTTCGAGAGAATGAGATAGTATAATCGGTCTCCTCTTTGTGCGGTACTTTTTAGCCTGCCCACTCTTATCTCCTTTAGTTTTGTGAAGATTTCACTTCTTCCACGTGTGATTCACGTGGAAGAACACTAAGAATAAATAAGAAAAATATTTTTTAAGTGTTTTTCAATTACTCAACATTAAAATCTTTAATAGCCTACATTTCATAATTTAAAGCAAAAATAAATAAAGTAGTCATAGACATACAAGTACGTCCGTGAAAGTAGTTCATATCCGTACCAGATATTTTGAATACAAAAATAATATTTCAGTTTGGTTGGGTATTTTGGTCTCAAATCCAAAATTAAGTTTAGTATGAAACTGGTCAAAACGGGTCGCGGAAACGTTCCTCTTAAACTTTGCCGTCTTTGTGAAGCGAAAGCTGCATATTTCGTGGCCTGATGACATTCAACAGTAATACGGACTTCGCAAATATACACACAATAATTTATTATTATTTGAGCTTGGTATTTAAATTGCCAGTTGAAATTTGCATTTTTTATAAATTTACTGCGGCAAATTTTAGCAAAGCTCATTATTTTATGTAAATTTCAAAATAATTACTAATTATAGAGAACATGGTCATTAAAAAAGAAGTAACGAATGAGTTGATTTCTGCTCGTCATTAAATCATGTTATTTTACTTATGCCCTCTATTGCGGCTTGGGTAGGTTAATTTTAACCCCTCAGGTGTCGGTCACATTTTGTGACAGGTTGAAAATATTTCCGCTTCGCGATAAAATCCAAAATAATGAAATATTTCTGAACATATCTGAAAACTTAAAACTGTTTTTTTAAAGGTGATACAATACGCTTTCAAATTTTATAATTCAAAATAAACTAATTTTTTAAATATAAAAATGTTTGCATTCAAACACAACCAAAAACGAGTGTGCTTTAGAGTCCAAGGCACGCTCGTTTTTTAGACCACACGACTGAAGTAAAACTTCACAAAATTATAAAAGAAGAGAAAAAGAAAATAAGCGTGCGCACTGCTCTCTCTTGCTCCTACAGTGTGATACAGACAATAGGCCTGCACTGTGTCTTATATATACGAAACGTAACTGGCTATATCACACTTTTCGTAACGCTCTCGTCACGCATTCACCAGCTTACTCCCCAAGTCAAGCAAGCGTAAAGAAGTTTAATTCAAAAAAAAAATTTAAGTCTCAGGTATATATGTTTTTTCTAACTAAAATTAGTGAAAACGACAAATAAAAACACATACATGTTTTATTAGACAAATATATTATATACATTACTGTTACTACACTTTTTTTGTTGTCCCATGTAAAAATAATAAATAAAAAATTATAAAATGTTTTTTTTTTTCAAATTGGGATCCGAAAGTGTGGTTTTATAAAGGTGTACATTTTACTTAGTTTATGGTTATTTTTTTTAATTTGAATATAAAAAGTGGTGCTTTCTCTTTCTAAAACCGTTTAGATAATATTCATAACTACGATAGTAAGAGAAACACAACGATTTATATTAGACCTATAAGAGTTGTTCCGAAAAGCGAACAAATAAGTCTGAGGGGTTAGTAATTTGTAGGTAGGTACGTAGATAATAATGCTGTACATTCCTTTGTTGGTGGTGGGTTCGGTTATGTTGATGTATTTTTTGACGGTTGCAACTGGAACTCGAACCTAGGTTCTCTCATTTTACCGGGACAAACGTCTTGATCAACTCTTGGCCTCGGACTTGCAAATCGACCTCCTATTTTTATGTCATTTTGGTCGATCTCTTGTTTCAAATTCAGAATTAACAATTTATTAACAATTATTATTAGTATTTTTTTACATTAGCTCCACATGGAAGATCCCGAGGAAAACAATTTCCCTTGGGGCCTATGTCATCTTTGAGGATGCTGTGTGAGGGTTTTTTTAGGGAACGGATGGAGAGGAAGTTCTGGGATGGAAAAGGACATGTGGGGCAGGTTGAAATCTGGGGGTCCATGTGTGACGAAGTTTGAATGTATTCCTCCCACTGCAGCGCAAGGCGAGGAATCGAGAGAGTATCGATCTCGATAGAGACTGGTGGATGATTGTTACACACGCAGCAGGTGGGCAGACGCATTCGCCGCAAGACTCGCGCAAACCTTGTCCTCAATGAACCTGGTAATCTACTAATTTCTACAAGAGGTCCCAATGGCCGAGTTGATGTCCCGGTAAGACTAGAGATCCTGGCTTCGAGTCCCAGTTGCGACCGTTACATTTGTATTTTTCTGTGCCTTGTTATTTTTCATATTTTTATTTAGGTTTATTTCTATTACCTTCTTCTTTAATGATTTTAAGATATTATTTTTTTTTATTAATAAATTTCTTTATTATTTATTAACTTTTTTGCATGCCTACCTATATCCTTCAAAAGCTGTTATAACAAGAGTTATTCCAGTTAAAAGAATAGTGGTATGTTCGTCGTACGTCTTTGTGCCATGTGACTAAGGTGGTATTCCACCATCCTCCTGATGTAATCCATTCGATAACGAATATTATATACTCTCGTTATTTGTTTTTTGGGGTGTACCTCCTTCTCTAGCCAACCTTTCGGACACACAAATCTGCCCTGATGATGGACACTGTAACTGTTTAATAATTTATTTATTTTTATAATTTTCTCGTTTTTTTTTTTAAATTATGATTGCTTTAAAGTCACGAATTCCGTCATTTAGTCACCTTTTAAATCTAAAGTTTGCTTTTCCTTTTAAGAAAAAATAAATTTAATAATAAGTACATAAATTCAAAATACGACATAATATATGGAACACCAAAAATCACCAGTTTTTTAGCTTGCCACAACGTACATAAAATATATTGTGAAAGATCGGCAAAATTATAAATCACCAGGCTGATTTGTGGAAGGTCCACATTTTCGTGATTTTTCCTCGAGCATGTTAATATGGCCGGTTGTAAAGGGGCCCGCGGAGTGCGTGCCTAGTTGGGAAGTTGTAAAAGGCTGCTAAACTAGTATCGAGCCTTACAAAGAGCTTTATGAATATAGCCCAAACATTAAATAAGCATTAAAGTCATATAAATTTCGAATGGCTTATTTTTAAGTATTTGTACACTCTGTTATACTCGGGAGTATGGCAGTAACTTTTACAATGTTCTACGCTAGATTCTGATCTGGCGTTTATGTCGGAAGGGCCAAAATAGTTTTTTTTCTGTTTATGTTACAAAGTAATTTATGCCGTTTTAAAGAGGTATTACTTTCAATGTATGGCAAGGTACTGTGTAATGTACAATATATTTTATTCTTCTGCCAATTTTGAATGCTGGTCACACCGGACAAGCAATACTTGAGTTCCAATTTCTAACACCAAAATCATCCCGTCCCGAAGTGTCCTGGTGTGTACAGCTTTACCCCCTCAACTTTCTAAGATTTAATATTGTGTCGCGATTGTGTTTGACTATTACAATAAAAAGTGGATCTGTTAAAAACTTCTTACGAGTATCATTTATCAAACCCGCTTGACACTGGTAAGGTCAATATATCCATATTGGTGACCCCGACGTGATTTTGCTTTTAGGGTCAAAATTTTACAGTATATTCTAAAGATTCTTTAGCATTTTTGAAGTGAAATTCTCTTTAGCACAGTTATGATTTGAAACTCGATGAAACGGAAGCGAGCGTCACTAAGAAGAAACAAACACATACATTTATAGGATTTATCCTGCGAGAGAATGAGATAGTATAATCGGTATCTTCCTTGTGCGGTATTCGTAGCCTATCGTCTCCTCTTTCTGGGGTGCTTCGTAACCTTCCAACTCTTGTCTACATTAGTTTTCTGAAGGTTTCACTCCCACCGCCTGTGAATGCACACTCTGATTTTTAAGAGTAGATATGTACATTGGAGGTGGAGAAATTTTCTTTTTGAATAAATAAATTATCAACTAGATGATTGGTCGAGAGAGTCCGGCTGGAGAGATCAGTTTGTGGGCAGATGCATTCGCCACGAAGACCTGAACAAACCTCAACCTATGAACAATCCTTCTAAGTCACCAAACGAATCGAAATATTGGCAGATGTTTTGTTTAACCTCCTAGGTGGTAGTACACATACCGCCTCTCGAATTGATAGTTTTTTTTTGTAGTATTGTTATTGTTAGTATTGATTGTGTAAAATAAAATAAAAAGTGATATGAACTTCATTTTAACCTACAAAAAATGTATAGCTCAGGAAATATATTTTTTAAATACTTTTACGTCAACACGTTTCGTTAAGCCCCCAATTTGAAAATGTATTCAAAAATATAATTGACAGTATCAAGCAAAAATTCTTTAATAAGCTCACGAATTTTTTACTGATTGTATTTTGATAATAATATATCGGTACATTTTTCTCGAAATCGAATACACACCCAAATAATTTGCTCCAGAAGTGGTCAATAATAATATGTTAAGATTAGGCGTTTGATTAATATTTTGTTATGTTGGTATAATCCTTGCCTGAACCTATTCTTTTTAGGCTGTATGTATTATGTACAGACTGTGCAATCTGTGAACAGTCCCCTGACAATTTATTATAGCCATCTTCAAATATTGTAACTTTTCTATGAATTTTATTTTCTTATTTACATGTTTTTTTCTTCATTTATTAACTTATATTAGTTTATTCTCCAAAATTATAAAGAATTAATGATATGGTCTCAACTGCTTATAAAAGCAGGCTTACAGGCACTTTGACTATCGTGTAGGTATATTGCAACGCTACTCATATTTGACCATCGTGTGGCAACTCTATCTACTGATATATTACTTGAATTTAATGTTTCAAAGTTCCAATCACGTCTGATTACGTTCAAAAGGAATCGAAATGAAAATCTAGTCTCCTTCAACGAAAGCAACCTTCCATTCGATCCAATAGGCCCTCCTTTGATATGCTCGGTGTTACTCTAAATGACCAGCTCAGGTACGGGGCTCCATCGAAGCCAGAGTTAAGTTAACCTCTCAGAAACTGGGCGTATCTACAGGACCCGCAGATACTTTAATAGAACACAACTGCTAACAATATATAACGCTATACATATCGTAAGTACGCCCCACGGTTTAACTTGGCACCCACCTCTGGTCTGGAGTCCCAAAATTCCTGAAAAATCCCTCGTTTCTATGAAGAAACGGGCGGTCCGTTTTATAGATTCTCCTAGCGTGACAAATATTTTGCAATCTCGCACAGGCGTTGGGTGGGAATGCTCTCATCGGTATTTCAATGGAAGAAGCTGCGAGGAACTAGGTTAATTGATCCCTCGGCTCCGGTGTATAGTCGGGAAACACGCCAAACGCGTGCTAAACTTATGTACGTACACGGTTGACATTTGTCACATGAGAACGGGCCGCTACTACGGCTAGTTCTTAAGTTCAACAGCTCGGCGGTGGAACGAGTTTCCTCTCTCCTGCAACATGGGTCTCTTCAAGATCCATGTTCGTTCTTTCCTCTCCTCAAAAAAACACTCTAAAAAGACACAGCATCTTCAAAGATGACACAGCATCTGCAAATTGACTGCCGGTGAAGCGCAGCGGTAAGACGCTTGACTCGCACACCGAAGGTCGCGGGATCGAATTCCGGCGTGGCAAATAAATTTTATTTGTGTTATTTTACAATTTATTCATTTAAAATAATATGTATTATATTTGCGGCACGTTCCAGAGTGGAAGATATTCTCCGTATCGCCCTGGTTTAAGACCACCATTCAGAATTGAAACGTTGCTTGAAATGGCATTAGCCGTGTTTGGTAACCAGATCTGAATAGCCAGGTACTTCCCCACCTTCCTCTTCCCTATCTCCTTCCCCTCCCCACTACCCTCAGCCTCACAACATACCCCAATTGAGGATGCCATAGTCTCACTGGCTTCAGACGGGAGCAGTTGGGACTCTTGTGCGGTATTCATGTAAAAAAAAAAAATAAATAAACAGACCCGTAGAAAATTAATTTCCTCATGGCCTCCTGTGGAATTAATGTTTAAAAAAATATAAAGTTATGACAGAATCGAACCTGTGTTTACATTTTTTTCTGAATGTAATTTTTTAGGTCTTTGTAACGATTTGGAATTTTTTTTATTTAAATAGTAAAAATACATTTTTTAACCTATTTTTGTTACTTGTAGTCATGGAAAAGGGTAAAAGACCTATCTCCAAAATAGCCGGTGAGAGTATACTATTAAGTGAAACAACATTTGCAGAAAATGGGTTTTTTTTTTGAGAAAAATTGGGAGTAACCATAATAAATTGTCAGGGGACTGTATAAAAATTAGGATAGGGACTCTATAATAAAGAAATAGTATAAAAGTCGTAGCACGAATAGCTATAAATAACACTGCCGAGTCTCGTGTATTAAATGCTTATATTGAACTTATAACACTTCCGAGATATGCAAAACGCCTAACAACGAATTCTCGCATAATACACACTAGGCTGATTGTATCGCACCTTTATTCCTTGGCTTACAATTCCCGGATTGTTGGAATAAAGTAGAACGTAAATATTTGTATTTTATTTTGAGATGCAATCTTTCCACGTTTCTCGCCACAAGGGAGTGCCGCAAATATGGTGGCGTGATGAAAAAATATTAAATATTAGCTACTTTCACTTGCCTAGTGTTATAATAATGTTAAATGGAATGTAAAAATACTTAACTAAATGAATATTGTTAATTTTATTTCTACATTTGTACTTCGGACCTAGAAAATAACGTGTTTGCTTATTCCTACGCAATCTGCGATCGGTGAGGCGATATTCGTACAAAAACTCGGTACAAGAACATAATACTGTGTTTGAACAATATATCGAAATGGATTATGGTAAAGGTAAGCTGGAGTGCGTGTTATTCTCTGAAAATATCGTTTTCATGTGAATACCGCACTAGAGTCTTAACTAGAGCTTTCAATCCCGGGATCTCGAGAACCGCGATCCCGGGAATCGCATAGTATAGCATATTGGCATAACGTAATATTGCGTTATATATAACCTAACCTAACTTAACATAAATTAAGTTTTTTAAACTGCATACGCAATAATACGTTATGCCAATATGCTATACATAATTGCAAATCCAACCTCTGCCAGTGCTGTAGATATTCGTCGACATCACCTGTTCAATAGATATAAGTCATCAGTTTGAGCTGTAGATATTTGTCCTCATAGATATTATATATATTGGTTCTCATAGATATTAGTCAGCATAGTCATAGATATTAGTCAGCAGTTTGAGCTGTAGATATTCGTCCTCACTTTGGTTCTCATAGATATTAGTCCGATTTGTTCAGTTTTTGGAATTCCTGTAGATATTAGTAGACGCCTCCGTGCTGCGCATGCTTAATCCCGGGATTTTTCTTTGTTTCACGATCTTGATCCAACCGTGCGAATATCTTTTTTGAAGTGAAACTTCTTTAGCCCCGTTGTGATTTGAAATTCGGATAAAACGGAAGTGGGACGCTAAAATTTATTATTTGATGGTCCTCGATTCTAATATAATGCGGTAAATTCACGATTCCGCGTGAGCCTCCGATAGCGTAAAGGGTTAAAGCACCTAATCTTATCTCAGCGGCCAGAGAGTCATTCAGAACGGAGGTTCGAATCCTACGAAATCCAAAAAATTAAACATTTTAATTTTTGAAAAATCAATATTCAATCTTCAAACCACTTTAAAATAAAATAAACAGGCAAAAGGAAAGAAAGAGACATCTAGTAACTTTCTAGTTTCACTTCTATCGCATGTGAATTGGACTCTATTTTTTCGTATCTGGCAGTATGTCATTTATTACACAATTTTATCGAGATCTTGGGATACAGGTAGAAGTTATAAAGAATTTGTGGTAGGTTATACTTAAAAAATTTATTGAGGCCTGAATAACATTCAATGTTTTGTTTATACCGCCTCTGAAAAAAAATCCCGGGATTGAAAACCCTAGTCCTAACCGATTGTCGTGAGGCGAAATGATTTTGCGAGAGAAAGGAGGAATAATATTTATTTTAGGTGAACCAAAAAACATGAATAAAACAAATAAAATACTGTAGTAATTGTCGTTTTCTGATTTAATCAATATACGTACACATATATGTTTTTTTTTCAAAAGAAAGACAAACATTCCCTGGTTACGAATAACCCGACAATATTTGAAAATCTCCTACTACCACCACAGTAAGCCGAAAATGTTGCTTGAGTCGTGATGGAGGCCGAGGGATCGAACACGGAACTCCTGGGTGGGACCCAAACGCGATGCCCACTCAATTACTGACCGGCTAATACGTTGAGGGACCCAAAAGTAATGAGAATCGGGTGGATAAGTGGAGGAATAACGGGTTTTCTGTAGTCGGCTGTTGTACGGTTACTCTTTCTCAGTCAGTGTGCGAAGCCGGGTCGTTGTGGGTCCAACGCGTTCGTCCAGAGTTTAATTTTAAGTAAATCAAGATTTCTTCTTTTGGCGAAAATACGAAAATCTCCTCTCTGAGGATCAAAGAGAACCTTCGCCTTCAAGCCTGCCACGAATCGAAAAATCAGCTGGAAGAGGATCCAGATCTTTTCCAAGGTTATTTATTGGTGATGAGTGATGAGCCGTGGTATCATGGGTACGATCCCAAAACCAAGCAACAGTCTAAGAGTGCTCTCTCTCCTCTTCAGAAAAAAGTCAGGTGAAATCGAACATCAAGTTAATGCTCATTGGTTTTTTTTTTCAGAGATGTTGTGCACAGAGTTTCTAGAGAAGTAGAGAAAAGCCGAGAAATTCAAAGAAAATATCATCTTTACATAGTATGAAGTCGCTCAAAATGTATGTACGCTTAGATCTTTTAAACAATGCAACGGATTTTCATGCGGTTTTCACCAATAGATAGGGGGTAAAGCTATCTTTTGCAATGACCATTAATAAGTTACAGGGTCAAACATTCAACGTTGCTGGCTTAGATTTGAGTGTTGAGTGTTTCTCACACGGCCAGTTATATGTCGCGCTTTCAAGAATTACATCTAAAGAAAACATGTTTGTACTATCTCATGAAAAAACAGTTGTAAACATTGTATATAAAGATATCCTGTAGTGTAGACTAACCATAATCATAGTATTATTAAATCACTCCACACTGCCCCACATTAGTATCTATGTACATTGCACCCGTGCGAAGCCGGGGCGGGTCGTTAGTTTCTTAAGAGGCGGTTCTCCGAATTTCAACCGATTTCTTGCAAACCTCCCTTAAACATTTGAAGTTTTTAAGCTCTTAAAAAATATATGTTATTCTTGAAGATAATATCTAGACATTTATCGCGCCGAAACGCAAATTTTATAAAATTCCCTCGATAGAAAAAAATCGCAAAGTATGCTCCAAAAATGATTATAAACACGTTTGTTTCGGTTATTTTACAAGTTATACGTATGAAAAAATTCAGTGTTTCATTAAATAAAATTAAAGACAATTATCGCGAGATTTTTGTTCTATTCTTAACGAGTCGTGTTTTATTAAAGATTTTCATGATTTGTGCACCAATTTTAGCGCGCTCTTCTAACATTCGTTATTTCATATCTCTCCACCTTCTTTTTGGGGCCGGGAACTGAGCCTTAATAAAAAGTTGATTTGATTTATATTTTACCCAATGCCCAAACGTAAAAGAGGAGATGAGATCTTGACAACTCCCTGACGAAGCCGGGTACCTCAGATACTATTATTATAATTCCCGACTGTAACATTGCCTTTTGTCCGGCTAGTCAATCGCGTATTTTGTAATTTGTATCAATTCTGTCGGAGTTATTCGACCATAAAAAATGTGTTGTAATATAAATAACAAATATGTTTAAAATTGCAATAATACGAACATCGTGTGAACACGGAGATTGACATCAGAACAAGATTGGTGCATGACACCTATGTAAAGTCATTCATTCGCGATTTTGTTCCTTTGTTACCATTTTTTTTAATACTACAGTAGACTACATAATATAGAACAGGGGTATTGTGTTCAAATTGCAAAAAATGTTTCGTTTACTAACAAGGTATTTGACAAAACTGGGGCGATATTGTGTGTTGTAAGTACAAACTAAAATAAGTTGAATGGGAATGAAAAGGAGTGTTTTTATTTCACTTTTCTTGCCAAGCAATCACGAAGTTTGAGCAGCATTCGTAGAATCTTACTAGACTTACTAACTCGACTAGCAATCCGAAGGTCGCGGGTTGAAATCCCGGCGTGCGGAAATAAATTTTAATTAATTAATTTGTATTATTTCACAATTTATTAATTAAAAATAATATATAGTATGTTTATGGTACATTTCAAAGTGAGAGATACCCTCAGTATCGCCCTGGTGTAAGACCACCATTCTTATTCATTCAAAAAAATAAAACTATAGTATATTTGCGGCATAATATATCTATAGTATCGCCTTGGTGTAAGACCACCATTCGGAATTGAAACGTTGATTGAAATAGCTTTAACCGTTGTTGGTTGACCAGATTTTAATAGCTAGGTACTTCCCACCTTCCTCTTTACCATCCCTTCTCATCCCCACTATCTTCAGCATCAAAACATACCCCAATTGAGGATGCCAAAGTTTCATTGGCTCCAGAAGGGAGCAGTTGGGACTCTTGTGCGGTATTCACATAAAAAAGAAGAATTTTGTTGTGATGGTCTATCTTCAGTTTTACAGGATGCGTGTATTGTGATGGTTATGGGTCCAAAGAAGCGAAGCTAGCCGTCAATAATGGAGTACTGGCAGTGGCGTGCACAGAGTTTTTGATCAGGGTAGGCAGTAGGAAAACCGCCAAATTGATTCAAATAAATAAAAAAGAAACTTGCCACAGATGTCTCCCTTCGTACAAGTTTTCGCTAAGTGTACTTGCTGCTGGCTGAAGATGATGTAGGTTTGTATTATCTAAGCCACTTCAAATATAAAAATAATAATAATAATAAATAATCGCTTCATGTATGCGTATTATCACAAGCCAATCAATGGATATCCGAGGTGGCCTTAATAAAAGCAATTGGCGTTGTCTCACTTTCATACTTCAGATAACAACAGATGTCACTGTCGCCACTGATTGCCATTGACTAATTTGTTCCAGAAAGCACTGCCTGATACTAACAAAAAAACCCCATAAAAGCAAATTCAAACGACAGTTCTACTCTATGCTACGTGCATTTCGTAAACATTGATATTATATCTTGTATGAAGTTAGCTCTAAGCAGAAATAATTCCTGCTTAGCCCGCATTTTAGTGAGGTAGGCGGAGGGCGCGTGTTGTTTTTAGTTACAGTTTATGTCACATTTGATGTGGCGGTCGCGTAGTTTTGGTTGCTCAGCTTTGTCGCGCTTATTTTTGAAAGTGTGTATTTATTTTTAGCAATAATTTAATAAATTATAATATTATTTATATGCTTACGTTTTACAAATACGCTAGGGTAGGCAGTGCTTATGTGCCTATATGGAGTGCACGCCCCTGAGTACTGGTACCTACCCTGATGTATGGCAGTGAGGCATGGAAATGGCAGAGGAAGGATGAAAGTAGACTGAATGCTATAGAAATGAGAACCCTAAGGTGTATGTGTGGTAAAACCATGTATGATCGTGTGAGAAACGCGGAGATCCGCAAAGAATGCAAGGCTGATGTAAGCGTAATGAGTACGATAAAAAAGGAACGCTCCGATGGTTTCTGCATGTTGAGCGAATGAACGAGGAAAGGAGTGTAAGGAGAATAAATTACGCAGATGTGATTGGTAGAAGAAGTCGGGGACGCCCGAGAAAGACATGGCACGACTAAGTGAATCAGATACTTGAGACGGGCCATGTCCAGAGTCCGATTAATAGAAGAGCATGTATGAGACGATGTATGAATGTGAACGAGGTAAGGAGTGTGTGCAAAGACCGAGTTGTTTGGCGGTCTGTCCTCTCTGCCTACCCCTGCGGGGAAACGGTGTGATGGTTAGTTAGTTAGTTAGATAGTGATCTCAGCACAGGGTGGTGAGACAATAATAAGTCGTTGTATTACGTTTATTCCGAGATATGTACAATGTGTGTATCCAGGAAGCCTATGTGCAAAGAGGACTGATGGACAACAATCACCCTTTTTTGCGTTACTCATACCGTCCTCTTGTTTCAAGTAAAGTGTGCAAAATTTCGGCAATCTCTGAACAAAATTTTAGATTTTTAGGCCGATATCCCGCCGCCCGCCCGCCCGTTTACCACAGGACACAGACACTCTATTTTATATGAATAGATATTTAAAAGTAGATACTTGTTGTCATAGGAAGGCGATTGAATGATTGGATGAAAGACGTAGCAGAGGAACACGGCGTACCTACCAATTCTAAGTGACTGGTACGAATACAGTTCCAGACGCTGCAGTCTTTGCAATTTTTTAAGTAAAACTTTTTTACGCACGCTTGACTTGGGGAGTAAGCTGGTGAATGCGTTACTAAAAGTGTGATGCGAACGGTGATCGGGCGAGGCGAACGGTTGGGCCTTTTCGCACGCTTGACTTGGGGAGTAAGCTGGTGAATGGGTGACGAGAGCGTTATGAAAAGTGTGATCGGGTGAGGCAAACGGTCGGGCGAGGCGAACGGAAGTTGATAAGGAGATATAAGTTAGTGAAGTTTTGCTTCTATCGTGTAGTCTAAAGCACAATCGGAATTTCGAAAACAAAATGTAAACTAATAAGATAAGTTTTTAGATTTTCACGGCCAAAAGTATTTTCGTTGTTAGTTTTTGGGGTGTTATGCCGTGTTGCGCTACCTCCTACTATAGCCGACGTTTCGGACAGCGTTGCAGTGTCCATCATCAGGGCAGATCCGGTAGATCCGACGATGTGTTCGTTGCACATCGTCGGTGTTGTGTTGCACATCGTCGGATCTACCGGATCTGTAATTTCCATATTGACAGCCCTGAATTATTGCAATTGATTTAATTTCTACAAAAATATGTTTCACTGCAACAATCATGTTAACACCAATTCGTTTATGAACTTATATTACGCTTGCACAGCTAATCGACATGCAGAAGTAGTAGATATTTTCAATAATACCGAAAGAACTAACAAAAAAGCATTTCACATATTTTTTTAAAGTTATTAGTTTACATTTTCGTTGTTAGTTTTTGGGGTGTTATGCCGTGTTGCGCTACCTCCTACTATAGCCGACGTTTCGGACAGCGTTGCAGTGTCCATCATCAGGGCAGATCCGGTAGATCCGACGATGTGCAACACAACACCGACGATGTGCAACGAACACATCCATAAATAGAAGAATCACAATAATTTTATCATTTTTTTACCCCGTCCCTGTCACACATCGTCACATTTGTGAGACCCCCTCCCCCCAAGTCCGACGTCACATATTTTGCAATTTTTAAATTTTTACATTTTAATAAATTAGATTTTTACATATGACGTCACAGGGCGGTGTTGATTTGATTTTATGCAAAGGAAGGTCACTGTCTACATTTGAATTCGAAAACTCTGTGTAATGCCCGGGCATCGCCGGGGACTTCAGCTAGAAGTTTATATTTTCACTAGGAGTATTAAGTTTATAATTTATATCATAAAAATTTACGCTGTATTTCTTCATTAGAATCTGGATAAACCTTATAATTTATAATGTGGTGACCAAATAAGAAAGTTGTATTCAATGAAGTATAAAAAGAATTTATGATATAACACCTAAGTCTATGGCAATTCTTATTATGAAACTGAGTATTTTTATTGCTTTGTATCGAAATGTAAGTTGCAAAATACATCCCAACCTTCTCCTTTCTCTCCCTGACTTCCCCTTAAGGCCGGGTGGTCTCTTGTTATTTCTGCTAACCTCGCTTATCTCATTACCCTATTAGCCAAATTATAATTTTTGTCAGTTTATGTCAAGATGTACCGATTATCGAATAAAAACATAATTGACATCGATCGATCGTAATCAATATACAATTTTACAAGCAGATGTACTTCATACGCCAATCTGAGCGGTGTGCGGTATGTAGCGGTGTGTGAGTCGTGTGTAGCGGTGTGTAGGGGTGTATGAGCGGTGTGTATGACAATCACTGAGCAGATATGATTAACGATAAAAGTCATCGATAAAAAGTTGGTCAATTTCCATTATTTATTATTTGGTAAAGGGACAAATAAAATATTCAATTAATTATTTGCCATGTTTGGTTAAGGCTCTTGACTCGAAATCCGAAGGTCGCTGGCTCGATTCCCGGCATGCAATTTGGAAGGCGGGAATGGGTACCGCCATCCCGGGAACCTTTATTGGATAACCAACACCTCTGATATAGATCACCCCAAGTTGTTCGCTAAGTTTGGTGATTTAGCAGGGGTGCCCGAGTTCATGGGGTGAGAGGTTTGTCTAAGTCTTGAAGGCGGATGACCAGGACACACTGAACCCCCGATTCCTACCCACCTCTTAAACCATTTTCCTTCCCAGAACTCTCCTCTCCTTCCTTTCCTTAAAAAAAACCCTCCACACACCATCCCCAAAAAAAAAGCGCATATAAATTTTATTCTATTAATTTGTGTTATTTCATAAAAAATGTGAATAAGGCATAGAGTGTGTACCAAGACCGAGTTTGTTGGCTGTCCGTCCTCTCTGCCTACCCCTGCGGGAAACGGCGTGATGGTTAGTTAGTTAGCTATTTCGTAATTTATTATTTTATAATATCTAATATTAAATAGTATATTTGCAGGTAAGTACCAGAGTGGAAGATACTCTCAGTATCGCCCTGGTGTAAGACCACCATTCAGAATTGAAATGTTGCTTAAAATGGCTTTAGCCGTGTTTAATGGCCAGATCTGAATAGCCAGGTACCTCTCCACTCTCCTCTTCCCCATCTCCTTCCTCTCCCCACTACCTTCGGCCCAACAGCGTACCCCGATTGGGGATGCCATAATGTATGGGCACGTTTTTAATTCATATTTTATAGAAGTGTGTGTATGTTCAAATCAATCTTATAGCTAAGATTGTATCATCTTCAATAATATCGACGAAGGAAGTAAATGCATCGCACTCTGCCAAGTTGGACAGTCAAAATTTTGTCATGTCTGTAAATGAAATTTTAAATAATATAAAAAATTAAATCTACTACACTATATAAAGAGGTAAGGTTTGTTTGTTTGTTTGTTTGCATCGAATAGGCTCTGAAACTACTGAACCGATTCGAAAAATTCTTTCGCTGTTGGGAAGCTACACTATCCCTGAGTGACATAGGCTATATAATATTTTCAAAATAATTAGGGATCATTACTAAAACTCCAATAATGCAACCCAAGGTGTAAAAAAATTACCTAAAATATTCTTTACATCGCGTGCGCTGCGAAAACTATTGATGATAGAATAAAATAATGTACTACGACTTTGTAGAACACATCATTATTTACAAAAAAGGTGGCGACAGCATATGTCTAACTATTATGGTTATGCCACAATAAGTGTTCTTTTATTTTAAAAATTTAATTAATATGTCGCCGCTTGAAAAGGCTTTTTATTTGTATCTTGGTGTTAATCCTTATCAAAATAAATTACTTCATATTCAAGATAGCTTCAATACCTTTATTTAACTTTTTGAATTTTTCAATTCGGATATTTAATTAGAAATATATCACGAGTTTAATCTATCTACTATCTACTACACTATATCTACTACACTATATAAAGAGGTAAGGTTTGTTTGTTTGCATCGAATAGGCTCTGAAACTACTGAACCGATTTGAAAAATTCTTTCGCTGTTGGGAAGCTACACTATCCCTGAATGACATAGGCTATATAATATTTTCAAAATAATTAGGGATCATTACTAAAACTCCAATAATGCAACCCAAGGTGTAAAAAAATTACCTAAAATATTCTTTACATCGCGTGCGCTGCGAAAACTATTGATGATAGAATAAAATAATGTACTACGACTTTGTAGAACACATCATTATTTACAAAAAAGGTGGCGACAGCATATGTCTAACTATTATGGTTATGCCACAATAAGTGTTCTTTTATTTTAAAAATTTAATTAATATGTCGCCGCTTGAAAAGGCTTTTTATTTGTATCTTGGTGTTAATCCTTATCAAAATAAATTACTTCATATTCAAGATAGCTTCAATACCTTTATTTAACTTTTTGAATTTTTCAATTCGGATATTTAATTAGAAATATATCACGAGTTTAATCTATCTACTATCTACTACACTATATCTACTACACTATATAAAGAGGTAAGGTTTGTTTGTTTGTTTGTTTGTTTGCATCGAATAGGCTCTGAAACTACTGAACCGATTTGAAAAATTCTTTCGCTTTTGGGAAGCTACACTATCCCTGAGTGACATAGGCTATATAATATTTTCAAAATAATTAGGGATCATTACTAAAACTCCAATAATGCAACCCAAGGTGTAAAAAAATTACCTAAAATATTCTTTACATCGCGTGCGCTGCGAAAACTATTGATGATAGAATAAAATAATGTACTACGACTTTGTAGAACACATCATTATTTACAAAAAAAGTCGCGACAGCATATGTCTAACTATTATGGTTATGCCACAATAAGTATTCTTTTATTTTAAAAATTTAATTAATATGTCGCCGCTTGAAAAGGCTTTTTATTTGTATCTTGGTGTTAATCCTTATCAAAATAAATTACTTCGTATTCAAGACAGCTTCAATACCTTTATTTAACTTTTTGAATTTTTCAATTCGGATATTTAATTAGAAATATATCACGAGTTTAATAATATCTAAAATTAATGTGTTTTGCATTGATGACAACAAATCTACTATCTACTATCTACTATCTACTACACTATATAAAGAGGTAAGGTTTGTTTGTTTGTTGGCATCGAATAGGCTCTGAAACTACTGAACCGATTTGAAAAATTCTTTCGCTGTTGGGAAGCTACACTATCCCTGAGTGACATAGGCTATATAATATTTTCAAAATAATTAGGGATCATTACTAAAACTCCAATAATGCAACCCAAGGTGTAAAAAAATTACCTAAAATATTCTTTACATCGCGTGCGCTGCGAAAACTATTGATGATAGAATAAAATAATGTACTACGACTTTGTAGAACACATTATTATTTACAAAAAAGGTCGCGACAGCATATGTCTCACTATTATGGTTATGCCACAATAAATATTCTTTTATTTTAAAAATATAATTAATATGTCGCCGTTTGAAAAGGCTTTTTATTTGTATCTTGGTGTTAATCCTTATCAAAATAAATTACTTCAAATTCAAGACAGCTTCAATACCTTTATTTAACTTTTTGAATTTTTCAATTCGGATATTTAATTAGAAAGATATCACGAGTTTAAAAATGTTAGTATTAGAAAAAAGTTTCTGCTACGGGCCGGGCGGGAGAGGAGTCAAGAAATGAAGTGCCAGGGGGGTTGGCGGGACGGGGGAGCGGGAGAGCGGTGGCGGGGAAGGTGGAAGTGGAACGCTGAAGGTTAACGCACGGGAATGTACGCACGGGAGTAACATTTTATTTATTTAAATATGGCATTGCAACGCATGCCGGGAAACAGCTAGTAATATATATAGTGGCGGTCCTTCCTTCAGATCAATTGGTCAAAAAACCTGCCAAAATTATAAGATGATAGTAAAACATAATATTGTGAAATATTATGCTAATAAAAACCACTGATATTATTCTGATGTATTCGAAAGGCATAATATAATTATAGTCCTACGTACACATTTTGTATAAACGAGATATCCGGCAGCGGCAAGCAGTGACATCTAACATCTTAAATAGAAGCTTACTTTTTCACGCACTATGATTGGCTCGGTCAATTTTTCAAATGTCTCAATATCATGTCTTCTGTCTCTTTACGTGCCATACAATAAAGAGATGGTACTATACCGCATAGAAAAAATATTTTCGGATTCTATAGACAGTTTGGGTCATTGCCATGAGCGGGAGAAAACATAATGAATATTATGCGTCTGAAAGAGATGGTTTCATAAACGTAGGTTGATTTTACATATTGTAGGCATGTCGCATGAAATAATTTACTATATTAAATGTAATTTGACTCTCAAACTCATGAGGTAATTACAAATTAATATTCAAAATAATAAAATACTTAGTTTTTACCACTTTTATTGTTTGTAACAACCAACATGTTTCATGAGCAACTCTCTCTCACTTCTTCTGGGTTTCAATAAAACTAAGTATAAATAATAGACATAGACAATGGTATCAACGGAAAAATAATAGACGGAAAAATGAGAATGCTTAGAAGGAAGGGGGGCAATATGGAACAATTAACAAAGGGAATAGGTTTAATATTGCGTCATTTAAAACCAATTTTTGATTATTAATAATATTCAAATTCTCATTCACACTCTTTCTGATCTCTAAAATTTCTAGTTTATCCAACTGAATGCCATTGACATTGATTGATTGTTATTAATTCTATTCCACAATTGAAGTTAAAGATGTGACTAGTTTCCAACAAATGATATTGTTAAAGATTTCATATGTTCTTTAATCCTTATTTCGAAGTTTCTCGAAGTTTTACCTATATAAAAGAAACCACAATCATTACACTTCAATTTATAGATTCCAGATTTTTTTCATTTTTAATCTCTATCTTTATTATTAACTATGTAATTTTTAAGTTTGTTATGAGCATAAAATACAGGAGAAATTTCATTTAATTAGGTACATTCTTTGTTAAGGAATTAGAAATTTTATTATTAGAGATAATAAAATTTAAGATAAATCTGTAAATTGAAGTGTAATGATTGTGGTTTCTTATATTGGGGTGTAATATATCCCTTGAACATATATAATTTAGAGACATAAACAAAGGTTCCCTACGCCCTTTAATAAAGCGTCGATGGTATCAAAAGGCGAGTGAACGAAGCGGGTAAAAAACTCTCGTTTTGGTTAATTTGTGTAATAAGGAAAAACGTAATTTTTAAATTATGTGTTAATTATGAATACCTCGGAATATCGTGCAGAATTTTTATCAAATGTACATGCTTCACAAATAAGTTTTGACAGTTTTATAAATCACGATTGTTGGTTTTATTTTTCGTGGTGTTATAAAATACGAAATAGGTAAGAATCTAAATACCACTGTTGAAAGTTTAAGCCGAAATAATCCCTATTGACCACGTTTTATTCCTTTTGAAGTGGAAGATTATTTATTTCCATTTTTGGTAAATTTTTACAATTTTTTTTTAATGCGACTGGTAAAGTCAGTAGCACTTCCTCACAAGTAGATACGTATGTGGATAGATTAGATTCTTTCAATGTGAGAGTCCCAACTGCTCCCAACCGCCTCCTCAATTGGGGTATGTTGTAAGGCTGATGGTAGTGGGGATGGAAAGGAGATGAAGGAAGAAGAAGATGGGTTAGTACCTGGCAATTCAGATTTGGTGATTTCTTTCTCATACTTATCTTCTGCAGTATATAAATCAGTAGGTATATCGTCTGCAAACAGTCTTATTTTAGGTTCAATGACAGTTGATCCGCCGGCAGTTGGCCCACCGTCACACTTATATACAATATGCAATCAGTTAAGAGAAAATACGGTATACCTACTTACACAAAATACAGACATTGTACTGTACATAAATTCGTGTGATACGTGATCATATCAACTTATTATTAAAGGTACTTTTGAAGTCGATTTTACGTTCTTATTGTTAAATAATACGCAAAAAATTTTAATTTCATAGTTATAATCGGGTCATCCTTATTTAGCAAAGTTTTGAAATTTTGGATGAAACGAAAAAGCGACACTAAAAAGAGACAAACACTTACATCTATAGGATTTAGCCTGCGAGAGAATGAGATAGCATGAAATATTTATTTATTTCACGGTTACTCGGTTCTTATATAACACGATAACTCCATGGTACCGCGCAAGTCTCTTTTGGTCTAGTGATTCAGCGGACCAAGGATCGAATCCTAAAAAATCCAATCTTTAAACCACTCCAAAATAAATAAGCAATAAACAAAAAATTTAACAAAACAAAAAACGACTTCAAAAAATGCACTAAATAGAAAAAAACAAAAATTTTAACAAACAAAAAACAACTTCAAAAAGCTCACTAAAAAGTAAAAAAAAAAAATCGTACGATTGTTATTTTTGGAGTCGGTGTCAGCCAAGGTAACTACAAACATAGGTAGTTATAGGTGAGATGTGGAGATCTTGGCTGACACCGACTCCAAAAATAACAATCGTACGAAATTATTTTTTTACTTTTTAGTGAATTTTTTGAAGACGTTTTTTGTTTTGTTAAATTTTTTGTTAATTTTTTGATTTTTAGTGACGAGCTGTTGGCGTAATATTGAGTTATTCGTCCATTTGTCGCGCACATATCTACTTATTGCAAATTTAAGACATATATGGTTTTCTCATAGATCCCATTGTCAGAACTGAACCAAAATTAAAATGGGGCCACACGGGAAGCACCAGCTTTCTAATAAAAAAGAATCATCAATATCGGTTCACCAAATCGAAAGTTCTGAGGTAACAAAAAAAAATAATAAAAAAAAATAAAATAAAAAATACCGTCGAATTGATAACCTCCTCCTTTTCGAAGTCGTTGAAACATAAAATGAAGCGACTTCGAAGAAGAAAACACAAATAAGGTGATCAAATGTACGAATGTATGATAAGATGCACTGGAATTCGACGACAAAAATATGGAAAAAATTATCTTTCACATTGATAAAAAAAAGTGCTTCGTAATCTGCCCACTCTTGTATACTTTAGTTTTCTGAATGCTTCAGTTCTACCGCGTGTGAATTGCACACTCTGATTTTTTTAAATTATTACGGTGCATTTTGTAGAACATATTGCTGTAGGTGTTGAAGAGTACCAACACGATCATGTGTATGTATTGTAAGACAAGCTAGCTGAACGTTGAACGACGTTTGACGACGAGACCGGTCCAAATACGCACAGCGCACATCGATCATATTTCATAAATCCGATCACGTTTTTCGGTGAATTTTTATACCAATTCGGGCGAGCCTGGCAGGCCGGCTCCTCGCGATCGCTGGGCATTCCGAACCCGGGGAGGTAAACATAAAAACTCACGATATTGCTACATTAAAACGATTTTAATCATTAAAAATGATTTATTCCAGAATGCCGGAATGTCGATGGAGCTATGCGGAGAATATCAGTCACCATTATTCCTTGTCGACATGAAAAAGTGAATCGTATTATTAAAATCAGTATTGTACATCATGAAATTAACCATCGGCAAAAAGTGTCTTGCAACTCGCATGTTTTGGATGAGCTTTGTAACAGGATTTTGTTCGGATGACCAAACCTAGATTCGATGAAGAAGATGCAGTCGATATGATATAAATGAATTTGAAGTTAGGAACATCTTAACATTTTCAGCGTGTATAAAAAGCATAATATCATTTGGTTATTTTGTGAAAATTTCGCATAGGTAGATAAGCTAAGGCTTTTTTGGGAGTAGGAAAAAGTCTTTGGTATATTCATTCTGCAAAAATATGAATGGAACTTGGTTAGGCATTATAATATGTTTGTTTTGTTTGTTCGAAAAATAATTTAATTTATTTATATCACAAGAATAGTAAATGACGCACTCTTTGGAGGAGCAGAGACACTGAAATGGATTGTTTTAAAAATACTATCCGAACAAGTGAATAACTGTCATCATCATGTTTGAATATTATTTTTTTTATTTTTTATTGTTAAATCAAATATTGTGTAAGATTGACAACTAAATACTTGTGCATGTTTCAAGTCACAAAAGGATTGTTTTGTCTGGATTTTAAGTGGATGAAATTACGGAGGCCTCCAAGCTGCAAAGAACTACATACAACACACATGGTTGGTGAATCTGTTTTTCCCTTGATATTTTGTCAGATTGCTATTCTTTGTTATACATTGTCCGCGCTAGTAGATTTCATAATCTAATCATATCTTTTAAGTATTAAGCTCAGAAGGTCTGCGGTTATTTGCATACATTAGTCTCGCATTTTATTATACAGTACTTTAGAACAGGGAATCTTAGGTAAATATTAGAATAGAATAGTGATCTTAGGGAAAAAATTCACTTGAGAAGGTTCTATTGTAATGTTTATGAATTAAACTCAGCATGTTTGTTGTTAGTTTTTGGGGTGTTATGCCGTGTTGCGCTACCTCCTTCTATAGCCGACGTTTCGGACAGCGTTACAGTGTCCATCATCAGTATTTACGTTGACTGCGCTTTCACTTAAATCGCAGTTCCCTTTTACTGTAATACCTACCAGCTCGTAGTGGATTGAAGCTGGCGACACGGTATCGCTTCCAAGTAAATAATCACACACTCTACAAACAATTACACATCGGATCAGCATCAGCATCGATTTTTGATTCGAGGAGGTTCGCTGAGTGACTGCCGTCCGCGACAGTCGCTTTTGGAGACGCTCCGCTTTTCGCCCCCGATTCGCTCTGTCTGGCTTGTGCTCGCACGGCCAGACACCTGCTTTCCGCACAGGCGCCCGCGCCACCAACTGCCTTTATTAAGGCAACATAGAAGAACGACCTGGCCCCTCCGAGATATCACTCCAAGACCATCCCAATCCAGAAGAGGAAAAATAGACTCCCTGCCGTCCGGATGTTCCCCGGGCGGATGGAACCTGCCAACCCGGAGGATTCGCCGATCGAGATCCCCCCGGGAGCCCGCCAGTATAGACGGCAAACCAAGACGGGATCGATCCTATTTACGATCCCTGCCTCCCAGCCCCAGCTGAGCCACCCTGACCCGAGGACGCAGCCGGCTATCGCCCTGCCGCCCCCCGAGATGCCCGCGACCGGCCCAGCACCCGCACCCGGACCCAGCCGCCACGCAGTAGGCCCAGCTTCGGGCTACGTCCCACCTCCCAGACCCACGCTACCCCCCCAGGACATGGAGACGACCAGGCAGGAGGAAGGTTGGACGAGGCCGTCCAACCCCGTTAAGAGGCCCCTGTCACCTCAGGAACCCCGGGCGGTTGTTGTCGGCAACCGCTTCGGAAATCTTCATGAGGTAAGCGAAGGCGGCGGCGCACCGCAACCAAAGCGCATCAATACTAATTCCTCTTTCTCTCCTGCAGGTACCAGCGGCCAGCCTGCCCGGAAAGATCGTGTCCCCCCGGTTGTGATGACCCTGGGGACTCTCACCCACGCCCAAATCACCGCGGCGGTGCAGGGCCACATCGGGCACCCGAACTTCACGTTCCGCTACAACCGAGGCGGAACAGCTAATATCTTCGTGCGGAGCATGGCGGACCACCGGGCTCTCACCAACGGGCTGCGAGCGGAGGCACGAGGCTTCCACACATACACGGCGGAGGCCGAAAAGCTGAAGAAGGCCGTTATCAAGGGCCTACCGAACGTTGAGACGGAAGATATCGCTGCCGACCTGACCGAACAAGGCTTCCCCCCTGTAAAAGTAGTCAAGATGACAACCGCCTCGGCTGAATACCCGATGTACCTGGCCACCTTCGACAAAGAAGTGAATATGGGCCAGTTGAGGGCGGCAGTAAAATACCTTTGTCACTGCAGAATCCGCCTACAAAAGCACCGCAGCAACCACTTACAGCACGGGACACAATGCTACCGCTGTCAAAACTTCGGGCATGGGTCCCGAAACTGCGCCCACACCGCGAGGTGTGTGAAGTGCTTGGTAGAGCACGCTTCAGCCGAGTGCCCCAAAACTACCAGGGACGAGCCCGCCGCGTGCTGCAACTGCGGAGGCCCCCATCCCGCCAACTTCAGAGGCTGCCCGAAGAGGGTCGCCTACGTCGCCTCGCTCCAGCAGCACCAGCGACAGCCCCACCGCCAGGCCCCAGGAGCCAGCAGGCCACAGCCTCAAGCGCAGCAGGCGCCGAGGACAGATGGACGCACCTGGGCCAACGTAGCCGGCGGAAGGAGCGAGGAGCGACAGGAGGAACAGCCCCGCTCACAGCCCCGCACGCAGCCCCGCACGCAACAGCCCGCAGGAGAGGCTAGAAGCGATGCCCAACTGATGATGGCCCTGCTCGAGGGACTAGATCGCCTGCGACCGGAGCTGGCCGCAGCTTCCAGCGAAGCTGCGAGAGCCTGGATCCTTATGGGTCTCATCACGTCCACCATCAATGTCTGATCCCGAGATGGTGAACGTTCTCCTGTGGAATGCCCACAGCATCCGCTTCAAGACCGACGAACTGCTCGCTCTGACAAACAATACTGACATTGACATTTTTCTCATTACAGAGACCTTTTTAAAACCTGACATACCCCTGAGAGTGCCCGGCTTCGAAGTACATCGAGATGACCGACTGGAGGGCGCAGGTGGAGGCACCGCCATATTCGTTCGTCAAACCATCACATCTACAAGAATCCCTACTCCGAAGCTGAAGCATACTGAAGCCACAATTATCGAAGTCACCATAGAGGATAGAGCGCATACCATCATCGCCGCCTACTGCCCCAAACTTCTGGTAAGAGAAGATTTGGATAAATTACTTAATTTGCGCCCCATTGTTGTTTTAGGAGGAGACCTCAATGCCAAACACAATTATTGGAACAACTACCGAGGCAACGCGAATGGGAAAACGCTCTTTTCACATATGCAGACGCACAACTACACGATAATGGCTCCGGACAAACCGACTCACTATCCAACATACGCAAAGTATCCAAGTACTCTAGATATCGTACTTGAGAAAAACGCCAAGACCATCTCGCCACTGCGTACGCTGGATGAGTTATCATCAGATCACCTGCCCGTGAGCTTCAGTATTGGAGGGACGACTTCAAGGAGCCCCAGAAAATGGCGAAATTACAAGGAGGCCGACTGGGAAGGATTCAAGAAAGAGATAAACGAACGAATATACCTATCGTCGGCAACCCTGCGCTCGAAGGAAGAAATCGACGAAGCCGCAAGCACTCTGACCGAAATCATCCAACTTGCACAAGACAACTACATACCATACAAAGACGAACAGACTTTTACGATCAAGCTTCCCGAGTATGTCCTATCGCTCATCAAGGAGAAAAATCGCCTGCGGCGCATATACCATCAAACGCGCGACGGCTACTTCAAAACCGCCTACAACACCCTGCAGCGGGAGATCAAACAAGAAATCACCGATCTCAGACGCGAACTATGGACGAAGAAAGTTACGTCACTCACGCCCAAAGATAACAGCCTGTGGAAAATGGCGAAAGCACTGAGACACGAAGATAACACGATCCCCCCGCTTGAGAAGTTAGACGGCTCAGGGCTGGCACTTTCACTAGAAGAAAAGGCAAACGCGCTTGCCGACGGATTTGAGAGAGCCTACGCAGCCACGGACGGCTTATGTGACCCGGAAACGGATCGACTAGTAGATGAGTCTCTACAACATCTTGATCAAGCAGAGCAGACGGACACCGCCGACATACATTTCTGCACGCCGAGCGAAGTAGCCGTCATTATCAGGCGATTGAAGACAAACAAGGCACCGGGAAGCGATCAAATACATAACATCTTACTGAAACATCTACCGCAGAAAGCAATAATTTCATCACAAAGCTGTTCAATGCCTGCCTCATCACCGGACACTTCCCCCAAATCTGGAAAACGGCAACCGTGCTGCCCTTCTCGAAGCCTAACAAAGACAAGAGGCAGCCGACGAACTACCGGCCGATAAGTTTACTATCCACACTGAGCAAGGTATTTGAACAGGTGATTCTCAACAGACTTTTACCACATCACGAAGACACATTGCCAGACGAGCAGTTCGGATTCAGGAAAAGGCATTCCACTACCCACCAGCTCTCCCGAGTAGCGGAATTCATCGCAAGAAGATTCAACGAACATCGCTTCACCGCCGCTGCGCTGATAGACTTGGAAAAGGCATTTGACACCGTATGGATCAGAGGGCTACTGCACAAGTTGCACATACTCAACACGCCCATATACCTAACGAGAGTGATACAAGAATACCTAAAGAACAGATCCTTCAAAGTCTTTATCAGAAACGCGCTCTCAACACTACGTGAGATTCCAAAAGGCGTGCCACAAGGGAGTCTACTGGGACCTCATCTTTTCAACATCTTCACACATGATATCCCCCGAGACGAGAGATGCAACTTATCCATATACGCAGACGACGTCAAACTTTACGTTTCCTCGCTGAAAGCAGACATGGCGGCCATATACCTACAGAGGGCGCTCGACGCTCTAGTAGAGTTCTATAAGAAATGGCGACTCAAATTAAATGAGGCAAAGACCGAAGTGATAATGTACACGAGGAAACGAAAAAGAAGAACACCAGACGTCAACATCGAAATGGGAGGACACGTCCTAGAATGGAAAGATGAAGTTGTTTACCTGGGCCTGACAATGGACTCACGTCTCAATTGGAAATCTCACATAGCCAAGATACACGCAAGAGCCAGAAAGGCAGTCGGCGCGATGAAGCCCATCTTCAACAGACGAAGTCCGCTGCGTCCCAGAACCAAGCTCCTGATCTACTACTCGCTCATCCGACCGGTACTGACATATGCTATTCCCGTGTGGAGTAGTATTTCTCATACTGACCATTTGAAACTACAGACGCTACAAAATCTCTGCATTAAAATCGCATACAACACTAGAATCAGAACGAATCTAAAAAGACTACATGCCAGAGAATACATACCGACTTTATTTGAATACACGCACAGACTGACAGACCGATTTTACAAATCTCTGAGACATAGTAAAAATAGACTCATCAAGGAAATCGGTCAATACAATGCACCCAGTGACTTTACTTTCAGATATACACACAGACTACCCAAACATATCCTGATGGACCTGGACCACATCTGGTATGAACCAGATTCAGACGCGGACGACTGAGCGAGCAGTAGGTATCCCTAAACACCAGACCCCCCCCCCCCAAAAATTATGTTTACATATCTATGTATATATCTATTTAATATTGTATAATATGTATGTTTATGTAAGTTTATTATAAATTTCCCATATAGTATGTATATATATCTCACATAAAAACAGACACACACACACCCCTCACCACACAATGCAGGATTTCATATATTGAAATCACTGAAGGCCGACAAGTTTCATGTTGACTTTCGGCCGACTCTTCCCGGATGAGGTTTTTCATGGTTTCCTCATTCCCGAAGGCAAATGCGGAAGAGATCCAAAAAATAAGGACATGACCGACTCCTTCCCACTCCCAACATAACACAAACAGACACGTATGTATGCATGAGCGCCTGCCGGTGGCGTGGCTGCTTGATGATGATGGAGCTTAGCAAAACATGCAATTTTAGTAGGGTTTTTAGATAACAATTTTTCCCTACCGATGAAATACAAGGCCTTTAAGTCTATAATAGCCAGGTAACATTTTAAAATACCCACATGAGGTAAAAATTGCAAGGCGCATATGACGCCGTTCTATTTATAAAGAACATTAACTTTAAATTCAGTAAATTTAAATGATTCATCTCTTCAAGAAACATAAGAATCAATTACACATCGTCGGATCTACCGGATCTGCCCTGATGATGGACACTGTAACGCTGTCCGAAACGTCGGCTATAGAAGGAGGTAGCGCAACACGGCATAACACCCCAAAAACTAACAACAAAAATGCTTTTAGCCGTGAAAATCTAAAAACTTGTCTAAACTCAGCTTGCTTTATAATATTAATATTGGTGAACACCAACAATTTCGGAGGCGGGTATGGGTACCGCCGCCCCTGGAACAATTTATTGGATAACCAACGCTCCTACCATAGGTCACCCCAAGTGGTTCGCTACGTTTGGTGACTTCGGGTGGTTACGACGTGACGGGTCGGATGAGGAGAGCATGGTTGAGGGAGACCTATTCTAGATCTCTCCAGCCGAACTCTATCGACCCATCGCCTTACATTGCAGTTGGAGATATGAATTCATGCGTCCATTACTCCTGGACACATTGACCCCCCAATTCCTACCCACCCCTCATATCTTTATTTTCCAGAACTTCCTTTCCTTAAAAAAATAAATCAGAGTTTGTTATTCACACGCGGTAGAAGTGAAACTAGAAAGTCATCAAAGATTTCACAAAATAAAAATGTTTTTTTTTTGGATTTCGTAGGTTTCGAACCCCTGTTTGCTTGATGTCTGTTGATGTCTGTGGCCGCTGATATTTGTCAGGCACCTTGCCCACTACGCTATGGAAGGCACGCGCCGGGGTGGTAATTTACCGCATTATATTAGAACCGAGTATTTGTGTAGAACTGAGTTGTGACGTTTGTTTCACTAACTAACGGCGCTAAATAAGTTTCGCTTCAAAAACCTCCACACAGCATCCCCAAAGATAAAAATAAATTAAAATCAGACGATCGACCGATTGGTCGGTGAACAACAGATTTTTAACAGACGAACCGCTGATATTTTCACAAAGTTAATCACGCTAATTAAACATGTCATTGCGAACTATACAGGCTCGGCAGCTGGTCACCAGATCCCATAAAAAAAACCATACATCTCGAAGATATCTCTTTTGTGGAGGATGATTCTTTGATTAGCATGCTTGAGTTTTCAGAGGTTGGTTAAAGTTTTTGTGGTGGTCACATGTTTGTCACAAATTTGCAATACACCCTCTAAGGTGTGAACATTGTAATTTAGTTTAGATGTACTTTTAGACCGTGGGTTTCCGAAATTTAGTAGCATCATCCCATCATGGTCACACGATAATAATTCTTTCCGCTGCAGTTAATAAGTATATCAATGTACTGATGGTATACGAACGATTCAAATAATGTTCAGAATATAATAAAGTAATTATCTGACCAAACGTTTATTCAATAACGATATACAAGATATGCAGCTTTGCTTTTATAATAATACATTGATTTCTCGTGATCCGTTGACGATTGGCAGTCATTTCCTATTGACGGTTTTTTGAGTCTCTTATCAAAATCCTCAATCCCCCATAAACGTTAAAATTATGATAAATTGTGTAGAATTATATGTCCTCAGTGACATGCCATAAATTTTACGCGAATATGAAATTTCATTTTAGCAAGATTCCCAAATAATTCCGCCGCTCAGTCGCAAAAAACTAACTTGTTCAATTCCCCGACATGTGTTTTCTTGCTGTGCGGATCATATCTCTCATTTTGGTTCTTAGAGCATTCATCTTGTCAGGGGCACAACTAACATTATTTGTCTTTTTAAGTCATTCTTCGCCGGTTCAGGTGAATCTTCCATAATGTGATCGAAGCGTTGTACTACCTTCTCGTCAGGTCTAGACAGGTGTATCAACTGTATTTTCGTTAGTTATTATTGCACACGGTGCCCGGAAATTCGTAATACAAGCGGGAAATCTTTAAATAGGTCACATAGAGAATGAAAAAAACTTATTTTTTCATCTGAAATGACGACAAATATTTGTTTTTTGGCAGAGAATGATCCTAATGCGAATATTTTATAAATACTTTCAGCTTCCCAAATCCTAGAATTTTTATTTAATAATTTCAACTGCTTAACTTTTTAGAATAAGCAAATGTAGTGTGCCAACTCGACATATTTTAGTACCCCAATCTAAATTACCGGATTATCAATAACTTCCACCTTTCCCTAATCATTTTCTATAAAATTACTTTAATATTATTTTGATAGGGATGTAAAATAAAAACAAAATAATATTTTTTTTTTTTTTAAATAGCTTAACACGGGAAGCCCCGAGGGAAAAAATCACTCAGTGCTCATATTATTTTTAGGTATGCTGAGGGTCCTTAGGGAAAGGAAGGAGAGGAAGGAGAGGAAGGAGAGGAAGGAGAGGAAGGAGAGGAAGGAGAGGAAGGAGAGGAAGGAGAGGAAGGAGAGGAAGGAGAGGAAGGAGAGGAAGTTCTGCGAAGGAAAAAGGTATAAAGGGTGGTTAGGAATCTGGGAATCAATGTGGACGTATGAATACATCCCCCCTACTGCAATACAAGGCAATAGGTCGTTGAGAGTGATTGACTGGTCAATGAGTCAAGCTGGAGAGGTCTTGGTCAGATCTCCCTCAACCAGGAAAAAAAAAACACTCAGATCCCATGTCATTTTTCGGGATGCTGAGGATCTTTATGGAAAGGATGGAAATGAAATTCTGGGAAGGAAAAATGTGTATATCCACTGCTTAATATCCATATATCTACTATGCATAATACTCACATACAAGGTTCGCCTTTGTTGGAATTAAAAAATATATTTTATGTTATTATGTGTGTACCTTTATGTATATGTATCAAAAAAAACTTTGTCAATATTTTTTTTTAAGTTCCGTTCGGTTCCGGTAAATCGGCTATTTGAATATATTTTTTTACATTTTCATAAAATAAACCAAAACAATAATTAATTTTACTATAATTACCTAATTAATTAATAACTAATTATGAACCATAATTTATTTTCCATATAATTTGAATGAATGCATTACAAATCCTGCCTTACTAGTTTTAACCTATTCTGAGGAAGGTGACAGGAATGCAAAGAAAAAATATTGCATTATTGACAGATTTATGAAGTGTTAAATTTAGACAAATATGTGAAGGAGAAATAGTGGTATGGAGTGTGTAAAAGAAGATAAAAAATGCAAGAAATGATGTAAAGGCAAATGCCTCAAAAGATGACGATTATACAATATATTAAAATAAAGTAATATAAAGTGAAAATAAGACACTTCTATTAGCAATGTATAAAAAATAAAAAGTTCTATTTCATAAGATCTATATAAATTTGTAAATAATTAAATTAGATAGAGCCCAAAAATTCATAATAAATTGTACAGCGCCCTTGAGGTGATTATTCATAAAAACAGCGCTCTGCAAATTATTCAATTATTATTATTATAATGTCTTCAAATTATGTGGGATCCTTTCTCAGTATGTCTTTAAGGAGAAGCCGGGCGGCGCTTTGTCCGTACAAACGTATTCCCCAATTTCCTCTCTGGATTTTGATACTACAGCAAATATATTTTAATGATATTTATAGACCACATAAGTTACTTATTATAGGAGTTAAGAACCTCCAAAATCGTAAACATTTCCTGGTTTGAACGCCACCAATAGTTGTTCAGTATACAAACTAGACAACGTATTTAAAAAATACATGAACAGCACCGATATAGAGTATTCTCTTCTAATACAGTTATAAAAAAAAATCTTAAAAAACGGTCTAGTTTTAGAAAAATGTGGAATACAAAACCTCGACTTTGATGATATTATTTAGGTATTATCAGTCTGAGTTGCAGATGTCACCTTCGCTCAGTAATCGGGGGAATTAGAGCAACAGTAATAGCAACAGTTTTGTAAAATACCTATTCAAATTTTTCGGCGACCGGGTTTCCTCTTAACTTGTGGCTTAAATCACAATATTGACATTTCTTTTCTCATTCATATGCACAATTCAAAAAAAATTTTTTTTTAAGAAATACAAACATTCCCGGATTA
The DNA here is from genome assembly GCA_917563855.2 of Limnephilus lunatus. Classification (NCBI taxonomy): domain Eukaryota; kingdom Metazoa; phylum Arthropoda; class Insecta; order Trichoptera; family Limnephilidae; genus Limnephilus; species Limnephilus lunatus. Next base: position 4,257,824 of record OU830604.1, read on the forward strand.
CGAATAACCTAACAAGGTTTGAAAATCTCCTACTACCACCACAGTATATGGAAAATGTTGCTTGTGTCGTGATGGAGGACTTAGCCAGCCGAGAAATCGAACACGCTTCGCTCGGTTGGGACCCAAACGCGGTGCCCACTCATCCACTGACCAGTTTTTTTTTTTTTTTTTTCTTTTTAAATATGAATACCGCACAAGAGTCCCAACTACTCCCGTCTGAAGCCAGTGAGACTATGGCATCCCCAATTGGGGTATGTTTTGAGGCTGAAGGTAGTGGGAAGGGTAAGTAGATAGGGTAGAGGAAGGTGGGGAAGTACCTGGCTATTAAGATCTGGCCACCAAACACGGCTAACGGCATTTCAAGCAACGTTTCAATTCTGAATGGTGGTCTTACACCAGGGCGAAACTAAGGAGTATCTTCCATTCTGGAACGTGCCGCAAATATAATATATTATTTTAAATGAATAAATTTGAAATAACACAAATTAATCAAATAAAATTTATTAAATGAGGACAATATTAGCGAAACTCAATCGAAAATCTGGAGATTTGAAAAGTGACCGAATTAGAAATGGGTTCCATAGCTCAGTTGGTAGAGCTCTTGTCATGTCAACAAAGGGCCCTGGGTTCGAGTCCCAGTGGAACCAATATCTTTTTCTGATTTTTCTATCTCCAGATTTTCGGTTGAGTTTCGCTAATATTGTCTTCATTTATTAAATATTATAATTTGAGATTTTACTCATAAAGTTAAAAATAAAAATATAAATATACAAATTAATTTTATTTGCCACGCCGGGATTCGATCCCCACAACCAAATTAATAAAAACAGAAATCGATTGAAATATTATATTTCTGGAATATAAGAGTCCTGTTACTTCTGAATTTGTAAGTATCAGACCTTCTTTGTTTGAAGGGAACCAGAAGCAAATGGTGAACTAAGTTCCTCGCCGGAGAGGACTTTATAATGTTAACAAACTTTTAAACAGACTTCCGCCGCTCGTTACCGAAAGCCTTGCTGAGTTTGTTAACTTGATTGACTCGTGGCGAATTGCTTTTTGCTAAAATGATTGATGCACTTTTAAAAAGTTCACACATTCCCCTAGGAGACATTTTCTAGATACCCAATTAAAAATATAACTTAGTTGACGACTCGTTTAGCCACTTTCGCTTTAAAATAAGGGAAATTACCAATTTCTTCTTCTAACATAGCAAAATTATTTTGTGGCACCATTTTAATTCAAATTAATAAAATACTTAATTTTTATCACTTTAATTGTTTATAAAAACCCAAATTCCTGGATTTGTTGGAAACGAGTCACACCTTTAACTTCAACCGTGGAATCGAATTAATACATTGTAATGTCAATGGCATTTAGTTGGATAAACTAGATATTTTAGAGATCAGAAAATGTGTGAATGCGAATTTGAATATTATTAATAATCAAAAATTGTTTATAAATGACCTAATATTAAACCTATTTCCTTTATAAATTGTTCCACATTGCCCCTCGTCCCCTACCCATTATCATCTTTCCATTGTTACCATTGTCTATGTCTACATGTTCTATGTCTGTTATTTAAAATTAGTATTATTAAAAGTTAAAAGACTGAAGAAGTGAGCGCTGCTCACGAAACACGTCGGTTTTTATAAACAATTAAAGTGGTAAAAACTAAATATTTTATTAATTTGGAAATTACCAATTCACGTCTATTGAAAAACTCTGATTCTGAAGCTAAAATTTTTGTAAGAAACATTGTATAATTAATAGAGCATTAGCCTATAGCAGTGAAAGAAAAATTGAAGAATTGATAGCGCAGTATCCAGTGGTATCACGTGACTTATAAATGTGTTCTAGTTCTGAGATTAAAAAATGCAAAATTAATTATGGGGATGGTTGTAGGATTTTTATTACGTCGAATTGTTTTGTCTTAACACTTCAGACCTCAACCATATTTTGTCGGAGGGTCAAAATATTTCCGCCTTAGGCCATCCGCTCATGGATAAACTAAAAAAAACCGTTGGCGACGCTATAGCAATCAACCTCAACAAAATTGATATTTTTCTATCTGACATATCGCAAATTACTCGAAAACTTGACAGGTCGTGATGGCCTTTATTTACATTAACTCCACACACGAGGCCCTGAGGAAAATAATTTCCTTCAGGGCCTATGTCATCTGAGATGCTGTGTGGAGGGTCTTTATGAGGAGAGGAAGGAATGAACATTGGTCTTGAAGATACCCTTGTTGTAGGAAGAAGGAAACACAAAGGCCGGCAAATCGTTCCACAGCCTAGCTGTTGACTACAAGAACGAGTCGAAGAAGCGACCCGTTCTCATGTGACAAATGTCAACCATGTACATATGTTGGGCACGCGTTTGGCGTGTTTCCCGACTATGCACCGGTGCCGAAGGGATCAATGATGCTAGTTCCTCGGAGCATCTCCCATTGAAATACCGGTAGAATAAGGATAGCATTCTGACGCGACGCCAGTGCTCTAAAGATTGCAATTTTTTAGGTATTTTGGGGCTTCAGACCAGAGGTGGCGTCCTTACAATAAAATTAAAATAAATGTAATATTTCAGAACATATTAAAAAAACAAAAAAAACTGTTTGTGATCGTGATAAAAGAGGCTTTTTAAATTTTATAAATCGAAATAAACATATAATTTTTGTAATTACCTATAAATTTTGTACAATAATTTTTCATATAAGAAGTTTTAAAATAGCTCGTCTTACGTTTTTTCTAACTAAAATTACTGATAACGAAAAAAATAAAAACATATATATACGACAAATGTATTACAAACATTATTGCTACCTCATACTTTTGTCGTTCCATGTAAAAATAATGAATAAAAAAATCCCAAAGTTTCAAAATTTTTTTTAAAAATTGTGATCCTATTCTTTGGTGGTCAAACATTTTACTTGTTTTATGGTTACTTTTGTATTCGAATAAAAAGCGGAGAATTTTCTCTTTTAATTTATATCTCTCACTATGATAGTAAGGGAGACAACGATTTATATGTATAGGTATATATATTATTCCTAAAAGCGAATAAATCAGCCCAAGAGGTTAAGATTTTAGTACACATAGTGGTCAGGCAGTCACAAGCGACGGGTTTCCGCCAAAGCGTCGTCGTTTATTCAAACTTCTGCTAGCTGAGTCCTGCATCTTTTGACAATCAATGTTATCCACTTAATTGTAGTAGAACGATTACAAATACTGGAAGGTTGGTACAATTTAAAGCAAAAATAAGTGAAGTAGCTTATAGTAATTTGATATACCTTTTGATTAAAAAAAAAACAAAGTGTATAATTCACACGCGGTAGAAGCGAAACTAGAAAGTCGCTAGATGTCATTATCTTTTCTTTTGCTTGTTTTTTTTTAAGTGTTTTGAAGATTAGATATTGATTTCACAAAATATTTTTTTTTATTTCGTAAGATTCTAACCCCCGTTCGCTTGATGTTTGTCTCTCTGGCCGCTGAGACTTGTCAGGCACCTTGCCCACCACGCTATGGAAGGCACGCGCCGAGGTGCGAATTCACGGAACCTTTATTGCATAACCAACACCTCTGCCAAAGGTCACCCCAAGAGGTTCGCTACGTTTGGTGATTTGGTAGGGAGGCCCGGGTTTGTGGGGTGAGGTTAAAAAAAAACCTCCACACAGCATTCCCAAAGATGACATAGGTCCTGAGGGAAATTATTATAAAAATAAAAATTCCGTTTCATCCGAATTCCGAATCACGACGACGCTAAAGAAGTTTCAATTTCAATTCAAACACCATAAAAATACACGAATATTTAAATACTAACATCTGCATTTGCCCTTCTCTAGAAAAAACAGAACAAATAAAATATCTAGGAATCATAATTGACCATAACCTTAAATGGACACATCATATCAAACAAATCACAAATAAACTCCTCAAAACAATACACATTTTCCCAAACACAAGAAACATATATAATATAAAACAAATGAAAACAATATATTTAGCACTTTGTCAGTCAATAATAGAATATGGATTAATTATCTGGGGAGGAGCAACAAACTCAGCTATCGATCACTTAGAAATCGCGCAGAAAACGATCTTAAAGGTAATACTTAAAAAACATAGACTGACTGACATAAACCAAATATTCAACACTTGTGACGTACTAGATATACGCCAATTATATGTTAAAACACTGCCAAACTACATTTTTGACCAGAAAAACAAATTTCAACAATCTCAAAATATCACTAACAGAACAGTTAGACAATCGTACAAAAACAACCCAAAAACTCCGAATACAAGCTTCGGACAAAGGCACTATAAATATCATGCTATAAAAGCATTCAACAGTCTTACCCTTGAAATAAAATGGAAGTAAACAAAAATAATTTCGTACTCAAAATTACAAAATGGATTAAAGAACAAAAAAGACAATATTACCAAAATTTCATTAGAAAATAAAAATAAAACACAACTACACGTAACACTCAAAACCAATATAAAATACACATCACTCACAAACACATAACACATAATACATGTAATATAAACCGATTTTAATTTTTTTTTTTTTTTTTAAATGAAATAATTCATTTATACTATAATTTTAACTCAATTATAAATTTTAATTTTTAGTTTATTTTGTTTTTGTTTTATAAAATGGAGGCCTCAGCAGAGGTGAGGCCGACATTGTTGATTTTATTTTTGAAATGTAAGATATTATGTCAATCAAATGAATAAATTCAAAAATATTTTTTCAATTTGGTTCAGTATTTTGATCTCAAGTCCAGAATTAAGACTTGTACGAAACGGGCCGCGCAAACGTTCCGCTTAACCTCAGAATGATGATCTTTGATCAAAAAAGCACACTTGTTGAAATGTCTCGAGCCGCTACTGGTAATTACTCATTTGGATTAAAAATGAATTTATTTACCGACCTAAAATGGAAAATTGTGTAATTGAACTGCTGTATCAATCTGGATTACCACGCGTCACGTGACAGAGCTATTTCTCGTGACTAAGCGCATTTATTAAGTTAACGTTCAAAGGCCAACTAAATACTAAAATCATTTTTGTATCACCCTTGCATTGACATAACAATAAAAACATATACCTGGACATTCAGCACTGTATATGTACATATAGAAAACTGAAATCTTTTGTAATATTAATGTAGGTATTGGCTCCCCATCAGTTGGCCCACTTACAGATGATCCCCGACAGTTTATCTCGCCGACTGTTGACCCCTCCGAAAGATTAGTTGGTTCAACACAGCTGATTTGTTCTGCAGCATCAAGTCAAAATAATCTATATATTATTATATAATTCTAAAATTTTTTGTATGTATGTCCGCTATGCGAGCTATATTAAGCATAGGTAATCTTTTAAACTTTCAAAATACCTTTTTTCCACCCTCACGAAGGTTTCTGGATTATTACAACCACGTGACACTACATCTGAAAAGTTTTTTTAATCATTACAAAAACTCTTACAAATATGTCACAATTTGAGAATGACATTTTGCAAACTATCGATTGTTCAATCAAAATTCAATATTCGTATAAACTTTTTAAATTAATGAATTTAATCGAAGTACTCACTTATGGTGCTAATCAAAATCGAATACTTTGATTGTAATTGAAAATTATATATTTTTAAATAAGTACCTATGTTGGGTACCAAATTTAATTGATTGTTCTTATTATATACAAAAATGAATGTTTGTAATATGTAAAAAATTAAAATAATTTATAAAAAAAATTGCAATAGGTGAAGTATCTGAATGTACCAGGACTGAATATATTGAACGCGGGAGAGAGGAGGGGATCGCGGCAGGGTGATTTGCGGGAGAGGGAAGGCGGGGAAGGTAGAGCGGAACGCGTGAGAGGAAGGGGATATGGGAGAGGAAAGGGAGACGGAAGGGGCACGGAACGAATGGGAAAAGACACGCAGGGAGAAATTATGTCTTTATTAGTGGCATAGCAACGCATGCCGGAAACTCGCTAGTATAATCGTCTTTTATAAATGTGCACGGCATCCATGGTCGAGTGAACTAATGACATTTTTAACACTTTTATTTACAACCACACAGGAGGCCCTGAGGAAAATAATTGACCTCAGGGCCTATGTCATCTTCAGGGATGCGGAGAGGAAATTATGGAAAGGAAAAGGGTTTGTGGGATGGGAAGGAATCTGGGGTCGACGTGTCCAGGAGTGAGAGTCTAAGAGTCCTCAGGGACTGTTTCATCTTTGAGGATGCTGTGTAGAAGGTCGTTTTAGGAAAGGAAGGAGAGGGAATTCCGGGAAGGAATAAGGTATGATGGGTGGATAAGAATCTGGGGGTTGATATGTTCAAGAGTGAGAGTCTAATCCCTCATCCTTCCCAATGCGGTGCAAGGCGATGGGAAGAGAGATTATAGTTTAGGTCCTCAACCTGTGTCTCCTTGTCCGGCCCACCACGCATTAGACGGAAAAACGCGTTCGCCACCGAAACCAAGACAAATCTCACCCCCATGAACCCGGGCACTCCTGCTGTGTCGCCAAATGTAGCAAACCACTTATGGTGACCTATGGTTATCCAATAAATGGTTTAAAGTTTAAATGGTCAAATTGAAACTTGCACGAACGTGGATATTATTATGTAGGTACCTAGATAATATCACTATTTGTTATTTTTACACATAAATCTGAAAAGAAATCTCCCATCACCCCACTTCATATTGTTCTTTAGTTTGATTAATGCGCAACATTAGTGAATTTAAGTCACCTAAAAACACCGCTCTAAATTTGTTCTTGCATGCGAAATTACAGTAAATCTCAAAGTGCATGCAGTAAAAAGTAGCTCCACATCGCTCTTGGCTAATGTAAACTGCATCAAAAACATCAACTGAGTCGTGTTAGAATGGTCGAGGGGAAACTTTGACACGTTTAACTACCTACCTGCAATTTACTTATCTTTAATCTTTATTTTACACAAAAAAAAATAAAGATTAAAATTATAATAATAAAAGTGATTCGCTAAGTTTGGTGACTTAGCAGTGGTGCCCGCTTCATAGGGGGAGGTTTGTCTGGATCTGAACCCTACTTCCTATCCACCCCTCTAACCTTTTTCGTTCCCAGTACTTCCTCTCCTTCCTTTACTTATAAAGACCTTCCACACAGCGTCCCCACAGGTGACATCCTGTGTGGAGTTAATGTAAAAAATATATCATTTGTTCGAAAGTTTACATGTTTGATTCACACCAAAAAAAAAGTTCAATTATCGCACTAAAAAATGTTCAACTATTTTTTTATATGTATGTAATATTTTATATTTAGATTATTTTATGTAGGTAATCTTTGTATTTTTATTTAAGTTTTTTTATTGTATTTTGTATTTTTATATTTTATCTTTTGTATTTTTGTTTACTTTTATTTCTATTGATATACTAGGGCTGTTCGTAAAATAAGGTGTCCAAGGCGCTGCAGTCGCGAGCAAGGGCGGCTGGTCGCACAGTGCGCTCGTGTGCAGCACTGGCAAAATATAATGCCTAAATTTACTTTATTTACTTACTAAAGACTAAAAAATCTCTAATTTAATTTATCTAATTTAAGTCTATCAAATCTCTAATTTAATATACAATATAATGCTACAAATATTATCAGGGAGAACGGTTTTAATCTCCCATAGCGCGGCCGCCGAGCGCCCTCGTATCGGCCCGGTGCATGGCTTTGCAACCGAACAGAATCATGTTTTTGTATGGGATATTTAAAACATCGAAAGCCCGTCGATTTCGCTATTTGCACCAGAATTTGGCTTGGATTCGCGTGCCACCGGCCCAACATAATCCGATCCTTGCCGAAGTTTACCGATTGACCATGAACTATGGACCCGAGGTAACACGAATACAATCGATGTTCGGCGAAGATCGTAGATCGTTTGCGTCTTGCGGCGCGCGTTATATTGACCCGTCACGTGATAATTGTCATTGTTTTGTTTTTTTGTTGTATTGATTATGTTAAATACTAATAACATAATTTGTTAATATATAATTTTATTACCAAAATGAGTGCAACCAGTGTTGAATATACATATAAGAGGGAATATCAGTTTGTTTGAAAATAAATTAATAATAAAAAATTCCTAATTTATTTTTTTTGTCATAAGTAGGTATGGATTGTCAGTGAACCACCACATTCTCAGGGCAGCGGCCGCCACTGGTCGCGAGGAATGATTTTAAGCGCAATCCTGCAACACTGGCGTGTAGCCTGGTTTCCCCTTGTCAAATCCCACCAAGTTACATCCTCTGTGACGCTTAGTCTCGGCGTGGCAACCATTCGCGATGGAGCTTCCAGTCGCCGCATCCGCCAGGTATGAGTTACGCTCTGTAATTTGTTTTTAAGCTTTGCATCGGCAAATCTGAATGATGCCACTGGGATTGTTCCTTTATCTCTGGAGTTGTGTAGTGTATCGGGGTCTCGTCCCCAGTCATAATTGAACGTTGTTATGCAGAAAGCAGCCAGCCGTAAAAAACTCAAACGGAGATACGAGCACTTTCGTCTGAAGATTTAATAATCAAATCTACATAACACCTGGGATGTTTTTTACTTCAAAAAATTATAAATAATATATATATATCATATTATTATAACTTTAAAGTGGATTTAAGGGTAGGTTTTTAGAGATATTGGTGTTTTATATGGCCTGGCTGCTTTCTGTAGAATACATTATTGAGAATGTAAGCTCAGCAATCAACCGTCCGACCTTACTTTGCGAAATATGCATTCCGTAGAAAACAGCCAGACCTACCAAATAAACTAAACATATGAAATTATGCTTTATTATTTAACTTAAAATCGGTAGTTATATAGGTATTACTATTATATCCAGTTAGTAATTTTATATTCTGAGGAATTTTTGATATCTCCAAGGAAATATAAATTTTTAAACATTAATACGTAATGCTTTGTGAAACATAATATACATAGATATTATTATTTATTTTTTATTCATTATGGGTTTTTATAACTATCTACTAGAAATCAATGCTTGCAGTCATGCTTACAATATGTGTGCATTTAATTCACGTAATTGAAATAAATATTTCAAAAAATTATTTTATAATAACAGGTTTTTTTATTATGAAAAATCTCTATTTTTATCATTTTATTTATTAACATAAGTAATAAGAAAAATTGTTGCGTAATTTACAAAAGGAGATGTTATCTGAAAAAAAACTTGAACTGATTTTTGTCTCTCTCTAATTTTCTACGTAGTCTTTTGTACTTTTTTATTTTATATTCATTCTTCGTTGTTTTTTTTATTTTTATTTAATTTACTATTAATATTTTATTTCTATGTGTTAAAATAATGTTACATAATAGGTTCAGTACCTAAATTTTAAATTAATATAATTAGATTGTTAATAGAACCGGCTTACAAATGCTGTCGAGCAGTCTAACTTCATTGAATTTATGTAATATTATTAAAATGATAATACATACTTAAAATTATTGATTTTTCTCAAAAAATAAGTTATTTTTATAACGCGAGAGCGCTTTCTGTAGATCGCCACTTGAAAGTTTCAGTACAAAAGCTATAGTGTAGAAAACGGACAAGCGCCGTGACTGTTTTCTGCAGATCAGGTAAACGTCATCGTTAAAATGTTAGTTGTACTGACAAAATCGACCAGTTGTCTCTGGCTGTTTTCTGCTGAATACGAGTGCCGTGGGCGCTTTCTGCAGATTGTTAAACGGTGTTTTCGTGATCAGTAAATATTTAAGATGGCTATTATTATGATTTTTTGTATGAAAGCGGCCTGGCAGGTTTTAATAGAACATAGAATTGACGTTTCTCCGTCGGATTACAACAATATCTCATTTTCGCCAAAATTGTGGCCTGGCTGCTTTCTGCATAACTACGTTCAATTGAGTTCAAGAATTCTTCGCCATAGATGTCGCAGCACTCAAGGAATCTGCGGGCTGCTTCAACCCGTTGTTCTTTGCGATCTTCAGTGAGCTTTTTGGGACCCACCTTGGGCAGACTTTGTGGTCTCCTAATTTTTTTGTCAAAATCTTGTCAATAGTGGTCTTACTGACATCAGGGATCATATCGGATTTGCAATCATTGTTTTTTCCACTTTGGCAATTTTTTCATCTGAAACCGATGGCCGTCCGGCACCCTTTATAATTCTCTGCACCATTTGCGCGCGTTTTCGCACTCATACACTGTTTTCCGTATACTTCAAATAGCTGAGAATGAATTTCTACCGGGGTTTTTTTCTTCGCACATAAAATCTAATAATAGAGCGTATTTCACACCTGGCGGGTGCGGCGAGCAGAAGCTTCATCGCGAACGGCTGCCACGTCGAGACTAAGTGTCGCAGAGAGTGCAGCTTTGTGAGGATTTGTCGCAGGGAAACCAGAACACGCCAGTGTTGAAGGATTTGGCGTACAATTGTTCCTCGAGACCGCAGCACCTTGGAGACCTTATTTTACAGACAGCTTTCGTATGTAATGATAGATACTGCTACCCGGCTCAGAACAGATATTGTCTAGTGAGTCGGGTAGCGCACATGATTTGTAAATAACTATTGATGTTAATAAACGCCCGGGTTACCGGCAAAATTAAAAAAAAAAATAATAATATTAATCTAGTATAAGCTTGAGCACTGCAAATGGGCTATTTCTGGTAGCTACAGAGCTAATTCTGCGTTACAAGTATCAGCAAGTAGGTGTTGTGTACTGGGTACTGGGCTCTGGGTACTGTTAGATGCATGTTGTAGTAGCAGGGATAATGATAGATGCGATCATTAGCGAAGACCAATCCAACATGCCGTTCATTAGGCAGCCGTCACATAAAATATGACGATACATTAGTAGCCTAATATTGAATGGCATAACCTCGCGCCTAACATGGCCGATCCTTCGCTCAATTAGCTGGACACGTCAGGAGCGTATCAACCTATCGAGGACTCAAGACTGATTGCTTCCATCGTGTCACCAAACAATAAGGTTTCAAATAACATGGAAATAACCTGTGGCTATTTTATCCATAAAGACGTTTTCCCCAATCTTTTCTCTGGATTTTGATACTACTGCAAACATGTTTGAAGAGAAAACTTCTTTAACACCGTTGTGATTTGAAACTCGGTGAAACGAAAAACAGCGACCTACAGTGAGTTGTCATATTAGACAGTACCAATATTTTGTGATTTTTGTGTTTACATTGCCTCTACTTCTAAATATGGTAGCCATTATTTCGTTATTTTGCTACTGATATCACCACTGACTCTTTTAAGAAGTGGAAACACTAGTAAATTTTCAAATCTCTCAAAAATGTATGTAATATTTTATTTCTTTTATTTTTTTTTTTGTTTCTTTTAGAAACACAAATAAAATATTTACATAAAAGCGTCAAAACTACATACATCATAAACAATCTGCGTGTAAACATCTCAAATGTGATTGTTGAGTTCATAATAAAGCGAAATATTTAGCTACAAAAAAAATGTTAACTTTTCTGCTGAAACTCGATGCATGTAAACAAACGGTGATGTAACGATGTCGAAGACAGAACAAAGTTGCAACAAAACATTTGGAAGGCGGGTATGGGTACTGACGCCCCGGGGAACCATTTATTAGATAACCAACACCTCTGCCATAGGTCACCCCGAGTGGTTCGCTACGTATGGTGACTTAGCAGGGTTGCCCGGGTTCATGCGTCTGCCCTCCTGCTGCATGGCGGGCCGGATCAAGAGACTGGTTAAGGGAAGCCTTTTGACATTTCCAGTCGGATTCTCGACCCATCGCACCGCAGTTGGAGGGACCTATTGATACGTCCGTCACTCCTGGATACACTGACCCCCAAGATTCCTATCCACCCCTCATACCGTTTTCCTTCTTTCTACCCTTCCCTTCCTTAAAAAGACCCTCCACAAAGCATCCCCTAAGATGACATAGGCCCTGAAGGAAATTATTTTCATCAGGGCCTCCTGTGTGGAGTTAATGTAAAAAAAATAAAAACACATCCGAATTTTACTTAATTTATTATTGATTTTTTTTGATTAATTTGAATTTATTTTCCATTAGTATCATTATGAATTAATCGTGAAGCAACACAAATTAATTGAATAAAATTTACATGCGAACAACGGGATTCGAACCCGCGATTCGTAGTCTTACCCCTCAACCACAATATTTACAACAAAAAAGTTTTTTGTTCCTAAAGCTTATTCGACTTGAGTCTTCGCCGGTACATGAATTTGCTTAATTCCGGTAAAAATGAGCAGGTGCCTCAGCGGCTAAAGTCGTACCGCCGATAGCTCCGTTGTCACCTCTCCTTCTTTATCGTAAACGGCGCATGTGAAGGAAAGAAAGGTTATAGCAGAGCTCTCCGCGACAGGGTTCGGTGGATTAACCTTTCCAATGGGGCGATTATCGCGTCTCGAGAATCTTCAAATTATTCAAATTCTTTGTTGATTTAATAATAATTTAATGTTTCGATACTTTTTTGTTCAATTTATAAAATAGGTACTCTAGACATTTACCCGATTCGATTTGTAGGTTACATATAAATGTGTTTAGTTGCGTATTAGTTACGATTTAGGTTACCTTTGAAGTGCGGTAAATTCTTTTTAGGTAGTAGTTTAACGCAAAAAAGATTTTGTTCATTCCATTTTTCAAAGTCAAAACTTCTTTAGTACCGCAGTGATTTGAAACTCGATGAAACGATAAAGTAAATTCATCTAAAGGATTAAGCCTGCGAGAGAATGAGAAAGAATAATAGGTCTCCACATTGTGTGTTGCTTCAAAGTCTTTCCACTCTTGCCTACTTTAGTTTTCTGAAGGTTTTCTTCTACCGCCTGTGAACTGCACATTCGTACTTTTGAAGTGAAAACTTCTTTAGCACCGTTGTGATTTGAAACTCGATGAAACGAAAAATAACTAAAAAGAGACAAACACATACGTCTGTAGGATTTAGCCTGCTAGAGAATGAGATACAATAATCGGTCTCATCTTTGTGCAGCGTTTCTTAACCCCCCCCACTCTTGTCTACTTTAGTTTTCTGAGGGTTTCACTTCTACTACATGTGAACTGATCAATTGAATTTTTTTTCTTAAATTAAACTGAAAATTAGTTAAAACCCTATATAAAACACGATATTGACTAAATTCGTCATCTATAGTCACATCTATGTTTGCTAGCACCGTCTACGATTGTTAACATATAGGTACTCAGATCGACGATAGATGAATTTTAGCGCGGCCTACATAGAAGCCGATAAGTTTCGGTTAACTATCAATATACACTTTTTTTAAATTATGTCATTCGTTACGCAGAATTGGCTTATTGAATGAACGTTTTGAACTAAGGAAGCTCATAGAAATGATAGAAGTCGTATACGCAATCCGTAGACTTCAATAATGCATCTAAAATACAAACACTTTATTCCGTTCGATCTTTGAAAAACGAAAATTGTTGAAATATGAATAAAAAAGACCTCCTTAACTAATTAACTCCCGTTTAATGTCAAAAAGTAAATGCGGACTGCCAATTCCTAATTAGGTTAGTATTTCGAGTCAACTTTGCAAATTTATTAATATTTTTACTAATTGCCTGGCGTTTGATATTTCGTAGGGACAATTCATGGAAAATTCCTTCAGTTTTGCCAGCGTATATTGATTTCTTGTTCATTCTCTGTCAATATCGGTTCGGTTGTCAACGATGCAAGGGTGCTAGGTACATTAATATATAATCTTCGGAAGTTACACTTATCCATCCGATATCGTGAAGTCAACGATTTCACCGTGCTAGATCTGATCACTAGCGTTAACAGCTGTTGCAAGCCAAAGCATTATCAAAAGGTCTATAGTAAACTCACGTCATCAGTTTTCTATAAAGTCGGTATACATGACTCTTCTTGGGATTCACTTTAAGTGTGTGAATACCGCACAAGAGTCCAAACAAGTCCGGAACCACGCCAAATTAGGGCATGTTGGAAGTCTAAAAGAAATGGAAAAGGAAAACATTTGGAATAAAAAGTACCCAGAAATTCAGATCTGTAACGACGTTTCGAATCTGAATGTGTTGGTCTTTCACCAGGGCGATATTGAGAGTATCTACCGCTCTATTTAGTGAAAATAGGTAGCTGATCTGAATATTCAAATAAAAATAATGCAGTGAGTTAAAAAAATAACGTGTTCATTATTTTAGTTTCAAATTGAATTTAAGGTGATGTTGATTGTTTGAGATCGCCCCAGCCGATACGTAATGAATTCGTTCTTACATTCCGCGCATATCTTAACCGAAATATTCGGCGTTTCCTGCCAAATACATATCCAAGATAATTCCAAAACTTCGTTCATTTGATTATTGTGAAAATATTTTCACATTATTTATATAACGGCAGTCCTGAAAAACGTTAACATTTCTCAAACACAGCGAAAGCAACAATTTAAATCTCAAATATTTTAATGTGTTGGTTCAAATTTTATTAAAGACGGTTTTGTACGGCATTGCGGAAATTTTAACTTGAATTGGTTTAGTTCAGGGGTCGGGGTCCTTTTTAGGGCGTTTGGGTTAAGGGATCATATTTTTGTGTTTAACTCTTTAATACCTACTTTAATTTTCGTTAAAACTGAAGCTTCGATAAGTTGATTACAACTATTATAATCTTACTTTTCTTTTAACGCGAAGTCCGGGGTTCATAATTATTATTGCACCGACATCAGTCAAGAAGGAATCAAAAGTAGTAGTTTAGATTTAAGTTTAGTAGAAGTCATCACAAAAAAATTGAAATGGAGTATATTTTTGTAGAAGGGTATGATGATTTATGATTTATTTGTGAGATATATCAATCACATGAAATATTAGAAATTCTTTCTTGAACAGATAGTCAATTTATCGTGATAATTATTTTTTGGGTTATTATGCTGTGTTTCGTTTCCTCATTATTTCTTTTAAGTTTTGGTTACAGCGTTACAGTGGTTACAGCATTACAGTCGTGACCATCATCTAGACAGGTGTGTAGATTGTGATGAAGTGAGTGTTGGTTGACCATTAAGGGCCATTTTCCAGCCAGCAGCCGAGAATTCATATTTCGTCGAAAGATGTTCTTACGGTCGTACAAATTTAAATTTTCAAACAAAATTTTTAATTATACAACACACATTTCAAATCATTCAATCATGAATTAATATAAATCAATAAATTATCTGGGAAAGCTGTGTTTCAGAATTTGGATTTCAGTTTAAATAAAATCATTTAAAAAAAGATCCGCACATGTGTTTTGTGACGAAAATACTTTAGTGTGTCTGTTTTCTTACATTCTTATTTTGCTTAGACATTATTGAAAAATAATAGATACTTAGGATCAAAAAATAATTGATTATGATCACGCCTTTCAGATCACGTACCTAGCTATAAATTAAAGGAAAATTTGAATGAAATAAAATCGATATTTAGTTATTATTTTTAAATGCTGGTACGGAGAATAATTGATCTTTCTCATCGGAACCGCCCTGTATAGTAGCAAGGGTACGATCGCAAATTTGAAATTTCAATTCCCGGCCGCTGGTTAATGGTAAATGAACCTTAAACAAGTTTAGCTCCTTAGCAAAAAAAAAACAGAGTGCAGTAGAAGTGAAACCTTCAGAAAACTAAAGTTGCCAAGAGTAGGGAGGCTACGAAGCACCGCACAAAAAGGAGACCGAACGGTCACTCATTATCTCGCAGGCTAAATCCTATAGATGTATGTGTTTGTCTCTTTTTAGTGTCGCTATTTTTCGTTTCATCGAGTTTCAAATCACAACGGTACTAAAGAAGTATTCACTTAAAAAAGTTAATTTTCATTTTATAAATCTTAAAATAACCAATTGGGGTGCTACTTGGCGAGAATTGAATATACATCCTGCTCGTCATGGATTTCGTCGTGATCATTAAAACCCAATTTTAAAATTAACACGATGCATAATGATGCAGTCTGAAAATATTGAAAGATAGTGATGGACACATGATAATTATGTTTTAATCGGTCGATTTACCGCCCGGTACACCTGTTGTAAGTTACAAGCTGATTAGGCGACTTAAACGGAATGAGGTGTGTTTCCGTCAGAACACAAATAACACACATCACACTTCTCACAAGGGTCCGATATAAGACAATAATTAAAAAGCACTCCATCATGATGTAATGGCTAATGGCTAGGAAAACAGTATTTATTTTATTTCACTTTTACAAGAATTTAAATAAATGATCACCTGCTCCATCTTTCTACAAGTACCTACATTTACTAAGGACAAATTGTTTCACAGCAATTCAAATGTAACATTGTTATCAAATGGTCACTCAACGCCTTTTTTTAAAGAGCACTCCATCCTTGTTTAGCATCCTTCTAGCATCCTTGTTTAGCACCGTTGTGGTTTGAAACTCGCTGAAACGGAAGCGAGTGAACTAAAAAATAATAAAAAAAACGAGTGTGTTTTAGACCACACGACT
The DNA here is from genome assembly GCA_917563855.2 of Limnephilus lunatus. Taxonomy (NCBI): domain Eukaryota; kingdom Metazoa; phylum Arthropoda; class Insecta; order Trichoptera; family Limnephilidae; genus Limnephilus; species Limnephilus lunatus. The sequence goes on from OU830604.1 coordinate 4,274,303, forward strand.
GAAGTAAAACTTCACTCTCTTATAAAAGAAGAGAGAAAGAAAATGTTCTCTCTCTTGCTCCTACAGTGTGATACAGACAATAGATACAGTCTTAGATGTACGAAATGTAACTGGCTATGAGAGAAAGAGATAAAGAAAATGTGTGCTCGCACCTCTCTCTCTTGCCCCTTAAATAATATACAAAACGCAACTCTCTCTCTTTCTATATTCACTAACTTATATCTCCCTCTCAACTTCCGTTCGCCTCGCCCGATCACAACTTTTCGTAAAGCTCTCGTCACGCATTCACTAGCTTATTCCCCAAGTAAAGCGTTCGTAAAGAAGTTTTACTTCAAAAAATTAAAATCGAATAAATAAATGCAAGAAGATGGGGATATTAGTTGAGGATAATATTGTTATTTCTGAGGTTAAAATATAAGATGAAAAAATATATCTCAAAAATTAGGTCACAATGACCGAGTGGTTTGAGGCGCTCGCGCCGTCCCGGTTAAAAACAGATCCTGGGTTCGATCCCCAGTTGCGAGCGTTACCTTTTTTTTATATCCTGTATCTTTTTCTGTTTCGTGTTTCGTTTTTTGGCGTTATCTTTTTCGGAAGGTCAAAATATTTCCACTTCACAATAAAATCCAAATAAATGGAATATTACTTAACACATCCAAAAACTAAAAACTGATTTCGAAAGGTGATGAAATACGCACTAAAATTTTATGATTCGTAATTAATATTTAATTTTTGAAATACACAAACAATGTATTCAAACAAAAAGATTTTTTAAAATGACTCACTTTACGTTTTATATAACTTAAGTATCAGAAAAAAAACGTTATAAAAAATATATATTTTTTTAGGCAAATGTATTATGAACGCTATCGTCAAGTCACTCTTTTATCATTTCATATAAAAATAATTAATAAAAAATTCTCAAATTTCATAATTTTTTTTCAAATTGCAGTCCAAAACTTTGGTTTCATACATATTTTGTGGTTAACTTTTGGATTTGAATATAAATCGTGGTGTTTTCTCTTTCTGGATCATATTTCTAACCATGATCGAAGGAAGACACAACGATTTATATGAGACGTTTATGATTTTCCGAAACCAAACAAATTAGCCAGAAAGGGTTAAAAAAACACACTTGGTAGTACCTATGTTTAATAATGTGAAAAATAAACGAAGTGCGAATGTGTGGGAAATCTTCCACCTAAATGTTTCAATTAAAAAGTATTCTTACAATTCGGATGTGCATAATTACACATACAAAAATAACGTAAGATAAAATGCTAATTATCTACAATGAATAAGGGAGTCCTTCGCTCGCATTTCATGCGTAAAATTAAAATACTCGGCTCACAATAACTTTGTAACGGGTATCGGTCAGATTATCACGCGAGCCTGCTTATAAATCACACTGGGTTTATCTTCTAATTGAAAACTACAACACTGTGAACACATTCACATAATCTAACTCCTTCAGAATTGCTGTACGTATTGTACTTGCCGGGTTCAGACATAATATCTCTGCATTCTTCTGTTCTCCGGTCGGCTGACTTTACATTTACACATATAGTTATTAATTCAATTCAAATTTTGACGGGAGTCATACATCAGTTTTTTTAACTGCCAAACAGAAAATGTTTTATGACTACATACTTGCACATAATATTATGTGTATAAATTGCATAACGAGATGAAATGAAAAGACTACCTATGTTTTTTTACGTTCCACACGGGAGGCTCTGAGAAAAAAAAATCCCTAAGGGCAAATGTCATCTTTTGAGCAGATTGAAATCATTTGAAGGATTGATTGTGTAGTGAAAGAACACTATTGATTGCAAGAAGTTCTAAATGTAGAAGTTACAAATAAGAATTTGTTGAAGGAAGAGAGGCTATCAGACCGCTTCTGGTACCAATTCTGATAGTAAAAGGTCAAAATTCGGCAATGTTTTTACTCGAAATGTGTTCTCGTGTGAGACATGTTTGAAAAGTATGAAAAATCCGCGTACAAATGAAAAAAATCACAAGAAAGTCTAAAATTGTTCAAATCAAGACAGGATTGTCTGGAAAATATATGTATATGACGTACAAGTCACGTACCAAAAATAGACGGAGCTATAAAGTAATCAACAGTCTTGGATAAAGTTACTTTTGCCAATGTCACAATGGCTAAAATCTTTTTTTCAACGTTAACAAAAATGTAGAATTATTCTTAAGTAGTTAGGATATCGCGGACTTGCCGAGGCGTTTTTTGATTCATAGAAAAGCTTTAGAAAATGTTCTTACCTGCGGAAGTGATAAAAAGAATTTGTCACATCTCAAATCACAAAGAGCGACTTTTTTTAAAACATTTGGTTGTTCTTCTTTATTGTGAATTGTGACTTCTCCAATCGGAGTCCAGCTAACGTAAAAAATTAAATCAAGATGAGGTACGCAACTTACAATCTGACGGGTTTCACTGGGAAGTCGTCAGACTACCGTCAGGTAGAGTCGTTGCTTCAAAATATGGTAGACTTTAAAGATTTTTTCAATATTTTTGTTTTTGTTTTAGGTAATGAATTATATGGTAATGCTTATATGACCTGCACGCTCTTGGTACTTATTCACTTTTTTAAAGGGATGTTTTTCTTGTAACTCTATTAATGGAGGACTGAATGCTGTTGGCGCTAATAAAAAAACTTTCAAAAGAAGCAAAGCCAGCCGTCCACAATGGATTGTGGTATTATTGCTAGTACCTACCAGGATGTATGGCAATGAGGCATGGAATTGGCAGAGCAACGATGACCGTAGACTGAATGTTAATGGTCAAATGAGATCCCGGAGGCTTTCGAGTGGTAAAACCATGTATGATCTTGTGATCCGCAAAGAATGCAAGGCTAATGTGAGCGTAATGAGTAAGATAAAAAAGGGACCCTCAGATGGTTTGGGCACGTAGAGCGAATGAACGAAGAAAGGGGTGTAAGTAGAATATATGACGCAAATGTGAATGGTAGAAGAAGTCGGGGAAGACATGGCTCGATCAAATGAATTAGATACTTGAGTCGGACCATGTATTTTTTTTTTTTTTATTTATTAAAAGTATACAATACAGAATATAGTATATTATATAAAGCATTGTACTCCCAAGAGTTAATAAACTCATTGCGGGAATGATACGCATTACATGAAACATATAGCTGTATGTATTAAATGGACATATCATAGGACATACACAACATTATTATTTCAGATAGTCATTCATAAAATGAAGTTTGAGCATTTTAGTTTGGGTCTTTTTACATTGACTTGCACATTTGATCTCGTTGGGTAGTTGATTATATTTTGTGTAAGCTATGTATTCTAGGGATCTTAGTCCATATTTTGTTGATTTGATTTTTGGTATATGAAGTTTGTTGTGATTTCTTGTGTTGTGTTGGTGTACGTCGCAATTGTAATTGAGTGTAGTGTTGGAATTTGCCGAGTGTTGAATTACTTGTAATATAGTTTTTGTTATTTCAAAAGTGGGAATGGTGTTAAAAGGAAGTATTTGGGTGTTTCTGTAAATGTCTTTGACGTGTGTATCCCAAGGTAAACTGAATATATTTCGCAGGGCTCTATTTTGGACGACTTGGACTTCTGAAATCATTTTTTTTGTAGCAAATCCCCAGATTCCGGCGAGATATATTAGATGTGAGTGAATCATAACATGGTAAATCGATCTTAATAGAGAGGGAGGAAGTAACCCGCGAAGTCTATATAAAACACCAGTTATAGGAGTAATGTAAAGAGTCAGTATAATAGAAGAGTATGTATGAACGACAATGCGAATGAAGCAAAAAGTGTGTGTCAAGTCCGATTTGTTTAGCAAGTTAGTTTTTCTTGTAAAACTTTTAAAATGATTTTATTACTTGATGCCACAGCATAAAACACGTAGGTAGATAAAATATCGTACCAGGCAATTTACAAAGGTAAAACATCACTGAGGGCCCTATAAAATTAGACTAATTTCTCGCCGCAAATTGAGATGGTTATTGCTTAGGTAGGTATATCCTGGGTGGTCTCGCCTTTTTGAGTTCTGAATTATTTTTCTACCTTACTTCGATCAGCGCATCGCCTGGAAGAGTTAAATTCGTCTCGAAGCGCGATGGTCTAATCCATAGGTTCTCAACGTGGGCGATAACGCCCCCTTGGGGGCGTTTGAGACCTTCAGGGGGGCGGTAGAAGATCCAGAGACAATTGGGGGGCGTTGAGATGGCACAGGGGGGCGTTTACAAGAAAAAAAAATTATGGTCTAAAAAAGACAAACAAAACAAGCTAATCACATACTAATAAATAAAAAATGAAAGTATTCTAGAATATGAATATACATATGTATTATTTTACCAACAGAATAGTCAACACTATAATTCACTATAATTTACTATAATTTACATGTAAAAACATTATCATACTGGAATGTCCTAAAACGGGCAATTGCCTAGTTGGACATTTTAAGTTAACTATATTGTATTATGTAATATTTACAAACAATAAATAAATAAATAAATAAAATAAAAAAATAAAGCAAAGTAAACTTTAATGGGTAATTTTTGTTATTGTGTGTATTTTAATAATTTTTATCACGTTTGCGAAAATTCATTCGAGAATTCGGGAAGTGAATGAAAATTGAACTGATAGATTACGTTACATTCAGATCTACATTAAATTTTATTATTGAAAATTTTAATTTGTTGATTAGAATAATTTTTTTTTTAAATTAAAATCTTCCGATTTCACGTGAAATATCTCATACATACATAAATACAGGCGAAGTTAATAAAAGCCTGTTAATAAATAAAAAGTTTTTAGCTATTAAATTATAACGTTTTTTGTTAAATAACGGGATTTTTGCAATCCTGCAAGAATTGACAGTATTATCTGTGTATTGATCTAACTTGCTCAGTGTCGTCAATGCATTCGGGAGTCAACGAGTGAGCTTGCATGCGTCGACAAGACGGTCCCTTAGCCCCCGATCCATTCTGTTCCTGCGTCGCCTTTGTCTCCGCGACAAGCCCGCGTTTTATTTCTGCGCCGGGTGGCGTATTTACAAAACCTATACCGGTTCAGTCACGGCGGCGACTGAAATGGATTTTTTTTTTGTGCAAAATCATCAACAAACCTAATACCATTTCAGTCGCCAACGCGCTTCGTTGCTCTATCTATCTGTTTCAGAGACTGTGGGGACCGTAATTATAGAGTAGCTTCTGTTGGTGTTGGTGCTGGTGCATTTCCATGGTTATATATTTATTTCGTAAATTTATAAAAACGTGTACAATTCATAGCTTGCATTATATTCTCAAAAGGTATGAAACTCATGGGTGAACTCAAACTATGTTGGATCATAAGTGCAGTCGCAGTACATTTTGACACATAATTAAAACTAGCAATACATATTTTGTCATTTACCGCATACTCCTTGCTTCACTGACATTCCTACATAGTTAAATTTACGTACAAGTCCAAACCTACCAGTTCAGCCATCCCAACAGACTTTAATACCGTCAGATAGTTTAACCGCAGGGGTAGGCAGAGATGGTGGATCGCCAAATAACTCGGTCACACTGCTTGCTTTAACCACATTTATACATCGTCTTGTTTACTAGTCTTTATTATATACCCACAATTTCAGTTATGGTAGCTAATAACATCAGGCCGTTTCTCTAATAACATCAGGCTGCTTCCCGCAGAGGGAGGCAGAGAGGATAGACCGCCAAACAACTCGGTTCCATTGCTGGCTTAATCACATTTATATGTATGAGAATAGATACATCTTACTAATATTTTAGCCATTGGTATTTAATAGTTGTTTGGCGGTCATCCTATCTCCTACCCATGCGGTAAAAATATCTGATGGTATTGTAGTTTTTGAGATGTAGGTACTAGTAGGAATGGACTTGTAATTTTGAATGTTATTGTAGAAAACAGTGTAACTGAAGCAGAGAGAGCAACGAAACGAAGCAAACGAAACAGTTTTTTTAGGGTTTGTTGATGATTTTGCACAACAAACCCTATCCCATTTCAGCTGCCGCGGCCGCTGCGACTGAACCGGTGTAGGTTTTGTAAATACGCGACCGGGTGCTGAAAGCGAGTCACTGCGTGTTTATTTTATTCCTGTCGAAGCGTGTTATATGTCTCCAACCTATATAAAGGCACTGATTTATCATTTAATGTTCATTAACATTAACGCGCGTCATTAATAACAGGGTTTTAAGAGTTAATCTTTTACTCACGAACCTATCTCTAAATGTCGGAAGTAAAAAAAGAAGATACGGCAATATGGTGTGGATTATATTAAATACGGATTTATCGAAAATCCTACAAATCCATCATCGCCAATGTGCCTTATTTGTCGAAAAACATTTTCAAATGAAGCGATGAAGCCTTCTAGGCTTCAAGATCATTTTAATAAAATCCACCCGGATAAGAAAGACAAAGATGTGACCTATTTTCAAGACATGAAAAAGAAGTACGAAATTCAGCCAACTATATCAAAACAATTTTCGACAGCTTCTAAGCAAGACGATGATGGACTTCGAGCTTCGTACAATATCTCATTGTTGATTGCTAGAACAGGCAAACCACATACTATAGGGGAAGATTTAATTTTACCAGCAGTAAAAGAAGTTATAACCACTGTGCTCCATAAACCAGCTGCAGATATTATCAGAAAAATTCCTTTGAGCAATAGTTCTGTGCAAAGACGAATTGATGAAATGGCTGAAAACATTGAAGAATCATTGTTCAATCATCTGCAGTCTTGTCGATTTTCAATTCAGCTGGATGAGTCCACTTTACCAACCAATGAAGCATTGTTATTATCATACGTGAGATTCATCAAAGATGAGAAAATATGTCAAGAATTATTGTTTGTTACAAATTTGGAAACAGATACAAAAGGAGAAACCATATTTAATACACTGGAAAAGTTTTGTGACGAAAAGAAAATTCCTTTAAATAATATTTTGTCAGCTGCTACGGATGGCGCCCCAGCTATGACAGGGCGCCACAAAGGCTTCATAGCGTGCTTAAAAACTAAAGTTCCTGACTTGCTTGCTGTGCATTGCGTAATTCATCGCCAGCATTTGGTTGCGAAAAATCTGAGTGAACGCCTCCATACATCACTGCAATATGTTATCAGAGCAGTTAATAAAATCAGAAGTAACTCATTGAATGACAGATTATTTCGACAGCTTTGCATTGCCAATGATGAAGATTTCAACCGATTGCTGCTTCACACAGAGGTGCGCTGGCTGTCAAAAGGTTCATGTTTGACTCGATTTTACAATCTGTTTGAGTCTGTGATAGAGTTCCTAGAAAACAAAGACACAGAATTGCGCGACAACCTCACCTCATCGAAGAACGATATTGCGTACTTGACAGACCTGTATAAATTGTTTAATGATGTCAATCTCCAACTTCAAGGCGACGACTTAAATTTGATTAAGACAAAAAATTGTGTTGCAGCTTTTGTATCCAAACTGCTATTATACAAAAGAAATATCGGCAGACGGGAATTTAATAACTTCCCAAATTTATCAGCAGTATCATTCAAGAACGACGACTTGCTTGTTTACAGTCAACACTTGGAAAACCTCCACATTGATTTCAAGGAACGATTCCAGGATATTTTAAACATGGACATACCAGATTGGGTTTTGGATCCTTTTTCAAATGTCAACACAGCAGGATCATCCCAGTTAGAAGAAGAACTAATAGAACTGACGACAAACGAGGAATTAAAAATTAAATTTAAGAATGGGTACCAAGAGTTTTGGCTGCAGAAGCCGATTTTGCAACTGTACCCAGGATTATGGTCGGTAGTTCAACGATTTTTAATAGCATTCCCATCGTCTTATTTAGCTGAACGTGGATTCAGTGCTGTAGCAACGTTGGTAACCAAAAAGAGAAATAGGCTCCATATTACAGAACGCGGCGACTTACGTTTGTTTTTAAGTAAAATCAAGCCTAATATAAACAAACTTCTTAAAACGCATCAAATTCAACCATCTCATTAAATAAGTTATAAATTCAATACCTTTTCTATGTTAATAAAAATACTTCTCTATATAATTAAGTACGCGTTTTAATTAACAATCTTCTTCTCAGAAATAGGATAAGAGCCATAACCCATCTCCCTCCCCCCCCCCCCCCCCCCCCAAGATGGTATGTAAAAACAGTTGGGGGGCGCCAGAAAAAAAAATAATGTCAAAGGGGGCGGTGGGCAAAAAAAGGTTGAGAATCTATGGTCTAATCATTCTAAAACTATAAAAGTTGGAACCTTATTAAGTCTGACAGACAGTATTATAACCTCTCGATATGCTTCGTTGTTCTCTTGGCCGAGGGTTAGATTCCAGGGTATTCTTTCTGATCAGTATTTCTCAAGTTTTAAAAGGCTTCACGCCATGAATAGTGAATAACCATCTATTTCCTATCCATATTATTTCGTATTCTTCATCTCACAACGTCTCCCATACAGGGAACCATCACATTATCATGATAGATGATCCGCCGACAATTGTCCCCCCCCCCCCCCCCCTTCCCCCCCCCCGGCATACTTATATACAATGTGCTGTCGGTTTAGGATAAATTAACAAAATATAATTAAGTGAGCCCGAAGTGATGTGCACAGAGGATGTACCGCCGAATAACGACATATTTTCATTCAAATGTATAAAGGAAAAATCTGCCTCTCTGTTTTTTTTTTTTTTTTATTCTGAGAAAGATATATAAATTCAATATAATAATTAATTACATAATATGTGTACATATTTGATTTATCCCCATAAAAAAGCAGGGCTTGTGTGTATGGGGGTGTTATTATATTGGTTTAATTGTTTTATTTTTTATATTCAGTTCAAATTTTCGGTATAATTTTTAAGGTGAATTTTAAATTTTTTGATATTACTGTTCACGTTTCTGATTTTTTCAGGAAGTGAATTAAAAAATTTTACTCCGAGATATTTATGACTTAACTGTCCTAGTGTTTTTTTACATTTTGGAGTAGGAAGTATTGATGTTTGTCTAAGATTTCTGTTGTTTTTAAATGGTGCAACTTTATTTTGAATATTATCTTTATAAATTTGTAATGTTGCATGATAAAAATATATTGCACTTAATTTTCTGACTTTAAATTGTTGGAATAAAAGTTCTGATGAATATGAGTAGGTTTTTTTAAATTGTTTTTATTATTATTTTTTGTGATATGTAAATTGTTTGTGTTTGATTTGTATATGTACCGCCCCATCCTATAATTCCGTATTGTATAATTTATTGACAGAAAGCGAAGTATGTGGTTCTAAGTAATTTTTCGTTTAAAATATCTCTTAAACATCTAAATATATATGTTAGTTTCCTTATTCTGTTGTTCAGAATATTTATGTGTGGGAGCCATTTTAAACGCTGGTCTATTGTTATGCCCAGGTACTTAATATCGGTCTTCCTTTCTATGTTTGTACATAATATATTGCATTTGTGGTTTTCTGCATTTGTCACAGAGTGGATTATTATGTTTATTTCTTTAGGTGTTTCTTGTTTTTTAATGAAAAATGGTAAATAATAGGTTTTTTTAGAATTTAAAGCCAACAGGTTTTTATCGAACCATAATTTTAGTGCATTGATATCTGTATTTGCCATTTTATTTAATTCAGACCAGGTGTTTGCTTTTAGTAGTAGGACTGTGTCATCAGCGTAGGATACAATGTCTCCAAATTTGGAAATATGGAATATATCATTGACATATATAATAAATAACAACGGTCCCAAAACAGTACCTTGGGGTATCGAAAAGTCGCTATATTTTGAGTCGCTGATTTGATTGAATAATTTTACTTGTTGAGGTCTTTTGTGTAAATAACTAGTTATCCATGCTAATACTTTCCCATTAATTCCTATCGATTTTAATTTATTTATTAATTTTTTATGTGATATGCTGTCGAAAGCTTTTTTCAGGTCTATAAATATTCCGACACATTTTTTATCGGAATCTAGGGCCGTATATAAATAGTTGGTTATTTTTGCTATCGCGTCATGAGTACTTGTATTTTTTTTGAAGCCGAATTGGTTATCATTAATTATTTTTTTTTTTCTATGAATGTCCAAATTTGTTTTTTTTACAATTTTCTCATATATTTTTGATATATTTGATAGAAGAGAAATCGGGCGGTAATTTTGTGGATCTTTACGGCCGTATGTTTTATAAATGGGAGTTATAATTGCTCTTTTATAATTATTGGGAAATTCGCCATTTGCTAGACTAAGGTTTATTATATGTGTTATGGGGAGAACTAAGTATGTTTTCATCGCTTTTATTGTCTTAGCATATGTGTATACTGTTTACACCAGCTAATAAGTACAAAAAATCGACACTGTATATAAATACGTAAATTATAATTTTATAGTAAATATCATTTCGGGGGACCTGTCAGCGGCTCAACTGTCAGGTCAAGAGCAACCAAGCAACAAGCAACCATAGTTCCACAGTTCCACTTGCTTTGGATGGTTTGTACTCTTGTGGTACATAATTTCGGTAAAGCGATTGTTTATGAGAGCATAGGACACATTCACATTAAGGGCGTTTAACCAGCCAGCGGCCGAAAATCAACATTTCGTCGAACGATGTTCTTACAATCGTACAGGGCGGTTCCAATGAGAAAGATTAATTATTCTCCGTACCAGCTTTTAAAAATTATAACTCAATATCGATTTTATTTTATTCCAAAGGTTCTTTAATTTATATCTACATCCAAATATGCTGAAAGGCGTGATGATAAAACTATTAAAATTATGTATTTTTTGTAATTATTTTTTGACCATAAGTTTTTTATTTTTTTTATTTTAGCGACTTTATAAAATAATTGTTACATACAAAATATAATGGTGAAATTAAGTACAAAATATTGTATTTCTTAGTCCTCCACACTAGGGGGTCCTGTGCCGAGGCGGACTAAACGTATTTAAATATGGTTTATTTGTCTTCTATGTCGTTTTCAGTTTTATCATTTTTCAATAATGTCTAAGCAAAATAAGAATGTAAAAAAATCTGAAATATATTAGTTTGTAAGTGCGCAAATAAATACACAAACGGACCAATTTTCGTCAAGAAACGCATGTACGTATATATTTTTAATGATTTTATTTAAACTAAAATTAAAATTATGAAACATACGTTTACCAGATAATGTATTGATTTATTTTACTACGTGATTATATGATTTGAAATGGTTGTTGTATAATACATGTACTTTTTTAAAAATTAAAAAAATCTGCCAACGACCTATGATAAATCCCTTATTATACTAAAAATAAACATTTTTCCCAAAATTTAAAACATACGTTTACTAAATAAAAAAACAGTCTTTCGAAATCAATTTATATTTTTGTGGAAAAGAGTCAATACATCTAAAATCTGATTTAAAAATGACATATTTCTGGTTTTCTCTGGTTATACCCTCTTACACAAGAAAATACACAAGACACAAGTGCTAACATTAAAGAAATGAATTGAAGAAATGAATTTCTTTGATGTTAGCACTTGTGCCTTATGTATTCATATTAATGGGAATGTGTCCTGTCCTATCGTTATCTATGCGAGTACCGTACAAGAGTCCCAACTGCTCCCAAACGCCTGGAGCCAGTGAGGCTATGGCATACCCAGTTGGGGTATTTTTTTTTACATTGGCTCCACATAGCAGGCCTTGAGAAAAAAAGATTCTTCAAGACCTATAACATCTTTGACAATGCTGTAAGTCTTATTAGGAAAAAGGAACGATAGGAAGTTCTGGGAAGGAAAATGGTACGAGGGGGTTAGGAATCTGGCTAATATAATAATCTCAATGAGACCCGCTAGAGAGATCTAAGTTCCTCAACCATTCTCTCAAACCGGCCCGCCGGGCAAACGCATTCGCTGCCAAGACCTATGCCAACCTCACCCCAGGGTATGTTATGAGGCTGAAGGTAGGGGAAGGAGAAGGGGAGAAGACGGTGGGGAACTACTTGGTATTCAGATCTAGTCACTAAACACGGTTAAGCCATATTAAGCAGCGTTTCAAATCTCAATGGTGGTTTTACACCAGGGTGGTACTGAGAGTATATTTCACTCCGGAACGTGCTTAATTTTAAATTGAAAACACAAATCAATCAAATATAATTTACTTGAGCAAGCCGGAATTTGAACCCGCGACCTAAGCGGTCGAGAGTCTTGTCTCCGGACCACCAACATTGATTTAATTTAATTAAACAAACTCCATTGCTCTGCTTTGACATATCTTACGAATGTATTGTACTTTTTCTAGTATACCTACTATTCTTCCGTCTTGTATGGTGGAGAATTTGATTTTTTACTTTGTATTTGTTTTCGATTTTATTTTTGATTTTGTTTAGATTTTGTTGTGCTTATTTACATGTTCTTTGTAATAATAAATAATAAAAAAACGTGTTAAAGCCCAGCCGGGCTTGAAATTCGAAAATAAATAAATAACCAACGCACGAAAATACTACAGTCATATTCAATGGAAATTGAAGGCAAACAGACATCAGATTTACCAGGAAATGATTCGTTGTTTGATCATTATTATTTTGTGATCAAGGTACGAATTTTTCATTCATCGATATTCAAAAATCCGTGAGCTCTTCCGCTTTTCCCATTGCTGTGAAAAATTCACCGAATTAAAATCGAAGTAGTAACAATACGTAACATGGAAACAAAGGTATTCTCGGTTTTGGGATTCCCCCATTTCCGATAACCGTTGCTGGTCCTGTTAAAGCTCTCTTTACAAGAGGCCGCTTGTTCGCCCTGTAAAGGGCTTTCTGGATGAATCATTGGGTTATTTCATAGGTCATTAGTGCGAGCCCTGCGGCACTCCGCGTGTGCCAGTGCCGGGCTAAGTTTGAGGTGCACAATTTCACTGACTCAAGTGGTCAAGTTTCTTTTTTAAGTGAAACTTCTATAGCAACATTCAAGTCAGTGACGACATTAGATTGTTATAGATTTTGGAAACATATAAAAATCTAGTGGTTTTAAAAATATTTTATTCATTTGTAAGTTCCTCCTTTCACTCTGCTAGGTTAACTTATCAAGTACTTAACCCCTTTGCCGTGAAATAGAACGAAAATATTTTATATTCTCATATAAAAATCTGGTGGTTTTAAAAATATTTTATTCATTTGTAAGTTCCTCCTTTCACTTTGCTTGGTTAACTTATCAAGTACTAAACCCTTTTTCAGCGAAATATAACGAAAATATTGTATATTCTCACAAAATATTATTTATTATTTTTTAAGTAAAACTTTACGCACGCTTGGCTTGGGCAGTAAGCTGGCGAATGCGTGACTAGAGCGTTACGTTCGAGAAAGCAGTGCGCGCGCAAATTTTCTTTCTCTCTTCTTTTACAAGTTAATGAAGTTTTACTTCAGTCGTGTGTCTAAAGCACACTCGTTTTTTTAAAAATTGAAACTTCTTTAGCCTCGTTGTGACTTGAAATTCGGATGAAACAGAAATGACGCATTACATTACTTACACTGCACTCATTGGCCGCTTTGATTATGATCTCACTTTTCATGACGCCTATTGGTTGAGATATGAAACGGAAATGACTTGACCTGAATGAATGAATGAATGAATGACCTTGAATGAATGAAAAAATTCGGGACCTCAGTGTAGAAGGATCGCCTGTCACATCACCAAGTCCGCTCTCTGGAGACTTCACTACTTTCGCAGCAATAACTGAAGAAGATGTCACGCGTGCTGTGATGTCTTCTCCTAAAAAAACAACGCGCACAAGACCCCATACCTACCTGGCTCTTTAAGCAATGTCTTCCGGATATAGCGCCTGTAATTACCGCAATAATCCAGAAGTCACTAGTAAATTCACTTGTACCGGGAATACTTAAAAATTCAATTATAACTCAGTTTCTAAAAAACCAAACCTTGACACTGACAATATGGATAATTACAGGCCAATATCCAACCTACCATTTCTTTTAAAACTGCTTGAGAAAATCGTTGCCAAACAATATGGGGTACTTGAACTCCGCCGGTCTATTTGCCAAAAATCAATCCGCTTATCGACAGTTTCATTCAACAGAAACTGTTATTTTGCGGGTAATTTCAGATCTGATCATCAGGATGGAAGCAGGTAGCTCTTGACATGAGTGCGGTTTTTGATAGGGTAGATCATAGTATCTTATTAAATGTGCTTGAAACCGAATTTGGCATTCGATGTGATGTCCTCCAATGGATGACATCGTACCTGTCTGCCCGAGTAGCTTCAGTAAATTTCAATAAATGTACATCATCTGAAACTCCCATCGAATTTGGAGTTCCTCAGGGTTCTGTACTGGGTCCCATTCTCTTCATTCTATATACGAATCGTCTCGAACGACTCATTCACTCAGCTGGCTTTGAATCACATGGCTACGCGGATGATTTTTTTATTCTCAAGTTTTGCTCCCCGGATGAAAAAGACGTCCTTAAAAACGAGGTGGTTAGCTTCATTAACACAGTCTCAAGTTGAATGTCTGTCAATAAAGTCAAACTTATTCCGACAAAGACGGAATTTTATTGGATAGCTTCTTCTGAGAGGCAAGCCCTCATCGATTTCAATTCAATCCGCATTCAGTACACAAATATAATCCTTCTACAGAAATAAAATTTCTCGGTTTCACTCTAGACGTCTTTCTCTTGAATCGCAAATTTCAAAAGCTGTGAGTTCTGGCTTTCTCCATCTACGGCAGATAAAGTCAATCAGGAGATGCCTTCCCTCTGATGGAGCAAAGTCCCTCCTAAATTCGTTCGTTGTCTCACGTACGGACTATTGTAATAGTGCATATGCAAGCCTACCTAAGACACAATTAAATAGAATCCAGTCCGTCGTCAATGCTGCGGCGAGAATGATTTTTGGTGAATCAAAGTACCTACTGTCGTATAACCCCGCTTCTAAGGGATCGTCTTCATTGGCTTCGATGTCCGGAAAGAATAGAGTTCAAGATCTGCTTAATGACCTTCAAAGCATTGCAAAGAATGGCGCCAGCCTATATATCGGAACTATGTGTCCGACAAAACTTAAGCGAGAGACAGCTTACTCTAAGGTCAGCAGATCTAGATATTACTAATCGTTTAATCGAACTTTCTAGGTCAAATCGATCCGTTTACTATGATCGCTCTTTTCGTGTAACTGGCCCTCTCATTTTGAATAAACTTCTTTCAGCTCTTACTAATATCCAGAATTTGGCTGAATTAAAACGGGCTTTAAAATCAAAATTATTTAAAAAATCATACCATTCATGAATCCTTAAATCTTTTCAATACACGTAATAAGCCATGTTCTCAAGTTTCCGGTTATTGTTTGGTTTCGGTTTCCTCCTAATTGTACTTTTATGTTTAATATCCGAACTTAATGTCGAATTTATTATAAGAAGTTAGTGTATTACCTATATTTTTGTTTAAAAGTTCTTATGTTGTCCTGTGCTACAATAACGCCGTTATTGTCTATTATTATTGTCCTGTGTGTGCTATAACAGCATTGTTTTGTTAATCTTTGTTCTCTTGTCATTGTTGTTGTTTTTTAAATACTGTATATTATTTTATTTCAAAGGTATTATTTTATCAATATTTTTGTAATGAACTTGTAAGGAGCACTGTAGGATTATTTTTTTAATTTATTAGGGTTAAGCGCACGGTTAAGTGAAATGACACAAAACTACGCTATACAAATATTACGTTATTATTATTAAATGACGCATTACATTACTTACGAAGCTTCAAACTGCGCTCATTTGCCGCTTTGATTATGACCTCACTTTTCAAGATTCCTATTGGTTGAGATATGAAACGGAAACGATGCATTAGATTACTTACGAAGCTTTAAACTGCGCTCATTTGCTGCTTTGATTATGACCTCACTTTTCAAGGCTCCTATTGGTTGAGAATGTGTGGGCGAAGGTTTCACTTCAAACGCGTGTAAACTGCACTCGATATTTTTTTAATTGAGTATGTCATTATGCACCTACTAGTGACATTAACAGTGAGAATAAATAAAAAAAGTGTGCTTTAGACCACACGACTGAAGAAAAACTTTACTAACTTATATTTCCCTCTCAACTTCCGTTCGCCTCGCCCGATCTCACTTTTCGTAACGTTTTCGTCACGCATTCACCAGCTTTCTCCCCAAGTCAAGCGTGCGTTAAGAAGTTTTACTTTAAAAAAAAGTTAATAAAAATTCCAAGATGGTAATTTCGTAGTACCAGCCCTGTACAATAATAATCGTCAAATCTTCGTTGTGTCAAATAAGAGGACGCCGCCTGTATGATCGTTACCCTCACATGAGTACTGATTTCCTTTGCCTGGTCCTTTGTTACACTACAAGGGCCTGCCTCAGCCGGCGAGAGATTTCAATAACAAAAACATCGATATTGGGGGAAAAGCAAAATATAATTTGGTTCTTCGGTTACTTTAAAAATATCTGAGAACATAAAGGCACATTTTTGTTGATTAACAATAAAATTTTTCAGTTGGATTTACCAAGTTAAACTTAACATTACCAAGCTCCCAAACATCCGTTTCGTAAAATTTCAGTTTTTTACTCAATTCTCAGCAGAAAATTCTATCGGTTTATCACATTCTGTCTTGAGAGTTGCGTATTCAAATACCGAAAATATTCCATACAGTCATGAGGGGTAACTGTACGCGGTGCGTGAGTGTATGCGGCGATGTTTGTGACAAATTCGTGCATGCTTTATTTGCGATGGTGTGGTGATTTTGGTAGTGTACACATTGAGGTATAACCAGAAAATAAAAATTGGCAGTTATATTTCTTATTTTGATAATTTTCTAATTTGTTTCGCTTCTGCTACCGATGGTGCTATTGGGCAATTAACTGTGTCTGAACAGTGTAAGTTTCACGGTTGCAATGAGGCAATTCTCAAACAGACACTTCAGGTTTTTTTTTCTGAGAAGGGTTAGTTTGAGTAAGTAGCTACCCTCCCCCACTACCTTCTGCCTCACAACATTCCCCAATTGGGGATGCCACAGTCTCACTATCTCCAGGCGGGAGCAGTTGAGACTCTTGGGCGGAATTCACATAAAAAACATTAACGTTAACATTAAAATCTAAAACTTACATTAGAACGCATTTCGAAGTTGAAGTTGAAAGCACCCGGCCTTTAAAGACCTTGTGCTGAAAACGTGGAAATGTGTTTTCGAAAACCTGGTTCCAAGCCAACTCAGATTAAAGTCCACTCAACACCTCTTTGAAAAGTTATGAAAAAAAAAATAGAACATAACCTAACCTGACATTAAAATCTTTAATAATAGGGGACAGTGACATAGAATGCATCAAAAAGACCATGAACTATGATACATTACGATATTTCCTAAAATAACCAAGCACCGGCCACCACTAAGTGATTTAAACAGAAACAGGTCAATTTATAAACAAATCACATACTCAATAATGTTTAATTATCGACTAAACTTTCCAGGCTCATTTTTCGGTTCTACCATAATTTCCTCGAATAATTTGCAAATTGCAACGTTCCCGCGATACCATCGTGTTTTGCAACCCGTTTGTTTGGTTAGGGCAGCGGATACAGGTCATTTACATATTATTTAGTACGAGCAACAATAAAAGTGTTCTCGATATTACCAATTTGGGAGGCAGGTGTTGCGCCCTGATGAATACGTCTACTTAACCCATTTGCGTTATAGCAAATCCAGAAATGGTTTATTATTAAGGTATTTTGGCATTTTTACCTCTGGCAACAGTTCGCTGGATAATTGTTTGCGATTTGTATGATGATGGTTCCAGGTACAGTCGTCATAATTAATGTTCCAAAATAAATTATTTCTGAAGTTGATTAGTCAAAATTTCACATTTACGAAACTTTAGCAAAGATCTCTGACCATTTTAAATCAGGATCACTGAAATACAAAGTTGAATTTAATAAACCCCTTCTATAAATTAGAGCACATACCCTGACATTAATAATCACTGGTCAACAAAAAACATTTTTTGTATGTAACATAAAAACTTTTGTCTAGTTATGTTTAGAACAAGGATAAGGATAATAGACATTTTTTTTTTTAACATATAATATTTATATTGCAAAATAACCTTTTTTTAATACAACTAAACTACAAAATAAATTTTCACTGATTTTTTTTAATGATATTTCTCTTCTATAGAAGCAGACGCTTGTGATTAGAAGAGGGACGAGTATTGGGATGAGAAAATATTTAAAATATATTAACAAAATAAATTTTGTATCTAATAATTTAATCGTGGTAGAAACTTAAAAAAAAAAAACAAATTTATAAGCTATTATAAGCTACAATTAAATTATTATGATGATAAATTTTATTAATTTGTTATTTTTACTTTAAATTGCTCTTTAATTGCTTTTAGTAGGCATTTATCGTCTTCGATTGTTCTTATTTTTTCAGGTAGGCTATTGAAGTATTTTTTTCCTAGATATGTGTAATGATGTTGTGCAAATGAGGTGTTACATTTTTGTGTTGGAAATATATGTTTTTAACGAGTACGACTTTCAGTTAAAAAGCTATGATTTTGTTTTTCTTTTATAATTTGGATTATTATATTTTTTCGAACTAGATCATTAAATTTTAATACTTTAAATTCTTCAAAAATAAGGTGAGTTGGATAATCTACGTTTTTTCAATATAATTTTTATAAATAGACGTTGCACAATTTCAACAGGGAGTAGATTTGTTTTGTATGCAGCTCCCCAGCTTACTACAGCTTAAATAAAATTAGAATGTTCTAAATACGAATAGTTTTTCCATAATTTAATTTTAATGGATTTCAGATAATTTCAGTTTTTATCAACAAATTGAAGCTTTATCGTTATATTGCAATCTTAATGTCAATGTAACTTTACGATTTTTTTCTGTATTTTGCTTCAGGGATGTCTCGTTACAATCTCCAATAGTAATCTGCGAGCATATGTGGACTCCACTTGCCGTGATATCGTTTTTCTATCGTAAAACGTCTTAATGGAATCTTTCACCGTGTTCATCGCTGAAAGCGCCTAAATTTTTAGGGAAGAAATGTAAATTTGAATGTAGAAAATTTATTTTAAATGACATATTACAATCCAAAGTCTTATAAGTAAATATTTATCACATTTCAAACTTTACAACAAAGACGAGTAATTGCTGATTTGACATTTATTAAATCGACATTTAATTATTTAACACCGACATTTTCTCCGATTCACTGCCCAAATTTAAAAAGAGCATCATGTCAATCATATAGTTTAATGCGCATACTTACACACATACATACGCACACACACAAACACACCCTCACACACACACACACACACACACAAACACACCCTCCCACAACGCACATCACCAGGTAAAAATTTAATATTAACAAGATACTTCAATGAAACATATCATAGGTACCTAACTTGAAATATACTTATTAATTGTAAACTTTTTTCACAAATGTAAATAATGTACTGTTTGTTTCTGTTAATAAATAAAATAAAAATAACAGATCCGCGATAATACTTTTATAGTCACTCGATCGGTGATTTCCGAGAAAATTTAAAGTCACTTTCATGAAAGATTCCCAGGCTGATATTTCCAATTCTCTAAGCTTTTATTTAAATATTTCATCTTTCATCAACTATCTGGTTTGAGTACCAATGAACTCGCCTTCCTTTAATGTTGGCATCACTGAGTTTAGGGAATTTCTCTTTCAAAAATAAAAAGCCATCACCACTCCTATCCATAGCTTTCACGAAGTTTAAGTATTTGAGGCCTTATGACAATTGTGGACTCGTAATGACCCCAATAGGCCACTTGCATCACTTTTTTTCCGGCTTAGGCAAATAATCTAAGACATTCTGTTTTTTTTTTTATCGTATTTTTAAAACCCTCTGGCAATTTTTAGAAAATTTCGATCTGAAAATCAGACCATTTTTTATAAACCGGAAAGACGGGACATAAGTTTAAGGGTGCGAAAAAACGATAATTATATAGCCGAAAATCATTTAAAAAAAATAACGTTTTCCACACGAATAGCAATAAATTGTACGGGGTTCTCTTCGTAACATCTGTAAAAACACCTCCATCTTTATATCAAAAAATCAAACCAAAGGATAAGTTCGCATAGAACAAACAATAAATCTAGTGAACGTTAATCGCAAATTCAAAAATTAGCAGGAAATCAAAGTGTTGCGATGTAAAAAAAAAATCAGTGGAATTTTACAAAATTAAGGGAACATAATCGTAGAAGGGTCTTTTTCATTTAGTGACGTCACGAGCTCAAATAATGGATTTATTTATTTAAAAATAATAAAAAAAAACTGTACATTTCTAAAAAATTTTACTAAATTTTCGTAATCTTAGTAAAAAAATCTATCCATAAGATTTTTTCCAAGCGTTATGAAATCCATTCAAGTGGCCTATTGTCAAAGGCTTTCTAAAAAAAATATTATTTTGTAACACCATGGCAAAAATACAGCTGATTTCTTATTCTTTGAAACGGTGTGCAGAGGTGATAACTTTGTTGACGACTTTGGTTTCTTGGGCGGGTTGTTTCATATTTAGCCAAAATTTCATGGTTTGACCTCTAACCATATTTATGTGAATGTGTACTTTTCTAAAAGAACGAATTTACTGACTAAGTGTCCCCGGAGTAGAGGATGTATCGCCTTGTGCCACATTAGGGGAGATGGATACGTTCTTCACTCCTAGACACATTGACCTCCAGATTCCTACCCACCCCTCATGCCTTTTTTTATTCCCAGAACTTCCTCTCCTCCCTTTCCCTTAAAAGACCCTCCGCAAAGCATCCTCAAAGAAAACATAGGCCCTGAGGTTTTTTTCCTCAGGGCCTCTTGTGTGGAAATAACGTAACAAAAAATTACATGTGCGCAATTCACTAAGTGTAACCTTCAGAAAAAAGAAGTAGACAAGGGTGAGGTGGCTACGAGGCACCGCACAAAGAGGTGACCGATTATTCTATCTCAATCTATCGCAGGCTAAATCCTATAGATGTATGTGTTTATCTCTTTTTAGTGTCGTTATTTTACGTTTCATCGAGTTTCAAATCCCAACGGTGCTAAAGAAGTTTTCACTTCAAAAAATGTTGTAGTTACTATTTTATCTTTACTATAAATTAAAAGTATACCTCTTCTTTGTGTGTCTTATCAGGTCCCCCCGACGTTGGCGACCACTCCTGAAAAGGTCTCTCTGTCTTGTGCTGCCCGGAATAGCTCCTCCATACTTCTAATGCCAGTCCACTCTCGTAAATTTCGCAGCCATGACATTTGTCTCCTACCAGGCCCTCGGCGACCCTCCATCTTGCCTTTCAATATTAAATGGAGCAAGTGATACTTCTCCCTCGAAGTATATGACCCATATATGAAATTTTCTTTAATTAATGTAAGCAGTTCTCTTATCTGCTCTGAATTTCTGTGTTGATGATCATGTCGGTCCATGGGACCTTGAGCATTCTCCGGTGAAGCCACATTTCGAAAGCCTCTAACCTGTTCATAGTATTTATTTTCAAGGTCCATGTTTCACAACTATACAGCAAGACCGACCACACATAACATTTTAGCATTCTCTGCCTTAGTTTTAAGCTGATATTGTCATTGCAGAAGAGGGATTTCATTTTTATGAACGCAGTTCTTGCTGTTTCAATTCTGCACTCTGGTTAGATGAGACTCTTGAGTCTCCGTGAGAATACTGCCGAGGTATCTAAATCTCTCCACCTTTTCGACATTACAACCATTAAACTGTATCATTGATCCAGAGTGATCTAGTCGTCCAAAAGTCATCCATTTAGTTTTATTGACGTTGAGTGTTAGGCCCAGTTACTCACCAGCATTATTAACAAGATCTAATAGGTCTTGGAGATCACTGATACTGTCAGCTAGTAATACAGTATCATCTGCATACCTTATGTTATTAATGACAAATCCGTTGATCTTGAGACCCTTCTCGGTATTACTTAGGGCTCTTTTGAAGACATAGTTGGAATAGAGATTAAATAATAGTGGCGACAGGATACAGCCTTGTCGTACTTCACGCTGAATGGCGATTGCATTAGATCTCTCATTACCATGTCGTATTTCTGCTGTTTGGAACCAACACAGGTGTTTTATGAAATTCTGGTATTTGGTGTCAACGTTACAATCCGCAAGCATTTTCATTAGGTCAGCATGTTTTACCCTGTCAAATGCCTTTTCGTAGTCAATAAAACAGGCAAAGACTTCCTTTCTTTGGTCACGACACTTTTGCAATAGTACGTCGACAGAAAATAATGCTTCACGCGTACCAAACGCATTTCTGAAGCCAAACTGAGTGTCATCCAAGTCCTGCTCGCACTTATTGCGTATCCTGGCATGTATTTTTTTAAGGAATAATTTAAGGACATGACTCATCAGGCCTATTAATCGATAGTCACTGCACTTCTTAGGGTTTTGTTTTTTAGGTAATGTCACGAAGTTTCTATGTTCTGAAGTCTTTATCGCATGAAGAATTTCCGATTTTAAAATCGATGGTCCATGTAATTGATCATTAGGAATATTAATGTCAGGTCTAACATCTTTGAATGTATCATGAATATACTTTTCCCATGTTTGTAAAATATCTTTTTCATCCAATATCAATGTATTGGAATCGTCAACTAAACATGATGGAGTAATTCTTCTAGAAGTGCCTGTAATTTCCTTCAATTTTTTGTGAAGTTTGAATGCATTGTGACTACGACTGTACGACTCTAGTTCTTCACACTGTGACTTCATCCATTCTTCTTTGGCTTTCTTAATTTCACATCTAATCTTTCTTTGTAAGTTTTTATATTGTGTCATTATGTTTGTGTTTACGTCTCTCATTCATTAAGTTCAAAATGTGGTCAGTCATCCAATTCTTTTTTTCTAATTTGCTTATCAGCTTTCAAATTTATATCACAGGTTTCACATATAACTGACTTCAGGTTATCCCATTGTATTTGTATTTCTATCGACGGATCACAAGGGAGTAGTCTAATATTATCGTTCAAAGTCTGAGATACCCTAGAGTTTAGAGATATCCATTTTAATTTAGTTTTTGAGTTTTTTTATTTGTTTTAAGCATAAAATAATATCGGCAGTTAACAAAACATGGTCAGAACCAGAACCAATGTATACCAATTATACAATCTATAAAAGTATACAAGTTACTTCTTCACACCGTTTCAACAAATTGATGACCTGCTGTGCTGTGGGTATTTTTCTCTATGGTTTGTCATATCAGTCAAGAGTTGTTGGTCGCTTCATTAGAAGTAATGACCGTCCATTAGCCGTGTTGGTCGCTCGTGCACCACGTCCAGCGGCGCCCGGTGCACCGCCCGCCGCTGGTCAAACGGTTGAAGAACGGCCACCCCCACTATCGGGTCGCTTTGCACCAATGAGCGGACCCTTTATTTTAATGGGCATGCCTACGGCGCAATGATTCTCAAAATAGTGAAAAAAAAACTGTTGTAATTACTTTGTTTGGTTGTAAAAATCACTTTTTCAGGAGTGAAGAACGTATGAATACATCCCTATCATTGCGGTGCAATTCGATGGGTCGAAATAGTCGGGTTGGAGAAGTCAAAAGGTCTTCCTCAACTAGTCTCTTCCAATCTGGCCCGCCACACAGTAGGTAGGCAAAAGCATCCGCCGCCAAAACATATACAAACCTCACCCCTCGAAGTTTTTTTCGTTTTTGTTATTAATTTTACAAAAAAGTACTTGTACACGTCCACAATATATTAATACAACATGTTTGCAGATGAAAAATGTAATAAGCAGTAATTGTTGAATGAAACACTAGTATATATTGAATTATTTGGCATTTTGACGGCCGACGTAGCGCAGCGGTAAGATGCTTGATTCGCACACCAAAGGTCGCGGGATCGAATCCCGCCGTGGCAAATAAATTTTATTTGATTAATTTATTTTATTTCACAATTTATCCATTTAAAATAATATACAGTATATTTGCGGCACGTTCCAGAGTGGAAGATACTCTCTGTATCGCCCTGGTGTAAGACCACCATTCAGAATTGAAACTTTGCTTAAAATGGCAGTAGCCGTGTTTGGTGACCAGATCTGAATAGCCAGGTACTTCCTTACCTTCCTCTTCCCTAACTCCTTCCCCTCCCCACTACCCTCAGCCTCACAACATACCCCAATTGCCATAGTCTCACTGGTTTCAGACGGGAGCAGTTGAGACTCTTGTGCGGTATTCATGTAAAAAAAAAAAAAGGTAGGAGATAATCCGACTTAGCTTTGTGGTCAGAGCATTTGACCAGAAATCAGAAGGACGCCGGTTCGAGTCCCGTCGACGGCATGTATCTTTTCTCGGGAGATTTTTTCAATGTAGTTAAGTGTTTCCGGCTAATTGCTTATACTAATTGTTGACACATTAATGATTTTATTCGTTAACTCTATTTAATTATTTAATAATGTTATTATTAAGTTCTGCAAGCATTTTAGTTTATTACTGTGACAGCATTTTCGGCTTACAAGGTGTACGCCTTTAAAACGCTTACAACAGTTTTAAAACGGCCTTGTAAGATGAAACAGTTGTCACAATAACAAAAATCTTAAAAACTAGTAGAACTTAAAAACAATATTAAATTAATTAAAAAGTAAGAAGTTATTGTTACCCACCATCAATTTTTTTTTAAAGATTTTTTTGGGAAAATAAAATAATATTTATACCTATAAAAAAATATTTTATTTATTTAATGAGTAAAACCTCAAATTGTAATATTTAATTAAATGAAGACAATATTAGCGGAACTCAATCGAAATTCTGGAAACAGAAAAATCAGAAAAAGATATTGGCACCTCTGGGATTCGAACCAGTTCCAGTTTCGCAAATATTGTCTTCATTTAATTAAATAATATTTATAAAATTCCTTTATTTATATGGAGACCAGCACGGGTAAGCCACCCAGTGAGGCCAACATTATTGGATTGTACTATGAAATGTAAAATGTTGTATCAAAATAAAAATAAAAATTCATTTAATTTCTGGATGAAGTTTTTTAAAACGAGCAGTTTGTTGGCCGCTGGCCGCTATAATTACACAACCTATCCAATTCAATTAGTTACAAAATAATACCCGCCTATAAAGTTTATTGTGGCCAATGAAACAATACCGGGCCGCGTTCATACCTACTTTATTAATGTATGCTGTTTGTATAATGGAATGTGCATTTTAAAACACATGTTGCATTTTTTTAAATAAATAAATTATTTTACGAATAAGTGTTTATACTTTTTTTTTGTACTTATGAATCATAACTCAATACATTGCATTCCCGATTTAGGAATGTTGTGAGGCTGAAGATTGTGGGACGGGAAGAAGGTGAGGAAGAGGGAGGTGGGGAAGTACCTGGCTATTCAGATCTGGTCATCAAACACGGCTAAAGCCATTTATAGCAAATTGTTTCAATTATGAATGGTGATCTTACACCAGGGCGATATTGCGATTATATTCCACTCTGGATCATGCCAAAAATTGACTATATATAAGACAATTTGTCTATTAGTTGTAATTTTTTATTAATAATGTGACATACAAATATCATGAGTTGCTTTGCTGACAAAGAAACTACAATTAAAGTTATTTGTCCGTCTTCAAAATATTATATCACTTTGTAATTATAAACTTATTTTTCAATCTTCTTATTACTTTAATCTGTGCTACCCAGTTAGACAACAGAACAACAATCTTCTATCGTTTTCTGTCTCCATGACAACACCTTTTTAAAATTCGAACATAAAGGAATCCTATGCATTTCTAGGTAGGTATTAGGTATTATTTTAAGTGAATAAATTGTGAAGTAACGTAAATTTATAAAATAAAATTTTGCGCATGCCGGGATTAGAACCCGCGACCTTCGGATCGCTAGTCGGGAGCCTCACCTTTCGATCACGGAAACCGTTAATTAAAGGTAAGTACTTACGTTAGTATATTTATTGCAATACAAACACCTACATTTGTTTAAACCACTTTAATTTAACACATCTATTAATATTTTAGTTTTAGAAGGGCCCTCAATGTCACCAGGAAAATGTTAAAACTGAGATAAGATACAAAATACTGACAGATGTATGTATATACATATTTAGGTGTCATAGAGGGAGTTGAACAAAGGGGAAGGGGTAATAAATCTCGTTTTCTATAAAACATACTAAAATCGGTTTTCTGCTTTTTTTGTTTTACACTAGCCCCACACCGGAGGCCCTGAAGAAAAAAATCCCTCAGGGCCTATGTCATCCTTGGAGATTCTGTGTTGAGGGAATTTTTAAGGAAAGGAAGAAGAGAAAGTTCTGGGAAAGAAAACTCTCTCACACTTCCACATTTAGTCGCATTCGTCATCACCTTCTTTCAGAAAATATGATTTTTGGTGCACTAACAAGCAATTGAAAAAGAATTTAGAATTTTTGAAAACACGTCAGACGCCTATAACCCTACTGTACCAAAATTGAAACATCCTCCTCTACCACAGTATCAAATATTTTTATGATACTTTGTGGTTTTTTCATGACGAAATTTAAAAAAACATTATTAAAAACAAAAACACATGTTTCAGGGCTCTCTGGGTTAATTCAGACTATTCCGTGATTTCTGTTAGTCTTAAAATAATTACTAAAAGAACACTAAAGATAGAGATTATCAAAAGCCACTCATGCATTTACAAAGAATGTTGAGATGACTGTAAATATAAACTCCACACAGGAGGCCCTGAGGAAAATTATGTCCATCAGGGTCTACGTCATCTTTGAAAATGCTGTGTGGAACAGTGTTCTATGGTGTAAATAAAGTCCGGTCTCCTTCTGCAAAAAACATTAACAAACATTGACAAATAAACATTGCCAATGGGGGCGTGGCTTTGGACATTTTTGTATACGTCTGCAGTAAGGCCACCCCCCCTATTGATAATGTTTATACTGATGTTTAATCAAATGTTAATGTTTTCGGTTGGAGGAGACCCTGCTTAACATATATTTTTGATACTGGGTGCTTGATGTTTTGCAGATAAACTTATCGAAGGTTTTACAATACCTGAATTCGATATCCCTTTTCATGAGTCGTAAAGTAATGTAGGAGCATTCTGTATATATTTTCATAGTAGTTTTATAGATTCAGGACAATCATTAAAATAACTTAATTTTACGAGTAGATTGAATCCCTTGTTATTTTTTATCGTCCTCTGCCACTAAACAAGAGGATTGCTAGCTACCCATAATATGATAATGTCATACAGTGGCATGTATCGTTTTGGGTATTTTAGTATTTTTATGGGAAACATAAAGATTTCTCGATATCCTCCATAATCAATTTTATTGGTCTATCGTAAGGATACCGCACAATAGTTTCAAATGCTCTCCGCTATCCAGATCCTGTGAATCTATGGCAAAATTTTGACATTTCTTTTTAATCGGTTTGTATCACATATTTATAGATTGTGTTTATTCAGTTGTTGAATTAATTGGATATAATTTACTTTTGGCTAAATACGTTTCACATTTTTTGTTTGAGACATTGTTTGCAATGATAAATATTATATTTTAAAGTTTCCAATAAATGTCGTGTATTAAAATAAAAATTGATTTAATTATCCAATGTAATATCTAAATTGAAATTCAATTCGGTAGAATCTTACAATCAAACATAACTATAATGATAATGTTGGGAGTTCACAGTTGAAGTATAAGTCAATATGGTCGAATTAGCTCAGTAGTCAGAGCAATTCTTCGGCGGGGCAGAGGTCCTGGTTTCAATTCCCAGATGCGATTTTTTTCTGTCTTTTATGTTTCACATTTTTCTTTTGAATGTGGTTAATATTACATTTTATTTACATTGACTCCACACAGGAAGCCCTTAGGAAAATAAATCCATCAAGACCCATGTCATCTTTGGGGATGCTATATAGAGTTCGTTTTAGAAAAATAAAGGAGAGGAAGTTCTGGAAAGGAAAAAGATACGAGGGGTGGGTGGGAATCTGGGGGAGTGTCTAGAAGTAACGGAAATATGAATCCATCTCTCCCATTGCGGTGCCAGGCGATGGGTCCAGAGAAACCGGCTGGAGACGTCTAGGTTAGGTCTCCCTCATCCAATCTCTCCTGATCCGGCCCGCCACACGGTGGTGAACTAACACATTGTCCGCCAATCCCTAGACAAACCTCACCCCATGATTCCGGGGACCCCTGCTAAGTCAAAAAACGTAGCAAATCAATTCAATGATTAAAAAAATACATATTTGATTAAATGACAAAAATTTGAAACCAAGTAGGTTGGAAGAAATTGCCACCAAATATACACGTTTTAAATGTGAAGTATTTGATTTTAAAAATGTATGATAAATAAACTTACATACCTCGAGATATAAATAATAATAGTTTATTCCAGAATGTTTGCAGGGTTGGTGAAATGAAAAATAAAAATTAAATAATTCCTAAATTACACAATATTTTTAAAAAAAACTTACATAAAAAAAATATATTTATCCAAAACACATTATAACATACAAATTAAGAAAGAATCGTAGCTCCTTTTTCAGGCAAAAGAGCTGCTTTCTGATAATATATACAAGACTAATGATGACCTTTATATATATACATAAGACAATTTGTCTATTTGTTGTAATTTTTTATTAATAATGTGACATACAAATATCATGAATTGCTTTGCTGACAAAGAAACAATTAAAGTTATTTGTCCGTCTTCAAAATATTATATCACTTTGTCATTATAAACTTATTTTTCAATCTTCTTATTACTTCAATCTGTGCTACCCAGCTAGACAACAAAACAATCATCTATCATTTTCTGTCTCCATGACAACACCTATTTAAAATTCGAACATAAAGGAATCCTATGCATTTCTAGGTAGGTACCTATTCCTTTACTTATATATATTTTTTTTTTTTTTTTTTTTTTTTTTTTAAATATATATGTAAAATATATTGTTTATTTTACAATAAAAAATTGTATTTCCAAATCAAATAAAATAATAAACTTCCCAACCGATGTTTTCTGTAGAAAATCTAACATTTTTTTTGCCGAACTGACCAAATTACAGTTGTCACTAACGACCGACTGTAAATTGTGACCTTTGAAGATAGATTGGAAGGTGGTGGACCGAGGGTGAATTAATATTAATACCTAATACCTAATAGATGTTTAACTGCCGTAATGGCGTATAAATCATCTTCCAATCCTATGGCCACGGACCACCTTAACGGATCATTTGCATAATAGGACTGTTAACACGTCGTTCTGTTCCTTTTTAAGTGTCTATAATTCTATTGTAAATGCAGCAGTCGTGTATTAATAAGTCCTTAAACTCCACGGCTCCGTTTATCACCGTAATTGTGGGGTGAATTTCACTTTAATAGCACCAACAACAGATCATTTATTACGGTTATTATTTTTTGGTTCCGCAAGCTGTGACTTTGGACGGTTCTTTCATCTTTTCGTCGTGGTTGAAACAGCTTTGGGACTTACTTCCTTCATTCCTTTCCTTCAAAAGACCCTCCACACAGCATCTCCAAATATGACACAGGCACTGGCATAGTGTAATTATTTTCAACAAGGCCTCCTGTGTGAAGCTAATGTAAAAAAAACGAGTGTGCTACCACACGACTGAAGTAAAACTTCACTAACTTATAAAAGAAGAAAGAAAGAAAATGTGCACGCGCACTGCTCTCTCTTGCTCCTACAGTGTGATACAGACAATAGGCCTTCATTTTAACCATGAAACAGGCATTCGCCTAGTATGGTGATTTAATAAATCTTATCAATGGAAATGTCAAATATATGTAACATGTATTATATATAAATAAATAAATATACGAAACGTAACTGGTTATGAGAGAAAGAGAGAAAGAAAATGTGTGCTCGCACCTCTCTCTCTCTTGCCCCTGCAAAACACGAAACGAAAAATACAAACTCTTTCTTTTTCTATCTTCACTAATTTATATATCCCTTTCAACATCCGTTCGCCTCACTCGATCACACTTTTCGTAACGCTATCGTCACTCATTCACCAGCTTACTCCCCAAGTCAAGCGTGCGTAAAGAAGTTTTACTTAAAAAAACCGAAAAGATCTAACATTCTGAATTCCATTTGCACAATTTAAACATTTTATTTATTTACGCAATCACAAGGCATTTATGTTATAAAATAACATTACTTTTATGGAAATTTTAATAAAAAATAATATATCCGAAATAACCTATACTTTTTTGTCAACAAAATTTAATTAACAACATAACTGTGTCTTAGATATACGAAACGTAACTGGCTATGAGAGAAAGAGAGAAATAAAATGTGTGCTCGCACCTCTCTCTCTTGCCCCTACGATAATATACGAAACGTAACTCTCTCTCCTTCTATCTTCACTAACTTATATCTCCCTCTCAACTTCCGTTCGCCTCGCCCGATCACACTTTTCGTAATGCTCTCGTAACCAGCTCACTCCCCAAGTCAAGCGTGCGTTAAGAAGTTTTACTTCAATAATGTGACTTGTTAGCAATTAGAATCGAGTAAAATTGTTATCTTCAAGTAGATACACTCGTACCTGTTCATACATTAGAATTTTTATTCGCAAATCGTTATATGAAAATATACATCACTAAGAAAAATGTCTGAATCTCTTGGAATGGCTATTTTTATGTTAAGTTGTAATGATGGGATTTGCAGACTGGTTCCTCAGTAGATGTGTGTATATTATACTAGTGTTTACATTATAAGCTATGTTGCTACAGGAACTAATTGTAGTATTTCTCATCAATTATACAGCCGACCATCTTAAGTACCTATCACACATTGGGGGTAAATTAACAAAGTTTCCCAAATCTTTATTATATTTTATTTATTTATTTTTACAGGTTCCCCATAAAACAGTAAAACACTATAATATTATGGAGAAGATACAAAATTTAAGAGAAAAAAGTGCATGGAGGGGGGCAGTTTTACTATGTTGTGACGTATGTCAAAAGATATGTACTGAACTCTCTGTGGGTGACATTGAAGATATCGATGCTCAACGCAGAATCGTTAAGCTGTTGAGTTGCTCTTTTTAATTACGCATTTTGATAGGCAGAAGTTCTCGCTTTAGGAGCATAAAAAAGTGTGTGGGATCTCCCACGAGTATACGCGTTAAAATACAGGCAAAAACATGCCGAGCTCTTCTTCGTCCGATAGATTTTACTGTTTCAGGAATCAGCTTTTCTGCCCTATATTTGAGTATGGTGTGTACACACACAGCTATAATATCTGTGGCTTGAAGTATTTCAGCATATCGCTCGCCATATATTCCAATTGGGAATGTACGGCGAGCGATATAGTATATTATATCTGTGTGTGTACACAGCTTAAAGCTTAGAGAAGACATTGCAGGTGACGATGTTGGTTGCTGACCATTGAACCTTAAAAATAGTTTGACAGCTGTCATAAAGTGTGATGAAAAATAAATTAATCAATATAAATAATTTTTGTACACACGCGTGCTATATTATCAATATATGTTTAAAAATTATATAAATCTGGAATCGGTTGATTACTACAATAAAGATAATTTGTTTCCCGTCGGATGTAAATTTTTTCATCGTTTCTTAACCTATACCTTCACTATTTGCTCAAATACTGAACTTGTATTTAGTTATCGCCTAACCCAAGTTTGGTTAAGTTTTTCAATAAAAATGAATGTTTTTCAACGAAATTTTCAGAATAAATAACTTTATTATTTTTGATAAAAATAATAAAGTTTTTCAAATAAAAAAGAAGAAGAAGATTATACTAATAAATTTAAACGAAATACGAAAAAAAAATTCGACACAGACTGGTACGACAGTTCGAGATAAGACAAAGATCATGGATTCAATTCCCAGTTGCGACCGTTTATTTTTCCTGTGCGTCGTTCTGTTTCGTATTTCATTTAGATTTATTAGTATTATCTTCTTCTTCAATGATATATTCATATATTACTTTGATGGGTATTATCTTCAAAAGTTATCAGAACAAGTTATTGGTATTATCTTCTTCTTCAATGATATATTCATATATTACTTTGATGGGTATTATCTTCAAAAGTTATCAGAACAAGTTATTGGTATTATCTTCTTCTTCAATGATATATTCATATATTACTTTGATGGGTATTATCTTCAAAAGTTATTAGAACAAGTTATTGGTATTATCTTCTTCTTCAATGAAATGTTCATATATTACTTTGATGGGTATTATCTTCAAAAGTTATCAGAACAAGTTATTGGTATTATCTTCTTCTTCAATGATATATTACTTGATGGGTATTACCTTCAAAAGTTATTACAACAAGTTATACTAAAAAAATTACAATTTTTTTTTGTTGTCTGGATTTTTTTCTCTTGTGTTCTGTTGATTTGTCAGTAACATTTTGTTGCATTTTGTTGTAGTATTTCGGGACTAGGGGACCAGGGGTCTCCAAACTACAGCCCGCAGGCCAAATCCGGCCCGCCAGTGTCATCAATCCGACCCGCGACAGTTAATGACTTATTGTTGTTGTGATAATTTGGATAAAAAACACAGAATGATAGTAACTCGGTTTCATTTACTTGCTAAGTTTGCTTAATGACAAGTATAATAAGAAAAAAAAAACTTAATCATAGTATTTAACAAATAATTGAAATGAATCCAACTAACATTATAAACATACATCAACACACTACAACACAATAGTTTGTAGTTTAGCAAGCCAATACCCGTTCAAGGCGCATACTCGCGACTAGTCTAGAAATTATATAATGGATGGAAAATTAAAAGTGGAGTAAACAGTGTGGCCCCGAGGCTGGAAAGTTTGGAGATCCCTGCTCTAGACCAATGTTGGTTGCGACATTCAAAAGTTGGGCGGACTTGTGTTTTGTACAGATAATGCCATTTTAAGTAACGCTTCGATTCTGGATGATGGTCTTTCACCAGAGCATAAAAGATTTCAAACTCAGCTTTCTGCACATCTGCAAATTTATTCGCATCAAGCTGCGATTACTTTAATTTCAACAAGTTTGGGGATCACTGATCAGGTGCCACCTTTGTATAGCGGGAGTTATTTCACACATCTGCCACTAATTTATACCTGCGGGTTCCAATTAAAATAATCGGCGGCGTTCCACCGGGGAGGCGCGGGCAGTGGATAACTTCGCAGGGCCGGCGACTGTACAGTGGGCCCCTTCTACACCGGGCCGTGTGGCGCAGAGGCGAAAGGTTCAGATATGTTACCCTGTTAGTTATTGAATTCAACAGTGTTACCAACCGGAAGTCCGAGGACTAAAATCGTTGGAAGCAATTCGAAGCAGGTACTAAATTAACGTTAGATATATGAAAAACAAAACACTGACAAACAAAATAAAACAAAATAATGAAATAACAGAAAAGTGACAAAAATCATACTGACAAAACAGAACTGTGACTAAATAGAACAGTGTCAAAACAGAATAATGACAAAACAGAAATGAAAAAGAAAAACAGTGACAAAATCAAAAAGTAACAAATCGATCAAACAGAAAAATGATGAAACAGAACACTGACAAAATAAAATAATGAGAAAACAGAACAATGTAAAAGCAAAACAATGACAAAACTGCACAGTGACAAACAAAATAAAACAGAACAGTGAAATAGTGTCAAAACCTAATAATGACAAAACAGAAATGAAACAGTAAAACAGTGAAAAAACAAAAAGTAACAAAACAGAAAATCGATCAATCATAAAAATGATAAAACAGAACAGTGATAAAATAAAATAATGACAAAACAGAACAATCTAAAACCAAAATAATGACAAAACAGAACAGTGACAAAACAAAGAAGTAACAAAGCAGAAAAATAACCATAGAGAAAAATGACAAAACAGAATAATGACAAGATGATGAGACGATGTATGAATGTTAACGAGGCAAGGAGTGTGTGCCAAGACCGAGTTTGGCGGTCCGTCCTCTCTGCCTACCCCTGCGGGGAAACGGCGTGATGGTTAGTTAGTTAGTTTTAGTTTAGAATAATGACAAAATAAAATAATGATCAAAACAAAACAATGAGACGATGAAAGAATAATGAGACGATGTATGAATGTTAACGAGGCAAGGAGTGTGTGCCAAGACCGAGTTGTTTGGCGGTCCGTCCTCTCTGCCTACCCCTGCGGGGAATCGGCGTGATATTTAGTGAGTTAGTTTTAGTTTAGAATAATGACAAAATAAAATAATGACCAAAACAGAACAATGTAAAAGCAAAACAATAACGAAACGGAACAATGAAAAAACAAAAACTAACAAAACAGAAAATTGACCTAAAAGAAAAAAATGGCAAAGAACGATGACAAAACATAAAAGTGGCAAAACAGTACAGAGATAAAACATAACATTGATAACATTTTGTATAGTCACGGTTTTGTTAATCCTGCGTATCATAAAATTCGTGTACACAAGCTTTGCGTAATACACATTCACACATACATCATCTCAAATGCTTGCATTTTCAGACTCTTGACATCATCCTTGTCAAACCATTCGTTTTGAACAAACCGCCACATTTTTTCTCTTTCGAGGTTAGTCAAATCGGCATTCTCGAAATGTCGAGTGCGTAAATCAAGGTTTAGTTGTTACTAGATGGCTACTAGTGAAATAACAGAAATAATAGTAAGCAAAATAAAATATAAATCATAGTCAGTAAAATAAATAAATACAGAGAAAGTATGGGATATCTAAAAGCTTCCGAGCTCTTTGCACAGTTGGCCGAGGTTAGCGGTTCACACAGAAGACAGTGGGACCCAGTTCATGCCCGGATCATTCATAGCCAGCTCTTAGTTAGGTCGACCAATCGTAGTCAATACTTGTAATACGCGAAGTATCAATACACCTCAGGTTAACCAATGAACTCTATTTCTTCCCTAAGAGAAATCTCCTTCCAAGACGTGTTGGAGATGTACTGATTGTGTGAACACAACAGAAATAGAAGAAATAAAGAAAGAAAAGACGTAATAAAAAAATACATGTGTGCTGTTCACACGCAGTAGAAGTGAAAGCTTCAGAAAACTAAAGTAGACAAGAGTTGGGAGGCTTCAAAGCACCGCACAAACAAGAGACCGATAGGGTACGAAGCATAACACAAAGAGGAGACCGATTATACTATCTCTTTTTCTGGCAGTTTTAGTAATTATGTACGTATTTGTCTCTTTTTATTGTCGCTATTTGCGTTTCATCGAGTGTCGAATCATAAGGGTGCTAAAGACGTTTTTACTTCAAAATGACATAGTAACAAAGCAATGAAATCTTTTTTAGTTCAAATGCTTCTATTTTCCATAACGTTGTATTAGCTTATAGCTAATAATAATGATAATAATAATGATAATATTTTTTAAATACATGTAGGATTACGAAAGATTTTTTAAATATTTATATTGAGGGATCAGTAGGATTTATCGGACCAGTTAGGATTTCATCAGAGCCGAACCCTCTGATATGAAAATATCTGGAGTCGGTGAAATATTTTCCCATTATGTTTCTGGTGGATTGACGTATTGTTCTTGTATTGTTTTATTCTTATATAGTGCAATTACATTGCGTTAATTTACTAGATATTCATTTGTGGAAAAGTGTGTGGAAGGGTTTAGTCTTTCATTTGGGAAAGATTCAACCCGGACATGAAATCTGGAGCACCGTAAAAATATGAGAGAGTTCATAGAAAAAAATAATTTTATTATATACTTGTAGCTCCTGTCGCAATTTCTATTTACCCAGGTGAGTAGTGAGTACCTGATTGAGTCGCTGATGCTAACATGTGTAGGTACACCGATCCCGCCATTTCCAGTCAGACACTTGACGAGGTGGGGGGAGGGGTAGGGGGAGGGGGAGTTAATGTATTTCTCATGTTGCTCCAACCCCCACCCCCCACCGGTGGCGCTATTGTTATAGGGCAAGCGATTTGCTCGACAAGCTGTAGCCCCGACCCGGCCGATAGATGACACTTGCCGTTACACGCGTTTGACTAGTGAACCAATGCAAAAAAAAAGAAATAAAAAATTTACAGATGATTTTTTTATGAATTTTTGCTATATCCGACGCACGTGCTTGTACTGCTGTTTTTACTAGGGACTAACGAATGTTGGGAACAATTTGCAATGTGTTCAAAAGCTTTGATTTATGTATGACTTACCTCACAACGCAACGCTATACTCCACGAACAACGCTTTGTTGAACGTGGAATGAGATTTCCGAAAACCGCACGAAAACTTCTGGTCAAATATCCATACAAAAACCAAGGAATTGTTTTTTTTTGCGATTGTTTTCTATTTACCAGATAATATATCTTATTGTTAATATAATATTACATGACAATATCGTTAGAAGTTTTCCCAGAATAGCTAACTTTAACTAAACAAATATATATATATATCCTATTCGACAAATAAACATAAAAAAAATGTATTCATAAAAATATAAACTGACTTTATTATTTCTCCACAAACCTAAATACACATCTTACATGAAAAAAAAAAACAAATTAAAGGACTTTTCAAAAATATAATTTTGCCACTGACAGCGGCTAAAAGTAACGCACTAATGTTTTAGAATTTGAAACATTCATTTGAAAGCATTCGTTCCGAGAAGCTATATTAAACAAATGAAGAAATACGTCAAGATAGGTGTTTGCGCAAGCGATTCTGACCTTGTCCTTCATACGGTGTCTTTATACATAAGGGTTAAAATCGCATTTAAAAAATAAATAAAAATTGTGCCCACTGGCGGGCGAGGCACGCGCGGTAGCGATTTTCATTGGCGCCACATTTGACACCAGT
Organism: Limnephilus lunatus; assembly: GCA_917563855.2. Taxonomy (NCBI): domain Eukaryota; kingdom Metazoa; phylum Arthropoda; class Insecta; order Trichoptera; family Limnephilidae; genus Limnephilus; species Limnephilus lunatus. Next base: position 4,311,163 of record OU830604.1, read on the forward strand.
CTCCAGCACCGCGACGCGCGAGAGAACTCGAACGGAATCATTCTGTTTCCGATTGCCGTAGATTCAACTACTCGCGAATCGCTACGGTGGCGGTGTTAGCTATTCCACCTTCCCCTAAAATGATTTTTGTAATAAATTTAAATTGTGTTGAATATTGTTTAATCAACTTCCAAGAACAAAGTGTTATTATTTGAATTATCCGTAACACTTACTTCCATCGCATTTTTTTTCTCTTCAATGATTTCAGTATAACATCTATTGTCCAGAATAAAAATCAAAAGGGATAATTTTTTTTTGCTTGAACAGATTCCATGAAATTGCGCTTCCAACCGTGCGTCCATTGTACTGTTTTTTTTACAGCATAAGCAAATTTACGACACTAAATTCGTATACGAACACGCGTAGTATCTACAATTGTATATATAGTCAATTCGTTTCGTTTTTTTACTGTAGGTATCGTGAAAAACACAAAGAAAAAAAACAGTTCGTTCATTTCGTACTCACGCAAATATTGACACGTAGGTAGGTACAGCATGAAAGTTCAGTAAAATAAAATAAAAATAAAACTTGCAGTCATATCTCTGTTTTCAAAACTAATTAAAATTAGACCTGATCTATTCTGTAGGACAGTTTATAGAACGAAATATAAAATCCATTCAATTTTGGGTTCAACTATTTCGTGGAATTAAGAATTGTGTTTTTTTTCGAAAATTGTTCAATTATTCTACAGCAATAACAACTGTGAATCATATTAAAATTTTCTTTTCCGATGGGGTGAGGAAAATCATCAAGTAATACACTGGATACCATTGCATGCCCAAAAAGTAACATTGTGGTGTGCATTGTGGTCGGGCGGCGTAATTAGGCCTTTCTTTTTTGAAAACGAAAGTCTGACAGAGTCAACGGTGATATAAAATAATAACCGATTACTTTTGGCACAAAATCGAAGATATTGATGTTGAAGACCCTTGGTTTCAGCAACTTCTCCCATATTACGTGTAACATTAGATTTTTTGAAAAATTCATAAAATCCAATGATAGATTTTCACATAATTAAAATTATAATAAAAAACTAAGGGTCCTGTACCCATAGGAAGTTTACAAAAATATAACCTTGAAAATTATAAAGAATAAAGAAGATGTAAAACACAAATATAAACTAATAACTTGCTTAATAATAAATTTCAAAACATAAAGTAGCCAGAAATCTATTCTCACTACACAACACAGCAATAATAAAATAACTTGCAAACGGGTCTTTAAAATTATTCACGTTTAATTAGCTGTTAGAGTCAGCCACGTTCTTCACGATATCGTCTTTGGAAAGTCGAAGAAATTTGGCAGACGTACTATTTCTACGGTGATAGATTGCCCGGAATTACTAGAAAGAATTCAACTAAGAGTGCCCATCAGACAAAACCACGTATTAAACATTCCTCAATGCAACACTAACTCTAAACAAAATACATTCATTCACCGCGCTTCACTCTTCTTTAATATGACATACAGTGAATTCGACTTATTTAACACAGTACCTAACATTTTCAAATCTAAAATGAATAAATAACATTTACACATACATACTACTATTTACACAGAATAGATCCATCCCTTTCCCCTCCCTTCCACTATCCCATCCACATTACCTAATTTAACTATTTTTCTTTGTACCTACTCACTTAATAATTTAATATAAAACTAACTAACTAACTAACCATCACGCCGTTTCCCCGTAGGGGTAGGCAGAGATGACGGACCGCCAAACAACTCGGTCTTGGCACACACTCTTTGCCTCACTCACATTCATACATCGTCTCATACATTCTCTTCTATTATTCTGACTTTTGACATGGCCCGACTCAAGTATCTGATTTACTTGATCGTGCCATGTCTTCCTCGGATGTCCACGACTTCTTCTACCATTCACATTTGCGTCGTATATTCTTCTTACACTGCTTTCTTCGTTCATTCGCTCTACATGCCCAAACCATCTGAGGGTCCCTTTCTTAATCTTACTCATTATGCATACATCAGCCTTACATTCTTTGCGGATATCCACATTTCTCACATGATCAAACATTGTTTTACCACACATACGCCTCAAGGATCTCATTTCAACAGCATTCAGTTTACTTTCATCCTTCCTCTGCCAGTTCCATGCCTCACTGCCATACATCAGGGTAGGTACCAGGACTCCATTGTGGACTGCTAGCTTCGCTTCTTTGGACAGTTTTTTATTAGCGCCAACGGCATTCAGTCCTCCATTAATGGTGTTACCGGCATTCACCCTTCTTTCAATATCTTAATATACATCAGTGAAAACCTGTTATTGGTTTAAATTTTATACATATGTATTTCATTAAACATTATTTTTATAAACTGTTGGTTTTCCAAAAAAAATAAAAAATAAAATTTAAAAAAAAAACACTTTTTTTAAGGTAGGTACTTAAATTACATGAGAATATGTGTATATCATTAATGCATATTAAATACATCGCGTGCTCTGAATATAAAAGCATTTTGTCTGAGATTGGCAGAACATTTTTGAAGATGAAAACCAACATCCGACAAGTTACAGCAGAGATAGCTTCCAAACTTTTGTCATGCAACTCAAATCATCGAAAATTATCTCAATCGAATCAAATGCTGCAGAAGGTTCAGAGGTGGCCATTTGCTTGTCATCGTTTTCCAAAATGAATTAATGATAACAAATGTAAACGAATATGCGATTCATCAATTTGGGAGGGGGGTATGGGTACCGCCGACAACCATAACCAACACCTCTGTCATAAGTCAACTCAAGTGGTCCGCCATGTTTTATGACTTTGCAGGTGTGCCCGGGTTCAAGGGAGGGGGTTTGTCGGTTTAGGTCTAGGCGGTGAATGCATCTACCCACCAGCTACGTGGACTCTCTCTGCCTTGCACCGCAGTGGTAGGGATGGATTCATACGTCCGTCACTGACACACCTTTTTCCTTCCCAGAACTTCATCTCCTTTTTTCTACTTCATCCCTTTCATCTCCTCAAAATACCCTTCACACAGCATCCCCAAAGATGACTTGGGCCCTGAGCGGAGTTGTTTTTCTCGGGGCCTCCTGTGTGGAGCTAATGTGAAAAAAATATAGATATGTGATTTATTTTTTTTATTTTATTTATTTATTTATTTGTTTTTGTTACAAAGAATACATCAGTACAAAGAAGCGTTGACTGTCCAACTAGGATTCTCCCGTTCTAGGACAGTCAAATTGACAGAAACATTTTGATAGGCGTAAATTTAATTTACAGATGATTGATTTATATTGGGACACAAATCAACAAATCATCGCCAAATAACTTTATCTTTCTTACTGAGGCAGAAAATATTTAATAATTTATAATTAACGACACAGTGTCCTTTTCGTACATGTTTTTTTTTCAATATAGAAAGAAGAAAGAAATGTAAAATTTTAAGATTACTTCCAAATAAACCAAAGAAAAATAGTACATATATAATACATAAATAAACCAAAAGATTACTTGTAAATAAACCAAAAGAATAATACATATTAGTACAAAGTTAGTGAAAGTAATATTGTTACAATTTGAGTGTTTTTTTTTCATAAATAAAAATTGGGAAACTGGAATTGGATCACCCTTTATATGCTGGAGACATCACACAGTGCCTACACAACGCGTCCTGAAATAAAACCACGGATTAATAAGGATAAGGGATGAAATCAAATATACCCTCCAGGATTCCAGCATAGTTTCACGAACTGTATAAATTCCAGGAATATTGTGTGCGGTCTAGGACCAAGGCACCTTCACGTATTATTTGCTCCTCAGGAATTTCTCCTCAGATGTGATCTTTGTTCTTGTACTCCCCGGTATCGTCACACATCTCTAAATCTTCCAATAGATCAGGGAGACTTATATTATGTTCAGCGAGGCACAGACCAACGTCACAATTTGCAATTTATCACAGGATTCTTTTGATATTAGTGCAGGAATATTCATAATAACTTAATAACTGATGTCAAACAATGATTAAAATTGTTGCATAATATAGTAGTAGATTCGAGAACAACTGCTTAAAAAAAATAAGAGTGTGCAATTCACAAGCGGTAGAAGTAAAACCTTCTGAAAACTAAAGTCGACAAGAGTGTTGAGACTAGGAAGCACTTTTATATCAGAATTCCAGTACAACTTTTCCTATACATTTTGCACCGATGGGGGGATTCTGTGTGGAAGATCTTTTTAGGGAAAGGAAATAGAGGAAGTTCTTTGAAGGAAAAAAGTGTGAGGGGTGTGTAGGAATCTGGGCGTCAATGTATCCAGGAGTAACGGACGTATGAATCCATTCCTCCCACTGCGGTGCAAGGCGATGGGTCGAGAGAGTCCGACTAGAGAAATCAAAAGATCTCCCTTAACCAGTCTCACCTGATCCAGCCCATGAACCCGGGAAACCCTTGTAAATCACCTATGGTACCTATGGCAGGAGTCTTGGTTATCCAATAAATGGTTCCCGAAATTTTATAAAAATCCGTCACCCATAATACAATTATGTGTCTTTTAAAATGAAAATGAAGAGCAGACCCAGCGCCAAAAGTTTTTTTTAACCCTTTAGTCACTTTTTTAATCAAAATGCTAATGTCGAAAAAAAACTTTTTTTGGGTTTTCTATGTGATGATAACTGGTGGATCTTCATGTGATGTAGGTTCACCAGTTTCCCGCTTCTTTTAAGGGTTTCCGGAAACCATGAATCTGTTCAAATTTTAATAAAGAATAATTTTCTTCATTATTTATCAAAGTCCTCGATTCTGATATTAATAATGTTGTTTTCAAAAAAAGATCTTTTACCACTTTTATTCTTCTGCTTGTATTTGGGCTCGGAGGTCATGTTTTATTAAGGTATTACCTATTCTAATAATAAATATTATTATTATTCAAGTGAACATAACTTTAACTTGAACTTTCGTTTGTTTATTAGCGGCCCGATTCCAAATGTTACACGACGTGGTGCATCGCCTTCATAAAAAGGTATGGTGAATGAAGCAAGGAGTGTGAACCGAGACAAAATTGTATGGAGGTCCAACCCACCCATACACCTATGGGGAAATTTTTGACGGTAACTACTATTTAAGGTTAGTTTTAACACCTTCTTATTTTAGAAATGTTATTTTAACAGAAAATTTGATTATCGCTAAAAACTGTAGGTCAGTTTCAGCAGTCTGCCCAATAAAGGTAGGAAAAAATGACGCAACTGCAATAGTTTAAATTACTTTAGCTAAGATGGTTCATAGGTAAAAGTATGTAACTTTTCAATTTCTTGACTTAGAAAATATTTGACTTTTATATTAATACTAGTCGAGTTTCCCGGCTTCACTCAGGACAACATTCGAGAGTGTTCTGGAATGTTCCACAATGATGTTCCCGATTCCCTATTCCCGAACATACTCCACCACTCTTTCCAGAACTGTCTAGGGCTCTATGTAACCTTCTAGAACTTTACGGAGGACTGTTCTAGAAATTTCAAGAGGGCGAAACTTCCAGCCCTTACATCATCAAAATCTTTTGGTAAAAACGGGTACCGTCATCCTGGAGGGAGATTTGCACCCTTGAAGGGAACTTTTGCACTTTTGTAATCGTGAGCGGGGATTCTATTCTGTTTATAAAAACAATGATGTATATCGCTTATTTCGTTCGCATCACCAAATTCAGAGTATTAATTAATGCCCTATTGTTAATTTAATTAGATAATGGTTTAAAAAATTCGAAGAAACCGGCAGGAAAACAAACAGGGCGGCCATGGAGCAAAAGAAATTGGTTAAAGAAATTTTCCCTGACAAACTGATCTCGCGCAGAGGAGATATTCCATGACCTCCTCGCAACCCGGGTCTAACCCCAGCTGTTTTTTTATGGGATATATATCTACAGGTCAGTCTACGTAAATAAACCAGCGACTATACTCCAATTAAAAGAGAACATCCATCAAGAAATAATCAACATACCCCGAGATTTGTGTCAAAATTTTTTCGAAAATCTGAGTGGCTGATTTGAGGAATGCCAGCGGCGAGATGACGACCATTTTGACGAAATTATTTTTACGAAATGATTTTCCAGCATATTTTTAAACGACTTCAAAAAGGAGGAGGTTATCAATTCGACGGTATTTTTTAAATTTTTTTTTATTTTTTTATATTTGTTACCTCAGAACTTTCGATTGGGTGAACCGATATTGATGATTCTTTTTTTATTAGAAAGCTGGTGCTTCCCGTGTGGTCCCATTTTAATTTGGTCCAGTTCTAGCAATGGGATCCATGAGAAAACCATATATGTCTTAAATTTGCAATAAGTATGAGCGCGACAAATGGACGAATAACTCAATATTACGCTAACAGATTTCGATGATTCTTTTTTTGAAGTAATTTACGCACGCTCGCAACTAAAAATCAAAAAATAACAAAAATTTGAACAAAACAAAAAACGACTTCAAAAAATGCACTAAAAAGTAAGAAAATAATTTCGTACGATTGTTATTTTTGGAGTCGGTGTCAGCCAAGATCTCCACATCTCACCTATAACTACCTATGTAGGATGTTACCTTGGCTGACACCGACTCCAAAAATAACAATCGTACGAAATTATTTTTTTACTTTTTAGTGCATTTTTTTAAGTCGTTTTTTGTTTTGTTAAAAAAAATTATTGTTCTTATCAATAATCATTTATTTAAATACAAACTGTATTTTTTTCATGATTATTTCATAAGTGAAAATGTGTGAATAACCTTCAAAAGTTATAAATAAGAGTTGTTCTAATACAAATTACCTATCTTGTTTTTTCTGTTTACTGTTAATTCAATGTTACCATGGTAATGAAAAAATGTAGTGGTGCTTTATTAAATTTCTACAGTGACGAACGACGATAATGAATTCAAGACGCCTGCGCCTCGAGGAATCCCTGATAATTACTTGCCTAAACGACAGAACGTGGAGGCTTGTACAGCTATATGTATTTTCTTTGTGGGATTCAAATATAAGGCATTAATATGCACGCGGCCTGCGAAATCGGGGAATCTTATTAATCTCTGGGACGATTGTCTTCCTCGTCCACGATCCTCGAATCTCCCGGCACCTTTGTTTAGGGCGGGGGCGGCGGGATGCCGTGCCACGCCAAACGCCCGATAGAATTTCAATATATGGATTCCAGACGCGGCACAGTGCTGCAATCCCGATGAGGCTGCGAACAAAAATATATAATTCCTCAAATAACTGACATCTACAAGTTGAATTACCAACTTGTATAGGTCACAGAATATTTATTTGTACAGTTAGTTTTAATACTTAAAATAATTTCAAATGTTTCAATTTTTAGAACAACGCTAAAACGCGGTAGAAGTGGAACATTCAGAAAACTAAAGTAGACAAGAGTGGGGAGGCTACGAAGTACCGCACAAAGAGGTGACCGATCATACCATATCATTCTCTAGCAGGCTAAATCCTATAGATGTACGTTGGTGTCTCTTTTTATTGTCGCTCGTTTCCAATTCATCGAGGTTCAAATCATAACGGTGCTAAAGAAGATTTTACTTCAAAAATGAATAATTTTAATTTTTGTAGTCAATTTTGATAGTCAAAATTTTTTTAAATGTTTTAATTTTTCGACCCACGTTAAAACACCTATGACGTCATAAGGAGCTAAGTGAGTCACCAGTCACGGGTAACTTACTGTTTTTACCAACAGGTTCACCTCAGTATACTTTTTAATAAAAAAAATATTTTCAAAAATAATTATAGGTCTGATCAACAAGGTCACTAGTCATTACATATACATGATGCATTCTGTAATAGCAAAAAATATCGATTACTTCACCAACCAACACAAAAAATAGTTTGGTACTTACTACTAATCTATTATTTTATTTATTTATTTTCTTTCTTTCTTCTCTGTCTATGGACCATATACGAGTACTAAACTATGTTTGTTTTTTTTTTGTTTTGCTTATTATTATTTCCTTTGCACTTGTAGCATATCCACTTAATAATAACTAAACCTTCATTTACGCATACTGTGAACATTTGCAATTCCAATTTAATATCTGTGCACATCCTAATGGCGATTTCATTAATGTAATAATTAATGTTAACACTCTGTACATTTTTATGGTTGAAAGTGTTAATTATTTGGGCGACTATTTTATTATTATTTTGTCCCGAGCATTGAATGGGAACACTGCGCTGTGCGGGGCTGGGGGTGTAGATAGGTGGCCGAGGAGGTTGTCACTTCATCACGCTATCGGCGATACCCGAAATCCCGGTTATAATATCCGAAATGACGTGCTGAGGCGACGCTGAATGTTAAGTGATTGTAGAAAATTCATAATTATTATTATTTATGGGACACAAAATAATTAACCTAATACAGACACAAATAAATTAGCCAAAGATATTGATTATATCGATCGTCCAGTTGTTAAGTCAGACATCTCCAAATACTAAGTTGTAAGATTATGAGGAAAGCAATATTCGAATGCCTACTATAAATCTAATATTATTTACACGTGTCTGTGCTTTACAAATCAAATATGCTATAAAGTAACACCGGAAGGTATAACGGTCTAGTATATTAGTTTGCCATTTTGAAATATCCTACTAGTGATCCAGAAACATCAACCTTTTGTTTAATTCGCTACAAGTTTTTCTGCATTATCCACTGGAGCGATTTTGGTCGAAAAATGGACAAAATTTTATTCTTCTGTGATTGTTAGCGGTCCAAAAACGAAACATATTTTCCTACCACTCGTAAAACATTTCCTTGGCTAGCCATTTACCTTAAAACGAAACTATTGAAATATTTTATCTATTATGACCCTAGATGTCGCAAATCCGAACTTCATAGACTATTTTAGATAGTTAAAAAAAAAATCCGCTTAATTTTCGATCAGATTCGATGCATTCGGATAAAATTAAGTCCCTTTTCCATATATATGCACCTTTCATTATCAAGAATACCATATTGTAGTATTTTCCAGAAATTTTATCTAGTATATTATTTATGTCCGGGTTAAATCTTTCTCGAATGAAAGACTAAACCCTTCCACACACTTTTCCACAAATGATTATCTAGTAAATCCACGCAATGTAAGTGCACTATATAAGTATAATACAAAGTACAAAGTACAAATACATACTACAAAGTGCTACCTTTTTCTGTGACAATTTCAAAACGAATTATGAGGCTCATACATCTATTAATAGAATACATCATCTGGGCAATAAATTTGGGAATACTGTAGACATTTTTAAAGATTCCGTATTAGTCACAAAACTAAGTCTTTATAATTATTTTAGTAAAATGTATGATTTCACGACTCCGTAGTGAATACACTCTATATTTCTATTTTCTTTTAGTTTTTATGTCCTTTTAAAAATTTCGTTTTCCATACCTTTACATTTAATTTGTCTTAAATTTATCATAAATCAATATATATTGAATACTATGTATTTGCTAACACAACTGTATTACTTATGTATCTATCTTGTAAAAGCCCAGTAGGGCGTAAATAAATAAATAAATAAATAATAAATTCAAAACAATACAAGAACAATACGTCAATCCACCAGAAACATAATAAGAAAATAATTCACCGACTCCAGATATTTTCATATCAGAGGGTTCGGATCTGATGAACTCCTAACTGGTCCGATAAATCCTACTGATCCCTCAATATAAATATTTAAAAAATCTTTCGTAATCCTACATGCATTTAAAATAACTAACTTTTAAATTTTTATATATAAATTCTTTGACAAATCTAATACGCCTAAATTTTGAATGAGAGAGCTAGGTATAATGCCAGTAGCCGAAATAACAAATGGTAATATTTTTTTATTCTGAGAATGCCAAATTATTTTTATCTCATTTCCTAAATCTGTATATTTTCTTATTTTTTTCAGAAACAGTTTTCTGAATATTACAGGAATTTGGAATAGCGACATTGATAATATAAGTTATTTTTTTAAATTTTGTCATGTAAAACTATACCGGGTCTATTAAGACTAGTAGTAGATAATTTTCTGTTTTTTTTCTACGCAGTCCTGAGTTTGATAGGGTGAAAAACCCTCCCCTCCCCTTATAAACGATCTTATAATGTGTGTAAAAAAATTGCATTCTTACTAACAGTTCCAAAGATATTTACGTACGTCATTTATTTTTTGTTATTTATTTATTTATTCTTAGTATATTTATATTACAAAGGTATAGTATATTGTCCTCCACACTAGGAGTTCACCTGTATTGTAGAGGACATTTTTCAGTTGTAAATTATAAATGTAAGTAGTAAATTACAGTAAATTTTTCTATAAATTATATCAAATTATTATTAATATTAATGCTAACAAATTATTATATTCAGTAAATTATAAAATGTAAGAAGTAAAGGACATTTTTCAGTTCTAAATTATAAAATGTAAGTAGTAAAACAAAACAAACAGTGGTCTTAGTTAATATAAAGAAGAAACAATAAAAATCAAAATATACAGAAACAATAAAATAAAAATATAAAATTGACTTCTATACGATAAAATTATAAATTAAAAGTTAAAAGGATTGTAGCCAGTTCCATATGTTTTTTTTGTATTCAATAATATTAGTTGTTTTATATTGTGTTGGAAGTGAATTGTATAGTTTAATAGCCTGGTATCTGTAGTGTTTTTGTCCAAAGGTTGTGTTTGTTTTTGGTATTTGTAGTTTGTATGCATGTCTTGTTCTAGTATTGCGAGAATTTCGTGAAGTGTTAAATGTGTTTAAGTTCTTGTAAAGGAAAGTAAGTATTTGTCTGGAATATAATTTTTTAATTTTCAGCACTGGGAATTTTTCGAATATGATTGAAGTGGGTGTTAGTATTGGTAATTTAAGTATTACTTTTATTAAGGTTTTCTGAGCTTTAAACAGTGTATAAATGTATTTTTTACTGGCACAACCCCAGGCACTAATGCCGTATTCCATTAAGGATTGTGCTAGTGCGAGGTATATATTTTTTATATCATTTATGTTTAGAATATTTCTCACGTTTTTAAAGAAGTAAATCAACTTGTTTATTTTTCCTATTACTGAATCTATATGTCTATCCCATTTTATATAACGGTCGAAGTATATGCCCAGATATTTAATATTTTCCGTTTGTGTAATTGGGGGACAATCGCATATGGTGTGTGTTGATTGACAAGAATGTATTTTAAGATGGATGTTATTGGATGGTTGGCCTCTTGACTATTGCCATAAAACCATTTTTATATGAAAATCTTAACATTTCATTGAAACAACTTGCGCTGGTTTAAATCTACAAATTCATTTTATAATCATTTCAAACACAAAAAATCCTTTTTTGACATTTTATGTAACAAACGATTTAATTTTTTGACTTTTGCTTTTTCGTTTTCTCAGTAGGTAAGTAAAAAATAGTATCTGGGTAATACGACAAGCCCAATAAAATTCAAACAGGCGCGCGGTTCATTGATTTGATAAGTTTAAATCCCAGTTCCCATCACTGGCAGTAAGTAGGTATGTCGCACTTCCCCGCTTAGGTAATTTGATGGAATATGTTTGGTATAATATATAGCTGGTGAATGCGTGACGAGAGCGTTACGAATAGTGTGATCGGGCGAGGCGAACGAAAGTTGGGAGGGAGATACAAGTTAGTGAAGATAGAAAGAGAGAGAGTTACGTTTCGTATATTACTTTAGGGCAAGAGAGAGAGGTGCGAACTGAGGTGCGCTTATTTGGAAATAAACTCTCTGACTTCGCAACACTTTCTTCAGGAGTACCCCGAGGATCCGATTTAGGTCCACTTCTTTTCATCCTTTTTACAAATGATGTCGCCAAAATAATCGAAATATCAAACTGACAGACTTCAATCCGTGTTTAATGCAGCGGCTCGACTCTTAACCGGAGTCTCTAAATATTCACACATTTCAGAACACCTTCGTAATCTTCACTGGCTCAAGTGACCCGAAAGAATCCAGCACATATTGTGTTGGATTTAAATCAATCAATGAAATGGCCCCATCTTACATACATCTCTGAACTATGTGTCCCAGAAAATACTGGTCCGAGGCAGTCAACCCTTAGATCGGCAACATCATCAGCTATAGGCAGACTGATGGAACCTAAACGCAAACCAAATACTAAATTTGGAGATCGCGCTTTCGGAGTGTCTGGACCTAAGGCTTGGAATAAACTCCCCCGGAACTTAGATGCATAACAAGCTCAACAGAATTTAGGTCCAAATTAAAAACCTACTTTTTTGGGCTCTCATACCCTTAAATAAAAATACCTATCAGAGAGTATCATCAATTTTTGCTTTTCTTTTCTAAATACGCTCATTACAGAACATATTATATACCTATTATAGTTCCCAATTATGTCCTCTGCGTGCGAACTGTGTCTTAATTTCTCTAAATAAACAATAACAGTGTTAATCTCTAGTGACCCTCCAGGTAAGTTTGGTCTTGTATATATTTTCTGCCTGTACAGTACATTTTTACAACAGCATCGCGTTCATTGGCCAAATCATTGCACATATAGTTTCGTATCGGTGATCGATGAACCGGTGGATGCAATTTTTAGTCCTAAGTTGTTGTAGTGGTTTGTCTAGTTTATAGTTAGAAACAAGATTGTGTAAACGTATTATAAATTTGTACAGCGCCCTTGAGGTGATCTTTCACAAAAACGGCGCTATACAAGTTATCTAAATATTATTATTATTAACAATATCTATGGGAACCAAAGTGAGGACGAATATCTACAGCTCAAACTGCTGACTAATATCTATGGAACATGTGATGTCGACGAATATTTACAGCACTGGCAGAGGTTGGGTTAGGTTAGGTGCTCAGCTGCCTGTTAAAATCTGGAGTGATCCTTTTAAATAAAATCTCGTTCTATTTACAAAACTTTCACTTTTATTTCAACTTATTGAACATGGACAAGTTATAAGAAACAAAACCGGTAAGAATAACAACTGTTACACTAGCCCTGACTTATGAGCTGTTTTATATCGCGGTTATTGTCGAGAAAGAACATAAAAAACTTGATGCGAGCCTTTTTAAAGAGTAACACACTTCCTTCAAAACAACTAGTCATTTCATAGGAGTGGGAGACTAGAAGGTAAAACGAAATCTACAATATCGATCAATATCCTGATAATCATCCATAAGCAAGGACTCGCACCATTTGGGTGAAACATAGTAAGCTGAATTAATTGACCACAGATGTCGGTAGCCTTCACTTTTTTAACATATTGCCCGAGGCGGGATTCACAAATTTTATTAAAATTTTGGAATCATAATCTATTTAAAAATAAACTATAAAACAAACAAAATAAACCAAAACTCCTAAATCTAAGTACCTATACCACAAAAATACTAATAAAATAATTCAAAATAGCATAAATTAACTAAAAACCCTTTTTTTATATCCTACACTGAACTTATAATTTAACTGTATAAATGCTGTTGAATTACTCTATTAATTAACTAAAAATAACTAAAAATTATTAATCCTATTAAATAACTAAAAAATTCAAATGACTAAATTACACAAGTGTACATTAAATTTTACATATTAAAATTGTCCAATAACACAAAATAATATTGTTTACACTGAACACAACACAATTATTGTTCTTTTTTCTTCTTTCTTCTCAAGTCTTCTGCTTGATCCATCCAAGGTGTAGTCGAGAAGATAAGTACCATAGTGTAAGGTACATAATCAATCCTTGGTAAGGTCCGGGATGTCAATTACAGGTTTAGTATCTGACTCCAGGGGCATCAGACATATCTTTGTGATGGGCCTCACAAAGATTCCTTGAGGTGTTTTTAGGGTAACAACTCGTACTACTCCATCCGCTCCAGGGTGTGTCTGCAGAATTCGGGCCATTTTCCATAAAGGTGGAGGTAAATGGTCTTCCTTTAAGATCACCAGATCGTCTTTTTGCAGTGCCCGTTGAGTGCTGGTCTGCCATTTAGTCCTCTTTTGCAGTTCCATCAGGTAATCTTGCTTCCATCTAGACCAAAAAGATTGAATTAGCGAACTGATCCTCTGATATTGAGTTAGTCTGTTGTCTGGTATCGCCCGGACGTCTCTCTCCGGAATGATAGAGGATTCAGTGCCTATAAGGAAATGGTTTGGGGTGAGTGGTTGGTAATCATGGATGTCATCGGACAAGGAAGTTAATGGACGGGAGTTCAGACAGGCCTCAATCTGACAAATTAAGGTATACAAGAGTTCAAAGGTTAATGAAGAATTATTAGTGATTCTATACAAATGGAACTTTGCTGACTTAACTGCTGCTTCCCACAAACCTCCCTGATTAGGGGCTCGAGGGGTTATGAACTTCCACTCAATACCTCTGTTCACTAAATAATTTTGAATCTTGCCGTTGTTTTCCCTCAAACTGGTGTACAGCTCTTTGAGCTTGCTGCAAGCCTTTTCAGGTTGTCCCCTACGGGAGATAAACCTTTTTAAACTGTTCAAAAAAGCATTGCTAGATAAATCCGAAACTAATTCCAAGTGAACAGCCTTGGTTGAAAAGCAAATAAAGATACATAAATACGATTTCACGAGGGAAGCTTTTCTCAGCGTCCCACTTTTAATTGGAATTGGTCCGGCATAATCGATTCCAGTGATTGCGAAAGGACGACTCGGCGTGATTCTTTCGGGTGGTAAATTTCCCATGATTTGATGACCGGTTCGGGGACGACATCTAAAACACACAATACATTTATGTAATATGTTTTTAATAGTATTTTTCCCAAAGATAGGCCAAAATTTTAGTCGTATTTCAGCTAACAGAGCTTGAGGTCCTGCGTGTAAGTTTACATAATGGTAGTGACGTATTATCAATTCAGTTAGCTTATGTTTAGCTGGCAAGATAATTGGGTGTTTTTGTTGGTACGATAACTGTGTAGCTAAATTCAGCCTACCGCCCACATATATTAGACCATCATGTAAGAAGGGATTAAGAGATTTTAGATTACTTTTTTTGTTGACGATGCCATGGTTTTTTAATTCCTTCAATTCCCTTTGAAAGGCGTGTATTTGAGCTGATCTCAGTAGACATTTCAAGCTTGATTCCAATTCAGCTACACTTAAATTGCCTGAAATTCTACCTTTAACACTTCTGCAGTTATTGACAAATCGCAATACATATGCAGTAACTCTTTTCAATTTAATAAATGATGAGAATTTTTTAAATATCTCCCATTCTTGAACTTCCGTGGATAATAGAACATTTTTGCTTTTGAGTTCCGGAGGGTTTGAACACGAAATCTTTGATATAGGCCAAGCGTTGACTCCTTCGGTCAACCAACTTGGTCCATTCCACCATATTGCAGAATTTATCAATTTATCTGTAGTGGTTCCTCTTGAAAGTATATCCGCTGCATTGTCTGCTGAAGATACGTGTCTCCATCGATCTGGATCACTAAGTTCTTGTATTTCAGCTACTCGGTTTGCAACGAAAGTAGCCCATCTCGTAGGTTGACCTTTCAGCCAGCACAACGTTATCATGGAGTCACACCAATAATATGTGTCGATCTCCACTATATTTAGCGCTTGTTTTACATTTTTTATTAATTTCGCCAGTAGCACAGCACTACAAAGCTCCAACTTTGGCAGTGAAATACACTTCAATGGTGCTACTCTTGATTTAGACGTTATTAGGTGTGAATGCCACTTACCGATATGGTCCACTGACACCATGTAAACGCAGGCTCCGTAAGCCTTCTCAGATGAGTCGCAAAAACCGTGCAGTTGTAGATATTTAAATTGCCTGCAAATAATTTTTCTTGGTATTTTCAACACATTTAATTGAATTAATTCTTGAAGGTAGGACCTCCAGGGTGCTAATGTTTCATTAGGCAATGGATCATCCCACGCTGCTTTAGACTGCCATAACTTCTGCATTATCAATTTGGCTACAACTATAATCGGTCCTAGCAGACCTAATGGATCAAAAGTTGATGCAATGCAAGATAATATCTGTCTTTTACTCTCGGTTCGACTTGATGGTTTCATTATTACATAAGAAAAATAATCAGATTCATTATTCCATCTTAATCCTAATATTTTCTCAGTCTTTGGATTGTCAGTAATAATTTTTTCAGAATTGCCTGATTCGGCAATCTTATCTTGGCCCGACTCGGCTGACAACTCCAAGACATTAGACCTCCATTTCCTCAAGGTCATCCCCGCAGACAAAAAGATGCTGATTAATTGCTCTTTTAACTCTCTACAGGATTCCATGTCATCTCCTCCGGTTAACAAGTCATCCATATAGAAGTCATTTTCTATGACCTGACTAGCTCTAGGAAAATTTATATTGTTATCCATACCAATTTTCCGTAGAGTTCTAGTGGCTAAGAAGGAGGAAGGCCCCAGACCATATGTGACTGTCTTCAGACGGTAATGCTTGAGCACCTCCTGCGGCGACTCGCGCCATAGTATCTTCTGCAGGTCACGGTCCGCTTCACCCACGTTAACCTGGCGGTACATCTTCTCGATGTCGGCCGTCAGGACCACTTGATGTTTCCTGAAATGCAATAGTTGGGTGTATAAGTCCTTTTGTATAACAGGTCCTGTCATCAAGGCGTCATTGAGAGAAATTCCATTTGAAGTTTTGGCGGAGCCGTCAAAAACGACCCTCACCTTGGTAGTAGTGCTTGATTCTTTTATTACAGCGTGATGAGGTAAAAAATAGGATTCACGATCCCCCTTTGACTGGTCACACACCTCCATATGACCCAATTCCTCATATTCACGCATGAATTGTACATATTGTGTCTTCAATTCGGGATTCGACACAAATTTTCTCTCTAAATTTTTAAATCTTTTTTCAGCAGTGAGCAATGAACTTCCCAGCTGATCAATGCATGCTCGACGCGGTAAACTTACTACGTATCTACCGTCGTCTTGTCTGGTATGAGTACTAGCGAAACTGGCTTCACAAGCCTTTTCTTCATGATTTAGAATCTTAGTGGGATTAATCTCCTCCAATTTCCAAAATTTTTCTATTTGATGACTTATTTTATTTATAGATAAACTACAAAAATCTGATACAGGCCTTTGCTTGGGGTACATGTTGATCGGTCCTGATATGATCCATCCCAGTTGCGTACGTTGAAGTGTTGGTCCCGACTCGAGTTTCAATCTATCGTTGGTTAGGATTTCCCAAAAACTTTCCGCGCCCAACAGGATGTCAATAGGTGCAGCTATATTGAAGTTCGGGTCAGCTAGCTCCAATCCTCGTGGTAGCTTGAAGACTTTTTTCTCCATTGTCACTTGTGGTAAGTTTGTTGTAATCTCCTGTAAAATCAGACATGATATTTCGCGTTTATAATCAGTATTAAGCGAAGTCATCTCCACTGAAATTCTCTTTTTTATGTGTGTGATATTATTATGGATCCCAGAGACGGGTTTGTTTATCAAATCACATGGTAAATTTAATTTATTAGCAAATTCAGCTCTCATAAAATTTGACTGGGCCCCTGAATCAATCAGAACACGGGCTTTAAAAATCTTATTGTTACTACCCACAACTCCTATGTTGGCAGTTGACAATAATATTATTTTTTCTGCTTTATCCGATGCAGAAAAATTTGATACTGAAACCTCGTTATCAGCATCCATATTGGAGGCCTCCCGCAGAGGTACCTCATTGTGTAGCAAGGTGTTGTGGTTATCCTTGCCACAGCGCCTGCAAGAAAGGTTTGCCTTGCAACTCTGTGCATGGTGACCCACCTTTAAACATTTAAAACATGCTTGGATTGATTTCGTAGCATCAATCCTCTCATGTAATTTCAATTTTATAAATTTTTTGCAATAATAAATTTGGTGACCTTTCTCGTTACAATAAATGCAGTTGTTAGCCTTTACCGCTAAAAATACTGATGAATCTTTTTTGTAATTATTGTTGCTTATTTGTGTTTTATGTAAGCTAGAAATCTTTTTCTCAGAAGCGTTCATGAGTTCCAATACTTGTGCTCTAGCAGATAAACATTTTAAGAATTCCTTTAACGTAGGTAATTCGTCTTGCAATGTATATTGCTCCCAATTTTTTCGGGTAGATGCGTCTAATTTATTTGATATTATATAAATAATCAACGGATCCCATTGATCTACCTTGATCCCGATATTTTGTAATGCCTTTAACCTAACGTTTGTTTCATCAATTAAATACCTCAATGCTACAGGCTCTTCTTGTTTCATGTCTTTTAATTGAAATAGAGATTGGATGTGTTTATGCGCGGTAGTTCTTAAATTTGCATATCGTTCATTTAACAATTCCCAAGCGGAAAGGTAATTTAATTCCGAAACTTCTAGATTAGCTATTATTTTTAATGCGTTTCCCTTTAAGGTGGATTGCAAGTAAAAGAATTTTTGCACATTGCTTAAAGTACTGTTATTATGCACTAAAGTCTTGAAGGTTTCGACGAAATTAACCCAATTTCTCTGATCTCCATGAAATTCCCGTAATTGAAGGGTGGGTAGTTTTATTTCCACCTTACTTTGATCAACGGATTCGATCGCGCCTTTGGCCGTTGCCAAAACTGAGAAATATTGGTTTTCGAAAGCTTCTCGTTGACTATAATTTTCAATTTCGTCTGAATCCGGTAACATTTCAATTTTCAGTTGAACTGCTTCGAATTCATCTAGCAATGATTTCACCCGATCATATCTTAATTTAATTTCATTTACCGACAATGCATTTAATGAATCTGCGAACCTAGTCAATTTTCCCTTAATCACGCCACGTTTGCTTATTAATGATTTTATATTTTCCATTTTTGATTATATTTTGTTAATATCGCTTGACAATTATTTTATTTGAGCAAAGCACCCGTTTGAAAGAATACCAATGACAATCTTGACAATACTATTTAAGAACACTATTCAAGTAATATTATATTATTATTCTCAAGTGGGTAGTGATTTTATTTATAATAATGACTCTATTTAAGATAAATCTCCATTAAATACATGAGGTCTGAATAAACATAAGATAGATGTGATAGGAAGACACTGAATACTTATCTCAGAATTGCTATGTGGTCCACTTTCCTTAATGATTTCCAGGTTCAATCAATTTTGTATTTTTTGGCTGCTGGTTCCTTGTTTTTTATTTATATATACAATCTCCTGATTGTAATCCGGTGGAAGGATCAAATGTTAAAATCTGGAGTGATCCTTTTAAATAAAATCTCGTTCTATTTACAAAACTTTCACTTTTATTTCAACTTATTGAACATGGACAAGTTATAAGAAACAAAACCGGTAAGAATAACAACTGTTACACTAGCCCTGACTTATGAGCTGTTTTATATCGCGGTTATTGTCGAGAAAGAACATAAAAAACTTGATGCGAGCCTTTTTAAAGAGTAACACACTTCCTTCAAAACAACTAGTCATTTCATAGGAGTGGGAGACTAGAAGGTAAAACGAAATCTACAATATCGATCAATATCCTGATAATCATCCATAAGCAAGGACTCGCACCATTTGGGTGAAACATAGTAAGCTGAATTAATTGACCACAGATGTCGGTAGCCTTCACTTTTTTAACACTGCCCTCTGTAGATATTAGTCACCACTGGGACCGTCATAGATATTTATCCGACCTTAGCTCTGTAGATATCAGTCTTCACTCTTAAGTTCATAGATATTTGTCCAACATATGAGCTGTAGATATTCCTCCGACAAACAGGCTGTAGATATTAGTATCTAGAGTCCATTCAGTCTACTTTCATCCTTCCTCTGCCAGTTCCATGCCTGACTGCCGTACAGACGGTTCATTGATTTGATACGTTTTAAACCGATTACGCAAAGTCTTGTCGAAAATTGTGGAATATTGTAAAATAAATTAAACCTAACAATTAATAATAAAATTATACCCATTAATTAATCTATCGATCACATACATGCAAGCTTGCACTGAAGCTCGAATATAAATAACCTATTTTTCACGGAACATATTCCACATGCAAAAATCTATTTTCCAGGTACGTTTACCGCCACTGCATATTCACAAATCCCAATTGTTATTCGCATTTGTGGTTTAAATGCTAAATTAATATTTGCATAGCTTCAAATGTCGGACAATCCGCAAAACTGCCGTCCCGGTTTTAAAAACCACGGGATAGCTGGAATTTTCTCGCTACTTTTATTTAACAATTAAAATATTAATGATTTAACGATTTCAGAGGATACTTTTTATGTTTCTTTTGTTCAGTTTAGGTAAATATATTATTTAAGAACTACTAACACATGCATCTACAGGATTTAGAATGCGAGAGAATGAGATAGTATAATCGGTCTCCCCACTATTGTCTACTTTAGTTTTCTGAAGGTTTCATTTATACCGCGTGAGAACTGCACACTTGTTTATTTTTAAACGACTTCGAGAAGGAGGAGGTTATTAATTCGACGGTATTTTAAAAAAAAAAAATTATGTTTGTTACCTCAGAACTTTCGATTGGGTGAACCGATATTGATGATTCTTTTTTTATTAGAAAGCTGGTGCTTCCCGTGCGGTCCCATTTAATTTGGTCCAGTTGGGACAATGGGATCCATGAGAAAAACATATATGTCTTAAATTTGCAATAAGTATGTGCGCGACAAATGGACGAATAACTCAATATTACGCCAACAGCTCGTCACTAAAAATAAAAAAATATACAAAAATTTTAACAAAACAAAAAACGACTTCAAAAAATGCACTAAAAAGTAAAAAAATAATTTCGAACGATTGTTATTTTTGGAGTCGGTGTCAGCCAAGATCTCCACATCTCACCTATAACTACCTATGTATGTAGTTACCTTAGCTGACACCGACTCCAAAAATAACAATCGTACGAAATTATTTTTTTACTTTTTAGTGCATTTTTGAAGTCGTTTTTTGTTTTGTTATTTATTTAAATTTTACATATAACGCGGTAAATGTTTTTTTTTAAATTACAATGAAAATAAAGAGTTTTCCAAAATACAGGTATCATAAAATATAAGAGTTGACACAAAATAGGTAACATAGAATGTAAGTTAAGTAAGAATAGATCTTCTTCAATTACAGCCCATTTCGAGGATTGGCCTCCTTCAAGATAAGCCTCCACTGCTATCTGTCCTCGGCCGTCGTCTTCAATCTGCGACATGTAGTAGTCCTCTTGCATCCTTCCTGACATCATCCTCCCACCTCAGCCTAGGTCTTGCCGCCTTTCGTTTGCCTCCAGGGTGTCCGGTTAGAAGTAAGAATAGATAATCTGCCAATATCCTCCAAATCAACGATAATATTTATAAAAATGTTTAAAATTGATGTTTACAATCGTTTATGAAATTGTTGGCACATATGTGAAATTTATCAAAAAGTGTGACAAATTCAATTTTTTGTCAAATAATTCCACATTGTTTAAGTATTTGTTACCAAGACTATGTAAATTGTAAACGTTGTATTGGAGAATGCAAATCATAGTTGGAATGAGATTTACGAGTACTTATATAAAATATTAATGTTTGTATAGATGTACGTAGATACATGTAGATTTATTAATTGCAGGAGTTCAGAACAATCCAATTTAGAGTATAATAATTTTAATGAAAAAATTTTCTGTTTTCTAAAATTGGAATATTTAAAATATTCGTTAATGAATATGAATAAGATATAAGACAAACCAGACACGCGTGAAACTAAAAGAGATATGTTGGAAAATGGAATCTCTCGAAGGATATAGCATACAGTCTTATGAAAAAAAGGGTTAAACATTTTTTTTAAATTCAATGCTAGATGATCTAGTTTTTGTGATATTTTTTTAAAGCCATTCCTGTCCTGCGGCCCACTGGGTACGTTAATACATTGCGAATCATCATTTTAGCGTCCCCCTCCCCCCTCCCCACCTCGAGGCTCGGTGTAAAAATTAATTACAAACGTTCCCCCCTCCCCCCTCCCGCCTGTGTACGGAGGGATGAATATGAAAAGGCACTTCATTTTTAATTGGAAACGGTATAAGCTCAGAGAATTTTAATTGATATTTCATTTTTTTGGTCCGAAACAGCGAGCTTTTAAACTTTTTACGGATTTAGTCGGCGCGTCGCTTCCGAAAACGCTGCGTTGGAAGTGTTCTAGGCAAAGCCATATTTGAATCTGTCCGTGAGAAAATTAAAATATACCCCCGTTTTAATTACTGTATAGCAGATCCTAAGTTGGTTTTTATGTCCAAAGAAAAGAGGCTGTTTCAGGTAGGTGTGAAAATTAAAATAATATAGGTGAGTACATCACCGGTTTGAAAAAATGTGGATTGACGTCAAACGTTGTATCCAAAAAAAAATCATTACGGCTCGGTACTAAGCACTCAAAAAGAAGAAAGAGGGGAGATATGTAAATAAGAATGTTAGAGGAAGCGCACTAATATTAAAAACGATAATATTAATAATTCAAAGCATCATTAAATAAAAAACGAGTGTGCTTTAGACTTAGACCACGCAACTGAAGTAAAACTTCTGTTCCATCTATATTCTATATGATAGGAAGAGAGAAAGAAAATATACGCGCGTACTGCTCTCTCTTGCTCCTACAATGATATACGAAGAGTTCGCCTCGCTTTTCGTAACGCTCTCGTGGCATTCGCTAGCTTACCCCCAAGTCAAAAGTGCGTAAAGAAGTTTTACTTCAAAAAAATGAATTGGCTTACAAATTTTTTTTTTTTCGCAAATGAAAAAAACGTTATCGTCATCTCACTATTTTTGAATAATAGAGTAGTTTCGGGTAATATGGCCTGGTCGGCCAATATGGCCAGTATATTTTCTCCGACACCAACAAGCATTAGTAGTTTACGTAACGCCATATTGTCAGACCCATTCCCCTTGACCCCCTCAGTCGATCCCTGCGTTGCGGCGAATGCGCGTTTGTCCGGCGAGTGCGACGATCGAAAATTATCTGATTTGATGTTATTTTTTGGTAAGATTCACTCATTCCTATTCTTCAAATAATCATTGTTTTTATATTGCTTGAACAGTTTTGTAGGTAAACATTTAATTAATAGTGTGGTGACCTTTTTTAAGCACTTTACTTACTAGTTTGTTGGTTAGAATTTTATTTGTCATAAACGTCCTTGCGGCCAATATGGCCACTAGGTAGGTGGCCAATATGGTCTACCGGGCCATATTGGCCTCACATAACGTAATTTTTTATAATATGTTAATATTTTTTTCCTAAAGGCAATGGCTTCACGAAAACCAATTTCACAAAGAAAATGCCAAACTTGGTGCAATGTGTCAATGAAAACGGCAATCGAAGATGTACGAAATAAGAAAATGGGTAATACTAGAAATAAATACAAGTCATACTAGAAATCTGGAATTGATAGATCTCGCGAGACAAAATCGTGTCCAATTATTATTATCAATTCCTCCACATTAGATAAGTTATTCATGGGACCACTGAAAAAATATGTTTCTAATGAGATAAGGTCATGGGTAAGGAACAATTCATGCCCACTAACCCAATATGAAATGATGGAAGTTTTTGGCGGTAAGATAGCTGTCGGTGGTTTTCGTGCAACAGGATTATATCCTGTTAACAGACATGTTTTTAAAGATCACGATTTTATTGATAAGGACAATGAGCCAGAATGTAGAATCACCAATCAAGAAATATTACACCAAAACCATTTTAGTTTCTACTCCTACATTAGAAAATGAATCTGTTGACATGACATCCACCATAAATGAACGTGGTATGAGTGATGCGTTGGCTACTAGTGTAGCCTCTGCTTCAAGAGACGAGAACAGAACACCACCTGTCCATTTTGAACAAGTTGTAGTTCCCATTGGTCGCCACAGCCTTCGACTTCAAGAGATATAACTCCATTCAAATTTTCTCCAATACCAGAAATAAAATTTAGAAAAACTGCTAACCGAGGCAGAAAGGCTGCTACGTCGACATTGCTTACTTCATCCCCGTTCAAAAAGAATTGCAAGACTCTTTAAAAAAGAAACAAAATTAAAACGAAAAGACTATCGATAAGGCAAAAAAACGAAAGGGCAATGGTAAAAAGCCAAAGTCAAATTCTAAAGAGGTACAAATTTCGAGCTCGGAGGAAGAAAATGAACCATTGTATGATGACAGTTCTGACGAAAGTCCAGATAGGAGCAATGCTTCTGATGCTAAGTGTTTGTTTTGTAACGATCTCTATTCTATGAATAATAAAGGTGAAAAATGGGTAGTATGCCTATGTTGTAAATTATGGGGTCACGAAGAATGCTCAGTAGTGGAAACGGACGTTTTTTTCTGTGAATTTTGTTCTGCAAAGTAGCACAAAGTTTATTTCTTTTGATCTGTTTATTTAATTTTATATGGTGGACAATATGGCACACTTCGTTTGTGTTTGCCTACTACATTTATGTTTTTAAGATTATTCAAGATTAAGAAAAAAGTTTATTTACATTATGTTTTTCAAGTCAGTAACATTAAATTTATAAATGTTTTATACTATTATGTTCAAAGGACTGATTTAACCAATAAAAGCTGTTTGATCTCAAAAAAATCGTATTTTATTTCCAAAAAGGCTTATGGTGTGCCATATTACCCGAACTTACTCTAATTAATAAAAAAAATCCCCAATTATCTTTATTTATTTTTGAAGTGTTATGCCGTGTTGCGTTACTTCCTTCTTTAGCCAACGTTTCGGATAGCGTTACAGTGTCCATCATCAGAGCGGGTATGATGTTTGCTAAAAAAAGAGGTAGTGCAACACGGTATAAAACCCCAAAAATAAAAAAATATATAATATCTACTTTTGGCAGTGAAAATCTAAAATCAAATCACAAAATTTTCCAAGTTTCATAATTTTTTTTTCAAATTGCGGCTGAAAACATTGGTTTCATAAAGGTGTATATTTTAATTATTTTGCGGTTAACTTTAAGATTTGAATATAAAGCGTGGTGTTGTCTCTTTCTAACACCATTTGGATGATATTTCTAACCATGATAGTAAGGGAGACACAAAGATTTCTATGAGGCCTATTCGAGTTGTTCCGAAAACCAAACTTAGCCTGAAGGGTATAGTGGCACAGGGCTAAGGCCAGTACCGGATTATCCCTAAGGCAGAGTAGGCAACTGCCTAGGGGCCCCGCAACGGCTGGGGGCCCAGCGCCCCAAGAAAAAATAACTTGCGTCAACGGTTCGACTCACAATTAGTGAGCAACTCCGGCACACTTTTGGAAAAAGTCAGCTTTCAAGATGTTTTAAATATTTTAATTTTTTATTACGAACATTTATAGGTTAATAAAATTTAAGAAAACAACAAATTATAATAATTAGGTTATAACCCAACAACTGTTCACATCACGCACAAATAATAAATAAAAAGTCAATAATTAAAACAAAAATTATTATTATTATTAACATAGTTGTATTTTACTTTACTTTCCTTCGTATCAATGGGGATATGATTATAGGTGCCGTGTGTGGTTTAAATTGGCATTTGTTTTGTGTTGCTTTTATTTCTAATGTTTAAAATGTAAATGTTGTACAAGCTTTAGTGTACACTACCTATCTTAGTGATAAGACCGCTCATTGTACTATTGTATTCGTTTCATTTTTTTTATTGAATGGGGGTGAAGGCATACCTTCGAAATGTAATACAAAAACAGATTAATTATGAATAAAATTACGTTGTGGTAGAAAAAGAAAAGTATGGAAGTTAGAAAAGGGTAAAGTGCAGTAGCGGACTAAGCCCGTCAGAGGCCCGGGGTGGAAAAGCTGGATGAACCGCTCCCCCCCCCCCCCCCCCCCCCAGTTTAAGAAGTTGACTGAGGCCTCTGACTCTGGGGGGCCTCCAAACGCCTCCATGTTCCTTTGATCAAATCCTAAACAAGGCTTTATGGCACCAGGACACTGTAAAAAACCTACAGCATATTATATGAAACCATTTTAAGCAGTTTGTATGTTGAATTTGAATTAACGTTCAGCAAAACTTTGAACGCGTTTTTCTAACAGTTTAAGACCTGCAAATCGGATGTATGGAGGTTAAAAAATGTGTTAACAAAGTTTAGAGAAAAACACAGTCAAAGTTTTGCTGAAGGATAATTCAACATACAAACTGCACAGACCTACGGTTGTAGCGAAACCCGGCCGGCATATAGTATGTATAATAAAAGTGGTGTTTACTAAGTTATTGTTTCACATAAAATGCTGTATCTCCGTCAATTTTTCGAATATCTTTAAAACATTTGTTGAGAGCATTTTTAACAACTGCGTTTTTCAGAAAATTAAATAAAAAAATAAAATTACAAAAAAAAAATTTTACAGTGTCCGCCTTAAGCGGGAATCACCAGACAAAACCGGATATATGTCGTTTTGAAATCAAATTTTAGACGTATTGACTCTTTTTCACCACAAAATTATAAATTGATTTCGAAAGACTGTTTTAAATTTTGAGAAAATATGTTTATTTTAGTACATTAAGGTTTTACCGTAGGGCGTTGGCAGATTTGTTAAATTTTCAAACAAAATTTTGTATTATACAACACACATTTCAAATTATATAATCATGGAGTAAAATAAATAAATTAATTATCTGGGAAAGATATTTTTCAGAATTTTAATTTGAGTTTAAATAAAATCATTAAAAAAAAGATCCGCGCATATATTTAAAAAAAACAATTACATTTTTATTTTGCTTAGACATTATTGAAAAATTATAAATACGTATGATCAAAAAATAATTAGAAAAAGTACATAATTTGAATGGTTTTATCATCACGAGTTTGAGCATTTTTGAATTTAGGTATTTATCAAAGCAAATATTCTGAATGAAATAATATCGATATTGAGCTATTATGTTAAAATGCTGGTATGGAGAATAATTAATCTTACTCATCGGAACCGCCCTGTACAGTTGCAAGGGTACGATCGCAAGATCATCGTTCGACGAAATTTAAATTCTCGGCCGCTGATTAATGGCATTAAAGTCTTGTTAAGGATTCGATAAAGGGGACATAGAGGCGTTTGAAGGCCCCCGAGGACCAGAGGCCCGGGGCGCCCCCCCCCCCCCCCCCCCCCCCCCCGTTAGTCCACCATTGGTAAAGGGGCCCCGAGACGTGCATTGCCTAGGGGCCCCGACATGGTTAATCCGGCCCTGGCTAAGGCAGTCGTGCATTCATTGCCACAAGAGTCTGTCAACAGAATATGGTTAAGAATGATATTTTTTCAAGAAAACATACGAAATGAATATCAGTTATGTATATTAACAACCAATCAAGTATGACACCATCAGCGCCGGATCTGCCATACGTTCAAAAACGTGAAAAAACCTGGCGCCAAATCCGAAGGGGCGCCGTGAGAAAATAAATATTGTATTAAAATTTAGTTATAATATTCCCTGAATCGTTTAAAAATTACCCATAGTACGAAATAATTATTACGCTCTAGCAACACTTTCCAAAGAAACAGAATGCGCGCATCATGTTGGTGTCAACGGTTTACGAATTTATGGTCAGTTACAGAATTTTTTTTTAAATTCCATATATTTAGTTTAAACGTAAGATCTATTTTTCCATATATCTTTTACGACGAATGGGTGCGATCCAAATTCAATAACCAATCACAGCGCCGTATTTTTGTTCAAAAGAATCAAATAAACCGACTTGCGCCTTCAAAATGCTGACAATTTTAGTTGTTTTATTTTGTACGATTTAAGTCTCTAATGAGCGTAATACACGAGCCCGATTTTCAGCCCGGTTCCAATTAGAGACAAAAGTCAACATTTTTAGATTTGCGCGATCGCTATTTTCACCTCTATTTTCATATCTAGGATTTCAATTGTCATCACTGCAAACAACACATGAACCATACTGTTTGTTGTGATGCCTACTGAAATCGTAGATATGAAAATAGAGTTGAAAACAGCGATCGCGTAAAGCGAAAAATGTTGACTTTTGTGTCTAATTGGAATCGGGCTGAAAATCGGGCTCGTGTATTACGCTCATAACACCGCAGTCTGCAGCTAACTCGGACGTGGTTTGCGATGGATCCGCTTCCACAATAGCCTTCAATTCTTCATTATCAACTTTGGTCTCCGGCGGTCCACGGGGCTTGTTCTGCAGGTCGAAATTTCCAGAACGAAAACGTTGGAACCAAAAACGCACTGTGTTTTCTTTCGCGGTACCGTCGCCATACACATCATTAATCCTTCGAGCAGTTTCTGCACCACTGGTGCCACGGTGGAACTCGTACTCGTAAATAATGCGATATTTCATGTTTTCCATTTTGTAAACTAAGTGACGCAAAGAAAAAAAAATTAAGGAAAAAACAAATGAATTATAATTTTCGAAACACAAATACATGAGTAAAAACATAGACATACAAATAACTAGACGAGAACTTACAGATAAGGGGTAAAAACCAACTATAGCGGGGCGAAGAGAGGAAAGAGACTTGTGATTCGCCAATAAATCAACAATAAATTTTTTTAGGTTCGATCATGATTAACTTTACTTCGACTAATGAGCGTAACACACGAGCCCGATTTTCAGCCCGATTCCAATTAGAGACAAAAGTCAACATTTTTCGCTTTACGCGATCGCTGTTTTCAACTCTATTTTCATACCTACGATTTCAGTAGGCATCACAACAAACAGTATGGTTCATGTGTTGTTTGCAGTGATGACAATTAAAATCCTAGATATGAAAATAGAGGTGAAAATAGCGATCGCGCAAATCGAAAAATGTTGACTTTTGTCTCTAATTGGAATCGGGCTGAAAATCGGGCTCGTGTATTACGCTCATTAGTGATAAAACTGTTTTAATCCACTTGAAGCAAATTGGGAAGGTGAAAAAGCTCCCATACAAAACTCCCACAAGCTCCCATACAAAGTTCCTCCCATACAAAACACCAATTTCATATGTAAGTAAGGACCTAATATATCTTATATTACTAATATTATAAATGCGAAAGTTTGTATGGATGGTTGGTTGGTTGGTTGGATGGTTGATTGGATGGTCCTTACTCTTTCACGCAATAAATATTGAATGGAATTTAAAAATTCTTTCACTGATCGAAAGCTACATTATTTGCGAGTAACAACGGCTTTATATATTGGTAAGCTCTGGCGTTATGAAAGAGCTGTGGCGTTATGAAATTATGTATCATACGTTTTCTGTTCCTAACAAAATCGAGTTATTGCAAACGTCAAACAAATTGTTACCTTGGAAACAATGTTTTTTTTTTTAATTGTAGGATTAAAAAGAGTGCTTTGTTGTGATTAAAAATAGTACTTTTTTGGCGTCGTAGTTAATATCTACATATCTCTAAAAATATTCTCCTAACAAAAAGCATAAAGTTGCTATAAAGCATAGCGTTTGAAGTGGACTGTCATTTTCTTATTTTTTTAGGTTACTCTGGATTCAAATATGAATAAAATACTAATGAAGTGAGGTACTTAAAATAAATTTAAATAATTTAAATATTTTCTAAAATAGAATTTTTATTTGCGAAATGTCATTCTCAAATTTTGAAATTTTCTATTAAACAATAATTATTTTCTATTAGACAAAATAGCAAGAATAATAACAATTATGCCAGTAATTTCCCACTAATACTATGCGAGCGAAGCAGTGGGTAAAAGCTAGTTAATAATAAACAAAAATTTTAATAAAACAAAAAACGAATAAAAAAAATGCACTAAAAAGTAAAAACATAATTTCGTACGATTGTTATTTTTGGAGTCGGTGTCATCCAAGGTAACTACATACATAGGTAGTTATAGGTGAGATGTTGAGATATTGGCTGACACCGACTCCAAAAATAACAATCGTACGAAATTATGTTTTTACTTTTTAGTGCATTTTTTGAAGTCGTTTTTTGTTTTGTTAAAATTTTTGTTTATTTTTGGATTTTTAGTGACGAACGTGCGTAAAGAAGTTTTACTTCAAAAAAAGAATCATCGAAATCTGTTGGCGTAATATTGAGTTATTCGTCCATTTGTCGCGCATATACTTATTGCAAATTTAAGACATATATGATTTTCGTATGGATCCCATTGTCAGAACTGGACCAAATTAAAATGGGACCACACGGGAAGCAGCAGCTTTCTAATAAAAAAGAATCATCAACATCAGTTCACCCAATCGAAAGTTCTTAAGTAACAAATATAAAAAAAAAACCGTCGAATTGATAACCTCCTCCTTTTCGAAGTCGTTTAAAAATGAATCGCCGTAATGAATGTATGCGCTTAACTTCCGAACGACTGCACCAAATTGGATAATTCTTTTTTTTGTGTTCGTTATTGTCAGAACAAGGTTTGTATAAAACTACTGGTGATGGCATTATGAAATTTGTATAAAAAGATTGCAATAGGTGGCACGCGAGTTGTTTGAAAACGGAACGTACCGGGACTGAATGTATGGAATGCGGGAGGGGGAGGGGGGAGGGGAACTCGGGTAGGGGATTAGCGGGAGGGGGGAGGGGAATCAGGGAGAAGAACCTGGGAGGGGGAGGCGAACTCTGGAGGGGGACTGGGAAGGGGGGGAGTGGAGTGGGGAGAGGGAAGGTGGAGGAAGCGAAGTGGGAACGCGAGAGGGGAAAGGGAACTTCGTAGAGGAAGGGGAGGCGGAAGGGGAACGGGACGAATGGGAAAGGACACGCAGGGAGAAACTATTTATTTATTAAATGGCACAGCAACGCATGCCGGGTACCAGCTAGTAATAAAATAAAATATAGAATATATAAAGGAATTTAGAATTTATGCACAATGTCGATTTTTTTTAACTTACATATGTGCTGGTAAATAGAGAACCAGATTTATCCTTGATGCGTTGGAATGAAAATATGTTTTATGCTTTTGTTATTCGGCGGTAAATCCTCTCTGCACATTCCTACAGGGTCACTTAGTTATATTTTGTGTAATTATGTATAACGTATTTTCACTAAAGCAACTGCACATTGTACTTAAAACATCAGGGGGACGAATTGTCGGGGGACGAATTGTCATGGAACCCTCGTTCTGAATGGGCAACCGAAACGTAACGAGTTCAAGAAGTAAGTATTGTTGTAAAGGACAGAATTAATAGTTTCTAACATTTTAGGCTAAAAAATTGCATTTGAAGAAAATTTTTGTTTGTTATTGTGGGTATACTTGGTCGAAGGTTATTGTTCAAATGTTTGTCTGCGATTGATATTTTTGAAGATTTCCATTTTTTTAAGTGAAATCGATTCCGCACACTTTTTTTTATTTTGAACAAAGTGTTTTCTTACGAAACATCTTTTTGAATTATTAAATTCGGCAATATTTTTATTGGTATCACCCTGAACCGAAAAAAATATTCCCCTACAGCGCTTTCTTTCGTGTTTTCTTGATGGTTACATTTCATTTTGCAATAAATTCATTCAGACTCAAACTCATTTGGAGATGAAATCTTTGGGTTCCTATCTATGTATCTATGACAGACTGCAGTGGTCACAGGTCCCGTGACTCTCGTACACACAATACACGCCAAATAGTCCAGTCAAGGAAGTAGGTGTAGAGTGCGTGAGCAGGGACCTAAGCGATTCCTTCAGAAACTTATTCAGGGTGCTTAGTGTGTGAACATACTAAAAGGTGGTGAGCTAGGAGAGGGAGGAGGGGGGGAAGGTCTCAATTTTCGGGTTTCCGCTTATATTTTAAAAACGGTGCGTCACAGAGGAAAATTTTCTTAGAATAAGTAAAAACATATAAAAGTATCTACAACTTTTATTCTACATGTAATTTCTGAAATCCCAGACGTTTTTGAGTTACACTCTCCACAAATGAAGATATTTTCAAAAAGGGCATAGGCACTTTTAGATTTATTTTTTTATTGTGAATAATAGTAGGACGGCCTCCGTGGTCGATGGGTAAGGCTCTTGACTCGCAATCCGAAGGTCGCAGGATCAAATCCTGGTGTGGGCAAATAAATTTTATGTGATTAATTTAAGTTATTTCAAAATTAATTCATTAAAAATAATATGTAGTATATTTGCGGAACATTCAAGAGTGAAAGTAACTCTCAATATCATCCTGGTGTAAGACCACCATTCAGAATTGTAACTTTACTTGAATGATTTTAGCCGTGTTTGGTGACCAGATCTGAATAGCCAGGTACTTCCCCACCTTCCTCTTTCACATCTCTTTCCCCTCCCCAGTACCGTCAGCCTCACAACTTACCTCAATTGGGGATACCATAGTCTCACTGGCTCCAGACGGAAGCAACTAGGACTCTAGTGATATATTCACATAAATTACTGAAATCGTAAATTTGAGTTGCATCGTGAGAAAAGCTTTTTTAAGTTGCCAACTAGTTTTAATTTGGTTTCGGTTTCTCAATGAGCGAAGGGCTTAACTTATTGGAAAAGCTATCTATCACGAAATAAACTAATTTTTAAAAAGAGATAGGTCAATTATTCTTAACAGTTTATTTATAAATGAAACAGTGTTGTACTTCTTCGTATTATGTATATTATTTACATTTTTACAAAATATTTTTTTTTAATAATTAAAAATTTCTATATTTAATTTTTACAAATCAAATTAAAATTTTATTTTCACATCATTCTCAATAATTGACCAGCATTAAAAAAAAAATCATTTGGAGAAAATTTTATCAATATCGAAATTTCCAAGAAAGAAATAATAATTAAAAAAGTAAAAAGATTTTCATAACTAACTAACAAAGGTAAATTTATTACTCTATCAAAAAAAAAATTGAATATTAAAAAACATTCTTCATTTTATTGTGGAGGTGCAATAAATGATAAAAAATATTTGTAATTTATTTTTGGGGGCGTTATGCTGTGTTGTGCTATCTTCTTCTTTGGCCAATTTTTCGGACAGTTTTACAGTTACCATTATCCATATCTGCCCTGATGATGGCCACTGTAATGGCACAACACCCCAAAAATAAAAAACAAAAATACTTTCGGCCGTGAAGATCCAAAATGATAAAAATTATTATTCATACATTAAAATATTTTTTTTTTTATAAAAAAGGTTATATTTAGTACACGCCATACTTTAATGCCGGTGTGAAATTGATACGATCCATTCTCACGCAGTTACTGACTTTACAATGAAAGTAAGCGAAAGAGAAAGATGTGTAAAAACATACGTGCGACAGAGAAAGGCGTGAGCGTGAGCTTTTTTCTGACCTAAAACTCGCCTATTGCGGTAATTTCTGAGTCAAAATGAGGCTGGTATTAAAATTTGGCATATACTAAACCTAATGGTTAAACCATAATTATCTCTGTACTAACTATTAACCTTTTGGGCCGACAAAATTTTTTACATACATTCAAATAAATATTTACAAAGTGCAAAAATATTAGTTCTATATTATATAATTTATATCTACATATATTTTCTGGGTTGCATCATGTAATATTATTAACAGTTATGTTTCATCGTGAAATCTACATTGTACTATTAAATAATTGAATTTAATTTTGAAGTTTTGTTAAAATGATGGTTGAAAGGAGTATAGTTTTTTACTTAAGTTATAAATGGTTGTGGGCGTAATAATGTGTGGATCAAAATCAAAATATTAAATTCTTACATTTAAACAGCATTAAGGCACAGATATGCTTTACATGTGATAATTCACAGGAAATTGTGTGTTGGATCAATAAATACATACGACTTTATGCATATTATTAGTTGAAATCCCAAAATTATATATGTTAATATTTATGATAAATATTCTTGGAAAAACCAAAAAGTTTATCTAGAAATATGTATATTTTAAAATACAAAATGTGCAAACCAAAGGAAAGTAAATTATTTTATAAAATATTTAATAAGATTAACAAAAGAAACATTCACAACCTAATGAAGTAGTAAAATTGATTTTATATAAAAGAAAGTTTAGTTTTTATTCTACATACATCCATTTTATGTAACATCTTTTAAATTTAAGTTTTTCTTACAAAGCCAAGGACGGGTTGTTTCACAGAATTTGAACAATTCATCAAATTTCAAGTTCTGCAAAAGTTCTATTCAAGTTCTGTTATTATTTCAGTTCTGTGGAACAACTGACCCATGATGGAATAGTAACAGAACTTTAGTAGTATTTGATGAATTGTTCAAATTCTGTGAAACAACTCGCCCTGAGAGAGTGTTCAGTTATAAATTTTACAGGCGAAAGAATCTATTAAACTAAATAATATAAATGTTGTTAAATATTTATCAAAAATGCAAAGGGGTATATTAAATAAGTTTCATAAATATGAATGAAACATTGATTTTTTTTCCTATTATTGAAATAAAATGTTGCATTAGACAAACAAAAGAAAATAAAATATGGATTTACACAATCATGTTATAGTTACATAAAATGTCAATAAAACTTGATTTAATAATAACAGTGGAATCCCAATTCAGAGAAAGTTAACTTTCTGTAATTTATTTGTGATATGATTATGTAACAGATACCTATTCTACATTTTTGTACATAAAAAAAGAAATTAATTTCAGTTTTGTACATACTTTATCAACATTATAATGTATACGTAGATACTTGGGGTAAATTGTATTATTTTATTTATTTTACATACTATCTATCTATTAACAGTTAATTTATAGCATATCCCAAAATGAGATCATTAAATTAAATAAAAGAAATATCTTTTCACTACTCTTAGTAGTAACATAACATTATTGAAACTTAATAATGGCGCCCTTCTCAAACTGCTCAGGTTCATTCGGCTCAGCTCGTGTAGCCCCTAGATCTAGATGCAACGGGGATTCCCCTGGCAGAGACATCACGAACACTATGCATGCGTTCAAAATCAACTTAGGATACGTTCATAAATAAACTTAGGGTTTGTTCAAAAACAAACTGGGAGTTTTAAAATCAAATGAATAATCGATAGAACAACTTGCGCTGGATGCCAGGCGCTTTGTGAATCAAGTTTTTTTTTTTTTTCAATCAAAAATATATATTACGATTTTGGCGCCCCCTAAACCTGCCCCCCCATAGATTCCGGGGCCGAAGTTGATGTTTAACAATATTATTTTGGTTGTGTGTGTGTAAAATTCTAAAATTCACAAATACATAATTCTTATTTCCAGTAAATAAATAATAATTAATATACGCTGCCATTCTTACAATTGAGGTTGGTTGATCGGAATCGACTCTCAGATAAAAATTTTATGTTTTAATTAATATATATTTTTTTTAAACTTTTTTATTTAAATGTGATTTTTCTTGGGTCCCGTGATTTTTTCATGAATCTGCAATAGTTTAAACTAAAAACTGCACTATTTTTGCGTTAACATCATAGACATCCAAATTGATAGTACAGCCAATCAGGGAAAGGGGAGCAACTAAGTTGAGCGTGGCTGGGAGGCTACATGACCTTCTCCCTTTCTGTGAACTAACTTTCAATAAACGAATCTGATAAGATAAGATACAGGCAACTCACACTATAATATCAATGTTTGGTCCTCGAAAATAAAATCTGCTTATGAATTACTAGTCCTTTTTCAAATGGTGCGCAAATTGTTGGCTTCATAAAAACTTTACTACAGATCCCAAATCGGGAAAACAAAAGTTCGGGTTTGTTTCCAAAAAGTGAATTTTTTTTAAACTATTTAGTTAGGCACTTTTACAAATGTTATAGTTTATCCACCACACTCATTTTTGCTTTGCTACTTTTGCTACGTAACCCAATTTGTTGGTGGTTCGGTTAAAACCCTTTAATGGACTGCACTGCCATTGCCATTGCTTTACTTTTCTGCGCAAGGTCAGGTTATTTCAATGTGCGCTCATCGACGGCCGGCGTAGCGCAGCGTATAAGACGCTTGATTCGCACACCGAAGGTCGCGGGATCGAATCCCGGCGTGGCAAATAAATTTTATTTGATTAATTTGTGTTATTTCACAATTTATTCATTTAAAAAAATATATAGGATATTTGCGGCACGTTCCAGAGTGGAAGATACTCTCCGTATCGCCCTGGTGTAAGACCACCATTCAGAATTGAAACGTTGCTTGAAATGGTATTAGCCGTGTTTGGTGACCAGATCTGAATAGCCAGGTACCTCCCTACCTTCCTCTTCCCTATCTCCTTCCCCTCCCCACTACCCTCAGCCTCACAACATACCCCAATTGGGGATGCCATAGTCTCACTGGCTTCAGACGGGAGCAGTTGGGACTCTTGTGCGGTATACATATAAAAAAAAATATTTTAAAAAATCGGAGGTCAACATATGACTGATGTCATAGTTTATTCAAAGCATTCTCGAACCCCCCTGGTGCCAAAAATATGGTCACATGGTTTGCCTCCAGCTCATAGAAATGACACCCAGATTTTATGTGAGGGCAAGTCTAGCAATTTGGATGTCTAACAAGGAATCAATAAAAAAAAGTAGCACATAATTGTTTTTAAATAATCTATAATTAAAAAATTAAAAGTACTCCTGCAAGCCCTTTTCAAAATCCATTCCATTTCTGTTTTGAATGGCATTTTATCACATTTATAAAAAAAGTTGTTTTTTTGCACATCAGACTACCAAGGTCCAGTTGTTTTGCAGAAATTCAAATGTAACATTGTCATCAAATGGCCATTCAGAGCCATTTTGTTTTTTTGACAGTTGGAAGGTCGAGCGTTTCAGCTACAGAACAGAATCATTAAAAGTGCATATGTTTATGGCCCACCCTATATTATGTTCATTGTTAGTAGGCAAGAAATGTAAAGGAAAATAACAACAGTAGAAAAAGCTCTTTTCACTACGGAATGGAGTTTTCAAAGTGTTAGTAGTTGTAAGAAGTTACAACAAAATAAAATAAAATGTTACAATAAATTGAGCTGAAAATTTTTCAGGATGTATCAATTATTGTATTTGTTTCAAACAGGCTTGTTAAATATATTTTACAGATAAATTTTTGCAAAGCTATCATAAAAAGGCATTGTAAATCTCTAGGCTGGGATTCCACAAAAAAATATGTCGCATCAGTCATATTTTGCCTATTTTTATAATAATAGATATCTTATTTACAATTCAAAATTATTTATCATACAATAATTTTATGCACATAAATTTCTAATTCGTGATATACAATTTTGAACCTAATGAAATAAAGAAGCATTTGTGATAAATCTGATGCATCTACTACAAATATATTATATGCTTTTCTTTTATACAAAACAATATAAAAGTATGTAATTGTAATTACATATTACCTAAAAAAATACCCAATAATAACACAAATTCTGGAATGATGATTTGGGTGAATAATGGGTTGGGAAGTAATAATATTAAATATCTCTACCAGAGAGGCACGTCTAAATCTAAAACACGATTCTACATCTGATCTTCTTATCAATAAAAAAATTATTTGATTATTTTTGTTATTTTTCAGTTGGATAGTTAAATAGCTTTGCTATTACATACATGATTCCTTATATACATAGTTACATAATATAAAGTATTTTATAACACATTCATAATATTTACCTTTTAATAGCTCTTACCGTAAGGAATTTATATTTTTTTGTTATTTCTTAACACAGAACCATTAGCTTCTCTGGTACAGATATGAATTTTCAGCAACTCAACATTAAATCATTTAAACAGACACATACAAATATTAACAATACCAAATCATTGCCGCGCCTGCATGACTGACTTGTCATTGTTTAGGGGAAACAAAAAGCATGATATTTTTGTCAATCAAGCACTCGAAGTGTCGTTGTATTGTTACGTTTTTGTACTTAACAAATTCTCCAAAATAAACACACATGGCGATATTTGAAGGGACCATTAAGTTTAGAGTGCTATATTTTATATTTTGGAAGTGTTCATTTTCATAATATGCAGCTTGTTCACATGACGGGTATAAGGCAGAATGCAATAAAAGTGATCAGTTATGCTATTCCAGCAAGCGCAGAGACAACTTACTAAATTGAAACAGTTTGGAAGACTGGAGTGAAATACTAAGGAATGTTGTGGCATTTAGCAGTGGTTTACAGTACACCAAACAAATAAAAACCTTCCAAGATTGCAAGCACAATGATATACATTAAATTAACTTTTAAATTAGTTTGCAAGAATCAATATTTAGAATGTTGTTAATCTATTTGACTTGACATAGGTAAAGCTGGGAAGAAGTCATCAAATTGGCATTACGGAGAGAGACAATATGTATTACCTGTCTTAATAACATATTGTTTGCAAAATTTTAGCTCTAATGTAGATCTAAGTATTATGAAAAATACAGTAAATGGAAGCATTAATTGTAAAGACAATTATTTAATAATACCGATAAATGAACACCTAGTTTACTAAATTGACCACACTCGACCAACTTACAACGTACTAGCGATACGTAATATTTAAACATTGGATGTTTAAACTTCACATTTTGTCTTTTAAATAAATGAAACTTCATAATAAATAAATATTTAAAAAATAATTTTAAAAGTTTCCACTTGTTTCTTAAAGTAACAAATTACAGTGAAACCCTCTTAAGAAGTGTAACAAACTTCAGCCACGAAACTTCTTAAGAGGGTTTCACTGTATAACCAGAAATGAGAAATTTAACAAAGATCCATGGGTGGGCATAGTAATACAACAAAATACAAATTATGTCATTTATAAACATCGGCTTTGTTAAGTTACAAGCCCAAGGACCATTATCATTTTATGGACAGAATGAACACAATACAAATCACTTGAGTTGACCTATTAAATAGGTGTCAATAAGATTTTTAATATTGCTTAAAAACTGATGATTTTCCTTTGAGAAGACAAAGCGTCTTGAAAATAAAAGTAATTTAAATAAGTCACAATTTCCATTATATACAATGTTACCTGTTCATAATGATGAATAAGTATCACAGAGTAATTGCATTAGAAAAGAACACTAGACAAATGGTCCATAATTGTTATCGAGTCGGCCCCTTTATTTGGTAATCTTCTAATAAGTCTCGGACGGTGTTTTCATTGGGACAGTCTATGCAGTCTGCTTTAACAGCCAGCTTTTCAATTCTTGACCCTGTTGATTGCTCTGTCCCATCAGAGGCTAAACGATCTGCTGATTGAAAGATGGAATCATCTTTACTTGTAGGGGAAGCATCACTGCAGTCGGATCCGAGAGGTATAAAAGCTTTAGACTGTTTTGGACATTTGTCCCCCTTGTCAGGCACATAAGTATATTCGGGGTCAGGTTCATCTTGAATATTGGAGTTCACTTTTACATTCGATACATTTTCCACATCAGCTTCTTCGGAATTCTTTATTTTTAAGTTTTCCGATTCGGTGTTCTCTAAATGACAAGAGTTTAAAATTAATTCATCTTTCTGAAGGTCTTCCAGAATATATTCAATCTCTTCCTGAGTAGCCGTCTTGTCAACTTGAATGATTTTGTCATTCGTTATGTCCACTAATAAGGTGCTCGCTATATTTGCGTAAGAGTCTTTTAACAATTGATTGATGGTCTCGATACTGCCCATGCGATCTGATATTATATTTAAGTGTTTCCTCAATTTTTCACCAATATCTTCCTCAACATCGTCTTTAGTCATAGCTTCAATATGAGCCGACTCTGCCAAAAGATCAGATTGCAAGTTCATCTTCTTTAATAAACTTTTGACCACTTTTGGGTTAGTCTGTTCTTTAGGATCTTTAACAAAGAAAAGCTGAGACTCAAACTCTGAAATGATGGATTCCAACCAGTGGTGACGTATTGGGGCATCCCTCTGCAGAGCTTCTTTGCCAGCGAGGGCATCAGTCTTGGTAGTCAGTCGAGGCTTGATGGCTTTCATGACTGAGTCATCAGCCTCAGTTGTGAAGTCTATTACATCGATAAATGGGCCAATTTTCTCCAGTAACAACTCTTGTACGTATTTCTTTAGATAGCTATATTCCCCTAGTGCGATTTGAGCATTGGGATCTTCTGTTATGTAGTGTGACAATATATCGGCATTTTGCGAATATAAGAACAAAGCTGGAATAGTGATGTCATTTTCTCCATCTCCAGACATTGCAAAAAGAGGAGACTTTTCATGCGAAGAGCCGGGGACGTTATCTGTGATGATGACACCGATAGCTCCCTCCTTTTGAAGTTTTCGTACTTTATCGGCGAAGGTACAATCTCCTCTTTCAGCTACAACAATCTTTCCTTTGTATTTAGCAACATCCAAAAGAGTACCACATGCTTTGAGGGGATTAGCAAAGGTCGCAGACCCAACCACTTTTACTTCTCCTGTCAATTCAAGTCCAAAGTGAGCCGGTCCTGCAGATATTACTTTCAGGGGTTTTGAAGAAATTAAAGCAACTCCTTCCACTTCTACTTTAAAACTTGCCGTAGACTTCTCAGACAATTCTGTCATTTCACGCATAAATATAAGACCCTCTTCTGCATCCTTTGCTGATCGAGCCTGAAAAATAAAATTTAAAAAACACAGTTTAACTAAGATAATATGGATTGTAAATCAAAACAAAATGAAGGAAACATTTACTTGTACATACATGTATAGATGTATATAGTGTACTTTGCAAAATCCTTCGAACAAGAAATACAAAACTTTGGAATATTTTACAGGCTGCATAACTTTGCAGTGAAACCCAACATGTTCAAGGTACCCAAATAAGAAGTTTTAATGTTTTAAAAGTTTTTAAATCCTTGAAACAAAATATAAACAAAAAACAACAAACAAACAAACATATAAACAAAAAAATGTGAAAATTACCATGGAGAATGTCTGCAGAAGTTGTACGCGGCCGTCCTTCATGGTGAGCACGGAAATGCCCATCTCAGCAAGGGCGGCGACGTGCTCGGGGTCCGAAGGCCGGAACTGACGCGCCAGCAGCCGCCTGAACGTCTGCTGCGTGCGGCACTCACCCATCATGTTCTTCAGGGGGCGTCTCACGCTCTCTGGGAGAAACTTCTGCGTGTTGGGGCAAGTCCTACAACAAGAAACTTAGTATTAGACACTTCATCAAAATGCTAATGGATTACAGAACTAACTGATCTGGGTATCAAAGCATAAAGACAACTTGCTGAACCTAAACTATACACATTGAAGAATGGGTTAAATCTCAGCATTGGAAGGAATAACAAACAGACAAACTCAATGCAGATAGAAAATCACTGACAGAGCTACTAGGACTATTATC
This sequence comes from Limnephilus lunatus, assembly GCA_917563855.2. Taxonomy (NCBI): domain Eukaryota; kingdom Metazoa; phylum Arthropoda; class Insecta; order Trichoptera; family Limnephilidae; genus Limnephilus; species Limnephilus lunatus. The sequence goes on from OU830604.1 coordinate 4,352,317, forward strand.
TTGTTGGGACTTGATAGCACTATCAGATGTAGAAAATATGAAAAGAATTAAGAAACACCGATTCACCTGCGAAACCAATGCCCCATCTTAATGAGAAGAAGGAGAGCCACGTTGTTCATAGAAGACAATCCTGGACAAAATTTATGAAATGAAATGAACTCCTTAATAGTTTATATGAAACAAGTACTGATTCGAAAATTCACAGCATTGTCATAATTTGCACTATATTACATCTTTATCATAGCACCTAATCACTTTTTATGTTTTGAATTTGACATTGTCTATTGTCTTGGACGAGTTGAACCATACAAGTACAACCAAGTGTATATCTCACCTGGAATAAGGGTACAAGCGATGATCATCATCAGACCCCTCCTTGATGGTTTTATTGTTGTGCCTGTTGTCAGCGAGCGTGAGAGGCAGCAGATGGGCCTCTGTTGTCATGATGAACTCATCCAAGTTGATGGGGATATCTGCATCATCGGCAAACAGCATATAGAGGTACTTGAAGGTCTCGGCAAGGACAAAGGAATCCATCCTGTCTTCGTGGATTCGAGTTCGGACATCGTTCATGGCTGCGTAACCGCAAGGTACCCACGCGTGCTTTTGAAGAGATTTCAAGGCAGCTTTCCCAACATTGAGGTAATGGTCGTCCCCTGTGGCTCTGTGCAAGAAGTACGTAGACTCCAGGAACTCTGGTCGGAGCGGGTGCTGACCCCAATGAACCTGTATGCAAAATACCGTCATGAACAAGCCTACACAATAAACACAATTATAGATAACATCTGTACAGCGACGCTTCACTGTTAACAACTTATATATATATATATATATACGCAAACATTAAATTAATGTTGTATCACAATAATCGCAGGTCGCAAACATTTTACGCTTAAACAAATCAGTTAAATATTTAAATTTTTAAAGAAGTTCTCATTTCTCATCTTCATTACGCATTGTATAATTTGACAAGCATGGCCGTAGGTTTTCTGTTTCATTATAAAATAAATATAACACTATTACAGACAAATGGGAATAAAAATTCAGCTAATTAATAAAAACACTTATAGAGTTTATAAATTTAGTACAACCTTCATTTTCTGAACAATAAGTGTAGTGCAATGCACACGTTAAAAACTATTAACCACTCCGATCTATCGCGAATATGCACTTTTTAAATCTTAAACGAAATGTCAGATTTACGAAAACTTTGTGTTATTTCCGCTTCACAATTAAAGCTCTATAAATGAAACATTTCTGAACGTAGCTGAATACTAAAAACTGTTTTTCAAAAGGTTACGAAATAAGCTTTCAAATTGTTATATTACAAATAAATATTAACATTTGTAAATTTTAAAATTTAGATGGCAAACATAAAAAAAAAATGTAAAAATGACACACGTGATGTTTTTATGTGAAAACAGTACTAAAATCACGGATTATGTAAAAAAAACCAATCCTTATTCTATTGTATAAATGTATAATAAACAATTTATTCACCTCACTTTTTTATCATTTCATACAAGAATATTTAATAAAAATTAACAATGTCTAGCGCTCCGTAGTCAATTTCGTGGGTAAAATTTTATTAACCGTATATCTGACAGAATAGGTCTTTTTATGTATTTCTATGGACAACTTGAATAGTGATGGGTAGCTTGATTTATTATTGAGCTTCTACTTTTTGTTTTAGGGATGTCACTAGAACAATAATGGAGTTATAACGATTTCTGTGGAAACATATGCGATGACGTGAAAACACGCTTATTGTACTTGACTGCTATTGTCATATGAATGTGTATATCTGCTTACGTTGCTGAGTGGTTAAAAAAGAAACCGAAATCGGGAATATGTATTCCATACAGGTGGCAAAAATTTAATGGTTCATAGTTTTGAAAACCGTGTTGGGAGTTGTGATTTTAAAACAAAATAGAGTAAAAAATTCTTTATAGAAAGAGTAAAAAGGCTAAATCAAACTTAAACTGAAACAGCTTTTCATACTGAATTACTTTGCTAGTTGAAGGACATAACAAATTCTATATGTCATCTGAACAGCCCATTTCTATGAAAATGACTAATTTACACTATATTCTATACTATCGAGTTCCCGGCATGCATTGCTATGCCACTTAATAAAGAAATTGTTTCTCCCTGTGTGTCTTTTCCCATTCGTCCCGTTCCCATTCCGTTCCCGCATTCCCCACTCCGCCTTCTCCAATTTTTACACAAATATCATAATGCCAGAGCTCACCAGTATATATACAAAATTTTCGTGGGCGTGCTCACAAAAACTCACCAAAGATTTATCGCAATTGGATGAATGGTGTAGGAAATAATTTCATGACGCCAGAGCTCACAATTATATATAGAAACCATCACGGGCATGTGCACATCAAATTCCCAAATTTTCATCGCAATCGGATGAATAATTAAGCAATGCATAATTTCATGAAGCCAGAGCTCACTATTATATATATATAAACTATCGCAGGCATGCACACATTAAATTCCCAAATTTTCATCGCAATCGGATGAATGGTTTAGCAATGCCTAATTTCATGACGCCGGAGCTCACTATTATATAAAGGAACCATCATGGGCATGTGCACATCAAATTCCCAAATTTTCATCGCAATCGGATGAATGGTTTAGCAACGCATAATTTCATGACGCCTGAGTTCACTATTATATATTGAAACCATTGCATGCATGTGCACATCAAATCCTCAGAGTTACATAGCAATTGGATGAATGGTTTAGCAACGCATAAGGAACAAACATATACAAGCAAGCAGATATACATTTATTTTCATATACAGGGTGTAACAGGACTTACCTGAGGGATTTTTAACTAGAGATTCCTGAAAATTTTTGGAGTAAAAAATGTACATGTTATTTTGCTGACTGATAACATTTTTTTTTCTACTACAAACATTAAAAATATTTTACCATCAGACGCCGCCACTGATTAGTTAGTAAAGTGGCGCATTTTTAGCCTAGCGGTCATTTGATAAGCGTTGCGTCTCGTTCCAACAGCATATTAATACTCGAAACAGCGCGCGTATCGCTGATACCCATCACGACAAAGTATATTATTATATTCCATAGCTATGGGAACAGTAGCGATATGTGATTAAAACATTTTTATTTTTTTGTTTTTATTGGAAAAAAATGTCATCGGACACCAAAATGACATCTACATTTTTTACCAAATATGCTCAGAAATCGCTGGTTAAAATCCTTCGGGTACGTCCTGTTACACCCTTATAAACTAAAAATATATAAACTACATCTGAACTGTCCATTTCTGTGAAAATGACTTATTTACAGTACAGTGAAACCCTCTTAAGAAGTTTTGTAGCTTAACCACTCAGCAACGTAAGCAGATATACACGTTAATATGACAATAGCAGTCAAGTACAATAAGCGTGTTTTCATGTCAACACGTATGTTTCTACAGAAATCGTTATAACTCCGTTATTGTTCTAGTGACATCCCTAAAACAAAAAGTAGAAGCTCCATAATAAATCAAGCTACCCATCACTATTCAAGTTGTCCATAGAAATACAAAAAAAATACCTATTCTGTCAGATACATGGAAGACCGAAAAATCGCCTCCCGCCGGTAGACATTGTTATTTTTTTATTAAATATTCTTGTATGAAATGATAAAAAAGTGAGGTGACTAAATTGTTTATTGTACATTTATACGATAGAATAAGTATTGGGTTTTACACAATCCGTGATTTAGTACCATTTTCACATAAAAACACCACTTGAGTCGTTTTTTCTATGTTTGCATTCTAAATTTTAATATTTACAAATGTTAATATTTATTTGTAATATAACAATTTGAAAGCTTATTACGTAACCTTTCAAAAACAGTTTTTAATATTCGGCTACGTTCAGAAATGTTTCATTTATAGAGCTTTAATTGTGAAGCGGAGATAACAAAAAGTTCGGAAATCTGTCATTTCAAGAAGTAAAAAGTGTATATGTATTCGCAAAAGATCAAAGTGGTTAAGAAGTTTGGTTTTTCAGTCCCTCAGCCCAAAATTGGTCCAATTTTTCCCACACATAAGGTTTTCCTGTTTAAGATGTTTGTTTTTTCCGGTCCCTTGGAAAACTTCTTAAGAGGGTTTCACTGTATATTCTATATGACATCTGAACGGTGCATTTCTGTGAAAATTACTTATTTACCCTAAACATACTCAAAGTGTCAAAGATGCTAATAATATTCGACCACCATAACACGGGCATGTGCCTAGCATGGTGGTCGGAGGAAAAATAAAAAATAAAACAGCGTAAATCGATATCCTGTGATTTATAAAACATTGTGCATATATGTAATTCATTAAAGAAAGTGTTTAGATTGCCATAAGTTCAGAGTATGGAGGTTGCCCTTGCGGTAGTGGGTAGCAACAGTTCGCAGGTGAGGGATGGCGGGAATACCTGAAAGTCGGCAGTGAAGGCCTCGGGGATGAAGGTGTGTCGCTGCATGACCTGGTAGAGCATCTCGTGAGTCTCAATGGCCGGCCTTACGTCTCCCAGCAACACCTGCAGGCCTGGCCAAAAGGCAAGAAGAGCGTCCATGAAGTGGCGCGACTGGGTGTGGGGCCTAAAATATCAAATATACAAATATTCTATTAGTAGCCAACTAAATAAATAAGTACAACAAACAAATAACAAATCTCAGCTATGTTATTCTTTCTTATGTATAAAGTTCATAGTCTGCGGTGGGCGGTATAGCGGGCGGAAGGGGTGGATTTGATGTGAAAATTTCACTGTCTATATGAAAATTCAAAAAACCACCATTCCCATTTCCCATCCCTTAAAGCAGTATTTTGATACTTTTTGATGAAATTTTACACACTTGAAAATAAGAGAAAAATCACTGTCAACATCAGATTTCGTAAAAGTCTGCATAAAGTTCGGGCAAAGCCGGGGGAATCAGTTATATATTATCTATTAATATCTATATGTATTAAAAAATGTCCCAGTGTGGCTTTGTTTGTTATGCAAATCCATGGTTTTATTTGAAGACTGATGAAATTTTGCCCCCTTGACCTTCAAACCAAGCAGGGAAGGTCGAAGGAGAATGCGGGAGGAGAAGGGTCACGGAAGGGGAACGGGGCGGGAAGGTGATGCATGTGAAAGGACACTCAGAGGGGTGGGGGATAAGGGTGGGTTAGATGGTGGGATTGCAAAGGAGACTTATTAGTGGTAGGGGATAGCAGGGTGTGTAATTAGAATATCCGTGCTCTTCACACAGACAGCCGTGTGTGGTCTGCTCATGCATCGGAAAATCTTCTGATTTATTTGTGCACGCACCAGATGTAAAAAAAAAAAAATTGTGAATCCAATACACTTCAATAAACAGAATTAAATCACAAACACCGTCTTTCTTTGAATGGCAACGCATGTCGGGTACTCGATAGTATCATATCGTGGGGTAATTACTACAACTAGGTAAGTCCTTCCAATTTTGTAAATAAATACATCAAACATGTATACATCAAACATCATGGGTCCCCGATTAATGTAGGTACTTCATGACGGCATTGCAAAAATAGGACTCCCAGCAAGATGTACACCGTGATTCAGTACTCGCAGTATGAGTAAATCCCAGGACCCATGCTCGAGTTTTTGCAGATTGTAACCTAGTGCAATATGGAAATGCTTGATGAAATGGTAGCTCGGCATCTTATCACGAGGACATATATACCTGTGCATGTGTACGTCAAACATCATGGGTCCCCGGCTGATGTACTTCATGACGGCGTTGTAATGGCGCTGGAACCTGGCCAGGTAGGTCTCGTCCCCCAGCAGGATGTACGCCTTGAGACAGTACTCGTAGTAAGAGTCGATCCCCGCTCCCACGCCCGAGTTCTTCCGGATCCAGTCACCGGAGTGGACGTTCACCACGGTGCCCATGAGATCTGATGTCCTGTAATATAATTAAAAAATTTAAGGAATACTTCTAGACTGCAGATAATCCGGCATACCTAGATTACGCTAAAAGCATGTTGAAAGAAAACTGACATTGCCGAGCTAAATAAGACCGTTCAAATCCCAGACAACTGGTTCAGTGAACACAAATTTGTCTTGAATTTCATTTTTAATTGTCATTTTCAAAATTAGAACTGATTGTGGGAAGAATTGAAAATTTACACAGAATTTTTGAAGTAAAACTTCTTTACGCATGCTTGACTTGGGGGGGGAAATTGGCAAATGCGTGACGAGAGCGTTACGAAAAGCGAGGCGAACGCTTCGTATATCACTGTAGGAGCAAGAGAGAGCAGTGCGCGCGCACATTTTCTTTCTCTCTTCCTATCATATAGATGGAGCAGAAATTTTACTTCAATTGTGTGGTCTATAGCACGTTCGTTTTTTTCACAAGAAAATTATTTTGATTTTCTGTTCTATATTTGAAATGTATATTTTTTGATTAAATTTCTTAGGGTTAAATAAAATCTGCTTACTAGTCCTTTTTACAAAGGCGCGCAAATTGCTGGTTGCCAAATAAATTAAGCACAAATCCCAAATCGGTTAAAGAAAAGATTGGGCCTGTTTTCAAAATGTAATATTTAGTTCGACACTTTTACAAATGTGTGTATAATTTACCCACCTCTCTCAGACAATTCATTTAAAAACAAACATTCAGATGTTGTACAGAAAAGTCCCACAGCGCTGCATACTTGTTATTTCATTGTGCGCTCCACAGTGGTCAACACGACCAATGTCATAGCATTCTTGTAGGACTACTTATTAAGTACTAATTACTTATCACATTTTATTTGACCCAACTACATACATTACTAACTGCCACTGCCACAAAAAATGTGTTTCTTTAGATTATTTTTATTTTTTTAAATCTATATTGTGACATTTTCAATGGAAAATCTGGTGCCAAAAATATAGTCACGTGGTTTGACTCCAGCTTGTCGAAATGTTACCCTGATTTCATTATAGGGCAAGTCTACCAAATTCGATGTCTATGTTGCACCAGTATCATAAAAAAATTATATTATAGGACCCATTTTGAAATGAAAAATGTTTTGAAACCTGATCAGACTTATTTATAGTTCCGAGCATGCATTGCAATGCCACTTTAATAAAGAAATGGTTTCTCCCTGCATGTCCTTTCCCATTCCTCCCCTCCCTACTTCCCTCCCTGCTAAAATATATGAAATACTCCAAATTTTTTCAAACAACTCGCACGCCACCTATTGCAACATGTTTTACAAATTTCATAATGCCAGAGCTCACCAGTATATATATAAATATAGAATCCTTCGCGGGCGCGCGCACGACAACTCACCAAACTTTCAACGCAATAGGATGAATAGTATAGGAAAAATTTACATAATGCCAGAGCTCACTATTATATATATAGAAAAAAATCCCGGGCAAAGTTTCATCGCAATCGGATGAACGGTTTAGGAACGCGTAAGGGACAAACAAAGAAACATACATTTTTATATATTAAGATAGGGAAAACTTTTCAATATTGACAAATCATTGTAATAGGCACCTATGTCTGATCTTCCATAATCGGTCCATGGCATCGTGCGCCTTCTTCTCAAAGAGCGGATCTCCCGTAAGCCGGGAGAGGGCGGCCATTTCCAGGATCATGGTGCCGGCGCAGGCCGTACATGTCTCTCTGGAGTTCTCAATGCCACGCATGCCGTACCGGAGGTTGATCTAGAAGGGAAGCAATCAGTATTATAATATAACCCCCTTAACATTTTCGTACCTGAAGGTAAACTCTAGACCCAAGGGGACATATATCGTGGAGCAATTGTGTTTCTTAACCCGTCAAGTCTATTTATTCGGTTTTAGGAACAACTCATGTACGTCTCATAGAAATCGCTGTGTCTCCCATACATTGTTAGAAATATGAACTAAACAGTGTTAGAAAAGAAAAATACCACGCTTTATATTCAAATCTAAAAGTTAATTCAAATGTACGCCTTTATGAATACAAAATTTCCGAACACAATTTGAAAAAAAAATTATGAAACTTTGAAAATTTTTAATTAATTATTTTTACATGAAATGACAATAATGGAGTTGACGATGACGTTTAAAACACATTTGCCCAATAAATTTTGTGTGTTTTTTTAATTTTTTTTCATTATCGGTAAATTTAGTTAAAAAAGTAAGGTGAGCCATTTTTAAAACTTTTTTAGGTTTATGTAAAATTGTTATATTTGAAAAATCATATGTTTTTCATCTACTTTCCAAAACACTTTTTAGTTTTCGGATACATTAAGAAATATTCCATTTATTTGAATTTCATTGCAAAACGTAAATATTTTTGACAAAAGATGGTTGAGGCCTGAGGGGTTAATATTTTTCTTGCCCTTTCCAGTAACACTTAGACATTAGTTTTTTTTCAAATAGCAGTCAAATATTAAGTAATGTTTTTCCTCCTTCATATAATCCGCCACATTAATAAATATCTTTCTACAGCCCTTATCTTAACCCGCCTCACAATGCTGACCAACCAGGTGGTGACGTAGTTCCCCTGTCTTTATACTGAACAGACAACGGCGCTCTTGTGAGGTTAAATTTTTTTTTTTTAAATGGTAAAACAGATATGTAGTACAAAATCGAGCAAAACTCATATACAAATTACTGTGGCCCTTTTCAGTAAAATACACGCTTGTTTGTGGGGAAGAATATTTTTTTAAGTAATGTGGATCCGGGTGGGGGGCGGGGAGAGCAATTTCTTCAGAATTTGACAGATATTATTGGATGTCTTAAAAATTGATTTTTTTTTAAATGCAAATCGATTACCAAATACTTTTTCTAGGATTACCTACCTAAATTATACAATATGTAATGTAAAAGTCCCAGATACAGTTTCAGTCAAGACTTAAATTAAAAAATGTCATAGCTTGTCCCGCAATCAAAATTCATGTGAATTTTCCAATACAAGAAGTATTTTCCTCTTGACTTTTTTTTTTGCAAACTCCACACAGGAAGCCCCGGGGAAAATAATTTCTTCAGCGCCTATGTCTTCTTTGAAGATGTTGTGTGGAGGATCTTTTTGAGCAGAGGAAGGAAGGAGTGATTATGGATCTTGAAAAGACTTATGTTGTACAAGGTGCGGCAAAACAAACAGTGCAGTTTTGAAAGGCCAGTGCATCCCATGTGGTGGGAGGAGAAACCTAGGAGTAGTATCATTATGTCAGGAGGGTCATGCCGTTTTTAGTCGTTGCCATGGTTTGGTCCGGACAACACCGGGGCTTTGCCGTCCGCACGTATCTTGAAAATGGCCAAAAATGGCGATGTGACGAGGCCCACTTCCTTCTCTGTGGAGCGGTGAATAAACCAAATTTTCGGTACTGGGCTGAAAATAACCCAAGAAAACTTCACGAGTGACCTCTTCTCTCCCCAAAAGTGACCGTGTGGTGTGCAATTTCCAAATTCGGGGTGATTGAGCTGTATTTTTTCGAGGAAAATGATGAACCGTGACTGTCAATGCTCAACGTTATGTTTCCATGTTAGAACATTTTTTTTTAACCTTAATTGGAAGAACTAACAGAGGAAACAGATCTGGGAGACATCTGATTTCAATAGGACGGTGCTACGGCCCACACTGCTCGAGTTACAATGACAAAACTGCGACAGATGTTTTCTGTGCGATTCGCCTCTCTGAGGGGTGGCCCGCGTGCTCGCCTGGTTTAAGCATTTGTGACTTCTTCCTTTGGGGCTATCTGAAGGAAAAGGCTTTCAAACATCGGTCTCACACCTTGGAAGAACTCAAGAATCGAATTCTGGGGGAAGTAGCTGCTATGCCCATCGAGATGTGCTAAAATGCAGTCGACATCTTCAGAAATCGCCTTCATCAATGTATCGCTGCTGGGGGCCATCATCTTTCTGATGTCATCTTCAGGAATTGATGCATAAAACGGCCTGATGTACCAAATAAAATATAATAAACCCCATTTCTGTAAGTGGCGCCGTTAATTTTTAATAGCCTTTTAAAACTGCACTGCCTGATTTGCCGCACCCTGTAGGAAGATGGAAAAACAGAGGCCAGCAAATCGTTCCACAGCCGAGCTGTTGAACTCAAGAACGAGTCATAGAAGCGACCCATTCTATGTGACAAATATCAACTGTGTACATATATGTTGAGCCCGCGTTTAGCGTGTTTCCCGACTATACACCGGAGCCGAGGGGATCAATGACGCTAGTTCTTCGTAGCATCTTCCATTGAAACACTGGTAGAACAAGGACAGCATTCCCACATGACGCCTGTGCTCTAAGGATTGCAATCCGTTTGTTAAGATGGAAGAATTAATCAAACGGACCGCCTGTTTCTGCACAGAGTCAAGGGTTTAAACTAATTAGAGCGTATCACTGTGAACTCACTCACTTACCACAATTTGGAATAATACAGAATTGGCCAAATCAATTAATGATATCGGAGGTTTCTAATTGAACTAGAGGACCATTTTAGTTTTTGTTCAATATCCACATGATAGTGATAAAAATAATAGATAATCACTTAACTAAGAATTATTTAAACTAATGAGACCTTTACCTTTACGGAAATAGCTTTATCTTTAACACCTATCATAATGTTTCATTGGAAGAATGAAAGAAAACCTTCTCCTCCTGTAAAATTTTCTAATGGTCTGTTGGACAAATACGAACCAAGACGACGATGTGTCAATTTGTTTTTCATATATTATAAATCAGATTTCAAGATAAATTCCATACAAATCCAGAGCTTGAAAGACATCAAAGGTGATTTTAACACCGCATACTTATTTGCACCACAAAAGTGTTTTGTCATAATTAGAATCATGTACTATTGCATTTAATTATCATCCTTTACAATAACTAACCCTTTGGAAATGTAACCTTGAAGCAATGCAACAGAGTGTCAATTTGTTATAATAAAAGTTTGCAATAAAATATATACCAACATCGTACAATTTATTTAATAAAATATGAAGAAAAAAAACGAGTTAATATCGGCGAAAGCTAATCAACAATATTATTGTACATTATTATTATTCCATCACAGTTTCAATACATACACACTATATTAACCCCTCGGGCTAATTTGTTCAGTTTTGCGAACAAACAGCTACTACTTTTGGGAACAGCTCATATGATTTTAGAGAAATCATCGTTTACTGTTAGAAAGAGAAAACAACACGGTTTATAATCAAATTTAGAAGTTAATCACAGAAGAATTAAAATGTACATTTATATGTAACCAAAGGTTCGACCGCAGTTTAAGAAAAATTTATTAAATTTTTTAAGTAAAACTTCTTTACGCACGCTTGACTAGGGGAGTAAGTTGGTGAATGCGTGACGAGAACGGAAGTTGAGAGGGAGATATAAGTTAGTGAAGATAGAAAGAGAGAGAGTTACATTTCGTATATAACTGTAGGGGCGAGAGAGAGGTGCGAGCACACATTTCTTTCTCTCTTTCTCTCATAGCCAGTTACGTTTCGTATATCTAAGACACATTGCAGGCCTATTGTCTGTATCACACTGTAGGAGCAAGAGAGAGCAGTGCGCGTGCACATTTTCTTTCTCTCTTCTTTTATAAGTTAGTGAAGTTTTACTTCAGTCGTGTGGTCTAAAGCACAATCGTTTTTTTATGAATTATTTTTATACGACTTTACAAAAATAGTGAGGTGACATTAGTGTTTGTCTAAAAAAACATATGTTTTTTTTTGTTGTTATTAGCACTTTTAGGTCAGTGTTTAGATGAAAAAACGTAAAGTGAATCATTTTAAAAAAAATTTACAGTTGCAATAAAAATTTCAATATTTCTAAAATTACATGTTTATTTCTAATAATAAAATTTGAAAGCGTATTTTTCAATAACAGTTTTAATTATAGGAAATGTACAGAAATATTACGTTTATTTTGATTTTATTGCAAAGCAGAATTACACACAAATTCTCCAACCCTCTGACAGTGCCTAAGAATATAACGGCCAATATGCCAGATGGCTGAGGGGTTAAGTGATTAAAGATTTTAACATATTTCAATGGTATTATCAATCTTTGGAAAACTGAGCTCCCATTTACAGAAAGGGCACTTAAATATAGCAGCATTTAGTTCGCATTTTGCCCTTTGTTCGTCTACAGTAGAGCGAATTTGTCTCTCAGCAGTATTGAATTGAGCGCGTTTATTTTTTTCAATCACAAAAATAACCCAGTTCCAGATACTTTAGAGGGTATATAACGCGGACTTTATTTATGAAAATGTAGTCAGCTATCTGACTACAACAAAAAAAAATATACCTTACATATGTCTTTTAGACAGCGTTTTAATAAAGGCAATAATGTTAATGAATTTATTTTGTTACCATCAAAGTTTCTGACGTCATCAAATTACCACACTGCTTGTGACGTCTCGTAGCTTCTTCAGGGCAGTATAATACTCTACTAGAGAATTATACTCACCAAACCGTGACCAACTATTGATGTATTAGTTTGAAAAATTACACAATAGGATAACTTGGTGGTCAGTTGTATATTGCCGGGAACTCGTATGCAAGACGCCGGAATTCGCAGGACAATTGTATTGCGAAATTACTGTTACTGGTGTTACTTTATTATGATTTTTACCATGAGAGGGCTCGTCTAGGGTATACTTGGTCGAAGAGTCTTACATTAAAAATTGTACATAAGACCGCTTTTATTATTACCGTGACAATCGACAATTACGGTACCGTGACAGCATAAAAAAGGCAACAAACAAACGTTCCTTAGCTCTTTCAAAAGATGCAATACACAATATACGTAGGTTTGTTTCCTCCAAAGCAAAAAAGTAATCATTTTCTTGCATCTCTCTCATACACCGCACGTCTGACGTCTCTACAACACTACTAGCTGTGATGATAATTTTGAAAGTATGGAATATAGTTACAAAGATCACATAGAAGTGAGAGAATTTAATATTGTAAATGTCAATGCACTGATAGTTTTACTTATGTTCTTAAAAATATAATCTTTCTTACACACTAAATAACAACAGTCGAAAATGAGTCAAGCGGTGAATGTATGTCCGCACCCCCCAAATGAAACATACAATCATTATCATACATCTCCCTCACATGTATAAAGAAAATTAAACGCAATTTCCGTCGCCGTAGCTGAGCCGTAATAAGATATATGTATCTGTTTCCTTCAAAGGAAAAAAATTGTACTTTGAAGGAAACAGACATATATTGTGACTCTCATCTTTTGTCTCATCATTATTTTATGTGTAAGAAAGAGTTGCAGCATTATAGCGATAAGGAATTGCCTTTTTTGCCGTCGTATGTTACCATACCGCAAATGTGAATCGTCGCGGTAATAATAAAAGCACTCATTCACTGGCATTTATAAATGAAGTACTTGTGCGTGTTCCAAATTTGAATTTTAAATAATCTTAATAAGTGTTTACCCGAGCATGGGGAATCCCCGTTGAAGTGTTGAAGGCAGGGAGCAGTCTTTTACCCAAATCATGAGCCAGATCCAAAAGTTCTCCCCGGTACCAAGTCATGTACTCGCCGTTGTCTTGTAGTCCCGTCGCTAGAATATGTGCTGACAGCAAACCCCTGTAATCAAAAGGCTTAAATTAGAAAGCAAGGACAAAAGATACTTTTATTAAAATTACATTTTGAAATGAACATAAGATTATGATTAACCAATTAAGTTCCATTAATTAAGTAGTCTTAAACAATTGTAGGTACTATATTGTAAACAAAAGATAAAGAAAATAATAGGAACAATAAGAACATTGAAAATAGTAAATATGAGTACATAGTATCTTAAATGGGGTAATTTCACAAACCATCAAATACTGTTAAAAACGTGTGGAAGATCAGTTTATTTTTCTGATTCTGATAATCTGTCCTAAAAACGTGCTATTTTAACCCCTCAGAACAACTCATATAGGTCTCATAGAAATCATTGTGTCTCCCTTACTATCACAGTTAGAAATATGATATAAATGGTGTTATGAGAAAGCACCACGCTTTATATTCAAATCTAAAAGTTACCACAAAATAATTAAAATGTACACCTTTATAAAACCAATATCCCATTGCATTTCCTATTCTGACCCGCCCCCCATACATAACTTCCTCTCCTTCCTTACCCCAAAAAGACCATCCACACAGCATCCCCAAAGATGACATAGGCCCTCAGGGGAATTATCTTCCTCAGAGCCTCCTGTGTGGAACTAATGTAAAAGGTACCTATAGTTGAAAATATCTACATTTCGTAAGATGATAAATTTTTTTCAGATATGTGCCGGATTTACAACATGGTTTACTAAATAAATCGTTCAATCTAGTTGGGCGTTCAGGCTATTTCTAAGGCCATCTGCTCAAGCAATTGCTATTCACAGGAAAGGAACTTGTGAATTTCATTGGCGGTTTGCACCCAGGCAACTTGTTAAAGACCAGTTGTCAGGGGCGATGCGGTGACTAGCAGTGCTGGTCGCCGCTTCAGTTGCCTTGTTGACAGGTTGCCATGGTAGCGGCTCACGACCTGTCAAGTTTTCGAATAATTTGCGATATGTCCAATCGGAAAAATATGGATTTTGTTCAGGAGGTTGATAAATTGAGTTGCCAACCAGTTTTCGGTTTCTACATGATTGAAGGCCCTAACAGATACAATTTACAATTTTTATAAGAATGATTTTATAAAAAAAATTAGAAGAATAACACGCTACAGTGATTTTTCTACATTCAAATGGAAAATAACTTCTATTTTTTTTAAATTAATAATTTGTTGTGCAACAAAATGCAAAAACAGTGAAATTATCAATTAATTGTTTAATATCACATTCGTAAAAGAGTTGATTTATGACAGCTATAAAAAGTAAGTATCTTTTTATTGTTTCTTATTGAGAAAGGTAATAAAATCCTATCACATGCAATCCTACCAGTCTCTCCCGATCCGACAGCCACTGGACAAACATATTCGCCGCCAAGACCGAGACAAACCTCACCTTATGAACCCGGGCACCCCTGCTAAGTCACCAAATGTAGCGAACTACTTGGGGTGACCTATGGTAGGAGTGTTGATTATCCAATAAATGGTTCCTGGGGTGGCGGTACCCATAATCGCCTCTCACATTGATTTATTATAAAATAAAATTATCCCAGAAATGCACCATTAAGTCTACCAGATAATACTTTCATAAAATTATGTATCACAATAATAATATAAATAAAAAATGTATTTAATCCCAGCTACATGAATGAAATATGCAATTCAATAAAAATAAAATAATAATAATTTTAACCGCTTCTGTGCCAAGAGCGAGATATCTCGCATTCTTGGTCGTGCCCAGCAGGCCGGCCATAGAAAAATAGCGAGTATTCTCGCTCTTTTTGAGTCTCTGTATCATACATATGTCCCATTTTTTATTAATTTAAAATATGGAACACACAGAGACATCTATTATGATGATTTTTATTTTTTTTGATTTTGATTTTTTTTTTTTTAAATAAGATTTAAAAATGATTTATTGTGATTAAAAGTTCACGGCCTGCTGTGCACAGCTACATTTCTACCTACTGGCATTTAAAAGGTAGAAATGATTGTCATGCACAGTGAAATGATTATTCCTCTGCGTCAATATGCGCTCAATCAAAATACCCATCATTCTCTCGTCAATAGGAAGTCGCAAATGTCAATCACTTCAATTGAGTCCATAAATGGTCAATTAGCAATTTGTCATTTAACCACTCAGGCCTCGACCATATTTTTTGAGAGGGTCAAAATATTTGCGCTTTGAAATAAAATCCAAATAAATGGAATATTCTGGAAGTATTCGAAAACTAAAAACTGTTATTGAAAGATGATGAAATACGCTTTCAAATTTTATAATTCAAAATAAACATATAACTTTTGATGCAAACATAATTTTTTTTTTAATATGACTCATTTACATTTTTTCTAACTAAAATTACTGATAACGAAAAAAATAAAAACACAAACCTAATTTATTATGCAAATGTATTATAAACATTATCGTCAACTCGTTTTTTGTGGTTTTATGTACAAATAATTAATAAAAAAATCTTTAAAATTTTCATAATTTTTTTCAAATTGCGGTTGGAAACTTTAAATTCATGTATCTAGGTGTACATTTTGGTTATTTTGCAGTTACCAATTTTTTTTCATTTTGGAAGCAACTTCGGAATTTTTTTGTGCGTTGATAATAATTAAAAAAATATATATCTTGCCTTATCTACTGTGTTAATAAATAATGAAAAAAAAATTAAAAATAAAGCAATGTAAAAAAAGAAATGCGTTTTCTTGGGTAGAAATTTTAATTTACATCAATGTGATCGGATGTAAATAGGACATTTTTTTAAATGTTTATCATTTACACACAAATAATTTTCCAAGATGCATCTAAAATCATGAAATATTTAAAACTTTAATGGCCTATACTTAGTAATTTAAAAAACAAATAAATAAAGTCGCATATATCCATTAGGGTGTCCCAAGACATAAGGAAGAATTTTTTTTCATGAATTTAAATACGCATACCCTCTTATTTTATTCCATTTGATTCCAATAACTTATATAATAAATATTATTTTGATCAAACACCGGCAACCCGTGCCGACTTGATGCCAAACATATGGTACAAAAATTTGTACTGAGTTAATATGGAAGGATTTTAAACTTTAATTTTTCTTCTATAAAGAAAACTAAAAACTGCAAAAATGTTCAGTTATGAAGTATTTTATATTTAAAAATGGTTTATTCATTAAATTTTCGCTTTAACCTTTGTTTTTTACAGTCTTCCGGTGTTCCTAAACGCATCTTAACAAAAATGGTTTTTGTTCCTCTTCGACTGTGATTAAGTCATGAAAATCGTACATTCTCCATTCACTACCCTCAGCGATGACACCTTCTTTTTGGCTTCTTGATACGAAGCATTATTTGTCAACATCATTGGGCATTCGTTAAGAAAACTGGCATCTATTTCAGACGCTTTCGTCAATTTTTTCGTAAGCCTTCATCGATTTCAAAAAGCACAAGTCCTGATAAAGTGCTTTAACTGCTATATTACATTGTAGCCATGGCTTGACATAGGATGTTACTATGAATAAGCAAACGTCTAAAAGTGCCGCCTTATCCTTATCGGTAATTTAATAATATTTTCAACGAATAAAGCGCCCTTGCCATCCATCGAGCTTGGTGCATAGCACCTGGAGGCCGAATCTTAAATTTTCTGACTGTTTTTTCAGTTTTTTACATTTCTCCAGTTATCTCTAAACTTTTGGAATAGTGGGATGTCATGGCTTTTAATACCAACTCATACACGTGATGGCGGCAAGCCAAAATAAGCATTTCTCTGTTAAAATTTACTTCAAGAAGCACACAAGCACCATTGAAGCGACTTGTATTTGAAGCTGTAGTATCACAACACAGAATTTGCACTTTATCTTCCAGATTCCAGTCTACGATCGCATTCCATACAGCCTGCGCCGGTTCCTTCGTGGGATAGTAACTTTCCAATCGTGCACAGCAATAAGTTGTTCGTTATTCCCATATGATATAACAATTGGTAGACGTTCTTCTTTTGATTTTCGAGGATCTAAAGCAGGCAACAGTTTGCCATCCCAGTGAAGAGTCACAGCATCTGATACCTCGTTTTAAAAAATAACTTTTATGACCTCCACGCGCGCCTTTCGTTTTTCCTTTCGAATTCTTTGAATTGAAGACTTACTTATTGGAAACTGGACAATATTATATCCAAGGGCCTCAATAGTAGCTTAAAGAATGAAAACAGAATCCCTCATACTTAACTGGCACTTGTCTAGCCCAGTAATGAAGCCTTTTCGCATCGACGTTTTACTGGTTTCAGGTTGAGTGTTCTGTAGCGGTTTTGGCGAATCTTCTGAATATGTGAAGAAGATGAGTCGTTTTTTAACGGTTCGTAAGACGATGTTGAAGGATTTGGCGCAGATAAATATTTAGTACGCCGCTTTTCTTCCTCGATTGTTCTAAGGCGCGCTCTCTCCCCTTTATTTGTCAGTAAGATGTAAAATTTAATATTGAAAATTTATATGTAACTTAATTATAAGCACCTGCTGACAAGCCAATTCAATTGGCTTAGCAGGATTTGTTTGTGATTTGTAATAACTATTCTTACAATAAAAAATAATAAAAAAAGTTTTTTGTCCACCCCCGCTAAGTAGCCAGGACGACCTGGCTCTCTTTGCCGCTGCAAAAAGATTCTATTTATTTTTATTAATTCAAGGGCATCGGCGTGTGCAATGTCAAATAAATTATCTAAGTTTTTGACAAACTCTTGACGACGTTGTTCAAATATGTCTTCCGTTTTCTGCGCATTTTTTTGCAAATCCCTCCGAACTTGATATAAGTTTACAAGTTTCTTCACACAATTAGGTAAATATTTGGTTGGCATACGCGTCTTTTCCCAATAGATAACACACTCGCGAGTAGTGAGATTAGCACTTTCATTGACAGTTAAATTCGCTTCTCGGATATTGTAGAACAAAACTTCAAGAACTTGTTCATTAGAGGGCAGTTTAGAATCCGATATTTGGTGTTTTACGACTCGTTTTAAAAATATACCCTTTTGAGAACTGCATATATCTAACGACATCTTGCCTAAATGAGTAATATGCGTTTATTAACAAAAAAGCAAGTTACTACAATCGCTTTAACACATTTGCTCGCGGGCGTCTTAGTATAGAAGTACTAACATGTTTCGATGCAAGTCGGCACGGGTTGCCGTGGTCCCAAGTAAATGAATTTTTTTTTATAAGTGTTTTGTCATTATTCAAACAAAATAAGAGGGTATGCGTTGAAAAATAACAACTTTCATTTTTTTGGGACACCCTAATATCCATACTAGATATTTCGTAAATCTTTTGATTACAGGAATAATTTTTTAGTTTGGCGGCTGGGTATTTAGGCCTCAAATCCAAAATTATTTGTATGAAACGGGCCGAAACTGGCCACGCATCCTTCCCCCTTACGGGGGCGGGTAAAGGTGATTTTTTTTTAAATCTAATGTTGACTGTCATCTTCCTCTTAATTTGAAGGTCAAGTGTGCAAAAAGTCAACGATCTCGGAAAAAAAAAACGAGTGTGCTTTAGACCACACGACTAAAGTAAAACTTCACTAACTTATAAAAGAAGAGAGAAAGAAAACGTGCACGCACACTGCTCTCTCTTGCTCCTACAGTGTGATACAGACAATAGGTCTGCACTGTGTCTTAGATATACGAAACGTAACTGGCTATGAGAGAAAGAGAGAAAGAAAATGTGTGCTCGCACCTCTCTCTCTCTTGCCCCTACAGTAATATACGAAACATAACTCTTTCTCTTTCTATCTTCACTAACTTATATCTCCCTCTCAACTTCCGTTCGCCTCACCCGAACACACTTTTCGTAACGCTCTCGTCACGCATTCACCAGCTTTCTCCTCAAGTCAAGCTTTCGTAAAGAAGTTTTACTTCAAAACTGTAAATTTGTATAAGAAATAAAGCCACTCTTCTTTAAATATTCTTCTAGATGCTCTTCTTTAAATACTTAACCGCTTCTGTGCCAAGAGCAAGATTTCTCGCATCCTTGGTCGTGTCCAGCAGGCCGGCCATAGAAAAAAAAGCGAGTTTACTCGCTCTTCTTTGAGCCTCTGTATCATACATATGTCCTGTTTTTTATTAATTTAAAATATGGAACACACGATTGACACAACACATGATTTTTTTATTTTTTTTTTATTTAGATTTTTTTTTTTTAAATAAGATGTAAAAATGATTTATTTTGATTAAAATTTCACGGCCTGCTGTGCACAGCTACACTTCTACCTACTGGCATTTAAAATATACAGATTTTCATGCAAAAGCCTAAAAAGGGAATAAATAAATAAATCTTGTGAAAAATGTATAGTTTAAAAGAAATATTACCCCAGCATCCTTATGTTAGTTTCAAAAACAGAAACAACAATATTTTTGTCGAAGGAAACATCTCTGATCACCAGTCTGGTGGCATCTTCAAATTCTTCAAAGTCTCCGAGTATTATGAGGGTGTCGAGACTGTCTACCAGAGTCAGGGAAAAACTAGAAATAGAAAACTCATACTTAATATCTACCTACATAACATAAATAAATAATTTTAATTAAACCAACAATCTCAAAGGTAGTGTAAATAAATAAAAAAAAACAATAATAATAAACACCGGTCCAATTTTTTAAATTTTTTTTAATGAATAATGATCTTCTAACTTAAATAACTGTATATTTTTGATTTATTTTTAGAGTTAGTTTTAATAGTTAAAATAATTGTCAAAGTTTTAACGTCACCAAATGTAGCGAACTGCTTGGATTGACCTACGGCAAAGAAGTTTGTTATCCAATAAATAGTTCCCGGGGTGGCGGTACCCATGCCCACCTCCCAAATTGAAATTGAAAAGTCATAAGAACTAAACGAAACTAAAAGAATTAATTAATACGAAACTAAACACTTCTAGTAAATTAGTTTAGGCAATTTCGTCTTTATTTTTAGAAATAAGCTTGGATGCCATGATTTAATATTAGTTTCAGAATGAATTTTAATTGACTTTTCGAGTAAGAAGTAAAATCATAGCTTTCAAAAAAAAAGCTGCTTCAGCAAATTTAATATCAGCAAAATAACTATTATTTAATGCGTAAACAACGACGATATTGTTGCAACATTGTCTTGATGGAGCGATCACGTAGGGAGAAATAAATTTGCCTCGATTGCTTGAGATTTCCCAGAAGGTCATTTTTTAAATTTTTCGCTAACATTAATAAAATCATATCTTTGAATTTTAACATGGAGACAAAAACTTATTATACATCAGAAGTGTAAATTATTACATCCTTTCACGAAGAATTCCCGCCAATTCATTTCAAAATCCTTACCAATTGACTAGACTCCCTCCCATGAAAGAAAGGAATTCATGAACATTTTATTATGCCCAGGCGTGACGTCACATGAATTTATATTTCTCCATCTCCAGATGCTGGAATGCCCGTGTCCGTGAAATGAGCAAGACAGGACCCATAAGGAAGATACACGTGTGAAAGCAAAGAAGACATATGGTGCTTGCGTGCATTAGCGGAGCGAATGACAAAACATTAACTTGCGTAATGTGGTCCCGAACCTTTGGAATGAAATTGTTATGTTTAACGAATTTAGAACTAATCAACAATGTTATGTTTTAATACCATCGGTCGCTGGCGCAGCGCATCAACCTCGGTATTGTTTCGGTATTGACAGCCTTTTAACGGTTTTCGCAAGTTTTATTCGGTAAAAAAACTTATTTAAAAATGAGTGCTACTGAAAACATTTCGGTTAACATCGATTTTATCAAATGTAACTTAGTGGAGTGTTTTAGTGAAACGGTTAAACTTTTAAAAATAATTTGTTCTATTCCAATGACAACTGTTGAGCGAACGGTGTTTTTCTACGTTATAACGTTTACAAACATTTCTGAGGAACCCAAGATCGGCTTAATGCTTTGTCAATGATGAGCATCGAAAAAAGTTTGACATCTTCTATACCAGACTTTAATAATCGTGTCTTTGAAGTATTTTCACAAATGAAAGAGCGACGAATGGATTTTCTCTATAAGTGAACGTTTGTACTAGGTATGTCACTCCCTTTGAATCACTTTATTTTCCCATGTTAATGTTACCATTTTTTGTGAAATGCACTGCTCGAAAATTTTGTCATGTGCCGCCTCTTCTCTCGAATACCTCATTTTGGCAGCTTGGACTATAGAGCATGTTCGTTCGTGGCTTGGACATGAACTAAGAATGTCTGATGACCGAATTTCGAGGAAGATACTGAGTGCAATTCCAGAGGGTAGACGTCCAGTGGGCTGCCCCAGACACAGTTGGGAAACTGTGTGAGGAGAGGATGGGTCTACCATGGACAGAGGCCGAATAATCAGCACAAGAGGGACGTAAGGCGGAGCCTTGTCGATGCAGTGGGTCCCCAATCCGAATAGGACAAGGGGAAGAAGATGATGACGATGATCCGTTGGGTAGTCGGAAGGTTTTTTTAAAATCATTTTAATTATAAACCTCTGTACAACTTCAATTAGGGAAAGATTAGTTTTGTATGCTTTGTATTGTAGTTTTATATGATTCAAGAAACCCAACTGCTCCCCACTATTCAGAGCCAATGTGACTTTAGCATCCTCAAATGCGGTATGCTGTGAGGCTGAAGGGAGAAGCAAAGTTTAGGAAGTAACTAGCTATTCTGATCTGGTCACCAAACAAGGCTTAAGCCAATTCAAGCAATGTTCATGTATTTATATGGCAGATTATTTCATCAAGGCGATACGGAGAGTATCTTCCACCCTGGAAAGTGCCACAAATATGCTATAAATTATCTATATAGACTACCATCTTCTTCTGGTTAAATCCTCCATCGTTGCGCAATCAAAATTTTACGATGATAGTAAGAAAAAATTAAAATATTGTCAGGTTATTCATAACTTAAATTTTTTTTTCTTCTAAACAAAATAACTCTAAGAATGCCCGCAGATGTGAGATATTTAGTTGCGAAATTAAAAAAAAGTCTCTTGTCTGCGCACCTTCATATACCGTAATGGATTTTTAAGCCCACAACTAAAGTCTGCAAGCGTCCAACATTTTCAACATTTACATATTTATATCTAGTTGAAGTTAATAAGAACCAAATTTATTAGTACTTAGCTCTGACTTCTCCCACAAAGCTCATCAATACACAAAATGTAAATAAACTACTTTGTTTATTTTATTTAATGTTATCAAGTTTAATTTGTTAAATCCATTTCAATTTTACGTTTTTATTTTATATCTTCGTAATACATATATAAAAATTAGTGATGCAACGAATACGAATATTCGTATTCGCCGAATAGAAGACATTTACCGAGTATTCATATTCGGTGAATAAATATTTACCTCTGTATCCGAACGCTATAGCCGCAGCGACAAATATGTAAAATAAACAACAAATGCAATGACAAAATTCTTCAAATACTTAAGTCTGTAATAAAATTATTACATTAAATTTAAAAACGACTGAAAAAACTCGCACAAAAATATTTTTCATACAAGCCATGTACAGTCGCCTCTTTCAGAGAGGCTTTTTTCAACGGCTGGCAACATCCAAACTGAAAAAAGAAATCGCCTGTCACCAGGGAATCTACACATGTTGTGTTTTCTCAATAAAAATTTGACAGTTGTAAATTTTAATTATTATTATAATAAAACAAACAGAATAAAGTTAAATAAATTAGTGTTTTATTACTCTGCCAAGTTATTCGTATTCGTATTCGCTGGATAGTAAGTTTGATATTCGTATTCGTAAAAGTAGTATTCGTTGCAAAACTAATAAAAATGAATGTTCCTTTGTTTGTTGATGAAACTTTGGTGATTTGTTGTATGCGTGCCTGCGAAGGTTTCAGTGTATAATTGAGAGCTCTGACATTATGAAATTTGTGTAAAAATTTACAATAGGTGGCAATTGAGTTGTTTGAAAAATGTGTTCTATATAGCTTAGCGGTAGGGAGGACAGTATAGAGGGAGGGAGAGGAACGAAGGAAGGAGGGGGGGATGAGGAAGGGCATGTTTCGGGAGAGGGGAAGGCGGGGAAGATGGAAGGGGAGCGTGGGAGAGGAAGGAGACGTGGGAGGAGAACGGGGGTGGGAACGGGGATTAATGGTAAAGGACACGCATGGAAGGGGTGTGAGAGGAGTGGGGGACGAGGGAGGGATAGCAATGGAGACATAGTAACAGTAGGGGAAAGCAGGGGAAGATGGAAGGGGAGCGTGGGAGAGGAAGGGGACGTGGGAGGAAAACGGGGGAGGGAAGGGGGGATGAATGGTAAAGGACATGCATAGGAGGGGTGTGAGAGGAGTGGGGGATGAGGGAGGGATAGCAATTGAGACGTAGTAACAGTAAGGGATAGCAGGGGGTAAATTTTGAAAAACATGCTTCTCACACTGACAGCTGTATGTGGCCTGATCATTCGTCGGAAAAAGTTCTGATTTATTTGTGTACACACCAGATGAAAAAAAAAAATTTAAATTCAAAAGCAATTCAATAAACAGAAATAAAACATAAACATAAAACATGATCTTTGAGTGACATAGCAACATATGCCAGATATTATTCAGCTAGTATTCAATAAAATTATTATTCAATTTATGAAACAGCTGTCACGCTGTTAACAATAATAATTACACAGCAGGCGTTGTTTATAAATAAACTGCTTTTACAAATTGAATAGCAATACCTTGTTCAATACTTTTGCTGCTGAATATGAATATGTAATCTTATTCCCTGCCCAGAATTCATTTATTTTTAATAAACAAATTGCATTTAAGTAATCAAATTGAATTATCTTCATTTTTTGTTTTATACATACAGCACAATTTTTTTTTTGTGATATGATATCAAAGTCAAGAATGAAACACTGAAATTATCACCAATGCACTTAAATTTAACTGAATGGCCCCAGTCTGTCCGTCATCTGCAATTTAACCTTCAAGTGATTGCGCAGTCTGTTATAACAAAGGAGAGCTATGGAATATTAAAACTAATTTTATATGAAATAATAAAAAATTTAAGCAATACTTCTTTCCTGGTTTTCAATATAATGTTCTTTGAATTTATTCTATCATCATATGCAATCGCAATATTTGCAAATGAAAGTGGTGTGATCACGGCAGATATTCTTTATGTATGAAGTGTGCTAGGACATAAGGGTATTGAGGGCAACGAGCGGGCTGACGAACTAGCAAGGAAAGGGGCGAAAGCACCACTTGCGGGATCCGAGCCGGCCGTAGGAGTAGCAGCTTGTCACACGAAATTACATATTGAGAGGTGGGTCAAATCCCAGCACTGGAAGGAATGGGAGAGGGCACCCGGAATGAGGCAATCCAAAGTACTCATAAACGGACCGGACCCCAGACGGACCAGGAAACTACTCGATATGGACAGAAACTCGCTGAAGGGAACTGGTAGGACTACTAACGGGACACTGCCATCTCAGGAGAAACATGCGCTATTGGGAGTGGAAAGCACCAATAGATGTAGAAAATGTGAAGAGGATGAAGAGACTCCAATTCACTTGTAATGCCAATGTCCTGCCCTGGTGGGAACTAGGCTCAGATACCTGGGGAGACACATCGTGGAACCAGAAGACTTAGCCACATATCCAATGACAACTCTGGTGAACTTCAAAGGGACTGGGTTATTATTAAAGGATTGAGGTAAAATGGGAGATAGTACAATGGGCCAATGGCCTAAGTACTCACGGGAACTAATTGTAAACCGTCTCCGCAAAAATTAAAAAAAAAAAAAAAAGTGTGCTAGGTTTACGATTGTCTTTTTTTATAGCAGAACAATTTTACAGAACCCTCTCAATAGTTCATTTGTGGTTTTTTTTCTTTCTTTTGGATAGGTAGCTAAGCTAGGTGCATATATTTTCGCTTGATTGAACTTTGAATCCTACCCACAGAGCGGGACGAAGAATATATGATGCATTCATTTTTATTTTTAAAAAGAAAGACAGATATTCCCGGGTTACAGATGTCCTGACAATAAATTGAAAACCTTCTACTACCATCACAATAAGCGGAAAATGTTGCTTGTGTCGTGATGGAGGAATTGAACTTGTGGAACCCAGACGCGAAGCCAACTCAGCCTCTGACTTTGTTACTCAGTTTGTCCGGCAGAGCAGGCGAAAGAAGCTCGACCGCATGACTTACTTCCCAAGGATGTCATCCATGTCCCCCCGGTTAGGAGTCACTCCTCGATACCGTCCTTTGCAACTGAGGGGCATCAGTTCGTCGGCAGGGTACGCATTCTCCATATAGGCCCGGTAAGCATGATAGAACATATCCCGAGCTTCTTCCCTAAAATTTAAATCATTTTTAAAAAACACATCCAAATGTAAATAATAAGCACTCGTCACCTTCACAAAACACAATAACAAATCTTACTTCAACTCGACCCGCTCTTCCTTTGACATTTTATTCTTCAACATTTCGTCAGCCATCACGATTGAGCACAAAATACATGACATTAACAGCAAACGTACACTTCTCCATATTTTACACCTCATATTTTAATCTACAACTAAACAACACGTCATAAATAACACCAAGGATAATGTTAACAGCTGAACGGAATAAACCAGTGTTGGTGTGTCACATTATATTTCAGGCGGCTGCTTTCTAAATGTTCAAACCTGCCGACTGTGGTTGCACGAAACGCGAGTTGTAATTAAATTGTGGTGTTCACTGTTTTGTAATGCTATTTTTTCATAGTCGTAAATAAAATGACAAACGCCTTCGATAACCTGCCCTGCCAACTGCTGCCAACACGGAAAATTTACTAGCTACCAACTGAACAGGCGCATACCAGATACCAGCAGAACGCAGAAGTGAATGGCTAGAGGTACCAACAATAGGGAAAGAAGAATAATTTTGTTTATCGGGGTATCTTGTGACAAAAATATTAAAGGGACCGACAGACCCAGGGATGGTATGCCAAAAAAAATATTTCCCTAGATTTAGAGGCGAAATTTCTCTAGATTTTGGGGGTACCAAATTGGCAAATCAAAACCTTCGTCAGGGGGGGGGGGTTGTCGGATTTTGAAATAAACTTTGACTTGGAAAGTACTATTCCTTTTATTTATATAATAAACGTTTGTTGTATGTTGATTATTGTAAGAAGTCTAATTATTCAAATAATCACATTTACGCAAGCACGTAGTCACCTGATTGTGTAACAATAATCCTGTTTTTATGTTTATTAATTGGAAAGATATCGGAACTCAGTAGATGTACTTATAATACTGTACTTTTCCAAATAAAACTAACTAACTAATTAACTAACCATCACGCCTTTTCTCCGCAGGGGTAGGCAGAGAGGACGGACCGCCAAACAACTCGGTCTTTGCACACACTCTTTGCCTCACTCGCATTCATACATTCTCTTCTATTATTCTGACTTTTGACATGGCCCGACTCAAGTATCTGATTCACTTGATCGTACCATGTCTTCCTCGGACGTCCACGACTTCTTCTACCATTCACATTTGCGTTGTATATTCTTCTTACACTGCTTTCTTCGTTCATTCGCTCTACATGCCCAAACCATCTGAGGGTCCCTTTCTTAATCTTACTTTTTGCTAAGTGAAATGATAATTTCAAAGTATGTATACACTTACCACTGAATTAGAAACGGAATTCCCAACAAAAAACACTTTGCAAAATAAAAACTGAAGACAATTTCTTGTAATAAGCATAGATAAAAACGTTACTTGAAACATAAATTTAAAATTTTTTTTTGAAGTAAAACTTCTTTACGCACGCTTGACTTCGGAAGTAAGATGACGAATGCGTGATGAGAGAGTTACGAAAAGTGTGATCGGGCGAGGCGAACGGAAGTTGAGAGGGAGATATAAGTTAGTGAAGAGAGAAAGAGAGAGAGAGTTACGTTTCGTATTTACTGTAGGAGCAAGAGAGAGCAGTGCGCGCGCACATTTTCTTTCTCTCTTCTTTTATAAGATGGTGAAGTTTTACTTCAATCGTGAGGTCTAAAGCACACTCGTTTTTTTTTAGAAGTCCATATTTACCTTTATAGATACATAATATCATTTTAAGTTGTCAGTGCTAAAAACAACATTGTTCCTTATTACATTAGACACTAGACAAATAAAACACTCAGGGTACATCTTTAAATATGTTTATTTTTAGTAAAGAAAATCGATAATAACACATAAAACACTGAGTCGCAGAACCGACTGAAATGTCTTAAGCTGGATGTTGATGTTTTATATACTTAATTACCTCATTCCCTGACAAATTTTTGACATGCTAATCATTTTTTCAATGATTTTTAGATTTAAATTTGCAGGAAAATATCACAACACGTATCTAGCAATTTCTAAGTTTATATTGGTCAAGTGACAAGTGACCTATTGCAAAAGAATTAAAAAGGATGACTAATAATAATAATAAAAAAACTTGAAAATTTGAAAAAAACTCGTGCCTCCCGCACTAAAGAATAGTAAATCAGTCTTAATCAGCACCCAGTTTGGGCACGCTGTTCATGAGCAGGGTACCGATCTGCCCGAACATCTGCAGGACCATCTTGGCCGGCTCGAGCTCCCTCATCTTTACGACTCCCGAGCTGGTCAGCACCATGCTTGGGAACTCGATGCGGGTCAGCTCCATGGAGGCAACGTCGAGCCCGAAATACTCCAAGATGTGGGAAGTGATTACGGAGTAGAAGAGTTGGCCGCTCTCCTCATTATAGATATAGGAGTCTGGTTTGCTATCAAAACATTGTTTCCAAAAATAGTTCAAATTTTCAAATTCTATGCAGACATCTAGGGCAGTGGAAGGATTTGTGTGCGGCACCTTGTACTCAAACTTCACCTCGCAGGCCTCTTGCTCCGGTTCCGGGGTGCAAGAGCTCAACATGGCGCTAAATAGCACCAGATGACTCTGCGTTAATGTTATGGGCGTGACAAGGCAGTCGAATAGCTTGCAGAGCGTACGCCTCACAGCTACGCACACGGCTGCCTTTCCGCAGTCCAGCAGCAGAGGCAGATGTGCCACTCCGACTTCTCCATGCGGCACCGTCCCCCACGAGAACAGCACGCCATGGTAGAGAAGCTCGTCTAGTTTTTCGCTATCTGCATCGGGGTAAGATCCCAAAACTATTATCTTTATTGCATCATTGTGGCTTACTTCCAGCTTGAGGTTGTTGATAACGCAGATCTCTGCAGAATATTGCAGGTTTTGGGCAGTCTTGACCCTGTTTACGAGGAACTCTTTTATCTTTAGAGCATACTGCTTAAACCTCTTGTACTCCAAGCCATGCAATGGAGAAACTCGACAAATTTGCGATTGGGGTTTATTCAGAAGATATTCCAAAGCTTTATCCAGGTCGCTTTCATTCACTTCTTGACTGTTAACGGAGTCTCCGTTTTCCGACTCGACGGAAAATAGATTGAGTCTCGAAGTTCTCTGGCGGATTCGCAAACTTCTCCTGAGATTTGGATTTGTTGGCGAAGTCATTGTAATTTATTAAAACCAACAAATGCGCGAAAAAAAATTTAAGAAATTAGCTAATGCTAGTTATTTGGCCAAATTGCAAAGGAAACGGCGGTGGAATTTCTAACGTGGTTCCTCCTTGCGCGATGGCTAACGAATGAGCGGGCCGCGCCGGCCGCGTGTCATTCCGCGGGTGACAGTATAACCAGGGTTGCCAAGGCTTGTTTTCTAAAATACCCACAATAAATGTTAAAAATCCCCAAATTGGGGAGAATGAAATATCAAATTTCCCGCAAATTCCCCACAAGTTCCTATATAATTCTGCCTCCAAAATAAAATAATAAGAGATTTATAATGAGATTTTTAATTTGAAAAATTGAATGTCTTCAAAGGCAATACAAACAAGGCACTAAAAACCTCGATTCCTATGTACATCATAAATGCTTAAGTCTTAAGTATCACTGTAAATATTCCTGCGATCTCTTCTTTTTATTCCAAATATTAGTTTATAAAAATTGGTATAGGTAATATTACCAAAATATTATAAACTAGCTGGTTCCCGGCATGCCTTGCAATGCCATATTCAAAGAAATAAATTGTTTGTCCCCGCATGTCCTTTCCCGTACGTTCTCGTTACCCTGACCCGCGTTCCATATATTAAAGCATTATCAAACTGTTTGGTAATGCTTTCAGGTGACGAAACAGCTGTCACGCGTAATAATAAAAACAAAATATATTTTTAAAAAAACTTCAAATTAAAATGGTATTCTTCATATAAAAATTTGATAACAATAAAGCAAATCAATAACATCGATAAAAAAAAATTATCCACTAATTAAAAAAAAAAATTATAAATTCGGCCGAAAAGGGGGTTTAGCTAAAATAAAATAATAAATGTAAATAAAAAAAAATCTTTAAAACTTGTTTCGTTTTTGCACTCATTGCCATTGCATCACTAAAATTGTTAAATAGGAACTACAAAAAAATATCTATGACATAAGGACAAGGAAGAAGTTAGAAGTTAGAAGACGGTTCTAGTTTCCTTTCAATCTTTGGACTTGTCAAATAGGATATTTTTCACGAATTTTTGCCGTTTTAAAAAATAATACCTGCAATTTGAATTTATTGTCCTAATTTGTTGGTTAAAAAAAACAGCGCCATTCAATTATAAAAAGTTTTGTTTCTAATTCAAAAAATACAGTGTCATCAATGTAATAATTAATAACTGTTTCGCCGATCCATAGGTAAGGAAGTCAAGGTTATGTTGTGAATTGTTTTTTTTTTTACTGTCAGAATAAATGTGTGCGAGCGTAGAATTTGATGTACTTAACTCAAATGCGTATCAAAATTATACCGTTTCTTTTTTTCACATTATATTTATTAACACGTGTATTTATTTTGTTATTGCATCATGCAATTTTTGCACAAATAATTTTTGCTTGTATTTTCCCCTTTTATGGGTGACACTTGAATACATCTCTTATATGTAAATCCATCTCTTTTCAAACTGTTTTGTGATTGTTAATACTTTCGGGTACATTTATTAATTATTTTTACATGTTATATATTTCACTCCCGATGTAGAAATTGCACAGACCAGTCGGTTCAGTTATTCTTGTAAAAAAATAACCTAACTTATAAAGTTAGCAATCTTAGATTGTAAAACTATTCTCAGCAGTGGCGGTTTTCTCGAAAGTGCGTCTGTGCGGTGAACCCCCATTAAAAATATGAGAAAATAAAACAAACTTGTTTTATAATAATATTCTAAACACTATTATATATACTATAATAATATTATAAACACTATTATATATAATATAATAATATTATAAACACTACTATAGATAGCGCGCCATTAAACCCGGGCCACCGAAAAATATGTTATGATCCCTACTTTGTACATGTCAAATCCCCGCACCAAATGCTCCGTACAAAAACATCCTACTCGTGCAAGTCGCTCTGACGGTGACTTTCTATATGCAAAATAAACTCACCGCGGTGCGACGATCCCGTACGTGATGTCCGAACATTGTCCGAACACGATGTCCGATGAGACGAGTGTCCCTATGCCGAGATCCTGCGATAGCGCACACTGACCGTTGATCTTTAAACCATAGATTTTGACTACTGTTTTCATAATAATATTTTTAAGACGAATATCCCTCAGTTACATTTACGATGATTAGTATAGAGATTAGCGAAGGAACTACTGATAATATCTATACCTGATTTTAATAACCGTTTAATTGAAGTTTTTTCAAATGCAAAAGTGAAAAAAATACAATTTTATTTCTTGCCACTTTTATTTATGTTTTTTTTTTAATGTTTTAAATTATCAA
Organism: Limnephilus lunatus; assembly: GCA_917563855.2. NCBI lineage: Eukaryota > Metazoa > Arthropoda > Insecta > Trichoptera > Limnephilidae > Limnephilus > Limnephilus lunatus. The sequence continues at coordinate 4,383,715 of OU830604.1, forward strand.
TTATATAATTATTTTTTTAAATTATCAGAACAAAGAACAATAATAATAATAATAAGAACGTACATTGAGTGCTGTGAAAAACATTAAACAATTTAAATCCTCTAAAACTTTTCTCGTTATCTAATAATTGTCGAAACATAGTAGTAATGAAAACATAATAGCGGGTACCCCTTTACTAACTTTATTTAAGTTGTGTGAGTACTGCTATATTCGACGATTTGACGAAGGACAACAGTAAATAAATTTTAATTAGAAATACCTAATATCTTCTTTTGAATTTCTGAACCCCCAGTTAACAGATCATGAACCGCCACTGATTCTCAGTAAATGAAATATTTTCCTAGTTATATATCTTTCAAATTATTTTTTTGCAAATATTTTCCTAACTGTCGCACTTTAGGCATAGATTTTGGAAATTACTTTTTTTTTTCAACTTTATTACTATAACAAACAACTATTTACGGCAGGAGAGATTGAAAAAGATGCATTAAAATTAAATTTTTATTCTATCAAAGTTCATAATTTCCCATATAAAATTATTCCTTTGCCGCCATTTTAGATAAACACGAATTTACATTTGCAAAAGTTTCGTTTCATTCTATGTACTCATAAATTACTTAATTACTCCAAACTAAGAACTTAATAACCTATTGTGCAAGTAGATAGTTGTTTCATGTAGTAATTGTTGAAATAAAGTGTAATTTCCATAATAATCCACGCTTAAAAGTGCGGTGGTTGGGTAAATAATAACCTCCATACATTGCGATGAACATACCCATTCCTTTTATTAAAACTGTATTTTTTTTACTACTTTATGCCTTTTGTTGCTAAAGGGCCATCCATAAATTACTTCACACGAATTTCATGGTTTTTTTTACCCTCTCCTCGTCCCTGTCACACATCCTCACATTTGTGAGACCCCCTCCTTCCTAGTGTGACGTCACATATTTTGCAATTTTACATCTAAAAATAATTAAAACAGTAGTTTAATTTTTTTTTACATGTGACGTCACAGAGCTGATGACCTCCCCATACCCTTCGTCACACAATGTCACACTTCTCTACTCCCCCCCCTCCCCCTTAAGGTGTGACGTAATTTATGGATGGCCCCTAATGTTGCTTTCTTAAATAATAAAATATAGACGATCCTGAAGAATAATGTCGGATGTGCGATTTTAAAGTTTTGCGGTGGAGCTGTTTAAAAGTTTTGTTACTACATTCTTACTGTTTTTGAGATCAAGAAACGTAGTATTGTTTTTATATTTTTTATTTCATTAAAAATCTCCAAATATACTGATTTTGAATTCCACAAAATAATACAATAAATAAGCCAATACAATGATTTTTAACAGATCCGACATTGTTCCTAGGGACTGTCGATATTATTGTGATATATTGCTACATCATCAACGAATGAACTCGAATACCTAAAATAAATTGAGATACAATAAACAATTATTTGTATTTTTATGTTATCATCTTCATCATGACGCATATGTATGAGAATTTGAAATACCAGTATACGGGTATCGCAAATTCTTTAACGACTTAAATAACTAACGACATAGTCTTTAAGGCGATCCACTAGTACAGGAAAAAATCGAAATCGGAATTCACGCCCTTTTATGGGAGGAGTTTAAAAATACTTGAGAAAAAGCTTTTGGAAAGGTTGGAAAAGATATTTTAGAATTTTTTTTTACATGTTGATTTCATAAAGGCCTGTAAAAAACATTAATTCCTCTTTTATGCATTGTTTATTGTAATAAAACGGATTTTTCAAATTGATTTCACGAAAACAAGCAGCGCGGACCCTAACACGTTGTTTCTCCGCTCCGTCCGTAGGAGTAATGACGGAAAAATGGGGCGGCTGCCAGTCGTTCTTCGGTGGACGGTAAAAGGTTCACTTTGATATAACAAATTCGTCTACTGCCGTATTGTCGCCGTGATGTCAAAAATACCAACGCGAAAATGCATATTATATTTTATTTTGTGAGGTTCGGGCAAAAATTTCAATTTTTTTTGCGATAATTATATAAGAAACTGAATTTGCCACATTATACAATAAAACCATATCCGAAAAAGTGTTTATAAGTAGAAGAGTTTGCACTTAAAAATGTTTTTTACAGACCTAATACTTTATTTTTTTCTAAGCTTATTAAAAGACTTATTAAAAAAATGACCGATATTTTTAAGGGCCAAGGTATGTTCTACACGCAGTTTTTAATTGAAGCATCTATAATACTTCTAAGCGGTCAAATTTTCAAAACAAAAACATACGATTTTGTATGATTTTGCATTATTTAGTATGGCTTCATCTTAACCTTTTAAGTGCCAGCAGGTAGAAGTGTAGCTGTGTACAGCAGGCCGTGAACTTTTAATCAAAATAAATCATTTTTACATCTTATTTAAAACAAAAAAAAAAAATCAAAATCAAAAAAAAAAAAAAACCAAAATCATCCCAATGTCGTCTCTGTGTGATCCATATTTTAAATTAATAAAAAACGGGACATATGTATAATACAGAGGCTCAAAAAGAGCGAGTAAACTCGCTATTTTTCTATGGCCGGCCTGCTGGACACGACCAAGGATGCGAGATATCTCGCTCTTGGCACAGAAGCGGTTAAAAGGTTGAAAATGAACCGTCTAGTGAAAAAATTGCATATTCTTCAAAGAAATCATGCGGTAAAATATGTTGATTGGAATGCATTTAGGAATCTTATATGTGAGATGTTTGTCTTTTTGTATTACGTAATACATTTAAATATTAATATAACTTTTTTCTATATTCCCTCCATTGTTTTCTCACATAAATTTTTTATTTCAACATGATCCTTCAAAAATGATGTATAGAAGTTGTAACTGTAAATAAAAGTGTAAAAAAAGATTTTCTAGCCCTACATAAAAAGCTACAAAAAGATTTTTATCTTGATGATAAATCAGCGATTTAAAAAAGTGCAGCTGCCAATCAGTGATACACATAGCGATATCTGATTGTAAATACAATTTATTAAGTATGCGATGTATTGTAATAGAACCATTTTTAAATTTCTTGTTTTTGTCTTGTGTTTTTAGGTTTTTCAACCCCAAATATCAAGGAACAGTTTTAATTTTTTTTCAGAATTCTTTAGGAGTTCTGGCAACAATATATTGGAGTCGCCATGTGAGAGTAATATATAATGGGAGGAACTAGTTTGCCAGATCGAGTTGCCCAGTATTACTATTCTCATGCCTTGTTCTGCTCGTCGCACCCTATTATTTCAATATGTGTGGCCCTGGCTAGTTTTCTTATTTGCTGGTGAGTTCTTGATTTCTTTAATAGTCCTCCAAATGATTTAATTTAACCCTAAAAATACTCCTGCTGTGCAATAAAATCCAAATAGATGGAATATTTGTAAATGAAAGGTGTTAAAATACACTTATAAACTGTATAATTAAAAATAATCATGTAATTTTTAAATATAAAAATTTTGAATGCAAACTTTAAAAAGTTTTAAAAATGGCTCACCTTACGTTTTTTTTTTAACAAAAGTTACTGATAACGAAAATAATTAAAAACTCTTTATATTTTATTAGACAAATGTATTATAAATTTTATGGTCACCTTTTTTTGTCATTTCATGCAAAAATAATAATTATTTAAAAATTCTCAATTTTTTGTAATTTTTTTTTTCAAATTGCTGTCGGAAACTTTGGTTTTGTAAAGGTGTACATTTTAATTAATTTGTGGTTAACTAGATTTGAATTTAAAACGTGCTATTTTCTTTTTCCAATACCGTTTAGATAATACTTTTCACTATGATAGTAAGGGATACACAACGATTTCTATGACACCTATGTGAGCAGGGACAAATATGGTCTCTTGTGATTAAACGGGTTAAGAGAGATTATGCTTGCAAGAGGTATATCACCTCAATATTTAAAATTTTTGAACATTCCCCACTAAACGCCGATTCTCCGCCTGTTTTTAATTGTGATCAGCTGGCAACTTGATTGCTGTGCTTGATAGCTAATCACATCTTGAATCATACCTGAAACATGTTAAAAATTCACTTAGCAAGGGCCATTTGAATGTCAAAGAATCTAAAGATCGCCAATATGATGGTCATCAAATGAGATGAATTTGAAACACCCTAACCTAAGGCTTGTAGAGCACTATCGGCGCGCCTAGAATACTAATAGCCTTACATCATCGATCTGTCAATGCAATCTTTGATTTATCATATATTGTAACTTAGAAAACATTGTGAAACAAAAAAAAAATAGTAACTTTTTGTAATCTAAGTAATATGCATTTATGGGTTTGAAGGTGTTAGTAGTGTAAGCATTTAACAATATTGATAATTTGGTTATCTGCACTTGTGAAGACCTTCCCTTTTCCAGGTAGGCACTCCTTCCACTGAGTAATAACCCATTGCAGAGATATCAATTTATAAAGTTCGGTTTTTCGTGTGATAATATGAATATGTATAATTTAACTTTTAGTCATTTTGGTCATTTGCCGAGCATTTTGTTCTGCAGATTGCAGTGATTTTTTTCACTAAACAGCTACTTTTTATTTATGATCTGGCATAAACAATGAATATTTAGATATAACACACCGAATATGACCAAATGTGAGGTGTTCTTATGTTTTGCTGCGACTTGAATTATCAACACATAAAAATAAGGATGTGTTCATTATCGGACATTAATAGATATGTTCATCATCCCTGCTTCTAAGAAATAATTATACAATTGTTATCAATACGCATGCATGAGCAAATAACCTTTTGTCTCGCGTAATTACTTTATATTATTACTGTTTGTACTATTAAGAATAAAATAAGCAAATTTTTCAGCTATCCCCTATTGTATATTCCTTTACCGGGAAGTACACCAACAAAAATATCACTGCCATACAATCCGGAATCGATCACTATCAACAATGACACAGATAGCTCATGTCAATATGAGAATCATCAGAAAACGGATTCGAACTTCGATTATATATTTGGTTAGTATTGTTTTTTTTTCATATTCATTTTCTAAAATATGTAGAGTACTCTCTTAGTAATTCACCGCTCGATTATCTGACAACCACTATAAACTGCCATTATTTTTACTAGTTAAAAGCGCAAATTTTTAGGTTATTTTGTGTGTAAGCACTATAATCCACAATACAAATACAAATTGGACACTTGCCCGGTTTTTGGGTTGGCGGATTTGTGAGAGAATACTGTATATTTCACAATTTAATTCATTTGCTTATTAGAGTTCTTCTAATCAGGAAGACATGGCCCAATCAAATGAATCTATTACTTGTGTCAGGTCTGCTCTGCTCTGTTGAAGTTAGGTTAAAAACTATTGTCCTCAAAGCAATCAGGGCCACTTTGCATGATTTGATTCGATTCCTAGCGCAATTCAGGTGTGTTTTTGGTTCTGCATTTATTTGTATTTGGACTCAAAAAAGTTTTACATTAGTCAATCTTATTAGCGGAATATATATATACTTGCAGCAAATTTTTTTTTTATATGATAGTCCTCGAAGCAATCCGAGTAAGCTTATCGAGTCCAGAATCACTGACAAAACACAATGACGCCGATCGCTAACAAAAATTCATTCGTAAATAACAGGGAAAAAAACATTACCAACGTATTATTGCCAATACTACGAAATGAATGCTTCAATATCTACAGATCGTTTGGCATTTAAAATTTGGAACAAAGATGTCACAAACTTCAGACGCGCCGTCCTGGCGTGGTTGGAGTTTAAGATATTGCTTTGCACACCCGCCGGGATAGCGGGGTTTGAGGCCAATGGGTTAATATTGACTTCACAAACTAACTAACTTATTCTGAAAGTTGATCCAGACCATAGACATACAAAAAATAAACCTTACATTGAGGGAAAAGGAAAAAAACCAAGTACCACGGGATGGGAAAGTGGTGTGACCATCTCCCTTTTAAGTGATTTGTCAATAAATGAATCTGAAAGTATACAGACATCCTGCAGTGTCCTATCAGAATTTGACTTTGAAAATAAAATCTGCATGTAAGCAAATATTCTTTTTTATAATGGCGCGCTACACAACCTGATTTGTAGACGGGTCAATTAAATTCAGATCCGGCGCAGAAAAGTCCCACATTGGACTGCGCTGTGAACCATTACCTTACTCTAACGAACTTTACTTTTCTGCGCAGGGTCTGGTTATTTCAATGTGTGCTCTTCGGTGGTCAACATATGACTGATTTTATAGTTTATTCGAAGCATTCTCGAACCCTCCTGTTGCCATAAATACGGTCACGTGGTTCGCCTCCAGCTCGTCGCAATGGTACCCAGATTTCACACTAGGGCAAGTCTATTTTTTTGTAGTGTCTATGGTCCAGACATATTGCCAGAGATACATAATTGCTTTCAAAATTCTTTATCTTGTTTATTTATGTAATTTACTTAATTAAATTTTTATTACTACACATATCTTTCTGACTTGCTCAGTCTTTGTATATATAAACAAATATTATAAGACATTGTATTGTGTATGAGTAATGCAAACAAGATATTTTAAAAGTAAAATGAGATTTATTTGGGTTTTTTATAGGTCATCCATCATCTGATGCCATCAAACTGTCTCAGCTAATGAATGAAACATCCAACTTGCCTTATATTTGGGCTAAAGATGCTCCCCTTCTCTTTGTTCAACAGATAATTTTGAAAACAGGTGTGTGTTTATCTGAAATATTACAACTCAATAAGAATTGGACTGGCAATCAAAGTTCACATATAAGTTCATCTCAAATATTCAATGTTCCAAAAAATGTATTCAAAATGTCCCCCAAAGTATAAAATAATTTTCATGAAAAATTAATTCATATTTTTAGGTTACGAATTATTGAAAATTTGTTGTGGTTTGTAAATTAGAGCGCCTTTGAGATGATGTTTTTACTAAACGGCGCAAAAATAATTGTTTGATAAATAATTCATTAATACAGAAACATTTCACCGCTTTCTGGCTGAAGTTTCGAGGTTCAATTTGAGAATTTTTGCCGTAATAAGACACGGATGTTTTTTAGTTTTCAACCCTAAATTCTAGGTGTTTGGCCATGGCGAGAGGAACTGAAAATGAGCGATGCTTTTCGAGCCCCTCTACAAGAAGTCTTTAGAATTGTTGATTTGATTAGAAATCATCAGCTGCCCAAAACGTATGTCGCATTTACTGTCTTAAATCATCTGCTTTGAGTGCTGTAGGTGTTGTGGGTTAACCTAGAACATATAATAAATAATTTAACACTAGAAGTGCCTTCCATACAAATTTCAATGGATTCAAATACTGTTATCTGGAACAAGTCATTTGAGTTTAATAAGTAATCACCAGCATTATAATAATTTATTTTATTTTATTATCTGTATTGTTTAACCCTTTGAACCCTGTAGGCTTGGCTTGTTCTTTGCTATTTAACATTATCTGTATATTTTTTGTACTGGGGTCAGTCAAAAAGTAATGCCTCCTATTTTGACTTATTGTTAGCATTACTTTTTTACTAAACTGATAAGATTTGGAATGTTTGAAGAACCTGTTGCACAACAGCTAATGGTTGAGGATACTTCTTTTTTTCTTCAAACTCGATGACTATGAGTGTCAATGGCCTCTCTTAAATGTTGCTTATTGGAGGCTCTCTCACTCAAAGACTGTACTGATGTTGTAAGCAAAAAAATTCTATAATCACATTCTGATATCTGAGACCTTTCATGTTTATCAACCTATTACAGGGTGAGGCAGAGCAACTTGCTTATTTGAATTTGGCACCCAGAAGCAATGATTGTTGCGAGAAGGGTGGGGATAGACACATTCGAGAGGGCGAGACGTAAAGTTGTAGCTCTGCTTGGTTTTTAAGTTAGCGCCATAAAGTGGACGAAGGTGGAGAACACGTTCGCTGTCGAGGCATAATTTTCTAACAGTCGCTCAATCATCCACACAACGTGCATTTCAATATTGGGCCCCGTGGTAATGTTCCTGGCCGACAGTGATTGTTTCATGGGTAAACAACTTCAGGGAAACTGGTGAAGAAAAAAAAACCTGGGCTTCCACGAACAGCAAAGTCACCAGAAACGTTGACATAGTAAGACTTTCTGTTTTGCGATCTCCTCAACGCTCTGCACATGCAGCTGCTCTTGGGTTGTCTGTTCCTTCTGTGAGGTGAATACTTCATGAAGAACTAAAATTTCATCCCTACAAATTGGCTGTTGTGCAGGAAATCTAATTAGAAAATGCATGTGAGGCGTATTGGAACAAAAAACTGTATGGGGAAAAAAATCTTGTTTTGATTTGTCTAATAGTGATAAAAGGGTGTTAAATAAAGATATAAAATCACGTAATTTTTTAAATAATAATTATTGGATATGACCTTCTTGAGAAAAACCCACCCTTTTTAAATATTAAAAAAAAAAGTTAGATAAACCATTAAAAATGAACTATTTTTCAATAAAACACGAAATAGAGGGAATATCTTAATTTATTTATTTAAAAATATTAGGTCCTTACATATGAAATTGGCGTTTTGTATGGGAGGAACTTTGTATGGGAGCTTATGGGAGTTTTGTATGGGAGCTTTTTCACCTTCCCAATTTGATTCAAGTGGATTAAAACAGTTTTATCACTAACACCGCAGCCTGCAGCTAACTCGGATGTGGTGTGCGATGGATCCGCTTCCACAATAGCTTTCAATTCTTCATTATCAACTTTGGTCTCCGGCCGTCCACGGGGCTTGTTCTGCAGGTCAAAATTTCCAGAACGAAAACGTTGGAACCAAAAACGCACTGTGTTTTCTTTTGCGGCACCGTCGCCATACACATCATTAATCCTTCGAGCTGTTTCTGCAGCACTGGTGCCACGGTGGAACTCGTACTCGTAAATAACGCGATATTTCAAGTTTTCCATTTTGTAAACTAAGTGACGCAAAGAAAACAAACAATTAAGGAAAAAACAAATGAAATATAATTTTCGAAACAAAAATACATGAGTAAATAGCTGTATAAATTTGAATTTGGAATTCCTAACCAAAGAGAAGATATTTGAGATCAAAGTTGCCAGTACGGCAAAACGCCAATTTCATATGTAAGGACCCAATATATTAATATAATTCAAATTATCTCACGAAAGCGCGGCTGGTCCCTTAAATTTTTTGATGGTTCACCGAGTAATTAATCAAAAACATAAAACAAAAGTGGGTAAATAAATTAAAAAATAAAATTAGACAGAGCCTAGTAACTCATAACCCGTACAGTGCCCTTGGGGTGATTATTCACAAAAAAAGCGGCGCTACACAAATATCCATTTATTACTATTATAATTTTGTGTAAAAGTTTTCTATGCGGATTTACAATCTTGGTTGATAATTAAATGTAGTTTTGGCTATAATTCTGCTTTTATTTTCATGTTTCATATGGTTATTTTCAATATAGTCCATATTTATTATTACATCACTAATTTTAAAAAGGCAAGGAAATTTATTTTTATCTATAAACAGCGATTTCAGAATATTTCTATATAATGAATAATAACTCAATAACAACACACAGTAAAATTTGCTCTTTGTGGCCCGGGGGTTTACTGAGTAATCAGTTTTTAAATTAAGTTTGCAATATTTGAATAAAATTCACACAAACAAAAGGTCACAAAAACTAATAATGACAATGTCAAATTGCTTCCCTCTCCATCAAGATTATATTGCACCCTTTGACTCATCGTTACATTTTACAAGAGAAAAATATAATTACTATCTTATTCAAACCCTACGTTAGAATAGTCTTTTCGCTGGAAGAAGCGGCAGTAGTAATTTTTTCGATACGATTGTGTGTTTTGACGGTCTGAACGTGTTGCTGGGGACTTCATACAAATGATAATTCCCAAACGTGGCGCTTCACTGAAACGTGCGGAATGGTATGTACCTCGGTTCCTAGCCGATATAAATTGCGCGCGGGAAGCAATGCTTTTGGCTGCGATAATTATTCTCCACCAAATTCATGTAATTCATGTTCAAAATTTAGATAGTAAATTTTTTTTTAGAATTGTGCAATTTTATAATAAAAAATATTAAGTAGGAATATGATGAGCTGCAAAATGTTGCTCAATTTTTTTGGCGGTTTGGCGCACGAGTGCACGTTAGGATGGGCCAGCAAAATCCTTACTCTCAAATTTTGGCATTATTTTACGAAACTCAACTTGGGACTTTTTGTAAATGATTTCGTAAATACTACATTTGCTATGGAAGATTACAAAAAATATGGTTAAAAGCAGGGGTCGGAAACCTTTTCGGCGTCAGGGGCATGTTTATAGTATCATCCATGGGCCGCACATAGATTTTCAAGTGCCCACATTTTTATTTACCGATTTTTTTTTATATCACAAGTGACGAGTATTCTTCCAATAAAAAAATCATGTATATAACTGCTCTCAGAAATCGAGAATGGCATCCTTTGACTTCCGAGAATTTTGCATCTCGTATTGTTGCATTGAACCCGAGGCAGATTTTAACTTAAGATTGATTCTGCATAAGAGTCCACAATCTTAAATAATAGTTACGGAAAAGAGCATTTCTTTTGCGGCATATAGTGTGCAACTCAAATATAAAGCTTCACCCGGTATATGAGAAGGCTTCCTTTGATGAATCTGCAACTTTTTATTTAAATTATCGTTATGTTCTGAAAATAAAACTGGATTAAATCAAATCCGTTTGTGGGGAATTAAAACTACACTCAGAACATGAAAATGATTTTTCTTTGATTCTGGCAGCACACATCCTGCAACTAGAATTACACGAATTACGAAAACAAAGTTTCTACGTGACCCAAACCCAGTCTACCACCTCTTACCAGACCTGACGGCTCTAGCAAATACTGCTGCCGAAAAAGCTAACTTATTAGGCAAAATGTTAATGTGAAAAAGCTCCCATACAAAACACCAATTTCATATGTAAGGACCTAATATGTATAATGGGACGTGTGGGATTGCACTATTCTCCCCACATCCTGGAATAAAAAACATTATATAAATTATTATTATTATTTTAATGACTCATTTTATTATGCAGTGCATTGAGAATAATGGATACCATCTGCCTGATATCATCTTTAAAACTGTGTAAACATAAAATTTAAATGTTATTCAAAAAATTAAAAATATGTCTGCATTACTTTATTTTTTAATTGAGTTCCTAAATGAGCAAGTTGTTCTGCCCCACCCTATATAATAATAAGTACATCAGAATGTGACCATTGTAATTTTCCAGCTGTCTTTTTGCTTATGACGGTGGTGTAGTTCTCTTTAAATGGTCATCCCAGCTATGGCAATGGTTCTCTTTCTCAACCAAAGATGCTATTGAGTCGCTAAAAGGGTTGTTTATGAGATGTATAACATATTAAATTAATCTGCTTATAATTCATTTGGTACTTCCTCAGTGGAACCACCCTGGGCCACGTGTGTTTCCACGTGGAGAATGTGAAGAGGAATATTGCTGCGCATAAGGCGTCGCCTATCCTGCCGGAATACAGCTGTTTGGTATTGTCGCCTGCTAATCTTTGGCAGCAAAACTTGGAAAAATTCTCTCTTGATACAAATATCATAGCAACTGTTTTCAATCATCAGGTATTTATTATATTATTCGCACGAGAGTGAGATATTAATATTTCTGTTCCTGTTCATTAATTTCAAAAATTCACTTAAAATACAACACACTAAGTAGATTTTGAAGACCTATTGTCTATACAGGAATTCATTATTATTATGGTGACTTTTGCCTGAACTTGGTTTTATTATTTGCTAAAGGTCAACATGATGCACTAAACTGTCTAATGAAACTTGTACAATATTTCATTTCAGTTTATTGCTGAAGAAATCTTATATGCTTTTTGAATTTTTTCATTTTCTTGTCAGTGTCTTTTTTGAGCTGTTTTTTTGGTTATTTTTCATCAAACCTTTAAGTTTGAGATATTTTGTTTCCTGAATTTACAGAAAGGAAAAGTTTCTATGGCTGAAATGGTTTTTGGAATGCAGATGAAAGATACTGGTATAAAAAGATATCCTTATAGAGCCCGAACTCGTACAATCCAATACGCTATTACTTTAGTATTCAGTCAGTTCCACGAAGGGTGAGTAAACATGTTTTGGTTTTTTTTAAGTTAGCCCATACTATACTTACTATATGTATTGTCTCTTTTTTTAAATGATACTTTCTTTTTCGAGATTTATTTATGTCATTGCTTTTTTTCTTCAGGTATATTGAATCTTTAAAACAGAAACTCCTGTCTGTTTACCCGATACAACAAAAGTTGAACCTCACTCAAAACTCAATGGAGATAAATTTAATCTATTACCCTGGAGAATTTAATTACTACGAATTTGTTCCTTTATGTATGACTTTCTTTGGATTATTTCTTTACATCTATTTCTCAGTGAGGAAAATAGAATTTGTGAAATCCAAAGTTGGACTCGCAATATCTGCCGTTGTGTCGGTAGCGGCGAGTCTCGTCATGTCCATTGGATTTTGTTTTTTCTTCGGCTTGACATTGAGTTTTCAAGGGAAAGAAATATTTCCATATCTGGTGATTCTTGTTGGCTTGGAAAATGTCTTCGTGATAACAAAGAGTGTGATGTCTATTGATTCTAAGCTAGACGTAAAAATACGGCTGGCACAGGGACTAAGCAAAGAGGGCTGGTCAATAACCAAAAACTTACTAACTGAAATAACTATTCTTACAATCAGTTTGTTCACTTTCGTTGCCGTAATCCAACAATTCAGCATTTTCATGATTGTCAGTTTGTTGGCAGACTTTTTATTACAAATGTTCTTCTTTGCCACCGTTCTTGGGATAGACATAAAGAGGAAAGAAATGTCGCGCGATCAACCTACCTCCTTTGAATTCTACGGAGGATCCGGGAAATATGTTCACCATGACTTTGGCACTCAGCAGAAGAAAAAGCCCTATGATTTATTGAGCAAAAACTCTAATCTGAAAACATCCATGCCAAGATCTAAATCTCATCCTAAATTAAATGGGATGGTGAACAATACGTATACGGATGTTGTGGTCAGCAACTTCCAGAACACATCGGCTGAGATCTTAAAAAATGGAGACACAAAGGTGCCGAAGCGTATAAGATTGGTTAACGTTTGGGCTAGAACTAGATTTTTCCAACGAGCTTTTATGATTTGGATGGTTGTGTGGATATCCATGATTGTGTATAGTTCGGGTGTTGTAGAAACATTATTTAATGAAACTATGGTGAATCCAAGTGACCACGCAAAAACACAACATTTCACTAGTGATGAGATTACAAAGCCCGTAGAAACCAAAACAGAATCCATAAGCACCGCTAAAGAGAAAAATGAAAACGAACCACCTAACACATCCAACTTGGTAAGCCCGAGTATCTTTAATTTCACACCATTTTCTTCATCTTCAAACCAACTTGTAAACAGTGTTATGGAAAGTGTTGACTTTAACTCTGAAATTTTGAACAAGACGATGCAATTCTTTTCGATGAAGAATTTGGCATATCCGCATCCTTGGAGACGGCTGTCTGAATTTCATTGGTCCTCGGTTTTATCGCAGTACAATATATCATTAAGTGGGCGGTACATAGCGGTCCTGCCCCCTCTACTAATACGGCATCGCGTTACCCCAGAAATGGCTGCGGCAGTCCACAATCCTGCGGAGAAAGATAGCTTCGTACCTTCGTCACGATGGAATGCTTTGGCTGCTGCATTAGATCCCTTGGAATTTACAGGTGAGCGTTTTCTTTCTAATTTTAAGAACATTCAAATTATTTATCATTCTGTTTAATCTTCATTTTTAGTAGTCTTCTTCTTTCGTATGGTGGGGGTCAGAGGGGGACATCTAGGTCTGCGAGCCAGTCTAGGGCCTCAGGCGTTGCCCTGTAGACCTCATCAATCCTGCCGGGGAATGAATGGAGCGGGCATTCGTTGACCACATGTTCAGTGGTCTGAACCGCACTGCATTCACACATCGCCGACTCTTTAAGGCCCCATCTATGCATCATGTGAGCACAACGGCTATGGGAGCTCCTTATTCTATTGATGGCGGTCCAGAGTTTGCGAGGCGATGAGAACCCAGGCTGTCTCTCAGTGGGGTCTTGATGAGATGGGCGTTTTTGACATTGGCCGATTGCCACTCAAGCTTCCACTTATCTTCTGGGGTGAGAAGTGTTCGAAGGAGTCTTTCTCCTTCCGTCCAGAAGGGTTTTCGAGACTTCAAGCGGCATGCCTGGTGAAAAACGACATCATCGTGCAAAGGTATTGCACTTTTTAGCAGCGCCTTCTTGTATTCCCTCAGTTTTGCAATCTCTCGCCTGATATTTGGCGGGGTTATGTTTGCAAGTACGGGGAGCCAAGGAAGAGGAGTCGATTTTAAGGTTCCGCTGATGGTTCGCATTGTGGCATTAAGCTGAACGTTGACCATGGAAGTGTGGGCGCTTCTAGCCCATACTGGAGCACAGTATTCAGCTGCTGAAAAAACCAGGGCAATGGATGCCGTTCTGAGTTTGTTGGCGTCGCATCCCCAGCTAGCTTACTGACTAAGTTTAGTCTTGTCCTGGTTTTTTTGCCCACTGTTTCCATGTGTTTCCGGTAATTCAGGCTCCTGTCCAAAGTTACTTCAAGATCGCAGGGATGGGGGTCATGGTAAATATTTTTTCCATCAAACTGAACACAGAGTTTGGCGTTTGCCTGTGAATTACTGAGATGGAAAGCTGTCACAACTGTTTTCGACCCATTTGGCTTTAGTCACCAATTGAGGAAAAATCCTTCCATAGCCTCGAGGTCAGAATTAAGGATCTCTTCTGCTGCATTGAGGGTTTTGACATGGGCTGTGATGGCGAAGTCATCTGCATAAGCAAATTTTCTGCCTTCAGTGTGAGGAAGATCTCGAGTATATATGTTAAAGAGCGATGGGGCCAGCACTGAGCCTTGGGCAAGGCCATTTCAGGGGAATTTTTTTGCTTTTTAGCCTGCCTAGAAAAACCCTGAAAGTACGGCCAGTTAGAAGTTGCTCGATAAGTCGTACTGTGTTGCCATCCTCTATGGTGTCGTAGAGCTTGACAAGGAGGCCTTTGTGCTACACCGTGTTGTAGACCGCAGAGAGATCAATGAACGCTGCCGCAGTCTTAAGCCGTTTCTGGAAACCAGATTCGATGTGTTGTCAGAGCTAGCACCTGGTCACAGCAGTTACGGCCTGGTCTGAAGCCAGCTTGCTCTTGTGGAACCACTTTCTCCAGAATTGGGGTAAGTCTGCGGAGCACCACTCGCTCTTGGAGTTTGTACATGGTACTTAAAAGCGAGATGGGCCGATAGCTGTTTGGATCTTCTGGTGTTTTGTTGGGTTTGAGGATCGCAATAACTTAAGTTTTTTTCCAGATATTTGGAATTACTCCAGTTTTAAAAATTTCAGTAAACAGTTTTGCGATCCATAATTTTGTCCGTGGCTCAGCATGTTTCAGAAAGTCTGGAAGAACTCCGTCGCATCTAGCTGTTTTCCCAGCTTTTGTTGAAGTGAGGGCGAGAGTTTAGTAGTTACCAAAATGTTTTAATTACGTTTCTGATTGTATATATTAATGCACTGTCATCTTTGGGGATCCTGTATGGAGGGTTTTTTTATGGAAAGGAAGGAGTGAAAGTTCTGGGAAGGAAAAAGGTATGTGGGGTGGGTAGGAATCTGGGAGTCAGTGTGACCAGGAGGACCTCCCACAGCGGTGCAAGGCGATGAGTTGAGAGTGTCCGGCTCGGGGCCTAGGTTAGGTTTCCCTCAACCAGTCTCTCCCGATCCAGCCCGCGACGCAGTGGGCAAACGCATTCGCTGTCGAGACCTAGACAAACCTCACCCCGTGAACACGGGCACCCCTGGTAAGTCACCAACATAGTGAACCACTTGGGGTGACCTATGGCAGAGGTGTTTGGTTATCCAATAAATGGTTCCCGGGGCAGCAGTACTTATACCCAATATACCACCAATTTGTACCTAATATACCCTTATTGATTTCAGACATTGAAATAGATGAATCTTATCACATTCCGCATTTCCACGAGCAATCTACTTGGGGCAGCTCTCATTTGGAAACTGAGCTCCCGTTCTATCCCACTTCACCCATGGAAATATTTCTGTTGTCAATGTTGTGCATCATAAGTTCCCTGGTCATCGCCTACATGATGGTTGTTCTGTACAGGTAAAATAATGCACTATTACCTAATATGTACTAACTTAATCCATGCAATCAATTCACTGCACTGATAATTACTTTTAAAAATTACAGGTGCGTTTGTACTCGGAATTATGCCGAATGGAGAACAAGTTGGACCAAGGATGGCCAAAGATTGTCAAGAAATCCGCCATCTTTACAGGTAATAATATTTATAAATAAATTTATTTCATCTTATTAACCCGCGAGGATGCGTGCCTTAAAAATTACACGCAAAGGTGCGCGAGCAAAATGCTCACACAATTTAATTTATTACCTAATTTTACTATATATTGACCAAACTGATATAACCAATCGAATAATAGAAGATCATCTATTTAGTATGAAAAAAGGTGTTTTATTAATATGATGAAAACTTAAATTCAGCTTTCAACACAAATAAAAACTCTTAAGGGGTAATTTACGCGAACCGAAATAATATTTCGGGGCGGGGAAGAATGAAGTAAGCTGGAACGGGGAATTCGCTTCGCGCACGGGCGAAGGCAGAGCAGCGAAGAAATCTAGACTAGATGGTACTAGATTGAGTAAGCTTTGAACATGAAACGTTTAATAAATAATGGGCATCTTTCAAATTATGTTTATTAAGTTGAATGTGCATGTTTTAGGTAAATTTAGATAGAAACATTACCGATTGCAAAAGGAGCTCGTGATTTTATGACTCTTTCGATCGGATTTCGATCATACTTGTTTGATAAATTATTCGATACAATCAACTACACTGCTAGACGGTAGTCAGTCGCTTATGACTCGTAACGGACACGTTCTTCATTGACAGATGTCAAAACAATACGGTATTCAATTACCTACGCACTATTTTCATAATATGTGATCATAATTATATCTGAATATATTGGACAGACAAATAAAATATCGGCCATTTTCAATATTTATTATTATTTTTTACAAAAAATTACATAAAATAACAAATAATTATTTATTTATTTTTTATGAATTAACGCCGATTAACGGCTTTTACATGGAAATTACAATAATTTGAAATGCTACAGAATATACATGATAAAGAAAAAAATGTACATGTGACAAAAAATTAAAAAGTACTTATTGAAGTGACAGCATAAAGTACAAATAATAGTAAGCTATTATAAATACAAATTTGAAGGAAAATAAAACCTCGTATAACATGTATATTAGATATTTTGAAAAAAAAAAAACGTAAAGGACGTAATAAAAATAAATTTTAATATTCAAGAAGTAAACATTGATGAAGAGTACAAACATTCAAAGTATAGTCGCATGTTCGATTCCTCGGCTGGCTAAGTCCTCCATCACAACACGAGCAATATTTTCGGCTTTCTGTGGTGGTAGTAGGAGATTTTCAAACATTGTTGGGCTGTTCGTAACCCGGGAATGTTTGTCTTTCTTTTAAAAAAAAAAAAAAAAAGTTAAACCAATTTAAAAGGTTTATAAAATTATTCGTGGCACTCCAAAGGAAATTTTGGAGTGCCACGAAAATTCCGATTTCCGAGGCGAATACTAAATAAGAGTTACATCACAATATTTGCCTCTGATATTAAAGCCTAGGAAACTACAAAAATATTTCATACATTCCATAGTTCTCATTAAAAACCTGCGGCAGGAATGTGAACTAACATTTCGTTATTGGTTTTTGTGTGTTATGCCGTGTTGCTCTGCCTCCTTCTTTAGCCGACGTTTCGGACAGCGTTGCAGTGTCCATCATCAGGGCAGATCCAGCAGATCCGAGAGATATTGCAGGTCCGAAACGTCGGCTAAAGAAGGAGGTAGCGCAACGCGGCATAACACCCCAAAAACAAACAACCAAAATGCTTTTGGCCGTGAAAATCTAAAAACGTATGTGAACTAACATGTTTGAATGTTAAATAGCGTAATTTGTTGGTTATTCACATTTGGTCGTTTTAATTATTACTGCAAGGTACGTTAGATTAGTACTGGGAGATTTATGATGAGGATCGTTTCGTGTTTTTATGAAACTTTTTGCCTCCTATTTACAATTATTATCTCTTGTGCAATAAAAAATACTAATAATATCTTTATTTTTACCATATAAACAAGAAGTTTCACTTCTGTCGCGCGTGGACTCCACGCACACAATTTTTATGGTTTATTTTATTTTCGCATTTTATGTATAAAATAGGTTTCAATTTTTTTTTTCGTTAATCCTATATTTAATTTTCAGGAGTGTGTCGGCTTCTTTTGCAACCTTTATAATCTATTTTACAATTTTCTTACTTTTTATAATTCTGTAACTCATTTATTTTACCATAATTTATTAGATATACCAATGTTACAACTAACATAACTGTATAATTAGAAATTTATGTAAAAGCCCAGTAGGGCGCAAATGAATAAAACTAGGAATACGATTCTGGTGAAGGCGCACTCTAAATATTCTATGCCGCTGGTTGTAGACAGCGAGCCGAGAAATGGAATTTCTAGTAAAAAAGTCAACTTGGTTCTGAAATAATACACAATATTATTACGACTAGCCTTTAGTGTGACCCCTTTTCTCATGTGCCAACACATTTACGTATTTATTTTTCGTAAAATTTGACGTCGTCCCACTCTCAAAGCATCTCGCGTACTGACGAGAAATAACTTCTGCCTTGGTTTATATAATGGCGCGAGACAAAGTATTATTGAAAAGCGGTTTTTATTTTTATAAGCATTGTTTTTATGCTTTTTAAGATAATTTTATTATCTAGCCGTTTAGAAAACATTGATGTGGTGATGATGTTTATTTTTATAATTCTCCTGTATTTAGAATTAAAAGATATAATCGAACTTTGAGCTATTTTTAGAGGTTCCGTAAATATTTTTTTACGCAATTGTTTTAAACATTTTAATACGTTTTGTTAGTTCACCATTTAGAAGAATAATTTATTTGTTCAAAACATAATATTATTTTCTAATAAACAATATAGAAATTTTCTAAAAACTGCATCAAAAACCTGCAAATATGCTGCGATTGCGGTAAGATCCCCTTAAATTTTGCCTCAACTATTGGCAGTCTTTAGGAAAAAAGCTACATATATATAAAAAAAAAGGATAGGAGCGAGATGAGTAAAATGCCGCATGGCACGGTACAAAATCCCTCATAAGCACAGCACTGAGCGGGGCGTGAGTTGCACCAGGGGAGAGGGGTGAATAGTTAGGAAATTACTTAAACCCTTGAGGGGCTATGGTATTACTAACATCAAAAATAATCACAATCAATTTTTACATGAATAAAATGCTCATAGCGCTTACTTATCTCACAGGTTTAAACACACAGAAATAAACATGGAGGGTTCAGTTTTACAGTATCGGTTGCAACTAACTCTTTTATCGTATTCTGTAGGTTTTTATATTTCAGTTTGTTTATACTATATAAAAATTATAAAGTACGTTATGTAATCAATATCTTTCTATCTATCTATATAAATAAAATTTTTAATTAATCGCCGAAATGTATGTACGCGCATAACTTCCGAACATCTGCACCACATTGGATAATTCTTTTTTTTTGTGTTCGTTATTATCAGGAAAAGGTTCGTATAAAACTACTGGTGAGCTCTGGCACTATGAAATTTGTATTAAAAAATTGTAATAGGTGGCAAGCGAATAGTTTGAAAACTGAATGTATGGAATGCGGGAGGGGGAGGGGAACTCGGGTAGGAAGTTCGCGGGAGGGACAGGGGGGAGGGGAACCAGGGGGTGGGAGGGGAGGGGAACTCGCAAGGGGGGTTCGCGGGACGGGGAAAGGGGGGGAGTGGAGTGGGTAGAGGAAAGGCGGAGGAGGCGGAGGGAATGCGAGAGGGGAAGGGGACGCGGGAGAGGAAGGGGAGGCGGAACGGTAATGGGAAGAATGGGAAAAGACACGCAGGGAAAAACTATTTCTTTATTAAATGACATAGCAACACATGCCGTGTACCAGCTAGTATATTATAAAAATAAATCCAATAAAACTCAGAAATGAGTCCCGGTATGATCAAGGGAGTTATATGGTGTGGTAGATCTCTATCCCCCCTCCAGGATGACGGTTCCTGTTTTCACCTAAAGGGCGTGCTTTTGAAGATATAAGGGCTGGAAGTTTCGCCCTCTAGAAATTTCAAGAACAATCTTCAAAATTCAAAATATTCTGGAAAATTGTGGAATGTTGGGGAATAGGGAATGTGGAACATTCCAGAACACTCTGGAATGTTGTCCTGAGCGAAGCCGGATAACCCAGATGGTTATATAATAAGATATGCTGTTAACTTTCAGATTGTCATGGAGGCCGTGCCGATAATAGTTGCCGGACACAACCAAGAGGTGGAGTGCCTCGTCACTGATGGAGAACGAGTAGTCAGCTCATGTCTGCAGGGATCCATCAAGGTGTGGGACTTTACCAACGGAGAAATTATCACCAACATCAACAGAAATATGTAATCTCTTAATTTTTCAATAACGACAACTGTGGGTTTTGTGGAAGGTCTTCTCATGTGCAATTTCTCTAATTTTAATTGACTAGGTATATATGAGGCGTATCCAGAAAGTAAGTGTACTGAATTTTTATCTTTTTTTTGAAAAAACCTATTAGACAAGAAAATACAGAATATTGTTGCTACACTTGTTGACTATTTTTCCAAATAATTGCGAACCCGTTCAATGCATTTGGTGAACCGTGGCACAAGTTTCTTTATGCCTTCCTCGAAGAATTCTCCCGCCAGCTCCTTCCCCCACTTCAGGACCACTTTCTGCACCTGCTTGTCGATTGAAAATTTATTTTTATCCATACATGCCTTTAAAAAGGTGAAAAGATGATAATCTGAAGACGCCAAGTAAGAGATTACGGGGAGTGGTTCAAAACATCCCAATCAAATGAGTCCATGATCGTATTGGTGGCTAAGGCTGTGTGAGGTCGGACGTTTTCGTGAAAAAAAGCACACTTCTCTGGTCAGCATTCCCCTTCTTTTGTTTTGAATGCTTTTGAGTTTTTTCAGGGTACGCAATATTGTTTTGCATTGATGGTCTCAACTTGAGGCCAAAATTCGACCAAAATGATGCCTTTTCGGTCCCAAAACACTGAGGCCATGATTTTTTTTGCCCAAAATTGTGGTTTTCAATTTTTTGACAGATGGGGAATTGGTGTGACGCCACTTTGACGACTGTTTTTTTTTCCATGCATGTAATGAGTCACCCACTATCATCTCCAGTCACAATAGAGCTTAGAAATCCTCACCTTTTTTTTCTTGTAGGTTTTATTCCTTCTGTGAGTAAAAAGCGGATAACAGCACTTGGCGGGATTTTTTGCCGACATCTTTCACGCAACTGGATACTATAACATGAGTTTACATACTACCACGTTCCTGCGATGCTCATTCTGGTCAGAAGACTTCTTTCTACTACTCAGTACCGCCAACCCCCAAAAAACAAAAAACCAGAGCCCGTTATGGTCACAGTACACTTACTTTCTGGATATGCCTTGTATATCTTTTTCCTATTTATTTATGCTACAGGACCTAAAAGTTTTTGGCGAAATTTGTGTTATTTTTTGGAAAAGCCTTCCACACGGCATCCCCTAAGATGACATAGGCCCCGAGGGAAATTATTTTCCTAAGGGCCTCCTGGTGGAGCTATTGTAAAAAAAAACTTACAATATTGTGTACAAATATTTTAGTTTTAAAAATAAAACGCTTATTTTATATTTTTAAGACATTTATTG
This sequence comes from Limnephilus lunatus, assembly GCA_917563855.2. Lineage (NCBI taxonomy): Eukaryota > Metazoa > Arthropoda > Insecta > Trichoptera > Limnephilidae > Limnephilus > Limnephilus lunatus. The sequence goes on from OU830604.1 coordinate 4,405,645, forward strand.
TAGTTAATTAAATCAATGAGATTTATAATAATAATATTTGGCTAATTTATATAGCGCCGTTTTCGTGAAAAATCACCTCAAGGGCGCTGTACAAATAAATACATAAAAAAAAAAATTAAAAAAAAAAAAAAATGCTGCCTTTATGTGAGCATTATGTGGTTGTATTTGACTTGCAATTTTTCTTACATTAGCTTGTATTTTCGAAGTAGAGTCGCATAGTATTGCGTCTAAATGTGAATCCGAAAACCGAGAACAGTGTTTTTTTTCTCGATAATTAAGAATTGAAAAAGCTTGCTCTCAAATTTATGTACTACCAAACATAGTAATTATTTGCTCAGCAAACCATTTTAACTCCTTGTAGTTTTCAGAAGGCAAACCCCCTTAGTAATCCACCAAGTTTTTCCTTTAAAAGCCATTTTGAGTGTGGTATCACTTTGCAAATCTATCACGTTGATATGCAAATCGCTCCCCCTTTGCAATCCCTTCGCTCCCTTTCTCGCTCCCTTTCACTCCGTTGCGTATGATATCGTCCGTCACGTGCGTTGCGGTGAGAATCTTGTGCCACCGCTGGTTGCCGACCCATGCTGTAGTCAAATAAATAATGAGTTATTACTTTCCTATTTTAAAATAGCAGAAAATTGCGTGAAAAATATGAAATTTCGTGTTATTTACCTGAAAATTGCTAATTTTGCTTGCTCTTGTAAAAATGGCAAAAATTTGCAGTTTTTGCATAAAAATTCACATTATCACAAATGCAAAAGTTTCATATTTACCCCTCGGACCTCGGGCACATTCTGTCAGAATGTCAGAATATTTCCATTTTGCAATAAAATCCAAATAAATGGAATATTTCTGAACTAATGTTTTTGAAAGTTGATGGATGTATGCTTTCTAATTTTATTATATGATATAAACATACAATTTTTGCAATATAAAATTTTACTATACTAGACTATATTATAAACGTTATTGTCACTTCACTTTTTTGTCATTTTGTGTAAAAATAATTAATAAAAACTCAAGAAGGATTTAAATTTTTTTTTTAAAATTACACTCGGAAACTTTGGTTTCATAATATTTTAATGCTTTTGTGGTTTATTTTTAGATTTAAATATAAAGCGTGGTGTTTTCTTTTTCTAACCCCATTTAGATCTTATTTCTCACCGCGGTTAGAAAGGAAAACACAATGATTTCTATGAGACCTATATGAGTTGTTCCCCTGAAGCAAAATAAATTAGCCTGAGGGGTTAAGACACCTATATGTTCATCACCCAGCTCTAGATCGTTATTTGAAGGAGAGGCTTCTCTTTTGTTAATGTTTTATGTTTACTACATGATTACTCTATTCTACTCACAAAGTGCGTTTATTTATTTAGTTTAAATACACTTCTCACCTCAATGCATTTTATTTTTATTTTCATTGTTCTTTCAGGTTTTTTGAGCTACAAAATGAAGTATGCAATAAACTTCAATTAGAAAAAGGCAAGGGTCAATGCTCCAGATTTGATGAAGGTATTACAATTTTATTATTTTATTTTGTCTATCCATGATTTCTATTACAAAGTAGGCTAAACTTTTGGACAATATTTGTGTAGTTGGGGTGTAGCGAGTACCGTAAAAAAATTCATTAAAATGTACATATTATTTTTGAAGATACATCGATTTAAAACAAATTCCATTTTCTCCATTGGGTTTCTTGTTTTCGCTCACCTGAAGTGTGTTAACCTTCCAGCGGGCGCACTGAGTAATTTCCCTTGAGCGGGAGCTTGTCATAAATTTGAAGTCATCAAGTTTTCTGTATGTAAATGGTGTTTTATTTATATAAATGTTAGGGAATTGCAGTAAGGATGAAAATATGAAAAATGATAATTGATAGTACTTTAGATAAATATTAATACGAGTTTATTAAACAAAAAACGAAACCACACTCTAAATATGTTAATATGTAATTCAAAACAAAATATTTTATCGACCTATTAGTCAGAATCAATATTCTCAACCTTACAATTGTTGCAAACCACCTCAACTGCAGAATAGTTCTTGCATGTAAATGACTGGCAACGGCAACACTTCATTGATGCTGAGGATCTTTTCTTCTTCAGTGCACATGACTTCTTTTTTCTTCTTCTGTTATCGGTTCAACTCCCCGACCGTAATTCCGTAATTCACTTATCGGTTCACTCCCCGACAGAAAAGCACTCAAATTTTGCGGTAAATGTTTGACATTTGACCTGCAGATAAGATACTCTTTCACCACGGTAAATGCCAATTTTGTTTAGGAAAATTCTTCGAAGCTTTAGAGTCTTTCCTGGACAGACAAATTTGTATAAAATTTGAACATTATTGCTGCCAATATTCATTAGAGTGTAGAAAAGTATTCACAGCCATCTCTCTGTTATTCTAGAGACCGATTAAGCGGCACACACTTTGTAGAGTGGTTCCACTCCGCCTCTGGTTTCGTTGTAGTCCAGTATATATAGCCTGAGGTTTTCTGGCGTCAGGATCCATTACTTTATTTAATATACATACTTACACTTTAAGGCGCATTTCATAAAATTTACTCTCAATGGAAATTTCCAAATATCAATAAATAACGAAAACTTCTAAGCACACCCGATACGTCTGTAGTTTAGAGAGACACTGACCCTCGAATAACTCGGAGCTCGATGCTTGCGACTAAGTGGTAAAAGTGTGGGAAGCGATAAGGTGCACTAGTCGTAAATTTTAGTGTCAGCGCACCTGCTGGATGGTTAATATTGTTTATGCTCAGTACAAAAAATAATTTGTTAAAACTTTGTTTTTCTCAACAGCTCTACATCATAGCGACGACGGCCAAAAGGTATGTTTAGATACTATTAATATTAATCCAAATTTCATTGATTAACTACTCACATATACAATTTATGTTATATTTCAAAGTAGCTAGTTTAGTTGGTTCTAATGCTTATTATTTATTTGGGTAGTTGTAGTACTTCTTATTTGTTAATTCTAATGCTTACTTTTTATATCTTTTTTTACCACAGCATGTAGACAGTTCGGCTGAGTGCATCCTAGCTGGGAGACCAAACAAAATGTGGCAAAGCCAATTCAAATTCAAAAAAAGTTCTCTCAATCAAAAGCCGGAAGACCGTCGTCGCTGCTCATCTATAACTGGAAAGGATAAAACTATATATGACTTCGCATTGCAACACAGGTATACTATCCATCATTATTGACATAACCAACCTACAGTCACATTTATCCGCAGGGGTAGGCAGTGAGGACACTCCTTGCTTCATTCACATTCCTCGATCATCTCAGACTTCTGACAAGGCCCGACTCAAGTATTTTTTGTCACGTCTTCCTCGGAGTTCCCAGACTTCTTCTACCATACATTTGCATTGTATATTCTCCTTACCCTTCTTTCTTGGTTCATTCGCTCTACTAACCCAAACAATCTAAGTTTCCCCTTTTGCAGATCTCTACATTTTTCATGCAATCATACATGGTTTTACCGCACATATGTACATCATTTCTACAGCATTCAGTCTACTTCTTTCCTCTGCTATTTCTATGCCTCACTACCAAGCATCAGGGTAAATACCCCCACTCCATTATGAACTGCTAGCTTTGCTTCTTTGGACATTTATTTTCATTTAAAAAATATGCTTTTACCACATCTTTGACCCCTTCCAGAAAGTGTTTCAAGTAGAAGTTGTTTGTAACTTTATACATAAACATTTTTTATGGATTTTATCTACTTTATTCTGCACAAGAGAGTTTAGGGAAATTAACGAAACTGTATTGGAAAGTCGGGACAAAACATCCATAATTAAATTCCAATAAACATTTCGTTATAAGACGTTTCTCACAAGAGCAATACCTTTATCCGTGTTTTATGTTTATATTATTAATTTATTTTATTCCAGAATGTTATATGATGGCAGCTCTGGAACCAGTCCATTAAACATACCCAAAAGCGAAAACAGTTCTACAGAAGATGACCAAACTACAAAATCATCATTGAATAGTGTAGAATTTGATTCAACTCTACCAAATTGTGATAATTTAGAGCCAGAAGAGGACGGCGATAAAATAAATTGTGATATTTCAGAGGCCCGTAATTGTGTTTGTATCGAACATGGGAACAATGACTGTGATGTGTGTTGTGCGGACAACGATAGTTTGTTTATTTCTAATGAAGTTAACGTTCAATTTCTTTTGAAAAAGTGTAGTGACTCTCCTTGTAATAGATATGTATCAAACGATTTAGAAATTATGGCTGATCCCAGTCATTTAAGTGACTCTGTGAATGATATGAGTTTTGTGTCGCCTCCGGCTATTTGGTGCATGGACATAATGGATGATATCATTGTGATTGGTTGTGCCAATGGGCGGCTTGAGTTTTGGGAAGCATCGTCTGGAAAATTAAAAGTAAGTTATTTTCACTTTTGGAATGCTGCTGAAGATGTAACTGTTTACAACAATTACTTCTTCCTTTTTTGACATATACCTTCATTCTTTAAAATTAATAAGTTGCCTCATATGTCTAGTAATTTAAAAAATATATATTTCAATATTATTGTGAAAACAAGTTTATGGGGTCCGAGCGGTTAAAGGATTTTTAGAGTATGCTACTATGTACAGAGAGCATTATGTGAATTTTCTTTTCTGGGACAGATTATCATCTCTTTTCAAATTATATCTTTTCAATTTAGGAAGAGGTTATGGGTACCGCCGCCCCGGGAACCATTCACCAACACCTCTGCCATAGATCGCACCAAGTGGTTCGCTACGTTTGGTGATTTAGCAGGGGTGAAGTTGGACAGGTCCTGGTGGCAGATGTGCTTGCTTGATCATTAGTTGCATGGTGGGCCAGATTGGGAGAGGCCGGATGAGGGAGCCCCTTTAACCTCTCCAGTCAAACCCTCTCTTGGGGGGGATGGATCCATACGTCATCCTGGACACACTGACCTCCAGATTCCTACCCATCCTTTGGCATTCCTTGATTAGGCATTTAACTGAGACTGTGTCAACCAAATGTGACAGGTTGAATCCTCTTTTTTTAACCTCTCAGAAATAGACTTTTGTTTATTACGTGTCCCTTATAAAACTGTCAAAACGTGATAATATTTGTGTTATTTACGATTTTTACTAAAAGCTTCTTAAATCACGTTTTGGGAAATGTAGCCTCATTCTAAAAACTGTTTTGGAAAGATTATGAAATAAAATTTCAAATTGTATTATTACAAAAAAATAGTAACATTTGTAAATATTTAAATTTAGAATGCAAACATAAAAAAATTGTAAAAATGATCTACGTGATGTTTTATGTGAAAACGGTACTAAAATCACAGATTATGTAAAAAAAACACTTATTTCTATCGTATAAATGTATAATAAACAATTTTGTCACCTCATTTTTTCACCATTTCATACAAAAATATTTTTATAAAAAACTAACAATGGTTTGAACAAATGACAATCAAACAAGATGGAGGTTCCATTCGACTCAGATAATTAATATCTACGTTCCATAGATATTCATGTTCATTATCGATATTCCGTTTTTTATTTCATGGTAATCCATATACTAGTGATGGAAATAAATCAATTTTTGTAAAATCTCACGCTTTTACGTCAAAAGAGGCTCTAATGTCTTGACCGCTTTTATTATATTCGCGTCTTTTGACGCTCTAATGTTCCGAGTGGTTAATATAGAATGTCATTCTCACACTTAGGTAGATCTTAAAATATCAATGTGATTATCTTGTTCTGTTATTCACTGCATATATATTTTGAACCTTTTCAGTGCATATTCGATGATGGCTACAGCGGCGGGGTGAGTCACGTCACGATACAGGAGGAATTGGTCCTCGTGGCGGCACGCCTCAGCGGACATCTCGACCTTCTGCAGCTCAATCATCCCTCAAATATAGCACAAAGAAAATGTAAACATATTTGCTGGTTTATTTTTATTTTTAACGTAATGAGTAAAACCAAAGATATTGAAATATGAGAGATGTGCTATCGGCAGTTTTTACTGCGTGGGACTGTGTTTCCTGGCGTCGTTGTTATTGTTGACCAATACATGCACACCTTCAAAAAATCAACTAAATGAATGAATTCTTTCCTTTGAATGAATTATATTTTTAACCAATACTACTGCCGACAGTCAGGCGGTCATCATAGCATATCACTTGTATTTCTATATCTTTGCACGCAACAAGTTCTTTCCTTATTATATTAGCATATATCTTGTATTTCAATATCTTTGAGTAAAACCCTCAAATTATAATACTTAATTAAACGAAGACAATACAGTGAAACCCTCTTAAGAAGTTTTCCAAGGGACAGGAAAAAACAAACTTCTTTAGCAGGAAAACCTTATATGTATGTGGGAAAAATTGGGCCAATATTGAGCCGAGGGACCGAAAAAATCAAACTTCTTAAGCCACGAAATGTCTTAAGGGTATTCTCAAAATATTTTTAGAAACTTTACGCCGATAGATGGTGCTATTTTCAATATCGTCTAATAAAACACTTTTAACACGTTATGCTTTTTAATATTGAGATGAATTATTGGTTCGCGAACGTATATTAGTAATATTAATCTATATTTAAAAAAAAATTGGTACCTATAATTACATAATCGTAGAGAACGGGTGAAAAATACACAATTTCATTGCAAAAAAATATGCACAAAAGACATTTTCCACAGCTCCGCGCGCGTTGGTAAAGAACATTTTTATTTACCCAACCAAAAAACATTCGCGAAAAAGATGTATTTCAAAAATTTTACGATGTCTCGCATGCGTGGAAGAGAGACGCGAGATAGAGGTTTGTTGTATTCAGTAAATTAAATCAACGCCTGGGAAGATTGAATAAATTTATAAAAGGAACCGGCTGGGAACAACGGCATGTGTGGCGGGAGCTGGTGTTAACTGGATCTTTTTTTAGAGGCCGCCTTTGCTAAACAGGCTTATTCATGACAAGCGATGTAGGTACATACCTCTCGGTTGCTTGCTCGTTAATATTTCGTGAATAAGTCAAAAAGTTACATTTAATTCTTACATTTCTATGGGGTGCATTTATCAAACCAACGAAGTGGTTAGAATTGCCAGATGGAGAAACAAATTTGTCGTGTGCTCAAGTCAGGATACGATGGCTTCACATAACAACAAAACAATGCATAATAATATAGTATATGCCTATGTGGTGTGATTTGGTGTCAGCTCGCTGAGATAATTTTTCGCAAAAAACGGCGCAATCAAGCGAATTAATTATTTGGGAACAGTCAGTCGGAATAATAGAAGAGATGTGTATGAATGTGAATAATCGCATTCTTCACATTCTCTTTCAACTCTTAGTTGTGACCCATCCTCTCAGCAAGAAAACGGGGATAGATAATTAATAAAAATTACACAATTACTACAGAATGTAATAATTACTGCAGAATAAAATAATTTAATTATTAAAATTAAAATAGTAATTAAAATATTTTTTAGTATATAAAATATCTATTCTTAATTAAAATATTTATTATTTAATTTTAATTTTATATAAATTACTACAGAATGTACCTAGAAAATGTGGATATAGAGCGAATTAATGAAGAAAGTACCTAGGTAGTATAAGAAGAATATATGACGCAAATATGAATGGTAGAAGAAGTTGGGGACGCACGAGGTAGACATGGCACGATCAAATGAATCAGATACTTGAGTCGGGTCATGTCAAAAGTCAGAATAATAGAAGACTATGTATGAGACGATGTATGAATGTGAGTGAGGCAAATAGTGTGTGCCAAGACCGAGTTGTTTGGCGGTCCGTCCTCTCTGCCTTCCCCCGCGGAGAACCGGCGTGATGGTTAGTTAGGTAGTTACCGATAAAATATTTGTAAAAAAAATTGTAACTTAGTCTTGGATTCACTCTCTTCCTTCGACCAAGTATGCTCTCTAATAATACTTTTGTTTCTTATAAAGAGCACGCCTCATTTTTATGGAATAACAATAATGCGTTGTACAAAGTCGAAAAAAGCTTCAACTTCTAAAACTCGTGGCAGACAGACGAGAATCGGACAGAATGTAGGTACCCAGCTCGATCTATGCATTTTATTGTTTAGCAAGTCTCAATAACAAAATAACTAGGCGGGCGTCTAGTGATAGTTGGAGATTTTAGAAAGTTCTAAATAATTACAGTCGTTCTCACTATAATTATATAGTTAATTTGTCCTTTTTTACTGCGTGCCAAAACCGCAAATGTTCCTTGCGCCGAGTAATACTGGAACATTCATAAAAAAGCAAAACGAACATTCTATCAGAATAACAAATCGCGCCACGCAAATTGACATTTTTACTACAAATATACTGACCCCTTTAACACCATAGGAATGGGTTGAAAGCGTGCACGTGAAACGTATGGCTCGCACATAGGTTTGTCTCCTTCTAACGCAGATTAGGGCATTTTGGCTCGCAGTTTTTGCACAAAATAATTAGTTTTGTTAATTTAATTACTGGGTTATTATAAGTGATAGAACTGTGAAATTTTCGTTCGCGAATATTTCATTATGAGTATTATTTTTCGACATTAAAATAAATAAAATATTATCTGTAGTTTTCAAATGCGGTTGAAAAATAGATTGTATGGGAATGGTCACATCTGTTTCACCTTAAGAGAGAACTTCTTCAGATTGTTTCACTGTATTAGCAAAACTCAATCGAAAATCTGAAAACAGAAATATCAGAAATAGATATGGCTCCATCTAGGACTCGAACCCAGGACCTTTGCCTTGCTGGAGCGGAGCTCTATCAACTGAGCTAATGTGTTCCTACTGGATTCGGTCATATTTAACTGTAACATACTTCGACTAAGAACTACCAACATTATCTTCATTTTCCTAATGCATATATATACATAAAGATCTCTCTCTGGTTTCAATCCTGGGATGCTTTGCAGCAATTTCCTCTAATCTTCTCTTCCATTCTTCCCTGTCTCGTGCGGCTCTTTTGATTCTGCATATGATGAGCAGCGCACGTCCACCAGCAAGTCATCCAGTTACTCTCGGCAACGGCGTCCCCTAGAGTTTGTCCCCTCGGTCAAATCCTCCATTATGGCATGCAAGAGGCCTTCTTGTCGTATAACATGGCCGATCCATCTTGCACGCCTTTCGGACAAGGTCCTGAGGAGGTGCCTTCCTCCTTCGATTCGTTGGAGAACCTCCTCATTTGTAGTGTGGTCTCTCCAGGAAATTCCTAATAGTCTTCTATAGGACCACATCTCAAAAGCCTCTAGTCTCCGTTTATCCACTGGAGCGATCACGTAGGGAAAAATAAATTTGCTTCGATTGCTTGAGATTTCTCAGAAGGTCATTTTTAAAATTTTTTGCCAACATTAAAAAAATTATATCTTCGAATTTTAACATGGAGACATAAAAACTTATTATAGTGCTATATAGCCAATGAATTAACCTGTGTTTTACCGTTTACCTCATATTTGTAGGATTTATAAAAAAAAGATTAAAAAATTGTAATGTAATGACTGCGGCAGAGCAGGGCACAGCTCAGGATTATGGGCATATTCTCTGTCAAGTGGGTGGGAATTGGGAAAATCATAAGAAGATAAACTTTGATAAACTTATAATATAAGCAAACATGAGTGCACAATTAATACAACAAGGACATACCGGATGGACTCCTGGACATGCTAAACTAACTTATCGAAGCCTGAACGAGGAAAATTAACGCCGGATGACGACCGACATCTTGGTTCGTCGAGCGAACGGTCCTGGCGGGTCTTCCAGCGTCAACCGCCGAGGATGACGCGGAATCCAGGGAGCCTAGGTCCTCCTTCTATGTGATGCCTCCAAGGAGCGTCTCCCGTCTCGGATTGACTCATCAATCTCCATCCGAAAGGCACGTGGCCCAACCAGTCTCCAAGACTTACGGTTTCCACTCTCAGCAATCCGTGACTTCGCGACGCGGGGTCAACAAGGCATATCAATCTAGCCACAACCAAGGAACCATCACTTTACAACCATGAGTCAAAAAAACATTTCCACAAAATGGCCAACTGCCAACACGGGAAAAAAGTGGAATTCACATATCCATTAAAAATCATAACGTACACGAACCACTCGTGTTACGTAAAAACACCCCGCGCCCTTTTTAAGAGAAAACAAACTTTGATTCACATGATTTAAGTGACTAAAACACCTCTATGGTGAGTGACTAATTCCGCCGACCGCTTGCCCAAAAACCGTCGGGGAGGAAGTGAACATAAACAAACTCGCATTTTTCTTCCCAAGAAAAATTGCCAGTCTCCAAAAAAATTACCATAGACAAAATAACCAAATAGGCAAGAACTGCACCAGTCACATAATATTTATGTGACAATATCGGAAAGTTTATAATCGCGCGAATTTTGAGTGGTTTTACTTGAAACTGCCGTGAGGGATACTTATTCCGGTCAACATAGAATATTTTCGGTTTCTGTATATTATATCCATGGAAAAAGGACTTAATTTTATCCGTAAATAGCTATTAAAAATTCGCCGGGAAAAAAATATTAAAAAAATTTATTTTTAACATTGTTCTAAAATAGTGCACTAAGTTCAGATTTGCCACATCTCTATGGTCATAATAGATAAAGCATATCAATAGCTTTGTGGTAAAATAAACACACACGGTTACAAGATTGAAGTCATAGCGCCTCTAGGATCGTCCGACCACTGCCTGGTGACAACGTCAATCCCCGTAACCGTCAGACCGCCAAACGGGCGGCTGAAGAGAAAAGTGTGGCTCTATAGATTAGCAGATTGGTTTGGTCTGCGGGCAAATTTAATGGTTTCTCATGGTCGGCTGTCTGTTTTCGGACTTCGGATCCCTCAAGATGTGCCCAGGAAATTGGTGAAGTCATCACATCCGCGATGTATGGCTTCATCCAAACCATTGTCAAAGAAACTGGTGTGGGCTCAAAGCTGTGGTTCAGTCGACAATGCTCTGAAGCAGTGCGACGAAAAAACGCGGCTTACAGAGCCTACAACACATCTCGAACATCCGAAAACAGAATAGTATATAACAAAATGGCAAAGGAATGCAAGAGGATTCGAACACGACTTGCAGATCAGCAGAAAGCTGGCTGCCTGCCCGCACGGCAGCACAGCGTTCTGGTCGCTTGCGGGCTCAATAGCTCGCTATTTCTGCAAACCCAGTCTGCCACCACTTACCAGACCTGACGGTTCTCTAGCAAATACCGCCGCCGAAAAGGCTAACTTATTAGGCAAAATGTTCGCGGAAAACTCGACCCTCGATGATCAAGGTGCTACCCCGCCGTCGGTTCCTCATTGCGGTTTTCACATGAAAAAGCTGAGGATCCGGCATCGGGAAGTACTCCATGTTTTACGAGGGCTTGATCTCCATATCAGACAGTCTGATTTCAATTTTTTTTATTATTATATTTTTTTCCGTTTGGTCTTTTTTCATATTCTCAAAATCTGTTTGAATCACCCGATTTAGGTTATTTGAGACCTCAATTTTTTTTATTGGCAACTACCTTTTTCATTGGAAACAAATGTTCAAAGAACTGGTTTGTAACCAGTGTTAGTGACAGTGTCTCGAATAACCGATTATGGAACACCTATTGACCTTTTTGTAAAAGTCTAAATAAATATCACTTGTTTGCTGCCACTGTTCCTCATCGAGTAAATACTTTCAAGTTTAGTTTGTTCTCAAAATTTTGCAAACCTAAATAATTTTTTGATTAAATTCTATACTGACAAAATTACAATTCACATTCTGTTAGAGTCATCACAACGGTTTTAAAATTTATTTGTATCTTGATGTAGGCTTTTTTTTGTATTTTCCAGCACATGTCCGGACAAGCTCTGCTGGATCTTTATCCATCAACAATGTGCATAACAGATTTGCGCACAAATCTCCTTCAAGATTACGCAATGTGTTTAACCAAGAGCCATCAGCTTTTTCATTTGACAATGAAGGTAAGATATTAATGATAAGTTAGTATATTTATATATCGTTAAGTTAAGTCACCAAACCCTAGCACACATTTTAAATTAGAAAGCTAGAATATGTTACATTAACTTAAAAATAAGATTTTAAATCATTGAAGAAATCCAAGAAAAAGATTTATTTATTTTATTTTATTTATTTATTATGTGCATCTATATAAAAGGTTTACTTTTTTTTTTGGCCTTGCCTGTCTCACTAGGAAATCCTGTGTCGAGACAGACTAGTTTACAAATATTTTATAAATATTAAATAAAGTACATTTTTCAATAAAGCAAAAATATTTGACAAAAATTTTCAGGTTGGTAGGTAGTGGTAACAATAATGAGATAGAGGATTATATTTGGGTGAGGTGACTAATTATTGCATGACCTTTTTCGATGATCCATTGTTTGATCAGGATTTTGTATTTAATATTATTCGATTGTCTTGTTTTGTTAGGTAGGTTATTGTATATTTTAGACGCTATTCTATTTAACATTTCTTTGACCAAATGTTGTGTTTGTTTTAGGTGTTTGTATGAGTTATTTGGTTTTGTGCTGCGTGTTTACAATATCTTGGGTATTTTCATAAAATGTATGTGTTTTTTATTTTTAAACAGATGAGTTAAGATTGTTTTTGTGTAAATTTGTCGAATATCTAATACGTGGAATTTATTGAATATATCTACAGTACTTGTTATTATGGGAAGTTTAAGAATAACTTTCATAATTTATTTGTGTGCCTTCGATAAGGAATCTATAACTGATAGTGTTGCACCTCCCCATGTGATTATTCCATTTTCAATGATTGATTGACAAAGAGAGTAATAAAAAAATTTCATAGATTTGGAATCTAGTATGTTTCTAATGTTTTTGAAGAAATAAATATGTTTTCTAAGTTTATTTATGATAAGTAGGCAATGTGTTTTCCACTTAAGATATTGATCAAATGTAAGACCAAGGTATTTGATATGGTTCGTTCGATCTAGGCAAGGACATTGACTGAATGTATCGTGAATACAAGAACATTCATGTACTTTTATTTCAACATCTTGTTTAGGTTGGCCAACGATATTCATACTAAAAGTAATGTATTCTGTCCATGGTTTGACAAAAAACTGGATCTTCTTATTAGAGAACGAAATACTAACTACAAACAGTGGAAGAAAGATCCGCAAAACAGTCAACTTTTATCACAAAAAAATAAGTCAAGAAATTCGGTAACTAATTACAGACGTTTCGCCAAAACAAAATATTACACAAATATTTTTACAGAAAACATACATAATCCAAGACAAACCTGGAAGACAATAAATTCAATCATAACTAACAGTCCAAAGAACTCGACAAATAAAATTGAAACTCTTACCATCAATAATATAGTCATAAATGACCCGAAGCAGATATGTACAGCGTTTAATGACTTCTTTACATCGGTTGGTGAAAATTTAGCTGCGAGTATCCCATCTTATTCAGATGACATGAATACAATAAACATGGAACCAAAGCCATTACAGTCCCTCTACATGGCCAATACAAACAAACTAGAAGTTTTAAAAATTATCTCAAAACTAAAAACTAATGCATCTCCAGGAGTCGATGGTATGACAACTAACTTACTCAGATTCTGTAAAGAAAAATTAGCGGATCATCTTGTTATTCTAATTAATCAATCTTTAGTGAGTGGACTGTTTCCGGATCAATTAAAGCTAGCAAAAATCGTTCCAATTCACAAAGAAGACTGCAAAAAAAATCCATCTAATTATCGTCCAATATCAATACTCTCAGTTTTCTCCAAAGTATTTGAACATGTAATTAAAAATAGACTAACAAAATATCTCGCAACTAATAATATTCTTACGCCTCAACAATATGGGTTCAGAAAATTCTCCAACACGAAATGTGCTGCCTTTGACTTTATACTAACTCTTCAAAAACACTTAGATCAAGGAAAATATGCAGCGGGCATTTTCATAGACCTCAAAAAGGCATTTGATACGGTTGATCATAAGATTCTATTAAAAAAACTTGAATATCTGGGCATCGTGGGCAACAGTCTAAAACTTTTATCTAGTTATCTTACGGGTAGGTGCTGTTCGGTTGTTATTGGAAAAGAATCAAGTGATCATAGAAATATAACATGTGGTGTACCACAGGGCTCGATTCTCGGACCATTATTATTTTTGATTTATATAAATGATATTGCAAAATGGGGAGTGAAAGGTACACTTCAACTTTATGCTGATGACACAATATTATTCTACCATAATACTAATTTAAACGAAATGGAAAAGGACATGGAAAGGGATTTGGCTCATCTAGCCGAGTGGCTGAGAATTAATAAACTTAGCCTTAATATTAAAAAGACTCACTATGTGCTATTCGGGAATAGGAGAGGACAACGCCTAAACATTTCCCTGGGAATAAACAAACTGGAACAAACAGATGTCGCGAAGTATCTAGGACTTTTAATTGACTCACGGCTTACATGGAAAAACCATTTTGACCATGTTAAATCAAAGATTGCTCCAGTGACCGGTGTAATGTACAGACTACGTAGATTGCTTCCCACAGCCATACTGCGTTCTTTGTACTATGCTATGATTCACTCCCACTTGGCATACCTTTCGAGTATCTGGGGTTTTGCTACCAAAAAAATGATATCAGAGGTGCAAATAATCCAAAATAGAGCCCTACGTAACATTTTTGGCTTGCCTTGGGATACACCTGTTAAAGATATTTACCGTCACGCACTTGTATTGCCATTTAAGATTGTTCCTAGCTTTGAGATAACAAACACCATTTTAAATATTATTCAGTGCAACACCCACACAAATATAAAACTGAACTATAACAACGACGTTCACCAATATAATACACGACAACACAACAAACAAAAAATACACTCAACAAAGTTCGGACTGAAATCATTAGAATACATTGCCTACACTAACTATAACAAACTGCCTGAAAATTTGAGACAGGTATATGCCTCTAACAAATCTCGAAATGATATATTGAAAACATATTTTTTCAAATGTTATTTGGAAAACGAGTCATAAGTAGGTACAAACTCTGTTCTGATAGCCCTAATTATCTTCAAATACTAAACTTATAGTATGATGGGCGCGGTTTATACCTTACTTAAATCTCGTCATGTATTTGTATGTAAACATCTTGTATTAGGTCTGTATATTTTTGAGCCCGTACCTTATATTGTATTTTCCTGATTTTGTTTTATCTATGCATTTCTTAGTCCATCTCATTAGTCCATCATGGAGGAAACTTTATTTTAACTTTTTGAAACCCAAAGTACATAAATCAAATGAGTCAATGAGTTATACAAATTCATAAAATGTTATAAGACATGTTTCTGTGAAATATTTGTAAAGTGATTCTTCATATGTTTGTAACTGTATGTTGCTTCTGTGAAATGTTTTGTAAATTTTTTATTCATAAATTGTGTCTACATATTGGGTTGAGTTGGGTTTAACTTCTCAAAAGTACCAATTGGCGATCCCTTAATGAGTTTTGATAACTCATGGGAGTGCAACTTCGTTGTATGTTTTTAATAATAAAAAAAAATAGTATTTAGTGCAAGAGAATTAATATCTAGCCATTTTTTAACGGAGTTAATTGATTTCTCAGCCATTTTGTATGCGTCTAACCAAGTGTCGGATTGAATGAGTAGCACAGTATCTTCAGCAAAACTTACAATTTTTCCATCTATCATTAGGTTACAAAGATCGTTTATGTACACGAGAAACAAAGTAGGGCCTAAGACGCTTCCTTGGTGAACTCCGTCGGTTATAGGGAGTGTTGGCTGAATTTGTTTTCAATTTTGACACTTTGAGTTCGATTAGTTAAGTAACTTTGAAGAAATTCCAGGTCTTTCCCTCTTATACCAATGGTATTTAAGGGAGATAGTATCAAAAGCTTTTGAGAAGTCTAGGAAGATAGAAATGCATTTTTTACCCTTATCTAAATTTGAAACAAGAAAGTCTGTAATAGCAATAATAGCATCGGCAGTGCTCTTATTTGACCGAAAGCCAAATTGATTTTCGGACAGTAGCTGCTTGCTTTCCACAAATGTTTTCAGTTGTTTGTTAATTATTTTTTCAACTACTTTCGAGAGTGAGTTAAGTATTGTTATGGGCCTATCTTTTATATATTATTGTTCAGTTTGGGAAAAACTCACTTTTTTCCTTGACGGGAAAATCAACCTCACCGCCCCTTAAGTTTCACCAACCTCAAGGTTCACTTTCGGAACAAGCATTTTAAGCTTTTTTATGGATCCGAAAATGACCTCTCCGCTCCTTGAGTTTCAAAGACCGCAGAGACCATTATCGGATCCAGGGAAGTTCACCTAAATCGTGTCCCGATTTAGGACCATTTTTCATACAAAAAACCGGTCCACGGTTAACAGTGCACCCAAACGGCGAAAACTATAATTAAATCTCTCACCTACGAAGAAATTTGGCCTTAGTTCTATTTCCTGCCGATAGGTTCACCCGTTAAAAACATCGCATTTTTCACGGAATGTAACTAAGTTTTTTTTCCATACAAAACTCACTTTTCAGTACTTTGAAAAATTAAGCATTTTATTTGCCTACATTTTTGCTAGCGATTTATTCACAGAAAACTGAAGCGAATCAGCGGCTAAAACTGGAACCTCAAATAAAAGTACTCAATTCGGCTCAGTTGTATTTCCTGCCGCCAGGTGTCACTTTTAAAAAAAAGATGTCATTTTGGCCATTAGTTTCAATGCTTGAGTAAGGTCAGTTATCCGAAAAGTCAAATGTAAAACGGATCTCTCAGTGGTTTGGGTTGTTGTTTTACGGGAAACGGCATTGCGGCCGGAAAAACGATTCCAGCTTGGATGTTTTTAAAAAATATGGTACCCGGAAATATTACGCAACTTCTAACACCAATATTACGTGTCCGTCCCATTTAAAAAAAGTCAGGAGGAGATGACAAACATATGAAATTTTCCAAAAAAATCACGAAACCGCGTGCCCATAAATTATTTTCAGAAGTCTAGATTTTTACTGGCCAGTACAAATTGAAATGTTATTCATTCAGGGTAGGTACCTTTTTACTGGCCAGTTTAAATTTGTTCATAAAGGGTAGGTACTTATTTCGGTAGTATTGCAAATATGATGAAAAAGCAAAGATTGCCGGAACTTTAGAAAAAAATGCGGAGGTACCTACCCGAAGTTGCATCATAAAACTGATATAGCCTAAATATTTTTTATTTTTACGTATGTGCAAGTATCTGCACTCAGAATTTAGGTAGGTACCCATCTGCACATAACAACTCGGTATCATCCGACGATATTGCATATGTATTAGTTTTCTAATTTTACAATGAAATTACTTGAAGTTGAATGGGATATATTTTTTTTAAGTATTAAATTTACATAGCGCTTTTTTTAAGTAGTAAAACTACTGGTGAGTTCTGGCATTATAAAATTTGTATAAAAATGTGTGTGCGCTCATAACTTCCGAACGACTGCGACCAATTGGAAAATTCTTTTTTTTTTTGTTTTTGTTATTGTTAGGATAAGGTTTGTATAAAACTACTGGTGAGCTCTAGCATAATGAAATTTGTATAAAAAAATTTAATAGGTGGCACGGGAGCTGTTTGAAAACCTAATGTACCGGGAATAAATGTATGTAATGTAGCAGGAGGGGAGGCGCAACAGGGAGGGGAACTCGGGAGGGGGTTTACGAGACGGAGAAGGGGAGGAGTGAAGTGGGGGGAGGATAGGTGGGGGAGGCGGAGTGGAAACGCAAAAGGGGAAGAGGACGCAGATGAGGAAGATTAGGGGGGGGGGGGGGTGGAAGGGGATCGGGACAAATGAGAAAGGACACGCAGGTAGAAACATTTTCTTTATTAAATGGTATAGCGACGCATGCTGGGTACCAGCTATCTTCTATATATAAAATCAAAAAAATGTGTGCATGTATGTATGTATGTATGTCCGCAATGCGTTGCTAAACCATTCATCCGATTGCCATGAAACTTTGGGGATTTGATGTGCGCATACTCGCGATGGTTTCTGTATACAATAGTGAGCTCTGGCATCATGAAATTACGCATTGCTAAACCGTTCATCCGATTGCGATGAAACTTTGGGGATTTGATGTGTGCATGCCTACAATGGTGTCTATATACTAACGTATGGCAGGTTTTTGCTGCTAGGCCCTGCGGGCGGCTTTATATATATTTGTATGTTTAACCGCTAAGCGTTGCTAAACCATTCATCCGATTGCGATGAAACTTTGGGTTTTGATGTGCGCATGCCTACCATGCCTGCAAAGCAGTAGGTACCTACGCGCTTACTATGAAATAATATATTTTTTTCTGTTAGTTAGTAAGTCAAGTTAGTTTTAACCCGTTAGTTGCTTTGCAACGGGCAAACTGCTAGTAATTGTTAATATCCACTTTAAGACCACTTTTGTATATGGGTATGACGAGCCCTTGTTAAATTGTTTAGGGAAAATTCCCTGTGATATGCTGAGGTTAATTATGCAAGTGAGAGGTTTCAATAGTTCATGAACAAGTATCTTGAGTAAATTTATGGTGATGCCATCCATACCGGCGGACTTTGTGTCTTTTAATGAGTCAATTGTATTCTTAATATCGTCATGTGTAACCGTTTGAAATTTAAATTGTTTAGAATGGGGTGTATGTGTTTTTTCCTGTAATTTTGCATTAGAATTCGGGGAGGACATTTTGTTTGCTAATTTTTTCCCGACATTAGTGAAAAAGTCATTGGCATGGTTCAGGATTTTTTCCGGATTCTTTGAGAAGTCGACGGTCAGTCCATCAATATTGAGTTGTTTTAGGTCAGTGTTTAAGTTAAGCTTAGTATGAGTAGCTTCGCTTAAAATGTTCCACATTTCTTTTGGATTAGCATTGCTTTCTTCTATTTTATATCTATAATATAATTCCTTAGCATTCCTGATGACTTTTGTACATATGTTTCTGTATCTTTTGTAAAAGTTGTTAAGTATAGTGTCAGAAGGATTCAAAGAAGTTTTTTTGTGGAGTAAGTTTCTTTTTCTTATACAATTTATAATGGTGATTTATCCAGGGAGTAGGAGGTTTAAATTTGTGAGGGATTGTTTTTACTATAGAATTAGTGTTATTAATTATTTCAGTTTGTAGTTTGTCTATGAAGTAAGTCCATGCATCATCAGCGTTGGGTATGTGTAGTAAGTTATGCCAATAATTACAGGAAAAAGAATTTTTAGATTCTTGTAATCAACTCGTTTTATGCAATAATTGTGTTTCATTTTTATATTTTTTGATTGTGTGTTTAATGAAATCATAGTTGCATAGTGGTCAGTAATAGTAGATTCAATAACAAGTGTTTTATATGGATTATTCGTTTTTATCATAATGTGGTCAACACAAGAGCTGGAATCTTTGGTGACCCTAGTCGGGTGATTTATTGTAGATATCAATCCATGGTAACTAAGAAGGTTTAAGTAATCTTGGCATTGTGGGTGTGAACTATTTGGTAAAGTGTTAATACGTCTCCGACTAAAATTAAGTGTTTTTTATGCGCAAGTTGTGATAATTTTTCATTTTGGCTTTGTATGAATGGGGTTATATTGTGGTAGGAGGGAAATCTATGCATTGCTAGTATGCATGTGTCACCGTACTATGTTTGTAAACAATTTGCACCTAGGATTATTATTTCCAAAGTCTGAACATTCAGTACTTTATTCACATATATAATAATGCCGTCATTCTGATTGTGATGGGTTTTTGTAGAGAAGCGAGTATAATCAGGAAGGTGTTTTGGTACATATAGTTCATTAATCCAACATTCTGATAGAATAATTATATCAAATTTAAACTTTAGATTATTCAGTAAAGTGAGTATTTCTTCCCAATTTTTATTTATGGATTGAACATTATGGTGAAAAATTTTGAGGTTCGTGCAGTCTTTCATTAGTAAATTACAAAACTTTATATCTGAAGATACATGATTATTAATTTTATCAGAAGATACTTTTTCATTATCAAAAACCAGTTTAGCCATTTTTAAGAAAAATTTACAATGGAACTTTAATATTTTGTATTGGGAACCCCCATCACAGTAGCTAAAACTGGGAGTTCGCCCTATAGCCGATAGTAGTACGTAGGTAAGATACATGATTTCTGACAGTTTGGAAACAATCACTGTAAAATGATTTCACAACAACAATTTACTCCAGATACTAATATCTACAGCCTGTATGTCGGACGAATATCTACAGCTCATATGTTGGACAAATATCTATGAACTTCAGAGTGAAGACTAATATCTACAGAGATAAGGTCAGATAAATATCTAAGACGGTCCCAGTGGTGACGAATATCTATGGAGCGTAGGTGGGACTAATATCTACAGAGGGCAGCTGAGCACCTAACCCAACCTCTGCCAGTGTCGTAGATATTCGTCGACATCACCTGTTCCATAGATATTAGTCAGCAGTTTGAGCTGTAAAGCTGGACGAATCCTCACTTTGGTTCCCATAGATATTGTTCCAACATACCTAGTATAGATATTAGTCAGAACATGGATTCTCATAGATATTAGTCTGATTTGTTCAGTTTTTGGAATTCCTGTAGATATTAGTAGACGCCGCCTCTCAACAATTTACAACAATCAGGATCAGGTTTTGTATGGTAAGAGCGATCGGGCCAATGTTTGACATGTGACAGAGCTCAACAACATCCTAAATAATTTTTCACAAGTCATCAGAATGTTTAATATATATTATTTTATCCGTGGCTGATTTCTTTACCAAAATTTTCTTGTCTTTATACCAAACGTACGAAAACTTTTTTCCTTGCATATTTGTTTGGTTTTCCATAAAAGTTCTTTGAAATAAGAATAGCACTTATAAAAATCTTTTCGCAGTTAAAGTATTTTAAGATATCATTGTGAATTTTTTTTCGGTTTACTAGTAGGTAATAGGTTTCTTTTGCGAATATCTATTTTCAGAAGTAGCTTTCTTTTGCGAATATCCAGATAACTGGAACTCGAACCCAGAAATATGTTTCTTTTGCGAATATCTATTTTCACAAGTAGCTTTCTTTTACGAATATCCAGTTAAATGGAACTCTAACCCAGAAATATGTTTCTTTTGCGAATATCTATTTTCAGAAGTAGCTTTCTTTTGCGAATATCCAGATAACTGGAACTCAAACCCAGAAATATGTTTCTTTTGCGAATATCTATTTTCACAAGTAGCTTTCTTTTACGAATATCCAGATAAATGGAACTCTAACCCAGAAACTCTCGTCTTACCAAAACAAACGCCTTACTAATTCGGCTACTGAAACCTCCTATTTAAATGTCAGTTTTGTCATTCTCATATTTCAAATTTCAGAATCTGATGGTCTTAGGACGCTATCGTCCCAGTTTTAACATAGTTATGGTGTTAGATTTTAAATTATTTTGTTAAACCTACCTTAAATACTTTGGATTTCTAGGATCTACTGAAGGTTTGTGCTGCGTTCGTCTGAATATGATAAGGGCTCATCAGCAGCCGATATCAGTTCTAGAATGTGATGGTCGGAGAATTTTAACTGGCAGTCAGGATCACACAATTAAGGTTAGTCATTAGTCTCTTGTCCATTTGAATTCATTTATTAATCTATGTATCAAACCATTAAAGAGTTTGTTTGGTTCAAAATAGTTTTGAACATCCTCCCGCAGTCCCCTTTTGCAGGAAATACCATTTCTTTGATATAGTATTTGAATATGTATATGCACTTCAAATCTTAAGAAATATGTTTTCATGAATTTTAAGATAATTTTGATAATTGTTCTATTTCAGGTATTTGCCATGAGCAATCCTTACCTCTCTCAGCTCTACGCATTGCATGGGCACTATGGTCCTATAACGTGCATCTTTATTGACCGTATTTCCCCATCAGTTTGTGGAAGTGGATCTCAAGATGGAAAACTTTGTGTCTGGGATCTTTTGACTGGTTCGTATTACTGTTAATTATTTTTAGGTAAATTTTACAAATCTTTTAAGGCATTTTCCTTTACAAAAAACATTCATACGGAAGCTCTGGTTTCTTATTTCAGTTTGCTGTAATATTTTTTTGAATTTTTATTTTTATTTATTTATTTTTAATATATATATATTTTCTTACATTAGCTCTACACAGGAGGCCATGAGGAAAATAATTACCCTCAGGGCCTGTGTCATCTTTGGGTCTTTTTGAGGAAAGGAAGGAGAACAAGTTCTGGGAAGGAAAAAAAACGAGTGTGCTTTAGACCACACGACTGAAGTAAAACTTCACTAACTTATGCCGGGTACCACTGTATATAATGCAGGACCTTGCATTATAATGTAGTTTCCCGGGAATTGGGATGGAACCATTACAGTTTAGTTGACCCCGAGGTTACAGTTGCCTTTGCAACGCATGCCGGGTACCCGCTGTATATAATTTACTTATTTATTTACGGACAAATAATCCATTAACAATATAACAATAACACGAATAACAATTTTTTTTTTAAACGTTCGCCTCGCACGATCACCGTTCGCATCGATTACCGTTTGCATCGATTACCGTTCGCATTACACTTTTCGTAACATCACCACTTTTCGTAACGCATTCACCAGCTTACTCCCCAAGTCGAGCGTTTGTAAAGAAGTTTTGCTTTAAAAAGGTACGAGGGAGTGGGTAGGAATTTGGGATTCAGTGTGTCCAGGTCATCCGCCGCAAAAAGCTAGACGAACCTCACCTCAAGAACCCGGGCACCCCTGCTAAACGTAGCGAACCACTTGGGGTGACTTTTGGCAAAGGCGTTGGTATTTCAATAAATGGTTCCCGGGGTGGTGATATCTATTCCCGCCTCCCAAATTGAAAAAAGTATAGATATATACGAGGATTACGCACTCAGTCTCGCTTTAGTTCAGTCCATGATTTTGATTGTGAATATACTATCGGCAAACTGATGGACTGACAGAGGTGTTACACGATCATTCAGACTGTTATCAGTCTCCTCGAGAACACTTTCATTAAATTTGGATTACTATAAAAAAAATATGCTGTTTTGCAATAATATAAAAATGCAAAGGTAGCCAACAGCACTAACGTGTAGCTCAGACATTCCCCTACAAAAAGAGTGGTGATCTGGCTTGGTAACTGCTTCAGTGCGCACTTTGCATCTGTGTGAGATAAACGCTCCGCCGCCGAGGTGTTCTCAACTATTCGCTTCCTCAACAAGGGGGGAGTCAGCCCTGTTGAAGTCCGTGAGATCCCAGATATCAGTAAGTCTACCATTCAAATGGGAAAAATAAAACAAAAGGGAAAAATTGGCATACGCCAAGTGTGTGCTCGTTAAGTGCCCAAAATACTGACTAGCAAAATTGTGTGGAAAACACTCGGGCCTTTTTCAACTATTTTTCCAAACAAGGCTGGACATTTTTGGTTTGATACAAAAAGAAAAAAAACCGGAGTCAAAAAGGCAAGCAATGACATGATTTTCATCTTTCTCTTCACCTGAAGCAACATTTGGCTAGAAAATGTTTGAAGACTAACGAGAATGCTGAGGAGAGGCAACAATGTTTTCGGCGGCGGAGTTGTACGACAAGGGAATGAAGGACCAAGTGGCTCGCCAAGTGCATCAATCGTAAATGAGACTGTGTCGAAAAATAGTGAGGGATTTGTACCTAAAATGCTAACTTTTAAAATAATATAGGTCTTTAATTCTTGCACAACCCATAATCTGATTGTTTATAGGAGCGTGCGTATACAGCTTGCAAGCTCATGATGGACCCATCTGCAACCTAAGTTACACAGCCTCCTACGTCATGTCCATTGGAGGAGATGAAAAGCTGTGCATTTGGGACAGATTCAGAGGCCATCTTCTCAATTCCGTTCACATTGTGAGTTCAATTACTTTATCAGATACATACGTATCGATCGTCCAATTGATTAGTCAGACATTTGCAATTACTAAGTTTTGAGATAATGAGTACTTACAGCAATATTTTAATGCTCTCCGTAAATCAAATATTATTTACACCTGTCTGTGTTTTACATATTAAATATGCTATAAGAGGCAATAACGGTCCGGTACATTAGAAGTTTTTGTGCATTATAATTGATTTGGTGGTTTATGAGTAATTTATTTGGTGGTTATGAGTAATCCGAGTATTGTACCAGATAGAGGGTACGCTTTTACGTATTGTATAACTGGATACTTACTCAAATTTTGATTTTTCAGAGATGTCTGACTAAAAATCAACTGGACGACTGATATATAAATAAAAAAGAGTGTCCCAGTGTGGATTTGTTACAAATCTACAGTTTTATTCTGAGATTGATGAATTTTTTAGAACATGAGGAATCATTCCTACCCCTCTTTTAAAGCAGGACATTGATATATCTTGATGAAATTTTGCAAGCTTGATGTTGAAAAGCAGACAAAAATTAATGTCTACATCTGATTTTGAAAAACTTTTCATAAAGCCCCATACCAGCACACTTTTATCGGTTCACCTCTTAATTGATCTTTATCCATATTTTTTGTAGGTTCTTTTGGAGTTGGTACAGTTTTGAAAGTTTGAATATCATTAATGTGAATGTTTTGTTGGTAGGGTCAGGGAGCTGGTGGTTGTGGTTTGCTGAGCCTCACGCACTCGCTGGTGGTGACCGGGGGGCGCGGGGGCCTCACGGTGTGGGACGCCAGCACAGGAATGGCGGTGCGCAAGGTTCATTTAGGTAAATAAATCATGCTAATCATATGCCAAGGAAGTGTTTATTTTGAAAAAGCCATCAATCACAATTTTAGGGAAAATGTGAAGGAAAGAAGGACTGGGGAGGGTAGGCAATACACAACTATAAGTACATGGTAGCACCAAAGCCATTTAGACATTTAATAAAATTTATAGATGGTGATTTTAGTATGTAATTAATATGTACTGGAAGTTTTGTCCACTCCAAAGAAAACTCAATTATTTTTCATTAATTTTTCATATACATATATCATAAAAACCTTAAATAATATTTGGATGATTTTTATAGCGTCGTTTTTGTGCAAAATCACCTCAAGGGCGCTGGCGCTTATTTTGATTTAACTCTGCTGTATCATTGTCTGATTGACTTGAAAATTTTTATTTTTGGAGTTTGACATTATTTGCCTGTGGTTTAATTTGCATTGTCTTCAAACATATGTTTAGTTGCAGACTGAAATTAAAGTTAATTAGAAGTTTACATAAAGTACAGACCTATGTGAGTTATTCCGAAAAACAAATTAGCCTGATGGGTTAATCTAAAAAAGAATGTACAAACTACTAAAAAACTTGTGACAAATTGTAGAGAAGTCTCGTTCCTCAATACATAATGTAAATTCGTACATCAACATAAATAATTTGTTTTTTTTCTATTTCAGGTCATAATGACGGATGCATCTTTGTCAGACAAATTTTACCTCTGAGGGATTCAATAGTTTGTGACTATGCAAACCAGCTACGGATAATTCGTTTTCCACATGTTACCAAAGTTGACACACACCAGGCGAACAAGCGCGAATAACGTCTTAATATTAATTAAACCGAATAGAAATAACCCCAATGAAAACTGGTAAACTAAATTTCTGAATTCCAGTCATTTTTATATTATGCGTGCTTACTGTCCAGAAAAGGAATTATGTATTATAATTATAAGCATGTGAAGACTGATACTAGAGTCACTGAAAAATATTATTTATTGTTTAATGACTATCCATTCCTATCAAAACACCGTACTTTATTCTATTCGATCTGAGATCTATTTTGTATAAAATACAAACACCAAAAATTAACTCTACAATTTTTATTGCCGAAATAATCTATGAATCCTTACAAACTGCGTACTGGACTTGTGAAAACCTCAGCCATTTACTTCTGAATAAAAATAAAAAATCTTGATAAAATATTTATTGTAATGAAAAACTGTAAATATTTAGAAATCTATAAAATAAGTATGTATAATATATTATAATAATTTTACATGTAATGGTGTTAAGCAGGCAATAAAAGATAAAACAGCAATAAATAGGTACATACAATGTAAGTATTGGCTAATAATATTATGGATGTAACATTCAACGTAAATTTAAATTACAAAATACTGGGTACAGATGTAGTATAAATTGGTCTCAGCCAATAACTGAATAAAATACCAATGGTTTCAGCCTTTGCCCAAGAATATCTGTTTTTGTCATCCGTAGGATCATCTTAAGAGACGGTTCTCCGAATTTCTACTGATTTCTTGCAAACCTCCCTTAAACATTTGAAGTTTTAAAGCTCTTGAAAAAATATATGTTATTCTTGAAGATAATATCTAGTAATTTATCGCGCCGAAACGCAAATTATAAAAAATTCCCTCGATAGAAAAAAATCGCAAAGTATGCTCCAAAAATTATTATAAACACGTTTGTTTCAGTTATTTTACAAGTTATATGTATTAAAAAATTTACGGCGTTTCTATAAATAAAACTAAAGATAATAATCGCGAGATTTTTGCTCTTTTTTAAATAAACCGTGATTAATTAAATATTTTAACAACAGGCGCTTACGTTTTTTAATTCAGAAGATCATTATTACAGGTCCTCTTTGTCTAACGCGCGTGTAACCTATGTGCCTTTCAAATATCCGCCAGTCGCTACCAGGAGAGCATGCCTAACGGACCTATGCCCGAATTTTTACATGATTTGTCGTAGAATAGAATACTACCAAACGCGGTATTCTGTCTCGCAGTCAGATGTTCGTCGGGCCGTGTTATTCTTCTGCGGCCGGATAATAGTGGTCTGCGCCGCTGATATACTGTTAAACTGTGGGGAATCAGAAATTTTGATTTAATGAATTATGATTTTTTTTTAAGATTAATAATACGTTTAATTAAAATGTAACTCTCAGATGTACTTTTATAAAATTTATATATTCATTTGTAAAATTCAATTTACAAATTAAACCAATAAATAAAAAGTCAAAGCAAAAAATCGACGTCAATATTAGAAATTACCGTTAAGGAACAACACTGAATAAAAATAAGTATAAAATTAATCGGTACCTACTCATGTCGGGAAATTCTGAGAAAGTTCGTTTGTATTGGCCGATGATTGATGTAATTTTTTTTAAGTAACTCCACATTGCGAACTGATCGATTATTCGATTGTCGCACGTGAACTAAACTATCATTGGCATACGTTTTATCATTGTATGGCCCCGGATCGTGGGCAGCGGAACGTGTTCCGAAACTATTAAATTGTTTTTGTGTTTAATTCGCAGAACTTCATTTAAATTTTAAAAATATATATATATTATCAAATTTTATGTTTGTAATAGCAAGTATTTTAGATTTTTTAAGTGAAAATTATTTAGCGCCGTTGTGATTCTACAATTTATTCATTTAAAATAACATATAGTATATTTGCGACACGTTCCAGAGTGGAAGATACTCTCAGTATCGCCCTGGTGTAAGACCAACATTCAGAATTGAAACGTTGCTTAAAATGGCATTAGCCGTGTGTGGTGGCCAGATCTGTATAGCCAGGTACTTCCCCACCTTCCTCTTCCCATCTCCTTCCCCTCCCCAATACCTTCAGCCTCACAACATCACCCAATTGGGGATGCCATAGTCTCATTGGCTTCAGACGGGAGCAGTTGGGACTCTTCTGCGGTATTCGAGAAACGGAAGCGAGGGACACTAAAAAGAGACAAACATATACATCTATGTATAGGATTTAGCGTGCGAGAGAATGAGATAGCAATAGAATATGTATTTATTTCACGGGTACTCGGTTCCAATATAAAACGATAAATCCACGGTCCCTCGCAATTATCCTTTGGTTTAATGGTATAAAGTGCCTGACGAACCTTAGCGGTCAGAAATTCAGCGGACCAAGTATCAAATCCTACGAAATCAAAAAACATTTTTTTTTTGTTGTTGTATATTGGCGATTTATTTTCAATAAACTCTTAATACCTATCATTGATTAAACTTCTAGCGGTTCATGTAAAGGTCCCAGTTTTATTATTTATTATAACAAATAACAAGCGTTATTACTACGCTGTCATTTTTCATATCACTCAGTTTCATTCGTCATGAACACTTTAATGCACCTGTTGTTGCTGACGTCTATAAATTATTATATGTGTATAGTTAAATGAATATGTTTGACAAATTAAATAATAAAACATTGAAAAACTTAAAATAACATCTAAAAATATAACCAAAAAGAATTCGAAATAAAATTGAAAGCACTCTGAAAACTTAAAATCTTAAAAATAGTAGAAACTAATTTTCTCGTGTGCATAAATAATGCTACACCTTTTTAAATAATCACAAAAAAAGAATTCTGTTGGAGTTACCTAGTGTGCAAATCCTTTTGATATGAAAAAATAACTTAAAATATATAAATAATTTTTTTTATAGTAATAACTCACTAGAGTCTCAGCTGCTCCCGTCTGGAGCCAGTGAGACTATGGCATCCCCAATTAGGATATGTTGTGAGGCTGAAGGTAGTGGAGAGGGGAAGGAGATGGGGAAGAGGAAGGTGGGGAAGTACCTGGCTACTCAGATCTGGTCACCAAACACGGCTAACGCCATTTCAAGCAACGAATTTTGAATGGTGGTCTTACACCAGAGCGATACTGAGAGTATCTTTCACTCTGGAACGTGCCGCAAATATACTATATATTATTTTAAATGAATAAATTGTGAAAACACAAATTAATCAAATAAAATTTATTTTCCACGCCGGGATTCGATCCCGCCACCTTCGGTGTGCGTTTAAAGGGCCTTTCTGCTGGACTACGCCGGTCGTCAAAATGTAAATAATCTTCGTATTATTATAAATTCCAAATGTGGAGATCCGCAAAGGTAAAAGAAGACAGGGATGCCCGAGGAAGACATGGCACGACCAAGTGAATCATATACTTAAGTCGGGCCATGTCAAGAGTCAGAATAATAGAAGAGCATGTGTGAGATGATGTATGAATGTAAACGAGGCAAGGAGTGTGTGCCAGGATCGAATTGTTTGGCGGTCTGTCCTCTCTGCCTACCCCTGCGGGGAAACGGCGTGATGGTTAGTTAGTTAGTTACGAGTATATTTATCTTCTATTGTAATAATATCTTCTATATCTGATATTAGAATAATGGACAGGATATCCGAGATTAAAGTGCAGAAACTTTATGAGATGATTCTACATGATGGTAGAAGTAAAAAAGACAAGCAACTTTTTTCGAATTTTCGTTTTTTTTTAATGTATAAATTATCTTCGTTATACAAATAAAATATGATAAGCATCAAAAATGTATGAGTGTATACAGGGTGTTAAGGGACGTGTATGAGTGTATACAGGTACAGGGTGTTAAGGGACGTGTATGAGTGTATACAGGTACAGGGTGTTAAGGGACGTGTACTTGAGTTACTTCAACCAGTGATTCCTGACATTATTTGGAGTAAAAATGCGAATGAGAAAAACTTTCATTCATTTAGATTTTTTTTTTTAAATATATATTAAGTTAAATTTTATTATAAAATATTTAATTCATTCCACAGTTTGTGAATCTTCGTTGAACTTGAAGACCGCCCGTAGAACACAACCACGATATACCAACTCATATTTAGTTTGCTGTCATTTTCCACAGATGTCTCTAATGAGGCATATTTAATTTCTTTATTTATTTTGATATGACAATGGTACCTCTGCAGGACATTTTTCAAAGTATTAGTTGTAGGGAAGAACCAATTCGCAATTTCTGATAGAGATAACCGAGCCTTAAGACTGGTACAATTATTCCTTAAGCTATGATTTATAAACATAACATTTGCGGGAGGGGGGGATGGTATTCAATGATTTTATTCATATGGATTTTTCCACTACATTGCTATGGGAAAAACCAACTACATACTGCCCCTATTCCATATATACTGAATGGACATGCATAGTATGACACAAAGTATGGTGGTACTCAATGGCATGTATATGGTAGCAATGGTAGTCAATATAGCATGTTTGCAGGTTTTGGTACTCGATAGCATGTATGTAACTATTGATATTTTCTTCATAAATCCTATCTTGCTTAGGTTAGATTAAGTTTCTTTACTTTATAATTCACAAACTCTTGGGCAAATGTATCGACTACACAAAATCATTGTAGTGGCTTGATTCCAAACATATTTAGGGACAGCCCCCAGAACTTTACTAAACTTCTCGAATCTCTTGTTTTCATGTTACACAAATTTTATTGTCTCTTGTTGTTTTTTTTAACGTACCTACCTTACTAATAAAAATGTTTTAAATTTTACACAACTCATAAACATCGTAAAGAAGTATGTATGGTGGGTAGTTTTTATTTTATTTATTTAGAAAAAAAAGTAAATATATACAATAAATAATAATATATTACATATCATTCGTCAGTTTTTTTGCTTACCCAATTAGTAGAGAAATATTCTCGGGTCTAACTGGGGAGCTAGTCTATGTAATTGTATATTTAGAACTGCTCATAGATTTGTTTAGTTACAAAAATGGAAAGAGAATATTTTCAAAAATACTGTAAAATATTACAAAATATTGTACAATAAGAAAATTACATATAATTATAGAAATAGAATATCAACAAAAATATTAGCAACAGAATATATAATGAAAATCATCGATAAAAGTAAGTCAATCTGTAGCTTCTCTGTAAAAATACAACAAAAGTTTTTTTTTTAAAATCTTCTATATAAATAAAAATCAATTGGTGATCATTTGTCTCGCTAAAACTCGAGAACGGCTGGGCCGATTTAGCTGATTATGGTTTTGAAATGTTTGTCGTTGTCCAGGGAAGCTTTAAAAGGTGAGAAAATATGTAAAAAATGTGAGGAAGATGGTAAAAATAACAATTTCATTTTCCCATATAAACTGTTCTATCTACTATTCTTTGCAAACGTCAGAAGGAAAACAAACAAATTGTTGCCTTGGAAACTATGTTTTTTTTTTTAATAAGGCAATTCAACCTAAAAAGAGTTCTTTATTGGCGTCGTAGTAAATATCTATCTCTAAAAATAAATCGCGGAAATGTATGTAGGTATGCGAATAAATTCCGAACGACTGCACCAAATTGGATAATTCTTTTTTTTTTTGTTCGTAATTTTGTATAAAACTACTGTTGAGCTCTGGCATGAAATTTGTATAAAAAATTGTAATAGGTAGCACGCGAGCAGTTTGAAAACAGGGGGATCGAGGGATGGGGGGAGTGGAGTGGGGAAAGGGAAGGTAGAGGGAAACTCGGGAGGGGGATGGCGAATACGAGAGGTGGAGGGGGGAGGGGAACTCAGGAGAGGGTTCGAGGGACGGGGGAAGGGGGGGGGGGGAAGTGTTTAAAAAATGAATGCATCGGGAATGAATGTATGGAATGCCGCAGGGGGGAGGGGAACCCAGGAGGGCGGAGGGGAACTTGGGAGGAGGGAAGGGGGGGGGAGTAGAGTGAGGAGAGGGAAGGTGGAGGAGGAGGAGTGGGAACGCAAGAGGGGAAGGAGACCGGGGGAGGAAGGGCAGGAGGAAGGTGAATGGGAAAGGACGTGCAGGCTGGGTACCAGCTATTTTGTATAAAACTTCTGATCAGCTCTGGCATTATGAAATTCATATAAAAAAATTTAATATTTGGGAGGCGAATACGGAAGGGGGGAGGGGAACTCGGGAGGGGGGTTCGAGGGACAAAGGAAGGGGGGGGAGATGTTTGAAAATCGAATGTATCGGGAATGAACGTATGGAATGCAGGAGGGGGAGGAGAATCCGCGGGAGGGTGGAGGCGAATACGAGAGGGGGGAGGGGATCTCTGGAGGGAGGTTAGCGGGACGGGGGAAGGGAGGGAGTAGAGTGAGGGTGGAGGAGGAGTAGTGGGAACGCGAGAGGGGAAGCGGACGCGGAGGATGAAGGGGAGGAGGAAGGTGAACGGTACGAATGGGAAAGGATGCGCAGGGAGAAAATGCCGGGTACCAGCTAGTTTAAAATAATTTTTTTCACTTTTTATTGTATCAGGTTAAATAGCTTTGGGCCTACATATTCATAATGGTTTTGTGCAGCTGTCGTGTTGCATCTAGGTACATATTTGTTCCCAGATGTTCTAGGTCTTTTACTTCGTGTTGAGGAAACTTCAGATTCTTTAAAAACTTTTAAAATAGCTTTTTTTTTAAATAGTTTTGAAACGTGTTGAGGACACTTCAGATTCTTTAAAAAGTTTTAAAATAGCTTTTTTTTAAAATAGTTTTGAAACTGGTAGGACCTTAAATTTTCAAAAAGTTCGCTGGTTGGAAAAATTCTTGGTTTCTTAATAATAACTTTAATGATCATTTTTTGTGTTGTTACTATCGGATACAGATTATTCATATAGATGCTTCCCCATGCGATTATGCTGTACTGCAACACTGACTGTAAAGTAAACAATTTTAAGATTTGAAAGATTTAGGATATTTCTTAATCATATAAAAATGTAAGTAAGTTTTCTAATTTTTTTACACAGTTTTCAACATGTTTCTTAAATTTCATTTTACTTTCTATAGTGATCCCTAGATATTTGACATCTGGGGTTTACTTCAGGATTTTACAATTATCGTTACATTCTCCTCCTTTACACGAATGACTGTGCACTATCACGCCAATATTGGAGTCAGTGACAGGATCATTAAGGTAAAAATGAGGTATATATGATGTTTTTTCTGCATTAAGACTAAGTAAGTTATCATCAAACCATTAAAAAAAAAACTAAAACGGCACTTGCTCGACTCACAGTGACGAAAAACCTTTTTCATGTCCTGACTGCGACTATTCATGCGCTACGAAACTGTATCTAAAAATTCACATGTTTACCCAAAGTGGAAAGAAACCTTTTTCATGTCCCGACTGCAATTATTCATGTTGTACAAAGGAACTTCTTGGAAATTATTTGCTGACTCATAGTGACATAAAACCTTTTACATGTTTCTACTGCGACTATTCATGTTCTACGAAGAGGCACCAAAAAATTCACATGTTAACCCACAGCGGACGAAAACCATTTTCCCGTCCCGAATGCAGTTATACAAGTTCTCAAAAGGAGGATTTAAAAATCCACAGTATGACTCACAGAAGAGAAAAACCTTTTTTATGTCCTGACTGCAACAATTCGTGTTCTCAAAAGTGATATCTAAGAAGTCACTTGCGGACTCATAGTGGAGAAAAACCTTTTCCATGTCCCGATGTTTATCCACACTGGACAAAAACCTTTTTCATGTCCCGACTGCAATTATTCAGGTTGTACAGAGGAACTTCTTAGAAATCATTTGCTGTCTCACAGTGACATAAAACCTTTTACATGTTTTACTGCGAGTATTCACGTTCTTCAAAGAGGCACCAAGAAAATCACATGTTTATCCACAGCGGACAAAACCATTTTCATGTCCCGAATGCAGTTATTCAATTTCTCAACAGGGAAATTTTAACATAGACGAAGAGAAATCTAATAAATTCGCATTTTTACCATAGTGGATAAAAACCTTGCGGCTGCAAATATACATGTTCTACGAAATAACAAATAAAACGTCACATATTTAGCATTAAAATGGTTTGAATCATATCTAAAAAACCGTGAGCAGAAAGTCCAAATTCCAAATATCGATGAAAAAATGTTTCAGTACATGTACAAATGTACAAATGGAGAACAATTAACAAGGAAGCATTCTTGGGCCCCTCTTCCTTATCTACATAAATGAACTTCCAATTATTGATGGCACAGAATGTTCAATGTTTGCTGATGACACCGCTTTGTTGTTTGAATGCAATGGAGACGTTGACGAATTTAACAAACATGTTAACGAGACTTGCCAATTAATAGCAAACTGGCTGTTATCACAACATCCGTCACTCAACACAAACAAAACTCAAATTCTAAAATTTTGTCCAGTGCAAGCTACACCTATAAACATAAATGTAAATTTTAATAATAGTATTATTGAACCCTTCCAAACTTGTTCACTGCTGGTAATACAACTAGATACAAATATAAACTGGAAAGAACATGTATCAAAAATAGTAGCAAAAATCAGTAGATTTTCTTTTGTTTTAGGTACACTGAGAAAAATATTGAACATTGAATCAGTAATAGCCGTATACTATGGTTATGTGTATTTAATAATAAAATATTTTTTGGGGAAACTCAGTAAACGCCAAAGATGTTTTTATCATCCAAAAAAGATGCATGAGAAAAATTACAAACTCTGCTCGTCTGGATTCATGTAGACCTATATTTAAAAATCTGAAAATTCTGACAGTCACAGACATGTATATGTATAATGGAATTATGCATGCTAGTGCGATCATCTACAGTCAAGTTTCCACAAAAAAAACTCAACACATAAATACGCTACAAGGTTCACAGAAAACTATTTTTGTATTTTGTATTTTTATATGTGGTTAGCTGGAAGAAATGGGGTCTACCCATAAGCTAGACCCTTTGTATTTTCATACGTACAATAAATTTGATTGCCACTATTCATGTTATCGAAAGGGACATCTAAAAAATCACGTGTTAACACACAGTGGACAAAAACCTTTTTCGTTTCCCGACTGCAACTAATCATGTTCTCAAAGGGGACGTCCAAGAACGCACTCGCTGATTCACAGTGGAGAGTAACCTTTTTCGTGTACCGACTGCAACTATTCATGTTCTCCAAAGGGAAGTCTTAAATATCACTTGTTTACCCACAGTGGAGAAAAACCTTTATCAGAAAATTTTTATTCCATCAAAATTTGAACACTGAAAAAGTTGAGTGCTAGTAAGTATGTTAGTAACGATATAATTTTGGAGGTTTAGAAAAGTGCTTTTTGATGAGTGTATCCATCTACAATCTTATTTAACAACGATAGCTTGAGATGGAGAACTACCCCGAAAAACCAGAGCGATTTAACATTTTAGGTTCTAAGAAATAAAGAACTTAAAACAATGTACCCAAACATTGACATAGTCTTAAGAATGTGCATTAAGGTTCTAATTCCCTATTTTTATTTAAATAACAAATATAACGATAACATGTTACATAACGCATTATTCGGAAACCCGTTAGGCGTTTTATAATCGTATTTGACGTTTAGTAAATAGTAATATTGTTATTGATTGATTGGATTATTTCTATAGCGCCGTTCTCGTGGTAAATACAAATCAAAGGTAATTTAAACGGAATTACATATAATTATCTTGTGTTATTTTTATTAAACTTAATATTTATGTATGTAGGTACCTAGTTGGTGTTTCTGGTAGGTGCGTGACTTATCCTCTGATCTATTTTACTTTATATACTTTTATTATACTTTTTGTAAGAAATTAAAAATCTTTTAAAAAGAATTTATGAAGTCGACTTTCAACTGAAAAATATATTCCCAGTATACTTTTTGGTGGTGATACGGGGTGTCCTCAATCTGGGTATAAGATTTAAAACTAATTTTCTTGTATATTTTAAACATTTATCAGAAAGTTTTACAAAACACGAAAATTCGTAGGACCACATGACAAACGCAAACAACTTATTTTTTTTGGTAAAACAAAAACAACATAAAAAAACGTGAAAGTAGTTTCTAAACAAAAAATGACAGTACCCACCACCAAAAATGTGCTCGGGCTGCCACTGTGAATACGACAAAATAGATTAATCATAGTTAGGTATAAATAATTAAAAAAACTATCACGAAAAACCATTACATGTTGTAAAAACAGTAACTTAAAAAAATAATATATTAGACGCGCAGCAGTGCATTGCAAACTGAACAACTCTACGTTGACGAATTTTTGCGAACAGCCTGCTTGGGCGAAGTCTCCAGAATTATTGCCAAATGAACTCGGAACTCCGCTAGCGTGGCGCATCTCCTGCCCTCATCCAGGCCGCATAATGAAGGCCCACCCTTCTTAACTAAAATTTGTTTACAGAAACACGTTATATCAGAATATGTCCCAATTAAACAGAATGGTGTCTGAGATAACCAAAGTAAATTAGTATTAGTTTCTTTATTTGTTTTTTTTTCCTTGAATTTTTTCCCAAATAAGTGGCTGTAAGAAGTGGGAAATTCTTTTCTTTTTTTATTTTTCTTTTTTTTTTACAGTGAATACCGCACAAGAATCTCAACTGCTCCCGTCTGGAGCCAGTGAGACTATGGCATCCCCAATTGGGGTATGTTGTGAGGCTGAAGGTAGTGGGGAGGGGAAGGAGGTGGGGAAGAGGAAGGTTGGGAAGTACCTGGCTATTCAGATCTGGTCACCAAACACGGCTAAAGCCATTTTCAAGCAACGTTTCAATTCTGAATGGTGGTCTTACACCAGGGCGATATTGATAGTATCTTCCACTCTGGAACGTGCCGCAAATACACTATATATTATTTTAAATGAATTAATTGTGAAATAACACAAACTAATCAAATAAAATTTATTTGCGCATGCCGGGTTCGAACCCGCGACCTCCGGATTGTGAGTCAAGACTCTTAGCCACTGGACTACGGAGGTCGTCCGTTATTGATGCTTATTAATAATAATAATGATAAAAGTTTATTCCAGAATGTTTGCAGGGGTAGTGCAATGCAATATATTCCATATTTCGAAATAACAAAAGAAATTAAAC
This sequence comes from Limnephilus lunatus, assembly GCA_917563855.2. Taxonomy (NCBI): domain Eukaryota; kingdom Metazoa; phylum Arthropoda; class Insecta; order Trichoptera; family Limnephilidae; genus Limnephilus; species Limnephilus lunatus. Next base: position 4,442,278 of record OU830604.1, read on the forward strand.
AAACGATAAGAAAATGTAAAAAGTAAATAACAACACAAAATAAAATAAAACGAATAAGCATGAAAATATGAGAAATGAAACTAAAAAATATTAAACACTAAAATGAAGCTGTTTACGGAGGATATATCACCATCAGAGAGGACTCCATCAGGCAATCATGGCAGTGATGATTGAATTCTTCGATTGGTGCAGCCTGCGCCATAAGCTTCCCATGCGGTGTCGGAGAAGAGCTCGGAAAGTGTGCACTTGTCCCTCCAGGAACATTTCCGTAGCACTGCAGTATCTCGGTAGGCAGAAAAGTTGGTGATAAGCGTTTTTGTAGGGGACTTTCAGCTTATGCCATTGGGATGCAGTAAAGTCAACCCACAGTTCTGACATATACAGTGATGTGCAGAACGCGTTGAAAAGTATTATTTTTATGTTTAGACTGCAAAAGTGAAAATGCATTGACAGCATACCTGCTCTAACTGATATAGCTCTTCTTTGTCTTTCCATATCCTCGAAGTCTTTCAGGTCATCTGATGATGATATGCCCCAGGTACTTTACGCTATAACTAAATTCCATTCTCCTTCCAGCTACCATATTGAGGATGTTTGCATGAGTTAATTTTTACATCTGAAAACCATAACGATTTATTTGGACGTATTTTTTTGTTTTTTTTTTGTGCATTACAGATTAATATAATCCTATTACAATACACGTAACATATACATAACTTTAAACGAGATAATTTTTTTTTCAATAATACATATTTTAGAGTCCTTGTCTAAAATTATTCTTGAAACCTTCAAGACTAATATTGAAAATGTCAAGAGACCTAGAAATATCATTTAGCAGCAACATATCTCTTGTCATGCTGTGTTGGGCCAGAACATCTGTTCTGCCATGTGGGATATAGAGCAAGTCGTGGTGGCGACCCTGGCAGTAGTTGTTTGGTACAAACAGTTTATAGCATTCTAAGAGGTATGGGCTGTCAATGTAGTAGTTTATAATTTTGAAAGCTGTTTGGCCGGCGCCACACTTAACGGAAATTACGTCGCGGATCTTCCGCGACGGAATGCCAATACATGTAATTGCATATAAATTACAAATAGCGGGCACACTACGCGGAAGATCGGTCGTTCCGTCGCGGACGATCGGTCGCTCCGTGGCGGACTGCTTACAGACGCGTCTGTTCCGTCCTCTGCGCACCGATCTTCCGTCGGCGTAAGATCGGCGACGTCGCATTCCAGGTATTTGTATGCATCGCGCCAAATTCGACGGATAACCCGCGGCGACAGCACATATACAGGATGTTCGACACAGAACGATTTATTATCGAGGTGCAAAATAGAGTTTGCCTTTGGGACCCTAGAGAAAAGCCTATGGCAAAGAAACGAGCATGGAAAGAAATTTGTTTCATTTACAATATTAATATTTATCTGTATCGGTCAGCCTTTCTTACCTTAATGTAACGGTCAGCCTTTCTTCGGGAGATATAGCCGATCTAAGTTTTGTATTTTGCTTGGTAATATAGTCCTTCGTTAAATTCAGCAATACATCAAATGATTGTATGGACATTCGATAATATTCAAATGCTTTATCTGGATAATGTCTTAGTTGCATATACAAGGTATGAAATTGCCCAATTTCTAGTCGAAGAGTATTTAAGGGATGAACCCAATATTTACGCTTTCTTTTTCTTTCTTCTTCTAATGCCTCATAAGTAGCTATCACCTCTATCGGATCCATTACGACCACACCGTATAAGCGTTGGCAGTTGACTGATAATCTGCCACTGAATGTTCAGTGTGGCTGCAACCGCGGAACTTACGCTGCGGAATTTCCGTCCAGTGTGGCGGAATTTCCGTCAAGTGTGGCGCTAGCCTTACTGTTAGGGTCCCATTCCTTCTAGATTGGAGACTTTCGAAGCGCGTTTCAGATAGCAAATCTAGATGATGCATAAATCGCTGGTATTCACCATGCATTCTCATATAAAGATACCTTAGAAATTTTTTTTGGATTTGTTCTAATAAATCTATGTATTTTTGCTGGTATGGGGCCCAAACAGCAGAAGCGTATTCTATTTTGATCGTATAATGCAGTTGAACATCGATGTCATTGCTTCGGGCTTAGAAAATTGTTTACTTATTCTTATCACAAATCCAAGAAGTTTGTAACACGATGATGTCAACTCCACTATATGATCTGAAAAAGTAAGTTTGGGATCAAATGTAACCCCGAGGTCCTTGATGGATTTTATTGATGAAAATATTTCATTATTTAATTTATAATCAAATTTAATCGGGTTTTTGGAACGCGAATAGGTCATAGTGACACATTTTTTTACATTAAAGAAAAAAATATTCCCAGTAATATACAACCTGCATTTTATACAAATAACAAATTTAAAAAATTCATCCTCAACAACAAAGACAGCGACATCAAAACAAAAAAATCGGGTGTTAATAAACTCGATTGTAAAGATTGTAATAGCTTTTATATAGGTAGAACAAATAGAAACTATGAAGTAAGGGTAGAACATCTCAGGGCTTTAAATGGCAATAGAGAGTCTGAGTTCGCAGATCATTTAATAAAAAATAATCATAATTTTGACAAAAATCATGGACTTAAAATATTACATACAGGCTATAAGGCATCACAGATAAATAATTTAGAGATTTTAGAAATTAGAAAAAATGTAAATAATAAAGCAACATAATTAATAAGCAGCAAATTTTTATAAACCCTCTTTTGAACCTTTTCCCACTTAACCGGTCTTTCCCTGCTAATGGTTTTGAAATCCCTAATTGATAAACTTTCCCCACTCTTACCCCTCCCCCTCCCTTCTACCCTTTCCTTCCATGTGTAATCTATATTTAATTTTTAAGTTTAGTATACGTTTGATCCTGATGAAGTAAACATTGTTTACGAAACATGTTGATTGTGTACCAATAAAAGTGATGTAAGCAAAGTTATTTGTCTTTTCATTAAAATAAATAATGCCATCACAAAGTGAAAACCTTCCCGAAGAAGTTTTCTTCGAAAAATTAAAGAAAAGTTTATTCTCATCTGCCCATGAAGATATTGCGTCTAAATCAAGTTGTAACTTAAAACAATCTTGAATGTCGCGTATCGTCCTGAGCAGTTTGAGATCGTCAGCAAAAAGCAAGCAAGTAGTACTCTGGATGCATTCTTGAATATCATCGATTAATATCAAGAATAGTAGAGGTCCCAAGTTTGACCCCTGAGGTATTCCTGAAAATTCAGGGAATTCCCTGGACTCTTGGCCACTGTGTTCTATTTTTTAAATATGTCACAATAAACTGTATCAGAGGTTGGTCAAAGCCTATTTTATGGATTATATAGTAATACATAATAATATTATATAGTAGGTTATGATTTTTTGCAAAGTCTTCACATATTTGGAGTAATTTCTTTAGTATGCTAAGTGACAAGAGTTAGAAGAACCATTTATCATCTGCTTAATAAGGAACTCGAGTCGAATTTTTTAATATTTTTTAATGAATGACCTTCTAACTTAAATAACTGCATATTTTTATTTATTTTTAGAGTTAGTTTTAATAGTTAAAATAATTGTCAAAGTTTTAATTTTTCAAGATCCCCCGAAAACCACCATATGTGTAGTGACGTCATCACTCACTACGCATAAGTTATTTTTATTTTCAACAGGTATTCATTTTGTATGACAGTTATATATGTGGAAGAATTATGATACTATTCGATAAGTTGAAACATTATTTAGGTGGAGTTATTTATTTATTACTAACAGACCCGGCCACACGTTGCTGTGGCTAACGAAACACAACGCCATTAACCAACCTCAGCTGCCCGCTTCCTGAATTGAATATTTGAATTTCTCGTCTTTTCTCTACTATAATAAGCAAATTCCGAAGGACAAGTCTCAAAAAAATCCCATACCAATTTAATAAATTTTTACGTTCGCATCGCCGCCGGGTTGATTAGAGTCCGCGACGTATGGGCCAGTCATATTGGAGCATTCATATTCTATAAATGGGTATATTAAGTCAATGATAAATACCTATACAGTCATTCAACCAAAAACTTGAAAGAATAAGCGGCAACGTTGCAAGACGTCGGTTTGTAGTCAACATGAAAATGAATATATAATAGGACGCTACATTGTCGACCAAATTTAAGTAAATATACGCAGGGTGCCTCACTGCATTGAATACGAAAGGAGTTCAGATTGGTGGAATGTTAAAAGGTGTTTTTTTCATTTTGTATATTTATTAATTAATTCTGGGGCTCAAAGTTTGGTAGGGTCACGGAGATGCAATTTTTGCTGGGAAAAATGTGTCACTCAAATACCGTGTAACGCCACAGTTGCATTCCATCAGCAACACTACCAATAGTCCTACTCCTAGCGTCCACGAGTGGTCTCTTAAGCCCCGCGAGCCCTGGGCAATGTGGCCACTGGCAATACCATCAGCCATAGCAGATAGGAGAGGATGAATGGCGAATTTCCGGCGCCACAAAACCGGAACCCCCCAGCTAAGGGATGGAAACCCCTACAGAAAAACCCTGGCCCTCCTGGTAGGGGGTTGGGCGAGAGGCTAATAACCTCTCCCTGTAAAAGCAAAGCTATTACGAATCCTAACACAGAGCCTCGGACAACTACTGAACTTAGGAAAGGACCCGGCAAACGAAATAAGGACTTGAAAATTGGTACTTGGAATGCAAGGACGCTGTATAGAAGTGGAGCCCTAGGAGAGATCACTAGGGAGATGATGAAATACAAAATTGACATAATGGCGGTGCAAGAAACAAGATGGATAGGATCTGAGCCATTTGACACAAGAACACATACGATACTGCATAGTGGAAATGAAAGACATCATAAATTCGGAGTGGCCTTCATTGTGGACCGGAAAATGGAAAAATGCATTCTAGACTTTAAACCCGTTAACGAAAGAATGTGCAGCTTACGTATAAAAACGAAATTTTTCAATGTTACATTGATCAATGTACATGCTGAAACGGAAGATAAAGAAGATATAGTGAAAGATACATACTATCAGAAACTCGAACAGGTCTACGACGCATTACCATCTAATGACATTAAGATGGTTATTGGGGACTTTAACGCCAAGATAGGACAGGATCCTCTGCTCCAACACATTACAGGAATGAACAGTCTACACAAGGACGCTAATAATAATGGAACCCGAGTGATTGATTTTGCAGAATCAAGAAACCTAATCGTGGCCTCAACTCAATTTCCAAGAAAAGACATACACAAACGGACCTGGACATCACCAGATGGTAGACACCATAACCAAATTGATCACGTCCTGATAGAAAGAAGGGGGGCAACGAGCATAACAAATGTAAGGACTTATAGGGGCGCCAACTGTGATTCAGACCACTACATGGTGGTAGCCACCTATAGGAGCCGAATTGCAAACAACAGGACACGGAAACCACCAACTATTCCAAAAATCAATACGGAGGCTCTAAAAACACCAGAAGGCAAAGAGCACTACCACAACGCCCTTGTAAATAGCTTACCAGGTCAGATCACTGAGCAGAACTCCCAGGAATCACTCGAAAAAGACTGGAATGATATAAAAGAAGCAATTGTAAGAGCAGTGGAATCAAGTGTCGGAAACAAGCCCAAACAACCCAGGAACCCTTGGTTTGATGAAGAGTGTGAAAGAAAGATAGCTGAAAAGAATACACTCAGAAAGAAATACTTGGAAAGGTCAACAAGAAACAAAAGACAGGCGTACGAACAAGCGAGAAAAGAAACGAATAAGCTGATAAGGGGAAAGAAAAGAAAATTCTTGAATGATATACTGCTGAAAATGGAACAGGACTTTGTTGATAATAATACTAGAGAGGCATATATGGGAGTAAACTTCTTCAAGAAGGGTTTCAAACCGAATACAACACTATGTAAAGACGTTGATGGTTCAATTATATCTGATAAGGAACGAATTAAAACAGTATGGAAAAACTACTTCTATAAACTTCTTAACCCTAATAGCGACCTGAGAAGCCACCCTACTAACATCCCCACTGAATCAAGTAATGAAGAATCAGCGAACCCACCAACAATGTCAGAAATAAATGCTGCACTAAAGAGACTTAAAAACAACAAATCACCTGGGAAAGACAACCTGCCGGCAGAGTTGTTCAAATATGGAAATGAGCACCTGAAAAATCTGCTACTTAGTTTAATAACAAAAATATGGAAATTGGAAAAAATCCCAGAGGAATGGCAAATAAGCATCATATGCCCAATTCACAAAAAAGGTGACAAATTAAAATGCGAAAATCATAGAGGCATTTCACTTCTATGCACAGCATATAAAATCTACACCATGATACTGAAACAAAGAATTGATAAGTATGCAGAAAACCTGCTGGGAGAGTATCAAGCAGGCTTCCGCACAGGTAGATCCACAACAGACCAATTGTTCACCGTCAGACAGATCTTGGCAAAGTGCTGGGAGTTTGATATAGATGTACATCAACTATTCATAGATTTCAAGCAAGCATATGATAGCATAGATCGGGAGTGTCTATATGACATACTACTTCAATTCCAGATCCCACCTAAATTGGTTAGGCTCATCAAGGCCACAATGTCAGACTCAAGATGTCAGGTCAAAATAGACGGAGAACTGTCGGAAGAATTCACGGTATCGCAGGGACTAAAACAGGGGGATGGTCTGGCTCCCACTCTCTTCAACATTGTGCTCGAATATGTAATAAGAAAAACGCTAATAGACACTGGCTCCAATATTTGTTTCAAGAGCAGTCAAGTTGTCGGATATGCGGATGACATCAACATTATCGGAAGATCAATCTCAGCCATTAAGGAGGTCTTCGACCCTTTAGAAACAGCGGCACGAGAAGTAGGACTGCGGGTTAATGTTGATAAAACGAAAATGATGGTACAGAGCAGGAACCCTTCACACAGAAGAAGAAGTAGTGCACAATTTAAAGACAACTACTCATACGAAGTGGTCGATCAATTCACCTACCTGGGCTCCAGTCTAACAGAGAACAATGAGGACCCAGCAGAAATCAGAAGGAGAATCACAGCAGCCAACAAAACATACTTTTCTTTGCTGCCAGTGTTTAAGTCACGTAGTGTCCACAGAAAAACCAAAATAACCATATATAAGACCATTGTGAGAACGGTATTGGCATATGGATGTGAGGCGCTGACACTGACGGCAAAGATGGCTGAAATGCTGGATACTTTTGAAAGAAAAGTGCTGAGAAGAATATGTGGACCCGTGAAAGAGGGCGAACAGTGGCGCATCCGGCACAATACAGAATTGTATGACATATATAAGGCCCCTAGCATCTCAGCACATATGAGACTCCTCAGGCTGAGATGGGCTGGGCATGTACAGAGAATGCCGGATACACGCGTCCCAAAAAGAATTTTGACTGGACACCCAGGTGGAAAAAGAAAAGTGGGAAGACCCAGACTGAGGTGGGAAGACGAGGTAAGAGGGGATGCAGCACAGCTTCTCCAGGTACCAAACTGGAAGTCAGCCGCTGAGGACAGGAGGAGTTGGAGGCGACTGTTGCAGGAGGCCAAGGCTCGATATGGGCTGTAGCGCCATCGAAGATTAATTAATTCTTTTCAAAAATGTAAATACCTAGCTACAATCAAACACTTAAAAGCTAGTATATACTATAGTTAAAACTATATAAAATCAAGCCCTTCAGAGAGACGCAGTAATGTCGATCTGATGAAAGGGCGCAGAAATCATAGAGGGATGTATATATATATATATATATATATCACACCGTCTATTTGGCGACCATCATGGGCAAATATGCATTTAAAGTGGCGACCACCGACATTTGGCAACCGATATACGGTCGCCACTTTATTTTTCGAAATTTTTACACAGTTCATTAATATATGTCGTCACAAGCATCTTGGCGAAATTTGTCCTGGTCGCCAAATTGGGCTTGAAGTGGATGATTTCGAATATTAAAGTTCCGGAGTCTGTCGCTACGCAGCTAGGCGCTAGGTGATATACATGGCCATGTATTCTTCATTTCATTACAACCCTTTAGTGGCGACCGACTATGACGTATTCCACATTTCATTCCTAGCATTTAGTGGCGACCAGAAACGACGTATCCTGCATTTCATAAAGTCCGAAATGGCGACCGCGAAGAACAAGATGTACCTACCTATGTTTCACGTCATTCCTAGCTTTTAGTGGCGATCGGGTATGACGTATACCACATTTCATTCCGAGCATTTAGTGGCGACCGGGTATGACGTATCCCGCATTTCATTCCTAGCCTTTAGTGGCGACCGGTGACGTTGGCAAATTTTGGTGGTGTATTCGGCATTTCGTACTAGCCCAAATTGGCGACGTTGCCGGTTCAAGTCAAATCCCGTACGAGTGTTGAGGTGCACACCCCGGCGGCGTGATTTTGCGACGTTGCCGCACATATTTGGCCGGTTGCTGCGAATGTTTTGCCTTTTCAAAATTTGTCGCGATCAACCGTATTATCGTATACCGAGCATTGACGTCCATGCGGCTTAGGGTGTATTTGGCGACCGATCATTTTAGTGTCTTATTTACAATACAGTATTGATTACTGTTGATGCATTGAAATGAAACAAAATAATTGAAAGAATAACAGAATAGCCATACCAAGATTACTCTTCGGAGTCACACCAGCCCTCTGATGTAGAATGCAGATATTGTGAGATGTGTGCCTTCAAATAATATTTCATCTTTTCAATCGTTTTACGGTCAAATTTACTTCTATAAAATTCCCTTTTTATTATTTATTGAGTTAGTTATACTACATGAATATAAACTAAAAAGCACAATGTATCATTTCATTTGATAAATTTAAATATTTTTAAAGTAAGCATAACATTTATTTTTAAATATATTCATTCTTTCTTCATCCTTAATACTTTCAGGCATTTCATCGTACATCTTTAGTCCTCTATATTAGGCAGTTCTTTATTTCTTCATTTGTGGCAATCGAACTCTGTTTATATTTCTTGTTTCGTAATTATGTACGTCTCTACTAAAACAATTTCATCCTTAAAGTATTTTGGCATTAGGTTTTTCACGATTTTATGCACAAAAATTAACACATTAAATTGTAGTCTCTTTTTTATTGGAATCCAATTTAGCTCATCACATTTACAGCTCATAGCTCTGTTCTGTATAACTTCTAGTTTGTTCAAATTTCCTTCATTGACCAAATATAACATCTTAGAGCAGTAATCCAAATGTGGAGTAACGATAGTTTTATAAATGAGCTCCGTAGTGTTTCTATTTAATTTATGTCTTCGTCTTCTAAAAAAAATTTTTTTGATACCTTTTTTATCACATATTCAAAGTTTGCTATGAAAGTCAGTATTGAATCGAATATTGCACCCAGGTATTTGATTTCATTTAATTTTCCAATCTTTTCACCATTAGTTGTCAAATTTAATCCTGTGTTACGCGTTTTATTGCCTATTTCCATATATTTTGTTTTTTTTACGTTCAGTTTCAACTTTTTTAATTTCAGCCATTTGTAATGTAATCTTCACACGAAAAATAGATTAAGGTACCGTCTGCAAATAGTCTAATTTTGCAATTTTAATTTATAATTTACAGGAGTTCCACTTACTCTGAAGGTGATGGTGGGATACAACCCAAATCCCAAATTGACACCGATTTCAGTTTTTAGACAGCGGATGTGTGAAACAAAGACGAGCTCACCAGTTAATTTTACTCGAAAAAATATTAAAAAATTCTGATAACGACCATCGTACATCGTTTCCACCAAACTTCAATGTATTGACCAAATCCAAGAAGAAAATATAAATAAATGATATGTAAATAACAAACACATACACTGCGCAGTTCACACGCCATAGAAATGAAACTTCAGAAAACTAAAGTAGACAAAAGTGTGTAGGCTACGAAGCACCGCACAAAGAGGAGACCGATTATTCTCGCAGTGTAAATCCTATAGATTTATGTTTTTTTCCCTTTTTAGGGTCACTATTTTTCGTTTCATCGAGTTTAAAACCACAAAGAAAGATAGACTAACATTGATGGGTTACGAATAACCCAATAATGTTTGAAAATCTCTTACTACCACCACAGAAAGCCGAAAATGTTGTTTGTGTTGAGGTGGGACTTTTTTATATTAGCTCCAAACAGGGACCCTGAGGAAAATAAATTCCCTCAGGGCCTATGTCGTCTTAGGGGATGCTGTGTGGAGGGTCTTTTAGGGAAGGGAAGGATAGGAGGTTCTGAAAAGGAAAAATGGCATGCGAGGTGGGTAGGAATCTGGAGGTCAGTGAGTCCAGGAGGGGACATATATTATAAACCCATCCCTTCAACTACGGTGTAAGGTGATGGGTAGAGAGAGAGCACTACTGGAAAGGTCAAAAGGCCTCCCAAAACCAGTCTCTCTCGATCCGGCCCACCACGCAGCAGGTGGGTAGATCGCCGTCAAGACCTGGACAAACTTCCCCCCCCTGAAACCCGGATATCTTTGTTAACACACAGCTATAATATGCGTGGGATGGCGTTTTTCGGCATATCGCTTGCCGTACATTCCAAATTGGAATATAAGGCCAGCGTTATGCTGAAATATGCCGTCCCACGCATATTATAGCTGTGTGTGAACAGTGAACACGCTCAACCTCCAAAATACACGCGGCACGCGTCGTGATAAACCCGCCGCGCGCCGCCCCCTGACCCTTGACCCCAACCCTCGTACGGGAGAGTTCAAACGAACTGACAACGAGTTTTGAAATGCAGAATGCATCTTCCCTTCTTGTCGTCACTAAAAACTAGGAATGAACTGCAGGCTGGGCGCGCGTTTGGCGTATTTCCCGACTATGCACCGGCGCACAGTGGACGGAATGAAGAAAAAACACGAATTAATTCTCTGCTGACTAAATATTAATGCAATACTTTTTTTTTGATCTTATTAATGAATTATAACTACTAGCAGTTAAAAATCCGCTTTGCAGGTTTTTTCTGCTAGGCCCTGCGGGCGACTTTTGCTTAGGCTTCGCCTGAGCGAAGGGTTTGGGTGTAGGTAACCATTTAATAAATCCGATAAAAACTGCTACGCAGACGCAAGCCTATTAATACTGTTTGATTTTGAAGAAAAAATATTAATTTATTCTTGCGTAGAAACTTACAACAACGAAATAATAAATTTTGAAGAAATACAAATATCTAGGCAAATAAAACATATTAATTTTAAATTTTACATATTATATTTCACATCTATGAACACAAAAAGACAGGCAACAATTAGGTCCATTCATATTTTAATCAAAAATGGTAGAAAATCTAAGTGCTAAAGGTTGTCATTGGAGTCTAAATCATCGCTCAAATTTCCAGAAACTTTGGACGAATTCTTAGCGGACTTAAAACTTAAGTAGGTAAACAGAAACATTTTTTTAGGAAGTGATCGCAAATTTTAAATTCTTTTCTCATTATTTTTGGAGTTTCTTTTTTAAATTGTAATCTGATTGGTCTGCAGTACCTTGTAGATGAAGGCCGTGGGTTTTGCCATATAACAGTCATGCTTTTTGAGTTTCCTTCGCTGTAGAGTTGAAGTGGCACCAACGTCGTTGTAAGGAGATTAGAGAGATCATGATATTTTCCATTACTATACCTTTGCTTGTAGTGACTGTGACTCCCATAACCATCACAGCCCCATTAGTACATTTGTACAAACTCATTTCTGCTGCTAACTGGAATTCATCAAGAGTGCGAGACTCTAACAGATCGTTCATTTTTTTCTTCCTTGATCTAGAACCGATTTCTTGAAATACTTTAATTGGTCTACCCAAAGTTTTGGACACAAATATTATTTCTTGCAACCACTCTAAATTATGTTGTTCAAACCTCACAATAACAACTACGGCTTTTTCTCCATTTCTTCATTGATTGTAGTGAAAAATACTTAACAGTTTTGTAAAATGTAGGGCTTGAAATGTTCGAACCTGCCACTATGTGGTATTTTTATGTTCGATAATGAATTTAAATTTTTTTTCATTTCACAGAAGTGGCAATTAATATACCCGTACATTTAATGCCTCGAATAATTCTCTCCGGGGAATGAATATAGGCCTCCCTGAAAATAAAAACATTGTTCAAGAGAGGAGAAAAAAGGAAATTAATTTATATATGACATAAAAGGTGAAATTTCAGTCTACAATATGTATATATTCATAACTGGGAGCAAACGATGCTTTGTTACTAAATGCTAATTGAAATAAGCATTTTAACGGTAAAAAAATACAAAAATAGTGGAATATTAGAAGTTAGTTCAAATCTCACACACATGTGATATTGATATATTATTTATTACATTAAAAAGAAAATACCTTGAATAATGTCATACATATCAAACTTTTGTATATATATATAAATGTCACGTAATACACAACCGTCTCTGCTTACTCGTAGGAGAGAACGGAAAAACGCGATGCCGAACATCAAATTTACGGCACACTTTGCGGCCTTGCCAAACTTCCGTCAAGCGTTAATGACATATTTAAATTAATACATAAAGTGCAAAAACTATTGTGCTACACAAAAAAAAATATATTTGTTTAAAACAATAACGTTTGCAAAAACCACTTAATTCGGGTTTTTTCTCCATTTCGTCCACTGTGCGGCGCCGAAGGGATCAAAGACGCTAGTTCCTCGGAGCATCTTCCATTGAAATACCGGTAGAACAAGGGTAGCATTCCCACCCGACCCCTAAAGATTGCTCTAAAGATTGCAATCCTTTTGTATTGATGCAATCTGTTTGTATTGTTTGAAAGATTTTAATCCGTTATATTTTTTTACATTAACGCATGAGTAAAAGCGTACATCAATCAAATACAAAAATGCTATCTTTATTTCTAAAAATCGTAGCTCCGGGCACCCCCGAGGTTCCATTCGAATATTTTTAAAAACAGTAGCTATTATTATTTACGAATCACTTTTGCATCTTTTGTTGATTTTCACAAAATAAACAATAAATAAAATTAAAAGTATTTAAGTTTGTTGTCTGTAGGTTACGTTAGGATTACTCTATAATTTTAATTATTTCCTCATCTTCATGTTTACGTAGCCATAATTTGATGTCTTTTTTAAACTTTTTTTTCTGCATGGTGTTCTTAATTTCAATTGGAAGGGCATTATATAGTTTTGTAGCATGGAAATTATGGTTTCTCTGCCCAAAAGATCTATTTAATTTCGGGATGTCTAGTAGTTTTGAGGATTTCATCCTTGTAGTGTAGGTGTGTTGGTCAGCAACATATTTTTCTTTAAATTTGATAAAATTGCATTTTTTAGTAAAGTTAAGTAATGCTGAACACATTTGGAAAAATTGTTTTTCATAGATGTGTACATTTTGATTCGTTTTTTTTTTAATTTACTAATTAAAAAAATTATCAATTAAAATCTGCCACCTTTTTGAACTTTTACATTAATTTACCCCTCCAGTCCTCGGGCATGTTTTGTCGGAATGTCACATATTTTCTGCTTCGAGATGAAATCCAAATAAATGGAACATTTTCGAATGTATCCAAAAACGAAAAACTGGTTTAGAAAGATTTTTATTATTAGAAAGACATATAATTTTGAAAACATTAAATTTTTCAATGCAAACCTTAAAAAGTTTTAATAACGGCTCACCTTACGTTTTTTCTGACTAAAACTACTTATAGATACCGAGAAAAGAATCAATAAACACATATTTTGTTAGACAAATGTATTTTAAACGTTATTGCCACCTCAGATTTTTGTATTTTCATATTTAAAAATAACTGAGTATGCGATTCACACGCCGTAGAAGTGAAACCTTCAGAAAACTAAAGTAGACAAGAGTGGGAAGGGTACGAAGCACCACACAAAGAGGACACCGATTACACTATCCCATTTTCTCGCAGGCTAAATCCTGTACATGAATTTGGTTTTTTAAGGTTTACACATAAAAAAGAAGTTTATTTGTAACCTTCCATCCCACATTCAAATTTTCACCGTAAAACGTCCCCCTGAATAAAGGGCGTTTTCAAGCACTCTGCGGGCAGCTTTTTGCTGAACTTCAGGTCATGCATATGCATTGTCATTTTAAAGACGCATTCATATAAACAAACATTTTTTTGTTTGTTTTTTTTTTTTAAAGAAAGACAAACATTCCCTGTGGTTACGAATAAACCAACAGTATTTGAAAATCTCCTATTACCACCACAAAAGGCCGAAAATGTTGCTTGTGTTGTGATGGAGGACATAGCCATAGCCAGCCGAGGAATAGGGCACGCGACGCCCGCGGGTGGGACCCAAACGCGATGCCCACTCAACCACTAACTGGTATTTTTAATGTGCTTGTCTGTCTTGGTGATGCTTGGGATAATGCTCGCTTCCTGAACAGAAGACCTCTGGTTAGAATCCTACCCACGTCCGCAGATTTTGTCCTATTTTCCACTACCCAAGCGCTTAAGAGCCGTTCAAACACGCTATGTATTTTATTCGAGTGGGGAGTAAAGTAATATCTAAACGCGTCCGAACACCATCATTTTAGTAGAGTGGGTTAGTCAGCTTTTTAGTGGATTCAATCAATTTCGTTCTATTTTTAGAGCGTATAGGGACCCCCCCCCCCTCGCGTCCCTGTGCACTGATATGCCGTTTTAGCAGAGTTCATTTGTAGACCCGCGGAAATGTCGAGGCATTGGAGCGAAGTTGCTACTCTAAAATTATTTATTTGTGCTGCTATTAATCTCTTTTTGTGGACATTTTATTTATTATTATCTCACTAATTTATTCTTCCACGTCTTCTATAATAAGCATTAAAATCAGCTTAATTAGCGTATTTACTTTGCTTTGTAGCAGCCCGTCATCCTACAACGGGCGGCGGGCATAAATGTATCTACTCTATTTGAAATTAAGGCGAACGGTTTTCGGCGAGTCATGTATCAAGCGTACCTACTCTCTACTTGACTTACCACTTGACCAATGTGAACAAGCCCTTTAGCTATGCGTGGAAATAATGGAATTGAAATAGTGTATTATTGTACAATTTTATAAGATTTCTCTTTTTTTAAACATAATTTGCTTTCAGAGCCGTTAATACTCCACTATATTATTATTTAAAAAAACTCAGAATAGAATTCTGAAAATTTAAAACGGCAGACGATTTCATGATATCATTTTATGTTGTATAATTGAACAGAAAAATAACACAAATCTATAAATATCTTTCTTCTCGGGTGTCAAAATTATCAACCGATTTTGACTTTTATTTTAAAGCTCCGCTTTTTTTTGGTACCTAAATTGGTATAAATTTAAAATACATATAATTGTTTTTTATATAAACAGTTGAAAAGTAAAGAATAATACAATTAGCAGATTAACCAAAAGAATCCCACACAGGCATCGCCAGTTCGTGGGTGTACTTGTGTGTTTTTAAAACAGTTAAAATTTTACTCATAAACATGCACTATCTTCGTAGAGATTAAAAAATAAAATTAAATAAATAAAAAATAAAATCATTGTGATCGTGATTACTGAATTACAATTCACACGACATGTTAATAAAGATTAATAAAATTTGTGAAGTTACATCGGCTCAGATGTTACAGCAAGTAAATGTCGGTTTCAATGGTATTCATCCAAGACTTTATACATTTTGTGTATTTTAAACATCGTACACAGTAAATTTTTCTCATCTCTTACAATTCAGCTTCTTGGAATAATTGCAGGAAGGGGTAGTTCATATCATTATGCGACATTAATATTATTATTATACACCCCCTCCCCTACCATCCAATTATTCCATAAGATTCTTATGATTGCACCAATGCATGTTACACAAATTTCATTATTTTAATGTCGACTCTTTAATTTAAACGTTTAAAAATATAAGTTAAATACATAAATTTATTTGCAAGCTTTTCTATGTGATCTGTCCATTTGAGTTGGCTGTCTAATGTAATTCCTAAGTATTAAACTGTATTCGATGGCCGGTGTGGCCGGTGTTTAGCGGTGAGGCTCTTAGCTCGCAACCCGAAGGTTGCAGG
The DNA here is from genome assembly GCA_917563855.2 of Limnephilus lunatus. Classification (NCBI taxonomy): domain Eukaryota; kingdom Metazoa; phylum Arthropoda; class Insecta; order Trichoptera; family Limnephilidae; genus Limnephilus; species Limnephilus lunatus. The sequence continues at coordinate 4,458,339 of OU830604.1, forward strand.
ATCGAATCCCTGTCTAGCAAATAAACTTTATTTTGTTAATTTTGTTATATATCACAATTTATTATTTAAGAATAATATATGGTATATAATCAATAACAGATCGCTTTGTATAAACCACTATATTATAAACAATATCTACATGTTTTTTTAATTTAATATTTTTCGTAAAGATACATATACAGATATCATTATACATGAAACATCTAATCATCCATTTTCACAAAAATTAGCAGCTTTTCATACCATGCTAAGTAGATTAATTAATGTTCCCTTATCTTTGCGTAATTTTAAAACAGAATTAAATACTATTAAACAAATTGCAATTAATAACGGTTATACTTCAAAATTAATAGACAATATGTTAAACAAAAAATATAAGAAAAAGTTTTTTAGATCTTTTGTTTATCCACACGTTGTTGAAAATGATAATAATTGGAGAATTTTTTTTTTTAAATAATAGCATTTCAAATTTGAAAATTAAAAACATGCCAAATAATGTACAAAACAGCTTTTTATACAAATAACAAATTAAAAAATTATATATTAAATAATAAGGATAAATGTGATTTTTTGAACAAATCGGGGGTTTATAAATTAATTTGTAATGATTGTAACTTTTTTATTTTGGAAAAACTTCTAGAAATTTTAACATTAGAGTTAAGGAACATATAAGATGTTTAAATAATAATAATTATTCTGAATTTGCCAACCATATTTTGGAAACAAGTCATTCCTTTGATATTGATACAGGTCTTAAAATTAACACTACGGGCATACAATTGGATAATTTAGAAATTTTAGAAATAAGAAAAAGCATTAATAGTAAATTAAATTTTATAAATAACCAAACATTTTTTTAAAATAGCCATCTTTTAAATTTATTTTCTTATTAATACTTACAATAATTATAATTATTTATTTTTTGATTTAGACTAATTATTTGAATTATTTGTTCTTAAAAGTTTTTTTATTATCTAAATGCAATTTTATTTTTCATTAATAATTTTTATATTTAATTTTGTATAACTATTTTTATGATTTTTAAGCAATTAATCACCTCTACTTTTTTAATATTTTGTCTATGTTCTAGTTTATTCTAATTTGTCTATACTTGTTTGTCATTTATTTTTCTTTATATTAACATATCCTGATGAAGATAACATTGTTATGGAAACATGTAGATATTGTTTATAATATAGTGGTTTCTACAAAGTGATCTGTTATTCATTATATAATTAATGATGCCACAAAGTAATTTTGCGAAGTTTGAAGAAGTAAATATATGGTATATTTGCGGCACGTTCCAGATTGGAAAGTACTCTCAGTACCGCCCTGGTGTAAGACTTTAGCCGTGTTTGGTGACCAGATCTGAATAGCCAGGTACTTCCCCACCTTCCTCTCCCTCATCTCCTTCCCCTCCCCACCACCTTCATCCTCACAACATACCCCAATGGAAGATGCCATAGTTTTACTGGCTCCAGACGGAGCACCTGGGACACCTGGGAGGTATTCATATAAAAAAAATCCCCTTATTCATTTCCGTACAGTTAGAGCATTAGACAGGATTGTAAGTATTTTTGTGAAACCTTATATTTAAGGGAGTTAAGGGTGTCTGTCGCCTTTTTGGTATTGTTAAATGGAATATAAAGAGTTTTTCCGCAGTTCAGAGTTATAGGTAAGGTTTTGATTGAGCCATACTTTGACAATGGATGTGCATTTATTTGCATTTTCAGAGACCAGATGTTAGGATTATACATATATAGGAATTAGCCTGCGAAAGAATGACACTAATCTGTGCCCTCTTTGTGCGGTGTTTCGTAGAATAAAATAATTTTTACACTTGGTAAAAATATTACAATAAATAAACTCTACAATTATCCTACTCCTGATTCGTTTCATTCTTTCTAGGTTTAGTTTTATGAAGGCTTCACTTCTCCCTCGTGTGAACTTTATTTATTTATTTCTATATAAGTATTACCGTATTTACCTAATTATTAACATTTTTACATAATATATTTGGCAATTTTATTATGTTGGGTGTAAGGTAGGTTTGTGAAGGTGAACTGCACACAAGTTTTATATATTTATTTTAAAGATAGAATCGTTGACCGGTCAGTGGTTTAATGGGCATCGCGTTTAGGTTCGGGATGCGGGTATGGGTACCGCCGCCCTAGGAACCATTTATTGGTTAACCAACACCTCTGCCGTACGTTACCCCAAGTGGTTCATTGCGTTTGGTGACTTAACAGAGATACCCGGGTTCATGGGATGAAGTTTGTGCAGGTCTTGACGGTGGATGCGTCTGCCCACCTGCTGCGTGGTGGGCCGGATCGAGAGAGACGGGTTGTGGGAGGCCTTTTGACCTTTCCAGTAGTGCTCTCTCTCTACCCATCGCCTTGCACCGTAGTTGGAGGGATGGGTTCATAGGTCCCCTCCTGGACTCACTGACCCCCAGATTCCTACCCACCCCGCATACCTTTTTTCCTTTTCAGAACCTCCTATCCTTCCCTTCCCTAAAAGACCCTCCACACAGCATCCCCTAAGACGACATAGGCCCTTTTGGAATTTATTTTCCTCAGGGTCCCTGTGTGGAGCTAATGTAAAAAAGTCCCACCCCAACATAAACAACATTTTCGGCTTTCTGTGGTAGTATAGTATTATTCGTAACCCAATAATAATGGAGATTTTCAAACATTATTGGGTTATTCGTAACCCAGCAATGTTAGTCTATCTTTCTTTGTGATTTTAAACTCGATGAAACGAACCATAGCGACACTAAAAAGGGACAAAAACTTTAATCACAAAGCACAAAGAGGAGAATAATCGGTCTCCTCTTTGTGCGGTGCTTCGTAGCCTACACACTTTTGCCTACTTTAGTTTTCTGATGTTTCATTTCTATGACGTGTGAACTGCGCAGTGTATTTATTTTGTTATTTCTATATCATTTATTCATATTTTCTTCTTGGATTTGGTCAATACATTGAAATTTTGTGGAAACGATGTACGAAGGTCGTTATCGTTTTTAATATTTTTTCGAGTAAAATTAACTGGTGAGCTCGTCTTTGTTTCACACATCCGCTGTCTAAAACCTGAAATCAGTGTTAATTTGGGATTTGGGTCGTATCCCACCATCACCGTCAGAGTAAGTGAACTCCTGTAAATTATAAATTATCATTGCAAAATTAGACTATTTGCAGACGATACCTTAATCTATTTTTCGTGTGAAGATTACATAGATTCAATTAACAAAATAAACGAAGTCCTACAAAATATAGCAAATGGCTGAAATTAAACAAGCTGAAACTGAACGTAAACAAAACAAAATATATGGAAATAGGCGATAAAACGCGTAACACAGGGTTAAATATGACAATTAATGGTGAAAAAATTGGAAAAGTAAATGAAATCAAATACCTGGGTGTAATATTCGATTCAAAACTGACTTTCACGGCAAACTTTGAATATGTGCTAAAAAAGGTATCAAAAAAGGTCAATTTTTTTTAGAAAACTACGATATAAATTAAATAGAAACACTACGGAGCTCATTTATAAAACTATCGTTACTCCACATTTGGATTACGTCTCTACGATGTTATATTTGGCCAATGAAGGAAATTTAAACAAACTAGAAATTATTCAGAACAGAGCTATGAAATGTATACTGGGGAAAGGCAAATTCGCAAGGATTAATCAAATGAGAGATTAGCTCAATTGGATTCCGATAAAAAAGAGACTACCATTTAATGTGATAATTTTTGTGCATAAAATTATGAAAAACCAAATGCCAAAATACTTTAAGGATGAAATTGTTTTTAATAGAGACGTACATAATTACGAAACAAGAAATAAAAACAGAGTTCGATTGCCACAAATGAAGAAATAAAAATCGCAGAACTGCCTAATGTATAGAGGACTAAAGATGTACGATGAAATGCCTGAAAGTATGAAGAATGAAGAAAGAATGAATGTATTTAAAAATAAATGTTATGCTAACTGTAAAAATATTTAAATTTATCAAATGAAATGTAACATTGTGCTTATTAGTTTATATTCATGTAGTACAACTAACTCGATAAATAATAATAAAAAAAATTTAAAAAATAGGAAAACGGAATTTTATAGAAGTAAATTTGACCGTAAAAACGATCGAAAAGAAGAAATATGTGCGGCAACGTCGCAAATCACGCCGCCGCGGCGTGCACCTCAACACTCGTACGGGATTTGACTTAAACCGGCAACGTTGTTTCGCCACCGGTCGCCACTAAAGGCTAGGAATGAAATGTGGAATACGTCATACCCGATCGCCACTAAAAGTTAGGAATGAAGTGAAACATAGGTAGGTACATCTTTTTCTTCGAGGACGCAGTTGAGGAAGGGGAGGCGGGGAGGGAAACGGGACGAATGGGAAAGGACATGCACGGAGAAACAATTATTTATTCAATGGCATAGCAACGCATGCCGCGTAACAGCTAGTTTAATATAAGTGACAGGTTATTCGTAACCCGAGAATGATTGTCTTTCTTTATAAAAATATTACCTTGCTACCTATCGCAAAACGGTAGCCACTTTTATTCTGATTAATCGGTAACTAAAATAACGATTGGATCAATGCAGAGATTTAAAAAAGAAGCCAAAAGCGATAGTTAATTTTGACACTTTATATTTTTTTACATTAGCTCCACAAAGGAGGGCCTGAGGAAAACAATTTCCCTCAGGACCTATGTCATCTTTGGAGATGTTGTGTTGAGGGTATTTTTAGGGAAAGGAAGCAGAGGAAGTTCTGGGAAGGAATAAAGTATGAGGTGTGGTTAGGAATCTGGGGTCAATGTGTCCAGGAGTGACCATCCCTCCCACTGTGTTACAAGTCGATGGATCGAGGGTCTGGCTGGAGAGATGAAAAGATCTCCCTCAACCAGTCTCTCCCGATCCGACCCGCCATGTGGTAGGTGGGCAAATGCATAGGCCGCCAAGAGCTAGACAAACCTCACCCCGTGAACCCGGGCACCCCTGCTAAGTCACCAAACATATCTAACCACTTGGTGTTACCTATGGGAGGGTTGTTAGTTATCCAATAAATAGTTCCTGGGGCGGCGGTACCCACACCCGCCTCCCAAATTTATAATTTGTTTGATATTGCCTCCCAAATGTAAAACGTTATCATAATAATCGTTTACCGTTTTGAATTATTGGGATTCTGTTTCCTTCAAAATAATATTTGTAATATTAGCGGCTCTGAACGCTATTTTTTTTTAAATCATAAAAGACTAGCTGACCCGACGAACTTCGTACCGCCTCAGAATCAATAAGTGTTGAATTAAATTAAGTTTTTTTATTAAGTTAAAAATTACACAATGAAGCAATCATCAATGCGCAACTGTCCGTGTTTTGTTTTTGTCAGTATCAGACTCAAGAGATGACATTGTGTGCGTATTTATATTTTTTGTGATTTTCTTATTTTTCCACTTACTTACGAGACTTTGGGAGGCGGGTATGGGTGCCGCCGCCCCGGGAACCATTTATTGGATAACCAATCCCCCTGTCATAAGTCACCCATAGGTCACCCCAAGTGGTTCGCTACGTTTGGTGATTTAGCAGGGGTGCCCGGGTTCATGGGGTAACGTTTGTCCGGGTCTTGGTGGTGGATGCGTCTGCCCACCTGCTGCGTAGCGGGCCGGATCGAGAGAGAATGGTTGAGGGGGGCCTTTTGACCTTTCCAGCTGGACTCTCTCGACCCATCGCCTTGCACCGCAGTTGGAGGTATGGATTCTTACGTCCGTCACTCCCGAACACACTGACCCCAGATTCCTATCCACCCCTTATACCTTTTTCCTTCCCAGAACTTCCTATCCTTCCCTTCCTTAAAAATACCCTCCACACAGCATCCCCTAAGATGACATAGGTCCTGAGTCCTAAGAAAAATAATTTTCTTCGGGGCCTCATTTGTGAACTGATGTAAAAAAATGCTTTTTATTTTCTTTAGACGTGTGAGGGATTTTTATTATAATTATTGTATCTTTCCTTTGGATGGGTGGAGACATACGTTCACCGTTTGTCTAATTTTCGACTATTGACATTTTGTGTGTAAGAAAGAGAAGCAACATTATATGTCTAAGAATAAAACAAAACCATCAGCGCATTGACATTTGACGTTTTTGAATTTTTGAAATTCACGCACAGTTCAATATTATAGGTACTTATCACAAAATGCCCGCAGCTCTTTCAAATATGAGAATTCGTTCCATACAAAATGTATGGGGAAAAGAATTTTCTTAATAACTATATTTTTCGTTAATTTTTGTGATTTTTTAATAGTTATTATCCTATCCGGAGAAAAGACAAATCCAATAAATCAAAGATGATCAAAATCGGCCCGGCCGTTCTCGAGTTATAAATAGTGTAACTAACCCGACTTTGTTTTATATATTAAGATTGTACATGAATGCATTAATTTAATTTCCTCCCTAAACTAAGCGCGTAGTGGTAGAAGAATGTTGAAGGTAGAATTCTATTCAGGAAGCGAGCATTATCCCCACTCCCAAACACCACCAAACCAAACAAGTAAATTTTAAAAAAATGCCAAATTTTATTATGTCGTCAAGTTAGCCTTTGTATGATAACCAATCATTATGTACCTATGATACACCGTTGGCAAATCGCGACCGAAATAAAAGGATTCTGAAAGCGTCATAATATAAACGTAATGCATACAGGAATATACGGAGGTCGTCAAATGTTCGTAATGAACGGACGCCCTAAATATGGAATGAAGTGTGATATACGTAGGATATACGCGGTTACCAATACGACGGCAATATGAAAGGAAGTCCAAAAGACTCTAAAGTATACGTAACTACCAAAAATTTGAATACCCTTAAAACACAATTTCTGGATAATTCTTTTACTATCACTCTTTTCTTAAGCTAAAAACATGTGAACATTCACAGCAATTTTATTTAAAAACCTACCGTAAGCAGTGGTTGCCAAAAGGATGCGAAGTGAAAGGTTGCCAAATCTGTTGCGGGATGTATATATATATATATATATATATATATATGTTATGATTAAGATTTACACGGGTGTAAGATGTAGAACATAGACATATGAATATTAGTAGACCTGCCCTAAGCGATAAAAGCGTATTATTTCCCCCTCCCATTGGAACCATTCCATTGGAACTGGCTGGGATCGTGTATGGCTTCGCGTTAATCTAAAAAATATGACGTCATCATTCTTCTGCAAGCCAGCGTCGAGCACTCATCGGTGCATTTTACGAAATAAAACGGTAAACATAGTGGCTTGTGTTTTGAAAACGTGTAAAAATAGAAGTGAAAAAGAGAATAAACAAAATTGTCGTATTACATTCCATAGGCAAGCATTATTTTACACTATTTTAAGCCAATTCAGATCACATAATATGATCATTTTTGTAACATACACTGTCACTCGAGATACATGGCGTGTGCCCGTCCCTGTTTACTGGGGTAAGTAAATTATGAAACATTTATAAAAGTGTCTTCACTTAATACAGCAACAAAATATTGAACTCGACCTTATAGGCGACCTTACTTTGCATATTTGGACTTTGCAAATATGTTCATTACGCGGCGAACAATTCGCGCTCCTATGTAAAAAGGTATATTCATTCAAAAGCAGAGTTTACTTTTAAGAACGAAAGTGTGATATTATAATGCGAGATGCCTATATACTGTCAGATTGAGTTTTGACAAATCACATATCACCAAAGCTGTCTTCCTGCCCTTCGTCCCGCTGTAGTTGGTTTCTACCCCTCACCTTTCTGTTCTGGTCTATTAATATTCATATGTCTATGATGTAGAACAATTTTCTCGGTTTACCCGCGTAACGTAGTCCTTAAAAGGACTTTTTAACTCCTGACGTTTCGGACAGATCACACTGTCCATCTTCAGATGCCTTATGTCTTGAGTTTTTGTCTCAAACTGATAGCTTCCGCATGTCTGTTCGGTCCAGAAGCTAATACCGGCTCCAAACACATGGCAAGCCTCCGCAAGCGTCCACAAGTCCCAGCGTCTGGAGCGCGCATGTGGCTTGGCTTGCGTAGGCTTGCGAGAGCTTGCCGCCGATCCGATCGAGGTCGGATATTTTGGCCACAAGCGGCAAGCGCTTGCGACAAACGCTGGCGTGGCATCCACACGTTGGTACAACTTACGGACAATAAACAAAATATTAGAATATTAAATGAATTACCTGGTACGATTTCTATGGATTTTAATCATCCACTAATCTTCTCTTTCGAATTCTTCTCTTTCTTTCGTTTTGTTTCGCTTTAAAATAGAAATATGTTAGCGCAAAAATGACAGCTGATGCAGCTGCTTCGACGTCCGCTATCTTTGAACGCTGCGCGCGCAGCGAATGTACTGGCGCGCTTGCAAGTGTGGGGACGCCAGCCATTCGCTTGCCTGAGCTTGCGACAAGCAGCTTGTCGCAAGGGTCTGGCCGTAGCATAAGACTTAAGTGAGTGCAAGTCACAGTGTTGCCAACTCTCAAAAATATTTATCCCTAAACTATACTCAAAAACCCCTAGAAACCGGCAAATTATTTGAAAATACCCCTAAAAAACATTGAATAAGCTTAACATTTCAGGAGATGGATTAAATGTAGTGCAAGATCCACCATTTCGATTTAATGTGAACCGAACTATCACCGTGCTTTGAAGCATTTCAACGGAGAGAACTACACCCAGGGAAGCGACAACGATTTTTGGTTGGTGGATGCGGGAAAATTGGCATGTGAAGTACGTTTTTCTTCCTTAGACAATCTGGTGGGTGTGGAAAAGCAGTTTTAGAACGCTTTGGTGCTGGTTCAGGCTCCCATTCAGAATCATAGTTTGGATCAGGTACTTGTGAATGATTGTGGATTAGATGTTCTTCGATTTGAACTCTGAAATCAAAGTTATCCAAATATCCTTCTTCGGAGTTTTCCATGTCATCTGATCTCGTCTGTATTCTATCCAAGTTGCAGATATTAACTGCGTTGCTGATGTGTGCCTCCAAAATGGTAACATCTGTTCATCAATGAATACCGCTGATAAACGATGGATTTAGTTTGCAGCCATTTTGGACAGTTTTAATTAATGGTTGAACTTTCCAAAATGTATTACTTTCCTTTTCTTCTGGCAATGCGGCAGCATCATCATGTATTTTAAAATTATTTCTTATTATACTTATTATTCCTCATCATGTTATCGGCTATGATTGGAACTCTGCCCAATATATTCTAATTCTGGGATATTTAAAGTATGACATTTTTAAGGGTACCCCAAAAATGTTTTCATTTCAGCCAGAGAGCAATTCAATGATCTTCCCCTTTCAGCCAAAACCATTGATTTGTATGTATTTGCAAGTCAAAAAACATATTGTGGGGAATGTACTTACTGACTCTCATCATCACTGACATCACATTCAGAAATATTTTCATCCATCTCTAAGTTGACAAAATTAATAAAGGCATCAGAATCTGGAAATAGAAAACATCACATTATGAATTAGCATACGAAAATATGTTTAAAAACGTATTAGTTATCTGAATTTCTTTCTCAATTGACTTTTAAAAGTTATTAAATATTTATTTCACAATTTGAGAGACGGGAATGGGTACCGCCGTCCCGGGAACCTTTATTGGATAACCAACCCCTCCTGCCATAGGTCACCCCAAGTGGTTCGCTACGTTTCATAGGGTGAGGTGCCCGGGTTCATAGGGTGAGGTTTGTCTAGGTCTTGGAGGCGGATGACCAAGACTCACTGAACCCCGGATTCCTACCCACTTCTTAAACCCCTTTACTTCCCAGAACTCTCCTCTCCTTCCTTTCCTAAAAAACCCTCCACCCAGCATCCCCAAAGATGACATAGGCCCTAAGGGAAATTATTTTCGGTAAATTTTGGAGATCGCTGTCAACGGTTAATATGCACTTTTTTAAAAAAAAATCTTTTGATTCACCTTAATTACATTAAAAGGCAACTATTTGCATTGGGGGAAGTGGAAAATATTTCATTCTAAATTTCGATTACGTAAAATTAAAATTAGCTTTCGTTCTGTGAAATGAGACCGTCCATTTTCAAACATTATTTTCAAATGTCATTTTGTTGTTGGTATTCTTGTTACTGTACGAAAAGATGCTAGAGCAAAGCGTAGCAGACTTCATGGGAATTCAGCGCGTAAATACCGCCTACAGTAGTTTAGCGGCTACGCTAGGTTTATGTAACATGGTTTGTGATACAAAAGAAAGTGCCCCTTTATAACGCCTACTCGCGTCAAGGCAAGAATAACATCCCAGTTTTCAGGTAGTTTAGCGGCTACGCTAGGTTTGTGATTCAAAAGTGCATGTATTATTTATAAAAAATAATTACCGAAATTAAAAAACATGTTTTTTTCCATCATTTTATTCCCAAAACTCCGATAATTTAGTACTTACCTTTCCAGATTTCGTGGTACCTTCAAAATCTTCTAGCCGTTCGTTATTCATTCAAGTGTATCAGGAATACCAACATACCAAAGTGACAGCGAAATAGCTAATGGCGTATAATCTCACAAGACGAAAACTAATTTTAATTTTACGTAATCGAAATTTAGAATGAAATATTTTCCACTTCCCCCAATGCAAATAGTTGCCTTTTAATGTAATTAAGGTGAATCAAAAGATTTTTTTTTTAAAAAGTGCATATTAACCGTTGACAGCGATTTATAAAAATTACCTTATTTTCTTCGGGGCCTCCTGTGTGGAAATCATGTAAAAAAAAAGCATGAATAATCCCAAATATATCTACATGGTTAAAGTCTGAAAATTTTTGACAGACCCAACAGGAGACATACAACTTTGACCATTTTTCACAGACATGAATGACAAAACATTGAAAATCTATTAATTCGGTGTTATAAAATAAACATAATAGAACACCAAAAAGTACACATAGTAAGAGTTGAGCTACAAATATAATTAATATTACAAACTTACCAATTTGTGAACCAGCGAAACGTCCTTTCCATTTTGCCATCCATTTTTCCATCCTGCCATTTTCAAACTACCAAAAAACCGTTGTGTAAACATTTATTTGGAAAATAAATCATTTAAAACATATTACTGACTTATATGAGTAACACTAGAAACTCGAAACTTATTAGCAATTGATATAAACTTGGAATCACATCATTTTTAAGGACCTTTTTATGTCGCCCACAGGAGACGCGGGGTCTGAGGAGGATAATTGGTTAGCAGAGCAATAATAACCTGCCTTCGGCCACAATATAATAATATCATCTTTCCACAAACGGTATTGACATTTTCAAATAGCAACTATGAAAATACCCAAATAACCTAAAAAACTTCATAGACGTCAAACAAAGATATAGAAATCGGTGTTGACACCCGTAAAAATAAATGCGTGTTTATTTTTACAATATATAAAATCCAAGGAAAATTCGAAGCAATTTTGATGGCAGCACTGGTAACTTTAATCTAAACATCAGATGAAGCACTGAATCCTGAATCATATATACCTACTGCTTTTCTCAACCACAATAACCACATACCTCTGGAAACGGCATTCTCTGCTCTTGTATATGTTAAGCCCGTACTACAGTAAATTTTAAGATTTTTCAGTACATTCTAAGATTAACCAACTTTTAGTGTTGGTAAATCCTAAGATTTACTATGCAACCATGTTGGTAAATTATTAGATTTACTAGTAAAACCTAAGATATACCAATTTACGGACTTTTACAAAATAAATATTATACTAAAAATAAATACAGAAACAGATTACAAGTGGAATCCGATTTGAGTTTACAACTTCTTAGTGCTCACATCAACCCGAATATCACTAATTTATTTGCAAATAAACGACACCAACCTTCACATTAATTAACCGTTAATTAATGTGAATATTGGTGTTGCTTTTGTACGCGTATTTTTTTTATTAAAAAAGAATTTCCCTCCATACAGCATCTCAGATGACATAGGCCACGAGGGAATTTTTTTCCTCAGGGCCTCCTATGTGGAGTTAATGCAAAAGAAAAAAATATGTTTGTAGTACTAAAATAAGTGGTCCGAAATTTATTGCTGGTTTTTTTTTTTTTTTTAATGGGGTCCTTGAAAATTATGTTTGATTTTCTGACCGGTCCGTGGCTGAAAAAGGTTAAGAAACGCTGGTCTAGAAGGTTCCGTAAAGTTCTAGAAGGTTCGATAAAGCTGTAGAAAGTCTAGTCTAGAAGATTCCGGAAAGTTCTATAAGGTTTAAGGTTAAAGCTGTAGAAAGTTCTGGAAGGAGTGGCGGAGTATGTTGGTGAGTGTAGAAGGTTCCGGAAATTTAAAAAATTCTGAAAGGAGTGGCAGAGTATGTTGATGAGTATAAAAGGTTCTGGAAAGTTCTATAAGGTTCGATAAAGCTATAGAAAGTTTGGTAAGGAGTGGCGGAGTATGTTGGTGAATCTAGAAGGTTCCGGAAAATTTCATAAGGTTTGATAAAGTTATAAAAAGTCCTGGAAGGAGTGGCGGAGTATGTCGGTGAGTCTAGAAGGTTCAACACTCCTGAATTTTATGGAATGATCTGAAATATATATATATATTTTTTGTATGGGGCTACCCATATGGGGTATATAAAGCAAGATCCGTCATGGATTCTAAATTTTTAATGGCCTATATCTTATAATTTAAAGCAAAAATAAATAAATTAGCTCACATCCTTACTAGATATTTGATATACCTTTTGATAACAAAAATATTTTTTCAGTTTGGTTGGGTATTTTGATCTTAAATTCAAACCTACGATTTGTATGAAACGCGCCGAAATGGACCTCGCGCTTAAAAAAGTCAGTGGTGATACCGGCAGCAAAAATAACAAACGAATTGGAACGAATGGTCATCATATCTAGGTAATTTAAAAGTAGAAACAATGTAAATACAAAAATTGCAAAATTTTGGAACTGTCACTATTAATGTGGCAACCCACTGTACAGTTTGGCAATTAAGTGTAGAAAATAAATGATGGCGCTGCGATCGATTTCTTGGTTTTAAATGGCAACACCGTGATGGCTCATAAGACAATGAATGTATGTTTTAAAAAACCCTTCAGCCAAAATGCATATTTCATAACGTGTTTGTATTTTCATAAATTTTGCACAAAAACACATAATTTAATAGAAGTAAAATAAAACAAAACAGGTTTTAAGTGGGCGTTTATTTTGTTATAAAAACGTAGGTACATAGGTATTTAAAAATCTGAGTATATTTATTCAACACCCGACATGTAATAATTATTGTCTTAGTCCTCATATGATTCTTCTTCTTCCAGATCTTCATCTTCATCTAAACGTTTTACCAGTTCATCTATATCATCATATAGAGTACTTCCTCGTGCATAATAATCTGCCTCGATTTTCATCACGTTTTTGCAACAATTTTTTTTAATCATCAACACTTATGCTATTTTCCGTTTTCCCGGTGTTTCAAATTTTCCATCTGCCTTTTCCCTTCCTTGACGATTTATCTTACTTTTCAGATTTACCTGTATGTGGAAAACATCATTAAAATGATTATTCTATAGAAGGTAGTTTTAAAAAAGCACACCTGATAATATTCATTTAGAAAGAAAGAAAGAGAAAATTAAGAACAAGTTACATTTCTATGAGTTTAAAGAAGTTGCATATTATTATTATTTTTATAAATTGAGTTATTCCATTTTTCTTGTGGCCTAATATTAACTGTCAAATGGAAATGTCAAATTCGGATTTTTAAACATAACCTCAAATCAGATTGTAATGGTTATAATCGCACAAAAATTGGCATAAATCTTGTAATACTAATGAAATTTATTAAAAAAAACTATACCACGTACCATTCATTTCTGCAGTTCGTTTGTAAACTTCTTTCAAATTGGATAGGAGCTTCTTCGCACGATATTCAGCTAGGCAGCATTGAAACACGCAGTTTACAACTTCTCTTGCACCACTACGTATTGGTTTGTTCATTTTAATTCAATTCAAACAATGCACAGGCAAACAATGAAAAAAAAACACTAAACGAGCGATTTTCAGTGTGTTCTACATGATTAAAGTCAGTAAAGCCAAGAGCCATACAAAATGTCATTGACAATACGAGTATTTCGGTGTTACCATAGTAATGAAAAAATTTAGTTCCAAATTAATTAATTTCTACACTTTCTTGCCAAACAATACACTAGTGGACTTAAGTATGGACACTTTTTTATAAATTTCTTGTATTTGATGTTCAATCGCTCTTTTTTAAATCACGTTGGTGTTTAACTATAATTTTTTTAGTGAATTAATTAAACAACATATTATACTGTTATATTTAGAATAGATTTATATGTTTTTTTTTAGAAAAATAACAAAAATGCTGCACAAAACAACGACATAGCAAAAAACAAATTATTTATTAATTACGAAGATTTTGCATAATATTTCAAACTAAAATTTAACGTTGGAAATCCTTTTAGTTTAATAACTTCCCGAATTCTTCTAGGCATTGAGTCCACCAAACGTCCCTAATTTTCAGGTTTGATGATATGGAACCATGCTTGAATAATCGCTTCAATTATTTCTTTTTTATTGCTGGGTTTGCGACGAGAAACCAATATTTTCAATCTAGACCAGAGATTTTCAATATGATTCAAGTCCAGGTGGTTCCCTGGCCAAGGTAGAACAACAATATGGTGGTTCTGTAACCATTTCATGCTCGTTTTACTATGTGGCATGGGGATCCAGGCTGCTGGGAATTGCATTTACCACGGTTGCTTCGAACAAATCATTATGCTGGGCAATAATTTTGGCTCCAATTTGGAATCACATATTGATGTCTGTTAGCCTTAATTGTGCCTTCTACCACTCCCAGACGTCCAAAACTATCACTTATCATACAAGCCCACACCATTACACTCAAATGAAGTTTCATTGTCTCAGTAGTGCATTCTGGTATCACATCTTCAACTTGATGGCAACGAACAAATCTGATTCCATCACTCTCAAAGGTGAAAATTTTGGTCTCATCACTCTATATTACCTTTGCCCAGTCTTCTGAGGTCCATTCCTTATGTGTTACAGCCCATTTCAGCCGTTTATACCTCTGTTTCGTGTTATTGTTAGACTTTTATTATTCTTGCCTAATTTTTTTCCTAAATGTTATATCAATAATATCGAGTCCAGCAGCTTTATCGACCTTGTTAATATATTTGGATGTCTGACGATGGTTCTGCAGGGTAAGGAAACACATGCTCCTTTCATTTTGTGGCATAACCTTTGGCTTTTGGACGATTTTCGGACTGTTTTTGTAGTTTTAATCTCCTTGCAGCGTTGGCAAACCTTTCTTACTCAAGGCTTGGAGCACACCACGATCCTCTGCACTTTGCGGTTGGTTTAGTCATTTTACCATTAGATGGTTGAGTCGCGGAAAATGTTTAAGACGAGTTTTTGAGTTACGGGAAGAAATAAATTATTTTATCACCGAGGAGAATATGCCTATTCCCGAATTAAGAAATGAAGAGTGGTTGCGCAAGACTTAGACATGACGGAAACATTTTTTTTATTTTTTATTGTTTCAATATACAATCCCGTTAAACCGCAATAAAGCAGTTCGTCAACAGGATGTTAATGTTTAATTTCAATTTAAACATACATACATATTATTATTACTATAACTATATTAATTGTCATAATTAACACACATTAATTAATATAAACAATCTCTATTTAGTAACCATTGTTTCAGCATATATATCTGAATCTATTTGTAGAGTCGCAATTTTTTTATATTAATTGGCAACATGTTAAATATTTTTGGAACGTTAAATTCCAGGGTTCGCCGTCCGTAGTTATTATTATATTTTGGAACAAGCATTCCTTCATTCTTTGTGAACCTCGTATTATGCTCATGTTCCACTCTCTTCTTATAATCAGACTCAGATACATGCTGAATCAATATTTTATACCATAATAAGGCCTGCACCGGTAATATTGTTAAATTCAGATACAACAATTAAATGTTTCGTCTCTGTGAAAAAATATTTTTTGAACTAATAACTTAATCATAGAATTTTGTACTGATTGTATTTTGTATTGAATGAGTTAAATATAAAGTTGGAGAATCAGAATATGTAATTTAATTACTGATGCTTGCAATTTGATTAAAGCGTTCCGGATGAAATTATTAATGTTTGAGAGGCAACTTCAAAATAATAATGCACACCATTTTTCATTGTTGAAAGAATGCCCAAATAATAATTTTTTTAAATATTTGGACGAAATAATAAAACTTATAGTAAGTAGATAAGTTTTTAGATTTTCACGGCCAAAAGCATTTTCGTTGTTATTTTTTGGGGTTTTATGCAGTGTTACGTATAGAAGGAGGAAGCGCAACACGGCATAACACCCCAAAAACTTATAGTAAGTAGCTTTTAATTGTCGTTTTAAAGAACTAGTAAATTATGAGAAAGCATTTGAGATGTTCAGTTCTCCATGTGGTGTTGATGTTCCCACTGTTTCAGAAACGTTACAAATGGAATTAATCGACCTAGAATGCAATATTGAACTAAAAAATATATACCCCACGTTTCCAAATATTGAATTTTATAATAAGTACGTAACAACAACAGAATTTCCCAATTTAAGATGTTTCGCCCAAAAAATTATTAGTACCTTTGGATCTACATACGATTGTAAAGCTTTTTTTCCAAAATGAAATATAATAACAGGGCGTCAATAACAGATGTAAATCTGGAAAAACAGGCAACTTCAACTATTGAAATAGATTTAGAAAATATAAGTAAGCGAAAAGAAACTCAAATCTTGCACTGAAAGAAGTGGGGTTTTATTTCAAATAAATTTCTTTATTGTTTGATTTATGTATGTTAACTAATAATTTTGATTGTTAAAAATGTTAATTTCTATAAAAATACGCTGTTTGTTGGTGCAATGTGTGTTTTCTTTTCAAATCTGGCTATAGTATTGTTTTTTTTTCACAAATAACCTGATTGTACTTTCAGATTACCACTAAATTCAAATTCTTTATAATACTTCCAAAAAAACGAAATTAGTATTCATTTACTTATAAAATTATATCGATACTAACTCCATCGATACATCTAAAAGATGTATCGATGGAGGATACCATCAAAGAAATCGACTAACTGAAAGAGAGGACTTCACCTGGACATGACAAAATACCAAGTAAACTACTAAAATCATTGAAATCTCATATAGCCGTTCCCCTCAAATTCCTAATTAATAAGAGCTTCACTCTAGGTTGCTTCCCAAATGTATTAAAACAAGGTATTATCTCTCCAAATTTTAAAGGTGGGAACAAATCTGAAATTACCAATTACAGGCCAATTTGTGTTCTAAGTGCACTCTCCAAAATTGTTGAAGGAATACTGAAAAATCAATTAACTACTTACCTTGACTCTAGTAAAATATTATCAGCAAATCAGTTTGGTTTTCGCCAAAACTTATCAACCTCAGACGCCATCGCTAACGTTACAGACTTCATAACAAGTAATGTTGACAAAGGAAATAAATGTATAGCAATTTTCCTTGATCTTGCAAAGGCGTTTGATACTGTGAACCACAAAATACTTTTAGATAAACTTAAGAGGATACGAATATCAGATACAGTTCTTCAATTACTTCATAGTTATCTAACGGATCGAACGCAATGTGTTAAAATAAGCAGTACCTGTAGTAGTTCCCAAAAAACAGTTTGTGGAGTTCCACCAGGTAGCATCCTAGGACCCTTATTATTCTTGGTATATATTAATGATCTATGTAACTTACAAATTTGTGGACAAATCACAACTTTTGCCGATGATACGGTTTTGCTATTTTACGCCAAATCTTGGGATGAAGTCTTTAAAATGGCAGAAAATGGCTTTCGTATTGTTAAAAATTGGCTTAATGCTCACATATTAACCCTGAATAAAGATAAAACCAAATTTCTAACATTTCGAATATCAAATAAGCTCTTGCCTTCACAAAAAAGCCTTAAACTTCACAGCTGTAACCCCTCATTAACTCCATGTACCTGTCCTTCTATAAGTAGAGTTGACAGTATTAAATATCTTGGTATTCAAATAGATGATCTTCTTAAATGGAACGCACATGTTACAAACTTAACGACAAAACTGAGGAAATTCGTCTATTTCTTTAAAAATGTTAGAGATATATTAAATATAAAACAACTGAAACAAGTTTACTGTGCTCTCATACAATCATCACTTGAATATGGTATTATTAGCTGGGGAAGTGCCACAAATACTTGCCTGGAGCCTTTAGTAAAGATTCAAAAACTAATTTTGAAGGTTATTCTTAAAGTCCCGTTGAGAACGAGCACTGATTTTATTTTTAAGACACTAAATGTTCCTAACCTGCAAAAACTGTATTCAAAAAATATTTTGCTTCACCAATTTAAAAATACACACATGTATTTTATTATTTGTAAATACACACATGTAGGAACGAATAAACACTAGATACCTAAGAGAGTCAAATGTAAAATCTTTTAACATCCCAGTTTGTCAAACCTCTTATGGACAAAGAACTTTTAAATATAATGCAACAAAGCTATTCAATTCTCTACCTACTGAAATAAGAAACACTCAAACCAAAAGTGCATTTAAAAGTAGAATCATTGATCACCTCAAATAAACATATCTATCAGGAGTATTTAATAACATTCTTACCTTTATGCCTATTGTGTGTAAATATGTAACCATGTACCTACTGGAATGTTCATATAACATACTTGAATTGTATATTACTTAGAAAAAAAAGATTTTATATCAAGCTGTCATGTTCATAATATTAATAAAACAAAATCATAGATTATAACCACTCTGTAAATTGCCATTTCAACACAGGTGTTTCACACCTAGTGAGATGGGCAATACGTCATTATTATAACCTAATGTAATATGAAAATAATTAAATAAAAAAAAAATAAAAAAAGTACGTGTTACATAATTAAGACATTTACATAGAGTAGATACAGTATGAAATTCGTTGGAATATATTTTTTTAAAATTATTTTTGTATAATGTCTGTATGTGCGGCTCTTGGAAAAATTTTAGGTCATCAATGCGGCCCGGGGTGCAGTTTGGGTTGCCCAGGGCTGGTTTAGACAGAACATGACACATTGTAGGGTTGCCAAAACTCAAAAACATTATTTTTAAAAATTGGTTGTTTTAAAGACGTTTGCTCCCATTTCTCATACAGAGTGATAAGAATTTTTAATCACCATATGGCTTATCGTATGGTATGTTTGTTAATCAACTATTTACCAAAGATTTACCAAGCAAATGTATCTTGGCGATATTTCCTGCACTGATGGACAATCCATATGTGACAATTTTAGTGATTATTTTAGATCAGTTTTTGTAGAAAATTCCAACTCTCACCCCAATCTTATAAACTCTGAGAATGATGACGACAACTCTAATCTACATATACACACTATTAACTTTAATCAATCATGTGTACTTAGTTATTTAAAAAAACTTGATCCGAATAAAAGTGCAGGATCTGATTTAATTCCATCCATATTTTATGTAAAATGCCGGGACCAATTAGCTTATCCTCTCTCCTTGCTATTTAAAATATCATTTGAAGAAGGCAACTTCCCTAACGTCTGGAAACAAGCACTCATTACACCAATCCATAAAAGCGGGGACAAAAATAACATCGCCAACTACAGGCCCATCTCCAAGCTCCCAATTGTCAGCAAGATCATGGAAAATATAGTTCTTGATCAACTTTTTCCAGCGGTACAAACAATCGTATCTGAAAATAAACACGGCTTTTTCAGAAAACGGTCGGTCGAGACAAACCTTCTGGAATACACAGATTTTATTTTAAATTCTATGGGAAGTAAAAATCAAATAGACTCTATCTATACGGATTTTTCAAAAGCCTTTGACAAAATTAACATTGAACTGCTTTTGAAGAAGCTGTTAAAAATTGGGATTAATGGTGACCTTCTAAGATGGATCAAATCATATGTCACAAACAGAAGTCAAGCAGTTAGAGCTAAGGGTTTCTCCTCGCGTTTTTACAAAATACCTTCAGGAATTCCACAAGGTTCACATCTCGGACCTCTCTTATTTATTTTATATATCAATGATATAGGTAAATGTTTTAAAAATTCCAAATTCCAAATTTTTGCTGATGACACTAAAATTTACAAAAAAATCACTAATATTAATGACAGCCTTGAATTGCAAGGGGATATTAATAGGTTTGGAATATACTGTGCGAACAACCAACTGTTCCTTAACCTGGAAAAATGTAACATAATATCGTTCACCAAAAGCAAGAACCCCCTAACATTCCCGTACAAAATCAATAACGTAGAAATAAAAAGATGTTGTGAAGTGAGGGACTTAGGAATAATAATGGACTCTGGAATGTCTTTCCGAACACATATAAATTCTATCTGTGACAGGGCATACAAACTTCTAGGATTCATCTTAAGAGTGACTAAACCATTCAGGTCACCACATGTAATCAAAATACTGTATTTCTCTTTTGTCCGCTCAATATTAGAATTCGGATCAGTCATATGGAGTCCCCAATACAAAGTTAATATTTTAAGGTTAGAAAGAATTCAAAAATAGATACTGAAACACCTAGACTTTAAATCCTTTCGAACATCAGAAAACCTACAAGACTCATTAACATTCCATAATTTATCAACCTTAGAAGATAGATGAAATATATCAGACCAGAAATTTTTATTCAAAATTATTAACAACGTTGTTGACAACAACCATCTTCTAGAACACATTAATTTCCACTGTCCAACAAGAAATACAAGGTCAAACCAACTATTCCACATCCCACACTCAAAAACAAATTACACACAACATTCATTTTTCCGAAGGACGTGCACAAAATACAACGATATGTTTTACGAAGCTGATATTTTCCAATTGTCCTCAGGCCAATTTATTAAATTCATAACTGAAAAAATTAAAACCAATTGTTAATTGCAAACCCTCCATCCCTGCTGTCTGATGTTTTTTCATTCTAATTATGTTGTTTTTCCTTCTTATTATAAAAATAATAATATTTGGTTGATTTATATAGCGCTATTTTGTTGTTGTTGTGAAAACCCCCCTTAAGGGCGCTGGCAAATGGCTAATCATTTATCCTTAAACGTTTTCTAATGATGTGAAAATATGTTAATTTTATATGTGTTCGCTGTTTAACTTCATCTTTTCTTTCCCACATGCTTTAATTTGTGTTTTTTCATTTCTGTTGTATTTGTTTTTCTTTTTTTTAACACTTTATTTTTTCTTTAACGTTTTAATCTGTGTTTATATGTTATAATTTTTTTTTGCGGAAACTTCACTGGTTAATGCACCCATGTAATATGTAATTACCTTATAATATGTACAACTGTTTGTTTCCCTAATAAAAAAAATAAAAAAATAAATAAAAAAATTAAAAAAAAAAAAAAATAGCACAAGGAACACGAAAAAAAACTTAAAAGGGTTTTGTAACAAAATCGGTTGTTTTTTTCAGATCAGAAATCTCGAAAAGTATCCATACTTATGTCCACTAGTGTATATCATAAATGGTAACACTGCAAATATTCCTGGGAGTTCTTTATTACGAATATTCATGGCGATATTGACGAGTGGTCTATCTATTATCTATGGGCATAACGAAAACGGTACTTCTTTGAAATAAGTTCTTTCAACTTTCAACTTTAAAAAGTATTTTCTTTCAGACACTTGCAGAGCAGGTTATTTACCAAAGTAAGTGTTTTTTATGTGTTTATAATGACATTATGTTAATGTTCGCACAAAATAATATGTTATTTCTATTTTCATGTCAGAATATTGCTATTTGTCAATTGTATTATAGCCGGTTTAGTCGCGGAAGAGAAGAAAGCACGTAGAAAGAAAATCCCGTGGTTTCTAATACATTCTCTAAAGATTTTGGTTTCCCAAGCTTGTGTCATGGATGCACAAACTTTTTTATATTTGTTTGCTTACCTGGCGGGGGGTTACAGACATACGTTCACCGTGTTTGTCTCATTTTCGGCTGTTGTATCAAAACTATCAGTGAATTGACATTTGACATTTCTTGTAACTTTATTCCAAACTTCCAAATTATCATCACGGCTATTGTAGGGAGTAGGGAAATACAAATATATAGGGGTCTACGTAGACGTCACGGTGCGGTGTGTGAGAGAGATGCAAGAAAGTTATTACTTTTTTCCTTTGGAGGAAACAGACCTATATACATTGTGTATCTCATCTTTTGAAAGAGCTGCAGCATTATTGTGATCAGCAACATATGTTTATTGCCTTTATTATGCTGTCACGGTACCGTAATCGTGGATCATCATGGCAATAATAAAAGCGGCCATTCTTAATGTATCCTCTGGCTGTACAACAGTCCAAAAGGAATGAGTGACATTAGCTCTCCAGTGAACCTTCCATTGAAAACTAGTAAGTGCGTCATAGAAAGGCTTGTCCAGAATTTTACTTCTGTTGAATGGGAAATCAGATTATCGTTTCGATCCCCATTTTTGATCAGATTTTTTCTTTTCTATTTCTTCTAACTAGTCAAATAAATACAGCATTCTCCGTGTCCAATACCCATCCATTATGAATGAAGGGGAATCTATGAGATTAATCTAACAAATAGCTCATCGCACAAAGTTAAGAATTTGTTCAGGTATTTAGAGAATGCAGTCCTGAAATACTCGCCAAACTTAAGAGTGAGGGAGGCACGCACTGGCAATTTGTACCTTCTGTTAGCTAGTACTTAGTGCAGTACACACACTTCTTGCTTCTGACAGGTTGCTTGAGAGGAAGGAAGCGCTGCCTTTTTAAACAAAACTTTCATTAAAATTTGAGGCCCATATCCCATGTACCCAACCAAACACAATAATGAATCTTTTATTCAAAAGGTATAGTAAAATAAAAATTTAAATCTTTTATGCCTTTTTAATTTTTTACAAAAATGTAGGTTGCGCAGCTTTACTTTTCCACCTTGAGTTATATGTTTAGTATTGCCAATTGAACAATAGTGGCGCCCTTCTATGTTTTCTACTCCTATCATGATCTCACGATCATAATTTAAAACAAAAATCAATAAAACAGAACACAACCATTCTATACATATATTTGCTATCTCTTTTAAAAAAATTTTTTTTTTGTTTGGTTGGGTGTTTTGGCCTCAAATCTAAGTAAATTTAAGTTTTGTATGAAAATGACCGCGCAGCCATTCCTCTTAACTCTGCTTTTGATGGAGCCCCGCGCATGAGCTGGTCACTAACAATGCACCGAGGAAGATTACTTTCATGAACTTACGGGAAATCAGATTATCATTTCGATCTTTTTTAGCGTTAATCAGATTTATTCTATTCTTATTCTTCTACATTTGACTTTTCAGCCTCTGATAGCTATTTGGACAGGTTATTTCTACACTACTTATAACGTTTTTTCTCTAATAAACGGATGGTTTTCTGTTTTCTTTTCCAGATTATAATTTCAGACCAGACCAGTAACTGTAATGACTTCGGAGCGCGAAACTCCTCTGGAAGGGATCGAAGAGAATGGGGGGATGTCCCCTTTGCCCGCCCTGCTCCCAGACCTTCCGCCCCCCACCACTCCCCCAGCTCTCCCAGCACGACTGCCCCCCGCGTCTCCTCCGCCCACCCCATCAACCTCCCGTGCCACCCTTCCGCCCCCAACACCCCTTCTCCCTAGAGCCCCACTGCCTTCTCCAATGATGTTTGATTCTTCGCAGCCACCCCCTCTACAATCTGCCGCGGGTATTGTTCCCTTTAAAATGGGACAAATGGGCCATGAAAACTTGGAAGACGAGGAATACTTAAAAATTTTTGGAAGACTGCCTTCAAAAAGTACTACATCAACAACGCTAAGAGGGCTTGGAAAGCGACCGGGAGGTAATCATATTCTTAACTGTTGATTTTATGTGCATTTCCACGATGACCGTGATTTTGTATTTCACTCAACGCATAACAGCTGCCATCTATCTGGGTTGGCTAAAATTTGAATTAATTTTCCATATGTAGGTTGCAGGTCACCACCCTCTGTACGTCAATATTCGTGGTCGAGGGGGTAGGCTCTTGACCAAGGGCGGATCCAGGATTTTTTTCTGGGGGGGGGCACAAGGGGCGGAAAGGGGGCGGCCCGCCCCCCTTTCTTTTTCTGGGGGGGGCACAAGAGGCGGAGGGGAGGCGGCCCGCCCCCCCTTCTTTTTCTGGGGGACGGACCAATTTTTTATGAAGTCGAAATTTGAGTTTGTCAACTTTAATGGAGGGGGGGCATTTCCGACCGCGCTTTCCCCCGACCGTACCGCTCTCGCAAACGCTGATTATCATCTTTCATTTGCAAGCGCATGAATGGGATGCAACGAACAAAATTCGCAATTCCAGGCAGAAATAGACAAAAGTTTGACTCATGTTCTTTCTGTTATTTTAACAACTCTGATAATTTGATTGGCTTCTAAGTATGGAATCTCCACAGTACACAACTAACACACAAAACACGTGCCCCCGTGCCCCCCCCCTAAATCCGCCCTTGCTCTTGACTAGCAATTCGGAGGTCGTGGGTTTAAAACCCAGCATAATTTTGATTGATTTGTGTTTTAATAATTTAATTATTTGAAATAATATAAGATATATTTGCGGCACGTACCAGAATGGAAGATGCTCTCAATATCGCCCTGGTGTAAGAATACCATTCAGAATTATTGAAACGTTGCTTGAGATGGCTTTAGTCACGTTGGGTGACTATATATATAAAATGATATTTTTAGTCTTGCATAAAAATAAAGACGCAATTGTGTTTCTCTGTAATGAACAAAAGATTTATTAATACTACATATTTACAACTCACAATCACATTATTTTATTAAAAATATATTCATTTACCTGTAATGAACAAAAGAAACAACATTTAAAGTCCTTGTTTCAGGTTTCTTTAAGTATAATATAAGATAGTATTTTAATGAAATACTTCTGTTTAATGTTTGTCTTTATAACTTGTTTGATCGTTACTAAGGTTACTGTAGCTAATATCACATCTGTCAGCAGTGACATCTAGTGAGCCACCAACTAACTTGTCGGTAATACAAATTAAAGGAAAGCACTCATAAGCGGTTTTCTTTACATATACATAAATAGCCAGGTACTTTCCCGCCTTCCTCTTCTCCATCTCCTCCCCATCCCCACTTACCCTCAGCCTCACAACACACCCTAATTAGGGAAGCCATAGTCTCACTGGCTCCAGGTGGTCGAGAGAAAAACTGTTATAAAAGGACTTGGTGTTGTATGTTATGAGGCTGAAGGTAATGGAGAGGGGAGGGAATTGGGGAAGGGGCAGGGCAGGAATTGGGGAAGAGGAAGGTAGGGAGCATCTGGCTCTTCAGATCTGGTCACCAAAACGGTTAAAACCATTTCAATCAACGTTTCAATTCTGAATGGTGGTCTTACATCAGGGCGATCTGAGAGTATCTTTCACTCTGGAACGTGCTGCAATATACTTGACTATATTTATTTATATTTATTAACGCCCTAGTGGGCTTTTACATGCTTAGAAGTAAAATTATACTCACAATAAAAATTATGTGTGTTACTAAACCAATAAAACAGAATAAATAAGAAAGCAATCATCATCGCAAGATATAGAACATCATAACAGAGATTAAAAGAAAAGAAATAGTATGAGTAGTACTTGTAAAAAAACTAATAAAATTTAACAATTATTATAAGCAATAATTGTTACCCTTTGTGCTATGCATAAAAATCTTGTCTTAAACATTAGTTTACCAATTAAAAATAATAATTAATATTTGACAAATTAAAGTATTTCACCAAAAAATGTAGACATAATTTGTCTCGACGCCATCTAGTGGGAGAGTTAGCACTTATAACGCCTTTCTCACAAAAAATAAAGTTGGTTGTTTTCAGGTGAAAAATGTAATAAGCAGTAATTGTTGAATGAAACACTAGTATATATTGAATTATTTGGCGGGTGGGAGATAAGCCGACGTAGCTCAGTTGGTAGAGCAGTTGACCGGATATCAGAAGGACGCGGGTTCATGTACTGTCGGCGGCATTTATCTTTTCTAGGGAGATTTTTTCAATGTTGATTAGTGTTTCAGGCTAATAATTATTGCTTATAATAATTGTTACCCTTTGTGCTATGCATAAAAATCTTGTCTTAAACATTAGTTTACCAATTAAAAATAATAATAAAATTTAGCTTAAGATATATACCTATACATATAAAATCAGTAATAAGACCTGAAATAAAATAAAGTGCAATGTGTAAGTAATAGTAGGTATAAACAAACAATTGTATGTGTATATGATAAAACAGAACAAAATAGAACAGAAAAATAAAATAAGGTTATAAATTACTGGTAAGGTTTTAGATAAGACAGGTTTTATAAAAAGAACAAAAATAATAAAAGTTATCGAGATTAGTTGCCTCTTGAAAATTGAAAAATTATCAACACCAAATATGTCTATAAATTCGCAATGTTTATTCGCAAGGCTATGAAGTCTTGGAATTGGTGAATAAATAGAGTAGTTAGTATTGAGGTTATTGTTACATTTGAAAATATTTTTACTTCGAGTTTGTCTGGCAGGTATATTAATGCAAATTAGTTCCAACAAATTAGGGCAGTCAACTAAAGATTTGATAATTTTGTACAAAAATAACAAATCAATTAATATTCTTCTATCTGATAATTTAAGGAGTCTGGTTTCTGCGCTTAACCTCTCAGAAATAGACGTTTTGTTTATTACGTGTCCCTTAGAAAACTGTCAAAACGTGATAATATTTGTGTTATTTACGATTTTTACTAAAAGCTTCCTAATTCAGGTTTTGGGAAATGTAGCCTCATTCTAAAAACTGTTTTGGAAAGGTTATGAAATAAGCTTTCAAATTGTATTATTACAAATAAATAATAACATTTGTAAATATTAAAATTTAGAATGCAAACATAAAAAAATTGTAAAAATGACCCACGTGATGTTTTATGTGAAAACAGTACTAAAATCACAGTTTATGTAAAAAAAAACTCTTATTCTATCGTATAAATGTATAATAAACAATTTTGTCACCTCACTTTTTTACCATTTCGTACAAAAATATTTTTATAAAAAACTAACAAAGTCTTGAACAAATGACAATCGAACAAGATGGAGGTTCCATTCGGCTCAG
Organism: Limnephilus lunatus; assembly: GCA_917563855.2. Lineage (NCBI taxonomy): Eukaryota > Metazoa > Arthropoda > Insecta > Trichoptera > Limnephilidae > Limnephilus > Limnephilus lunatus. The sequence goes on from OU830604.1 coordinate 4,485,587, forward strand.
ATAATTAATCTCTACGTTCCATAGATGTTTTCGAATACAGATGCGTAGCGTTGATCATTATCGATATTCCGTTTCTTATTTTATGGTAATCCGTATACTAGTGATGGAGATAAATCAATTTTTGTAAAGTCTCGCGCGTTTACGTCAAAAGACGCTCTAATGTCTTGACCGCTATTATTATATTCGCGTCTTTTGACGCTCTAATGTTCCGAGTGGTTAAGTTATTATGATTTATAAGTTCGATTGGAATTTTCAATGTCCCGAAAGAATTTGTTTTGTACCTTTTCCAATGATTGAGAATGGACTTGGTAAAATGGTGACCATACCATACGGTGGAATTTTACTATAATCTGTTTCGTACTAACGAGCAATACAGATTTTTTAATGTTGATATACTTTTAAAATTTGCGCCCATCCTCAAAATAAAACCTAGTACATATTCTCATTGCATCGCTTGTTACGATGTATTCGTAATGGGTTATTGATTGATTATGAATTTGTGATACACAAAGAAGATTAACACCATTCATATCATAGGAAAACTTAAGAGGATTTTTACCTTTGTAAAAACTAATAATCTGGCATTTACCAATGTTTAGTTGTAAATCATTGATAGAACACCACATACATAGTTTGTTCAGGTTCAATTGCAGAATGGCCCGATCGTCATCATTTCTGAATGTTCTGTTTATCTTCAGATCATCAGCAAATAACAGGACTTTAACATTATTTATTACAGCATACAGATTGACAGTTTCCTAGGAGATTTTGAGATACTTTATATATTTCAATAAAAAAACAAATAACTTTGTTTACATCACTTTTATTGGTACACAATCAACATGTTTCGTAAACAATGTTTACTTCATCAGGATCAAACGTATACTAAACTTAAAAATTAAATATAGATTTCACATGGAAGGAAAGGGTGGGAGGGAGGGGGAGGGGTAAGAGTGGGGAAAGTTTATCAATTAGGGATTTAAAAGCCATTAGCAGGGAAAGACCGGTTAAGTGGGAAAAGGTTCAAAAGAGGGTTTATAAAAATTTGCTGCTTATTAATTATGTCTGCTTTATTATTAACATTTTTTCTAATTTCTAAAATCTCTAAATTATTTATCTGTGATGCCTTATAGCCTATATGTAATATTTTAAGTCCATGGTTTTTGTCAAAATTATGATTATTTTTTATTAAATGATCTGCGAATTCAGACTCTCTGTTGCCATTTAATGCCCTGAGATGTTCTTTAACCCTTACTTCAAAGATTCTATTTGTTCTACCTATATAAAAGCTATTACAATCTTTACAATCGAGTTTATTAACGCCCGATTTTTTTGTTTTGATGTCGCTGTCTTTGTTGTTGAGGATGAATTTTTTTAATTTGTTATTTGTATAAAATGCAGGTTGTATATTGTATACTTTATATATTATTTTAAATATATTATATATTATTTTAAATGAAATAATTGTGAAATAACCAAATTAATCAAATAAAATTTATTTGCCCACGCCGGGATTGCTAGTCGAGAGCCTTACCCCTCGATCACAGAGGCTGTCAAGGTTACTTATGTTAAAATACAGATATGTACCTACATGTAATCAATTTTTTTTCATATGAATATTTGTGATGGTTAGCAGATCATCACCTTAGTTCTTAATTGTCCAAACAACCATTTTAAAATTAAAAATAAAGTAAAAATGATTTTAACTGTTTAAAATAATGAGATCTTTACATTTACGGAAATAGCTTTATCTTAAATACCTATCATAATGTTTCATTGAAATAATGAAACAATACCTTCTTCTTCTGTAAAATTTTCTAATGGTTGTTTGGACAATTAAGGTGAAGAGGTGCATCGAAAAAATTAAAACTTTCCGTGAATTTGGTTCAATGTCACCATTAATATATGTAGGTACTGAGTGGACAATAAAATTATCGAAACATGTAGATATTGTTTATAATATAGTGGTTTAAACAAAGTGATCTATTTTATTCATTAAATAATTAATGATGCCACAAAGTAATTTTGCGAAGTTTGGAGAAGTAATAAAATAAAATTTGGTATTTTTCAGAAGCCATTCCTATAAATGCGATGAATTTGAGTGTACCGTCACCGAGCCTGCCGGTAGACACAATTGTCAGGTAACAAATTTCTTTTATTCGTTAAAAAAATTCTCTTAGGATTAAGGAACTCCAGTCCAATTTTTAAATTTTTTAATGTTTTTTTTTAACTTAAATAATCTAATTTTTTTATTTATTTTTAGAGTTAGTTTTAATAATTAAAATAATTGTCAAAGTTTTAATTTTTCAAGATCCCCCGAAAAGTATGTATGGTAAATCGTGTGACGTCATCACTCACCAAAAGTTTGTTTTATTTTCAACAGGTGTTGTCATTTTGTATGACAGTTAGGTATATGGAAGAAGCTATGAAACTATTCAATGAGTAAAAATATTATTTAGGTGAAATTATTATTTTATTTTATTGCATTATTTATATTAGATTATACTTTTCAATATTATTACGGGAGAGTGGTATAAAAATTATTTTAAATTATTATTTTTTTAGCTTCATGAATCATAAGCTTTTTAGTTTACGGAAACTGAAAGATAGCATCTCCCACACGCACACTTCGGAGCGACCGAGTCCCGCGCCACTTCAGGCCGCCGCACAGAAAAGTCTCACAGTGAACAGCGCTGTAAATCTTTCGGTCTTTACTTTTCTGCACGGCACGGCGGCTTGAATTTTATTTTCGGTTAAAAACGTATATGTGTTTAAATACATAATAGAAAAGACAATTGAACATGAAAAATAAAATGGTTTGCCGCGATTTCGATGTAAATTCATTAAGAAAAGTGGTTTTATGTCTCTCCTGAAAAGTGGCCAAATATGATTTATGCGGTGATGGATTGCCATCGACGATATACAAGTGATATACAAATAGTTAACTTAAAGACTATTAATGGTGAGAAGAAAACAAAAGGTATGGTAACACCAAAAATAAAAATCTTCAATATAGATAGAATTATGGACATATTTGTAGTAGATAATGATCATTTTAATTACGATTTTCTAATTGGTTTGGATTGTATAAAAAAGTTCAAATTAATGCAAAACGAAGAATTAAAGATTATACAATGTAACAACCCAGAAGAAGTGACCTCAAGATATGAGGATATAAAAAAAATAACTACTCAAAAAATGATACTTCACATATATAACAAATATCAACATTCCTGATGTACTAGGTAAAAAAATTGAAGAAAGGTTTTTTTTACATTCTAAGGAACAAGACACCAAAAACATAAACAAAGGTGAAATAAATTTCAATGAACACGGATGGATTTGAACTGATAATAAACCATCTAGATTTATATCAACAATCAGAAATTGATAAGATGATAGAAAAATATAAACCAGTCTTCGCCAAAAATAAATATGACGTCAGTACTGTAAAACATTATGAAGCTCATATTGACCTGATAGTGGATAAATACTGTTACAAACGTCCATACAGATGCACAGCGGAAGATAGAAGACAAATAGAATATCAAATATCAAAACTATTAGAGAAGAATTTAATTGAGTAATCTTATAGCCCATTTGCTGCTCCAGTAACTATGGCATATAAAAAAGAAGATGATCAAAAAACAAGGTTATGTATAGATTTCAGAGAATTGAACAAAATTGTCGTCCCTCAGTCACAACCTTTTCCGTTGATTGAGGATTTGATGATTAAAACCGTAAACTGTAAATATTTTTCTACTTTTGACATAAATTCGGCATTTTGGTCAATTCCTTTGAAAATTCAAGATAGATGTAAAACTGCATTTGTTACACAAGAAGGTCATTTTAAATGGACGTGTCTCCCGTTTGGATTAAGGACGACCCCAGCCATTTTTCAAAGAATATTGAGCAACATCATAAGAAAATACAAACTCTCCAGTTTTGCAGTAAATTTTATAGACGACATAATAAATTTTTCAAGAACTTTTGAAGAACATATGCTACATATATTAGGACTAATGGAGGCAATTCTAACAGAAGGTTTTAGACTAAAATTTTCGAAATGTACTTTTGCAAAAAAATATGCCAAGTATTTAGGTCACATAATAGAAAGCAATTCAATCAGACCTCTGAAAGATTATTTATCCGCTGTCAAAAACTTTCCAATTCCGGAAACAAAAAAAAATATACGCCAATTCCTAGGAAAAATAAATTTCATCATAAATTTGTGCCACACAGTGCGATTATCCTGGACCCGTTACACAATTTATTACGGAAAGATGTGAAATTCATATGGTCCACAGAATGTCAGGAAACATTTGATAAAATAAAAGCATTGTTATGTTCGGAACCACTTCTAAATATCTTTGACCCCGAACTTTCAAAAAGCATTTTCACAGATGCTAGTATCAAAGGAGTGGGAGCAGTGCTGAAACAAAAAGATAAAAACGGGGACAGTAAGCCGGTTGCTTATTTTAAAAAAAAATTGACTGAAGCTCAAAAAAAGAAGAAAGCAATATACCTAGAATGCCTGGCAATAAAAGAAGCTGTGAAATATTGGCAGCACTGGCTTATGGGAAAAGAATTTACGGTCTACTCAGATCATAAACCATTAGAAAATATGAACATAAAGGCTAGAACTGACGAAGAACTAGGGGATTTGATGTATTATTTATCCCAATATCAATTTAAGATTAAATATAACCCAGGAAAATCAAACCAAGAAGCAGACTGTTTAAGCAGAAACCCAGTTCTAGAACCTTATGAAAATACTGATGATTTTTTAAAAGTAGTAAATTTGATAAACCTAGAAGATATAAAAAAGGACCAACACACCAATCTAGACTTACAAAATGGAAAACTTATATTGGAGAATGAAATATACTACAAAAAGAATAAAAAAAGGAAAAAAATTGTACTATCAGAACAACTTAGCAAAAGTCTAATAACAAATGTCCACAATACTTACTGCCACATTGGGAGAACCCAGATGACAAATAAAATAACACCATTCTACACAGCAAAGAATATCATTGAAAGTATTAAACAAATTTGTGATGAATGTGAAATTTGTATAAAAAACAAATCAAGGAGGAAGCCAAAATATGGTTTGATGTCACATTTAGGTCCAGCAACACGCCCATTTGAAATTATATCTATTGATACCATTGGAGGCTTTGGAGGGTCACGCTCAACAAAGAAATATTTACATCTTCTGGTTGATCATTTCACAAGATATGCCTATATTTTCACATCAAGAAATCAAAGCTCGAGTGATTTTATAAAATTAATAAAAAATGTGACACAAGGATACAACATTGATATGGTATTAATGGACCAATACCCTGGTATAAATTCCAAGGAATTTAAAGATTTTTTGAAGAAGGAGAACATAAGAATGGTTTTCACTGCTGTGGACGCACCATTTTCAAACAGGCTGAATGAAAGGTTAAATCAAACTTTAGTCAATAAGATAAGATGTAAAATAAATGAAAATGACAAGAAAACAGCATGGACTACGATTGCACAGAAATGTGTAGAAAAATATAATGAAACAGAACACACAGTCACCAAGTTTGCTCCAAAATACCTCTTGGAAGGCGAAAATGTGAATATTCTACCACTTGAATTAAAATCAAGACATATAAGTGAAGACCTGAAAAGAGATAAGGAACTAGCTCTTAAAAACACAATAAAATCACACAACTACAATGAAAAAATATTCGGCCTGCACAGGGAAGAATATAAATTTGAAGTGGGAGACAGAGTCTATGTGGAAAACGGAAATCGATTAAATAGGAAGAAAACCTCTACCACATTACAAAACTGTGTCCAGTGTTTGCTAGTATATAAACAATTGCGTGCATTCTCTTTTGCGATTGTTTCTACCTAGGGGGGGAGATGTAAAGAAAACCGCTTATGAGTGCTTTCCTTTAATTTGTATTACCGACAAGTTAGTTGGTGGCTCACTAGATATCACTGCTGACAGATGTGATGTTAGCTACTGTAACCTTAGTAACGATCAAACAAGTTATAAAGACAAACATTAAACAGAAGTATTTCATTAAAATACTATCTTATATTATACTTAAAAAAACCTGAAATAAGGACTTTAACTTGTTGTGTGCCGAATGTGGCCGCATATGCTTGAAATATTGTCACCCAGATGACAATCGGCACTCAAATGATTAAATGTTGTTTCTTTTGTTCATTACAGAGAAACACAATTGCGTCTTTATTTTTATGCATTACTAAATATATCATTATATTTATTTATTTATTTATTTATAAAACACATGATACATAATTAAGACATTTACATAAAGTAGATATATAAGATCACCATACTAGGCGGCTGCCTGTTTCATGGTGACCAATGGAGTACTGTTACTTTGTGTTAAATATGAAGTCTAGTGTAAATATATAAATTTAGTATAAATTATGCTAAAAATGGAAAACATTATAATAAAAAGTAGAAAATAGAAAGGGGAAAAGAAGTAAATTAGCATTAGTTCATAAAAATGTACATAACTTTTTTTTTCATTATGTGTGCATGTAAGCACACACTATATACGTAGGTGCACACATCTATACAGATATAAAATACGTGCATAATCTTTTTTTCAATATGTGTGCATGCAAGCACAACGAATGCGGTGCACACATACATATTATACAAACGTGCACATATCTATACTCGTACAGGTATAAACATACATTTACATATCATAACATATAAAAAATACAGTTGTTCTATCTGAGAACTTTAACGCCTTTAATAAAATCGCATACATTTGAATGTATACACAATTCGTCACAATCCTGCAAATGCGGAACCATTGAACTTGTACAAACGTATGTATATTTGGGGATAACTGTAGATATGCACATGAAATGGGATACTCACATAAGCAACATTTGCAAACGCCTACGAGCTATTGCTGGGCGAATTTACAAAATTAAATATTTTATGCCCATAAGTACGTTAAAAATTATTTATTTGTCACTAGCGGAATCTACTATCAGATACGGAATAACGTCTTGGGGAAACTCGTGCAAGACAAATATAGGCTACATTCAAACAATTCAAAACTCTTTGACTAAGCTCTTGGTAAGCAAAAGTATTTATGCACAAAGAAGAGACATAAAATTATTATATGAATCAGTTAACATATTACCTGTTCGAGGGATATTATGGTTTAAAATTGTATGCCAAAACGTATTGTCAGATTCAATATACAAAGAAAAAGTTGATCATGCACATGGCACTAGATTTAGTAAAAATGAGGGTTTATCCATTCCGAAAATTATAAATAAATACGGGCAACGGACTCTCACTTATCTTGTCCCTACCATATTTAATAGGATGCCAATGAACATAAAAATCGAATCAAATTGCACCACCGATCTCAAAAAAAAAATTAAAAAATGGCTAATTGATCAAAACTTTTTATATTGATATTGTTTGTAATCTTATGTATAAATATGACTTTGCCTGTATAATATCTGTCTGTCTGTATATTTTATGTCTTTGTATTCTACTTAAAAGTTATTCTTCTGTATCTATTTTGCATATTGTGGTTTCTTGTTATATTTGTGCTTTAGTGTCATATTAATATTGTTAAATTGACCTGCTGACAAACTGCCTTGGCGGTTTAGTGGGTGCTTAAAATGAAGAATAAAAAAAAAAAAAAAAAAAAAACAAAAAAAAAACGAGAAACAGGCCACTGGCACTGTTACATTCATTCATCAAAAAATCCCTAATCGCTTTCATAAAAGTGTGATATTGGTCTACCGTCTTTATTTCAATTGGTAGATTATTAAAGATTTTCGGGGCAAGGAAGTTAAACTGTGACTGGGCCATTGAGGTTTTTGTAACTGGAATAATATAGTTAGATTGTTTGGAATATCTTGTACTGTAGTTTGATTCAAAAATACATTTTTTTATAAATTTAAATTTGAAATAGGAAGCTAGGTATTTGACATACAAGGATTTTATGTTAAACACTAAATAAGTCCTTCGTGGGGTGAATGTAGTGTACTTTGTAAATAGTACGTATTATCAGTTTTTGTGCTTTTATTAACGGATCCAATATTGTTTCAGAGCATCCTCCCCAAACAATTATGCCGTAAGATATAATCGATTGGCATAGAGAAAAGTAAACTGTTTTTAGTGTATTTTTGTTTAATATGTTTCGTAAAGATCTGAAAATATACGCCAGTTTCCGTATACGGTTTGTGACATTTATTACATGGTCTTCCCACCGAAGTTTATTATCAATTATAACCCCCAAGTATTTAATGGAATCTACTCGTTCCAATGGATTGCACATACATCTAACGAGATCTATACAAGAATGTATTTTTAGTACATGATTAATTGAGGGTTGACTTGGGTTATTGAGGCTAAATGTTAGATATTTCGTTTTAGATATGTTTAACGTAAGTAGATTATCATCCAGCCACTGTTTGATGTTTTGCAATAGTATTTCCGCTCTACGAAATGTTTCTTCCCATGTTTTACTTTTTAATACTAGGGCAGTATCATCGGCAAAAGTGATTATATTACCATCAATTTGTAATCTACATAAATCATTAATGTATATGAGAAAAAGTATGGGACCGAGTACACTTCCCTTTGGTACACCAAAGTTGATTCTGGTTGGACGGGATGATTTCAGTGATGGTAACTGAACACATTGCTTTCTATCTGTTAGGTATGATTTGAACCATTCAAATGCCTTATTTTGTATACCGATTTGCCGTAGCTTAGCTAAAAGGATTGGACGAGAGACTGTGTCAAATGCCTTAGCTAAGTCCAGAAATATTGCCAAACATTTATCACCATTATCTAGGGCTTGCGTTATATGAGATGTTAATTCTAAAATAGCTGAATCTGTGCTTAGCCCTTCTCTGAAGCCAAACTGGTTTGACGATAGAATGTTGTATTTTGTAAGATGGTCGATAAGTCTCTTTTTCACAATTTTTTCCATGATTTTGGACAGTGATGATAATATAGAAATAGGTCTAACCAATGCCAGTTTGAGTTTATTTGGGAATACACCTTTGTTGAGACTGAGATTAATGATATGTACTAGTGGTTTGTTTATAAAAGGTTCAATTGTTTTTAGTATGTTTGAGGATATTTTATCGTGATTACATGAATTAGAGGGCTTTAATTGTTTAATAGTTTGTGAAATTTCAGCAGAGTTAGTGGGGTTTAATATAAGTATGTTATTTGTTTTACCTGCAGATTTATTGATTTTGTCGGCAAGAGCATTTTCATTGGTTGAAGTCTCATTTAGAATTTGTGATGCTAAATTTTTGCCGATATTACATAATATTCATTTATGTGATTGGTCACACTATCAGGGTGGTCTTTTAGGGAAGTGTCTTGTCCGTTGATATTTAGTTTAGTAATTGATGGTGTTGGGTGGTCAGTGTCAGATATTTTTTTGATAATTTGCCAGATTTTTTTGTTATTATTGCCGGCTTTGGACAGTTTGTCTTTGTAGTAGTTTTCTTTGGTGATTTTAATGAGATTATTACATATGTTTCTGTATTTTTTATAAAATATTTGGGCTTGTATATTTGGATTGTTATGTACGTTTTTGTGGAGCTTGTCCCGTTTTTTAATACAAAAAATAAGGCCGTCTGTAATCCATGGTTTCAGTTTTTTATTTTTTGAATTGTTCAAGGGGGATTCTTCGGTGACAGCCTCAATATGTTGCAATAGGGTTTCAGAAAAAATATTAAAAGCAATATCTACGTCTGCTGAATTTAGGAAAGAGAGCCAATTTTCTAATTTAAGTTTAGAAGTTAGTTCCTCGAAATTTACCTTTTTCTTTTTTATATTATCACATGATGTTTTGGAAATGGGTATTTTATTCATGAGGCCAATTATTATTGAGAAGTGGTCGGTTATGGTTGATTGATATACAGTTGCTTTCGCATTTTTTTTTGTTCTTACGAATATGTGGTCAATGCATGATTTGGTCGTGTCTGTTACTCTGGTTGGAGCATTGATATAAGAGACAAGCCCGTGTTGAGTCATTAGATTTTTATAATCAAGCATTTGTGTTGACATGGGCTTAAGTAGATCAATGTTAATGTCACCGATTACCATTAGCTCTTCGTTTGGTGTAAAGTTCAATAATGCCAAGTCTAAGGATCTGAGGAAGGCTGAAGTATTTTGTTGTTTAGGTGACCTGTATAGTGCAAGAATTGTGGTTTGGTTGGTTTTTATTTTAAGGCAGTTGGCATTTTCGATGAGTAATTCAGAGATATTCGGGTCTAGCTCGGATTTTACATAGGCAATTACTCCATCTGACTGCGTTTTATTATGTTGTGTGTTGAAAACTGTAAATCCTGCAATGTTTTTGTGAGTGTAATTTGATTTGATCCAACATTCAGTTAAAATTATTACATCAAAAATATTATTCAAACCGGCAAGTGTTACAAATAGGTTATTATAGTTCTTGTCAATGCTCCGAATATTAGTTGAAAATATTTTTAATTGTTTGTAGGGTTTTAGAATATCTATACACATTGAGGCATCATTAGTTTCAGGAGTAATTATGTTTCCATGGTTTTCTATTTGTAGATTAATATCAATCATTTCGTTTTATGAAAATTATATAAAAATGAAAACTTAAGTAATAAGACATGACATTACAATTTGTGACAGTAATTATGTTAAAACTAGAGTAATCTGTTAAAAAAAGTATGAATACATTATGTTGGGTACATACATCGTTAATGGTAGTGTAAATTATGTAATAACATGCGAGTGAAAAAATATGTATGGAATGATCTACCGATTTCTTAAGGAATATTAAAAAGGCTTTGGCCAAAAAAGGTAAACTATGGTATGAATAATTAGAAATTATTATAAAAATTATCTGGATACAAGAAAGTAAGAATACGTTATTTTGAGTATATAAATGGTTAATAGTTGTATGACTCATACAAAAATGTGCAAGGAAATTTTTTTTTACAGAATGGTCTACTTTTTTCTTAAATAATATTAAAAGAGCGTTTGTGTGGATGATATGAGGTAGAGTATGGTAATAATGTTTAACAATAATATTAGCAGTTATTATAATAATTATGCTGGTACAAGAGAAATATACTAAATAAGGTAAGAACTCATTATTTTTAATATATACATTGTTAAGAGTGATACGATTCAAACAAAAACTTGCAAGGAAAATAATATTTGCGGAATGAACTAATTTTTTCTTAAAAGTATTGAAAAAACTTGAGCTCCAGCTAAAGGAGATAAAATATAGTAAGAATAATAAGTAGTGAGATTAGCAATTATCACAACAATTGTGTTGATACAAGAAAAAACTAATAAGGTGAGTAAAAATGCATTATTTTGGGTACATATATTGTTGTTAGTGGTACTACCGGTACAAAAAATTGCAGTGAAAATGATATTAGCTGAATGATTATTGTTTTGCAGCACAGTAGAGGTTGATTTACCTTTTATCATCTGTCATAGTGATTGACGCTTTTCTCGATCAAGATCAAGGACATTTTTTATCGTAATAATTTTGGAGGTGTCCGTTTGTCTAAGTAGAATACGCCCAGAAGTCGTCCAAGAATGTTTGTAGTTATTATCTCTGGCAAATTTTTTGGTTTGAGAAAGTGGAAATTTTCCTTTTTGTGTTAAATGTTCGGACACGTAAATCCGTTTGGCTTCATGCGAAAGTCCCAAGTCCGCTGTATTGAGTTTATTTGCTCTGGTGGTAGTGGATTTTTTATATGCTTTGATTTTGTTCAGGAAGTCATCACGGGATTTAATATTATTGAAAGACACTATTAAAGATCTGGGGTTCTTCTCGGACAGTTTCGGTCCTAGCCTATACATTTTTGTAATTTCTGATTGTAAGGATATATCTCCATAGTCAATAATTTTTGAATTTTTTTTTACTGTTTCAATATTATTTTCAGTATTTGATTCTGGAACACCTCTTAAGTCGACATTGCATATTTGGGTCAGGTATTCTAGGCGGTCAATTTTATCTTCTTGTTGGGTAATAGTATTTTGAAGGACAGCATTATGATTATTTATTACCAACATATCAGCATTGACTGTTTTCTGGGATTTTTCAATTTCAGTTATACGCTTTTTTAGTTATCGTGTTCCTCCGATATAAATTGAATTGATTTTATTATTTCTTGGTTTTGCAAGATGATCGACTCATACTTTTGAGTACATATATGAGTCAAACTTTTGGTCGACAAAATCCATTATACTTTTTTTAAAATTGGATAATTCCATAATAAACAAATCAGATGTAAGTAGCCCTTGGTATGCACCATCTGTGGTTGTACTTGGTAAATTATCTGTGCCTTTCGACTGGGCGGGTGCAGATTTTGGTGATTGAGTCACCTGATTACGTTGTTTTCCGGTAGATGGCTGTTCATCATTTAACACTCCCGTTTCCGCGGTGCGATTTTAGTTTACAACGCTCTTTAAAACATCAATAACTCCTTAAATATGTTGATCATTCAACCTTCATTTTAGGTATTCCTAAAAAATATATTTTTGCATTCGTGAAAAATACTTAAAAAATTGTAATGATTCTGTATAAAATGATAAAAATGTTTTCCTAAATATCGACACATTTCTGTGTCAGATAGAGACAACAAATTTCAAATTTATATGGGAATAACAGAGAAAACATAATATTAATTCATTCCAACCTCATAAACCTACGTGCAATATTACGATCTCTTTTTAGTTATGTATAACAAAAAGAGATGTAAAATAAAACGTTTAAATATTTTGCCTATCTGTAGAGACTATTTTACTTCTCAAAGTTGACATGATATAACGTGTGTCGTCTCTTTCTAGTGCATTAATTTGAAATGTCTAAAAACAGAGATGACAATATTAATTACCTTACTGCAAAAAACTTAAGTTGCTAGACTTTCTGTTTACATTAAAAAAAGAGCCACAAAAAAATAAGGAACCACATCGGAAGGTTCGGCCGACCGACCATCTTAGCCTCAAACCAGATTAATTTTTTAATCCCTTTCTGCATATTTCCTTAAAATTGACGACAACATGGGACGAGTGTAGGCAATTGGACAAGGGGGATGTTTTTTTGCTTAGTTTTATGGGTTTTGGGTTATTTGCAGGGTCATGTCACATTAGTTCATAATGTTTATAGGTATTATTTAATTTTATTTTTATCAAATAATATTTTCGTGGAAGACTTGATTTTCAAGGATGTAAGACAATAACAATGCAGTGTTTTTTAGATTGCCTCCATACAGGAGGCCCTGAGGTAAATAATTCCCCTCAGGGCCTATGTCATCTTTGGGGATGACCTGTGGAGGGTCTGTTTAGGAAAGGAAGGTAAGGAAGTTCAGGGAAGGAAAAGGTTATAAGGGACGGTAGGAATCTGGGTGTCAGTGTGTCCAGGAGTGACGGACGTATTAATCCATCACTTCCACTGCGGTGCAAGGTGATGTTCCGAGAGATAACAGCTGGAGAAGTCAAAGATACTCCATCAACCATTATCTCTCGATCCGGCCTGCCATGCAGCTGGTAGGCAGATACATTCGCCGCCAAGACCCGGACAAACCTCAAACCACGAACCTGGGTACCCCTTCTAAGTCACTAAACGTAGTGAACTACTTGGGATAACCAATGACAGAGGTTTTGGTTATCTAATAATAGTTCCCGGGGCGGCGATACCCATACCCGCCTCCCAAATTGAAACGTGAGGCATTGAACTGGCAGAGGAAGAATGAATGTAGATAATATGCTGTATAAATGAGATTCCTGATATGTACCTATGTGTTGTAAAACCATATAGTAAAATTATGGGTATAGCCATGTTAAATTGTGGAGATCTGGAAGGAATACGAGGCCGATAAAAATTATAATAATTTTCACCTTTTTATAGCACCACTTCTATAAATAAAATAAATATGATAAATGTGATAAATATAAAAATATATGTGATAAATCACCTCTAGTGCACTTGATGGGTAGGATTGAAAGGTACGCCTTCGTTAGTTAGGGCATTAAAAAAGGAATATATGACGCGAAGTGAATTGTGGAAGAAGTCAGAGAAAGCCAAGACAGTCATAGCATGATCAAGTGAATCAAATACTTTCAGTCGGGCCACGCCAAGAGATAGAATAATAGAAATATACAGATAAATCATTTTAAAGAGAGTACGTTTGAATGTATCTTTTACCTCGCTGTAGTCCTCCGATAGAGTGCACCGTAACGCATTCAAGCATCTATTTATTCAGATGTATCTGTATTATACGATTTATGAATGCGAATAAAGCAAGGAGTGACGGAGGGTATTGGTGTTATGTCCTATCTACTCAGCACGGCATGATGTAATTTCGGTATCGAAGACTATACTTCAACCAAAATACGATTGTAAACATTTATTACTGCACCACCATAAAACTCTTTTGTGAGGGTCGGGTGCAATATTTAGAATCTTACCTACTTATTTTTTTTACTAAAACTACCCCCATAAAATAATAATTTATTTCTTTCCATTGAAACAGTAGTTAAGTGACATCTTTACATATGATTATTACATGGAAGGAAGTAGCAATAAATATAGATGATTAGTTTTCAACGAATTGAAGGTACAATTTGCAACGAATGTTAAGATTCTTAGAATATTTTTAAATATATTTTTTTTACTATTTTAGAACGCTCAAAGTGTCTTTGTTTAACTTTCTATTTCGATCATTTTCTAAAATGCATTTTTTTCATAATAACGGCATGCCGCCGCCCCGGAAACCATTTATTGGATAACAAACACTTCTGCCATACGTGACCTCAAGTAGTTTGCTACGTTTGGTGACTAAGCAGGGGTGCCCAGGTTCATGGGGTAGGTTTGCTTGCGGATCTTGGCAGCGGATACGTCTGTCTACCAACTGGCTCTGCGGGTTGGGAGAGACTGGTTGAGGGAGACCCTTTGACCTCTCCAGCAGGACTCTCTCGGAACAGCACCTTGTGCCACTGATGGAGGGTTGGATTTATACGTCCGTCACCCCTGGACATACTGAACCCCGGATTCATATCCCCTCATTTCCTAAAAAGACCCTCCAAATTGCGTCCCCAAAGATGACATAGGCCCTGAGGCGAATTATTTTCCTCAGGGCCTCATGTGTGGAGCTAATTTAAAAAAAAATACTGTTTGTCTGCACTACTAATTTTACGATTTATTGTAGATTTGCTATAGGCTATAGACAAATGCATTACATGAGTAGGTAAATATAATAACAAAGCCTCTGTTTTGCTTTTTTGTAGAAAAAAAGAAGTGTTTCATATATCTAAAAATACCTTCGACTCTGTGCAAAAACGGGCGGTCCGTTTGATAGATTCTCGACGTTCGACGGATTGCAATCTTTAGAGCACAGGCGTCGGGTGGGAATTCTATCCTTATTCTACCGGTATTACAATGGAAGATGCTCCGAGGAACTAGCGTCATTGATCCCTTCGGCACCGGTGCGTAGTCGGAAAACTCGCCAAACACGTGCCCAACATATGAACACGGTTGACATTTGTCACATGAGAACGGGTCGTTTCTTCGACTCGTTCCTGTGTTCGACAGCTCGGCTGTGGAACGATTTGCCGACCTCTATGTTTCCTCCTTCCTACAACATGGGTCTCTTCAAGACCAATGTTTATTCCTTCCTCTCTTCAAAACGACCCTCTACACAGCATCTCAGATGACATAGGCCATGAGGGAAAAATTTTCCTCAGGGCCTCCTGTGTGGAGTTAATGTAAAAAATATATATATCTTTTACATTAACATTTTTAATTACATTTTGGTATGATAAACATGTCAGTTTAATCTTTAAATAAGAATTTACTAATTGGTATTTGTCGTTATGTTTCTATCAAATAAATGTTTTTAATTTGCTATGTAAACTATTTCCACTCATAAAAGGAATTTTTTTCTTCTAACAATTCCTATAATAAATAAATTTCTCAAAAATATTAAAACATACAAGTATTATAAAAAATACAAGTGTGCAGTTCACACCGGTAGAAGCGAAACCTTCAGACAATTAAAGTAGGTAAGAGTGGGGAGGCTACGATGCACCGCATAAAGAGGAGATCGATTATTCTAACTTATTCTCTATAAATGCCATATGCATGTGTTTGTCTCTTTTTAGTGTCGCTTTTTCGTTTCAACCAGGTTCAAATCACAACGGTGCTGAAGAATTTTCACTTCGAAATAATTGTAAAATTATTTTTTTCATGGTTTGCTTATGCGTAAAACTGTACTATCGCGGGCGTAATTAAATAAAATCAATCCACGCTTTTCTTCTTGAACACAAATGAGACTTTATTGGGTGGGTACAAGCCATTAACACAAGTAAACAGTTCAATAATCGTAAAAAACAGTAGTAACTTAAATGTACAAGCTTTAACAGTAGCTTTATGGTTATTATCACAATAATAACCCCAAAGGACACCAATTATCCTTTAATCACTCGTCACTTTATACAAAAGATTCACGAGTATGCTCCCTCAATAGAGCCCGGAAGTTACCCCAGAAAACTTGGCAAGTAAACTTAAATTCTAAGGGTACGCTTGTCTTTATATAGGTACCTATTGGCCCGCTGCCCCTAACGGCAGCGGTAGTAAGAGACAACCAATGCCAGACAGAGAAAGTATTCGAGCATGAACACTTCTCAAATACGCTCAAAATAGAGTCTGTCAAATAAGAGTAGAAAATAAATAAAATGGAACTAAGAAATTTTTAGGCTGGCAGCACCAATTTATCTGTCAAATATTCTTTAAAAGTGCAATGACACTGCAAATTCAAAACACTGTATACACATTTAAAAAAACATTTTTTGTTCTTAAAAAAAAATTTAAATAGAATAAGCACTATTGTGAAGGTACCTACTAAATGACATAAATTTGATTAAATTGTGTTTTACAAAGTGATTGGCTTTCATTTAATTTAACATAGATTTGAATTTAACAGTAGGTGGAAAGGAATAATTATTAATGGTGAGTTTAGTCATACTGCTTTTAGATCTGAATAAGTTAAATATATTCAGATCTAAAATAAATTAGAGGCATGATCTAAAGCCCGGGCAACGCTAGGTACTTAAGCTAGTATTAAATAAATGTGAGCAATTTCTAAAGTTTGCTTTATAATTTATTATAATATCGTTATTATTCATTATGTTAACACAAAATTGCAAATTTATAATAATAATATGTATACCTAAATGCAATTCTAATTTTGTGATCAGTGGGCATCTATATAGCAATGAAAAAATATTTTTTTTCACTTTAATGCTTTTTTAATTTTTAATAAAAATGTAGGTTACACAGCTTTAGATTAACACCATGGTTATATTTTTAGTATTGCCATTTGGGCAACGGTGGCGCCCTCATTTATTTTCTACTCTTATTTGACAAACTTGTAATTAGATTTGTTACAGTACTTTTTTTAAAAATTCGAGTATTCTGTAATTATTGTATTTTTCTTGTAATCTATTTCTCTACGCAAGTGGTGTTAAAACCATTCAATCTGGTATTAAATTAGATAATCAAACATTAAAAAAACTCTTTACGATAAAGTATTTTTGTAAATATATTTAAAAATGATAGTAGGCCGGTGTCAGCCCTTACCAGTACCTAGCGCATTCCACATGTGGCTTTTTGAAACAATAGTGTTACTCTGAATGCTAACGTGACCCTAGGCGGTCGGCTGTCACAAGCGCACGCCTCACTGGGCGTTGCAAATAATATTTGATTATTTATTATGAATGATGATTTTTTTAATATTTCAGTTATTAAGCACAAAATCAATGTTTTTTTCTTACAATAAATTAATATAAGCCATATAAAAAATATTCACATCAATATTTTTACAAAAAACCCGAAATGATTTCCAAATCCCATACAGTAACGCTGTGTAACATGACGGTTTGTCGAGGGTATTTTTAGCATGGTATGGGAAAGGTTAATAATATGTCATTTTTTGTCGTCTGTTTTGGCTTATTTTTTAAATGTTGAATGCATTTTTTACACTTCCATTGTGTGCTCCTTGCACTACGACGGGTGGATTCCACAATTTCTGCACAGCCGAGGTGATAATTGCTTTCACAAAGACAACAGCACACAAAGTCTGATGGGTTGTCGATATTTTTTTGACATACGATGCATTGTGTATTCATTTTAGATGTTTTTTTATGCGAGTTCTCCGTAAAAAGTGATTGTTAGGTGTTTACTTTAAATATATGATGTTAATCACTTGAGTTACACTTAAAGTTTTCAGGAAAGGGCACTTGTTTATTTTATAATGGCCGAGTTTTCTCCGAAAAGATTGACACTTGGTGACAGTTTTGTTTTTGAAGTAAAAAAACTAAAATACGCAACTCTGCGAGATAAGAATACACAGGTGTGATGCGCGTTCCTCAATTTAGTATAATTTAAAACTTTAAACTTAGTTAGCAATCGTTTTGTTTGTTGTTTTTTTTATTAATTTAATGTGGACATAGAAATATGTCAACACTAGACTTGGTGTATGTGGGTATTTTTTTGTATGCATAATGAATATCCGGAGGAAATATTAAATCGAAAACTTCTTTAGGAAAACGATTTAATTGTTTATTTGGGGGTTACCTGTAACTAGTTATGACAGGATCTGATATAACTAACATTAAATTAAAAACATCCTCATTAAATTTCTCACGAGAACATTTTCTAGAATAGTTTTCGCGATATTTTTAAAAATCTTGGTTCCGAGCTTCCGGAGCCTCTTATGATAATCTTAATCGGGCGGCAATATCTGGTGGACGATGGGCAAGGATTCTGCTATACTACGTTTGTATTGTCAGACTTCCTGCCATCTAATCGCATAGGTAGGTATACTTGAAGATATAAAAATACTAGAATAATCCGCATCCTCTCACGTCCCAATGAACATCTGTTTTTAAGAAGAGCGATTATCTTCAAATATTTTGTACACTTGTCTGTTAAAAGATGAGCGCCTAGAGTAATGTCTTCTAATAATTTTGATGCAACCGATTGACCGAAAAGTGCACCTCTTTCTCAAACGCCAAATGAGAAAGAGGTGCACTTTTCCGAAGATCTTCGGTTTTCAAGCGCTTGGATCGGTCAGAACTACATTCAAATTGTGTTTTCGACCACGACGTGCCGTTTTCAGGAGAAATCGCGTGCAATATAAAACCAATCGGAGTCTCAAGTCACCTTTTTTATTTTCCACCACAAATCTAGCTTCATCTCTACGAGCAATGGTCCATCTTTTTTCAAAGCGAAATTTGAAGCCCGCGATCTTTTTACAGAGTTTAACCAACCCCTCTTTAAGGCAATTGGTGAGGTTTATAAGTTTTTTTTCAAATATAAAAATCTTTTTCCATCTGTTGACACTTTGAGTTTATCACTATGTCAAATAACTCCTTTTGTCTGAAGAAAAAAATCCTTTGAAACCGAACCTGTGACAATAATGATATTTATGAAGCACTCGTATTTTACAGTAAGTAAATTACGTAAAAATTACCGGGCCGTAGAGACGCAAAAATACGCAAGATTCTTTTTTGAATAGTTCAGAGCACCCACTTGAAGGTATTGGATCCATGTTGAAAATAGTTTGCCAGCAAGCGGTGTAAAAAAGTTATCAGTCCCTAAATGTTATGTAACAAACGTTGCATTTTCACACAAACGTCCTGACTGCTCGGGAAGTCAATCTTTGCTGACGTGTTACGCAGTGACGAAACGTTTTGATGAGTTTGGTGGTATGGGGAAAGATGCGCTGGTATGTGGTGTCAAGTTATAGAAACAAAATTTAGTGATCCCTGCAATTTGAAATTTCGAATTGTTTCCAACTCTCCCATACTAGTAAAACCATTGTGCGGCGCCTGCGCAGATAGATCTATTTCAGATTCAAGGAGACCAAGATAAAAATCATAAAATGCGTGTATCGTTATTTAGTAGATGACGTGTTGATGACATCACAAAATACATAATAAATGTGGTGGGTTTCGAGGGACCTTGAAAAATTAAAACTTTGACAATTATTTTAACTATTAAAACTAACTAAAAAAAAAAATGCAGTTATTTAAGTTAGAAGGTCGTAAAAAAAAATAAAAAATGGACTGGACTTCTCTATTCTTTGATTTAAAAAAATCATGTGTACTATGTATACCATTAATACTATGGTGGCAAGAGGTTATAGATGCAGCTTTTGTTATTTTTCAGAATTCTTCCAAAAATGTCCCAAATTATTCTTTGATGTGAAACATACAGCTGCCACTGTTTGCAACATTAATTTATAAAGCCGATACGATCTTTAATGTTTTCTTAGTTTTTACAGTATTTACCTTTTATGTACAATAAAACTCGCTTAAGGCTCAGTTCCCGGCCCCAAAAAGAAGAAGATGGAGAGATATGAAATTACGAATGTTAGAAGAGCGCGCTAACATTTACAGCGATAAAATTGATGCAAAAATCATGAAAATCTTTAATAAAACACGACTCGTTAAAAATATAGCAAAAATCTCACGATAATTGTCTTTAATTTTATTTAAATAAACGCTGTGAATTTTCTCATACATATAACTTGTAAAACAACCGAAACAAACATGTTTATAATTATTTTTGGAGCATACTTTGCGATTTTTTTCAATCGAGGGAATTTTATATAATTTGCGTTTCGGCGCGATAAATGTCTAGATATTATCTTCAAGAATAACATATATTTTTTTGAGAGCTTAAAAACTTCAAATGTTTAAGGGAGGTTTGCAAGAAATCGGTTGAAATTCGGAGAACCGCCTCTTAAGAAGGCCAGTATCTTTTCTCGGAAGATTTTTTCAATGTAGATGATAATTATTGATTATAATATTTGTTGCCTCTTAAGAAGTTCTCACTTAAGAAGTTTTTATTCTTAACCACTCCGATACATCGCGAATATGCACTTTTTACGTCTTAAACGACATGTCAGATTTACAAAAACTTTATGTTATTTCCGCTTCACAATTAAAGCTCTATAAATGAAACATTTCCGAACGTAGCCGAATACTAATAACTGTTTTTGAAAGGATATGAAATAAGCTTTCAAATTGTTATGTTACAAATAAATATTAACATTTGTAAACATTAAAATTTAGAATACAAACATAAAAAAAATGAAAAAATGACTCACGTGATACGGACTAAAAATGAAAACGGTACTAAAATCATGAATTATATAAAAGACAATATTTATTCTATCTTATAAATGTATAATAAACAATTTGGTCACCTCACTTTTTTATCATTTCATACAAGAATATTTAAAAAAAATAACGATGTCGAACAGTGGATAGGCAATTTGGCGGTCTATCATGTATCTAACAGAAAAGATTTTTTTATGTATTTCTATGGACATCTTGAATAGTGATGGGTAGCTTGATTTATTATGTAGCTTCTCCTTTTTGTTTTAGGGATGTCACTAGAACAATAACGGAGTTATGACGATTTCTGTATAAACATACGCGTTGACGTGTAAACACGCTTATTGTACTTGACTGATGTCGGCATATTAACGTGTATATCTGCTTATGTTGCTGAGTGGTTAAGCACAAATGGAATAGGTATTATATCCGTACAAAACTGCAAAAGAGCACTCCAGCGGTCAGAACGGTCTTTATCATTCATTTTGAGATTATTTTGTTTTCAAAAAGTTTCGTTAAAATCTGATGCCACTAGAAAAATAAATATTATTTATTTTATTATTCAACATGTCGCATCTGGTCGCATCAAATAATTCAGGCGGCTAGCCGGCCAACGGTACTATGCACGTGTCAATACCGCAAAGTTTTGAGAAAAAACTACCTGAAGTCTCAGTGCCTGAAGTCATTTTAATCGTTATATATTTTGGTATGTTGTGTGTTTGGTAATTGGGGTATGTGGCAACGTCGCCCGTCGGCTGTAGCAAGTGACATTTCTGACGCTTGGCCAATTTATCGTCACCCAAAATCTCAAGATCACGTGGATCACAGAATGATTTGTGCGTATTTCTTTTTTTGCATTATCTCGATACAGGAGGCCTTAGGAAAAAAATTCTCTTAGGGCCTATGTCATCTTTGAAGGTGCCGTGAATAGGGTCTTTTTAGGGAAAGGAAGAAGGGGACGTTCTGGGGGGGTTAAAAGATCTCCCTCAACCTGTCTTTCCCAATCCGGCCCGCCATGCAGTGGGTGGGCTAAAGCCTCCGCCCCCCAAGACTTAAACAAACCTCACCCCAAGAACCCGTGCACTCCTGCTCACCAAACCTAGCAAACCTTTGTTGTTGGTTATCCAATAAATTTGGGAGGCAGGTGTGGCTGCCCCGGGAACCATTTATTGGATAACCAACACCTCTGCCATAAGTCACCCCAAGTGGTTCGCTACGTTTGGTGACTCAGCAGGAGTGCCCGGGTTTAAGGGGTGCAGTTTGTCGGGTCTTGGTGACACCAATTGCACGGTAGGCCGGATCGGGAGAGAATGATTGAGGGAGGTCTTTTATCCTCTCGAGCCGGAATCTCTCGGAACATAACCAACACCTCTGCCATAGGTCACCCCAAGTGGTTCGCTACGTTTGGTGATTGAGCAGGGGTGCCCGGGTTCATGGGGTGAGGTTTGTCTAGGTCTTGGAGGCGGATGACCAGGACACACTGAACCCCAGATTCCTACCCACCCCTTAAACCTTTTTCCTTCCCAGAACTCTCCTCTCCTTACTTTTCTTAAAAAAACTTCCACACAGCATCCCCAAAGATGACGTAGGCCCCGAGGGAAATTATTTTCCTCAGGACCTCCTGTGTGGAGCTCATGTAAAAAAAAGGTCCTCCACACAGCATCCCCAAAGATGACATAGACCCTGAGGGTAAGGGTAGCGGGGAGGGGAAGGAAATGGGAAGAGGAAGGTGGGTCTAATTATTAAGTATTAATTATCGAAGTACTGGGCTATTCAGATCTGGTCAAACACCGCTGAAGCAATTTCAAGTAACGTTTCAATTCTAAACAATATATAACTATTAACGAGTAACGTTTCAATTCATAACAACATATTATAAATATTTCTAAAAGGAATGTATTTCAAAAAAATAATCGGAACGAAGCCATCTATTTTAGTTTTGAAATTTTAAAAAAAAATGGTTTGACCAAGGCTCGAACCTTACCACCCAGTGGCCGAAATCAAACGCTTTACCACAAGGCTAACTTTGAAGTCGGAGAGACCGACATTATTTGTACTATTTTTTTTTTTTATTTTTTTTTTAACTTGCGAAGACGGTTTACAATTAGTTCCCGTGAGTACTTAGGCCATAGGCCCATTGTACTATCTCCCATTTTACCTCAATCCTTTAACAATAACCCAGTCCCTTTAATGAAGTTCACCAGAGTTGTCATTGGATATGTGGCTTAGTCTTCTGGTTCCACGATGTGTCTCCCCAGGTATCTGAGCCTAGTTCCCACCAGGGCAGGACATTGGCACCACAAGTGAATTGGAGTCTCTTCATCCTCTTCACATTTTCTACATCTATTGGTGCTTTCCACTCCCAATAGCTGCATGTGTCTCCTGAGATGGCAGTGTCCCGTTAGTAGTCCTACAAGTTCCCTCAGCGAGTTTCTGTCCATATCGAGTAGTTTCCTGGTCCGTCTGGGGTCCGGTCCGTTTATGAGTACTTTGGATTGCCTCATTCCGGGTGCCCTCTCCCATTCCTTCCAGTGCTGGGATTTGACCCACCTCTCAATATGTAATTTCGTGTGGCAAGCTGCTACTCCTACGGCTGGCTCGGATCCTGCAAGTGGTGCTTTCGCCCCTTTCCTTGCTAGTTCGTCAGCCCGCTCGTTGCCCTCAATTCCCTTATGTCCTGGTACCCATATCAGTGTTATTTTATTGATGGTAGCGAGTTCTGTAAGAACAATCCTGCATTCCATCACCAGTCTGGAGTCGCATCGGTTACTTTCCAGTGCCATTAGGGCTGCCTGGCAACAAATAGTTATGTTCTTATTCCTGTACCCGATACGTATATTCTCCTGTGCGCATGATGGCTTTCATCTCAGCCTGAAACACAGTGCAGTGAGTTCCTAGAGGTATACTGAGTTCCTTCTTGGATCCCCGTAGACATACCCCGGCCCCCGTTCCTTCCTCCATCTTGGACCCATCTGTGAACCAGATTAGTTCCTCTCGGGTGGGGTACATCACATCAAACTGCTGTCTGAAGAAGTATTCAGCTTGTTAGCCGTCCTGCTTCATTCCAGCTGTCGGGCTAATTGCCCTCAGTCTTGTTCCGATCTCCGTATGACTGTTTTTGGGCAACTCACCTCTCCAATAACCTTTGCATTTTAACCTGTAGGCTGCCGCCATCGCCGCCCCCTCTATTTCTAAGTTTAGTGGGGGTAGGTCCAGCAGCACTCCCATGGCTAGTATTGGAGTGGTTCGTATAGCTCCTGTGATTTCTCTGCATGCAAGTCCCTGTATGTGGTTGAGTGTGGCCATCACTGTTTTCAGTGTTGTTCTCCTCCACCAGACCAAGGCTGCATGCATGATTCTTGGTTTTACAACAATGGCTGTACACAGCCATTGCATCATTTTGGGTTTGAGTCCCCACGTTCTGCCGCAGATTCGCCTAGTTGCCCACATGAGAGCACAGGCTTTTCTGCCCACAGTTTCCACCTGGTTTTTCCAGCTCAGTTTGGCATCTATGATGACCCCGAGGTACTTAACCGTGTCAGAGGGTTCTACCTCCTTTCCGTAGAAGGTTGGATTGCTCCATCCCTCTAGTTTCCTTTTACGTGTAAAGATTACTAGTTCTGTCTTGTCTGGATTGACCGACAGCCCTGTTTCTTCACACCATTCTTCCACTGTTGCCAGTGTTGATTGTATGAGGCCTCTGGACGTGTCTGCATCCCAATACCTTATTATGGT
This sequence comes from Limnephilus lunatus, assembly GCA_917563855.2. Taxonomy (NCBI): domain Eukaryota; kingdom Metazoa; phylum Arthropoda; class Insecta; order Trichoptera; family Limnephilidae; genus Limnephilus; species Limnephilus lunatus. The sequence continues at coordinate 4,510,524 of OU830604.1, forward strand.
TGCGATGTCATCCGCATACCCTTGAGTATACAGGCCCTGTTGTTGAGTTTCCTGATGAGGTTGTCCACCACCAGGCTCCACAGCAAGGATGACAAGACCCCTCCCTGTGGACACCCTCGCGTCACCAATACTCATGAGGTTCACCTCACCCCTTTCCATCGTAAGAATCCGACCTGAAAGCATGTTCTTTAGCCACCTTCTGGTGGTTTTATCGAGTCCATGTCTTTCTGCCGCTTCATCGATGGATTTAATAGAGGTGCAATTGAATGCTCCCTCTATGTCCAGGAAGAGTCCTTCTGGTAGTTCCCCGGTTGCCTGCGCCTGCTCCAGTTTGTATACCAACCAACGTGTTACGCAAATTGTAACTCGTCGAGGGGCTTTTCTCTCAGTGCCCCGTCTCTTATGTGTCTATCCATTAGCCTCTCTATTGTCTTTAGAAGAAAAGAGGTGAGGCTAATTGGATGGAATGCGCCTGGTTGGTCGTAGTCAGTTCTCCCAGGTTTAGGTATGAACACTACCCTTGTTTTCCTCCATGGAATGGGGATGTATCCGAGGGTGCAGCACGCCCTCAGGATCTTAGTCACTGGAAGTAAGATTGTATCCAGACCTCTCTGCAGAAGTGCCGGAAATAAACCATCTTCTCCCGCGCTTTTAAAAGGGTCGAACCCTTCGATTGCCCATTTAACTTTGGAGGGAGTCACTATTTTAGCGGCAGTGTCCCAGTCCTTACCATCCCGTATAACTCGGGCTGGTGGTGGACCGGTGTCACCTGCTTCTAACTTTTTGTAGCCGGGAAAATGTTTCCCCAGCAGTTCCTCCAGCTCCTCCTTGCCGTTATCGGTGAAGCCTCCATCGGCTTTCCGAAATGGGCCTTTAGCTGCCCCTGGGTCTTAAGCGAGAATTTTTTGAATTCTTGCAGCCTGCGGGATGGTTTCCACCTCCCCGCAGTACTTTTCCCAGGAACCCGTTTTAGCTATCCGATTGCTTCCTTGTACTCTTTCTGGTATTGCTTGTGAGCATCCCAGTTTCCAGATTTTTTGGCCCTGTTAAAGGTTTGCCTTACTAGTTTCCGTAGCTCCTGCAGTTTTCTGCTCCACCACGGTGTTTTGTCCCTTGTACTTGTCTTCAGAGGGCAGCTGTTTTGGTATGCCCCTATCATTGAGTCCCTCAGTATTTCTACTGCGTCCTCAATTTCTTCAGGGCAGCCGTATTTCGCTGGGAATCTTGTCATTCCTATGTTTAATTCCTCTGAATACCGAGTCCAGTAAGTTGCTATTGGGTTCCTGTATGTGTCGGTCCCCATTTTATTTGTCTCTCCCTCTAGTTTAAATACTATGTGTCGGTGATCCGACAGGGATGGTTCATCCGAAACTCTCCATCCTGAGACTCCCAAAGTTCCTAGAGTCAGGTGTATCACCTCCTGTCTGTTACTTATAACAAAGGTAGGTTCCCTACCTCTATTGAGAATCTCAAGGTTCACTGTCATCAGGTATTCACACACAGTGTGGTGCGAGTTAGCATCTACTCCGAGTATCAGTTCCCCACCCTTCTCCCTGCAGTCCTGGATGAGTCTCGTTATTTCTCTTGAGGGTGGTGGTTCCGCAGAGTCATACGGCATATACGCTGACGCCACCACTACTTCCCGGCTTCTTTCGTCCAGCGTGACCTGTAGCTTCACAGCCACTAGGTCCCTGCTGCAGTGTTCGGGAAGCAGTGTGCCTGCTATCCCTCTGATGAGGATGCAGGCGCGTGGTCTGTCCCCCGACTCCTTGTAGTAGAGTAGACCTTGGTTCATGTTTAGTCCTCTGACCTTCTCCCTGTAAGTCCAGGGTCCCGTCTTGTTGAGCACGGCAGCCGCTGCTGGGCTGCGATGTAAGTTTATTTGGATTAAATGTAAGTTTTTAGCCATTTTTGGGGGTCTAATCCTTACCCTTTACATCCAATATCCACTCCTCGGTTTTGGGTCCGCGCACCGTGAAGGTGGCCTTCCTTATACCGACGTGTGCCGTCATTCCCATTTCCCGCAGCCCTTTTACACTGTCCTCGTCCACGCTCATGATCAGGCAATATCTATCTTTCTCCCTGATCGAGTCGTGGACGATCCACTTTTTTATGTGAATCCGCGGGGTCTGGTTCTCCAGCTGTTGCAGCAGCCTCTCGGTGCTTACTGCACTGTTTTCAGGGATTACGCCTTGACTTTCACATACTTTGGCAGTTCATCTAACCCTACCACCTCCAGGTCGCAACCCTGCCATTTCCGCAAGGTCGGCACTATCTCCCTCAGCCATTTCTCAGACTCCTTGTCGGAGCAGGTCATTCTCAGTATGCCCTTCTGAATGAAGCACTCGACGAATCCGAGTCTGAACTGTCCTTTTGGGGATGCTCAGAATCAGATCGCCGGCACCCTCACTCACAAGGGCCTCCTGCTCCCTTGTAAACTCCTCCTCCCTGTTCCTATGGACAATAGCCACCCTAATTTTATTGTCAGCGGCTTCCGCATAGGTGGCAGGGGTGGGAGTTCCTCGGGGCTTTTTCCGGGCATTTTCCGGTGTTAGCCCGGAGGGTTTACGTTCCGGTGAAGACCTACTCCTCTTTCCGGCCTTTTGTTCCCTGGGCATTCCTGGTTGCTCCCGGTTACCCTGTAGGGTCCCTGTTTGCTTCCAGTCTGTCCCTGGTTTTTGAGCCCCGGTATGGCTGTCCTTCGAGGTCCCTGGCTGTCCCCAGCTGACTTTAGAAGTCCCTGGTTGCTCCTGGTATCCTCTCTTTAGTCGCCAGTTGACTCCAGAGGTTCCCGGCTTTGCCTGACCAGTTCCCTGTGTCAGAGGTTCCTGGTTGGAACCCTACCTCTCCTTATTATATTTTTTCCTCGCAGCCCCACTGCGTCTTTTGTTGATGCGGATTTTCCCCACTTCATCCGTAAGGGACTTCACCGCATCTTTGTCCGTGGTGGCTGTTGGACGGTCCTCCTTTACGCCCCACCCTCTCCTCCGGTTCCTCGAGGGTCCCGGTTGGAGGTGGGGGTTCTTACAACAGTTAGTTTGCAGGTCCCGTGAAGGTCCCTGCTCACCCGCATCTGAATCCCCTGGAGGATTCAGTCGCGTTAAGTTCTTTTGAGGTTCCTCTTTTCTTGGGTTCCCCGAGGGTTCCACAAGGGAAGAGTCCACCTCGGTGGTTTCATCTCTCCTTTCCACTCCCTCTCGGTTCCTCGAAGGCCCCAAGAGGGAAGAGACCACCTCGGCGGTCTCATCTCTCCTTTCCACTCCCTCTCGGTTCCTCGAAGGCCCCAAGAGGGAAGAGTCCACCGAGGTGGCCTCATCTCTCCCTTCCTATCCCTTCAGGTTCCCCAAGGGCCCCTCATCGTTGTTGTTTTTTTTATTTATAAAGTCCATATTTGGTCCCACGAGTATCTAGGGAAATACATGGCCCACCCCAGCAGAACCCCGAATGCTCTAAATTCCCTCACAAGGTCTAAATACTCCGAGATTCGACCTTGTGTCTCGGAGGCACCGTTCGTGACACTGTTCCCCTGTGCCATTCAGCCCTAAGCACGGTAGCTAACACCTTAGCTTGGGATGGCTATTGCAGGTCATGTTTCCTCTCCCTGAGCGATGGGTTCGCCACACTCCCTACTGAGTATTTTTAAAGGTCTTCATCATTAGAAAATATTTTGTAAAACATACGGTAGCTCCTGCAAATTTTAAATATACGAAATTTTTTTAATCGTATTGCGAAGTAATATTTTCGTTATTTCGAATTAATTTATTATTACATTCCACCTTAAGAAGTTTGGTTTTTTCGGTCCCATGAAGACTGAATTTTAAAAATTGCCCACATATAAGGTTCTCCCACTTAATTTTAAATACCTACGAGGTGCCATAGAGACTGGATTTTCGAACAGTTTAAGACTTGGTTCATGCAAATTGGATGTATAGTTTTTTTTAATATATTGTCAACCAAGTTTAAAAACAAAGTTTCAAGAAAAACATGTTCAAAGTTTTGCTGAAGGATAATTCGACATACAAACTGTTTCAAACGGTTTCATATAATATGCTGTATCTCCATCAATTTTACGAATTTCTTTAAAATATTTGGTGATGGCCAGTGGCGGACTAAGCCCGTCAGAGGCCCGGGGCGGCAAAACTGAATGAGGCCCTTCCCCTAGTATAAAAAGTTGATGTAATTTTACAAGATTTTTATTCAGTTTACCTGGGCCTCTGGTCCTAGGGGACCTCACTGAAAAAAAAATTGTCATTTTTTTGTATTTCATTTTCTAATAATAAGCATTTGTTAATAATATCACATGTTTTAAGGAAATTCAAAAAAAAAAAAATTTTGAAAGTTTTAAACAGTTTATGTTGAATTAGCCTTCAGAAAAACTTTGAACGCATTTTATAGAACACAACATATTAGAAAAACTATACATCCGATTTGCATGCACCGCATCCGCGCTCAAAAAGAAGAAGATGGAAAGATATGTAATTACGAATGTTAGAAAAGCGCGCTAATATTTAAGCGTTGAAATCGATTCGAAAATTAGGAAAATGTTTAATAAAACATGACTCATTTAAAATTGAACAAAAATCTCGTGGAATGCGTTGTATCATTTAAAGAAACATTTAATTTTTTCACAACTATAACTTGTAAAATAACTGAAACAAACGTGTTTATAATAATTTTCGGAGCAAACTTTGAGATTTTTTCTAAATTACCAGTTCAGGCTGTATTTCTTTATTCCTATTTTATCTGTATGGGATGATGTTTGTATGGGACCTCCTAACTCCAAATCACCTCTTAAATAGGTACTAAGCATATTTTAAAGGCACCAGCCCCCAAAATAAGGAACTTTTTTTATTTTTTCTAAAATATGCATTTGTTAATAATGCTTTCACAAAAAATTGTAAGGGAATTCGTAAAATTGACGGAGATGCAGCATCTTATGTGAAACCGTTTTAACAGTTTGTCTGTTGATTTATCCTTCAGCAAAACTATGAACACGTTTGCTCTCAAAACTACGTTTTTCATACTGGTTCACAGACACCACATTAGAAATACTATACATCCGATTTGCAATCCAGTCACTATAGCCGGGGCCGTATTATCCAAAAGACATATAGGCAACTGCCTAGGGGGCCCCGCATTAGGTAGGGGCCCTTGGGGTAAAGGGGCCCCAAGACGTGCATTGCCTAGGGGCCCCGATATGTTTAAGCCGGCCCTGGCAGGGCCCTATTGTCCACAAGGCAGTGTAGGCCACTACCTAGGGGCCCCGCATCGGGTAGGGGCCCCGAGACGTGCATTGCCAAGCGGCCCCGAATGTTTAAGCCGGCCTTGGCAGGGCCCTATTGTCTATAAGGCAGCGGAAGCCTCTGCCTAGGGGCCCCGCATCGGGTAGGGGCCCCGATATTTTTAATCTGGCCCTGACTATGACCCTTCGTAGGGATTGTTTTATAAATGGCCCCCTTCCATTTTTTTTTTATGAACAATGAAAATTTACCATAATAAATAGAAAATAAAGTTTATTCAAAAAATAAAACGCATTCAAAGTTTTACTGAAGGATAATTCAACATACATATGTAGGTACTGTTTCAAACGGTTCCACATAAAATTTTGTATCTACGTCAATTTTTTAAATTTATTTTTAAAAAATTTGGTGAGATCATTCTTAACAAGTGCATCAATCACAAAATGAAATAAAAAAATACAATTTTATTTTACAGTGGTGCTTTAAAGCCTTGTTTAGAATTTGATCAAGGGAACATGGAGGCGTTTGCCCCCCCCCCCCTCCCCCTCCCTCCCTTAGTCTGCCATTGGTGATGGCATTCTTAACAAATTCATCTTTCAGAAAATTAAATAAAAATAAACGACTATTTTTTTACAGTGTTTTGGATTAAGAAGTACCCACTTAGTCCAGACAAAATAGACATTCCAGTTTGCATTGATTGCATTGAACAAGCTGAATTTTTGTACAGGTCTTGAATACATCATACGTCATTACCAGATATTTATATTTTTTTCCCTACGAAGCACCGTTCTCGAGTTTTCGCGATTTCAAACGAATATGTACTCATATACGGCCAGTATTCTCATACATCATCGGGTCATATTGGAATATTGGTTTTTGAGATTCGTGCACTGATTACGTGGAAAATATAAGATTCTGATTGAGTCAACATCTATCTCTAATTTCATTAGTTGGTTGACCTTGAGTAACATGTGCCTGGTAAGCGTAGGGAGTGTGGCGAACCCATCGCTCAGGGAGTGGAAACACAAACCTGCAATAGCCATCCCAAGCCAAGGTGTGAGCTACCGTGCTCAGGCTGAATGTCCTCGGGAACAGTGTCACGAACGGTGCCTCCGAGAAACAAGGTCGCAACTCAGAGTATTTAGACCTTACTCCAGCACTCGGGGCTCTGCTGGAGTGGACCTTCTATTTTCCTGGTAACTCGTGGGACAAAAAGTTGGACCATTCGAAAACTAGGGGCCTTTTAAGAACCTAGGAGTGCTGAGGCCACCTCCGTGGACTTCCTTCCTGGGGCCTGTAGGAGGAACCAAGAGGAGAAGCCGTGGAGATGAGAGCTTAGGCCACCTCCATGAACTCTTTCCTTGTGGGGTCTTCAGGGAACCAAGGGGAAGGGCAATCTTCCAGTGTGGGGCCTTCGAGGAACCAAGGAGGAGTGAGGTGGAGAGATGATGCCCTCTTCCCATGTGGGGCCTTCAGGGAACCATGTAGGAGCGAGGAGGAGAAATCAGACCATCTCTGTGAACTTTTCCCTTGTGGGGCCTTTGTGGAACCAAGGAGAAGTGAAGAGGAGAGATGAAGTCCTCTTCCCTTTTTGGGCCTTTGTGGAACCAAGGAGGAATGGAGAGGAGAGATGAAGTCCTCTTCCCTCCTGGGGCCCTCGGAAAACCAAGGTGGGGTGGACTCTTCCCCTGTGGGGTCTTTATGGAACCAAGGGGAAGTGGACTCTTTGTCGTGGAGCCTTCGGGGAACTAAGGAGTGGAGAGGAGAGATGAAGCCCTCTTCCCTCGTGCGGCCTTCAACGAACCAAGGATGAGTGAAGATGGGAAATGAGACCTGGGAAGACACATTGTCGAACCAGAAGATATGGCTTCATTTCCAATAACAACTCTGGTGAACTTTATAAAGGGACTGGGTTGTTGTTAAAGCTAAAATGGGAGATAGCACAATGGGCCTATGGCCTAAGTGCTCACGGGAACTAACAGTAAACCGTCTCCGCCAAGAATAAAAATTTAAAAAAACATGTGCCTGCGACTGCCGGGGTATACCTGCATTTTTCGGATTTTCCAAAGAAACCAGTTTTTTTCAAGGGACGTAACCCTATTAAATCTATATAGTCAGTTTTGAACGGTTTTTCGTAGCGAATGGACGTGTTTGTAGATGATATAGTAAAATAGTTGCAAATTTTTTAATTATGAAGGTAATACAGCAGTAGGTATCTTTACTCAAAAAAATGATATTCTGTGGTTGTATGGAAAATGGAAAGATTTACCATTACCTGGTAGGAATGGTTACATTGAATGTTTAACGAGTAATATCCTGAATTTTTCGATTTCTCAAATTCTATTTTTACCATTTATTCAGCAGCCAGCAAGTAACCTTAATACTATCTACACAACTTAACTCTACGCTTTGGAGAATGCGAAACGTTATGGTCACGATGTATGCATTATCACTGATCAGCCTCTGTATGTAAAAGCTCGAGAAATCGTATCAGCAGCACCTGAAAGATCTGGGGTACCGAAAATCGTAGTGAGACTTAGAGGTTTCCATTTACTCATGTCTTTTTTAGAGCAATTGGTCATATTATGCATGGAAGTGGCATAAAAGAGGTGCTATCTTTAATTTATGCCACTAATTTATTAGAATGTTGAATGGCCATGCTTACGCGAGAGCTGTTAGAGCTCACACATTACTCCGTCTCCCTTTAGCAACAATAATATTAAAAGAACTTGTCATTGATGATGAGAAGGATGCTAATCTGAAGGAAACCGTTGAGCTTGTAATAAGTAACACAATTTCATACAATAATATTGAAAGTTGTGAAGAGATGGCTGAAGCATTACCTACTCGATGAGTTCAATCAAAAACTAAAGAAATATGAAGAACGGGTACCAATTACAAAACTATTGATTCAATATTTTCACATGGTATCGATTGCTTAGGAGTTTATTAGAGCTGAACGTATAGGGGTTTGGCAAGCTCATTTGAATAGCGTTCGAGAAATGCTTCCTTACTTCCACACATCAGGACATTCTCTTTATGCCAAATCCTCGCACTTATAAGATATGCTACAATTAGAAAACTTGGTTTATGAAAGATTTGAGATATGAGATATGCTATATGAGGATTTTTCACTATTGGACGTTCTAATAAATTAAATTGTGAAATTTCAATGGATATGGTCACTGAGCAATCCATGATGAAGTCAATGAAAACAGATGGATGTGTTGCTCGAGGGAGAAGTACGCAAGAGAGCGTCATAAGTAAATGGATATAGGTATGGCATGCATGCAATGAAGTTAGAGATGGTAGGTAGAGAGGGCGGACCGCCAAACAACTCGGTCTTGGCACACATTCCTTTCCTCGTTTACATTCATACAACGTCTCATACATGCTCTTCTATTATTCTGACTCTTAACATGGCCCGACTCAAGTATCTGATTCACTTGGTAGTGCCATGTCTTTCTTGAGCGTCCTCGACTTCTTCTACCGCAAGTTATTCCCGCAAAAAGAGAGATATTGAAGACATCAAGAAACTTTGTGAATGGTTTTTATCATATGATCCTTTTCCTGAGTTCAACAAAATCATGTCCATTGCCAGTGAAGTCGTCGGTGATGATGAAATTAATTGTCATAATGCTCGTGAAGTGGGAATTGCTTCTATCAATAAAATGACGGGCCAAAAATTTAATAACATTAAATTGAAACACTCTGAAAATCCATGATGAGAAGGTACCGATAGATCCTTTATTACTATTTCAAGGCATGAGTATTGCGAAGACATTTGAAGATGAACTTGAAAAATTCTTCGAATATGACTTAGCCCCTTACCCGTTATCGCTCTTTGATGCAATTGGAATGCGTAAGACAAAGAAGTCAACCATATATGAATGTTTTGAATGTGTGAATATTGAAGTCGAGAGCGCAAATGCTACCTACATCATCGATGTAGGATATCTGTTACACCATGTTGTATGGGATCGAGAGGACACATTCGATGGTATTTTGGACAAATATTTCGGACACTTCGGTTACAACGTTATACTGATTACACGAAAAATATCAAAGCTGCAGAACGCCGTCGAACTACAAAAACATCTTCATCGTCTGATATCGTTTTTGATCGATCAATGACTGTTCCAAAAAACCATACGAGTGCATATTCGTTTGAAATCGCGATAACTCGAGAATGGTGCTTTGTAGGGAAAAAGGTACAAATACCTTTTTTGTAGAGAATTTTACGATCTACAAACTCTTCTCATGATTTTTTTCGGTAGCTCTCACGAGAGAAATTCCGAGAAATATGCAAAAACTGTTACCTTTGACCTCGGATAAGAAAACTAACGCTAGATCATAAATAACGCTTTTGACATAGCATTTGTAATGACGTATTCAAGACCTGTACAAAAATTCAGCTTGTTCGGAATCAATGCAAACTCAGCACTTTTTTTCATCAATTTTGACTGGACTAACTTTGTTATTTCATTCATATAGATTTGAAATAGGAACGGTCGAAGAATTGATCCCTGAGGCACTCCACATGTTATTTTACCTAATTTCTCCTAATTCTACTGCCGAAAAGCGATTTGGTAGGTAAGATCAGAAAAGTTCCAACAATACCCAAGTGTTTAATTTTTTCGATCATTACGTTATGATCCACCGTGTCAAATGCCTTCTTTAGATCAATAAATATTGCTGCCGTAAAATCACCTTGATCAAAATGCTTCTGTTGATTTGATATAAAATCGAAAGCTGCACATTTAGTGTTAGATTGTCACCTGAAACTGTTTTGTTTTGATGTGAGAATTTTGTTGTGTTCGAGATATTTCAATAATCTTTCTATGATACATTAAAATTTTAGAAATAGCTGGATGTATAGATATACAGGGCCGGATTAACCATGTCGGGGCCCCTAGGCAGTGCACGTATCGGGGCCCCTTTACCAATGGTGGACCAACGGGGGGGGGGGGGCCCGGGCCTCTGGTCCTCGGGGGTCTTCAAACGCCTCCATGTCCCCTTTATCAAATCCTTAACAAGGCTTGAATGCCATTTTTATTTAATTATTTATAATGTATTACAAAAACATGGTAAGTAACACATTATTCCCAATGAGTTGAGAAAAAAACTCATTACGGGAAGCTCATTACATTTAATCAGCAGCCGAGAATTTAAATTTCGTCGAACGATGATCTTGCGATCGTACCCTTGCAACTGTACAGGGCGGTTCCGATGAGTAAGATTAATTATTCTCCATACCAGCATTTTAACATAATTGCTCAATATCGATATTATTTCATTCACTATATTTGCTTTGATAAATACCTAAATTCAAAAATGCTCAAACTCGTGATGATAAAACTATTCAAATTATGTACTTTTTCTAATTATTTTTTGATCATACGTATTTATAATTATTCAATAATGTCTAAGCAAAATAAAAATGTAATTTTTTTTAAATATATGCGCGGATCTTTTTTTTAATGATTTTATTTAAACTAAAATTAAAATTCTGAAACATATCTTTCCCAGATAATTTATTGATTTATTTTACTCCATTTTTTTTTTATTTATTTATTTATTTATTTGTTTTTGTTACAAAGAATACATCAGATTGCATTCTTGTAACAATTTTGTTACAAGAATACAAAGAAGCGTTGACTGTCCAACTAGGATTCTCCCGTTCTAGGACAGTCAAATTGACAGAAACATTTTGATAAGCGTAAATTTAATTTACAGATGATTGATTTATATTGGGACACAAATCAAAAAATCATCGCCAAATAACTTTATCTTTCTTACTGAGGCAAAAAATATTTAATAATTTATAATTAACAACACAGTGTCCTTTTCGTACATGTTTTTTTTTCAATATAGAAAGAAGAAAGAAATGTAAAATTTTAAGATTACTTCCAAATAAACCAAAGAAAAATAGTACATATATAATACATAAATAAACCAAAAGATTACTTATAAATAAACCAAAAGATAATACATATTAGTACAAAGTTAGTGAAAGCATTGAAGAAGAAACAAACAGAAAATACCTGTTATACAGTGACCTTATTAAAATATGTAGAGCTAAATTTTTAATTAGTACAGCTTTATACTTCAGTAGAGGCATACAAAAAATATCAGAATCATTAGCATAAAAGGTTTTCAAAAATGTTTAAAGTGTTTTCAATCGTACTCTAAAGAACTAATCAGCCAATACAATAAAACTAAATCCGAAAGAAGCTTCGTAAGCGTGGAAAAAATAGAGTTATATAAAAAATGAAAAATGAAAAAATAGAGACGTAATATGCACTTTTCTACACATTCCAAAGCTGCAACTGTGAATATTTGGAATTTGTAGAAAACATCAAACATCTAGATGTTACTATAGACAACCATCTCAAACGGAACACCACACAGAAAACCCCTCAACAAGGGTAAGAAAATTGATTAACATATTCTTTGCATTACGGAACATAAAACATATCCCGGACTGTGCAACCCCATCCCAACGTACTCCCGCACTGGTCGGGGAGCGTGGGGTAGAACAACCTTAGATCCGCTTGTGAAGGCCCAGAAATCCATAATTACAGTAATTTTGCGTAAACCCTACAGGCACTCCAGCGATCAGCTCCACAAAAACTTCCATGCACCTGATGCTCGTCAAAACAACATAAAAAGGACTATCATCCACGCACATAAAAACATAGAAAATATTCAAAAATCGATCATAAACACATCACAAGAAGTCACACCAGAAAAGATCCCATGGTCCCAGGGAGCAACACGGCAAATTATCAAAGGACACGTACATATCCTGGACCAAAAGCATACAACAAAATTCCCCTAGAATTAAATATTAAAGCTTGCAAAATGTTCCACATTGGTTCTATAATAACGAAATGGCTGATTGGCTTAGGCAGGGTGGAATCTGAAAAACTATTAAATAATTTAGTAAAAAAAATTTTTTTTTTTAAATTTAAAGAAAATGAAAAATAAAAATAAAAAACATTTTTCTTTTCCCTTCTTATGATTATATAATTTGAAATGTGTGTTGTATAATACAAAATTTTGTTTGAAAATTTAACAAATCTGCCAACACCCTACGGTAAAACCTTAATGTACTAAAAATAAACATATTTTCTCAAAATTTAAAACTTAGCTTTACTAGATAAAAGAACAGTATTTCGAAATCAATTTCTAATTTTGTGGTGAAAAAGAGTCAATACGTCTAAAATTTGATTTAAAAACGACATATTTCCGGTATTGTCTGGTGATTCCCACTTACGGCGGACACTGTAAAAATTTTTTTTTGGTAATTTTATTTTTTTATTTCATTTTCTGAAAGACGCATTTGTTAAAAATGCTCTCACCAAATGTTTTATGTGAAACAATAACTTAGTAAACACCACTTTTATTATGCCGACCGGGTTTCGCTACAACCGTAGGTTTTTCAGGGCAGTTTGTATGTTGAATTATCCTTCAGCAAAACTTTGACTGTGTTTTTCTCTAAACTTTGTTAACACATTTTTTAACCTCCATACATCCGATTTGCAGATCTTAAACTGTTTGAAAATCTAGTGTCTATTTCATCACGTAGGTGAATTTTGTTTAAAAATAAGGAAACAATGTATGATCGTGTGAGAAATGTGGATATCCGAAAAGAATGTAAGGCTGATGTATGCATAATGAGTAAGATTAAGAAAGGGACCCTCAGATGGTTCGGGCATGTAGAGCGAATGAACGAAGAAAGCATTGTAAGAAGAATATACGACGCAAATTTGAATGGTAGAAGAAGTCGTGGACGTCCGAGGAAGACATGGCACGATCAAGTGAATCAGATACTTGAGTCGGGCCATGTCAAAAGTCAGAATAATAGAAGAGAATGTATGAGACTATGTATGAATGTGAGTGAGGCAAAGAGTGTGTGCCAAGACCGAGTTGTTTGGCGGTCCGTCCTCTCTGCCTACCACTGCGGAGAAACGGCGTGATGGTTAGTTAGTTAGAAAAATGGCGGACCTACGAATTTTAATTTCGATTTTTTATGGAAAATTTTCATTGTTCATAAAAAAAATAGAAGGGGGCCCATTATAAAAAAAACCCTAAGTGGTGCCATACTGAATGGATTTACTAACAGTTTAAGATTTAGTAAATGCAAATCGGACGTATAGTTTTTCTAATATGTTGTCAACCGTGTTGAAAAAAGCAGTTTCGAGAAAAACGCGTTCAAAGTTTTGCTGAACGTCAATTCAACATACAAACTGTTTAAAATGGTTTCATATAATATGTTGTAGGTATCTCCGTCAATTTGGCGAATTTCCTTAAAACATTTGGTTAGAGCATTATTAAAAAATGCATCTTCAGAAAATTAATTTTTAAAAATGACAATTTTTTTTACAGTGGCCTGGTGCCTTAAAGCCTTGTTTGGGATTTGATCAAAGGAACATGGAGGCGTTTGGAGGCCCCCCAGAGTCAGAGGCCCGTGTGAACTGAAGAAAAAGCTTGTAAAATCACCAAATAAAGATATTATTATTATTATTATTAAGATGACATCAACTTCTTAAACTAGGGGGGGGGGGAGCAGTTCATCCAGCTTTTCCACCCCGGGCCTCTGACGGGCTTAGTCCGCCACTGCACTTTACCCTTTTCTAACTTCCAAACTTTTTTTTTTCTACCACAACATAATTAATCTGTTTTTTTACTACATTTCGAAGGTATGCCTTCACCCCCATTCAATAAAAAAAAATAAACGAATACAATAGTACAATGAGCGGTCTTATCACTAAAGTGATCTCTTCCAGACAACCTTGGTATGAAGAGAAACAAAGAATTTTAGCAAGCAGATAGGTAGTGCACAGTGCACACTAAAGCTTGTACAACATTTATATTTTAAACATTAGAAATAAAAGCAAAAAAAAAAAAACAACACAAATGCCAATATAAACCACACACGGCACCTATAATCATATCAACTATGAATAATACAACTATGTTTAAATATTTGTTTTAATTATTGACTTGTTATTTATCATTTGTGCGTGATGTGAACAGTTATTGGGTTATAACCTAATATATATATATATACTATATATTAATGCTCAGTTTTCAAAAAACTCACTTTTCTCCTTGACGGGAAAATCGACCGCACCGCCCCTTAAGTTTCACCACCCTCAAGGTTCACTTTCGGATCAAGCATTTTAAGACTTTTGATGGATCCGAAAATGACCTCTCCGCTCCTCGAGTTTCAAAGACCGCAGAGACCATTATCGGACTCAGGGTAGCGTGCTCAAATCGTGTCCCGATTTAGGACCATTTTTCATACAAAAAACCGATGCACGGTTAACAGCGCACCAAACGGCGAAAACTATAATTAAATCTATCACCTTCGAAGAAATTCGGCCTTAGTTCTATTTCCTGCCGACAGGTTCGCCCATTAAAAACCGTCGCGTTTTTCACGGAATGTAATTAAGACTTTTTTCCATATAAAACTGATTTTGCTCGGAATTTATACTAAATAATTAAACGGCTTCGAGAAAATTCTTTCGAAAAATTGACATTTTACAGGGGCATTACGGAATTAAAGATTACGTTAAAAAAACACCTTCCGGCGGACATGTTTTTGATTAAACATAAGCAATACAAGTTTTATAAACTTTTAAATCCACGACATGTCCGCATGTCATTTAAAATGTTTGACAATTTTGCATCAAAGATTGAAATAATTCTGACATTTGTTGAAATTAATCTGTCCTCGACAATGAACAATTTTGCGGCCAGTTAAAATGAATTCTTGGTAGGTACCTACCGGCGTTGAAAGGCGAATAATTTTCATGCAGTAAATAAATAGTTCCTAGGTAAATGAAACCAAATGAGGTAGTAGGTAAGTACCTTATACAAAAGCGCTAGATTTACCCGCACTTCAACAGCAAATTTAAATGTCAAAAGAAAACGGATCTCTCAGCGGTTTGGGTTGTTGTTTTTCGGGAAACGGCATTGCGGCCGGAAAAACGATTCTGGCTTGGATGTTTTTAGAAAATACGGTACCCTGAAATATTAGGCAACTTTTAACAGTAATATGACGTGTTCGTCTCATGAAAAAATGTTCATGAGGATATGATAAACATATAACATTTTCCAAAAAAATGAGGAAAACGCGTGCCATAGATTTCAGAAGTGGAGATTTTTACTGGCCAGTTTAAATATGTTCCTACAGGGTAGGTACTTATTTCAGTGGTATTGCAAATATGATGAAAAAGCAAATATTGCCGGAATTTTAGTAACAAATGCGGAGGTACCTACCCGAATACGTAGCTACACAATTAAATGCAATACTTAGGTTAGGTTGCTGTACAACGATACTGAATAATTCAACATTTTTTTAAGGTTCATTTTTAAGTTCTTCGTAAGTTCTATTCAAGTTCTGTTATTTTATCAGTACATGCCAGTTGCATCATAAAACTGAAATAATAACTGAACTTGAATAGAATTTGAACCGAACTTTTACAGAACGTTAAAATTGACTTGAAAAATTGAAGAATTTTTAATTTCGTTAAACAACCCAGCCTAAATATGTGTTTTTTTTTACGTATGTATGCAAGTACCAGCACTCAAAATTTAGGTAGGTACCCATCTGCATATAACAACTCGGTATCATCCGACTATATTGCATACGTATTAGTTTTCTAATTTTACAATGAAATTAGTCGAAGTTGAACGGGATATTTTTTAAAAGTATTAAACTACTGGTGAGTTCTGGCATTATAAAATTTGTATGAAAATGTACGTACGCTCATAACTTCCGAAGGACTGCAACAATTTGAAAAATTCTTTTTTTGTTGTGTTCGTTATTGTTAGTACAAGGTTTGTATAAAATTACTGGTGAGTTCTGGCATTACGAAATTTGTAAAAAAAAATTATAGGTGGCGCGCGAGCTGTTTGAAAAATAAATGTACCGGGAATTAGTGTATGTAATGCGGCAGGTGGGGAGGGGTGGAAACAGGAAGGGGGGAGGGGTGCCTGGGAGGGGGGAGGGGAACTCGGGAGGGGGTTTACGATACGGAGAAGCCTAGGAGTGAAGTGGGGTGAGGGAAGGTGAGGGAGGCGGAGTGGAAAGGGGAAGAGGATGCTGGTGAGGAAGGGGGGGGGGATTCCTGGTACCTGGATACAATAGTGAGCTCTGGCAACACGAAATTACGCATTGCTCAACCGTTCATCCGATTGCGATGAAACTTTGGGGATTTGATGTGTGCATGCCTACAACGGTGTCTATATACCAACATATGGTAGGTTTTTGCTACTAGGCCCTGCGGGCGGCTTTATAAACATTTGTATGTATAACCGCTAAGCGTTGCTAAACCATTCATCGGATTGCGATGAAACCTTAGGTTTTGATGTGCGCATGCCTTTATGGCCGTAGATACCTACCCGCTTACTATGAATTTTTTAAGTTAGTTTAAACCCGTTAATTGCATTTGCAATAGGCATAAGCTAGTTATATATTATATTATTGTTTGGTTTTTCAAAAAACTCACTTTTCGCTTGACGGGAAAATCGACCGCACCGCCCCTCGCGTTTCACCAACCTCAAGGTTCACTTTGGCTTGGCGACGCAAAAATGCCGCTGGCACGCCAAAACGACCTCTCCGATCCTCGAGTTTCGCACACCTCAAGGTTCAATTTTGTTCGAAGGAAATTGTCCCGACGGCTGACACGCGAGAATGGACATTAGCGCTCGATGTTTTGGAACGCTTCAAAGTTCACAATCCTTCGAAGAGTCGATTATTTTCCAGCCACTAGCAGTTGTTTTTTTTTTTGATAGGGGAAACATTTTTCATCGTTATCAATATGTTTGCCAAAACTTTACGGGAGACTTCTAGCGGTGCGGAATACAAGTATGGATTATTCACATTAGAAAAAATCAAATGTCTATCGAATACTGTTGTAGTTCTATTTTCATCCGTTCGAAATGGCAGCTTCGTCTGAATTTAAATAAATACGCTAGCTTCACGATTTTCACAAAAAAATAGACCAGACAGGAAACTCACATTAAATTGAACTGACACCTTTTAAGAGCGAAAATTATATAAATTTGCGGCGAAAACTGGAACTACTCATTAAATCAACCAATTCGGCTGAGTTATAGTTCCCGCCGACAGGTTCGCATTAAAAAAAACAACCACAAATTAGGCCTTAGTTTCAATGCAATGGAAAATACTAGAGAGAATGTTGAGACAGGTCAGTTATCAGTTATCCGAGATGTCAAAACAAAACGGATCTCTCAGCGGTTTGGGTTGTTGTTTTTTGGAAAATGGCATTGCAGCCGAAAAAACGATCCCCGGTTAGATGTTTTTGAAAAATTCGGTACCCGGCAATATTAGGCAACTTTTAACACCAAAATTTTGTTTCCGTTCCATGTAAAAAATTTCAGGATCGCCGAAAAACCTATAAAATTTTCCAAAAAAAACAAGAAAATCCATAGATTCACTTCAGTAGGGTGGATATTTACCTGCCAGTACAAATTATGTTATGAATTCAGGGTAGGTACCTACTTATCTCGGTAGTATTGCAAATATGATGAAAAAAGCAAAACCATTGCCGGAATTTTGTAAGGAGATGCGCCGGTACCTACCGGAATGGGTAGTTAGACAATTATTTAGGTTTTAATGCAATATAATTTACTAAGGTAATGTTATTTCCACGATACTGAATAATTTAATAATTTTTTAAAGTTCATTTTCACGTTCTGTGAAAGTTCGGTTTTTTTATCAGTTAATGCCAGTTGCATCATAAAACTGAAATAATTACAGAACTTGAATAGAATTCGAACCGAACTTTTACAGAACGTTAAAATTGACTTGAAAAATTGAAGAATTTTTAATTTTGTTAAATAACCCAGCCTAAATATGTGTTTTTTTAATCACTCTTTTTGCACTCGGAATTTAGGTAGGTACCCATCTGCACATAACGACTCGATATCATCCAACTATATTGCATACGTATTAGTTTTCTAATTTTACAATGAAATTATTCGAAGTTGAACGGAATATTTTTTAAAAGTATTAAATACATAGAACGCTTTATTTTAAGCAGTAAAACTACCGGTGAGTTCTGGCATTATAAAATTTGTATGAAAATGTACGTACGCTCATAACTTCCGAAGGACTGCAACAATTTGAAAAATTCTTTTTTTGTTGTGTTCGTTATTGTTAATACAAGGTTTGCATAAAACTACTGGTGAGTTCCGGCTTCACGAAATTTGTATAAAAAAATTTAATAGGTGGCGCATGAGCTGTTTGAAAACTAAATGTACCGGAAATTAGTGTATGTAGTGTGGCAGCTTTTTGCTGCTAGGTCCTGCGGGCGGCTTTATACATAATTCTGTGTTTAACCGCTAAGCGTTGCTAAACCTTTCATCCGATTGCGATAAAAAATTGTATATTTGATGTGTGCATGCCCACGACGGTTTCTGTATACAAAAGTGAGCTCTGGCATCATGAAATTACGCATTGCTAAACCGTTCATGCGATTGCGATGAAACTTTGGGGATTTGATGTGTGCATGCCTACAATGGTGTCTATATACTAAAGTATGGCAGATTTTTGCTGCTAGGCCCTGTGGGCGGCTTTATATATATTTGTATGTTTAACCGTAGGTACCTACCCGCTTACTACGAAATTTTTTTTTTCTGTTAGTAAGTCAAGTTAGTTTTAACCCGTTAGTTGCTTTGCAACGGGCAAACTTCTAGTATATATTAATGTCTGGTTTTTTGAAAAACTCACTTTTTGCTTGATGCGAAAAACGACCGCACCGCCCCTTACGTTTCACCAACCTCAAGGTTCACTTTGGCTTGGCGCCTCTGGTAAAATTGTGGCACGCCAAAACGACCTCTACGCTCCTCGAGTTTCACAGACCGCAGAGACCATTATCGGATCTAGGGGAGCGTGCTCAAATCGTGTCCCGATTTAGGACCATTTTTCATACAAAAAAACCGATGCACGGTTTACAGTGCACCCAAACGGCGAAAACTATAATTAAATCTCTCACTTACGAAGAAATTCGGCCTTAGTTCTATTTCCTGCCGACAGGTTCGCCCATTAAAAACCGTCGCGTTTTTCACGGAATGTAATTAAGACTTTTTTCCATACAAAACTGATTTTCCTAAGGATTTATTCTTATTAATTTAAAGGCTTCGGGAAAGTTCTTGAGAAAAAATGACATTTTAAACGTGCTTTGCGGGATCGTAGATTACGTTAAAAAAACACCTTCCGGTGGACATGTTTTTGAATAAACATAAACAGTACAAGTTTTAAAAACTTTTAAAATAATAACATGTACCGCATTTCATTCAAAATGTTTCACAATAATGCATTCAAAATCAACATTTTTTTGACATTTTCCAAATATTCACTTTCATAGATAATGTTAATTGTTTGCAGCCTGTAAAATCGCCTATAAAATTTGGCAGATATTTAAATTTTCCCCAAACGTGCAACACTGAAAATGGAATAATATTCCAATGCCCTACATACCACCTCAACCCCTCGGCAAGGCCAGGACAGCTTATTTGTATGGATTTTTTTTTAAAAACGATGCAAGTATTCGATTTTCACGCTTGGTTTGAGGTGGTTTTGACAATGTTTTCTATTGGTCTTGCCAGCATTGAGAATATAATTTTAGAATATTGATATGAACTAGGTAGGGCCCGATCAACTGATAAATACGAGTATTTATTTATATTATTATTACATATGAATGGTCGAAATGTATGTCCGCACATAACTTCCGAACGATTGAACCAAATTGAATAATTCTTTTTACGTTGTGACCCTTATTGTTTGGACAAGGTTTTTATAAAACTACTGGTGAGCTCTAGCATTATTAAATTTTTATAAAATGAATCACCGAAATTTATGAAATTGATTAATTTAAATTTATTTTAATCACCATAACTTCCGAAAGACTGTAACAAATTGGAAAATTCTTTTTTTGTTGTGTTCGTTATTGTTAGGGCAAAGTTTTTATAAAACTAATGGTGAGCTCTGGCATCATGAAATTTGTATTAAAATGAATCCCCGAAATGCATGTACGCTTATAACTTTAGAAAGACTGCACCAAATTGGATAATTCTTTTTATGTAGTTATTGTTATTGTTAGGACAAGGTTTGTATAAAACTAATGGCGAGTACTGGCATTATGAAATTTGTATAAAAATTAATCGCCGAAAAGTATCTACGCGCATAACTTTCTAACGACTGCACCAAGTCGGATAATTCTTTTTATGTTGTGTTGGTTATTGGCTGGTGAGCACTGGCATTAAGAAATTTGTACAAAAAATTTCAATAGGTGGCACGCGAGATGTTTGAAAACTAAACGTACCGGGAATGAATGTATGAAACGCGGGAGTTCTGGGAAGGGAAACAGGGAGGGGGAGGGGAACTCGGGAGGGGGTTTACGGGACGGAGAAGGGGGGGGAGTGAAGTGGAGGGTGGGGGAAGGTAGGGGAGGTAGAGTGGAAACGTGAGAAGGGAAGAGAACGTATGTAGATTTTTTTTATCAGTTGCATCATAAAACAAAAATATCTATAGAACTTGAATAGAATTCGAACCGAACTTTTACAGAAATTACTCGAAGTTGAACGGGATATTTTTTTAAAAGTATTAAATTCGTATAGCGCTTTTTTTAAGCAGTAAAACTACTGGTGAGTTCTGGCATTATAAATTTTTTATGAAATTGTACGTACGCTCATAACTTCTGAAGGACTGCAACAAATTGAAAAATTCTTTTTTTGTTGTATTCGTTATTGTTAATACAAGGTTTGTATAAAACTACTGGTGAGTTCTGGCTTCACGAAATTTGTATAAAAAAATTTAATAGGTGGCGCACGAGCTGTTTGAAAACTAAATGTACCGGGAATTAGTGTATGTAGTGTGGCAGCTTTTTGCTGCTAGGTCCTGCGGGCGGCTTTATACATAATTGTGTGTTTAACCGCTAAGCGTTGCTAAACTATTCATCCGATTGCGATAAAAAATTGTAGATTTGATGTGTGCATGCACACGACAGTTTCTGTATACAAACGTGAGCTCTGGCATCATGAAATTACGCATTGCTTAACCGTTCATCCGATTGGGATGAATATTTGGAGATTTGATGTGTGCATGCCTGCAATGGTGTCTATATACTAACGTATGGCAGGTTTTTGCTGCTCGGCCCTGTGGGTGGCTTTATATATATTTGAATGTTTAACCGTAGGTACCTACCCGCTTACTATGAATTTTTTTCAAGTCAATTCAATTTTGAAGTCAAGTTAGTTTTAACCCGTTAGTTGCATTTGCAATGGGCATAAGCTAGTTATATATTAATGCTCAGTTTTTCAAAAAACTCACTTTTCGCTTGACGGGAAAATCGACCTCACCGCCCCTCGCGTTTCACCAACCTTAAGGTTTAATTTGGCTTGGCGACGCAAAAATGCCGCTGGCACGCCAAAACGACCTCTCCGATCCTCGAGTTTCGCACACCTCAAGGTTTAATTTTGTTCAAAGGAAATTTTCCCGACGGCTGACACGCGAGAATGGACATTAGCGCTCGCTATTTTGGAACGCTTCAAAGTTCACAATCCTTCGAAGAGTCGATTATTTTCCAGCCACTAGCAATTGTTTCTGAGACTGTTGACCAAGGTCAGTTACACCGGGATCCAATTACATTTCATTTTCTTGCCGGCCGACTCGCAAACGCGATATCTTCGAAAATATCACTCCTGGAAGCCAAAATTTTGTAAAATTACGTCCACGAGAGTTGTCAGAACGTTTATTTACCATCGGTTTTATCACTTTTCACAAAAACAACGTTGTGATATTCGTTTGAAATCTGACGTTTGCTAAAAAAACGAGTAAAAAGCCATATTTGGAAACTAATGTTTAAAAAAATGTACACTTTTCACGGAGCCGCCGCTCGGCAGAAAATAGAACTACAGCATTTCTTAAGCAAAATTCAAATTTAGATTATATTGGAGATTCGAACGCAAGCAAAAAATAGTGCTATAATTTTGTTGTTGTTGGCTCATTTTCAGAACGAATTTCAAATTCACGGTGTTGGTTTGAGGGTGGATTATAAAAGACCGCTGGAAAAATTATTAATAATTTTTTTTATAATAATAGAGACTTTTTTTTAAAAAAATTTTTTTTTCAGAAAATCGATTAGGGCGTTTGCATTAACGATTGGGCAAGGCAGATTCATATCTCAAATTAAGTTGTGAATAATTTTTTTGTTTTTCATACATTTCTCATAAAACAATACATATTTATTAAGAAAACAGCATGTGTATTAAAGAATTTAAAAGGTTGATATATAAAAAATATCATTTCCAAAAAAAAAAACTTTAAAAAAATAGGTTTAAAAAAAATTTATAGTTATGTTAATTTTTTTGTTGTTGTTTAAAATTATTATTTGGAATGTGAACCACCCTCCATATTTTCACACTTTTAATGTGGGTTCTCTGATTGGTTGGACACGTCCAGCCTATCAGATACTTTGTAGACACAGAATGTTATCTAAGGCTCCCGATTGGCTGATTTTATTTGGGCCACGCCCTTACCCAAACAAGAACCGTATATCATTGGGCGGATTAATTAAATGAAAAATTTATAGTTTTTTTTTAAACTTATTTTTTGCGCTAATGAGTATGTCTGCCAATAATGAAATAGGTAGGTACCTGCTTAACCACTCGAACGATCGCGCGGTTTTTTTTTTTTTTTCTCGGATTGCTCGCGGTTTTTTAGAGACGATTTTGAATATTTTCCGCCCACATTAAAAAAATCATACCTCCGAATTTTAATATGGAGATACAAAAACTGATTATGGTGCTATACAGCCAATGAATTCACCTATATTGTACTAATTATTCTATATTTTTAGAATTGATAGATAAATTATTAAAAAATCTTTAACTTTATAAATGCGCGAAATTTGTGTTTTACTGATTTGAAATTGCCGCTAGTGGCGGTTTTAAATATCTATATTGAATATTTTCTACGGTTTTATGTTCTCTATGGCCTATTTGATAACCACAGATGCAAGTATATACTAGAAAACGATTTTTTTATCTGTTACGATCTATCCAAAAGTTTGATTAGAAAATTATTTTATAGAATTTGAGCGCGTGAAGTGTCAAAATTGAAATCAATACATTATACTATTTAATAAATTTACCACAAAAACCTGGTATTACATTAGGAAGATACATTAACTGTCTACAATTATCAATAAGAATAGTCGCCGTGTTTGCTGTATTTGAATCATTTGACGAATTATACAGAGAGCCTATTTTACGTTGTCAAAATCATGGTGCTATTTTTTAAATAATTGTAAATCATACCTGGAGATTTGTAACCATGTTTTTATATTTAGTGGTAAAGCAAGAAATACGGTTTAAAATAAAACATATCTCATAGATATACACATTGCCAATATTTCAGGGGGATACTTTGAAATTGATGAAATCTGCAAATATTCGAGAAAAAAACACTACTGACAGCCATCTTAAGGTCCACACACACAGGGGTATATCAGAATATGTAAAATGATGATGATGATAAAACTGTATATATATCAAACCTTTTGCATGAGCGTTTTTGCATGGCAAATAAAATCATAATGATAATTTTATATTTAAAAGCAAAGATATGGAAAAAAAATAGTGGAAGGGAAAATAATTGATGGAACAAATAATTGATTTATTTATTTATTTAAGCCCTAATAGGCTTTTACATTAATTAAATTAATATTACAGTTGTATGGTTACAATGGAAGAACAGTATATCGATTTAAACATTGTTTACACATTTTGTCGTAATAAAAATATACTCAATTTATATTGGTTTTTTCATAATTTAAGTATATCAATACATAATAATCATTATACCTCGCTCTAGAGAAATACTCTCAGTATCGTTCTGGTGAGAGACCACCATTCAGAATTGAACATTGCTTGAAATGGCTTAGTTATGTTAAGTGACTAGATCTAAAAAAGCCTCTTTACAGAAAAATTGACAAAATATAAATAAGACATAAAAATAAAACAAGTTATTTAAATGTGTACAATAAACAGGGAAAAATGAGAATACCTGTGCATTTGTTAACATGTATATTTCAATGATCAGAATTGAAATATACATATTAAATGTCCACCGAACCTTATCAGATAGAACCTTCGAGGACAACATAACATATGATGTGAGTATGCGGAAAGAAATGACTTGGTCCAGCCATCCAGGCCATCATAATTGATGTTCAGACAAAGTTAATTAAATCTATAAATTA
Source organism: Limnephilus lunatus (assembly GCA_917563855.2). NCBI lineage: Eukaryota > Metazoa > Arthropoda > Insecta > Trichoptera > Limnephilidae > Limnephilus > Limnephilus lunatus. The sequence continues at coordinate 4,535,068 of OU830604.1, forward strand.
GAATTACACAACTAAAAAACAAGAAAAGAAAAACATGAAATATAAAAACCACAAGCAATTCTATATTGTAGTGTGATATGGCTTCATGCAATCAGAGCATAAAGCCACTTCACACACATCACACTTTGTGAGGGTCCTTTTGAAAATGTTATTTATGTTGCACCACATACATTTCACCTTTTTCCTGCTACGGACTACGAAGTGTTTGCCTTTCAGGATAGGTCGCAGAATCTTTCCTTCAGCTATTAGGCCAATGGTCCGCACAGTCGTGTCAATTTGACTACGACAAAACAGCAGAAGAAGATCATCCGCAACCTCACTCCTGAAGTTTCGGTACAAAATGTCTTTATTTTCCTTGCGGAGCTTTGAGCTGTACAATATATACGCATTCTGCACCGAAACGCTTAGTAGTCTCCTGAAAAGCTTCTTGTACCAGATCAGGTTTCGCTGTCCTTCAATGGGGAAGCCTGCCAAAAGCTAATCTTTTCGGTCGACCCCCCCCATTACTTTGTTATAGTCTAGTACCAGTTGAGGTTTTTATGTCCAGGTACCAAACTTTTCAACAGCCCCCAATTTCTGCCTTATGGTAGGTAGGTGGACAACATACTTACCAGGTTTTTGTCCAACCAAACCATAACATTGAGGTCCCCGCAGTTCGAGTATACAAGCTCACCTTCCCTCAGTTTTGTCCGGAGATGGGACTTAAATGCAGAGGGCACAAATTCTCAGTTTAACCGCAATGTGCCCATGCAGTCCATTCCATTTCTTTTGAGGCATCGCGCCAATAATGGACTATTATAAAAGTTGTCCATTATTAGCGTATACCCCTTGTTAAACAGAGGGCTGGCCAGGTCGTATACTATCTTTGCAGTGGCCCCAACTGGGCAGATATTGTGAGCACCCGAAAAGTTTACCTGTGTCATGTCGTCCGTCATATCTTCTGTTATGTCTTCCATCATGTCTTCCTGGTCTGGATTTGTCGATTCAGCCTGTATGGAAATGGTCTTCCTAGTATAAATTTGGAATTTTCAAAGATAGCCAGACTTGGACTCACAAAGCTCGTAAGATTTTATACCCGCGCTGGCCGCTTTGGTTTTGATCATCTGGACGAATCCCAAACGGTCTTTATAGCAGAGTAAGGATTCATCCAGAGAGATGTCTTGCTCGGGCAGGTATAAAGTCTCAAACTTATTTAAGAGGTGGTCCAAGACGGGCTGAATCTTTTGTAACCTTCGCACAGATAATGGTACATCAGAAGAAAGACTTTCAAAACGATTATAATCCATGGCTCGGCTGAAATAAGGCATGGAGGTGATTTTTTTTTAATAGAAGTAGTCTTTTTCAACAGGAAGGGGAGAGATACCTTGTTACATTAAAATTGCCAAGAATACGTATATTTCCTGTTTATTCGTGGGAGCCCATTTATTGGTAGGCGCATGGCGCTGAAACTGTTTTTTCGCAATCCATTGATCTGTATACCTGTTGGTCTCTCTCGCGATCAGTTCAACGAAATCTGCATCGAAGATTTTAAGAAAGGCATCCACAGGTTTGCCCATTTCGTCGGTATTGAAAGTTGGTCCTGGCGTACCTGTAAATGTCTCCCTTATCCCAGTAAAACGTGAGATATCGCTGGACCAATCGAAAGAGTAACCATCAGGCGGCAGAATCAAACGCATTGCCTCACTATCTACCTGGTCTTGTTTACTAAAGTCTATATCCATAGCGGAGTAAGGTGAAACGTTGATAATATTATAAGAAGGTATTGGTGGCATGCAGAAGGTATCCTCATCGCTCTCTTTGTGGTCTACGTTGCTCGCTTTGTCGTCCACGTCGCTTGTTCTGTTCATATCCATTTCTGCAACAACAGAAAACCCAAATTAATTAAACGTGTCTATATTACGATTACCCGCTGCCTCTGGTACAACGTTTCAAAATAATGAACTCTTGGTACGATCCTGTTAATCAAATACTTGAGGCGGGCAATGTCAGGAGTCAGAATACCATAGTCAGGTAGGTATGGATGAATTTGAATGAAGAAAAGAGTGTGTGTGTGCCAAGACCAAGTTGTCTGGCGGTCCATCCTCTCTGCCTACCCCTGCAGCGAAATGGCGTGAAGGTAAGTTAGTTAGTTTTATAACTCACGGTTTTCAATTACCGACTCTTCTTGATAGAGAGCTGCCTCGTCCACATTGGTGCTATCCATGTCTGTCTCTGAAATAATAGAAAACAAAAATTTACAATAGAATTCGGATATAATAACTTTGCATATAACGGCCTACCGTTTTAAGTGACGATAATGTAAACTCAAGTTAGGTTTCATAGCTTTTAGTAGGAAAACGTATACGTTTAAAGCGACCAACTACTTAAAGCGGCCTATTTTAAAGATACCCACCCACCAATACCGCACCGCCCCGCGCCTTGCTTGGAAGTGACTAGGAAGCTCGACAAAATGAGTTCCGTGAAACGAAAGAGTTGTTTCAATTGAAGAAAGAAGTCATATATTACACCATTTAGAAGCCGGTAAATCAAATGTAACCCTCGCGAAGGAGTTCGGCGTGTCTCATTCTATAATATCCCTGTTTAATGTCAATCTTTTGAAATGTAAACGTGTCAGGACATTATCTCGAGAACAAATAGATCATACTTTGTTACAGTGTAAAACTATGATTTCGGTATTCTCAATGCTGTGCGAAGTTCTTACTATCAAACAAAAATTGGCCAAAAACAAACTCAAATTTCAGACTTTCTACTTTAGCAACTACATATTTACTTGCATAGAACGTAGGTACATTGTATCTTTTCGGATTACAATACATTATGTATGTTTGTTATGTGGAATTTTTAAGTACTATGCTTATTTCCTGCCAATATACCAACAGTGAAACTGTGCTAGGGATATCAATATAAAATCAATTATCTATCCGATATTGCAAACTTATCGATTTCACCATACTAGAGCCCCTGGTATGTATGACATTTCAAAAAATAGACTCACCGTTCTCAAACGCCGATAATTCTTGGTAGAACGGCACGTCCACCCACAGCTCACTGTGGTAGCCGCCCTCCGGAGAGAAGAGTTCGCCACGCTGGAGTTCCCCACCCCGCGATGTCCCAGGTAACGGCTCCGGAGATGCCGCCCGGATTGGTGCAGAGGCGGAATTGGAAGATTGGGAACCGTTGACTGGGTCTGTGCCGGAGTGGACATTCACGGTGGTGGGACGGGTCTTGGCAACGGTGAAGGTGTCCCTTGTGAAAAGGGACACGGTATTCTCTCCGGAGATGGAATTCTGAAAACATATACATAAATCATATGAATCGTTCTCATTCACGCGTGAAACAGTAAGTACAGTAAATAAATAAACAATAAAATTAGAACACTGTGTAAACAGCACTGCATAATGCACAGAGCGCTGATCTAACCAACTCTCATTGTAACAGTGGAATGCTGTCGGAGAAAAAACAATAATATTGTATCAAGCATATAAATATGATAACTTACTTTTGTTTAGTTTTTCTTGCAAGTGCGGTAGGGAGCAAAATGCGCGCCGCCTGCTTCTTAAATTTTCGGCATTCCAGCTCTAGTCGGAAGGAAGCAGACAGGGCCCTAACAGCCTTTACACTATCCTCTCGCACCAGTAGCAAAGCAGGGTCACTGTTAAAATAAATAAAAATATATGATGAGTTCAACGGCCACAGCAAAGTACTTTCATAAAAAAACATTAAAAAATACTCACACTCCAGACCGAGCAGGCAATGCAGCTCTGCGTTGACTCCCACGTCCACGTGCAGTTAGTCCGGCACCAGCTGGTACTCCTTCTGCACCTCTTCCTCTGCCTCCTCTTCCAGTAAGCACTACTCTATATATTTTAAATTGAAAACACTTCATATACTTAAATGTTCAAATTTTGTATACTGCACTAATATAAAATATGAAAAAATTTATTTAAACCTGGTTCGTGGAGTGCTCCCTTCTTTCCCTGGACGATTGCTGTTTCTGCACAAATTTGGTAAAAGAAAATCAATTAATTAATTAGTATACAACGAAACAACTAAATTTTTATTGTGTGACGGAAGCTTTATGTCAATATTGACTACGAAAGTTGTCGCTTTTTTGACATATGGCATAAATAATTGGATAAGCAAATATCTGCATTAATAATGAACCAATCCATATAAAACTTATATTTATCTCTTTGTTATGAATCACTCTGATTAAATAACTATATTTCATATACACAAAAGCAGTAATTATTAATATTTTTGCAAATCAAAAACGATGACATTTTCAGTTGATGCATTTTTACAAAAAAACTTCCACCGAAACAATATATTAGGAACAAACAAATTAAAAACACATTTCAAAGATAGATTATTCAATCACAATTGCACTGATATATAATTATATGTTAAAAACCCAATAAATGAATTACTTACGGCATTTTAAGCAGAGACCAAAATCCGTTGAAACATTGAAAACTTGTAAGTTGATTTCTGACAGGACGCTATTAAAAACCCGCCAAAACTTGTTATAGAATACTTCAAAGACAATCAATAAGGTCATAGACTGAAAGAATATTTTATCAGCTATTCGATAATATAAATAGCTGGCCATGTAAAGGTTTTAAATAATTACAATAAATGTTTTACGAATGGTAGAAAAATCGGTCCGTTTTTGGACCGACATCAATCGGAGAAAAATTAAAGTGGTCGATTTTTCGACCGAAATCGTTCCAGTGGTTAAATGATTAAAAAAATAAATTAGGTTCCGTCCAACTCAACATTAGAATTCGTATTAATTAACATAATTATGTGAGCTTTTTTTACGATGATTATTTGAAAACAAAATTCTGCATAATACATTTTTATAGCGCCGTTTAAGTGAAAATGAATATAAGGACGTTGGGTTACTACCCGCGCACTATGAAAGAATATTTTTTCTGTTTTTTGATACTCCGATAAATCAAAATTTTAGTTTCTGAGAAATTCTTAATAAAACATTTTTATAGCGCCGTTTTTGTAAAAAAAACTCACTAAGGGCAATAGGTACTTACCCGCTTACTATGAAAAATATTTTTTCTGTATTTTTTTTACTCTAATAAATCAAAGTTTTTTTTTTTGGAAATTCTTAATAATATGTTTTTATAACGCCGTTTTTGTTTAAAATCTCACTAAGGGCAATCGGTACTTACCCGCTTACTATGAAAAAATATTTTTTCTGTAATTCTTTTACTCCATTAAATCAAAGTTTTTTTTCTTAGAAATTCTTAATAATATATTTTTATAGCGCCGTTTTGGTTTAAAATCTCACTAAGGGCAATAGGTACTTACCCGCTTACTATGAAGAAATATTTTTTCTGTAATTTTTTTACTCCAATAAAACAAAGTTTTTTTTTCATAGAAATTCTTAATAATATATTTTTATAGCGCCGTTTTTGTTTAAAATCTCACTAATGGCAATAGGTACTTACCCGCTAACTATGAAAAATATTTTTTCTGTAATTTTTTTAATCCAGTAAATCAAAGTTTTTTTTTCTTAGAAATTCTTAATAATACATTTTTATAGCGCCGTTTTTGTTTAAATCTCACTAAGGGCAATAGGTACTTACCCACTAACTATGAAAAAATATTTTTTCTGTAATTCTTTTACTCCAATAAATCAAAGTTTTTTTTTTAAGAAATTCTTAATAATACATTTTTATAGCGCCGTTTTTGTTTAAAATCTCACTTAGGACAATAGGTACTTACCCGCTTACTATGAAGAAAAAAAAATTCTGTATTTTTTTTGTTCCAATAATTCAAAGTTTTTTTTTTTTACAAATTCTTCATAACATATTCTATAGCGCCGTTTTAGTTTAAAATCTCACTAAGGGCAATAGGTACTTACCCGCTTACTATGAAGAAAAAAAAATTCTGTAATTTTTTTACTCCAGTAAATCAAAGTTTTTTTTTCTTAGAAATTCTTAATAATACATTTTTATATCGCCGTTTTTGTTTAAAATCTCACTAAGGGCAATAGGTACCTACCCGCATACTATGAAAAAATATTTTTTCTGTAATTTTTTTGCTCCGATAAATCAAAGTTTTAGTTTCTAAGAACTTCTGAATAAAACATTTCTATAGCGTCATTAATAAAACATTTCTATAGCGTCATTTTTGTGAAAAATTACAACCACGTACCTTCCAAGTACTTACACGCGCACTATGAAATAATTTTATTCTGTACGTTAAGTTAGTTTAGTTTTAAACCACTATGAAATAATTTTATTCTGTAAGTTAAGTTAGTTTTAAACCCGTTAGTTGCATTTGCAATGGGCATAAGCTAGTTATATATTAATGCTCAGTTTTGAAGACGAGCTCACTTTTTTTTTATGGGAAAATCGACCTCACCGCCCCTGGAGTTTCACCAACCTCAAGGTTCACTTTGGCTTGCCAAAAAAATTCAGTGCTTTCGATGGATCCGAAAATGACCTCTCCGCTCCTCGAGTTTCAAAGACCGCAGAGACCATTATCGGATCCAGGGGAGCGTGCCAAAAGTCTCCAGATTAAGGACCATTTTTCATACAAAACACCGCTGCACGGTTAGCAGCGCACCCAAACGGCGAAAACTACAATTAAATCTCTCACCGACGGAGAAATTCGGCCTTAGTTCTATTTCCCGCCGTCAGGTTCACCCGTTGAAACGGCGCGACGTACGCGTAGGCTCAAAAAGGGAAAGAAAAAAGTCTTTTTTGGGTACGAAAGCACACTTTTCAGTACTTGAGCAAACTACGGAAAAATTAAGCATTTTGTTTGCCTACATTTTTGCTAGCGATTTATTCACAGAAAACTGAAGCAAATCAGCGGCTAAAACTGGAACCTCAAATAAAAGTACTCAATTCGGCTCAGTTATATTTCCTGCCGACAGGTGTACTTTAAAAAAAAGATGTCATTTTGGCCATTAGTTTCAATGCAAAAGAAATTGCTACGAATGTTGAGTTAGGTCAGGATTCTTACATGTCAAAACAAAACGGATCTCTCAGCGGTTTGGGTTGTTGTTTTTCGGGAAACGGCATTGCGGCCGGAAAAACGATTCCGTCTTGAATGTTTTTGAAAAATTCGGTACCCGAAAACATTTCGCGTCTTTTGATACCAATATGAGGTGACTGTCCCATGTAAAAAAGTTCAGGGTCACCGAAAAACCTATAAAATTTTCCAAAAAAAACAAGAAAAATACGTGTCCATAGATTCACTTCTGAAGGGTAGATTTTTACCGGCCAGTAGAAATTGAAATATTATTAATTCAGGGTAGGTACCTACTTATCTCGGTAGTATTGCAAATATGATAAAAAAGCAAAACCATTGCCAGAATTTTGTAAGGAAAAGCGCCGGTACCTACCGTAATGGGTAGTTGGACAATTATTTAGGTTTTAATGCAATTTAATTTACTAAGGTAATGTTGTTTCACCGATACTGAATAATTTAACAATTTTTTTAAGTTTATTTTCACGTTCTGTGTAAGTTCTGTTTTTTTTTTTATCAGTTGCCAGTTGCATCATTAAACAAAAATATCTATAGAACTTGAATAGAATTCGAACAGAACTTTTACAGAACGGTAAAATTGACTTGAAAAATTGAAGAATTTCCAATTTTGTTAAACAACCCAGCCTAAATAAGTATTTTTTACGTATGTGTAAGAACCTGCGCTCAGAATTTAGGTAGGTACCCATCTGCACATAACAACTCGCTATCATCCGACGATATTGCATACGTATTCGTTTTCTAATTTTACAATGAAATTACTCGAAGTTGAACGGGATATTTTTTTTAAAGTATTAAATTCATATAGCGCTTTTTTTAAGCAGTAAAACTACTGGTGAGTTCTGGAATTATAAAATTTGTATGAAAATGTACGTACGCTCATAACTTCTGAAGGACTGCAACAAATTGAAAAATTCTTTTTTTGTTGTGTTCGTTATTGTTAGTACAAGGTTTAAAAATTTGTAAAAAAAAATTTAATAGGTGGCACGCGAGCTGTTTTAAAACTAAATGTACCGGGAATTATTGTATGTAATGCGGCAGGGGGGGGGGGGTGGAAAAGGGAAGAGGGGGGGGGGGGGAACCTGGGAGGGGGGAGGGGGGAGGGGAACTCGGAAGGGGGTTTACGAGACGGAGAAGCGTAGGAGTGAAGTGGGGGGAGGGAAGGTGAGGGAGGCGGAGTGGAAAGGGGAAGAGGACGCTGATGAGGAAATGGAGGGGGGAAGGGGATTGGAACAAATGAGAAAGGACACGCAGGTAGAAACATTTTCTTTATTTAATGGTATAGCAACACATGCCGGGTACCAGTTATCTTCTATATATATAAAAATCAGAAAAAATATTTGCATGTAAGTATGTATGTATGTCCGCTATGCGTTGCTAAACCATTCATCCGATTGCGATGAAACTTTGGGGATTTGATGTGCGCATGCCCGCGATAGTTTCTGTATACAATGGTGAGCTCTGGCATCATGAAATTACGCATTGCTAAACCATTCATCCGATTGCGATGAAACTTTGGGGATTTGATGTGTGCATGTCTACAATGGTGTTTATTTACTAACGTATGGCAGGTTTTTGCTGCTAGGTCCTGCGGGCGGCTTTATACATAGTTGTGTGTTTAACCGCTAAGCGTTGCTAAATCATTCATCCGATTGCGATGAAAATTTGTAGATTTGATGTGTGCATGCCCACGACGTTTTCTGTATACAAAAATGAGCTCTGGCATCATGAAATTACGCACTGCTAAACCGTTCATCCGATTGCGATGAAACTTTGGGGATTTGATGTGTGCATGCCTAAAATGGTGTCTATATACTAACGTATGGCAGGTTTTTGCTGCTAGGCCCTGTGGGCGGCTTTATGTATATTTGTATGTTTAACCGTAGTTACCTACCCGCTTACTATGAAATTATTTTTTTTCTGTTAGTAAGTCAAGTTAGTTTTAACCCGTTAGTTGCATTTGCAACAGGCATAAGCTAGTTATTATAATTTTTTGCTTTGTTTAATGCATGTAATGTTATTAACCAATAAATTAAATGTTCGTAATAAAAAATTAAAATATTTAAAACATCTTGAAAGCTGACTTTTTCCAAAAGTGTGCCGGAGTTGCTCACTAATTGTGAGTCGAACCGTTGACGAAAGTTATTTTTTCTTGGGGCGCGGGGCCCCCAGCCGATGCGGGGCCCCTAGGCAGTTGCCTACTCTGCCTTAGGGATAATCCGGTACTGTAGATATAGGCCGATAATTTTGGACTTTTTTTGCATTTCTCTTTATGAAATTTACAATATTCATTCCAAAGTTTCTGAGATAAATTCCAATGAAATATTTGTATAGTTGCTCTGCCATCATAAATAACCTTACAACCCACTCTATTTCTCACACATGACTGTTATAAAAATGTAATAAATAACTTGCCACAATTTATGTATTTTATGTAATTAAACCTTTCTGAATTTTTTATTGAATTTATTGTTTTGTTTTGTAGGGACCAAGCGGTACAACTGAATATAACCTCGCTTCTGGAAAATGTTAAAAATCTTCAGCGACAGGTAACTTTAAAACTCACAACCTCTTTCTCCAAGATGGAATTAAGATCAAAGATAATGGAATACAAACAAAGAGATATGCTGTGATCACGGTCTACTGCGCGTACTTTAAATACACATACAATTCCTTCATTTAGTTGATTTTGTGTTAACATCGATTATAGTTCGTCCTCGTCAAATTTAAAATGCCGTCTTGTTCAGTGCAACTTTGAAAAAATATAACACCCCAAGATCACTTCAAAACAAATGGAATATCATTTCACCAGTAAGTACAAAATTAGATTACGATATCAATGTTTTATGATTTTTTAAAGTTTGTATTGATGTTAGCCCCCGTGCTCAGCCAGTGGAGTTATCTACCATCAATTCTAGAAATGGGACGCGAATACGCTTAAATACTGACTATTTATATACGCTTAAATACTGACTATCGATATTTCATAATAACTATTCCATTTAAAAACTATTATATAAATTTGATTGACATTTTTTATAGATAACTATTGTAGTAGATGGATGGTGGTAGAAATATATGCAATGTTTTTCTTATCAAATACAAAATATTATTGTGTATTGATTTTGTGTTTTCTTTGTTAGTTGAAATTATAGTAATTAGTTAGTTAATTTTACTTGTGGTAATTAAGCTGAAATAAGGTGTGGTTTAACCCTTCTTATCACAGGAGACCCAAGTTGTCCCAAAACATCATATGCCGTTATAATAACAAGAGACCCAGATTGTCCCAGAGCGACCGTGCATTATTAAAAGTTATATATCTCTCTTCCTGTCATGCGAATATTTGTGATTTCTTTTATGTTAGAGAGCCAAAAAAATAATGCTTCTCATTGTATTAGGATTATATGAGCTATGTTGTTGAGATATTTTACAAACCCGATCATAAGTGACGGTTTTATTTCGAGCCAATTTTTGACGTAACAAACATTTAATTTTAAAATAAAATTGTATGAAAGTGATAAAAAGTGAGGTGACAGTTTTATTACAAATTTTGTTAAAAAAAGGAATCTGTATTTAAAATTTTAAGTTTATTCTATTTTAAGTACTTTAATTCCAATATTCGCAGGTATGCATTTTTTAGCTAATTTACATTTCCAATATCAAAATTTTAATATTTAGAAAAAAAAACTTGATTTCTAATAAACACATCGGAAAGATTATTTTATCTAAATTTTAGAACAATTTTGTTTTTTGCAAAAGGGTTAAAAAATAACCCATAAATAGGAAAATTTAAGATGCATGGCAAGAACCAGGAATTTTGCGCGCGAACCTTGACAGGCAAAAGGTTACAGATATTATTTTCTTATTATTCGAAGGGTTAAATAGTTTGTTTATACATTGAAACCCGCTTAAGGGTGTATATCCAGCAAATCACAATTCCGATTCCGACGCTAGTGCCTAAACATCAGCGCTCGCGAGCGGGCGTTTTTGAAACTAGATTTCGTTCCGCTTCAAGTAGGGTTTTGCCCATTTTGTTCACGCGGAGCTAGGGCTACCCGCTACAGTATGCTTATATTCTCGCTTCCAGAATTTTAATTAGTAGTAGTTATTTATAATTTGTATATCGAAGTGCATAAACATAAATAGATGTGTTAACACAGTAGGTATTAAGTAGATACCTATATGTATAAACAATTTGTTATATTCTTTTTAATATCTGTTTTTTGTTTTTGTTTTTTTAATTGTATTTTAAGGCCATTAGAGTAGAAGATACTCTCAGTATCGCCCTGGTGTAAGACCACCATTAAGAATTGAAACGTTGCTTGTGGCCAGATCTGAATAGCAGGGTACTTCCCCACCTTCCTCTTCCCTATATCCTTCCCTTCCCCACTACCTTCAGTTCTTCTATTTGTGCGCATAATTTTTTATTTTATATATATATGAATATCGCACAAGAGACCCAAATGCTGACGTCTGGAGCCAGTGAGACTATGACGTGATTATGGGGTATATTGTGAGGCTGAAGATGGTGGGGAGGGGAAGGAGAAGAGGAAGGCGGGGAATTACCTGGCTATTCAGATCTGATCATCAAACACGGCCATAGCCATTTCTAGCAACGTTTCAATTCTGAATGGTGGTCTTACCCCAGGGCGATTCTGAAAGTATCTTCAACTCTGGAACGTGGCACAAATATATTATTTTTAAATTAAATAATTGTGAAATAACCTATAAAATATTAAATATGTAAAATTTATTTGTCAATGCCGGGATTCGATCCCACGACCTTCGGATTGCGAGCCAAGAGCCTTACCCCTTGACTATGCCGGCCGTCAATAGGTAGTATCAGTAATTTGGAAGGCGGGTATGGGTACCGCCGTATTGGATTATCAACACCTCTGCCATAGGTCACCCTAAGTGACTAAGCAGGGGAGCCCGGGTTCATGGGGCGAGGTTTGTCAGGATCTCGGCGGCGGTTGCGTCTGCCCACCCACTAGATGGAAGGCCGGATCGGGAGAGACCCTTTTTAAATTACAATCGCTCGACACACTGCCTATCTCTTCTTTGGGAATGCTGTGTGGAGGGTCGTTTTAGGGAAAGGGAGGAGAGGAACTTCTGGGAAGGAAAGGGGTATAGGGGTGGGTAGAAATCTGGGGTCAGCGTGTCCAGGAGAGCGGATGTATGAATCCATCCCTCCCACTTCGGTGCAAGGCGATGTTCCGAGAGAGTGAGGCTGGAGAAGTCAAAGGGACTCCCTCAACCACTTTCTCCAGATCCGACTGCCATGCAGCTGGTGGGCAGACGCACCCGCCGCCAAGACCTGAACAAACCTCACCCCCATAAACCCAGGCACCTCTGCTAGTCACCAAAGGTTGCGAACCACTTGGGATGACCTATGGCAGACGTGTTGGTTATCTAATAAATGGTTCACGGGGCGGTGGTACCCATACCTAAGACTGTAACACTGAAGTAAAACTTCACTAACTTATGCCGTCCATTAACAATATAACAATAACAGGAATAAAAATATATCCCCATCCCCTCAACATCCCCATCAACTCAACTCTCAACTCTCAACTCTCAGCTTTCAGCTTTCAGCTCTCAACTCAACTCAACTCAATTCAACTCCACTCAACTCAACTCAACTCATATCATGTTTATTGTAGCAAGCAAGCGCCCGTCAACGTATGACTCGATCATAGACATATGAATATTACTAGACCTGCCCTAAGTGATAAAAGCTTCGCGTGAATCTAGAAAATGTGACGTCATCATTCTTGTGGGAACCATCGTCGAGCTCTCATTGGTAAATTTTACGAAATAACACGGCAAAAATGGTGACTTGTGCTATGAAAATGTGTAAAAACAGAAGTGAAAAAGATAATAAACCCAATTGTCGTATTACATTCCATAGGTAAGCATTATTTTACTTTATTTTAAGGGCCTCCTTTCATTGAGAAACTTACAAGCGACTCGATCCATGTGCGCGTACCATACGCGCCGATCGTAAGTACCCCCCGTACGATTTTGCTGGTGTCCGCTCACGGCGCTACGCGGTGACTGTCGGTTTCCGGTCAGTACTACGATACCAACGGTGCTGGTCGCACGCGACGCGTCTCGTCATTTACGTCAGCTACAATTCATTTGACGTTTGACAGAAATGGTGTCGGAACAAGAAAGCAACATCAGATTTGTTCTGGAAGTCGAAAAACATGCGTGTTTGTACAATTATTCGTTACCAGAATACGTAAGAAAGGATGTAGTGGAGAGGGCATGGATTGATGTCAGAATTAAAGTCAATTTGACAGTTACGTAATGTTGTTTACTTTTGTCATAAACTTTATCAAACACAATAATTGAACTGCCAAGGTAGCGAAGCTCGAGGAGTGATAAAATAGTTGGCTAAATAATTCCTCAGATTTATTGGAGATGAAAGGGGGGAAATCTCAAGATGCTCAGCATCCAAATGTGTATGGCCTTCAGCTTGAGCCTCGAATTCACGGGCGCGATACGGAATCCCTTCTCGTTTTTGGACATAATTATGCAAAACGCACACGGCTTTGACGATGTCAGCTGCCTTTTGCACTGATTTACATCGTAATAAATTGACAGCTGGAAATTTTTCAGCCATCATCCCAAAAGTGCACTCCACTGTTTTTCTACCTCGGCTGAGGCGGTAGTTAAATACCCTTCTTGTGTTATTTAATGTTCTCTGTGGAAAGGGTCTCATTAAATAACGCGAGAGCGGAAAAGCTTCGCTATATGCTTGCCGTCTAATGACCCCAAGCAGTTCGGTAGATTCCACAGCAGGTTAAATCGTTTGGAAATTTTTTTCCATTCGTTCATACTTGGGATTGGCATCCATTTTTCTCTTAATACATTCAATATAATGATAACCATTTCTCCAACGACTTTTGAAATTGTACATTCTCCTCTCGCGAAATAAAAAGCCAGGCTCGTAAATGTCGATCCTTCCCCTAAGTACCTGGAAAAAATAATTATTAAATTAAAACTCTTGTTATCTTTTTCAAGACCCGAATGTAAAGAAAAATGGAGGAATATTCGAAATCTGAAACCTGCAAAAAGTGGATCAGCAGCGAAGAAAAAGAAACCTTACTATTTAAATGAAGTCATGCAATTTACACTACCATTTATTAAATTATCAAATTTGTCAGTTTCTGGGAATCTGCCAATTCCAATAAATCAACGTGATGACTGTATCATTGATTAGAACAGCAAAGAAGAAGACGATCCTTTGTCATTTGGGCGTCAGCAATCAACTGGATCACAGTTTCAGTCGTTAGATTCACAATCAATACTGAATCCCTTTCCAAAAGATGCACAAATGCAAGTTGTACCGACACAACCGTCTCCGCAGCCCTCGTCGTGGTCGCCATTTCCCCAGGAACGGTCCTCATCATCACCATTGCCAACACCATCGCCGCAGCATCATCCAACCACAGGCCCGTCATCATCAAGCTCCTATTCTACCCCGAGGCCATCGAAGAAAAAAGGCCGAAAATCAGACTCTAATATTGATGACGGCATTCTGCAGTATTTTAAGGCAAAACATGCCAGGACGGAAAATCTCGAGAATCTCGAACAAAATCACAAAAAAATGTATCTACTCAGTTTATTGGCGGATGTTGAACCAATGTCTAATGGTCAGATGCGAATCTTTAAACGCCGTGTTGGACAAGTAATTGAAGACATTTTGTGTGACTCTCCATCAAGACCTTCGGAGGTGGCTGTATTTTATCAAAAATTTTCACCAATTGTAATCCCAGAACCCGATGATTCAGAAATTGTGATCCCAGAATCTGATTTAAACGGCGAAAATTTTGTCTCACTTAGATTTTATTGAATTTTTGTCATTTAATAACTTAAAACAGTATAACCCACATAGAAATAATTTGAATAATCACATTCTAGACTTAGTCTTAAACAATATAGCACTACGTATAACGCATAATGAAAATTCACTAGTACCAGAAGATATACACCACAAAACTCTACTAATCTCTATTCCCATAAAAAAAATTAAAAAAGGACCCGCAGAAAATATTTAATTTTAGACTTGCAGACTATAATATCATTAACTCAAAAATTAATGATATTGATTGGGATACTACACTAAATAATTTAAACACTCAAACTGGTATTAATATCTTTTATGATATACTTAATAAGATAATAGCGGAATCTGTACCAATAAAACATGTTTAAAATAGTAACTATCCTCCATTTTATACAACCCCTCTTATCAAAATAATTAAAGAGAAAAGCAAATTTCACAAAAAATTTTAAAAATTCAATAATCCTTGTGACTACCAAACTTTTTCTCTATTACGATCAAGGCAAAAAATAATAACACAAGAACTTTACATTAACTATATTCGTAATACGGAAAGAAGCATGTATGGTAACCCAAAACTTTTCTGGAGTCACTTTAATAATCTAAAAAAAAAGCAGATCTTCACTTCCTAGAGTAATGCACCTTGAGGGTAAAATAGCAGAAAATGGACAAGAAATCTGTAACTTGTTCGCGGAATATTTCCAATCTGTATATATATCTGAAAACAATTTTACTACTTCAGAAGTACCAGATATATCAAACAATATAAACATTACTTCAATTGAATTTACAAAGGAAATTGTATTACGAGAAATAAGGGCCCTTGACATAAATACGAGCGCTGGATGTGATGATATTCCATCCTACTTTATTGTAAATTGTGCTAAAACACTTGCCAAACCTCTTAGTATTATGTTTAATAAATCAATGCTTGAAGGAATTGTACCAGATATCTGGAAAAAAGCTTTCATAACTCCAGTCCACAAAAATGGCGATAAAAGTAATGTTAAAAACTATCGACCCATTTCTAAATTACCAATTTTTATTAAATGAAGAAACACACTTTTTAAAACACCACTTTATTAGAATTAATAACTATTTGACAGCCAACCAGGTTTCGCTTAGCTCAAGCTTCATCAGAGCTATTATATTAACTAAAGGTAATTACATACAGACACATAGGTATATATATATATAAGAAATTTAAAAAAAATGAATGAAAGAGATAGCAATACAATAGATGGCCCCCTATTAGTGCCAGTAAGATATACAAATAGATAAGAGGGAGACAAAATTATTGCAGGAAGGGTGGTTGGAGGGGGGGAGGGGGAGGGAAAGGGGACTGTTTCAGAAGAGGTTAACGGAATAAATTAAAAATGGGACTGTCAGTTAAATTGATTTGATTATTAATAATATTTGATTTGTTATTGACGGCTTTTTTTATTTCAAGGGCTTCTAGATTGTTTAATCTTATTCCACATCCATTTTTATGTAATATTTTAGTCCCGGAGGTTTTATCGAATGAGTGGTTAGTTTCTAGTAGATGGTTTGCGAATTCAGAAAAAGCATTACTATTTAAACATCTTAGATGTTCTTTAATTCTTATGTTTACATTCCGGGCCGTTTTCCCGATGTAAAAAGCAGAACATTCGTTACAATTAAGTTTATATATGCCAGAGTGACTAAGTTTATCGTCAATGTCTTTAGTGTTAATTAAATATTTACCTAAGTTATTGTTAGTGTAAAAGGCGGGCTTTATTTCCGGAGGGAATTTTTTTACGCTTAATGTAGAAAAGTTATTTGTAAAAAGTACTCTACGCCATTGGAATTGGTGATTTATATTTAAATTATTATTAGATTTATTAAAAAGAAATTTATTTGATGCTATTTGTTTTAATTTTTTATTGAGAATGTTATCTACTAGTTTGGTCTCATACCCGTTATTTGTAGCTTTTTGTTTAATTATGGATAATTCTTTATTAAAATTATTACTGTTTAGTGGTACTGTAATCAATCGATGTATCATGGAGTGGAAAGCGGAATGTTTGTGGGATAAGGGGTGGTTGGATGAATTGTGAATGGTAGTGTCAGTATAGGTAGGTTTACGGTAAATGTCGAACTCAATTTTATTATTAATGATATTTAATGTTAGGTCTAGAAAATTTAATGTTAAATTGTTACCTATTTCTAAAGTAAATTGAATTTGTTTTTGAAAAGAATTTATTATTTTGAGAAATGAGTTTAGTTGTCTTTCGGTACCTGTCCAAATACAAAGAACGTCATCAACGTAACGTCTCCACAGTAAAATATTGTTTAAGAGAGGTGATTTAGAAGCAAAAATATTATTTTCCAAATTATTCATAAAAATGTCGGCGATGAGAGGACTCGTTGGAGCCCCCATCGCTAAGCCATCCTTCTGTTGATAAATAACATTATTATATTGAAAGTAGTTTTGGTTTAAACAAATATTAAAAAGACGCGACAAGTCATTAGCTAGATCTTTAGTTAAGTGTGAATTATTCAGTAAATTGGATATTTGGGTTTTACATTCAGTTATAGGAACATTGGGAAATAAATTGACTACATCGAACGATATTAGTTTGGAGTTAGTGGGAAGAACCAGGTCCTTTAGTTCATCAATTAGGGTTAATGAATTTTTGATGGTATATTTTGGGGAAAATACATTGTTGTCTCCTGTTGTAATTCCCCTAATTTTAAATTGTCTTCTTTTATAACAAAAGGTATTCAATGACACCAATGTATTTTCCCCAAAATATACCATCAAAAATTATTTTTTAACAGTTTAAAGTGTCATCACATCATATTCACAAGAAATGACAAAAAAATTGTACATCAATATCTGTTAACCTCTTGGGGAGTATGGCCGTAATATTACGGCGAGAACAAAAAACTCTCCAAGGAGTATGGCCGTAATATTACGGCCGTGTGTATAAATCGTGCCCCACGCGATTTATTAATGAAATGTAAAGTGTACTGCTATCTATTGACAGTTTCTAAAGCCATTCCGAACATTTGGAGTAGTTGAGACATTTACCGACGTTGTTATTTGAAATTTAAAAAAACGAGTGACGTCATCAACCGCCATTATACCTCTTTCTTGAGTTGACAACAATTGATTTGAGAGCGTGGGTGTTTGCTAAGTTTTGTCTTTGTTTTTTGCAGTTTTCTTGTTATTTTCGCCACGACTTGGACTATTACTTATGATTATAAGGTTTTGAGTTTTGTTTATTGTTATATATTATATAATAATAACGTTTTGTTCAACAATTTATTGAGTGTTTGGCGAAATATTTTTGCAAAGTTTCGTTTGATGTTTGTTTTTGCGAATATTTTAGTTATTTTCGCTATGAATCAAACTATTACGTATTATTGTGTGGTTTTGAGTTTCACTTATTCTTATTCATTGAGGAAGTTATCGCATCAGTATCAACTCCTAAAAGTTGATTGCCGAATGCGGGAAAAGGGAGAATTTACCCTAAATTTACACGATTTGCCACACAAACTTCAGCCAAAAAAGAGAAAAGATACGAGATTCATGTGTATTGAATGTAATTTGGCTCTGTTTATTTATCCATGTTTCGAAAACTACTATTTGAAATACCAATATTTAAAAAAAAAAAAAAAAAAATTAAATATAAAAAAAAAAAATTAAAATTTATAAAAGGAGAAGAAAAAACATACAATAATGCACAAAGTGAATTCGTTTTCTCACGACATCCTGCTATGTTATATAGTGAGTAATATTTTGTAGTAAATGTGTATATACATTTTTTTGTCGTTTTCATTTTATGGTGATTCATCTCCAATGGTTTACGAACCCTTCGATAGGCTCAATTAGTTTTTTCTCTAACTTGTCTTAATAAGTAATATGTATATTTTTAAATATTTTAGCATTGCTAGATTTTGGGCAAACTATGGTTTTGCATTTAATTTTGTTTTATTTGTATACTTCAAAAATGCTCACTCCTGGATCACAGTTTTGTTAAAAAAAAGCTCACTCTCCGAGAGGTTAAATGAAAACCAAATTGAAACCTGCTCCAATATTCGTGATTTAGGTGTGATTCTCGATAGTAAGTTACAATATCAATGCCATATCAATCAAATAACAAATAAAGCAGCTAAAATGCTTGGTTTCATAGTAAGAAATACAAAAGAATTCACAAACACTGTAATTATCGAACAACTATACTTTGCGTATGTACGAAGCCATTTAGAGATTGCGTCAACTGTGTGATCTCCATTTTATGCAGTACATATAAACAAAATTGAATCGATTCAGAAAAAAATCATAAAATACCTTTCTTACAAATCGTACAATCGATTTAATAATTATCTTGATGCAATAAATTTCTTCAAAATTGATGCATTGAGTGTACGCAGACAATTCTCAGATGCGATGTTGCTATATAAAATCGTAAATAATATAACCGACTGTCCTGAATTATTGAACAGAATAGATTTTAAAGTACCTACACGGCACACACGTTCGTGTAATATTTTTAAGGAAAAACACTGTAAAACCAATTCAAACCAAAATGCTTGCCTTATTAGAGTGTGTTCAACATATAATAACATTTTCTCTGGTATAGATATCTTCAATTGTAACGAAAATAAATATAAAAATTCTATCAAAAGTGTATTAAAATGTATTAAATGACTACAAAATTCATAAATCTAATGATATATTATGTACTACCTTCCACCTGTTATACCTATGTAATATCTTTTAATGTACTATCTTTTAATTTTCTAAAATTACTGTTTAATTTCTAGACATACAATGTAATAGTATAATGAGGAAATCTATAATTGGTTTCTCAGTTAGATTAATTATTCATGTATAAATTAATAATTATTGTAAACTGTTGATTTCCCTAAAATAAAATAAATAAATAAGTAACAAATAAACATATATTATGCTTTTCTTACCTGAGCGTTATTAATATTCTTTCCTCGATACTGACACACTCCCGCATAGTAGTATTTTTGTAATGGATACTAGGGGTCAATAATTGCACCAATTTTATGTACGTATCCTTCGACATTCTGTAGAAAGAATTAAACTTGTTGTCATCATTCTCGTGCAGTTCCCTGGCGGCAACGAATGCCCTACAGTTCAGATTTTTTCGATGTATGGGTGAACCCAAAATCTCCTATTACATCGCTTTTTATTCTTATAATAAAGATACACCAGAACATTATCTTCATCGCTAGAATCGCTTGACATCGTGTTTACTGCGCAGCTGCATGTGAAAAATGATCAAGTTCAGTATATTTCGGGTAGCGCCGTGTACGGAGACCTGCATTAAAAAGTTGTATATCAGCAGGGTACTTGTGGTTGCGTCACAATTACGTAGATTGTCAGTATCTCCATGAAAAGAGGCCCTAAGTTTATTCACATCACATAATATGATAACACATACTATCACATCGAAATACATGGCGATGCGGAACACAAAGCCGCTGTTTACTGGGGTAAGTAAATTATGAAACATTTGTTGTGGACTTCGTAAAATTGTTTATAACGTGGCGCGCAATTCGCGCTCCCTTGTATAAAGGTCTATTCATTCAAAGCAGATTTTACTTTTAGGAACTAAATGGTGATATTATAATGCGAGATGCCTATATACTGTCAGATTGATTAATGGACGAATCACATATCATTTCAATCATCTTGCCGCTCCGCGCCCCGCTATTGTTGGTTATTATCCCTCTCCTGTCTGTTCTGGTCTAGTAATATTCATATGTCTATGGACTCGACAGTTAGTAGGCAGTTCTCAGCGCCGTCAGTCGCTGTACGCTCCACAATTAGTGATGATTTTAGCTTCTTCGGCATGTAGAAATCGTCAGATTATATTATTTCCTTGATCCTTACATTATTTCTTTCAAAATAAATAAAAAAATGATGCGCGCTCGAGTAAATCCACGTGATGTTTTTTTTTTGCAACTTTGTGGCTCGCTAATTTTCTGAAGTCACGTTCAAATCGTCAGATTATTGAAATGTAAACTTATCTGCATGTAATTAACTCACAATACCTTAATCTGACACACTCGAGTAACTACGGGGATCGATTTTTTTTTTTACTAATCTGATCGGTTGTCCTAGCCGCATCCACCAATATTATGGGTTCATATATGGTGGTAGTCCATAACAGGGTCGGGAGGTATCTTCCCTTAGTTAATCTGACGCGCTTGAGTAAATCCCAAAATTCCTGCTTCGCATCCCCTACTATAGGGAAAAACCAATCACAATATGCATCCCTTTCATCTGGAGTACCCCAGGGGTCTGTTCTGGGCCCACTTCTTTTCATCCTTTTCACAAATGATGTCGCTAAAATAATCGAATCATTTGGCCTTCTATCTCACTGCTACGCTGATGACCAACAAGTTTACTTTTACTGCTTACCAGAGGAAGTAAACAGTCTAACCTCGCTTAATTGAGTATCTAGAAGCAATTGCCCGCTGGATGACCTTAATTGAGTATCTAGAAGCAATTGCCCGCTGGATGACCTCAAATAGATTGAAACTACACCCGTCAAAGACTGAGTTTCTCTGGACCGCCACAATCAGACATCAGCATAACATTGATAACTCCCCAATAACTATTTCTGGAAGCGATATCACTCCAAAGACATGTATAAAACTACTGGGTGTCAATCTGGACGCTGATTTCTCCCTTAAAGCTCAAGTGAACAGAACTGTAAGCACGGGGTTCTTTCAATTAAGGCAAATTAAAGCAGTAAGGAGAAACCTGCAATTCTTAAGTTGTCTCACGTCCAGATTATTGCAACGGAATATATGCAAGTCTTCCAAAATATCAAATCAACAAGTTACAATCCGTTTTCAACGCTGCGGCAAGACTTGTCACCGGCGTATCTGAATATTCCCATATTTCAGAGCATCTTAAAAATTTTCACTGGCTCAAATGTCCTGAAATAATTCAGTTCAAGCTTTGCTGGATGGTATTTAAGTCCATTAACGCAATGGCTCTGGCTTACTTATCGGAATTGCGTATTCCAAAAAATTCCAATTCTCGACAGTCAAAATTCCAATTCTCGACAGTCAACCCTGAGGTCAGCAGCATCATCAGCTATCGGAAGGTTAAAGGAACCAAAGCGCACACCAGATACTAAGTTCGATGAGTGCGCTTTTGGAGTGTCAGGACCTAAAGCCTGGAATGGACTGCCACATTACTTAAGAATGATCACAGACTCAGCGGAATTTAGAGCTAAACTTAAAGTTCACCTTTTCAGACAGTCGTATCCATAAAATCAAAAATCTTTCACATTCAATGCCCGTGACACTGTAAACAACTTATTTGTAAAAGTGTAGGAAATAAACCTATTTGTTAGCTTTTAATTAAATGAAGACAATATTAGCGAAACTTAATCAAAATCTGGATACAGAAAAATCAGAAAAAGATATTGGTTCCACTGGGACTCGAACCCAGATACCTTAGCATTCATGGCCAACTGCTCTACCGATTGAGCTATGGAACCCATTTCCAATTCGATCACTTTTAACTGTTGTTATGGTACGCCCTATAGCGGGTAGATTCAGATCCCATAACGGCAACTACAACGCTAGACAAGTCCGGACACAATACGGTCTCCCCTCTCTCCCCCCTGTTTCCTGCTTCCTGCTTCTTTTTCCCTTGCCCTGCCACTTGCCCATTCCGCCGCCGGCCAGTCGAGAAATGGGCGCCCTTACGTGCACACGTACCGCCGGATTGATTCCCACTGTACGCGGACTGCTTTCGGGCGACCGAACCGAACTCAAATGTAACCCGCGATGTTAATTGAATAGCCTACGGGTTGGAGCTGGCTTACGCCACGCCTGTGTTAACTTCGGTTTGTTCTAACTCGGGAGGTGCCCTGGTTGAAATCCGAAAGAAGACGAGGACCCTGCGATCTCACATGTAAGCTGTATAATTGTTTCCCTCTTTTAAATGTGTCCGCAACGGTGAATTGTAGGGCCACGCGAAAATCACCACTCGGAGAGTTTCGTTTCAGAGAGATAATGAGAATTAAACACTTTAGCTAGGTTTGTGTGATTTGCATTTCTTGTATTGAATTGTACTGTAAAGACCTATGTACTGTGTTTTGAATTTACAATACATGACCTATTAATTCAATCTTGTTATTATTCTGCCACGGCAGGAGGGTTTTTGCCTAGAGTGTATCCCGCCAGACGCCGGAGGGGTAAGGAGAAATTCTGTAGCCTCGTGCGACCTGCTCCTTGAATAGAGGGTATCATTGTCTCCGCTGAGAGCTGGCCTGGGACATGTTTGGGCCCCCTTGGCCCCTGAGCTGGTGTTGGTTTTTGAAGCTAACAACGAGGGCCATAACAATGGCGCCATAACGTGCGGCTCAGAATTTTTTTTTCTATCCCGGTCGCTTTGCGGAGTATCACTTGTCGAAATCCTCCCTGCATAGGAATTGTTTTGTAAACATTAAGAGGGCATTACCAGCGGCCAAAAATTCAAATTTCATCAAAAGACGGCCTCACGATCGGAAGTTTTTTAGAACGAGATAGAAATACCACATTCGCTCCGCCGCAAGCAGCATGTCCCACTCAACTGGCGATATCTATAGGATGGTTCAGACGACATCGATATTGAATTCTCGGTTCCAGCTTTTTCCGAATAAGTAGTTATTTGTAATTTGTTTACCGAAGTGCATAAACATAAATAGATACAATTGAAATGCGTAAAAATAGTGGGTATAAAATAGGTACTTACGTAATATACAAATTTCTTGATTTTTGAAATGTTTTTACGAGTATTCTGTTGTTGTTTTTTAATTGTATTTCTACTGAGTGATATTCAGTTTGATTGTAAGAAATATCTCATTTTTACATATTTATTCTCACAATAGGTATTATCAGTAATTTGGGAGGCGGGTATGGGTACTACCGCCCGGGAACCAGAGAGATTATTGTTGGTAATCTAAATTAAATTGAATTTCAAAAACCTCACCCCATGTACTTGGGTTCATTTATTTGTCCGGATCTTGGCGACGGATGCACCTGCCCACCAACTGCATGGCAGGCCGGATCAGGAGAGACTGGTTGGACCTGGGAGATCTTTTACCTACCCAGCAGCACTCTCCGAAACATCTCCTTACAGTGGGAGGGATAGATTTTTTCATGTCCGTCACTCTTGGACTGACCCCCAGATTCCTACATGCCCCTGATACCTTTTTTCTTCCCAGAATCCCGAACCCAATTTGGGAAACGGAACTCAATTTGGACCCCTAGCTTCCTACCACTCCTGGTACCTTTTTCCTTCCCAGAATCCAGAACCCAATTTGGGAGGCGGGTATGGGTACCGCCGCCCAGGAAACCATTTATTGGATAACCAACACCTCTGCCATAGGTCACCCCAAGGGGTTCGTTTCGTTTGGTGACTTACTTGCCCGGGTTCAAGGGATAAGGTTTGTTCGAATCTTGGCGGCGGATGCGTCTGCCCACCAACTGTGTGGCAGGCCGGATCGGAAGAGACTGGTTGAGGGAGATTTTTTGACCTCTCCTGCAGGATTCTCTCGGAAGCCTTGCACTGCAGTGGTGAGGATAGACTCATACATCCTCTTGGATACACCGATCCCAGATTCCTACCCACCCCTCATACCTTTTTTCCTTTCAAGAACTTCCTCTCCTTCCTTTTTCTAAAAAGACCTTCGACACAACATCCCCAAAGATGACATATTTATTCTTATTATGAAATATTTTCCTGTATGGAGCTAATGTCAAAAAAAGTAAAATGTATTTTTAACATTTATATTTTTACCAAAATTATGTAATTCAACTATAAATAAAGATAACCAAAAAAGCAGCAGCATTATAATAAAAAATATGTAAAATATAGCAACAAGCATATATTTTAGTATACTCTACATAATATATGTACAGAACTTGAAAATATAAAAACAGTAGGACTGTTAGTAGTTGTACAGTGAAAACAGACCGCAATACAATAATGTGAAGGTTGTCCAAGAATTAACTACCTTTGCTCGTTTTTTCTCAAAATATGATGGCACTAGCGTTAGCTCAGACTTTCCCAAAAAACCGAGCGGTGATCCGGCTTGGTAGCTGCTTCAGTGCGATCTTTGCGTTCGTTTGAGAAAGACGCTCCGTTGTCGAATCCCACCCCCTGCGAGGTGCGCTCAATTATTCGCTTTTTCAATTTAGAGGGAGTTAGCCCTGTTGAAGTTCATAAGCTTGCAGTTTTAATCCCAGATGTCAGTAAGTCTACCACACAAATGATTTTGAGGGAAAAATGGAGTATGCAAATTAATGCTCGTTGCGCAAATGCGCTCGGATCTCTTCGAACTGTTTTTCCAACCAAGGCGAAACTTTTTTGGGTTGAAAAATGGGTTCACCACCTAACCCTACCAAAAAGGCAATGAATGACATGAATTACACCTCTTTCGACATTACTCTTTACACATGGACGAAAAATCTTTGGAGACCGACCAGGATGCGGAGGGAGAGTTGATTGCATTTTTGACGGCGGAGTTGAACGATAAGGGAATGAAGACCTGGTTCCACGGCTCACCTAGTGCATTGATCGTAACAGGGACTATGTCTCTATGGCATTATTAATAGAATAAAACTGAAAATAATATAAAATATACTGAATATACTAATATATTAGAGACTTGGTCATTATAACAGAAATTATTAACAAAAACACGATTTGAATTACACAATCACAAATTAAAACCATAATTTTTACGGGAAATTCACGCGCATGGTGCATGCATGTCTAGCCTCTCTTTCACAGCCAGTTAAAGACATTTTTTATTAGTAATAGTTCAAAACAGAAATTGTACAGTATTTATTAAATGTGTTACTAAAACACTGTTTAACAGAAAGTAACTTTAACCAGAGAAAGTTTAAGTTCTTTTAACAGAAAGTAACTTCTAAAGAGCGTTTTAATTTTTTTTAAATATTGATTTGGATTCACCAGTCGTTCTTAATATAAAACACGATCCATAACCATTCAAAGACACAGTATCAAATTTCTTTATAATATATTTTTTTGACAAATTAGAGAAGCGTCAGAAATTTACATTTCGAATGAACGTCGTTAGTAAGCTCAAAAATCATCTGTCAAAAAATTAAATAAAGCGAGTACACATTTCTAATATATAATTATTACCGAAATTAGTGTGTTAAATTAATCTAAGGGTAAAAAAAGAAACAACCTACCGGAGAGCTAAAGAAAAATAGAAAATGACAAATGAATGCTTGCTAAAAGCAAATAAAGATCTTATAAAAATAAAATGTGAATGGATGTGGGTAAACTTTCGAAATCACTGGAAAACGATAATAGGAATATTTGTCTCATTTTCCACGCTGATGTGCACATTTAGTCCAGTCAAGGAAGGAGGTGTAGAGTACGTGAGCAGGACCCTAAGCGATTCCTCCAGAAACTTGTTTAGGGTGCTTAGGGTCTGAACATACTAAAAGTACTGACGTCTAGGTGTGAGCTAGCGGGGGGAGGGGGAGAAGGTCCCAATGTTCGGATTTCCGCTTATATCTCGAAAACGGTGCGTCACAGAGAAATTTTTCTTAAAATAAGTAAAAGCTTGTAAAATTATCTACAACTTTTGTTTTATACGTAATTCTCGAAATTTAAGCCGTTTTTAA
The DNA here is from genome assembly GCA_917563855.2 of Limnephilus lunatus. Lineage (NCBI taxonomy): Eukaryota > Metazoa > Arthropoda > Insecta > Trichoptera > Limnephilidae > Limnephilus > Limnephilus lunatus. Next base: position 4,561,610 of record OU830604.1, read on the forward strand.
GTTACACGCTCCACAAATGTAGACTTTTTCGAAAAAATCATTTAACCTTACATTTTTCATCAAACATTCCTTCATATCGTCTAAAATATTCATCAAAGAAATACATTTATTTTAAGGAAGTTATAAAGAATTTATTTCCCTTTTAGAATATATATATATATATACAAATGCAAATTAATCTCAAACCGGTCAACATTTACAGCAATTTTAAGTTTTTTCGTAAAATTTTGTCATGAGATAATTATAATTTTCATTATAAAATACAATTTAAAAATTTTCAAGTGATATTATTTTTTCTACTTTCTTTAAAAATTGGCTTTAAACTGTGGTCACACGTATTATTAGGCGAACGAACAAAATGTTTGTCAGTAATGAGATAAAAACAGCTTTGTCTGAAAATGATATTTTACGAAAAAACTTAAAATTGTTGTAAATATTTACTGGTTGGAGATTAATTTGCATCTAAATATATATATATATATATATAATTATATTATAAAAGTAAATTAAATTCTTTACAACTTCTTTAATATAAATTTATTTTCTTTGTTGAATATTTTAGACGACATGAAGGAATGTTTGATGAAAAATGTGAGGTAAAATGATTTTTTTCAAAAATATCTACGTTTGTAGAACGTGTAACTCAAAAACGGCTGGGATTTCGAAAATTACATAAAGAATAAAAGTTGGAGATGATTTTATGAGCTTTTACTTAATTTCAGAAAATTTTCCTCTGCAACGCACCGTTTTCGAGATATAAGCGGAAACCTGAAAATTGGGACCTCCCCCCCACCCCTTAACTCACCACCTAGACGTCAGGACTTTTAGTATGTTTACACCCTAAGCACCCTAAACAATTTTTTGAAGGAATCGCTTAGGTTCCTGCTCACGCACCCTAAAACCTTTTGGATCATTCATTGACTGGACGAACTTGTCTTAAACAAAGTAGATTCAGAATCAAATTGAATTTGAGGACGATTTACGCAGATTATTGTTTATAAATTAATATGTTCGTAAAAAGAAAAATAAATAAGTTAAAAATAGACGAAAAAATATGGTAAAAAGCTTCTGTTCCCGTGGTGAAATTTGAGTCCTCAGTTTTCCGCTTCTACCACGAATTTCCTGACACCGTGTGTACAAGGTAATGTTGCATGTCTATAATTTGCGCAACGTTGGGTATTAATGCTAGTAAATTATTGTTCATAATTAGGTCACCGTAATGTACCACGAGTTTCCCGCCACCGTGTATATGTCGCAGGCAAACCGTAAAATCAGGCCGTTCTTGATGCGTCTGAGGCACTTCACGATCTGCTGCCAGGCACTTCACGAAGTAACTAGGCGCACCATGATCTGCCTGATTTTACTATCGACCGCCGACATATATAAGGCAATGAAGTATGCGTGTAACTCGCGCAACGCCGGGTATGCAAGTAAATTATTGTTTATAATTACCATGGTAATAACAATGAACCTGTCACCGTAATGTACCACGTATTTTTCGACACCTTGTATATGTCGCAGGCCAATCGTAAAAACAGGCAGATCACGATGCGCCTCAGGCACATCACGATCTGCCGCCATTTCACGATGCAGCAGATCATGATGTGGCTAGGCGCAACATGATCTGCCTGATTTTACGATCGGCCTACGACATACATATGCAAGGTAATGTTGCGAGCGTATAATTCGCACAACGCCGGGTATTAGTGTTAGTGAATTATTGTTTATAATTACGTCACCGGAATGTACCACCGGTTTCCCGCCACCGTGTATATAAGGCAATGTTGCTTGCGTGTATTAATGCTAGTAAATTATCGTTTATAATTACCGCGGTAATTACAATTGAATCGGTCACCGTAATGTACCACGTATTTCCCGACACCGTGTACCTATACACGGTAAGGCTGGGTAGTATTGCTAGTTTATAATTTCCGCGGTATAAACGGATAAATCGGTCACCGTAATATCCATGAATCACAATGTATTGAAGTTATTACCCATTTTCATTGATCAAATATACTTTGTCGAAGCCCATTTACGCGTACATAATAATATGTATATAATAAAAATTTGAATTGCACATACCGATGAAACTTTACAGTCATTGTTTACTTTAGAATGTTGATTCTTTTCTCTAAAAATTAAACAACATGTTATAAAAAATACACAATAAATCTGACAGATTCGTTCCAACGACCCTGTAGCATATAAGGTATGTACAACGTAAATTGATAATTAAATATTACTAATCATTGTTTTTTCTCGTTATATTTCTCCCAGTTATGTTTTTGGTGTGGTAATTTTGATTTTTTTATGAAAGTTCTCTCTTTATTGATTTTTCTCCCCATTTTAAGCGGACGAATAAATTTAAAATGTTATGAACTGGACCGGCGCGGACAGCACGACCGCTCGCTGCCGTGAATCGACAGATACTAAGAGTTCTGGTTAGCGCCGTGCGCGTCAAAATACAGAATAAAATATTCACAAAAGCGTGTCGCAAATTCAACAGAATTATATACTCGAGAAAATATTTTTGGTTAAAAATTATTTCTAATATTTCAATAACGTCTTAAGTTAAATTTCTGTGTTAAAAATTCCGAGAGAAATCAATTTGTAAGTGTGTAATAAATAAGTCAAGTTGTAGTATTTTCGGCACAAAACGGGTGCTTGGATTTTTATTTTAATGATTTTATTTGAAATTAAATTAAAATTCTAAATTATATTTTGCCTAGATAATGAACAGTTTTATAATACTGTATTACTATTTGGTATGATATATGTATTGTATAATAACTTTACTCGTTTGAAAATTAACAAATATTGCCATCGACCAACAGTAAAACTATTTTTTTATTAAAAAAATGTTAACTTTTTCAAAATTTAAAATATAAGTTTACCACATAAAATAACGATCTTTCGAAATCAATTTATCGTTTTTCTGTAAAAAGCTTCGACACGTCTATGAGCTCATTCAAAAATGTCATTTTTCAGCTTTGTCTGGTTATTAACTCTTAATTATGCCTTGATGTTCTGCACCCAGTGAACAATGAATTCTGTGAGAAAAGACCACAGAAATCTATGTGTAAATTGGATCCATAACACAGATCTGATTAAAACTATGAATTACATCGCAGTTGGAATGACGGCCATTTTGGATGCCCAAAAACGCCAACCTTTTGACCGGGAACTTAACTGCGCAGGCGTGACCCCTTTGTTCACCAAGCACTGTCAATTCCGCGCCAATTTCAACGGCAAATGTTTCACGCGGTAAAGATACCTATTCTCTGGGTTGCGCGCGCAAGTGCATTGTCTCGCGCCAAAATCCAACGGAAAAAAACCCGTTGGAGTGAAGCGAATTAATTACCTGTTACTATGCAGCATTTGTAATCGAAATCGCCTTTTATGACTAAATCGGATAGCAATGGAGATTACTATTATAAATTTGGTTCTGGAACCCCAATTATTTTGTGGATTCCTTAATTAAAAAAATCTCACACTTACGTTTTTTCTTGCACAATACACCAATAGGCCCACTTGTTGTGTTTGTCAAATTAGTACAACTTATATTCCACCAAATGGACAAAATAATGATTTTCTTTCCCCATTCTATGTTGTAGGTACCGTATTTTTTTTTCAGCATAAGTGAAAAGTGAATTGTGTTTTTTCCTTACATAAGTGAAAAGTGAAATAATAATAAAGCCCATGATTGGTTCCATGAATAAATAAAATAATTTTAATATGGTTGACTTAATGAATCCCATATTCAGTTATTTTCATCCGGAAGTTTGTCCTTTATTTTCCAGAAAAGTGCCTTTTTGTGAATTTTAGTGCCTTTCTCAGTGCAAAGTGATTTGTGAAAAATAAAAATCCATTTTCTAAAGGTCAGTCCTGGCCAAATTTTTCAAAAATAAATAAATACTTGTGAATTTCACAGTTTTTCTCAAAAGTGGTCAGTGAAACACAAAAACCTTTACTACTAAGGTCTTTCCAGGCAAATTTTTTTTTCTTCTTCCTTCCTTTGACAAAAATTCTGGTGTCATATATACCAAATTGTAATACGGAATTTCTATAACCATATTTTGGAAGTGCCAACCAGTGATTACCAAGTGAAAAGTGCCTCACAAAATTAATTTTGCGCTTACTAAAGGAAACCCCTGGCCAAAATTTTTTTTCTCACCACCCAGGAAACTCACAATGGAGGACAATCAAGCTATTGCACCATCCAACTTGGGTACTATTCCCAACGTGCACAGCTTATCCAAAGCTCACTTACAAGCTGCTTTAAGGGATAGAGGACTCTCGCCATCAAGCAAATCTAAATCTACATTAAAGGCATATGCACTTTTATTCAACAAAAAGTACATTAGGAGAATAAACCTCGCTCCCTCAAGCGAAAATAATTCACGTTCGGCTACGCAAGTTTTGGATAATCTTGTTCCTAACAAAGGACCTATGCCGCAAGTAATGATAAAACAGGACATCGCACCCACCTTGACACAAGATAAAACTTACGATTTATCCTCTTGGAAAGTCAAATATAATGGCGTCTCCGATGTGCTGGATTTCATTGACCGTATTGAAGAAACGGCTACAATCAAAAATATCCCATTCGAGATTCTACGAAAAAACTTTATAGAACTCATCTCCCCAGAATTAATACCGTGGCACCGCATTCAAAAAACTAAATGCAAAGATTGGAATAAACTCAGATCTGCCCTAATCTCTAGCTTCGGAAAAACGGAGGCCCAGCACCGGATCAAATTATCTTTACTATCTATTAAACAGCTAGTAAATGAACCTGTGGCAACATTCATAGAAAGGGCTGAGTCCATTAACATCAAGCTTTCACATCCTGTTTCGGAAGCTGAACTATTACCAGTCATAACTGATGGCCTTTTAAGCAAATACGAGAACATCATCACCTCACAGAAAATTGCATCCCTGGCCCAGTTAAACGAAGTCTGTCTCCTCCTGGAATCGTACCAGGATAGGAAGAACATAAAGAATGTGTCAAATAATGTGGTTGTGCCAAGCCGTTCGTCTGGTTTAAAACCAGAATTCGACAACAAAAAAGTGTGCTCCTTTTGCAAAAAAGTAGGCCACCTGGCCGCTACTTGTTTCAAGCAAGCGAGGCTTCTGGAATCCAAGGAACCCCGAACTTTCAAGAGGCATCACTCTAGGGACCGCTCTCCTCCACGCGACGAACTGCGCAACATTTTCAAGAAATCAAGGCACAATACGGAAAGGTTACAAAACCCAAGCGATGTCAGACCTCAGGTGGATTTCTCCAAGCCCCCACCAAATTTCTACATGAAGAGGCCAAAAAACTAAATAATAACCTCTCAGGCACCCATTCTGAACCAAGGTCTAAAGAATGGACTGATTGGTTATCACACATTAAGTATTTTAACCAGGCCTTAAATGTTTCTTCGGTTTGTTGCAAACAAGCTAAAGATGGGAGACCCTATGCCCTTTTCTCTGTTAACAATGTGCCCTTTTCCGGATTACTTGATAGTGGTGCATCTGCCAGCTGTCTTGGCAACAATGCTCACCTGCCTTTTGTTAACAGTGATTTTAGAATTTCGCCCCAATCGACACACCTGACGACTGCGGATAATGTTTCCCAGCTGGTCATCGGTGCCCTTGCCCTGCCAATTAATTGTAACAATAAAATAGTTACAATCAATTTTCTAATAGTGCCCTCTATATCCCAGAATTTCATCCTTGGCGTTGACTTCTGGAAGGCATTCAATGTTGCTCCCCAAGTATTTAATACTCTTGGCGAAACCCCCACTGCTGCTCAAATTAGTGAGATCCGCACAATAATACCTCACGAAAATTTAAGCACGGACCAAGCTCTCCAACTAAAGGAAATGGTCAATAAATTCGAATCAATATCTTTCGAAAAATGTGGATTGGGTTTGACAAATTTGGTAGAACACCATATTAAAACCAATGGCCCACCCATAAAGCAACGTTATTACAACTTAGCCCCCCAAAAGCTTAAACTTTTAGAAAAGGAACTTGATGAAATGTTAAAAATGGGTGTGGTGGTTCCCAGCAGAAGTGCATGGACCAACCCAACTCTTTTGGTTTCTAAAAAAGACGGCTCTGCACGTTTCTGTCTCGACAGTAGACGTTTAAACTCTTGCACGGAAGCTGATGCGTATCCCTTACCTTACGTCCACGCAACCTTAGACAAGCTGCGTAACGCCAAGTTCATCTCCTCTATTGACCTAAGCAAAGCTTTTTGGCAAATACCCTTGGACGCAGAATCGTGTGAAAAAACTGCTTTCGTTGTACCTGGTAGGGGAATGTTCCATTTTAAAAGATTACCCTTTGGTCTAAAGAACAGCCCCGCCGAGTTGCAAAGACTGATGGACAAACTTTTCGGTCCTGAAGTCGATAACAGCCTGTTTTGTTACCTTGACGACCTCATCATCGTCAGCGATACCTTTGAAAAACACCTATTAATGCTGGAAAAAGTTTTTCAACAACTCAAGTTCGCTGGTTTAACCATCAACTTGAAGAAGTCTGAATTCTGTAAGTCCCGTCTACGTTATTTGGGATTCATTGTCGACGAAAAAGGTCTAAGAACAGACCCCGCTAAGGTGGAAGCCATGGCAAATTTTTCCCGACCCAAAAACGCGAAGGAAGTCAAAGGTTTCCTCGGACTTGCAGGTTACTACAGGAGATTCATCAAAGACTTTTCCACTATTGCAGCCCCCTTAAATAAAATTACCGGCATCCGTAAAGGTGTCAGCAATTTCCGATGGTCTGCTGAAGCTGAAGAAGCGTTTACAACTTTAAAAAATGCCCTTCAAAAAGCCCCCGTTCTGAATTGCCCGGATTTTGCACTCTCTTTTACCCTCCACACGGATGCCTCCAATGTAGGAATCGGTGGAGTCCTTACTCAAGAGTTCCCAGATGGCGAACACCCTGTAGCGTATTTCTCCCGTACATTAAATAAACACGAGAAAAACTACGGAATTACCGAAAAGGAGTTATTGGCTGTATTGGATTCTGTTCACCATTTCCGCGGTTACATAGACGGTAGCAAATTTACTGTAGTCACAGACCATAGTAGTTTGAAATGGTTGATCTCTTTAAGTAATCCCTCAGTCAGCGTTAAATCACGACCCAGGACTAGTTAACCATCTTAACATGCCCCATATTTTACCTATCATGGTAAAGCTAAGTGGTTACTTACATAATCACATTCCTTGTGTATAGTAGTTTTCAATTTTTCTCAAATGTTAAAAAATTGATGGCGTCCTACCCGAGCTCTTTGCTAACAAATTGGATTTTGACACGTCCATTTTGAAATCATATGTATATAAATAAAGGAAAAGCCTTTAAATTGGTCTTTCCATCCTTAGACAAATCCTCATGGGCTCGTTTCAACTAAAGTACGTAAAACCAAATACTCGGTCTTTTGTTGTTATAAGAAGTCCTCGATTTGTCCCTTTTCTTTACTATTATAACATGTATGTCTTGTATTACATGCTTCAACCCTTACGGAAAAGGTTAATAAAACCTAACGGCAACCCTGATTTCCGTACATAAATAACTGCAGTTTAACGTAAATCATCAATGTTTTGTTTGATCATCGTTTTACAAACATAGGCATTCAACTCCTGTTTCGCCATTTAACCAAGTATTTGCAACCCAAATTGCACATAACCTGGTATGTTTGTAACTGCACAAAGGGTATGTAAAACCGTAATTGGTCCCTTTTTCTTTGGTCTTCCTCACTGTAGGTTGCCACAACAGACAGTATGTAAAACCATAAGTCTGTTCTTGTTTGTTTGTCACATGGTGTAAACAGAAATGTACCCTGTCATCACCCCGCCTTTACAACATACGAAGTAACATTAAATTGCTTACCTCCTTGTTATTCTATCGTACGCTCTTGGGCTACGGAGTTAGTTAATCTAACAAATCTTCATATTCTGTGTTAAAACAAGCATCGTTAACCTTTATTGTGTTGTATTTAAACGTAACCCTGTTACATTATAGGAGAGATCCTTAGAACATCCACCATTATAGGAGGGATCCTTAAAATACCTGCCACGATACGAGAAGTTCGTCATAATCACTTTTGCTCATAGCTAAATGTTATTGAGTTGGTCGTGTGACATATTTGTCATGAGCACCGTTTTGTACAATCTGTTTTGGTTGTGTGTCATTCATTTGTCATGAGTACCACCCTTTTTGTACAATCTATTTTGGTCGTGTGTCATTTATTTGTCATGAGTACCGCTTTTATGTATAATTGTGTACAACCCTTGTACACGAGACGTGGAGACGTAATAACAATACTTACCGTGATTCGTGCGAACGACATAATATCGGCTTTGCCATCTTCTTTAAGAGGCATTGTATAAACTCTTTGACTTCTGTCTATAATTGAGTTATATCTTGTATGTACTTACATATTTTGTACACTATACGTGGAGACGTTAAAACACTTACCATGAGTCGTGCGAACGAAATAATATCAAACCTTTTGTGTGCGATCTACGAAATGTAGTCCACAACCCTTTGTTGTCATTCAACGCCAATGCCCGTGGACTTCCTGTTTTTTTACTTCTTTGCAAAAAGGAAAGAAGCCCAGGAATATCTACTATCCCAAAAGGACTAGTTTGTAGCTTCACTGCTAACTATGGGGCATAGTGCTGTGGGAGTTAATCGATTGAGCACAAAACCACCTAACTCGTTGTCTGGGGAACGAATAAGAAAACCCCCAGGTTTGTGAAATTGGAGCAAGGGTCTGTCTTTTCTCACAATCATGTAGAAGTTTTTAAAATGACCCCTAATCTTTTGCCCATACACGCGAAAGATTAGCCTCTTTGATATAATGTGTATTCAAATTTCTCCTCATCCTTTTTGATAAATGTAAAGAGTCAGGAAATCTGCTGGTTGATTATGTTTCATTCTCACATAGAGTTTGAATTGGAAATTAGTCCAGTCTCTAGCAAATTTCGTAACTCGTCTCCCTTCTCCCCTCCTTCCTCCCACCCCCCTTGTTCTCAGACTTATGTTATGAAGTGAAAAATCTGTCGTTGACCATATTTCGCCCTCACTTGGAGTTCGAATAGGTAACTGTCCGGTTATCTACAGGGTTTTCCCCCTCAATCTCTGCATATGTCTCACCATTTTTTTTTCTCTTTTCTCAATTTTACGAAACACATTCATGAATGTTGGATATGTACGATATGCACTTGGCGTACCGTCTGTCTCCTTTTGACAACCTTTATTCATGAATTGGTTTCCCTTTGCCGTGACTAGTTCACGATTCTTTGTCTTGTTCTTTGAAATTCTACGAAAATGTTACCATCTCATGTTAACATAGGCCATAGAGGGCCAGTTGTTTTTTTAACCAAGACATATTGTCACTCGGCAAACGCCAAGTCATCCTGGTAAAGGAAAATGTTCATGTAATCACAATTTAGTTAGAAATCTCTCTCTTCGTCACTCTCTGGGTCGGTGGTTAAAATTTCGTTTATTTCATTATCTGGACACATTTTGTTTCTCTCCAAACCATTTCTTCATTGGTCCCTAGGCAGGTAAACTTCAAGAATTTGCTCTAATAATAATTTCTCCCGGATTTAAAAAGAAGCCCAGGCGGATGTCATCACCAACAGCCAAGCTGAGCTTCACTTCCTGACAGCACGCGCTGTGGTTACAAGGTCCCTCCTGCTGCCATTTTTCTACGCATTTGTTCCTGAAAGCACAGACCATACCGCTCATATGTATGTTGTTTTGTCGTGCCACAGCAAGCTGAGTTGTCCCACTATACATTATGACACTCTGAACCACCTTTTGGGCACGCTAGCTCCTAGGTTTGTTCTTACTCTTGCTATCAATGCCAACCATGTCGTCTCTTGCGCTGTCATACAGTGACGCATATATCGTCATGTGTAAACCATCATTACCTTGACCCTCCAGTATTCGCTGAATGCGTACCAATACAAGTTATTTTGAGCTACATTATGCTTCAACAACCATTATATACGATCCGTGTTTACCATAATAACACTTAGGATTCGTACTGGCATGTCTGCAGATACTGGATTCTCCTCTTCAATGACCTCTGTAACCATAGTCGCGGCACAGCAACCACAGTCTCCACTTCGTGGACTTCGACGTCTTCGACAAAACCAAGTGTTTTCTAAGGCCTAAGTGTACTCCTGAGTGTTATCTCAAATGGGTCTGATTACAGTGATAATGTAATCCTTAGAATCTGTGAAACCACGTCCTTTTCTTCGAAATTCTCCGAAACCAAACAAATCCACGCTTCGCAAACTTAGCTCCCAGACCAATGAAACCTTAGAATCACACAGGCATTTTTTTGTTTTTGCTTTTTGTTCTTCTCTTGTACAAATATGAATTGTTATTTTTCAATTGCATAACCTTGTATGTTGTTTTACACCATGTACTTTTCCCAAAATTGTCTTTTCCAAACATTGTATGTACCCCCTACCCATTCCCTACAAACATTGTGACCTAAACTATAACATAAACTGTATGTTCTAGCTAGGCATCTCTCAAGCAACGAATCTCTCAAAAACCCCGATGGAAGCATAAGAGGATTTTTTTTTCCCTACAGCTCCATTGCCACGTCGCTTTTTTTCCAAGCGCGGGGGGAAGTGTTATGGTACGCCCTATAGCGGGTAGATTCAGATCCCATAACGGCAACTACAACGCTAGACAAGTCCGGACACAACACGGTCTCCCCTCTCTCCCCCCTGTTTCCTGCTTCCTGCTTCCTTTTCCCTTGCCCTGCCACTTGCCCATTCCGCCGCCGGCCAGTCGAGAAATGGGCGCCCTTACGTGCACACGTACCGCCGGATTGATTCCCACTGTACGCGGACTGCTTTCGGGCGACCGAACCGAACTCAAATGTAACCCGCGATGTTAATTGAATAGCCTACGGGTTGGAGCTGGCTTACGCCACGCCTGTGTTAACTTCGGTTTGTTCTAACTCGGGAGGTGCCCTGGTTGAAATCCGAAAGAAGACGAGGACCCTGCGATCTCACATGTAAGCTGTATAATTGTTTCCCTCTTTTAAATGTGTCCGCAACGGTGAATTGTAGGGCCACGCGAAAATCACCACTCGGAGAGTTTCGTTTCAGAGAGATAATGAGAATTAAACACTTTAGCTAGGTTTGTGTGATTTGCATTTCTTGTATTGAATTGTACTGTAAAGACCTATGTACTGTGTTTTGAATTTACAATACATGACCTATTAATTCAATCTTGTTATTATTCTGCCACGGCAGGAGGGTTTTTGTCTAGAGTGTATCCCGCCAGACGCCGGAGGGGTAAGGAGAAATTCTGTAGCCTCGTGCGACCTGCTCCTTGAATAGAGGGTATCATTGTCTCCGCTGAGAGCTGGCCTGGGACATGTTAGGGCCCCCTTGGCCCCTGAGCTGGTGTTGGTTTTTGAAGCTAACAACGAGGGCCATAACACTGTATCATACTTCGACTAAGAACTACCAACACTATCTTCATTTTTCTTAACGCACATATTATTGGCTGCTATCTTTATATATGATTGCAAGATTCAACCCGAACTAAATGCAATCTAGATAGTGTCTGGATAAATATCTTATTTTTAATACGCGACATCTATTGACTTTTCTGCAAGTCTAGGATGAATATTTTTATTTTTAACTTTATGAGTAAAAACTCAAATTATAATATTTAATTAAATGAAGACAATATTAGCGAAACTCAATCAAAATCTGAAGAATATCTATCTAGATTGCATTTAGTTCGGGTTGAATCTTGCAATCATTTGGGAACCACTTGGGATGATCTATGGCAGACGTGTTGGTTATCTAATAAATGGTTCCCGGGGCGGTGGTACCCATACCCAATTCTTGTATTTGTTATTTTTGTAATACGAAAAAAGGATGTAAAAAATACCTACCCTCCCACCCCCTCTAAACCTCCCACCCCCCCTCCTCCCCATCTCACCCCCCACCCCCTCACGCCATCCCCCTCTCACCCACCCCTCTCACCCCCCACCTATCACCCCCTCCTCCATCCCCCGCTTCCTTTACCCCCCCCCCCCCCTCCTCCATCCCCTGTCTTCTTTACCCCCCCCCCCCCCTCAGCCATTCTTTTCATCTCATCCCAACTCTTCTTAAACCTCCCTCCCTTGGGAGCTGTTGGACTCTTGCTCGGTATTCACATAACAATAATTTGTTTAAAATTTTTTTGGAGCAGTTGTGCCTCGTGTGCGGTATTATCACAGCAATAATTTACAATAAAAATTTTAAAAAAAAAACGTAAAACTTCACTAACTTATAACGGTAAATTTGTAAAAAATCATGCTTCTCACACAGACAGCTGTATGCGACCTGCGAACGTTTCGGACGAAAACACAAAAATATATGTGAACCTATCCAAAAGCACTTTAACAAACAGCATTAAAGCGCACAAACCCTTACTTTCTTTGAGTGGCCTTGCAACGCATGCCGGATACCCGTTGTATACAATGTTATATAGTGCAGGCGCTTGCATTATAATGTAGAATAATTTACAATAAAAAAATATTCAAAATTATAAAATTTTTTGCATAAAAATATTCAATGAACATGAAAATATTATTGGTTGTCAGTTTTTTTAATTATTATTATTGTTTTTCAGATACAGCAGCTTCATGCAGTGGTAAACAAGGTGATACGTAAGCTATGAGATGAAACAGTAATGTAAGCTTTATTTATTTTACTTAATGTAAACTTAACCTATGTTTTTTTTGTAAATATGGCACAAGAGTTCCCACTGCTCTGTGGCCAGTGAGATTGACATCCAGCACAATTGGGGTATGTTGTGAGGCTGAAGGTACATAATTTAAATATAGTTTCAAGAAGTGAAGGAAAGGATCATTCTTCTGTAATAACTAATATCATAATATTTTTTATTTCTCCTGACTTCCTGGGTTAGTTTATGAACAATATTTTTGAGCTGAAGAATTCCAATAAAATGAAGTCGCTCAAAATGTATGTGCGCTTATATCTTTTAAACTATGCAACGGATTTTCATTTGGTTTTCACTGAGGTGATTCAAGAGGAAGGTTTATATGTATAATAATATATGTATATTTATATACATGCTTATTATAGTAGAGAAAAGCCGAGAAATTCAAATATTCATCATTACATAGTAAAAAAAGGAGTCGCTCAAAATGTATGTGCGCTTAGATCTTTTAAACTACGAACGGATTTTCATGAGGTTTTCACCAATAGATAGAGTGATTCAAGAGGAAGGTTTATATGTATAATACATGCTTATTATAGTAGAGAAAAGCCCAAAAATTCAAAATATTCAATTCAGGCAGCGGGCAAGCGGGTGGTGTGGATTTTATAAAGGTTGGGTAATGGCGTTGTGTTTCGTTAGCCACAGCAACGTGTGGCCGGGTCTGCTAGTCTATATATATAAAAATCAATTTGTGTTCGTTTGTCTCGCTAAAACTCGAGAACGGCTGGGCCGATTTAGCTGATTTTGATTTTGAAATGTTTGTCGTAGTCCAGGAAAGGTTTAAACGGTGAGGATATATGTAAAAATTGTGAGGAAGATTTTATTTTTATCTTTATTGAGTTAGTTTATACTACATGAATATAAACTAATAAGCACAATGTAACATTTCATTTGATAAATTTAAATATTTTTACAGTAAGCATAACATTTCTTTTTAAATATATTCATTCTTTCTTCATTCTTCATACTTTCAGGCATTTCATCATACATCTTTAGTCCTCTACACATTAGGCAGTTCTGTGATTTTGATTTCTTCATTTGTGGCAATCGAACTCTGTTTATATTTCTTGTTTCGTAATTATGTACGTCTCTATTAAAAATAATTTCATCCTTAAAGTATTTTGGCATTTGGTTTTTCATAATTTTATCCACAAAAATAACACATTAAATAGAAGTCTTTTTTTTATTGGAATCCAATTTAGCTCCTCTCTCATTTTATTAATCCTTGCTTATTTGTCTTTCCCCAGTATACATCTCATAGCTCTGTTCTGTATAACTTCTAGTTTGTTTAAATTTCCTTCATTGGCCAAATATAACATCGTAGAGCAGTAATCCAAATGTGGAACAACAATAGTTTTATAAATGAGCTCCGTAGTGTTTCTATTTAATTTATGTCTTAGTCTTCTAAGAAAATTTACCTTCTTCTAAGATAGTAAAAACAACAATTTCATTTTCCCATATAAACTGTTCTACCTTAACAAAATCGAGTTATGGCAAACGTCAGAATAAAAGCAAACAAATTGTTGGAAACGATGTTTTTTGTTGTTGTTTTGAATTAGGCAATTCACCCTAAAAAGAGTGCTTTGTTGGCATCGTAGTTTAATATTTCCGAACGACTGCACCAAATGAGACAATTCTTTTTTTTGTTCGTTATTTTGTATAAAACTACTGTTGAGCTCTGGCATTATGAAATTTGTATTAAAAATTTTAATAGGTGACACGCGAGCAGTTTGAAAACTGAATGTATCGGGAATGAATGTGTGGAATGCTAGAGGTGGGAGGGGGATTAGGGAGGGTGTGGGGAGGGGGGAGGGCGTGGGGTGGGGGAGGAGGAGGAGGGTTGGGGGAGGAAAGAGTAGGAAGGGTAGGAAGGGAGGGAGGGGTGTTGGAGGGTGGGGGGAATGGAGTGGGGAGAGGGAAGGTGGAGGGGAATTAGGGAGGAGGATCCGCGGGAGGGGGAAGGGAAACTCGGAAGGGGAGAGGGGAACTCGGGAGGGGGGCCGCGGGATGAAGGAAGGGGGGGAAGTAGAGTGAGGAGAGGGAAGGTGGAGGAGGAGGAGTGGGAACGCGAGAGGGGAAGGGGATGCGGGGGAGGAAGGGGAGGAGGAAGGTGAACGGAACGAATGGGAAAGAACGCTCAGGGAGAAACAATTTCTTTATTAAATGGCATAGCAACGCATGCCAGTTACCAGCTAGTATCAATATAAAAATTTCAATTAACTTTTGAATTTTGAGATTACGTTTATTTTGATGTTTAAGTTTAAGGTGCATTGATGTGTCAATTAATATTATGTCACGAAATTGTGGTTTTATAGACCTATTGGGCCGTAATTCCATTATTTCACAAAGAAAAAAGTACATTTATGTGTTTTAACTGGTGACTGGACAATGACAGAATGCTGTGCTAAACTTCTCCCGCTTGGCGGCGCTGGTGTAGTTGTAGACCTGTCATTAATAATTAATATAGCTTTGTATCTGGCTTGCGTGTGCATTTTGGAAGTAATATTAAAAATGGTGAATAAATACGGTAGCTGGACTGTGAAGGAGTTAAAAAAAGAATTAAAGAATAGAAAGACAAAATGTGTTGGCAAGAAAGAAGTTCTAATCGATATGTAAGCTAAGTGGTTGGAACATAACCTAATTCTTGTACTTCTAAAACACATTAATTGTGTATTATTTGTAATAATTATAGGTACTTTAGCTAACGTTGCTTATTTATAATGTTCCCAATAATCATAATTATTAATTCCAGATTGGCTGCCTATGACTGGAATAATAAATTTATGGAAATAAATGATTTTGAGTATGAAAGTGAGATAATGGGTATATGTTGGCCCCCAGATGAATCATTTTACAGCATACAGGATTCGCCTGTATTGCCACAAATAGATATAGTTCATATAAACCAATACTTTCTTCAAGTTTACAAAGGGCAGGAAGGAATAACAATGTATGCAGCAGTTCACAGGAAAGGATACAATATGATGAAGGAATATTTTTGGTAGCTTTAGTTGTTTCTATTAATGAAAAAAATTGTTTGGTGCATTGTTATGAATGTCAGAATTCACAAAAATAATCGCTTCGAACCTACAGAAAACAGACATAAATTTACGAAACAAACTTTTGACAGGTCTCTTTTCGTATTTAGGTCTACATTTACACTAGCGCCAACTGGTGTCGATTTGTGAACTACTCAAAATATCCTGCCATTCAAAATGTACTCAACTTAATCAACTATGTACTTTGAAAAGTCATAACTGATGAAAAAAATATATAAAAAATTGCTTACATTAGGTTAGGTTATGGAATATTTTTATTAATTTAATTTAATTAATTTAATTTAATTAATTTTTTTCATATCTTTTAATGACTTTGAAAAGACGTGTTGAGTTGAATTGGAACTGAGTTGTCATGGAACCATTTTAAATATAAATTTAATTTGTATTATGTTTTTTTGACTGCCTAAATTTGATGATATATTAACTGTGATATGATAACATTTTTCTCAAAATAAATATAATTTATGGAAAAATATTTTTAAGTGAAAACTTCTTTTGCACCGTTGTGATTGAAACACAATGAAATGAAAAATAGCATCACTAAAAAGAGACAAATACATACATCTAGTAATGTAGGGCGCCAGTGTAATGTAGGGGGCCAGTGAAAGGAAGCATGTAATTAAACTTACGGGGGGAGGAGTCGGGACCATGCCCTCTCCTTCATTCACCTGCGGCTAGCTCCTCAGCAGGGATGTAACTCGCTCTCTTGGGGTTACAGGCCGGCACAGCCTCAAATCCAACCTCACACCACATCAGGGTCAAATGTCTCAATCGGAACCATCAAAATGAAAAGAGCGTGACTATGAGAACTCAGATTTATTAAATGAAAAGCATTCACAACGTCTCGGCTAACAGAAAAAACAAAATGGGAACATAAATCAAGATATCCTATCTGCCGAGCTATTCCCTAATTCTTGTGAGATCGATAACGTGTGAGATCTCCTGTCAAATGAGTGTCAGATTTGGGTGGTAGAGTTGGCAACGCTGGCTGTCATAGCTGTCACATATTTTATGAATGCGTGATTATTTATTTTACGTTTTTAATTGCATACTGTGGTAATTTGCACGACAAAGTTATTAAATAAAAAAAGCAACGGGTGGAGATGTCGAATATTCGAATTTCATACTGAGGTTTGGCTGTCATCTAGTTTACTGACATATGTTCAAGTAATACAAGTTTGAAGTTCTTTTTTTTTTTTTTAGAGT
This sequence comes from Limnephilus lunatus, assembly GCA_917563855.2. NCBI lineage: Eukaryota > Metazoa > Arthropoda > Insecta > Trichoptera > Limnephilidae > Limnephilus > Limnephilus lunatus. The sequence goes on from OU830604.1 coordinate 4,578,646, forward strand.
GAATACCGCACAAGAATCTCAACTGCTCCCGTCTGGAGCCAATGAGACTATGGCATCCCCAATTGGGGTATGTTGTGAGGCTGAAGGTAGTGGGTAGGGGAAGGAGGTGGGGAAGAGGAAGGTTGGAAAGTACCTGGCTATTCAGATCTGGTCACCAAACACGGCTAAAGCCATTTTTGAATTCTGAATGGTGGTCTTACACCAGGGCGATACTGATAGTATCTTCCACTCTGGAACGTGCCGCAAATATACTATATATTATTTTAAATGAATTAATTGTGAAATAACACAAATTAATCAAATAAAATTTATTTGCGCACGCCGGGTTCGAACCCGCGACCTCCGGATTGTGAGTCAAGAGTCTTAGACACTGGACTACGGAGGTCGTCCAAAGTCACTATTGCGACGATTGTACTTCGCCTGTGGTTAGATTTCTTCTAAATAAAGTGTTTTTCCGGCATTATCTGCCGCTAACAATTATACATTCAGCAACTAAAGAGAATAAGCAAACTTGATTCTCTCAAACAAATACGAGTGAAATATAATTTGATTAATATTGATAAACTAAGTAATTCATGCGAATTTGGGTTGAATCGAAACTTCACAAATGTCAAATCCACGGTATACAACTTTAAACATACTTTAAGTGGATAAATAATCATGTATATTTACAGTATTTCGTGTTTAAAACTATTTAAATACAGCGAAGCTGGCTGATATCCATAGAAAAAGCAAATAACAGCGGTAGAAAATCACCCATATCTGAGTTTATGAGAGGCAGCGTTGCCAACTCTACCACCCAAATCTGACACTCATTTGACAGGAGATCTCGCACGTTATCTTAAGATCTCACAAAAATTAGGGAATAGCTCGGCTGGTTTCCTAATTCTCTCCTGCACTATCAGGTCTTGATGTAGTTATTATCAGTTAATATCAGCACGAGGAAGGGGAATAAGGGTTTGCTTATGGTGTGACAGAGTCGTTGGGCAGCGGCCTCGTCCGCGGATGCACGGTCAGGCAGTGGCACCTTGCTGGGATGGTTCCTCTCATCGCGAAAACAGCATAACGTCACTTTATCGCGCCAGTTCATTTAGCTTTAAAACAAAGAACCTCCATCCAAAACGGCGATTGGTATGAGGACGCAACGGTCTGAGCCGAAGGACGCGGGCAAGATGGCCGCGAGTGGAGGTCGCCATGTGGAAGCTGGCGTCCTGTGCAGAACGGATGCGCACCCGCTGTCGCGACATCTGTTATTGAATGTTGACAATTTTAGGCGGTAATTTTAAATATCCCGCTGCCCAAATGTGCATCGTAACAATCTACAGGTCTCCTCTTTGTACAGTGCTTCTTAGCCTCCCCACTCTTGTCTACTTTAGTTTTCTGAATGTTTCTCTTCTACCGTGTATGATTTGCACACTTTGTTTTTATTTTTTCTAAAATATAAAAGTCATGCAATGATATCCTTTTTTTCACTTTTATTTTAAAAAAAACTTTTATTTCAGGGGGTTTCTGTGCCAGTGCCTGCGGGGCAGCAACAGCTAGCGTCTGCGGGGCCGCATCAGCTGATGGTGATGGGCGCCGCAGACACCCGTGGCTCCTCAGCAACAACCGCCACTTCTGGCTTCTGTGCCGCACATCCAGCAGCCCCCACAGGTGCAACAACATCAAAACCCTCTAATAGCTTACCTGACGATTTTTTAAAAATAAAATTCCTGATATGTACAAAAAAAAAATAGAAACTCCTACATATATAATGATATTTTTGTAAAATTTTTGTTTTTATGTGAAATCTTTTTTTCTACCGAGATATTTATCGAGGTCGTCTAGATGATTTACGTACAAACAAATTCTTTTTTTTTTTCTTTTGCTAATTGTTATGCTTTCCAAAGCAACTCTTTTCTGTAGGGACTAATAACTTCACCAATTTATACTTTTTCGTTTGTCAAATCCTTTAGTAAATCAAGGTCTAGTTCTTTTTTTTTGGATAGAAGGATGTCTTTTTGTTTAATGTCCGTAAATTTTACGAGAATTTTTGGCGGAGTATTAAATCTTACCGTAGTTCTGGTCGCACTGCTTATATCTATTTATTTATAATATTAACGCCTTTCGGCTTTTGCATAATATAAGGTACTATACACGGTGTCCGAAAACTCGTAGTACAAGCGGAAAACTGGTGAACCTACATCACATAGAGAACCCAAATAAACATAAAGATTTTCTATTTAAGCATTTTTATATTTAAAATTTAAAAAAAAAATAATAAATGAATTTTTTCGGCTACTTTAGGGTTTAAATTTGTAACGGGCGGCGGGCAAAAATGTATTGTATTTGAAAGCAACACGAACGATTTTCAGCAACATTTCAGTGTACACGCTACTTGACTTAGTACTGGACCAATTCGAACAATCCTTGTGACAGAAATTATTAGCATAGGTGTTAACCTACTTACATTATGTGGAAATGTTCCGAGGAAAGGTAATCCAAAAACTTAAAACACTGCACATCACAAAAAATACATTAATACGTCATAATTATTCTGCGTTGGTATTATTCCATTGTAATACACAATAATTAATCACTTTAAAATATGAAAATGACACAAATAATTCACAAACACACTTTCAGAACGGTTAAAAGATGTCAAAGACCTCAATCAAACGCGTGACAGCTGGAACTAACCTTGAACTTGCCCAAACAAAGCAAGGAAGTACGTTATAAAGAACGGCCATTTTTTAAGGGCCTTCCTCACGGCCCGATTTGTAGTCACTTCAAGCAGGCACCCCTGCAAGCAGGCACTCATGCAAGCAGGCACTCATGCAAGCAGGGCAACAACCAAATTTGCAGAGAGTTCTTAGTTTTTGCGCTGTGCGTACGTGTTCGGAGCGCTCGCTGACTGACTTTAAATTTCAAAATGACTATAATTTTTTTTACTCCAAATAAGCTCGGGTATCTCTGGTTAAAATCTCCTCGGGTACGTGCTGTTACACCCTGACAAATAAAAAAAGTCCAAATGAATAAATTACTTAGTTTTTACCATTTTTATTGTTTTTAAAAACCGAATGTTTCGTAAGCAACGCTTATTTCTTCGGGGTTTTAATAATACTAATTTTTAAATAATAGACATAGAACATGATGTCAAGGAAAAATAACAGACATAGACTAATAATAAACATAGACAACGGTAACAATGGAAAAAATGAGAAATGGTTGGTACAATATTGAACAATTTAAATGAAAAAAAATTAAAAATGTCACACCTTACGTATTTTTCTAACTAAAATTACCGATAATGAAAAAAAATAAAAATACACGCATATTTTAGTAGGCAAATTTATTATAAACATTATTAACCACTCATTTTATGTCGTTTCTTGCATAAAATTAATTCAAAAATTCCCACAATTTCACAATTTTTTTTCAGATTGTGGTCAGAAAGTTAAGTTTCTTAAAAGTGTACATATTTTATTATTTTGAGGTTAACTTTTAGGTTCGAATTTAAAAAGTGGTGTTGTAATATTTATAACACCGCACCGTTTAGATCACAGATTCTCAACCTTTTTTTCCCACCGCTCACTTTGAGAATATTTTTATTTCTAGTGCCCCCTATCCGAAACAGCCATAGGGGGCATAATGGGATACCATGACATGGTTACATTTGCCACAACGGAGGAGGCGTAACGGTACACCACCACCACCACGACGAAGGGGGCGTAACGGGATATCACGATGAAGCTACATTTGCCGCAACGGAGGGAGCGGAATGGGATAGGGAAATTATTTTAGTGAATGGATGGCCCCTAATGGGATAGGGTGGGATAGGTTCCTCTGGGTCCCCCTACACCTGGGTACACCGCCACCACGACGAAGGGGGCGTAACGGGATATCACGATGGGGCTAAATTTGCCGCAACGGAGGGGGCCTAATAGGATCGGGAAATTATTTTTGTGAATGGATGGCCCCTAATGGGATAGGGTGAGATGGGTTTTTCTGGGTCTCCTACCCCCCCCCCCCTGAAAGTCTGAAACGCCCCCCAATTCCCTCCTTGTATTCTACCGCCCAACTGAAGGTCTGAAAGTCCCCAAGGGGGCGTTTTCGCCGACGTAGAGAACCTATATCATAGATTCTCAACCTTTTTTGCCCACCGCCCACTTTAAGAATAATTTTATCCTAGCGCCCCCTATCCGAAACAGATATAGGGGGCGAAATGGGATACCACGACAGGGTTACATTTGCCATAACGGAGGGAGCGTAACGGTACACCACCATCACCACGACGAAGGGGGCGTAACGGGATATCACTATGGGGCTACATTTGCCGCAACGGAGGGGGCGTAATGGGATAGGGAAATTATTTTTGTGAATGGATGGCCCCTAATGGGATAGGGTGCGATGGGTTTATCTGGGTCTCCTACCGCCCCCCTGAAAGTCTGAAACGCCGTCAATGTTCTCCTTTAATTGTACCGCCCCCTGAATTGTCGCCCCCTTATCGCCCACGTTGAGAATCTATGGTTTAGATCTCGCCGCAAATAATTTTTGTGGGAAATATCACACAAGCATCGAAGGTCCTTGTATAAATCAAAAATTTCTACCCAAACTTCTTTTTCCTTTTCAATGCATGATGAGTAAAATAATAATATTTATATCCTAATCGCTGTTCTGGTACAAGTCGCTGCCAACGACGTGTCGTAACATGTTCATTCCGGCAGATTGGTCGTAAGTTGGAGGCGGACCCTCTGCGGCTGACACGACAGAGAATTCGAAGAGGGTAAATAATAATACGGCAGGCGGTTCTGACTACTAACCACCCAATTTGCAGGAACTCTGCGGCAGATTCCCTGCATGCAGTGCCGTGTGAAGAGCCCTTTAATTATTAGTTCGTCCGTATGGTACCTGTTTACGAAATATCGAAAACGCTATCTCGTCTCTTCTTTCACGTGTTGATTGTACCTAGCGTAGAAAGAGATAGAGCTAATTTTGCATTGTTATTTTAACAGAAGCTGCGAATATGTAGTAACAGCTGTGCACAGCTGTGTTTGAACCGTGGAACGAGCGAACTTTTTATTTTTATGTTGAATTAATTGATGGGCAATTTCAAAATTATGCTTTAAATACCGATTTCTTTGTTTGGTTTTCTTTTAAATTGTTTTTATTAGTTAGGTACTATGATCGTCGGTAATAATTAACAAGAATTTGACCAAAAAAAAATCAACTTCTGACTCGATTTTCTCGAAAACGAAAGCTCAAATCAAAAAAGTTATACTACAAAATCGACTCCAAATGTGATGGGGAATCCCCAGTTTCCCGCTTGTACTACGAGTTTCCGGACACCTTGTATAGTAATAACATGAAAAATACACCACTAGTGAGCTTGTAAAACAGTAAGAAATAGTTGAGAAAGACATATGTAGTTGTGCAGATGACAAAACGAAATATAAAAATAAAATATAAATATCAGCGTGTTTGATTTGTATTCCAGCTGCAGATGCGACTTTTTTTTTATATTTTCCACCAGCTGTTCACCATTTTTTTGTGGAATTCCTGCAATTTCCAGATTGTATGTTACGGTGTTGCTGCAGCTTTCTGTTTGTTATGTTACAGCGAGTTCAGTCACTGTCCGGACGCCGACCGGAGTGTTTGTTTTCGTTGTTTGAGTGAAGCTGTTAGAAGTATGTTACAATAAGGAACTCCAGTGAAAAATATTATGGCTTTAAAAAAATATGTTCATTTTTTTTTTTTTTTTTACATTACATCTCCACACAGGAGGCCCTTAGGAAAATAATTTCCCTCAGGGCCTATGTCATCTTTGAGGATGCTGTGTGGAGGGTATATATAGACCAATAAACCCTGATTCTGAATATATAAGTTTTTTTTAATAATATTAAACGTACAGTTTTTAAAAAAATAATAAAAAGTGCATTTTGTGTTAAAACACAGCGTCAAGTTGGTATGTTGTGTAATGCTCTGTGGTGACGTCATGATGGTCATCACATGGCAATCACTGTACGGCATTTGTATGGGAATTTAGGTATGACACAAACGAATGTTCTATATATTTCTTATTTTTGAATGTGTCGTAAAAGCATATACCTTTATAGAAACTAAATAGAATTGCCTTTTAGATTTTTGTATCTGACATATACGATCGCGTTTGAAAATTGCAGTATTTTAAGTTTCAAAATGAAAAAATTAAAAAAAAAACAGCTGACTGTAAACATAATCTATTAAATGGTCGAAAAATTTAGGTAAATTCAAAATTTAAAAAATTCAGTCCTCTTACTTTATGAATTTGGAATAAAACTGTCACTTCACTTTTTATCTCGTTCATACAATTAAAAAGAATAAAAAAATATTTTAATGTTTCCGAAAAAATAACTGAAAAAATATGACATCTTGGATTCGGTGTTAATGCATTGATTTCTGTATTTTGTATTTATTTACACATGCATTGGTCTTTTACATTATTAAATAATATTACTTTTATGGAAGTTTTATTAAATTCACGCGGAAAAGTCATTAAAAAAAATTTCAGACGTAACCTTAAACCTATCGTACAACGAAAATAAATCACCAACAAAACATTATTTTTAAAGGACTAAAACTGAAAAAAAAAGTAACGCAGCATTGGTACTTACGATGAATTACACTAATATCACAGTGAATAGATCATTTAAACGAAAATTATCTTAAAAAACATAAAACTGCAAGTAAAATTCATCATGTCATTTTTGCGAAGCTTCTGATCTCGCCGTCGCCATAGACGCCATTGCGCCATACACCATAAATAGACCAATCAACCCGTTAATAATAAGCAAGATGGCCGACGGCGCCTGCGCAAATCTATGTGAGATTCAAGGAGACCAACATAAAAATCATAAAATACGTTTTTCGTATTTAGTAGATGACGTGTTGATGACGTCACAAAATGCATAATAGATATGGTGTTTTCCGAGGGACCTTGAAAAATTAAAACTTTGAAAATTATTTTAACTATTAAAACTAACTCTAAAAAAAAACAATATGCAGTTATTTAAGTTAGAAGGTCATTATTATTTATAAAAAAAAATGGACTGGACTTCTCTATTGTTATCAAGTAAATACATTTATAAATAATATATTTTGCTGGATTTAATTTAGCCATGGCCATTGAAATGATATTGTCTAAAAATAACTATTATAGTACAATATTTTTATTGAGTAAAGGTTACGAATTCCGCTGCACGATTAATAAACACAACTAAAAACAACTCTTGGTTTAAACTTAATTACTTAACCCTTATTTAGGCGCATGGGGTCAAGACTATTTCAAATAGATAACAAAATATGTTAGAGTTTGGAATGCGACAGCACTCTTTCTAACTTCCTACCTTCCCGCCGGGTACGCAAATCAGTCGCGGATAGAAAGTCAACATGTGCGTGACGTGTCGCTGCTCTCTTGGGTGCTGACCCCATGCGATCAATTACGTAACAACTTTGATACTAAATATCCTAACAATGTTTGTACCAAAAGTACCAAAAATGTGGTAAATTTATTTGTCAGGAATACTTCAGGGCTTACTGCAATGGATGCAGAATTGATGAATCTGCTGACGAGTCTGTATATATATATATATTATATATTTTTAAGTTGATCTCGGCTTTGCCAAATATTAGTAGTTTGAAGAGAGATTAGAAGCTGTTTTATTTTTTTAATTGTTTAATGTCAAAGTTATGTTTTAGGTTATTGATGTTGATTATAATAAAGTATTTTTGACAATACAGACTTTGTTGTATTTATTTCTTCCACTTCATTTTCCTTTATTTCTTTGGGGTCTATAGTGACCCCATGTGACTAATTGTGTGATTTTCTTAATGCACCTAATTAAGGGTTTAATAAATGTAAGAACATGTAATTGACTTCGGGGTAGTTGGTAAAAGATGCATTTAAGGTACCAGTTTTTTCAAGAAGTTGATTTGACAGTTCCCGACTATCATTTTTCTTGCTTGTTAGTAGTTCTGCTTCAATCAAAATAGGCACACATTATTTAAATAACCCAAGCTAAGAACTTTAATAATGCTGGTGAGCAATATGGTAGCAATGGTAGTCAATAGCTTGTTTGCAGGTGTTGGTATTCAATAGAATGTATGTAACTATTGATATTTTCTTCATAAGTCCCATCTTGCTTAGGTTAGATTAGGTTTCTTTGCTTTGGCAAATCTCTCAGTTATAAAATTTTGTATGCATCAGATAAAAGGTGAATAAAACAAAAAAACTTCTTCCATTAAACTTAGTCCGTTCAAACAGCTTGACAGAAGGACAAAATTTTTAATATATTTTATTATATAATAAATTTATTTCTATTCAAGGACAAAATTTTGAATATATTTTATTATACAATAAATTTATTTCTATTCAAAAAAATTAAATTCAGTACACCTTAACATGTTAAATTTATTTCATAGATAACGTATTATTTTGTTGTGGTTCAGGAACAGGATTCAAACAGGATATGAATAGGTTAATGTAACAGGATTTAAACAGGATATGAATAGGATATAAAGAGGATTTAAACATGATGTTAACAGGATAGGGACAGGATTTAAATATGATATAAAGAGGATTTAAACATGATGTTAACAGGGTATGAACAGGATTTAAATATGAAATAAAGAGGATTTAAACGTGATGTTAACGGGATATGAACAGGATTTAAATATGATATAAAAAGGATTTAAACATGATATAAAGAGGATTTAAACATGATGTTAAGAGGATATGGACAGGATTTAAACATGGTATAAACAGGATAATTAAAATTACTGGCTGGTCTTCCTGAAATGATTGGAGAGGGGACCCTCATCCACATATCCAGCGATCTCCTGCGGTATCACGGCATTCTCTTCCACTCCTGTGCAAGGACGGCACATGCATTCCAGGGGAGCCTTGGTTGAAACCTGTTGCAAAGTAAAGTAAAAATATATAATTGTGCATTGTTATTACATACATTAATAATAATATTGATGCTGGAAAGGATAAATGGCTATAGCGCCATGCAACTGGAAAGAAAGAGTAGCTGAAGCGTCATACAGATGTATGGCGCTTGAGCCATTTTTCGTTTCCAGCGTCAATATAATTGTTCCTTTGTGTATTGGGAAACAAAGATTCCCTTTAATCTTCAAGCTTCTGACAGTCCTCATTCAATCTACCCTCCGGTCATAGTTCCGCCTCCCCACATATTGTAACTAAATAATTTTAAAAAAAAACACATTTTTATCATCAGTGGAAAGTTCATAATTGGCATAATTAACCATTTTATTATTGTACATACCTACATATAACTTTCTCAAAAAATAAAAAAAAACTTATTTTTCACCTACTTAATAAAGAGAATAAAAGAGTAGATGAGATGTTAGATAATAATATAACCAAGTGTAATAACTTTGTATTCCACTCAATTTGGTTGGTTCAACTGCTATACATAAATATACTAACCCCTAGATTGATATCTTCGGGCCTTCTCCTAGTAACTTTTTTGTCATCTCACTGTCACCAACTTAACCACGGAAAACTGTTGGTCCACCAACATGAGGAAGTTCAAGGCCATTTGTCACCACAGACAATATAATTGCACTCGACCTTCTTCAATAATTCATTAGCCAAATAAATTATTTAAAAATAAAAATGCTTGAAGGCAGAAAAATGTTTTATGTTTCCCCAAGAAAACAACTTTCCATCTGACAAAGCCTGAGGGAATGAGCTTTAGATAATGTTTTACAGTTCATTTTCTCAGAAGGGAGCTTTGTCAGATGGAAACCTGTTATCCTGAGGAAAAAAATCAAGCGTTAGTAAAAAACCTAAAATACTTGAAATATGAACTTATAAAAGGAAAACATTTTCAAATAATGATTATGATTTTCTACAACGAATTAATATTTTTCTGCTTGAAAAATGATAACTCGGTGGTACATATTTAAATACTTTTTATTTTCAGAAAGACAATCGATAATAGTACATAAAAACACTGGTTCGGTGAATTCGAAGAATTGAAAAAAAATATTGACGCTGGAAAGAAAACGTTGCTAAAGCAACATACAGCTGTGACACTCTACACAATAAGCTATATTTTTTGTTTACATACGTTCATCTAATGTCACAGCCAGGGCTGGGCAGTATTTGAATTACTTGTAATTGAAATACGTATTTGAAATACAAATACATATTTTGTATTTGTATTTCAATTACTTCCTAAAAATGTATTTTGTAATTGGTATTTCAATTACCCGATGCTGATGTATTTTGTAATTTGTATTACAAATACTTTTTAAAATTATAGCTTCAAAATACATTTTCAAATACATTTAGCGATCTTAGTAATGATAATGAAAAATAAACTGACGTAGATAATACATAGACTAAAAACGTTAGAATCCAGCGCAATATATGTTAATATTTCGAGTAAGTTGGCAACACTATTTGTATCGTATTATTTTATTAGTATCTGACCGAAACAGGACTTTCTACCGAAACCGAATCTTCGGTGTCTGTCTCAGTTTTGGCCGAAACCGATTCTTTTTTAACTATTGTATACTGAAATTTGGCTTATTTTTACACTTATACAATTAAATAAAAAAAAACAATTATTGAAGTACATGTGAAAAAATTATTATGTATTTTTTTGATATTACTGCTATAAAACAAACAAAAATTAACAAAATATGTTAACTACTTCTTGGAACAAAAATTTGACAATAATCAACACTCACATTATAAAGGAAGAACCTCAGAGTATTTTAATTGCGTTTACAATATTCACAATATTGAACATGAAATGTTAAATGAAATAAAGAAAACAAAAATTGTTATTTTAAACAAAAATTGAAATTTGTGAAAAAAAAAAAAAATTTTTTTTTTTAATATTTGTTCCACACAGAAGGCCCCGAGAAAAATAGTTTCCCTCGGGGCCTATGTCATCTTAGGGGATGCTGTGTGGAGGGTTTTTTTAAGGAAAGGAAGCAGTGGCAGTTCTGGGAAGGAAATAGGTATGAAGGGTGGGTTGAAATCGGAGGGTCAGTGTATCTAGGCATAACGGACGTATGTATCTATCCCTCCAACCGTGGTGCAAGGCGATAGGTCGAGAGATTCTAGCTGGAGAGGATAAAATACCTCCCTCGACCAGTCTCTCTCGATCCTGCACACCATGGAGCAGGCAGGCAGACGCATTGGCCCCCAAGACCTGGGCAAACTTCATCCCATGAACCCGGACATCCCTGCAAAGACACCAAACGTAGCGAACCACTTAAGGTGACCTATGGAAGAACTGTTGATTATGCAATAAATGGTTCCTGGGGCGGCTACCCTTACTTGCCTCCCAATTTGGTATTACCGGTACATTACTGCTATAAAACAAAATTAAAAAATTAAAAATTAACAACATGTTAACTACTTATTGGAACAAAAATTTGGCGAACGAGCCACGAATTCACCCGAAGTCTGGTGAAAGACGCGCGATAATTCACGAACGCAGAGTTTCGGTGCGGCCGAAGGTTCGGCAGATTTTCTGCCGAAACCGAAACTGATGCCAAAACTAGATGCCGAAACTTGCCGAAACCGAAACCGAAGCTTCGGTCGGTCACTATACAGGGTGTCCGGGGGTAAAGTGCAGTAACTTCGGGAGGTGATTCTACATGATCGTAGAAGTAAAAAAGAAACATATCTTTTTCCAAAATTCCAACTTTTAGATGTACTTTACAGCTAAAAACGAAAAATTGCTCCGACGTTTGTAGACGGCCTTAGTTTTTGCCGTGTTGCCAAATCTATCACCCGCGTCCCCCGGTAACTAATACCCGCTACCCCCGCCACCCGAAAATGATTCGGAAATTGTCATGTTGATCTACTGCCTGCGCCAATACTAACTCCCTCCAACTCCGCTACCCGATATTCAGTCTATTTTTAAAAGCAGCGTGACCTACTTGTTGCTCATGAATGTGATATCTAATAGTTGTTAAAACTCTAATTTTAATCAAAACCCATTAATTTCGTGTTTTTTATCTAGTGTTTATGTCTTACTTAAAGAACATATTTATTCAGTGCTTGTTTTCTTCGAAGATTTACAGTAAACATCGAGTTTTATTTATGTGTTAAAATTGTGTTTTTTGTGCGTAATTTTGTACTTTAATTACTGTGATAATGCCTGGTTTTACTAACGAAGAACGAGCAGATATTCATTTTATTTACGGACTACATGTTGGGAAGTCATTCGCCATGGCCGGCGCGATCTCCAGACTTGACACCCTTAGATTTTTTCTTTTGGGGTGCGATGAAGGAAAAAGTTTACGCCAAGGAAGTAAAAACCGTAGAATTAGTTAGTTATTTATTAAGTTAAAAGAAATACAAATTTCGCTTTGTTAACTTAAGTATACATTGATAGGAACAAAAATAATATATATATATATATATATTAATAATTATGGTTTACTACCTAAGTAACATATTTTTCTTAAGTAAGAGCATTTTGGTTTTGCTCATTGATCTTGAGGGCAAACAGTTTTTTCTTGAATATATTTATTCTATTTACGGTTGTCAGGCTATCAGGAAGGAGATTATAAATGTGTACACCCTCATGGCCTATGTTTCTTTTACCACACTCTGTCTTTGCTGAATTTGTATATAATTTATTATGTTGTCTTGTGTGGTGGTCATGTACTTGTGATGTTTTCATAAATGAAGTATTTGTGTGTATGAAGCCATTTTGGATTTTGTGAAATCTCGAAGATCTCCGTTTATGAATTTACGAAGCCGCAGATGAAATACGCCACAACGTACGAACGTAAACAATATTACTGTACATTTACATGCTTGCCTGCAAGCAGAAGGTGGACATTTTGAAAATTTATTAAATTAGTGAAAAACGATGATATTAGTTAAGTGTTCAATTAGTTATTAATAATTTGTATAGTAAAAAGTGTAACTTCATATGAATATTGTTATTTTAGTGCAGTTCTCAGTTGAATTTGGTTTAAAACATTATAAAACATACGATTTTGTTGCACATTGTAAAACGGCGAACTGTCAGTCTTGTTATTGTTTACAATTTACATGTGGTTTCCATGGATACGTGCCACTCATAAATATGCAACGTTGCCACATTGACACTGTCAAACTCACAGCGAATTTATCGGGTAAGTTTGTACCTACACTAAGGATTTATAGCAGGTATATCTTTTTGTATTAAAAAAAAAAAGTTGGAATTTCGGAAAAAGTTATTTACCTTTTTTACTCCTACGATCATGTCGAATCACCTCCTGAAGTTACTGCACTTTACCCCCGGATACCCTGTATATTATACTTGTTGCTTTGTATTGCACATTTTTGTGTTATAGTATTAGATGAAGCACTATGGGAATAATTTGCTGAATACTAAATTATTTTTAAGCTATTTACAGTAGAGCGCATTTGAAGTGAAATAACACAAAACTGCGATAATAATAGATAATTATTTTTATCTAACACCTGTACCACAAAACTTTACAAAAGGAGCGGAGATGAGATATGTCTTCTGAGCAATACAATTTTTGCACATCTCTGTTTCACTCTTCTCAGCTTTGCTTTTATGGAAACGCACCCATAAGTGCACTTCGACAATTTATTGCAACAAAAGGTTCTACCAAAACCAAATGTATTTTGTAATTTGTATTTTGTATTTGAAATAAAAAAATGGTTAAAATACTGTATTTTGTATTTTGTATTTCAAATACACGACTTCAAAGTATTTCGTATTTTAAATACATGAGAAAAAGTATTTTGTAATTTGTATTTCAATTACAGCAAAGCATGTATTTTGCCCAGCCCTGGTCACAGCTATATAGCGCTTTAGCCGTTTTTCCTTTCCAGCTGTCACCATACATATCTTAGTTCTTGTAGAATGAAATAAAAAATTTACATATTCTAAATATATAAATACTATTTCCTTTCAACCGAAATAAAACAGAATATACTTTCATCGAGGACCTAGCCAGCCCACAGTAAAAACCGCATATGTGTTCTGAAAAAAAAAAGTACATTAAACAAAGTTTGTGAACAAAACGTACAATATTTTTCCCTTGTGATGACATAATTTGTTCATCAGAAGGGAAAAATATTTTCCCTTCTGTTCATACATATGAAGAACGAAAAAAACACTTATGATCGTTGGAGATCCACAAAAAATGCAAGGCTGGTGTAAGCGTAATGAGTAAGATTAAAAAAAGGGACCCTCAGAAGGTTTTGGTGTGTAAATGAGGCAAGGAGTGTATGCCAAGACCGAGTTATTTGGCGGTCCGTCCTCTCTGAATACCCTGCGGGAAAACAGCGAGGCAATTAGTTAGTTAAAGCATTATTATTTTTACCTGCCAATAACAATGTTATGGTCTGCCAAACAATGTTGTAAGGTGTAAATGTAAAGCTTCAAAATCATTCAGTCTGGAACATTTTCTAAAACAAAATTTGTGAAACATTAACCACTCGGAACCATAAGCTTGTTTTAACGATAATATAACATTAACAGACATTTGTATGACGTTCGAGGCGTACGTGTGACTTATTAAAGTAAAATTGAAAACATATTTTTTCAATACAAATGTCATTTAACCTCAAATTGATTTACAGATAAATTAACTGAATGAATAAAATTACCTGATGTCTGGATCAATTGCGGACACATTTTGACCAATTTTCCACCTCTGGAATTGAATGAAATATGCCCATCGGCGATGTTGGGCGATGTCAACAATACAAATTCAAATACGACTTCATGACCAGTGTTGCCAACCCGTTTTTTTAAAAAGACGTAGATCCGACTAGAAAATTACGTAGAATCGTATAATTTGGATTATGAAAAGTTAGTAGATCTACGTAATTTTTTCTGAGTGAAATATAGAAGTTAGGGTAGGTGGGCGTCATTAGTTATTTCTCGTAGTAATTAAGTTGAAATGTATCTATTATTTTTAATGCATTTTTCGCAAATTTTAATTTTTTTTAATGATTAATCATAGGTTCTCAACCTTGCCTCTCACTCTTGGTTCGCAATTTTGCCCACCGCCCAATTTGAGGTTTTTTTTTAAGAGACCCCTTTTTTCTTATGGGGGGGTTTATGGATTCAATTTTCTTCCACTTCCTCAACTACCGAAACATGTGAATTTTTGCACACTTGATAAAAATGATTACATTACATAAAATAACAAAAATTAACCAATATTAAAGTTTATTTTGCTTTATTAGTACGTGATGAGCGTGTTTTTTTGTCTTTTTAGACTATATTTTTAACCTGTCCTCGCCACCACTGTGCCACCTCAACGCCCCCTCTTTGGGTCTTCTACTGCCCCCTGAAAGTCGCAAACGTCCACAATGGGGCGTTATTTATTGCCCACGTTGAGAACCTAAGGTTTAAATGAAACGAAATATAGTTTTGGTAATTATGCAAATGTGGGGTAGTAGACAATATTTAGGGGAAAAAACATGAATATGGAGTAAACAGTTAAGGTCAAATACTAGCAATAAATAACTTAGCGATGCCTTTGTCTGAAATTGTGTATTTTACCGGGAAGTAGAAGATTACAACTCCAATTTTTAAAAAAATTGTGGTAATTGTTCGAAATTTTCCTAGATTTGTGCTGATTTCCCTTTTGCCTAAAAAATATTTTTCTCTTTTTCGTTGTTAGTTTTTGGGGTGTAATGCCGTGTTGCGCTACCTCCTATAGCCGACGTTTCGGACAGCGTTGCAGTGTCCATCATCAGGGCATATAAGGTAGATCCGACGATGTATTATATATTGTAATATTTTTCTCCCCTATATCTAGGGTAATTTCCCTAGACATCCCAACCCCAGCGCGGACTCTAGTATGAAACGGAATGTTTGTTGGAGTCCGCGCCACATACTTTGCCCCGCAGACGGGGGCGCCACCGTAAAGTAACGGAAAATATGCTTCTTCAGCCTAATGAGTTATTTTATTTTTCAAATTTGTACAATTTGACAAAAAATACGTAGATTCTGGACTGAAGTTAGTAGATGTTCAGGAAGGACCTAAAATACGTAGATCTACGTAAAAAGACGTAGAGTTAGCAACGCTGTTCATGACATTCATGTTCGTTTAATCCATGGTTTTGGTTTAATCGTTTGACGCAACACAAAGTTTGACCTATCTATAATTCTGCATTATCTATAAGAATTTGGTCCCCGTCTTGGCATTTTCAAGGTCAAGTTAAACATATACGCCTAGTTCATTTATGTACATATACGCCCCTGTTCATATAAATAAATGAAATAATACTAATGCCCCTGCTGCTATGTTTGAATTGTTGCATACAGATGACGCGATGGTTGGTTCAATTTCGCCAGTTTAAGACCCATATACCATAAATAATAATAAATATTTGGCTTATTAATATAGCGCCGTTTTTGTGAAAAATTACCTCAAGGGCGCTGAACATTAGACGGTCAAAGTCAGGAGTCTTGAATCAACAGCTAAGACTGTTCTTACATCAACGATTTTATGAAAACCAATTTATAAGTATGCATTTATTTAAAAAAAACATTGTGTTGTTAAATCGCACCTTCACTTACAAGTATGCATTTCGAATGGTACAAGGCTGATTGTCTCTTATTTTAAACCTAATATTGTGTTGTTTGTATTTTTGTTTTAAACTGCTTATAAGTATTATAAACTGCACCTCCACTTAGAAGTATAAATTTCGAATGGTACAAAGCTGATTTATATGTGATAGGCTGAAACACCCATTTATATGTGATAGGCAATGGGGCAGAATTAGCAGCATAAATAAACCAATCATATTAGCAGCCTAGCCAGCGTTGCCAACTCTACGTCTTTTTACGTAGATCTACGTATTTTAGGTCCTTCCTGAACACCTACTAGCTTCAGTCCAGAATCTATGTATTTTTTGTCAAATTGTGCAAATTTGCAAAATAACATAACTCATTAGGCTGAAGAAGCATATTTTCCGTTACTTTACGGTGGCGCCCCCATCTGCGGGGCAAAGTATATGTGGCGCGGACTCCAACAAACGTTCCTTTTCATACTAGAGTCCGCGCCGGGGTTGAGATGTCTAGGGAAATTTCCCTAGATCTAGGGGAGAAAAATATTTTTTATATTATATTTCGAACTATTACCATTAAATTTGTTTTTTATTGGAGTTGTAATCTTCTACTTTCCGGTAAAATACACAATTTCAGACGAAGGCATCGCTACGTTATTTATTGCTAATATTTTACCTTAAGTGTTTACTCCATATTCATGTTTTTTTTCCTAAATATTGCCTCTTACCCCACATTTGCATAATTACCAAAAACTATATTTTGTTTAATTTAAACCTTAGGTTCTCAACGTGGGCAATAACGCCCCCTTGTGGTCGCTTGAGACTTTCAGGGGGCAGTAAAAGACCCAAAGAGGGGGCTTTGAGGTGGCACAGTGATGGCGAGGGCAGGTAAAAGTATGGTTTAAAAAGACAAAAAAAACATGCTCATCACGTACTAATAAAGCAAAATAAACTTTAATATTGGTTAATTTTTGTTATTTTATGTATTGTAATCATTTTTATCACGTGTGCAAAAATTCACATGTTTCGGTAGTTGAGGAAATGGAAAAGTAACCTTTTGAGTAGTGTAACCTGAAAGAAACCTTTCGGAGTTAAAAATCACCTAAAAGTTTACCAAAGTAACCTTCTGGCAACGCTGCAAGTGACCTACCGGGGTATCTTGTGACAAAAATATTAAAGGGACCGACAGACCAGGGATGGTATGCCAAAAAAAATATTTCCCTAGATTTAGAGAGTACCACATTGGAAAATCAAAACTTTCGTCAGGGGGGGAGGGGGGGGGGGGGGGGTTGTCAGATTTTGAAATAAACTTTGACTTGGAAAGTAGTATTCCTTTTATTTACATAATAAACGTTTGTTGTATGTTGATTATTGTACGAAGTCAAATTATTCAAATAATCACATTTACGCAAGCACGTAGTCACCTGATTGTGTAACAATAATCCTGTTATATATGTGATATCGAAACTCAGTAGATGTACTTATAATACTGTACTTTTCCAAATAAAACACTTTTTGCTAAGTGAAATGATAATTTCAAAGTATGTATAGACTTACCACTGAATTGGAAACGAAATTCCCAACAAAAAAACACTTTGCAAAATAAAAACTGAAGACAATTTCTTGTAATAAGCATAGATAAAAGACGTAACTTGAAACAATTTTTTTTTTTTTTAAGTAAAACTTCTTTACGCACGCTTGACTTGGGAAGTAAGCTGACGAATGCGTGACAAGAGCGTTACGAAAAGTGTGATCGGGAGAGGCGAATGGAAGTTGAGAGGGAGATATAAGTTAGTGAAGATATAAAGAGAGAGAGGTTTTTTTTTTTTCAATTATTTCTGGCTTTCACCCTTCAAGGGTGTTCTAGGCCATCATTTGAAATTACAGAGAAAGGGAAAGGTGAATTTATATATTAATTTTATTTAAATGTACAAATTTCAGAATTATATGGAAGATTGGAGTCGAGTTCAGACTTAGAAGAGATGAAATGTTGAATGGAGGGGAGGCAATTTTAGATAACGCTTGATAGAAGAGAGGATATTTATTTAGAGAGGGACAACCAAAAAATATGTGATCTAAAGTGCCCACATCTAGACCACAGAACGTACAATCTGGGGAGTCAAGGATGTGAATTTTAAAAAGGTGAGAAGGAACGGAACAATGACCGATTCTCATTCGAATAAGTGAGGAAATTTCTTTTTTGGAAAAATGGGGAAATTTTTGAAACCACGGTTTTGATGGGATAGTCCTTTGTATTGAGGCGTAGCGTGATCCCTTGGATTGACTGGCAATGTTCCAATACTCTGTCCAAACATTGTGGGATCTATCTTTGATGATGGAAAAAATATCAGATAGGGGAATATGGTTTACGAGGGTAACAATAGGGTTGGACGCTCCTTGTTTTGCCAAAGAATCTGCAATATCGTTACCCACTATGCCAATGTGTCCAGGGATCCAAACAAGAATTACGGTTTTTCCAGAGCTTTGAATGGAGGCTATCAGCACTCTAATGAGGCATACAAAGTGATCATCAGGATGAAGAAGAGGACAGGATTTAAGTTTTTGGAGGGAACTGAGAGAGTCAGAGAGAACAAGGGAATGTTCACAATTATTTTTGATTATATATTTGAGTGCTTCAATTATTGCAATGCACTCAGCAGAGAATATTGAAAATTGGTTTGAAATTAAATAAAATATTCTATCATTAGAATTATTGTGGTAAACGTTAATATCTATACCACAGTTAGGAGAGTCAGGAGATTTGGAGCCATCAGTAAATAAAAGAGAAGAGTTGGGCCATTTAGATGAAATAATGTCTTTGAACATATTATTGACAGTACGGGCTGGGAGATTGGAATGACTTTTAAGGATGCCGATCCCTTCTAAAATCATTGGGGATAAGGAGACGTGACTATATTTTAATTTGAATAAAGGAAGAAGATCATTTTTGATAATTTGAAGCTCTGAGAGAGAGCGAAAATTTTTACAGATGGCAGGAAGAGGTTTAGTTCGAGCTCTGATTGTAGATGATTGTGCTGAATCGTTGAACAACAAGACTCTGGGAATAACCTGATGATATTTAGAATTTAAACATTTAAGAACAAATTTGTCAGCAAATAGTTGTCGTCTTAAATAAAGTGGGGGATCAGAACATTCCACTTGAAGGGAATTGATGGGCGACGACTGCATCGCTCCAGTTATTATTCGCAATGACTTCGATTGAATTTTGTCTAATTTACTGAGTGCATTTTTGGAGGCAGTACTAAAAAGTGGGCAGGCATAGTCGAGATGACTTCGAATAAGTGCATTGTAAAGTAACTTAATGCAGGTAGGGTGAGCACCCCACCAAACGCCAGTCAATGATCTGATGATATTTAAATTTTTTTCACATTTAGTAACTATATTGTGAATATGGGAAGACCATTTAAGTTTCCTATCAAATGTTACTCCCAAAATTTTTACTTCAGAGGCGTTGGGGATTGGAGAGTTTTTAAATAAAATTTGAACAGGAGGATTTTTATGACGGTTTGAGAAGGTGACACACTGACTCTTTTGGACTGAAAGTTCCAGACCATTTAAAGTGAGCCATGTGCAAAGGGCATCCATGGCTTCATTAAGATATTTGACGGCAAGTGGAATGATTTTGGATGATAAGAAGAAAGCCAAATCATCTGCGAACTCAATAACTTTTACTTAAGGGGGAATAGAGACATGCATATCGTACGTGTATATATTATACAGTATAGGGGATAATACATCGCCTTGAGGTAAACCTTTCCAAATTGATCTACTCTGAGGAGTAACATCTGGTAGCTCAATGAAAATTTTTCTATCAAGAAATAGATTAATAATAGATTGGACAAACATGGGGGGAAGGCCAAGGCCTAAAAGTTTTTTTTTAAGGATTGGAATGGAAACATTGTCAAAGGCACCTTCTATGTCTATAAAGACTGCAAGACATACTTCATGGTTAGAAATGGATAAATTAATATCAGTGCTGATGATGGCAAGGTTATCTTGCGTAGATTCTTTTTTACTAAATCCAAATTGAGATGGAGAGAGAAGCTGATTAATTTCGACAAAAAATTCTAACCGGTTTTTAATTAATTTTTCATAAATTTTACTGAGGGTGGATGAAAGAGCAATTGGCCTGTAGTTGGATCCAGAATTGGGTGATTTGTTTGATTTTAGGATTGGGATGATTATTTGAGAACCCCAGTCATCAGGCATTATGCCAGACTGGAAGATTTTATTTAAGATGCTTAGGAAGTGATTTAGAACATTATCATTACTATTTTTGATAATGCTATAAGGAATACCATCTCTGCCTGGAGATGAGTCTTTGACTGTTGATAAACAATTTTTTAATTCAATTAAAGTGAATGGAGAGTCTAGCCAATGATCAGACATAGGAGTGTTGTGGATGGGTGTTATTTCATCTACGTTCTCATTCTACGTTTCGTATTTACTGTAGAGCAGTGCGCGCGCACATTTTCTTTCTCTCTTCTTTTATAAGATGGTGAAGTTTTACTTCAATCGTGTGGTCTAAAGCACATTCGTTTTTTTTAGAAGTCCATATTTACCTTTATAGATACATAATATCATTTTGAGTTGTCAGTGCTAAAAATAACATTGTTCCTTATTACATTAGACACTAGACAAATAAAACACTCAGGGTACATCTTTAAATATGTTTATTTTTAGTAAAGAAAATCAATAATAACACATAAAACACTGAGTCGCAGAACCGACTGAAATGTCTTAAGCTGAATGTTGATGTTTTATATACTTAATTACCTCATTCCCTGACGAATTTTTGACATGTTAATCATTTTTTCAATGATTTTTAGATTTAAATTTGCAGGAAAATATCACAACACGTATCTAGCAATTTCTAAGTTTATATTGGTCAAGTGACAAATGACCTATTGCAAAAGAATTAAAAAGGATGACTAATAATAATAATATTTGAAAAAACTCGTGCCTCCCGCTCCCGCACTAAAGAATAGTAAATCAGTCTTAATCAGCACCCAGTTTGGGCACGCTGTTTACGAGCAGGGTACCGATCTTCCCGAACATCTGCAGGGCCATCTTGGCCGGCTCGAGCTCCCTCATCTTTACGACTCCCGAGCTGGTCAGCACCATGCTTGGGAACTCGATGCGGGACAGCTGCATGGAGGCAACGTCGAGCCCGAGGTGCTCCGAGATGTGGGAAGTAATTACGGAGTAGAAGAGCTGGCCGCTCTCCTCATCATAGCTATAGGAGTCTGGTTTGCTATCAAAACATTGTTTCCAAAAATAGTTCAAATTTTTAAATTTCATGCAGACATCTAGGGCAGTGGAAAGTTTTGTGTGCGGCACCTTGTACTCAAACTTCACCTCGCAGGCCTCTTGCGTCGGTTCCGGGGTGCCAGAGCTCAACATGGCGCTAAATAGCACCAGAAGACTCTGCGTTAATGTTATGGGCGTGACAAGGCAGTCAAATAGCTTGCAGAGCGCACGCCTCACAGTCCAGCAGCAGAGGCAGATGTGCCACTCCGACTTCTCCATGCGGCACCGTCCCCCACGAGAACAGCACGCCATGGTAGAGAAGCTCGTCTAGTTTTTCGCTATCTGCATCGGGGTAAGATCCCCAAACTATTATCTTTATTGCATCATTGTGGCTTACTTCCAGCTTTAGGTTGTTGATAACGCAGATCTCTGCAGAATATTGCAGGTTTTGGGCAGTCTTGACGCTGTTGACGAGGAACTCTTTTATCTTTAGAGCATACTGCTTAAACCTCTTGTACTCCAAGCCATGCAATGGAGAAACTTGACAAATTTGCGATCGGGGTTTATTCAGAAGATATTCCAAAGCTTTATCCAGGTCGCTTTCATTCACTTCTTGACTGTTAACGGAGTCTCCGTTTTCCGACTCGACGGAAAATAGATTGAGGCTCGAAGTTCTCTGGCGGATGCGCAAACTTCTCCTGAGATTTGGATTTGTTGGCGAAGTCATTGTAATTTATTAAAACCAACAAATGCGCGAAAAAACAATTTAAGAAATTAGCAAATGCGAGTTATTTGGCCAAATTGCAAAGGAAACGGCGGTGGAAGTTCTTACGTGGTTCCTCCTTGCGCGATGGCTAACGAATGAGCGGGCCGCGTGTTATTCAGTGTTGCCAACTCTAATTTTAAACTAGAGCTAGGCAAAACCCAAAAAAGAGCCAAAAAGGAGCAAAATTTTTGAAAATGACCTAAATCATGGGGGGGGGGGGTTGTTAGAGAATTTCGGAGAAGAAAAATTCCAGTTTCTGAGGGAGGGGGGGGGGCTGTAGTCCTTCTTGTTGGCTGATTTTAATGAACAACTCATAACAAACACTCACAATACACTTGTTTATTTTAAAAAATTTCAATACACAATTTGTTTAGAATTTTTAATTTTTTTTTTAAATATTTCTTTAGTTAGACAGCGACTAGTCCTCTTAAAAAATTTAAGTAGTCATCCGGCTCCAGTTCCTGTACCATCGCGCTACTAGGACCGGCTTCATCAGGATTTTTTTCGTATTCAGCCATCGTTCCAATTTTTTTTTGAACTTCTAGGGGAAGTTCATAATCCTCGCAACATTTGTTGTGCCGCCTGAGCCCCGACCGAATTGTTAGAATCGAATTAAACATGTCATTACCAAGTCTATTTCTGGTTTCATTTTTGACAATATTTAACTGGCTAAAAACTCGTTCCACTTCTCCGTTTGACCACGGCAGAACGAGTATCGAAACTGCGAAAGAGCTGATTTCGTGGAAAGGATTTTCATCAGCGGCATCACGATACTTTAGAACCTCAGCCCAAAACTAAACTTGACTGCGCATTCAAATTCGAAGGAAACTAACGCAATAAGCAGTGCAATGTGCAATACACAACGCAATAGCCGGCCTAGGCAAGTTACTTGTATCGATTTTTGGGAATTTCATTTTTTCGGAAAGTCCCTGTACCGATGTTTCCACTATAGTATTTTTAGTAATTGTTTACTTGTGCAGGAGTTCAGGGAATCTCTCTTTTGGGAAGTCCTCGTCCCAATGTTGCATTTTTGAAATATTATTGCAAATATAATTTTTTTCAATATTATTTCAAGTAAATAAGAGCTGAAATATCTGAAAAAAGAGCTAAGAAGCTAAATGACTTTTTTTGGAGCTGACGACGTCGATTTAGAGCCAGATCTAGCTCTAAAGGAGCTGATTTGGCAACACTGGTGTTATTCCGCGGGTGACAGTATAACCAGGGTTGCCAAGGCTTGTTTTCTAAAATACCCACAATAAATGTTAAAAATCCCCAAATTGGGGAGAACGAAATATCAAATTTCCCGTAAATTTCCCACAAGTTCCTTTATAATTCTGCCTCCAAAATAAAATAATAAGAGATTTATAATGAGATTTTTAATTTGAAAAATTGAATGTCTTCAAAGGCAATACAAACAAGGCACTAAAAACCTCGATTCCTGTTTATGTCATAAATGCTTAAGTAACACTGCAAATTTTCCTGGGATCTCTTTATTCCGAATATTAGTTTATAAAAATTGGTATAATATTACCAAAATATTATAAACAAATCCTTGCAAAGGCATTAAGAATCGCAACACTACTTGTTTTTTTAGTACTGGCAACAATGTTTAGATTTTTTTTCTTCATATTTTTAGCTATGGCTTGACGAGATTGACGAGTGGTCTATCTATTAATCTATTATATTATCTATGGGCATAACAAATAACAACGTGAAAGCCCGCGGCGCCATAAATCATCCCCGCGGATCCTGCTGCATAAGAACTCTCTGCGGATTGTGCTTCTTTCAACTTTAAAAAGTGTTTAGGTACGAGTTTTCTTTGAGACACTTTTGCAGAGCAGATTATCTACGAAAGTAAGTGTTTTTTATGTGTTTATAATGACATTATGTTGATGTATTTGAGGTTAGTTCGCACAAAATATATTCGGCTATTTTCATGTCAGAATTATGCTATCTGTCGATTGTATTATGGCCGATTTAGTTGTGGAAGTAGAAGAAAGCACGTGGTAAAAGAAAATCCAGCGATTTCTATTATATTCTCTAAAGATTTTGGTTTTCCAAACTTGTGTCATGGATGCACTAACTCGCTGCGGTTCTTCCGTTTATAAGTATAACAAAGAAACCCAATATTAAACCGTTAAAATATCTAGATGATTCTGTGAGATTCTTCCGTTATTATGAAATTCAGAGGTAGGTAAATATGCATTTGGTCCACCTCACGGATAATACGGAACGTTTGTGTTGTCGAAGTTTGATGCACGGATAATACGGAATGTTTCTTTTTTAGGTTGAGGAACTACAAAAGCTGCACGTCATCATAATTAAAAAAAAAAAACATCACAGGTTTTGAATGGTTTGTTTGGCAAGGCAGGGTATATCCTAGCGGGTTTGTGTAATTATGATTGATTGTCTATGAAATAACGGTAAATGCAAAATTGCGTTACCGCGTAAGCGAAATAAATTTTTCGGTAAATATTTCCCTATTGAGTACACGCTCAATATACACTTTAAAAAATTTAAAAAAAAATTTCTATGTAGATAATAGTTAGTAATAAGTAATTCAGGAACTGGAATTGAAAAATATTGCGTTTTAATGGTTATTTTGTTATCTTTAAAAATGCAAAAATATTTACGAATATGAATTTATTTAAATGGAATATTCGTGGCATCTCTCTACTTTAGACCACACAACTGAAATAAAACTTCACTAACTTATGTCTCCTTCTTATTCTTACCCTCCTTATCCTAATCCTCATCATTATCCTTAAACTTATCCTTATCACTCCCCAAGTCAAGCGTGCGTAAAGGCCCGACCGATCACTGTTCGCATCACACTTTTTCATAACGCATTCACCAGCTTACCCCCCAAGTTGAGCGTGCGTAAAGAAGTTTTATTTCAACAATAGGTACAATAAATAAAATTTTCAACATTTTAAGCAACCCCCGACACAAAAAAGAACTGATGACCTCGAAACGCCTGAACAGATTTTCATGAATTGTAGCCAAGAACCATCTCGATCACGTCAGCTTTCAAACAAACCAAAAAACGCATTGTAATCGGTCAATTTGTTTAGGAGCTACGATGCCACAGACAGACAAACTTCAAACTCATTACACCGCTCCTTGCGTCGGGGGTTAAAAATGTTTTAAAATATCTCTTAAATGAGTTTTATTCAACTCATTGTGAATAATGTATTATAAATATTACGTTATGGGCGCTCGTGAGTGTTTGCAAATTGGCCAAAATGCCCCAGTGGTTATTTAGATCTTCTCATTTTGGGTGTCAAGTGTACCAAGCACCATATCTCTTTGTCTATGTCCTGCTACCCAGATCAGGATTATCTCATTGATTGTAGCCAGTTACATTGGTACAGTCCTGCGCTGCTCCTGGTTATTGGAACACTGACTGACCTTAGACACAAACTGGACAGCAACAGCCACTCTTCCTTAAAGTTTCTTTCTTTCTGACCACATAATATAATGTTACCTAGTTCTCTATCCTTACCTTTCTAAATTTCCTTTCTCCTGGTTTGGCCTTTGGGCAAAACAGTGAAACACTTGCTTCTCGCTCCCCCGACTCCTGGCAGCACATGCAGGATCGTTCCATTTGCCATATCTTGCTGCCAGATACCTGGAACATAATGCATCACCTGTTACAATATTATTGCAAATCATAATAAATTACTATAAGATTATTATGATTTGCAATAATACATAATTAATACTATAAATAATTACAAGAATAAAATATGAATTTGTCAGTGACCGGACAACTGAACAAGTGGTAATTCATTACTCCACACATAACTAACATAACACATACATAACTTTTTTGGCCCATTGGGTGCGTTCCCAAAAATATTTTTTTGTCAATTGAATTTGTTTATACTGGTTTTTTTTTCACATGAGAACAATCCATAAATACAAATTCAGTTAATACACAAATTATACATTTGCCTACATCAAGATTAAAAAATAAAAATAGAATATTATAAAAATACATAAGAGTTCATTCAGATGACAAATTATACAAAGAGACATGAGAGACACAATTAGAGACGCAAACGATACATAATAATAATTAGCACAACGTATTTTTTTAGCAATCGACGCAAGTTGACACTGCGAATCAAGTAAATATATTTAATATAATAAATATGTTTGATTTTCATGATTGTAATATCGCTTAGGTACTTGTACAGAGTGAAATATATATTTTATACTAGTTAAGCAGTCAGAGCCCGTTTACACTTCCGTCGTAAAAACGGAGACGTGTTCCGTCGTTAAGACGGAAGCCCTAGGCCCCTGTTCACACTTCCGTTTTCAAGACGGATCCTACTCTACGAAAACAACGACCAAAACATTTTATCATTCTTCAGTAGACGGTCGTGCGCACTGCGCAATGGACGACGATGAAGCTCTTGTTGTCATGTGGTACTTATTAAAAAGAAGGAAAAAAGTGAAAAGAAAATTTTGGGTACACCCACTTATAGCTGAATGATTTTCTGTATTTGAGATGTACAAATACCTACTTAAAAATAAAACAATTTAAATAATAAACTTTTTCTTCCAAATCGGTAAGGGAATGTATTGATGTAATACCAGCCATAAAATTACTTCAGGGGTCGGACCTTATTTGTTCAAACCGTGGGAGAATATTTTGTTTGCATACTTGAAAAGGAGAAAGTACGCGAAAATCATCCAGCAATTATTATAAATAAAATGACTAAAAAACGTGAATGATATGACTAAATATTTTCTTGAGATTAAATAGAAAAAAATCGCATTCTGGAACGAACATATATATTTTATAATAATATTATAAACGCCAAACACGCGCCCCATAAAAACACAATTTACCTGCTCGCTTGCGTCTGGGAGCGGGCGGTGGTGAAGTGTGAAGCGGGGTGTGGCGGGTTCAAAATGGATCCGTCGTCCCGCCGTGTAGTGTGAACAGCTCCATTGAAATGTATGAGCCAGCGCGTTCCTTTCCGGCTTCACGACGGACACTCTGCGTTTGCGAACTCTCCGGCAAAAAATAACGGATCCGTCTTCACGCCGGATCCGACAAGTGTGAACAGCTCCATAGAGCCACTACAGCGGCTAGGGCTTCCGTCGTAAAGACGGAACCCATCTCCGTTTTTACGACGGAAGTGTGAACGGGCTCTCACTAGAGCCCAAAATAGCATGCACCATGTGAATAGAGAAACTTAAAAACATTTTAAAACCTGCGCTTTTTCAATGGGCAAGTTCATTAAATCCTCTTTGAGTGGGGAATAATTTGGGAACTCTGAATGGCTGGAATTAACTGGTTGTAAGAAGGCGCTAGCAGAAATGCAATCTACTTACTTGGAGGTAGCTAGCACACTTGCCGATGCAACCAAAAGATGGAATCGGCTTCGGGACGCAGCCAGGATATTGCAAAACATGTATGACAGGTGTTACTTGACATTCGTCGCCTGTAATTTCAGTATAGGATTACTTTCATTAGAACCATAGTACGCAGGCCGTCCGATAAGTACTTAGCCTCCATGCCCGAAGGTGCCAGTATGGCAAGAGAAATTTACTATCGCGTAGTACATTCTCGTAGACGGCTCTGTCGAAATCTCAGCCGAATCGGACTCGAATCTGTGAGTCGAATGAGGAGGTCATTGCCGCCACGGAGGCCTACTTTGCAGACCTCGAGAAAACGAATTTTTTGGACGGGTTAAAGAAATTGGAGCATCGCTAGGTCAAGTGTATCGAGCTAAAAGGAGATTACGTTGAGAAATAAAAAATTCAAAATATTCCTTTTTTTTTTGTAGGCTTCAAAATATTCCTTTTTTTTTTTTTTTTTTGTACTTATCGGACCACCCTCGTATTTTACACATTCGACTGGAAGGGTGCTGATTGAATTAAAAAATGTAGTTAATATTTCTAGTTTTTGTTAAAAATATTGATATAAATTAACAGCCTTACTAAAAAAAACCTTCCACGGCCGATATCCTGTGTCGTTGCAACAACATAAATAAAGCCCATATAAACTAAAACACGATCTGTTACTAATAATCTTTCTTCCGCAGTCACTTTGTAAAAATGCATTGAATGTATTTTACATCTGACAATGTTGTATATGGTTATAATTTACTAGGTAAAAATGGTCATTTTAATTCTTCTCCGCAAGGGGCGTTATTGGCGCGCCTTCGCATTTGTCCTCAGCGGCCCGCGATGAAAAAACAGTTTAGTGTGTTTATGGCGGGATGTTGAAAATTTTGTTATTAAATTTTGTTATTATTGTGATTTTACTAAATGATTTCTATTATAGTGACGAATTCACTCTTCTATTCATATAATCAATATATTTACCGTGTTATTTGTGTGGTTTTACATCAGTTTTAATCAAGTTTTGCACTAAAATCGTACTTTGAAAGTTGAACTGTCTGAATATTGTTTTATGGGTTACATAAAAGATTAAATTTACATTTTAAGATCGTTATTTTGTGGGAATTTCTTAAAAGTGATGTTTTTTTATAATATTAATATCTAATTCATGTGGTGGTAAACGTATCAAGGAAATTAAAATCTTTAGAGATGCAAGAAATCCATTTAATTGACGGTTTATTTGTAGTTTAGTTTTTTAGCAAAAGCAAATTTCGAAATTTTTTATTGTACGCACAAGGAAAAAGTGAGGTGACAGTTTCCTTCCAAATTCATTATATAAAAGGACTGTGTTTTTGAAATTTTGATTTTTTGTTTAATTTCTCTGCTAATCTACTTTGATTTTTTTCCGTGTTTGAATCTTAAAATATGGCAATTTTTTAATGCTGAAGTATATTTCAAATACACAAATCTAAAAGGTAATTTTATCGAGTTTTCCAGTCCATAAGTTGCAGGTCACACTTAAAAAAATATAATGAGTTCATTTTTTCTGCTAACGTCTCGCAAGTGTTTCAGTATCAAAGCTTGCTGTTTTTTTCTGAATACCTGCCTTCCCTTTTTTGTTGAGGTCATTTAAATGAGCAAATATGCAAGTTTTGCTACCTATTCTTCTTTTTTAAACAGAGAAGCAAAATCTGAATCCTGGGTCTTTAAAAACGTCTGGGTCTCATTTTTAGCTCGCTTGCTGTGAGGCACATCAACTAATGTCCACGGTACACCAGTGTGCGGCGGCACACACTTTGCGGAACACTGTCTTAAAGGGTCAATTTCTTTGATACGTTTACCAACATATATATATATATATATATTAGATACTTATGTTATAATAAAACATAACTTTGAAAAAGTTCTTGCAAAATAAAAAGCCTAAAATGAAGTTTGAATAAAAATATAACCTAAAAACCATTTTCTGACACTTCAATTTACAACATACGATTATTATATTAAAACTTGGCTAAAACTGACGAAAACCACCACAAATAAGTTGTAAATACATTAAATACACAAATGTAATAAGAAATTGACCGTTTTATGTAACAAAACGCTATACTTAATTAATTTAAAAATATAAACACCCACACCAACGATCGCCATTGCACATAGCGGCGCGCCGCCAAAAAAATCGTCTGCGCGTGCATGACCAGTGTTGAAAGTTCGAAATAATTACAACATGTATGAGCTTTGTGCAACAAATACACAGTTCAACGGTCGTGCTTTGTTTTTTTTTTTAGTAAGGCCGTATATTTGTATTTTGATTTATTAAATTTGAAAGTGTATTTTATCACCTTTCAAAAACAGTTTTTAGTTTTCAGATACGTTCAGAATATTCCATTTATTTGGATTTTATTCCAAAGTGGAAATATTTTGACCCTTTGTTAAAATATGGTATAGGCCTGAGGATTAAGACTGTTTTAAGCTTACCTGTTGCGACAGTCTCGTTTGCCATTACCACTGGGGTTTGGCGGATTTCAATAATAGACACTAATAGGACACACAGATAGAAATAATTTATCTTTTCCTGGAACATGGTTGTTGAGTTTCTATCAAATCACTTGGGATAACTGATAAATATTAGATTCCCGGCCTCCTTATATTCAGATCTTTCCCGTACCAACTGAGGGTGACCATCGATGCAGATTTTTCATTTTAGGTTTTTTAATTATCATATATATATATACCTTAATAATATCATTGGAACCTTTATAGTAGTTTTTATTCTTATTATCCTAATGATCCTTCAAAACTATTTATGTAAAGTTTCTTTGTTAACAATAACTTTTTATTTATTCATAACCAGCAAGTTCCCGGCATGTGTTGCTATTGAAATTGTTTCTCGCTGTATGTCCTTTCTTATTTGTCACATTCTCCTTCCACCTTTCGTGCCTACCCCTTACCCTCTCCCCCTCCCATTGTCCCGCCAACCCCCTCCCGCATTCCCCTCCCCCCAAATGCTCACGTAGCACCTATTGCAACTTTGAGAAGTGACAACTTCTTTAGCACCTTTGTGATTTGAAACTTGATAAATAGAAAATACATTGTAATATATATATGGTATATATTTATTTATTTTTAAAGAATTCTTATAGTATTGCACCCGCCGCTCTGTTCTGCTGAATTAAACATTATTATTATCTTAATATATAAAAAATGAATGTTTCTTTGTTTGTAACCATTCAACCGATTGCGATGAAACCTTTGTGATATTTTTGCGCACACCCACGATGGTTTCTTTATATATAAGTGAGCTGAAGCGTTATGAAATTATTTCTTATACCATTCATCCGATTGCAATGAATCTTTGGTGAATTGTTGTGCACACACCTGCGACTGTTTCTGTATATGGTGGTGAGTTCCGGCATTATGAAATTATTTTCTATACTTTTCGTACGCTTGCGAAGGTTTCTATGTGATTGGTGAGCTCTGGCGATATGAAATTTGTATAAAAAATCAGAGTGTGTAATTCACACGCGGTAGAAATGAAACCTTCAGAAAACTAAAGTAGACAACAACGTGGAGAGACTACGAAGCACTGCACAAAGAGCAGACCGATTATACTATCTCATTCTTTCACAACTATAGATGTATGTGCTTGTCTCCTTTTAGTGTCGCTATTTTTCGTTCGAGTTTCAAATCACAACGGTGCTGAAGAAGTTTTTACTTTAAAAATACACTGCAAACCCAGCATTTTAGGACTACTCGGGAATAGTGGCAAAGGTACAGCTCTCTTTTTTTCCCATAAAACTTTAATTCCAAGAGATTTTGTTTTGCGTTTCATTTAATTTATTAGTATGGATTTAATTTTCTACTTAAATTATATGCCTTTACATCTGTAAAGAAAGTTTAATGACTAAATGATGTAGTGAGAGTTTATTCCGTGAACACACAACAGGGGTCCATGCTTGCTAGGGAGAAATCCTTTTAGTTACATGTTCAACGCTGTTATGTTTTCCTATCAATGTATTTCCTCTATTACTTTCTACTATTTTCTCTCTGTTGGGTATCGCGTGTGTACGATATGAGAGTTATATTATTCTAATTTTTTTAGGTCTGTACTTGTATTATAACTAAAGTTATCAATATCTTAAATCATTCTCTAAATAATATTTCACCATTTGCAGCTACAATGAGAAGGTACAGTCTTCTACCACTAATTATTTTAAATACTAGCGAGTTCCCGGCATGCGTTGCTATGCCACTTAAAAAATAAATGGTTTCTCCCTGCGTGTCCTTTTCCATCCCCCCTCCCCTCCCACATTCTATACATTCAGTCCCGGTACATTCTCTTTAAAAAAACTCGCGTGCCACCTATTGCAATTTTTTTATGCAAATTTCATAATGCCAGAGCTCAACCATCGCGGGCATGCACACATAAAATTCCCAAAGTTTCATCACAATCGGATGAATGGTTAGCAACGTATAATTTCATGATACCAGATCTCGCTATTGTATTTAGGGTGCCCGGACAACTCGGAATGAAACCAACTCAGAACCATCTCAGATAAGTCATTTAGAGTGATAAAAAAAATATATAAAAAATTGCTAAATTAGGTAAGGGTTATCGGCTAATTTAAAAATAAATCATAGCTTTTAATGACTTTTCAAGGAGGTGTTGAGTTGACTTTATTCTCAGTTAGCATGGAACCTGTATTTAGAAACCATTGCGGGCATGTGCACAATAAATTCCTAAAGTTTCATATCAATCGGATGAATGGTTTAGCAACGCATAGACATCTTACTAATCCCTAAACATATTTTGATTTTTATATATATAGATAACTTTTAAATATTGGTTGCTTTTTTTCCACAGAAAACTTAATACTCATTGCCTGACCCCGCAGAAGATGTTCTCAGAAAGATCTCAAGATTAAGCCATTCCAAGGTAAAGACTTTTTATTTATTTTTTATTACCGTGATATGAGTTTGTGGTGAACTAGACACAAAAGTAGAATGCATTCCTTGAAATCTCTGTTCCAACGAGGAGATCTCAATCTGAAAATTTCATCTTCCAATTCATTCCACTGCTGAGCTGTTGAGCACTAGGATAAGTCGTAGAATGACCCAAAAATCCCTTTTATTATTACCATGAAGATCCACGATTACGGTACCGTGAAGGCAAAAAAAGCATAAAATGTACGTTCTTTACACTAATAATGCTGCAACTCTTTCTTACACATTAATTTTTTTTTTGTTAGGTTGGTGTACATGCCCCTGAAGTATGATAAAATTGTCCGCTTTATTCATTGTTTAGTTTGTCTGTGGCAGCCCCTAAGGTTAGACGTGTTTGTTATGATTTTTGTTTTTTTTTTAAATGGATAAAAGAATTATTATCCTTTAGTGGATGCCGAATATCTCTGCTTACCTCATCAGAGATATCCGAGTTCTCTAAATAAATGGTCACGGAATTTAGTTTATAAATCATAACACTGATTGCTCGGTAGAGTTATATTTTATTTGACACCAGAAGTGAGATATTACAAGGATTCTATCCGCGACAATAATTTGCGTAATTAAAAATAGTTAGCTGACAGGAGGAGCGCTCAAGACGGAATGATCTGGAAGTTTTTTCCACACTCGAGCTCAGTTCTGTCATCTGCGCATTTTGCTGCGCAGGCAAGTGTTGCTAGAGTCAAGATGACATTTTGCTCAAAATATAATAATAATCGCGGTGCCTACATACCTCCTCCCCAGCATTTTATGCGACAAACGCACATATGTAAAAAACTTAAAATTAAACAAAAATTACATATATAGTGTTCGATGCCCATTTGATTATTTTAAATTAACACAGTCGGGCAAATTGGAATACTGGATCAACCAGTTTGTTGTAAGATCGAGAAAAAAAAAACCAAAAGTAATAAACTTTAACTATGTTTCTAAAAAAAATAATTAAGTGGGCTTGACAAACAATGCTGACTAAAGCAACCTAGTTTGAGTGTAATAAACACTTACTGTAAAAGTGATAAGTGTTAATTAAATTATTAATTAATTAATTAATTTTTATAAGTCTCATAAGCTACGGAAAGGGGAAACCACGTCGTGCTAATACAAAAATGTAACCCGTTGGCTAAGTTAAATTACTTCAAATCTATTAAAGATGAGTGACGTGTGTCTTCATTATAATCATACAACTAGGGATAAAAATTGATAAGTGAAAATTTTACACAACTTATAAGTCAAGATTACTTCAAATCTATTTAAGATGAGTGACAAGTGTCTACATTATAAACATGTAACCAGAAATAAAAAATAAATATGTGAAAACTTCACACAACTTATAAGTCAAGAAAGAAAATACGTAATGGGTATCACACTTCGTAGAGATAAGGAAAGTCCTATCATATCTATAACCGCGTCATATCTATATGAGGTATGATATTCACTTCATAAGTAGAATGTATCATATACATACTTGAGTACTTAAAATTAATAAAGTTCATTTTTTATGTATAGAACATCAGGAAACGTATATAAATATATAAAAATATTAAACGTATATAAAAATAAGGTGAACTATATTAAGAAATGTGTTTAGACATATGTCCCGTAGATCGTGGGATATCATAATGAAAAGTTGTAACCTATACAGATCAAAATTTATGTGTAACTAAAATTATATACATACATCATACATTAACTAGTATGGAATACTACAGGCAATAGTTGGTATTATAATTAGGTCCTGCATTTAAGTGCATCTAAAGTTACATCATGCCATTATTAGCATGGGAAAACGAATACAATATAGCTTGTATTATTTTCAAATCATACATCTAATATTATATACATCATGCTTTTATCAGCATGGAATAAAGAATACAATAGTTTGTATTATTTTTAGATCATATTATTTATGTTCATCTAACGTTACATACTTCATGCATTCATTAGCATGGAATAAAGAATACACCTCAAGAAAAATCTTGGAAAGTTACTTCATGTTATAACATGGTATATCATCTTATGATAATAGTTGAAAAGATTTTTCCTATTTACATTTTGAAAAAAATTGAAAAGATTTTTCATGTTTTGACATTTTTATAAAAATAGATGAAAAAAAAATAAATTTTTTAATGCTTTAACAGGTGTACATGGGTGGTCTACGTCATACATTTATAAGTACGGAAAGAGCAGTACCAAATTTACCTATAAATACATGATAACAATATGCTTCATGTTTTGACAGGTGTGGGCAAGGTAAGCAGTCATCACACACCTATCAAAATATGGTAATATAATAAGGAAATGGAGAAGGCAGTTCATTGTACCTTCTACACATATTTGAATTTTCATACTGAAAACGTATGGCAAAACTACATCATGTTTTCCCAGGTATTGTGGAATGATACATCACATACCTACAAAAACATGGAAAACACTCATCACACTTTTGTAAGTGTATGGAAAAGTACATCATGCACTTAAAAAAGCGTGGAAAAAACGAAACGACACATATTACATGGTATTTTGTTATGTATAAATATACATGTTGACATCATGTTCTATGAACATGAGATTTTTTAAAAAACAACCCTTCCTTAAGACAGGATTATTGAATATATCAATTATGACGATGGTTAAACAAACCTAGAGTTCAATTTCTATCAAAAATTGTAGTCTCTAATTATTTTCATTATATAGTGAAATCATGTTCTATGAACCTGGAGATTTAAAAATAACCCTTCCTTAAGACAAGGTTATCAAATATGTAAAAAAATAACATAGTTAAATAAACTTAGAGTTCCAACTTCTATCAAAAGTTGATGTCTCTAGTTATTTGTAGTTACAGTAATCTTTAAAAAAATACTACCAAAATTTATGTCAATAATGTGGATTTACTAATGAGATATATATCTGTGAATCGAATTTGGGAGTATATAGTGATTTTATATCGGAAAAAAATTATATGGAAAAACTATGTCTCTTTAAGCCTTTTTTCTAAAGGGCCTGGTACCTGTCTGGAAAATGCACTCTTCTACCGAACCTTGTAGTAGTAATTTTGTCCGGGGTCTGTTCTGCGACAGGTTCTTCGATAGTCAACTTCTCTTCGGAAGGAACGAAGGCTGGTTTCAAGCGATCAATAGAGACGCGCTTTGGTTTTCCATTGATGATAATGACATATGTCTTTTCGTTACGTTCTTCCACTTTGTAAGGTCCATCGTAAGGGAGTTGCAGCGATTTTCGTGCGGAATCAGTTCTCAGAAAAACGTGAGTAGAAGAAGGTAAATCCTTATGTATGAAAAACTTTCCTGAACCGTGATTACTGGCAGGAGTAGATTTAATATTTTCAAATCTTCTTTGTAGTCGACCGACGTAAGTATCTGGCTCTTCGCGAGGCGTAGGAGTGAAGAAATCACATGGTAACCTCAGCGTTCTACCATAGGTAAGTTCAGCAGGCGAGCATTTTAAATCATCACGAACTGTTGACCTCAATCCAAGTAGTATAATAGGGAGAGTCTCCAACCAGTTCGGGTCGCCGTTAGCCATAAGTGCCGACTTGAGGGTTCTATGCCACCTTTCTATCATGCCATTAGCTTGAGGGTGGTAGGCGGTTGTCCGCGTATGCTTGATTCCGAATTTTTCTGTGAGTTTCTTGAAAAGACATGACTCAAACTGACGTCCCTGGTCTGTCGTAATAGTTTCGGGGACACCATGCCTCGAAATCCAGTGAGTTGTCAGTGCTGTGGCGACTGTGTCTGCTGACATATTCTTTAAGGGGACTGCTTCGGGCCAGCGAGTGAATCTGTCAATCATGGTGAGCAGATATTGATAATCACTACAAGCGGGCAGGGGTCCAACCAAGTCAATGTGGACGTTCCGGAAACGGTCTTCAGGCAGAACATACGTGGCTCTTGGCGCGACTGTATGTCTGGAGATTTTGGCCTTTTGACAATTTATGCAATGCTTGACAAAGAACTTTATATCCTTCGCCATGTTGGGCCAAACAAATCTCAATTTAATACTGTTGACAGTCCCATTAATGCCTGGATGACAAACATTATGAACATTTTCTATGACCTCTTTTCTCATATTAGATGGTACGAAGGGTCTTACATGACCGGTAGAGATATCACACCACAATGAAGAATTAGTTCCAGGAATCACCATTTGACGTAGAGAGAGAGAGGAGTCCTCAAGTGCCTTAGTAATTTCGTCGTCGTGACTCTGCTCTTGTCTCATTCTCTCATAGTCAATTGCAGAAGGGCTATTTATCTCTTCAATGCGAGAAAGAGTATCTGCAACTGTATTCTGGTGTCCGGAAATATGTTTGATGTTGGTGGTAAATTGAGATATATAATCTAGTTGTCTCTCTTGACGAGGAGAACTTGAGGCTCGTTTCTTGTTGAAAGCGAAAGTGATGGGCTTGTGGTCCGTGTAAATAGTAAAATTTCGACCTTCTAAGTTGCTCCTAAAATACTTTACTGCCTCGTAAACACCGGTTAATTCACGGTCAAACGTACTGTATTTACGCTGTGCCGGGGTAAATTTTCTTGAAAAAAATCCTAAAGGTTGCCATGCTGTACCTTTATTTTGTTGCAATGATGCTCCCATAGCCAGGTTGGATGCGTCCACCATAACTGCTAATTCAGCGTTTGGGTCTGGGTGTGCTAACAATGCGGCAGAAGCGAGGTGTCGCTTGCATTGGTTAAAATCCTCCGTTAATTCCGGGGTCCAAGTAAGGATACGTTTGTCATTCTTTTTATATCCAGAAATGCAATCAAAAAGTGTTGTTTGGGCGCTGATAGTGTTGGGTAAAAATCTTCTATAATAATTGAGCATTCCCAAAAAACGTCTTAATCCTTTGGCTGTTTTGGGGAGAGGAAAATCAATAATAGTTTTCACTTTCTCTTTAATTGGAGTCATCCCTTCCGGTGAAATGGTATGACCTAGAAAATTAACAGTCGGGAGTCCAAATTGACATTTTTTAATGTTAATTACCAATCCATTATCTGCTAATCTTTTAAATAGAATATCCAAATGTTTTTTATGCTCCTCTTCATTGCTGGAGGCTATAAGGATATCATCAAGATAAACAAAGCAAAAATCCAGATCTCTGGTTACGGCATGCATGAAACGCTGGAAGCTTTGGGCAGCGTTGGATAATCCAAATTGCATAGTCGTAAATTCAAAAAGGCCAAATGGTGTTATAATAGCCGTTTTGGGTATATCTTCTGGTTCCATAGGGATCTGGTAGTATGCCCTCAGCATATCTATTGTTGTGAAGATTTTTGCTTTTGCGAGTTTATGTGAGAAGTCCTGGAGCTGCGGAATGGGGTATTTGTCGGGAATCGTTTTGGCGTTGAGACGACGATAATCACCGCACGGTCGCCATTCACCATTAGGCTTCTTCACCATGTGTAAAGGGCTCGCCCAGTTACTCTTGGACGGCCTGCAAATGCCTTGCTCCATAAGGTAATTAAACTCCTTTTTGGCTGCTCCTAACAGTTTTGGTGCGAGTCTGCGAGCTCGTTCAGTTACAGGTGGACCCTTGGTCTCTATGCAGTGCGTCACTGTATGTTTCTTGTTATTTAGAGCTTGCATATTCGGTCGCGTCAGGCCTGGATATTTATTTAAAATCTCCCTGTATTTTTGTGATGAGGAAATACTGGAGATACCGGATGAGGGTCCATTGGATGTTGCGCCTCGAATCCGTAAGCCTGTAGACTGGTCTGTAAGTGTACCCTTTTTTAGGTTGACCGACAAGTTAAAATGATGGAGAAAATCAGCACCAAGTATGGCTCTATTCACATCAGCCACTATGAAACGCCATTTCATTGTTCTCCGGAGGTCGAACTTAAGTTCAATCGTCCTTGTGCCGTAGGTTCGGATGGAATTCCCATTAGCTCCGTATAAAGTTGTGGGGCACTTGTCGGAAGTTATGTAATTCTTCGCTATTTTCGATGTCTTCGGGATCACAGAAATGTCTGCGCCTGTGTCTACTAAAAACTTTTGGCTTGTTTCTTGGTCATAAAGGAAGAGACGACGAGTCTGAGTAGGAATTTCACATGTCTCTACTGTGGAATTCCTCCGTCGTTTCCCGACCTCTTCGAGCGGAAGGTACACGGTTGTTGGCATCGGTAGGCATTTTCACCGAACTTGGCATGTAATTTGCAGTACCCATTCGGTGCTTTGTTGGGCGATCTACCGCGGGACCTGGAACGTGGTCTTCCAGCGGGATTCTGATAGTTATTCTGACGACTATTATTGCGACGTGGACTCTGGCTTCTGTGCTCGCTGTAGGTAGATGGGCGGTCACGATTATGGACCTGCGACATCTTCAAAAGTTTCACCTCGTGGGTAAGAGCTGCGACCTGCTCTAAAAGGCTTTGCATTGACGTATCATTACGTTCGGATCTTGAAGTTCCGGGTTTGGTGTCGTGGTCTACCGCGCCACATTCTGTTGCCTGGTACACATCAACTATCTTATCGGCAGCTAGTGCTAGTTGGTTTAGGTTATTGTCTGGAAGTGCTGAAAGTATGGCTTGGACATGCTGAGGAAGCCGTTGGAGCCATAATGTTTTTACGATGGCGCTCTCCGCTAATGCGGGTCCAGCTAACTCCAGCATGTGTCGTAGAAGTCCTGTGGGTTTTTGGTCTTCTAATTGTAATCCCGTCAATAGTCGTGTTAAACGCTTCTCTTCGGAGTCTTGAAGTCTGTCTATCAGCGATGCCTTGAGTGTGCAATATTTGTCCTTCACTGGCGGGTTTATCACTATGTCGCTAACGCATTGTAATGTTTCAGCGTCCAAGGCGGCGACTATGATGTTGTATTTAGTAAAATCTTCCTTGATGCGGGAGTTAGTAAACTGAGCCTCGGCTTGCGCGAACCATAGACTAATGTTACTTCTCCAACAACTTGGTAACCTCACAGAAACGTGATGGATGGATGTTTCCGAAGAACAGCCCTCGTTGTCTGATTCCATGTTTGGTGTTGGATTTTCCTTGCGCAATATTTCTTCAGTTCTTTTAGCTATGTCGCTTGGTTCAATGGAGGGTGTCTCTCCGGTAGATGTCATTTAAGTGCAGACAATAAAGGCGAGACAAAAATATGGAATACCCGACAGTGAAATAAACTCCTTTGTGATAAAACTAGTTAAAATTGAAATTCTCAATTTTAAATTAAAAATAAAAATCCACACTAATGCCTTTTCTCTTTCAAAAATTTTCAACAATAATTCTGATAAAAATAAGTGGGAATTATATACCTCCACTATTTATTAGTTGATTCGATAGTTGCTTAAAAACTTTAAAAATCGTTAAAATTGTTAAAAAATTTTAAAATAGTTGAATATTTTCTAAAATTTTATTGTTAAAATTTATTAAAATTTTGTTAAAAAATTTTTTTTTTTTAATTTATTAAAATTTTTTGTTGTATAGATAAACTCGTTTTCGATGATATTAAATAGTTTTAGATGATAAGAAAGGAACTTTAAAAATCGTTACAATTCAGAACATGTGCGATTTGCAACATTATTGTATTAATTTGACCTCAAGAAAAAATATGGCGTCATTGTCGTAAAAATATGTCGAACCAATTTTATCCGGCGACGATTCTCAGATGAATTCTGGATGCAGATGGAGTAGATGCTGGTCTCCCTGATGACGGATTCAGGATCCTGCGTTCTCTGGCGGAGATCTCAGGATTCACGTTCCCTGGTGATGAACTCGGGATGCCTCGTTCCCTGGTGATGATCACCTACGGTCATCGCTGCGCCAATCCGTTCTCACTGAAATAGAGGGTAAAACGCACTTATCATTCAGGAAGGAACAATTTATTTAACAAAACATAGCGGGATAATAATGTAAAACGCACTTATTATTCTGTAAAAAATGATTATGTTACTAAAACATTAGTGGGATGATGATGTTTCAATTGATAATTAGATGTAAAACATGTGTTTGACAATAATGTGTGACAATGCTATCGAAATAACACGGTCGTGTATTTATTTTAAAAATTACTGGAACATTTATTTCAAAAGGGATTTTACTTTAAGTTATGCTATAAAACAATAGAATTTACTTACTTGCTGTCCAGGATTCCGTCTTGGAACGTTTCTCCCCTCCCGCCAGTCGGGGTCACCAGTTTTAGTGGATGCCGAATATCTCTGCTTACCTCATCAGAGATATCCGAGTTCTCTAAATAAATGGTCACGGAATTTAGTTTATAAATCATAACACTGATTGCTCGGTAGAGTTATATTTTATTTGACACCAGAAGTGAGATATTACAAGGATTCTATCCGCGACAATAATTTGCGTAATTAAAAATAGTTAGCTGACAGGAGGAGCGCTCAAGACGGAATGATCTGGAAGTTTTTTTCCACACTCGAGCTCAGTTCTGTCATCTGCGCATTTTGCTGCGCAGGCAAGTGTTGCTAGAGTCAAGATGACATTTTGCTCAAAATATAATAATAATCGCGGTGCCTACAATCCTAATGAAATTTAGCGTAAAAAATTAAATAAAGTTTGTGAAATGTTAACAAAGGCCTATGGTGAGTCTGCTATGAGTAAAACAAGGGTATACGAGTAGTAAAAGCGTTTCCAAGATAGCCGTGAAGACGTTGAAGATGACGAACGCCCTGGACGCCCCAGCACATCAACACCAATGAAAAAGTGAAAGAAATGGTTATGAACGATCGCCGAATAACAATCAGAGAAATTGCTGATGATGTTGGCATATCGATTGGTTCAAGCCATGAAATTTTTTCAAATGTTTTGAATGTTTTGAATATTCAAAAATTTTGGAACAAAAACAGCGGCAAATGGAAGTTGCTCAGGAGTCATTAAATGAAGCCAACGATGATACAGAATTACTGAAATATTCTCCATATTTGCCAGATATGGCTCCTTGTGAGATATAATAGATGACATTAAAACCCATCGTTGAATGAACTAAATCGAGTTTGAGAAGTGTTTCGAAGACTGGAAGAAGCGCAGGCACAAGTGCATAATATCTAATGGGGACTACTTTGAAGGCGACAACATTAATGTACACGAATAAATAAATATATTTTTTCAAATCGTCTGTTTCCTCCAAAGTACTATTCCATTGGAAGAAACAGATGTATCTTATTACAGCTCAGCCACTGCGACGGGAATTTTTTTATATTTTTTTTTTTTAATTAATTTATTTATTTATATACATACATATTACAATACGTTACAAAATGATCCTTTGTCTGTCCAACTGGGAAGGATACCCGTTTCA
This sequence comes from Limnephilus lunatus, assembly GCA_917563855.2. NCBI lineage: Eukaryota > Metazoa > Arthropoda > Insecta > Trichoptera > Limnephilidae > Limnephilus > Limnephilus lunatus. The sequence continues at coordinate 4,620,874 of OU830604.1, forward strand.
GGACAGCCAAATTGTATATTTAGTTCATAATATTTTTAACAAGGGAATGGTTTCTTTCAAGATATCCTATGATATCTATATACCTATAGAAACCATTTATATACCCAATATATGACAAATGGTATTTTTTTTTTATATATGTAACTTTTTTATATACGTCACTTTATTTGTTCTATTTTTTTTAAGAGAAAAAAAAAAAAAAAAAACAGAACAAATAAAGTTACGATGAAAATAAAAACATATAAATGAAATAAAGATATGAGCAAAAAAAAAAAAAATTTAAGTACTGTGAGATATGTGTTATCAATAAGTTACGATAAGAAAGAATACAAACATAATATAAAAATATATACAACAAAAATTTAAAGTAAGGTGATCATAGGTTTACAAAATTGCAATAATAACCTCTAATAACACCTTAGTATGTTTCGATTGCCAATGCGCCGCAGCGCGCTGTTTCGATGGTATGAGTACCTTCAGTACCTCCCACTGCAAGTTGCAGGAGTTCGGAACTGTGGATTTTTATATTTCAGATATTTTATTTTAGATATAATATTTTAAATTTACTACATTTAGTTACGTCAATAATTGCATTCAGAATAGGTAAATAGCTTTCGGGGGGTCACAATTTTGAAATTCTTTTCATTTTCTTTTATTATCATTTTTTTTTCATTTTATACTAGTTTACTAGTGAGGGAGATGTATGATAATGGTTGTATATTTCCTTTGGGGGGGGTTACAGACATACGTTTACTGTGTTTATCTCATTTTCGACTGTGGTAGCAAAACTATCAGCGCATTGAAATTTGACATTTTAAATATTTGGAATTCACTCTCACTTCAGTGTTATACTTGTAACTATATTCCAAACTTCCAAATTATCATCACGGCTATTGTAGGGAGTAGGGAAATACAAAGGGTATATATATATAGGGGTCTACATAGACGTCACGGTGCGGTGTGTGTGAGAGATGCAAGAAAGTTATTACTTTTTTCCTTTGGAGGAAACAGTCCTATGTACATTGTGTATCTCATATTTTTTGAAAGAGCTGCAGCATTATTGTCTTTTTTATGCTGTCATGGTACCGTAATCGTGGATCATCATGGCAATAATAAAAGCGGCCATTCTTAATGTATCCTCTGGCTGTACAACAGTCCAAAAGGAATGAGTGACATTAGCTCTCCAGTGAACCTTCCGTTGAAAACTAGTAAGTGCGTCATAGAAAGGCTTGTCGAGAATTTTACTTCTGTTGAATGGGAAATCAGATTTTTTCTTTTTCATTTCTTCTAACTAGTAAAATAAATACAACATTCTCTGTGTCCAATACCCATCCATTATGAATGAAGGGGAATCTATGAGATTAATCTAACAAATAGCTCATCGCACAAAGTTAAGAATTTGTTCAGATATTTAGAGAATGCAGTCCTGAAATACTCGCCAAACTTAAGAGTGAGGGAGGCACGCACTGGCAATTTGTACCTTCTGTTAGCTAGTACTTAGTGTAATACACACTCTTCCTGCTTCTGACAGGTTGCTTGAAAGGAAGGAAGCGCTGCCTTTTTAAACAAAACTTTCATTAGAATTTGAGGTCCGTATACCCAACCAAACTCAATAATTAATCTTTTATTCAAAAGGTATAGTAAAATAAAAAATTTATACTTTTATGCCTTTTTAATTTTTTACAAAAATGTAGATTACACAGCTTTACTTTTCCACCTTGATTATTGCCATTTGAACAATAGTGGCGCCCTCCTATGTTTTCTACTCCTATTTAACAAACTCTAGTTTACATCGATCATAATTTAAAACAAAAATCAATAAAATAAAACACAACTGTTCTAGATATTTGCTATATCTTTAGAATATTTTTTTTGTTTGGTTGGGTGTTTTGGCCTCAAATCTAAGTAAATTTAAGTTTTGTATGAAAATGACCGCGCAGCCGTTCCTCTTAACTCTGCTTTTGATGGAGCCCTGCGCATGAGCTGGTCACTAACAGATTTATTCCATTCTTTTTCTTCTATTCTACATTTGACTTTTCAGCTTCTGATAGCTATTTGGGAGAGGTTATTTGTACGCTACTTATTATCTCTAATAATGTTTTGTTCTGTACTAAACGGATGGTTTTCTGTTATCTTTTCCAGATTATAATGTCAGATCAGATTCTAGAGGAGTCATCATCTCTGCTGCCGATAGCAGAGATTGAAGTAACTGTAACAACTTCGGAGCGCGAAACTCCTCCGATAGAAATGGAAGGGATCGAAGAGAACGGGGGGATGTCCCCTCTGCCCGCCCTACCCCCAGACCTTCCACCCCCCACCACTCCCCCAGCTCTCCCAGCAGGACTGCCCCCCGCGTCTCCTCCGCCCGCCCCATCCTCCTCATGTGCACCCCTTCCGCCCCGACCGCCCCTTCCCCCTGGAGCCCCACTGCCTTCTCCAATGGTGTTTGATTCTTCACAGCCTCCCCCTCTACAACCTGCCGCGGGTATTGTTCCCTTTAAAATGGGACGAACAAAAAAGAAAGCTGACCAATCGAAGAAACTTGCATTTTCATTCTGTCATGACTATTTGAACTCCGTATGCACCCGAAATAGTTGCTACTTTTACCATGGAAACTTGGAAGAGGAGGAATACTATAAAAATTTTGGAAAACTGCCCCCAAAAAGTACTACAACAACAACGCTAAAAGGGCTTGGAAAGCGACCGGGAGGTAATCATATCTTAACTGTTGATTTTATGTGCATTTCCACCATGACCGTGATTTTGAATTTCACTCAATGCATAACAGCTGCCATCTGGGTTGGCTAAAATTTGAATTAATTTGCCATATGTAGGTTGCAGGTCACCACCCCCTGTAAAATTACTCTGGGTTCAAAACCCAGAGTAATTTTGATTGATTTGTGTTTTTATAATTTAATTATTTGAAATAATATAATAAGGTATATTTGCGGCACGTACCAGAATGGAATATGCTCTCAATATCGCCCTGGTGTAAGAATACCATTCAGAATTGGATCGTCATAAACCATAGTGAACTATTTTCATTGTTTGTTTTTAAGGTGTTATGCCGTGTTGCGCTACCTCCTTCTTTAGCCACTGCAACGCTGTCCGAAACGTCGGCTAAAGAAGGAGGTAGCGCAACACGGCATAACACCCCAAAAACAAACAATGAAAATGCTTTTGGCCGAGAAAATCAAAAAACGTAACCTTAGTGAACTAATAGATTATAATAAAACAAATAAAAAACTTTATTCCACTTAATTTTATTTGACCGTAACCGGTTTCAGCTCGTCAGAGCCATCTTCAGACTGGTACAAATAATTCTTAGCCTACGGTTTATATACATAACATATGGGGGAGGGGGAGAGGGGTAGTCTACAAGGATTTTAATGAATTATTTTTGTTACTAAGTCATTTTAGACTGTCGAATTTCTAAGTATTTTGGTAATTCCAGTGGACTAATTACTTTGGGTTTGTAGCTCACTTCAATATCTATTGATTGGGGAAAAACCTTACAAGTAATGTGAATTATTAATGGATAATTTTATTGTCAAATCGTTATTATACATATCCATGATCAATGGGATTTTTTAATTGCCTTTTGAAGGGATGCATGTTTACATTGGAGTGGGAATGGTCAAAACTAAATACATATTTTAATTTCAAAATTATTATGAAAATTATACCGGATAAAAACCTGGTGTTTCAGTAAATGATTCTAATGGTTATTAATTACAAAGTTACTTTTTGAAGGGATGCATGTTTACATTAGATTAGGAATGGTTTAGACTAAATACATATTTTAAATTTCGAAATTATTATGAAAATTACAATGAATACAAAAGCGGAGACTTAGCAAATGATTCTAATTGTTTATTCATTACAAAGTTAGGGTCTATTTTTTTAGTTAAGCGAGTAATTTCTAAAGATTCTAGTCTATCTAGTTTATGACCTTTATTGCAAGTATGAAGAACTTTAACATCTCTGTCTTTATCAAACGAGTGTTTATTTTCTAATAAATGTGATGCTACATTCGACAATTCTCCTTTGTCATTCACCCAGTTAGTAAAGTGTTCTTTAATTCGGGTTTTGAATGATCTCCCTGTTTGACCAACGTAATACGATGGGCAGTCAGCGCAGTTTACTTGGTAAACGCCTGAGTTTTCAAGTTTTTCTCTCTTATCTTTATTATTGATTAAAATTCTCCCTAGAGAATTCACATTATAAAAAGCTGTTTTGCATTTATCATTATTAGTTAATCTGGATATTTTTGTTGATATTTCGCCAATATAAGGGATTTTAACCCATTGTTTAGTGATATCTTTTTCATTTTTAAGTCCTTGTGAAATAATTGTTAATGTCAGTTTTTTATCCTTTTTCTTTAGTAAGCATTGTGAACGAACTCACTTTTTGCAATTTCGGAGTTGGAGCTTGAAATGAGGGCTCCAAATCATAATCTAGCTTTGCCAAAGAGAACCAATCAACGATATATTGTCTTGACCAATTATAGACAGTTTTTCTCTGATTGGTTCTTCTTTCTGGTGATTTGGAGCCCTCATTTCAAGCTCTAAATTAAAAATTGGAAAGTGAGTTAGTTCACTGTGGTTTAAGACGATCCAATCAATAAACTAATCAATACAATTAACTAAGAACATGGGTGGAAGTTTGCAGGTCCTGCAGATTTGCGGGAATCAAGACTCTTTAGCTTGGATATAATATCGCCAATAGTTACAGTACAGTCAGATATATTAAGAGTCTCAACCAAATCAGAGCATGAGAGATTGCTATCTACATTTGCATTAACATATTCACCGCTAAAAAAATCCGCATACAGATTGACAGTTTCCTGGAGATTTTGAGATACATTATATATTATTTTAAATATATTACATATTATTTTTAATGAATTAATTGTGATATAACCAAATTAGCCAACGCCGGGATTCGCTCACGCTACCTTCGGATTGCAAGTCAAGAGCCTTACCCCTCGATCACGGAGGCTGTCAATGTTACTTATGTTAAAAAACAGATACGTACATACATGTAATCAATTTTTTTTCATTTGAATATTTGTGATGGTTAGCAGATCTTCACCTTAGTTCTTAATTGTCCAAACAACCATTTTAGTTTTTATAGAATGAAACAAGTACTTTGTTTAAAAACCACTTTATTTGTATTCATATTCGTCGACCGGTTTCGGTTGAACTCAACCTTCTTCAGGACAAAAAACATATAATATAAAAAAAAAAACAGTTTTTTTTTTATTTTTTTTTTTTTATATGTTTATTGTCCTGAAGAAGGTTGAGTTCAACCGAAACCGGTCGACGAATATAAATACAAATAAAGTGGTTTTTAAACAAAGTACTTGTTTCATTCTATATAATGTCAAGCCACAAAGTGTTTGCTTTCTACGATAATTTTAGTTTTTGTTCAATCTCCACATTAAAATTAAGAATAAAGTATAAAGAATGATTTTAAATGTTTAAACTAATGAGATCTTTACCTTTACGGAAATAGCTTTATCGTAACCACTCAGTAACGTATACACGTTAATATGACAAGTAGTAAAGTACAATAAGCGTGTTTTCACGTCAACGCGTATGTTTTCACAGAAATCGTTATAACTCCGTTATTGTTCTAGTGACATCCCTAAAACAAAAAGTAGAGCTCCATAATAAATCAAGCTACTCATCACTTTTCAAGTTGTCCATAGAAATACAAAAAAAAGACCTATTCTGTCAGATACATATTAGATCGATAAATCGCCTCCCGTTGTTAGACATTGTTATTTTTTTATTAAATACTCTTGTATGAAATGATAAAAAAAGTGAGGTGATTAAATTGTTTATTATACAGTTATACGATAGAGTAAGTATTGTTTTTTTTCGTAATCCGTGATTTAGTACCGTTTTCACATAAAAACACCATGTGAGTCATTTTTACATTTTTTTTATGTATGCATTCTAAATTTTAATGTTTACAAATTTTAATATTTATTTGTGTTATAATAATTTGAAACCTTATTTCGTAACCTTTCACAAACAATTTTTAGTATTCAGCTACGTTCAGGAATGTTTCATTTATAGAGCATTAGTTGTGAAGCGGAAATAACACAAAGTTTTCATAAATCTGTCATTTCGTTTTAAGACCTAAAAAGTGCATATTCGCGATTTAAACACCTATCATAATGTTTCATTGAAATAATGAAAGAAAACCTTCTCTTTCTGTAAAATTTTCTAATGTGCGTTTGGACAATTAAGAACTAAGGCGACGAGATGCATTATTAATGCAAATTAAAACTTTCTGTGAATTTGTTTCAATGTCACCATTAATGTAGGTACTGAATGGACAATAAAATTAACTTTGGTATTTTTCAGAAGCCATTCCTATAAATGCGATGAATTTCAGTGTACCGCCACCAAGCCTGCCGGTAGACACATTTGTCAGGTAACAAATTTCTTTTATTCGTTAAAAAAATTCTCTTAGGAATAAGAACTCCAGTCCAATTTTTTTTAATGAATTTTTCTAACTTAAATAAATGAATATTAATTTTTTTTTATTTTTAAAGTTAGTTTTAACAGTTAAAATAATTGTCAAACTTTTAATTTTTCAAGATCCCCCGAAACCACCATATGTATGGTGAATCGTGTGACGTCATCACTCACCAAAAGTTTGTTTTATTTTCAACAGGTTAACATTTTGACAGTTATATGGAAGAAGCTATGAAACTATTCAATAAGTAAAAACATTATTTAGGTGGAATCGTTTATTTATTTTATTATATTATTTATATTAGATTATATTTTTCAATATTATTACGGGAGAGTGGTATAAAAATTGTTTGAAATTATTATTTTTTTAGCTTCACGGATCGTAAGCTTTTTAGCTTATGGAAACTGAAAGATAGCATCTCCCACACGCACACTTCGGAGCGACCGAGTCCCGCGCCACTTCAGGCTGCCGCACAGAAAAGTCTCACAGTGAACTGCGCTGTAAACCTTTCGGTCTTTACTTTTCTGCACGGCACGGGGGCCTGAAGTGGTGTGGGACCCAGTCGCTCCAAAGTGCGCGTATGGGAGATACGGCGCCGGATCAGCTGTTCGACATCCGCCATTTTGGAATTCGTAGTTCGGAGAATTGGCTGTGGAACCAGCATTACGATTTTTTTGTACAGTTTAGTTAAAATTTGAATGTTTTAAATAAAGGAGATAAACTAATAGAGATACCTCTATTTTTGAAACTGAATTATTTAGACATAAATAATGTTTCAATAAACACAACAACTAAATCTCTATGAACAGTATGTAAATAAACTAATAACATGAAATGTTGTTAATACGATGACTTGTGTCATACATTTCAATACCTGGTGAGGAGTGACGTCATCACTAAACATTTAATAATACCAACTCGACAGTGTGTTTCAACGACTCAATTAAAAATGGACTTTTGAAAGATTTTTAAAACTATTCGTTTAATATTATTTAATAAAACTTATATATTCAGAATCAGCGTTTATTAGTCTATATGAACATATTTTTTTAAAGCCATAATATTTTTCACTGGAGTTCCTTATTGCGGAAAAATCTCTAATGTCCAAAGCTGTAAACAATTGAAAACCCATAAAACTTCTTTGATTTAAAAAAAATCATGTGTACTATGTATACCATTAATACTATGGTGGCAACAGGTTATAGTTTTTCTTTTTCCTTTTTATTTTAAAGTGAATACACAAAAATAAAATTTTTTTTTTTTTGGATTTCGTATGATTCGAACCTCCGTTCGCAGGCATCAAGCGAACGGAGGTTCGAATCCTACGAAATCCAAAAAAAAAACATTTTTATTTTTGTGTATTCACTTTAAAATAAAAAGGAAAAAGAAAGCGACATCTAGCGACTTTCTAGTTTCACTTCTACCGCGTGTGAATTACACACACTCTGATATATATAATTTTTTTTTGATATGTTGTTTCATATTTTAAGTACATTGGGCAATTTTCGATACAGTGAAACCTTAAGAAGTTTGGTTTTTTCAGTCCTTCGCCCAAAAATTGGCCCAATTCTTCCCATAAATAAGGATTTCCTGCTTAAGAAGTTTCTTTTTTCCTTGGCCAGATATATTATGTATTTTAAGCAATTTACACAAAACCTTGATAAATTATATACCTAAAAAATCCTTCCTCATGAATCACTCTACCTATTGGTGAAAACCGCATGAAAATCCGTTGCTTAGTTTAAAAGATCTAAGCGCACAGAGAGTGTGACCGACTTCATTTTATACTATGTAAGGATTATATATTAGCACAGAAATAAAATGCAAAATTAAATACGAAATAATTGCTTTAAAACATCTTAAAATAAGGAACTATTTCTTTCACATTCTGAGAAAACATGTTTTTGTAGATACACAAGGTTGAGTTGTAACAGTGATGATTAGGCAGCTGACGGAGGCAAAAACATTGGGAATGTATGGCGAGCGATATGCTGAAATAGGCCAAAACCAAATTATCTTTTATAGCTAAGTCTGTTGGATCCATAAAACAAATTTGACCGGTTAAATAACAATAATTTAATTGTTTTGCCGTTAATAATGAGCAGCTCTCGAATTTTTGTTTTGCCTCCGCCAGCCGCCTACTAGTGATGAGTTATAACAGTGATATTATTTCTGTTTTCTGTAAACTAGTAATGGTGACGATGCACATAAACGCAAGGGGGATCAACTGCACCCAGTTCTTCCTGGAGTGGTTCCTCCGGTAACCTATGGTAAGAATTATTTTTGTTCATTTTTGTTTTTCAACCAACAATATGGAACACTTGGCTTTATTTACGCACTATAAAAAGTAGTGAATACTTGAAGCAGGTGGATGAGTTTGGGGTAGTATGTTTATTAGAGATGGGAAGATTGATAGAAATATTGAAAGAAGAGTAAATGCATGTAACACCATTAATGGAAGACTGAATGCCATTGGTGCTAATAAAAAACTGTCAAAAGAAGCGAAGCTAGCAGTTTACAATGGAGTGCTGATACCTATCATAATTAGTCTCGACACCACCTAGCGGGAGATTTAGTACTTAACAATACCTCTCTCACAAAAATAAAGTTGGTTGTTTTCAGTTGGAAAAATGTAATAATAAGTAATTGTCGAATGAAACACTAGTTTATATTGAATTATTTGGCGGGTATTAGATAAGCCGCCATAGCTCAGTGGTCAGAGCTCCTGACCGGCAATCAGAGGGACACGGGTTCAATTCCCGTTGGCGGCAAGTATCTTTTCTCGGAAGATTTTCTCAATGACGATGAGTGTTTCAGGCTGATAATTATTGATTATAATATTTGTTATCTACCCTTTGTGCTATGCATAAAAATCTTGTTTAAACGTTAGTTTATCAATTAAAAATATATCTAATTATGTATGGCAGTAAGGCATGGAACTGTCAGAGGAAGAAATTGATTGATTCCCTTGAAGACAATTTACACACCTAACTAACTAACTAACCATCACGCCGTTTCTCCGCAGGGGTAGGCAGAGAGGACGGACCGCCACACAACTCGATCTTGGCACACACTCTTTGCCTCGTTCACATTCATACATCGTCTCATCGTCTTTACACACCTCATTCTGGAAAATATTTCAAATACAGATAAGCAGCGTGGCAAGCAGCATTCAATATATTTAAAGGCTATTTATCATCCATTGCATCGCTCAAAATATGTTACGCAGTCATAGCCTCTTCTTGTGAATTTATTTGTATTTTAATTGAACAATTTATTTTCAATGGATTAGGCATGTGTTTGGTGACCAGTTTCACTGGTTCCGGAGTCGTGAGCAGTTGGTAATTTTGTGTAACATTCATGTAAAAGATAATTTAGAAAAATTAATGCTTTTTTCTTTGTCATTAAACTTTAGGAGGTGTGTACGATTTACCCGGATCAAATACTGGATTGAGATTGCCGGTGTTACAGATGCAAGAAAGAAACTTGCTAAGGTTGGTCACAGTATTGCAATATTTTTCCCGATGAAATAGTTCTAATTTTACATAGGTATTTTATTATTAAATTTAACCAGGGGAATTTTGATATCTGAAAAAATAAAAAAAGGCAGACCAGTGAATTTTAATCCGGTTTTTATGAAAAAATGTATCCTTCATAAAAATAAAAATAACTAGAAGGGGGCCCTTTAAAAACAATCCCTACGAGGTGCCAAAGAGACTGGATTTTCGAACAGTTTAACTTTTGGTTCATTCAAATCGGATGTAAGTTTTTTTTAATATTTTGTCAACCAGGTTTAAAAACAAAGTTTCAAGAAAACATGTTCAAAGTTTTGCTGAAGGATAATTCATCATACAAACTGTTTCAAACCGTTTCATATAATATGCTGTATCTCTGTCAATTTTACGAATTTTTTTATAACATTTGGTGATGGCATTCTTAAAAAATTCATCTTTCAGAAAATTAAATAAAAAAAACTACTTTTTTTACAGTGACTTTTTTTACAGTTTAAGAAGTACCCAATTTGTTATTTCATTCATATAGATTGGAAATGGGAACGGTCGAAGAATTGATCCCTGTGGCACTCCACATGCTATTTTACCTAATTCACTAATTTCTCCTAATTCTACTGCCGAAATACCCAAGTGTTACAGTTTTTCGATCAATACGTTATGATCCACCTTGTCAAATGCCATCTTTAGATCAGTAAATATTGCCGTTGTAAAATCACCTTGATCAAAATGCTTCTGTTGATTTGATATAAAATCGAAAGCTGCACATTTAGTTTTAGATTGTCGCCTGAAACTGTTTTGTTTTGATGTGAGAATTTTGTTGTGTTCGAGATATTTCAATAATCTTTCTATGATACATTAATTTTTTTTAGAAATAGCTGGATGTTTAGATATAGGCTGATAATTTTGGACTTTTTTTTGCATTTGTCTTTATGAAATTTACAATATTCATTTTCTTCAAAGTTTCTGAGATAAATTCCAATGAAATATTTGTATAGTTGCTCTGCCATCATATATAACCTTACAACCCGCTCTATTTCTCATACATGACTGTTATAAAAATGTAATAAATAACTTGCCACAATTTATGTATTTTATGTAATTAAATCTTTCTGAATGTTTTATTGAATTTACTGTTTTGTTTTGTAGGGACCAAGCGGAACAACAGACTATAACCTCGCTTCTGGAAAAAATTAAAAATCTTCAGCGACAGGTAACTTTAAAACTCACATCCTCTTTCTCCAAGATGGAATTAAGATCAAAGATAATGGAATACAAACAAAGAGATATGCTGTGATCACGGTCTACTGCGCGTACTTTGAATACACATACAATTCCTTCATTTAGTTGATTTTGTGTTAACATCGATTATAGTTCGTCCTCGTCAAATTTAAAATGCCGTCTTGTTCAGTGCAACTTTGAAAAATAAACACGCCAAGTGCACTTCAAAACAAATGGAATATCATTTCACTAGTAAGTACAAAATTAGATTACGATATCAATGTTTTATAATTTTTTAAAGTTTGTATTGACGTTAGCCTTCGTGCTCAGCCAGTGGAGTTATCTACCATCAATTCTAGGAATGGGGTGCGAATATGCTTAAATACTGACTATCGATATTTCGGAATAGAAATCCATTTAAAAACTATTATATAAATTTGATTGAATTTTTTTATACATAGCTATTGTAGTAGATGCTGATGGTGGTAGAAAAATATGCAGTGTTTTTCTTATCAAATACAAAATATTATTGTGTATTGTTTTTGTGTTTTCTTTGTAAGTTGAAATTGTAGTAATTAGTTAGTTAATTTTACTTGTTGTAATTAAGCTGAAATAAGGTTTGATTTAAATAGTTTGTGTATACAGTGAAACCCTCATAAGAAGTTTGTTTTTTTCAACCCCTTGGAGACTGAATGCCCAATTTATGGAAATTTACCTTGGAAAACTTCTTAACCCTTCTTATAGGCCGGTAAATTGACCTGGCGAGGCATATACCCTAATGCCGATTTACCGGCCTCGACATCTATCTTTATTTCCCTACTCCCGCAATACCTGTCTGCAAAAAAAAACCGATACAATAGTTTTGTTAGCGACGTCATCACTATGATTTAATAACTATCGTATCCAGTTCAGGAATAGGTGGGAGAACTTGCTTAGGGCCTCGGAGTTCAGAGGGTTAAGAGAGTTTCACTGTATTAAGAAGTAAGCGGAATAAGGAAACTTTACCCCTTCAGCCTCATAACGGGGAATCCAGAGTCTCACTGTCATCAGACGGTTGGGAGCAGTTGGGACTCTTTTGCAGTATTCATATAAAAAAGCTGAGGACTTGTCAACAAACTGCCTTCTTACAGACTTCCCGCATCCTTGCGTACGAGGATTGCCGACTTTTTGAGGGAGAGTTTGATTCAGACGATAGCCGATGGTTTCACCTCTTCCTCACACTCGATAAAAGCTGGCGTCCCACAGGGATCGGTTCTGTCTCTGACTTTGTTTTTGTTGCACATCAACGACCTTTTGTCATGTGCATCAATTCATTGTTACGTGGATGACAGTACAGTCCATGATAGCTTTTTGTTTGACAAGCCCCCAAAGTGCTCACAAACTCCAACGGCTCGTAAGGCTGTGAAGCAAAGAACGGACGGTTACCTCGAGAGTGTTTTCTTGGCGTAAAAATAATCTCGTTGAATTTAATGTTTCAAAGACCCAATCTTGTCTGATTACATCTAAAAGGGATCGAAATGAAAATCTAGTCTACTTCAATGGAAGCAATCTTCCGAACAGGACCTCCAATGATATGCTTGGTGTAACTCTAACAATAAAAACTCAAACCACAAACTTTTTGCTTTCTTCGATAATTGTTTAATAATGGTTACCTGGGCGGCTGTACTCATACTCGCCTAATTTATAATATATGTAATATTCATTATTATTATTATTGGTTTTCAGGTACGGCAACGGGATGCAGTGATAGAACACATGACGCGATACGCCATGAGATGCGACAGTAATGTAAGCTTCATTTATTTATTTTACTTAATGTAAACTTAACCTACGTTTTTTTTAATGTAAATATGGCACAAGAGTTCCCAGTGCTCTGTGGCCAGTGAGACTGACATCCAGCACAATTGGGGTATGTTTTGAGGCTGAAGGTACATAATTGGAAAATAATTTTAAGAAGTGAAGGAAAGGATCATTCTTCTGTAATATCATAACCTTTTTTATTTCTCCTGACTTCCTGGGTTAGTTTTGGTAATACAGCAAGTTTTTACATTATCTCTGCAATATTATTGAGCCGAAGAATTCCAATAGATGGCTTATATCAATATAAAAATTTCATTTATTTTGAGATGACGTTTATTTTGATGTTTAAGGTGCATTGATGTGTCAATTAATATTATGTCACGTAATTGTGGTTTTATGGACATATTGGGCCGTAATTCCATTATTTCACGAAGAAATAAGTATGTTTATGGGCGTTTTCCAAAAAAGATGTCGGTGATGTAATAGGAATTTTACTTAGTGAGATGCTGCATTTTGATTAAAAAATACGTAAATTTATTAAAGAAAGTATGAACTTTATTATTTCAGTATTTTTAATATAGAAAATATCAATAAACTTCTAAAATAATTGCAATTTAAGTACTGTTGGTAAGAAATTCTTTTACGTCATTTATATCATAAAGTGTTTTAAGAAAATTAAAAGAAATTCATTATTTCAGATCTTTATTTTCGAATTGAAAACACAATCAGTCTTCTAAAAAATATGAATAATCATGCATATTATAAAATATTAAGTTTTTATATTAAAATATTCTTATATGCTACTTTTGAATACTTTGTACTATCTATTGTTCGTTCCAGAAAGACGACTGTAAGTTTTTGTTTTACGAATGTTTAATTATAACAAATTTAAAATTAACCACAAACTATATCTATTAAAAATATAACAAATTTCTTTGAGATATAATAATTAATCTTAGTAAATAAATCACAGCAATAATAGGATAGTGACGTAAAAAGAAACACTTGGTAACGTTTAGGAACACTAAGGCAGTGATGAATTTAAAATCTTATTTAATTGTTATAAAGTTTTCTGTGTATAATTTTTAACGAATAAGGAGTAACAGATATTTTATTACGTGATTGTCGCGGTTGAGAATCCACTTGTTATTTTTTTCTTTCCTTTTGTTTTCATTTCTGTTCTATATGTATCTAATATAAGAATTTTTTCTTTTTTTATTTATTTGTGCTCTTTAGTTCAATGTTATATCACTCAACCCGCATACCTACAGGTAATATGTTACATTATGTAGATACATAAAAAATATAAATTATTGGAAAATTCCATCTGGTGAACCGACCTTTAGAATTCCATTACGTTACTTTTAAGTTCCATTCATGAGACAGTAGCGTAATAGAAGTAACGTAATCTCATCAATATTTTTTCAAAATGAATTTAATAATAAATTAAGAAACTTCTGTTTATTCTAACAAAATATTTTATAAAACAATAAATGAATAAATTTAATACAAAATAGAGTCTAATGCAAGTTGTTAACTTACCTGGAGAAATATGGAATCGTTGGTGGAGTTCTTTATTTAGCACAGCCGAGAGCAACCGCTTCTGTTGCGAATTCTTGGCAAACTGGATGTCAATCAAACATAGCCGCCCTCATGCACTAATAATGTTGCTATTTTCGAAAATATTCATCAATTTGGCAAAATTTTGTCTGGAAGAAGTCAATTATGTGGTCACGTAGGCGGAAATTCCATCACACGCTATTTCGCAAGACAACTCAAAATCTGGTTTTTAAATTATTTAGCACGATATAATCTATATTAGGGTTTCAAATCGAAAATATCATATAGTATTAGTACAATAAATACGGGTATAATATAACTGGTAGTGATAGCCGTAGGACATACCAGAAACAGTGACCTGTAGTCTTACTTATTTTGACATAATATAGAATTTTAATAGATTCATTCATTATTTTTAGTCCATAAAGGTATTTATTTGTTATTTTATTGGTAAAATATATGGGTGGTCATAAAAACTGACACAATATAAGTTATTAATCCTGAAAATGATCGGACACTGACTTTTATCTATGTACATTTTTTTTGAAAAACGCCCTTATATGTTTTAAATGGTGACCGGACAACTCAAAATGTACTCAACTTAACAACTTCTTTGAAAAGTCATTAAAACTGATGAAAAAAATGGTTACGTTAGGTTATGGACGTTGTGATTAAAACATAATGAAATGAAAAATAGCGTCACTGAAAAGAGACAAACACATACATCTACAAGATTTAGCTTGCGAGAGAATGAGATAGTATAATCGGTTTCCTCTTTGTGCAGTGCTTCTTAGCCTCCCCACTCTTGTCTACTTTAGTTTTCTGAATGTTTCTCTTCTACCGTGTATGATTTGCACACTTTGTTTTTATTTTTTCTAAAATATAAAAGTCATGCAATGATTTCCTTTTTTTCACTTTTATTTAAAAAAAACTTTTATTTCAGGGGGTTTCTGTGGATCCAAATCTCCGAGTCGTTACCCAGTTGGCGCAATCAGGACCCCAACACCAACAGGCAAATACATTCCATCCTGCGCCGACTGTGCCCCAGCAACCGGCAATGGTACCGCAGCCAGTGCCTGCGGGGCAGCAACAGCTAGCGTCTGCGGGGCCCCATCAGCTGATGGTGATGGGCCCGCAGCAGATGCCCGTAGCGCCGCAGACACCCGTGGCTCCTCAGCAACAACCGCCACTTCCGGCTTCTGTGCCGCACATCCAGCAGCCCCCACAGGTGCAACAACAGTCACATCAGCAGCTGATATATCAAAACCCTCTACAAAATGGAGTTTCAACACAAGTGAGGGTACATTGTTCTATGTCTGTTAATTTATTACAAACAAATACTATTAACCCCTAATGAATGAACGAATCGAAAATTCCAAATAAATGGAATGTATCCTAAAACTGATAAATGTTTGGAAAATTATAATTATAAATCTAAAAAAACATACAATTTTTGATGCAAATGCAAAAAAGCTTAAAAATGACTTACCTGACGATTTTTCTAACTAAATTTACTGATATATATAAAAAAAAAAATAGAAACTCCTACATATTTTATAGATTTGGTTTGATTAGAAACTATTTAATTTATTTGTGTTGGAGCTTTCTGACTGATCTCTAAGTTTTCATTCTGAATTAAGCAAAATTTTTGTTTTTATGTGAAATCTTTTTTCTTTTGATTTGGTATTTGACATGATGGTGTGAGTTATATATTCAATGAATTTACTCCAGGCATTATTTGTATCAAGGTTCTCCAGTAGGTTTAGTTTGTATTGAGTAACTGTTGTTTTACTTCATTCCATTTGGTTTCTGTCTTCTGCAAGATAATAGGCCACTTGCATGGATTTCATAACGACTTGGAAAAAATCGTGTGGATAGATTTTTTTACTAATATTACAAAAATGTTAGTAAATTTTTTTTTAAATATATAGTTTTTTTTATTTTTAAACAAATAAATCCATTATTGGAGCTCGTAACGTCACTACATGAAAATATCCCATCTCCAATTATGTTCCCTTAATTTTGTAAAATTCCACACTGATTAATTTTTTTTTTATATGGCAATACTTTGATTTCCTACGAATTTTTGAATTTGCGTTTAATGTTCACTAGATTTATTGTTTGTTCTATGCGAACTTATCCTTTGGTTTGATTTTTTGATAAAGATGGCGGTGTTTTTACAGATGTTACGAAGAGTTTATTGCTATTCGTGTGGAAAACGTTATTTTTTTTAAATGAATTTTCGGCTATGTAATTATCGTTTTTTCGCACCCATAAAATTATGTCCCGTCTTTCCGGATTATAAAAAATGGTCTGAATTCTCGGATTGAAATTTTCAAAAAATCACAAGGGTTTCAAAAATACGATTTAAAAAAAAAAAATACAGAATGTCTTAGAATATTTGCCTAAACCGGAAACAAATTTTAAAAAATATGATGCAAGTGTCCTATTGTTACTTAGATGTTATTTCTTGTATTTCAGGAACAAGTATACAACCAGTCTACGTGGACTACTCCTTCCCAACGCCCGGTACCTACCTACTTAATCACTCATTATTGCTTTAACAAAAGAAAGGGATGCTTAGATGGTTTTGACATGTTGAATGAATGCACAAAGAAAGAAGTGTAAGATGAATATATGTAGAAGGAGTTGGGGATGCCCCAGAAAGATATGGCACGGTCAAATGAACCAGATGCTTACAGTCAGGCCATGTCAAGAGTCAGAATAACAGAAGTGTATGTATGATTGTGAACGAGGCAAGGGGTGTCTGCCAAGACCTAGTTATTTGGCACTTTGTCCTCTCTGCCTATCCCTGCGGAAGCGCTGAGAGATCAGAGAATTCCTTAATAATACTTTTTTTTATATGATAAAATAATTCAAGTTTGAATAAATTTGTAATAAAAACTCTTTCAGGTTGATGTGGTGTCAACTCAGTCTTCTCCGATAATGATTACCACCCCGCAGACCCAGCAAACTGGACAGATTGTAAATATACCTATATTGTTATTAAATTAAAGTTTGAACTTGTAATTTTGCTGTTTTTATTCAATTTGGAGGCACATATCAAAATGTTTTTGAAACAGTAATCAATAATGTCATTTCGATATTTTTTTTTTACATTTTCCACTTAACAGCGGGCTCAGTTAACCGCCAATGTGATAGGTGTTGAAGCAACTAGGCCTAAATGTATTTTTTCTTAATTTTCTTCCGTGCAAATTTTTATGACTACGTTCTAATTTCCGTGAACCTTACAGAAAAATTGATTTTTTTTTTTAAACATTATATCGTGTCTATTTGAATTTTTTTTAATGGAAATGAATAATTTTTTTTACTTCTTTTACAGACCCAGACTAGACAATACAACTACCAGCCTATTCCTCAACAGGTAACATAATATTAAATGGGACGGTCAACGCAGAAGTGGTGTAAGCTTGTGGGAAAAAGTAATTCTGATTGGTTGAAATTCAAAAGAGGCAGTTTTGCATTTCAACTAATCTATCACTGGCAGTTGCATCTAAAGTGAAACCCTCTTAAGAAGTTTTCGTGCTTCAGCCGCAATATTCTGAATTTCTACCATTTTATAACACATTTCTCTTCGACACTTAAAGTTCTTAAGTGTCTAAAAAAGTCTATGTTATTTTTGAAGATAATATCTATACATTTGCCACACCGAAACGGTAATTACAGGGATTTCCCTCGATAGAAAAAAAAAACGCAAAGTATGCTTTGAAAATTATTTTAAACATGTTTTTCTGTTATTTTACAAGTTAAAATTCTGTGTTTCTTTAAATGCTATTTAAGACATTTTCCATGAGATTTTTGTTCTATTTTAACATTTAAACAATTTTTGCTTAAATGTTATCGTTTTTAATATTAGCGCGTTCCCTTTAATGTTTTTGAGCGCTTACTGGGCCAGAAGTTTGGTTTTTTGACCCCTTGGATACAGAATGATCCAATTTATCCCACATATAAGGTTTACCCTTTAAAAAAAAGTTAATATTTTCCGGTCCCTTCAAAAAAAAAATTCTTAAGAGGACTTCTCTGTTATCCTTTTTAAAAAGTTTGTTTTTTGTGGATAAGAGACATTTCGACTTTCAAACCTCGAGTGTATTCGATGGTGCTTGCAATATAGCTTCATAATCAATTGAAATCTCAAAAGAAAAAAAAAACTGCAAAGTGGCAGGCTTGCTTCTGTCTACGGTTGTTGACGGCCGGCGTCGTCGAGGGGTAAGGCTCTTGACTCGCAATCCGAAGTTCGCGGGATCGAATCCCGGCATGGACAAATATATTTTATTTTTAACAGATGAGCGATGGTATGACAAATATCATCAATTATTTTCAAATAAATATGAGATTAATGAGGGAGTAGAAGTCCCGAGTTTTAAACTTATCTTTTTATATCCTGTTTAGTACTTCTTCCTTTTCATATTTTTGTTTGAAGTAATTTTTGATAAGTTTGATTTTATTATGTGCATGACTAGTGTTATAATGTTGGTGTTTTGGTGACATTACAGCCCCTGGCCAACCCTCCCGCACAGCCGCAGACGATGGGACCAGTTCAGTCTGGGCAAAGTCAACAAGTAAATCTGCCTTTCTATTTTCTTTAAGGGGAGGGTGTTAAACATTATTTTCAATACAGTAGAACCCCGTTAAATCGAACCCTGATAATTTAAAAAAATGTGAAAACAATCATATTTTAACTAAATTACTTGCAATATCTGAATTTGAAGAGCCAGCTGTGATGGATATCGGCCGTGAAATATCGACTTACGCGAAAATGTATGTATGAATTTACTTTGAATTTGGAGGGCTGGCTGCGATTGATGTCGGCTCCGAAATTTCGATTTACACTTAAATAAATTTTTACGAATTTACTTTGATTATCTAAAGGTCCGGCTGCAACGGACATCGGCTGCAAAATTTTCGATTTACTCAGAAAAATATCGTATTCATAAATATAACGGCTGCAAATGTTCAATTTACACGTGAAAATATCTTATTTATAAATTTAACGTCTGCAAATGTACAATTTACGCATGAAAAAAATTTAATGTCGTGTGGATTTTGAAATAACGGGGTTTAACTGTATGTACTAGGGCCGCCGACGACGGCATTTATCTTTTCTCGGGAGATTTTTTTCAATGTAGAAGAGTGTTTCAGGCTAATAATTATTGCTTATAATAATTGTTACCCTTTGTGCTATGCATAAAAAATCTTGTCTTAGGGCTGCTTGCACCAACTATCGCTAAGTTTATCTTGAATTGTATTTAACTAAACGTATTTAAATCACTAAATGTGTTTAAATTTGTCCTGCACCACGCAGTTGGAGTTGGTATTTTGTTAAACGTTATTTAGCGTCGGCAAAACAGTTGCGTCGTTCCTAAGCACCCCCCATACATACCCTTTCTGAGCAGCGGCCTGAAGTGGATTGGAGCACGATCGCTCCGAAGTGTCCGTGTGGGGGGTGCTTAAATTTGCGATTGTCAAAATATTTTGAGGTTATGTTGTGGTTGCGTAGTGTATTATGTATTTTATTTTGATCCAGAAAATTGAGTGCCCAAATAAATAAATCCTAAGCGAGAGCTCCTAACTTTACGAAGGAGGAAAAAAAAATTGTTTTTGAAAGTAAAATAGAAATTGAGCACAAGAAATAAATTAATCAAATCGAAGTGTCACCCTAGTTGTTTTGAACTTACTTTGCTTTTGGCAGGTATAAATATTGTTACAAATCATTCTCAAATTAACCATCTGGTCACTAGACCTAATAAATAAATAATAACACTAATATTAGTGTGTAATATTAGTGTTTTGAAAGTAGTGTTTTGTATGTAAAATGCATCCTCAAATTATAATTGTTAACCTCAATACAGGCATTAGTCCTAGTGAGGTTAATTTATGTAAAAAAAAAACAACAACCAAATGTATGGTGAGAATATAAATAAATAAATAAAACTTGGGGTGACCTATGGCAGAGGTGTTGGTTAGCCTCCCAAATTGTTAAAGTATTTCACCAAAAAATATAGGCATAATTTGTCTCGACGCCACCTAGTGAGAAATTTAGCACTTACAATGCCTTTCTCATATAAATAAAGTTAGTTGTTTGAAGGTGGAAAAATGTAATAAGCAGTAATTGTTGAATGAAACACTAGTATATATTGAATAATTTGGCGGGTAGGAGATAAGCCGATGTAGCTCAGTGGTCAGAGCATTTGACCGGAAATCAGAAGGACGCTGGTTCATGTCCTGTCGGCGGCATGTATCTTTTTTCGGGAGATTTTTTCAATGTAGATGAGTGTTTCAGGCTAATAATTATTGCTTATAATAATTGTTACCCTATGTGCTTTGCATAAAAAATCTTGTCTTAAACATTAGTTTATCAATTAAAAAATAATAACAAATTTATTATTAAACTAGCTGAAGTGAACGCGTTGCTCGTGGTTTATGAATGGTTTGGAGTAAAGTTTTGAGGTTGTGATTTCTAGTAAACTGGATGTAATTTTGAGGTGGAGTTAATAATATTGTCACTAATTGAAGAAGTTTATTATTTTGTCTTTTGTCTTCCTCGGACGTCCCCGACTTCTTTTAACATTCCCTTTCATGTCGTATAATCTCATAACACTCCTTTCTTCATTCACCCGCTCTATATGCCAAAACAATCTAACCAACTCTTTCTTAAGCTTATCCATTTCGTTTACATCGGCCTTATACGTTACTTTACCATAGATAAGTTGTTTCTTGTCTTCCTTGGTTGACCTCGACTTCTTCTACCATTCACTTCCACGTCATACATTCTGCTTACACCCCTTTCCTTTATTCATCACATAAGCTTCATATGCAACACATAATTATTTAATTCTATTGATCGTGCCATGTCTTCCTGGGACGTCTCTGACTTTTCTACCATCCACATCTACTTCATAATTCAATATCCTTATCAGCTAAACGGACGGTGCAATCCCAGTCTGCCATATTACATGAGAAAATTAATGTACAATATGACATTTCAAGAAAAATAATAAAAATAAAAATGAACATGAAAAAAAAATAGGAAAATATGAAAATAAAATAAATTTAAATGAACTGATCGTACCTCAGGTCACTTTATGTTCATTGAGTTGAGAACTTAACCATGGCAATGGCCTTGGTTGACTTTTTGTTTTGAGCTTTAAGCTTTTAGCTTTGATCTTTGAGTTTTTGATGTATGAGTGTAAAGTTTTGCAGACACTTATTGGGCACCTGTCGAAGAAAGTTTTGTTTCATTTTCGAATATAGGTGGAGTTTATAATAATCCTCTTATTTTGAACATCAAGTGTGCAAAATTTCGTCGATGTATCAAAATTATCAAAATTCTGCTTTAATGATTGGGAAAAGGGGATAGGGTGGTTTTTTTGAAATTTTTGTATAAACAGTGACCTTCCTCTTGAAGGTCAAATATGTAAAATATCATCAACCTCGGAATAAAACTGTAGATTTGCATTAAATCAAATCCACGCCGCCCGCCACAAAAACTGACATTCTTCTCTGTTCTCCTGCATTGATAGATGTTTAGATATGATGTAACAATTTTTGAGACCCTGACTTTTCCAATTTCAAAAAAAAGGTTCGGAACCCACCCACTACATGTACATTACGCCTTTCTTACAGAAATCAGTATTATTATATTTTTAACAATTTTTTTACAAGGGCTGTCTGTAAAATAAGGTCTCCAAGGTGCTGCGGTCGAGAGGAATGATTTTACGCGCGATCTGGCAACACTAGCGTGTAGCCTGGTTCCCCCACGCAATATCCCCACCAGTTGCACTCTCTGAGATGCTTAGTCTCGGCGTGGTAGCTGGTCGAGATGGAGCTTCCACACGCCGCTCCCGCCAGGTGTGAATCACGCTCTGTAATTCGTTTTTTGTAGGCAAGTAAGAAAATCCCGGTAGACATTCATTCTCAGGTACGTAAAAATGAAAAACAGTGTATAAGCGCGAAAAACGTGCGCAAATGGTGAAAAGCGTGCCAGACGGCCATCGGTTTCAGATGAAACAATTGCCAAAGTGGAAAAAGCAATGCTTGCAGATCGACGGCTGACGGTTCCGGAGCTCTGACATGATCTCTGATGTCAGTAAAAACACTATTAACAAGATTTTGACAGAACATTTGGGATACCACAAGGTCTACGCAAAGTGAGTCCCAGAAATGCTCACTGAAGATCGCAAACAACAATGTGTTGAAGCAGCTCGCGATTTTTTTGTGTGGTACGACATCGATGGCGAAGAATTCTTGGACTCAATTGTGACTGGGGACAAGACCGGGGTACACTACACGAGATAAAGGAAAAATCCCATGAGTGGCATCATTCAGATTTGCCGAAGCCGCAGAAGTTTGTAAACGAATTACAGAGCATAATTCACACTTAGCGGGTGTGGCGAGTAAGAGCTTTAACGCGAATGACTGCCACGCGGAGACTAAGCAGAGAGTGCAACGTGGTGGGATTTTGGCATGGAGGAATCGGGCTACACCCAGATTGCAGGTAAAATTGTTCCTCGCGACCGCAGCACCTTGGAGACTTTACTTTACGGATAGCCCTCCTAATTTACATTAATTTATTTGCATACATTTTTGTTGTTGTTTATCAATTAGCAGTTTTTATATTTAGTTGAAATTTTATTTACAGCAGCAATATTATGCATCCCAAACATATATGGAAAATTCATCCAACAGTAATCGAAGGAGTCAGGTAAATAAAGATATTCTTTTACATTGTATAGGTAAAGTTACCTATTGCGAGGTTGTTACCCGATGCCGGGTACCCTCAATTTAGAAACTGGTGATAACTGCATGAACATTTCAATCGATAAATAGGGATCTTATTGTCGGCTGTTATAACGTGAAGATTGACAGACGTTACCCTTGCGGTTTTAAAATGGGACACAACTATGTAAAAGAATCATATAAATTGTAAATTATAATAACTGGAAGGTGTTGTCCTAGTTTGGAGTGAATACGAATCTCATACAGACAATTGCTTCTCTGTATGAAGGAAGCGTTGCATGTGTTAGGGTGAACGGTGAGTGGTTTGACATCATCTTAGCCATCCACAATGGGAGTATTGGTACCTATCCTGTTGTATGGCAGTGAGGCATGGGACTGGCAGAAAAAGGATAAAAGTAGACCGAATGCTGTTGAAATGAGATTCCTGAGGCATGTACATATATGGTAAAACCATGTATGATCATGTGAGGAATGTGGAGATCCGCAAAAAATGTAAGGCTGATGTAAGCGTAATGAGTAAGATAAAGAAAGGGACCCTCAGATGCTTTGGGCAAGTAGAGCGAATGAACAAATAAAGTAGTGTAGGAAGAATATATGACGCAAATGTGAATGGTAGAAGAAGTTGGCGACACCCGAGGAAGACACGGCACGATCAAGTGAATCAGACACTTGAGTCAGGCCATATCAAGAGTCAGAATAATAGAAGAGCATGTATGAAACAATGTGTGAATATGCATGATGCAAAGAGGTTTGGCCTACCTTGCGGTGAAACGGCGAGATGGTTAGTTAGTTGTTAGTTAATACACTCAACTAATGTCATTGTTTTTGACTAATTTAACAAATTTTCAAAATATCCACCTTGAAGAGATTTTAGACACCAGGTAGAATTTTTTGGAACACCAGTTGAAATTCTTCTAAGTGACAATGTACGGCCATTCACAATTCTAGTCAAGATAAAGTCTCCTTCCGTTAGTGGTAAATTAGCAGCAAAGTTGTTTCGAGGTCTTCATCCTAAGCCTTGTTCGCCTATAAGTACATGCGTTTCAATAAAAAAACAAGAGCGTTTAGCAAATTTCCATTTGTAAAACGGCATGCATATTCGGTGAGTGCATTTCCAACTTGTAGCCAGTAAACATAATTAATATATGCCCATTCTTAGTGGGTAAAACCAGGCATTGTCACAGTAATTCAATAACAAAATTAAACAGTTAGGTAAGTCCTAAAGTTTAAGTTTAGACTTAGGGAATTCAATACTTCATTTTTGTGAAAGCACTATGAAACCATACATGATTTTACTTCAATGGCAAGTCTACAACTAAATAAACGCAATGTGAAAAGTAAGTCTTTGAAGAAGGCACCACTGAATAAATATCTTTGTTATTTTAAGTAAATACACTAGATAAAGACATACTAAATTAAAAAAGTTTTGATTAAAAACAATATAATTTTCAAAAACTACTAGATACATTAAATGAACTGATCAACTTTGCGAATAAAGTTGTTGACATGACGCAAGGCAAGTACATACAAATACGTTGCATTCAAATTCAACACTGACTGACAGAATCAGGTAGCGGGCAGACAGCCGCACACGTCGGACCAATTTTAACTTTTCACCTCAAAAGAAGGGGTACTTTTTAAAGTTGGAATTTCGAAAAAAGTTATTTATCATTTTTACTTGTACTATCGTGTAAAATCACGTCCCGAAGTCAATGCATGATAAACAGTGAGTACAGTTATGCATTCGCATTCAATCATTCTCTTCATTTTAGTGCTGCTCAAAAAGTTCCCGGTAGATGTCTTTCCTCTATTTTATTATTTGACATTCCGAGATGTATTTTAATTTGTGGTTGATTCATTTGCCCCTCCTCAACTTGGAATACAGAGGTTGCATGTTCAAATCCTGGTGTGCGCCAATAATTTTATACTTTTGGTTTCAGGATCAGAGATTCAGCTCCCAGACACAGGCACAGTCCCCGATCGCAGCACAGCCCCCCCCGCCACGCTATGCGTGAACCACTGGCACTCCAAAGTAAGGATCTAAAACTTGTTTCAAAGAGTTACGTTACTCTCGCAATTGACTGAAAAAACATGTAAAAATTTACAAAACATGCCAATCATTCAGCTAGATTTTTCCTGAGGCGAGGAAGTCTATGTCCTAATTCTCATCTCACATACTTGTTATTATGTATTTTTTGCAGAGAGATTGTGTTAAACCACACAAAGAATACCCTCTTCAGGCAGGCGATGCAAGTTACAATAAGCGAAGCAATTGTGTCAATTACACTCTTCTTCAGGGAGCTCACTGAGTTTTTAGTTTCATTTTACGATACATTCTGACTTAGGTGAAACTTTTACTAACCACTCGGGCCTGCTTTGTCGGAAGGTCAAAATATTTCAGCTTTGCAATAAAATCCAAAGAAATAGAATATTTCTGAAAGCATCTAAAAACTAAAAACTGTTTCAGAAAGGTGATAAAATATGCTTTCAAATTTTAAAATAAATGTATAATTATTGAAATATAAAAATATTGAATGCAAACATAAAAAAGTTTTTAAAATAGTTCATCTTACCTTTTTCTAACTAAAATTACTGATAAAAAAAATTAAAAAACACCCACATATTTTATTAGGCAATTGTTATTATAAAAGTTATCGTCAATTCTTTTTTTGGATTTTTATGTAAAAAATAATTATTAAAAAATTCTCAAATAAATTTTTTTTTTTTCATATTGCGGCGGGAAACTTTGGATTTATAAAGGTGTACATTTTAATCATTTTGTAGTTAACTTTTGTTGGATTTGAATATAAAGTTTGGTGTTTTCTCTTTCTAACAATGTTTAGATCATATTTCTAACCATTATAGTAAGGGAGACAAAACAATTTCTATGAGACCTATAAGAGTTGTCCCGAAAACCGAATAAATTAGCATGAGGGTTTCAGAAATAGATAATTGGCATACTTAATAATAAGAATGTTGTTTTTCAGGAACCGATTCAGCTGATGGCCCTCCTCTTCAACTAAATCAAATCATTTATTTAATACCTTATCAAATCCATTTTTTTATACACTAGTCATTGAGATCAAAAATACAAATAGGTATCCGTTACATCCATTGACGTATGATATCTAGATGAGCCCTGTGAAATTCAAAATGACGCAAGAAGCCAGCAAAAGCAGGCTCAAGGCCAATTTATGAAAAAGTGCCTGCATTGTTTTGCACCGTTCAGATCGCATAGTGCTTTGTGTTGTATCTTTTATCGGTCTACAAGATCTACACTGAAACTAATTTGTGTGTCAGCCGTCCGGACCGAGTTAATTTTTTTAAAACACAAAAATATACCACTTCCGAATATTGTACAAGGTACACACCTCGGACTTTATTTTTGAAAATGTAGTCAGCTATCTGAATACAACAAAAAAAATATACCTTACAGATGTCTTTTAGGCAGCGTTTTAATAAACGTAATAATGTTAAAGAAATTACTTTTGGTCGAGCAATATTTCTGACGTCATGCCACGTAGCCCGGTTCGTTCACTAATACATTGACATACAGGCTCAAAACAAAACATAACGGCTTGTTTAAAATTAAAAGACCACATCTTGTCACACACTGAACGCCCTCGGGTTATTTCTTCAAGCAACTTAGCGAGCGTGTACGGCTAGTTTATACCAAGTAGGAGTGATAAATTCAACTCCACAATACGTGTCACGTGATATTCAAGGCATCTGATTGGTTGATGAATGTCAAAACTACATAATGGGATTTGAGAACGAACTTTGTGTTTTAGGAACTGGCTTCTCTAGGCTTTTTGAGCGAGGCGGTGGAATACGATGAAGAGTTGTATTGTTAACATTAATATCATGGCGTCATTATTCACAGGCAAGTTAGTTAGGTAGGGCTTATCTAGACTTAATTGATCGAAGGTTACATCCAATCAATTCGACAAAGCCTCAAATAGCACCACTGTGACCTTTTCTTTTATTTAAATCTTTTAACATGTTTCTTCACCATTTTTCCAAGGTTGCACGATGAATAAAATTATTGTGTGTCATCAGCCTACCTGCGATTTATAGTATTTAATAGATTGCAACAAATTAGCGGTATATGTATTCTGTCAATCAAATGATATCCCTACTTTCCTATTTATATTCTTATTAAATATTTAAACAAATCTGGCTGTGTAAAATTTAGCAGCAGTTATAATCAGGGACATGTAGTCAGTAGAGGTTGTAAAGCTGTTTTAGTCCTAAGAAAAATTAATTTCCAATTTCCTAAAATTACTACAAACAAAATATTAATTTATCACCACGTCTTAAACTGTTTGAAAATTGAGTCTCTATGCCACTACGTAGGGATTTTGATGATTCCTTTTTTATTAGAAAGCTGGTGCTTCCCGTGTGGTCCCATTTTAATTTTGTCCAGTTCTGACAATGGGATCCATGAGAAAACCATATATGTCTTAAATTTGCGATAAGTATGTGCGCGACAAATGGACGAATAACTCAATATTATGCCAACAGATTTCGATGGTTCTTTTTTTGAAGTAAAACTTCTTAAAGCACGCTCGTCACTAAAAATCAAAAAATAAACAAAAATTTTAACAAAACAAAAAAACGACTTCAAAAAATGCACTAAAAAGTAAAAAAATTATTTCGTACGATTGTTATTTTTGGAGTCGGTGTCAGCCAAGATCTCCACATCTCACCTATAACCTATGAATGTAGTTACCTTGGCTGACACCGACTCCAAAAATAACAATCGTACGAAATAATTTTTTTACTTTTAGTGCATTTTTTGAAGTCGTTTTTTGTTTTGTTAAAAATTTTGTTTATTTTTTTATGAACGATGAAAATTGTCCATAAAAACTGGAAATAAAATTCGCAGGTCTGCCATTTTTTTTTAGATATCAAAATTCCCCGGTGTGATGCTGTAAACCTATGTCTATTTTCTAAATATATTTTTATTTTATTTTTCTGATGATGATTTTAGTACAAAAATTTGTATATAGTCTTCTATCTGTATTGTTAGCAGCACATTCAAATTCTGCCGCCGCAGAATTAAGTTTGCTGATTTGCCGCCAGAGGCGCTACTCTCGTCTCTGTCTGCCAATCAGGGATCTACACTTCGTACACAGAACCGCCGGCAGAGGCGCTGCGCACATCCGGGTCGGCAAGGCAGGGAGTGACACGCTACCAGCGGGCATTCAAAAACTGAACGGCGCGAAGGAAGCCCAAGCCAATACTTTGTTTACGTTGCATTCGAAGATATAAAAACTGTTCTGACAAATAGACCTGTTTTACAAATATATAACCCAGAAGCTGCTACAGAAGTCCACACGGACGCTTCTGCTAAAGGACTGGGAGCGATCTTATTACAACAAGGTCAGGACATGAAAATGCATCCCATAGCCTACTATAGCCGTCGTACATCTTCGGATGAATCTATGTATCACTCATACGACCTCGAGACATTAGCTGTGACCCAAGCCTTAAAACATTTCCGCGTGTATCTGATCGGAATCCGATTCAAAGTGGTAACAGATTGTAATGCAGTTCGGGCTACGATGACTAAGAAGGATATTAACCCACGTGTGGCACGGTGGTGGATATTTTTACAAGATTATCAATTTGACATTGAATATCGTGCGGGCAAGAGAGTAGCACATGTCGACTACTTAAGTCGAAACCCTGTATGTTTGACATACGAATGGACTACCCAGGAGCAGCTTTTAGATATGCAAACAGCTGATCCGGAAATTACAAACATAAGGAATATCCTGAAAAGTGGTATTGAGTCAGAAGACCGTAAGCAGTACTTTATCGACTACGAGATAAAGGAAGACAGAGTTTTCCGTAAAACGTCAATCGGTTCGAAGTGGTTCGTACCTAGAAATGCCAGATGGGGCGTTCTTCGAATTCTCCACGATGAGAGTGGACATCAAGGTGTTGATAGAACACTGGCTGCCATCCGGGACAAATACTGGTTTCCGCGGATGAGGAATGTTGTTACGAAATATGTTAAAAACTGTTTCAAATGTCTGGTTGGGAAAAGCGATACTGGTCGAAAGCCCGGGGTATTACATCCCATTCCCAAAATAGAGACCCCTTTTGCCGTTGTGCATGTGGACCATTTGGGACCTTTTGTGAAGAGCGTGGAGGGGATGCAGTATGTTATTGCTCTCCAGGATGGCTTCACAAAGTACTGCTTTTTAGAGGCGGTGGCAGAGACAAGTACGAAAGGTGTCATAAAGGCACTTTCGGCGATGGCGTACCTTTTTGGGGTGCCACGGAGACATGTTTGTGATCGAGGTACAGCTTTTACCTCGAAGCTTTCTGCGAGGAGCATGGCATCAAGCTGACCATAAACTCTGTTTTATTACCGAGGGCTAATGGTCAGGTAGAGCGACTCAATAGGACAATATTGAATACGCTGAACTCCATCATCAGAGATAAACCCGAAGATCAGTGGGTTGAGGCTCTGGCAGCAACACAGCAAGCACTGAATAATGCAGTCAACAGAACTACTTTGAAAACTCCAAACGAGTTATTGATGGGCTACAAACCCTCTGCATTGTGCGAAGCTGTGTTGGTAAATAATCTCACGCAGGCTGGTGACAGGCAGGACCTCAAGG
Source organism: Limnephilus lunatus (assembly GCA_917563855.2). Taxonomy (NCBI): domain Eukaryota; kingdom Metazoa; phylum Arthropoda; class Insecta; order Trichoptera; family Limnephilidae; genus Limnephilus; species Limnephilus lunatus. The sequence continues at coordinate 4,650,848 of OU830604.1, forward strand.
TCGTACGTGCTGAAGCACGGAAGCTTTTTGATGCAGATCAAAGGCGGCAGATGAAACGATTCAATGCGAAACGGTTCATTAAACCTTCGTATCGTGTTGGCGATACGGTTTTGATACGGATTTCTAAGGGAAATCCGGGATACAAAAAGTTGAAAGGTCGGTTTCGGAGCTTGCCTTATAAGGTGGTAGAAGTCTTGCCGAACAATCGTTTTGACGTGTTGGGTACCAGACCCAACGGGAGCACTCACAGAGTGACGGTCACATATGAGAATATGAGGAATTGGCCGGCCGAACAAATTTCGGAGTAATGGTCAGGAAGGGCGAACAGTGTAATCTATTCGTCAGTACCATTGTGGGGTGGGGCTGAACACGTTTCAACCCTCCTAATTATTATTTTATCTTTATTTCAGCTGCTGCTTTGAGGTCAAAGCAGTTATCAGTATGGCCGTGTTAGCAGCACATTCAAATTCTGCCGCCGCAGAATTAAGTTTGCTGATTTGCCGCCAGAGGCGCTACTCTCGTCTCTGTCTGCCAATCAGGGATCTACACTTCGTACACAGAACCGCCGGCAGAGGCGCTGCGCACATCCGGGTCGGCAAGGCAGGGAGTGACGCGCTACCAGCGGGCATTCAAAAACTGAACGGCCCGAAGGAAGCACAAGCCAATACTTTGTTTACGTTGCATCGAAATATTATTGAGAATATTAGCGAGAATAAATCTATTTTCAAGCAATTAACGTCTTTTCATTGATAAATTGCTAACAGTATATATTAACTATGAATGTTAATTAAAAAAATACATGAACATGAACCGTGGTGTGGTGCCTTAAATAAATTAACTTTTCTTTGGGGCATTTATAGCTTTATTACTTTTATGGACTGCATCCCTGAATTAGATACTGCATTACAATAAATTAGTTAAGCAATATTATGACCTGATTTACAGTAAATTAGTTTTGGCAATGTCTTCAATTATTTTGTTCCCATTCTTTTATATTCACATTCTTCAATCTTTTTTTTTTTTTTCCATATAGTTATATATATTGATATTGATTCTGATTTTTATTTTGATTTTGATTTCGATCTTGATTTTGATTTGGATTTCGATTTCGATTTTGTTTTTGTTTTGTTTATGATTTTTTTTTTTTTTTTTTGTTATGCACATTTAGATGTTCTTTGTTTTAAAAATAATGTATGTAAAAGCCCAACCGGGCGTGAAATTCCAAATAAATAAATATAATATAATACTGCAGTATTTTCACCCTTAAAGAGTGTAGTACATAGTCAGTGAGGGCTGGTAAACTTTTTCAAGCTAAAGAGAAATCTTAGCTGGTTAATAGTGTTAATGAACTAATTTTGTTTTATAGATTTTTTGTTACATTTAATTGTTTTCGTTTGTAAAAAAAGGGTGACCCGACAGTTGATCTGCTGACAATTGCCCCCAGAAAGATTTGCACTATAAAATAATAATTTTTTGTGCATTTTTTACCAATTTCAAATGTAAAATTGACTTAAAAAATACTGGTATGAATATCAAACGAATTTATATACAATGTCGATTTTTTTGTACTTATGTGCTAGTTAGTATATACAGTATATAGACAAGTAGATTTTTCCTGCATTTGAACGAAAATATGTTTTTTTATTCGGCGGTACATCCTCTCTGCTCATTCCTTCGGGGTCACTTAGTTATATTTTGTGTAATTAGGTACAGCGTATTTTCCCTAAACCGCCTGCATATTGTATATAGGTATGAAGGGGGAACAATTGTCGGCGGACCAACTGTCATTGAACCTAAAAAAAGACGGTACATTATGAGGACTTAATGTCAAAAAACGTTAACTGTAAAAAAACATCTAATAATAAATGGTAAGTCTTGTTGATAATGTGGTTTGAATTTAAGCTTTCGAATTATTGGCATGTTTTTTGTAGATAATGTTGTTTGACTTTAAGTCATAGAGCTGTTTGTATGTTTTATGTAGATAACATAACTTGACTTTAAGCCCTCGATATGTAAAGGAATTATAGTTTTAATAAACCCATTTTCGCATTTGTTACGAAATAACTTTTATAATTATAAATTCTATTCTGATACAAATCATTACCATCATACATTGTGGACTGTTATACTGCTGTCCCAGCTATGCATACAAATTATTATTATACTGTGTTAAACTAGTCCCAGTGAGAGCTTATACTGACATAATCACGTTCGTCCTCTTCCTATTAAAGCGTCATGTTTGAAAATGAAAAAGACGGACGATACTAGATCGATGACATCACATATGATCTCTCACTGGGACTAGTATATTTCAAACTGCATGTAAAGTCACAATTGACAACCAAATACATCATCAATTTCCTAAAAACTTTATATAAAAATGGACTCTTAAATAAAGATGTAGGGAATCTGCGGTAACTGGTGACTTTTTCTTGTTCAACCACTATTCTAAAAAAGACTTTAAAATAATCCCAGGCATAATTCGTATCCACGTCATCGTAACGGAACAAATGTCCTAACTTGCTTCTTATCTTACGTTGATGACAGCGACCATTCTTCTATAATTGATACCACCTTTACATTATTATGTATTTATAACAATAGTATCAATAGTAATCATAATATCTTATTTGTATGCATGCATTAATAAATATGTGAAATTGAAATAAAAACGTTAATAATATAAGTTTTTTTTTTCATTTATATGCAAATATTTACTGATAGGTCTGAAGAAATAATCTAACACACTATATAAAGAGGTAATATTTGTTTGTTTGTTTGTGTGTTTGTTTGCATCAAATAGGCTCCGAAACTACTGAACCGATTTGAAAAATTCTTTCGCTGTTGGGAAGCTACACTATCCCTGGGTGACATAGGCTATATTATATTTTTTAAAAAAATAGGCATCCTTACTAAAACTTCAATAATGTAACCCAGGGTGTAAAAAAATTACCTAAAATATTCTTTAAATCGCGTGCGCTGCGAAAACTATTGATGATAGAATAAAATAATGTACTACGACTTTATAGAACACATCATTATTTACAAAAAAGGTCGAGACAGCATATGTCTAACTATTATGGTTATGCCACAATAAGTATTCTTTTATTAAATTTTTTTAATTAATATGTCGCCGCTTGAAAAGGCTCTTTATTTGTATCTTGGTTTTAATCCTTATCAAAATAAATTACTTCATATTCAAGACAGCTTCAATACCTTTATTTAACTTATTGAATTTTTCAATTCGGATATTTAATTAGAAAGATATCACGAGTTTAAAAATGTTAGTATTAGAAAAAAGTTTCGGCTACGGGCCGCGCGGGAGAGGAGTCAAGAAATGCAGTGCCAGGGGGGTTTGCGGGACGGGGGAGCGGGAGAGCGGTGGTGGGGAAGGTGGAAGTGGAACTCTGGAGGGGAACGCACGGGAAAGGACATGTAAGGAGTAACATTTTATTTATTTGAATATGGCATGTATTATAAAAGAAAGTCCAAAAAAACGTGCAGCTCGCAAAAACTCAGAAACGAGTCCCCGTTCGATCAAGGGAGTTATATGGTGTGGTAGATCTCTATCCCCCCTAGGGAATAAGGGTATCCGTTTTTACCTAAAGGCCGTGCTTTTAAAGATATAAGGGCTGAAAATTTCGCCCTCTTGAAATTTCTAGAACAGTCTTCCGGAAAGTTCTAGAAGGTTCCATAGAGCTGTAGAAAGTTGTGGAAGGAGTGGCGGAGTATGTCGTGGAATGATCAGGAATAGGAAATCGGGAACATCATTGTGCAACATTCCAGAACACTATCTTATTGTCCTGAGCGAAGCCGGGTAACCCAGCTAGTTATGAATATGAGGAGACCAAAATTGTATATTTAAAATTTCCAACATTCAAAACTGAGTGATCACCCTACCGTATCATTATGTTGACATTTCAATTTTGAATTCAAAGTATTATAAATCTAGAAATAAGTCATCCCAAACTTGAACTGGATAAGTTTTTTTTAACCTAATTACGATAATAAAATTATTTGTAAGGTAAATTATTAACAAATAAGTATGTAATTAATGTTAAATATCTACTCATCCTGTGCGAATTTTATTAATATTGTGTGTGTTTTATGAAATAAAGCACTTAGTTTTTTTCGCTTTTTTTATAGCTGACAATTTCATAATAGCTATACAATTCAAAGGAAACATACGTTTGCGAAATATCTATATCAGGTATGGGTAACCTTTCCTAGGTCTGGGGTCAAATTATTATTCTGTCTTCGAGTCAAGGTCCAGACCAAATTATTAAACATAGTAAATTAATATTAAATTAAATAAAACACGTTACTATGTACTTCTCATATATTTTTATTTATTTATGTAATGAACGACATAATATTAATATTATATACTGATTTCAAAATTTAATGTGAAAAATCTCTCCCTGGAACTATTAATTTCTTCCTCTATTACTTCGCCGAGATGAATCAGGGTCGGACAAAATAGCCCGTCAGACCGGATCCGGCCGGCGGTTGCCCATATGTATGATCTGTAGGAATATGATTAAAGGCATGCGACACTCTAGTATCTTCTGTCATTTTCATTTTCATACAAGACCTGGGAGAAGGAAGATTTTTATAACCAGTTTTAAAGATGATTGTCGATGACGTGCATTCGATCTCTCCCTGGGACTACCATATATTCCAACAAGGGAATTTTTTTTCTTAAAGTCAAAGCATTGAAAGTCACCAGAAACCTTTGGAAATCCTCCTGAAGGTTCAATTTGGGGGGCGATTGCGGGTACCGCCGCCCCAAGAACCATTTATTAGGTAACCAACACCCCTGCCATAGGACATCCTAAGCAGTTCGCGCCATTAGGTGTATTAGCAGGGGTGCGATTTATCTAGGTCTTGGCGGCGGATGCTTTTGCTCCTACGGTCGGCCGTATCGGGAGAGACTGGTTGAGGGAGACCTTTTGACCTCTCAAGCCGGACTCTCTCGATCCACAGCCTTGCACCGCAGATTCATCCCACCCACCCCTCATAATTTTTTCCTTCCCAGAACTTCCTCTCCTTCCTTTCCCTAAAAAGATCCTCCACACAGCATTCCTAAAGATGACGTAGGGCCTCCTGTGTGGAGATAATGTAAAAAGAATAAAATATCCTCTAAATATGTTATAACATTTTTTACATTTATAAATAAATTTCCGATTAAATGAATTTTGCCTGAAAAAAAGTACTACGTTAATTTCTCCCCATTCCTGTAAATTATTTTAGTAATACATACGGGTAACTACGGGTCTATTGCTATACTTTGATGCACACACAGATCCCGTTGTTTGACAAAACGTCACATTTGACATGGACGATCAGCGCCAGTTTAATTTTTTTGACATTCATTATTGGTTGTTAAAGCGCAGAATTCACACATATCTGCTCGGCATCTCTCTTCTACCGAGCATGATCGGCGAGCGGATCCATCAATTTCAGCGAAGAATTCACACAAATTTGCTCGGCGGAAGGATCCGACAAAGGCAACACACACGTGGACATTCAAGCGGCAAGCATCTCGTACAGTGATGGATTTAAGTCTAAGAGAATTTGCCTACACTGAAAAGGGAAAAGCACAAAATCTACGGAAATTTTAGTTTTGTAGTCAAAATTCTCAAGCTAATCTGGGGTAATTTCTTAAACATCCCGTCCTAAGAAACAGACATTTAGATAGTGTAGGCGCGTAGAGCGAATGAACAAAGAAAGGGGTGTAAGGAAAATGCATAATGTGAATAAGAAGACGAGGATGTCTGAGGATAACATGGCATGATAAAGTGAACCAGATACCTGAGTTGGGCCATGTCAAGAGTAATAATAGGAAGTGTGTAGCAACTTACATTATTTTTTTTTATTTTTTATATGAATACCGCACAAGAGTCCCAACTGCTCCCGTCTGAAGCCAGTGAGACTATGGCATCCCCAATTGGGATATGTTGTGAGGCTGAGGGTAGTGGGGAGGGGAAGGAGATAGGAAAGAGGAAGGTGGGGAAGTTCCTGGCTATTCAGATGTGGTCACCAAACACGGCTAATGCCATTTCAAGCAACATTTCAATTCTGAATGGTGGTCTTACACCAGGGCGATACAGAGAGTATCTGCCTCAAATGACATTAAAAATGAAAAAAAACTAGGTAAATTTAAAAAAAATTATTAATTTTTATTCTAGATAAACAAAGCAATGAAATAGAATAGCGCTGTATTGTATAATATTTGGTTTAGTTTATTATATTTAATTATTCCTAGTTAAATGAGTGAAAATTTAATTTTCTTTTTTCTGGAATAAAAAAAAAAATAATAATATGTATGAATGAAGCAAGGAGTGCTTGCCAAAAACTAGTTTACTCTGAAATATAGGTAAATTTTGTTCTTTAAAAATGTAGGTAAATCTAGGGATTTTTTTTTAATCAATCATCCTGCATGAACCGACTGCGAATGAGATCATGCTCGGCAAGCCGATCCATTGCGCAAATTCACACACGGATCGACTAATGATGGACGACAGCATGACGGTGGACCAAGCCAACCTGTCCATCGCAGGATTTCACTGGCAGATCCGTGTGTGAATTCTGCGCATTACTAAAACAAACTAGCGACACATGCGATGCAATGCCACTCAAAGAAGAAGATGTTTGTGTTTTAATTTCGTTTTTCCGTCTGGTGCGTACACAACTAAATCTGAACGGGCCACATTCTGCTGTCCCTGTGAGAAGCATGGATTTTTTATTTTATTACTTATCCCCTAGCGCTACCATGTCTATTTTGCAATCCCTCCCTCTGCCCTTCCATTGTCCTCCACCCCTCCGTTGCTCCTCCCCTGCGTGATATTTCCTACGTGTCCTTCCCACCTGCTTTGCCTTCCCCGCGCTCTTATTAAAATTTCATAATGCCAGAGCTCATCACTATACATAGGATCCTTCATGGGTATGCGCACAACAACTTACCAAGGTTTCATCGCGATTGATGGTTTAGGAAATAATAAGGGGCAAACAATGAAACGTTCATTTTATTATACATATATAGATTTTTTTTTTGGTTCCACGACAACTCAACAAAGTGGCATTTCAACACCCCATTGAAAAGTAGCCCGTAACCTAACCCAACGTAATCTATTTAACCAAATATCCTTGGTTATTAAGTATATATTATATCCTATTTTTTTTAATAAGTACGCTAAACAATCAACAGTTATTATGTTAAAATTTATTTGTTTTTTATTCTTTCTCTTCTTTTCCTCCTTTTTCGTATAAGATATGCATTTCTGCATTAAAATGCATTTCTTATACATTATTTATAAAATGTTTTCACGCCGAACTAGGAGGATTCCCATTTTAGGACAGTCAAATTAGGACGGGTATGAACATATTATGGAACGTATTTTGTACAGGCAAAAAGAAAATGGGGGAAAAGAAGAGAAAGAATAAAAAATAAATAAATTTTAACATAATAACTGTTGATTGTTTAGCATACTGTCTCGATCGAGACGGGCATCGGGCGAGATCTCTTGGTCAGATTTGAGTGATTTTCTAATGCTGGTAAATGAATAAATAATCATTCATACTTGCATGAATTCGTGTTTAAAACGACCTAAACTAAAATACGTGACAGTTCACAGCTGAAATTCTAACATCGGCCCATAGAAAAAGCAAATAACTGCCATATAACATCACGGATCTGACAGCAGATCTCGGCCGAGAACTATCTCGTTCCCACAAAAGATATAGAATAGCTCATCAGGGAGTTGATATGAGATTGAAGTGACGTTCGAACCCACGAAGGATCTTGCTTTATACCCCTACCAATAGGTAGCCCTAACAATATAATAAAGACTTTGAATGGTTCACATTGTTCCAGAACATTCCACAACATTCAAGTGTTCTGGAATGTTCTACAATGATCTTACATGTTCCTGCTCCAGACTATTCCCGAACATTCCAAAATGTTTTGGGATGTTCTAGAAAGTTGTAGAATGCTCTCGAATGTTCTGGACTATTGTAGAAATTTCTAGCGGGCAAAACTTCCAACCCTCATATCTTCTGAAGCACGCCCTTCAGAAAAAAACGGGAACCTTCATGGATGGCGGGGGATAGAGGGCTACCACACCATATAACTCCCTTGATCATACCTGGACTCGTTTCTGAGTTTTAGTAGCTGTAACAGTAGTAGTAGATGTAGTACACTTTATTTTATATATTGATTATTTGAATTGAACATAATATATAGGGTCTTTCATTAAGAGCTTCCTATCTTTAAATTTAAATAAAACAGAGTGTATGTGTGTGATATTATCGAAAAAAAAAATTCGTGTGAAAGGCCTATGGATGCCGTTATGTATGGAATATAATATCGGTCAAATGTCTGCCATGACTTCTCTGGGCGGCGCGCATACGAAATGTCCAATTTTCCATGACTCTGGCACATTAATCATGCTGTATTTGACCGATGGCATGAGTTATGTTGGTTTTGAGAGCTGCTGTGGTTTTCGGCTTATTTGTATAGACCTGCGACTTAAGAAAACCCCACAAGAAAAAATCTAATGGGGTCAAATCGCACGATCTCAGTGGCCAGTTCACATCACTTCCACGTGAAATTACCTTGCCCTCAAATCGCTTGTGCAGGATGTCCATTGTGACATGAGCTGGGTGGCACTTAGCGCCGTCGTGTTGACACTACAAGTCGTCGGTCTCCATTTCATACAATTCAGGCCAAAAGAAGTTGGTAATCACCAACCTATAGCGCTCGCCATCGACGGTGATGGCCTGGCCAATGTCGTTCTCAGAGAAATATGGACCGATGACGCCGCCAGCCCAAAATCCACTCCAAACAGTGATTTTTTCGGAATGCATTGGACGCTCTTAGATCCCTTAAGTTCCAGGTCAATGCAAATAAGCCACAAACCACAACCCTCAAAGCCAACATAACCCATGTCATCGGTCAAATTCAGCTTGATTTATGCGCCAGAGTCGTGGAAAATAGGACATTTCGTATGCGCGCCACCCAGAGAAGCCGCGGCGTACATTTGAAGAATGTTATATTCCATACATAATGGCATCGATAGGCCTTTCAAACGAAAAAAAAAATTCGATGATATCTCACACACACTCTGCTTTATTTAAATTTAAAGATAGGAAGCTCTTAATGAAAGACCCTTTATATTTATTTTAAATAAAAATTAAGATGATTCATTGTTTTATTCATCTCCTGAACAATTTTCAAAATGTTATTTAACAGGTAGTACCAACGGAACGATGATATATGTAATCGGGTAACATTTTCTGTCTGGGTGTTGCAATTTTAATTTAACTTAATCCTTTGAATACTTTATGTCATAATGCTACTTCTCATATAATATAATATCTATCTCAGTGTTCCTTGGCTTCACTTACTGGAGGTTGCAAGTAAAAAAAGTTTACTAAAGTGAAGTTGAAGTTTTTCATTGATACCGCAATGCCATTTTGTGGCAATAGTATTATTATTATTATTATTATTGGATGATTTTTATAGCGCCATTTTCGTGAGAAAATCACCTCAAGGGCGCTTTAATAGTAGATATTTTTCATATCTCATTCTTACTCTCATTGTTGGAGAAATTTTTTGTAATGTGAAAACATTATACAATTTGGGAGGCGGTATGGATACCGCCGCCCCGGGAGCCATTTATTGGAAAACCAACACCTCTGCCGTAGGTCACCCTAAGTGGTTCGCTACATTGGGTGATTTAGCAGGGGTGCCCGGGTTCATGGGTCGAGGCGGATACGTCTGCCCACCATATCTCTCCCGAACCTGCATGGCTGGCAGGTTCGGGAGAGACTGGTTGAGGGAGACCTTTTGACCTCTCCAGCAGGACTCTCTCGGACCATCGCCTTGCACTACGGTTGGAGGGATGGATTCAAACGTCCATTACTCCTGGATACACTGAACCCTGATTCCTATCCACCCCCATGCCTTTTCCTTCCCAGAACTTCCTTTCCTAAAAAGACCCTCCACACAGCATCGCCAAAGATGAAATAGTGGAGCTAATGCAAAAGAATCAAAAAAATTTTTTTTTCGACTTTTTGAGCTTTATTTTATCAATTTTATCATTTATTAACATACAGAAAGAACAGACATTTTTTTAAAAATGATTTATTAACCAAGATAATATAAGCACAAAATACTTTTTTTTTTAAGTTTGAAGTACAATTTTTTTTTGGTAAATACCACCTCACTAGGCTGAGCCTGTTCTGAGGTGGCAGGAATTTAATCAAATTTTGATTACTTAATCTTGTAAGATAACATAAGATAAATTTTTAAATTTATATTTGAAAAGATAGGTAAATAGAATGAAGGAAAAATAAAAAGAAAAGAGCTGAGAGATATAGTAAAGAAGAAATATAAAAATATGTCTAAACAGATTTCCTAAGGTATTCTTTACAACAATATATTCGAAAATACTTACAACAATGTATTTGTAACTGACGTGTTACATACCCTCATATGTTCTTTCAACAAAAAACATCGTTGGCGGTATCCTCTACAGTTTAGTGGTCATTTTTGGAAATTTCGCTTAAAATCTAAAAATTCTGCTTGGCCTCTAAGCTCGTTAGTACCGTACCGCCAGCGATCTTTTATCGTTGAAAATATTTTGTTTGTTTTTCTAATAAGAATCTTAATTTATTCCAAATGTAATATTATGTTAATAAAATACTTTCCTTTTACTATGTACAATGCCCCGGTGCAACAAATAAACGCTACTATGCACAGGTTGCCGCCGGGGACATTTTTCAACTTATGATTTCACTTATCATTTTTTATGTTTGTTATTTTTGTACTTTTTGTTAAATATTTTAACTAACGAGCCTTGTAGGATAATGAAACTAACAGATTTCATTCCAGAGTCCTAAAAGGCATCGAGGGAAAGAGAGACTGAGTCTCTAATCCTTAAAATGTACAAACTAGGGCAAAAATACCCCTAAAAAAAGAATATATTATAAAAATCCAGGTACCCCGTAAGATGACGAAACAAACAGGTTTCATAAACCCATCTTACGGGGGACCTTGGAAAAATAACACTGTATCTCTAACTTGTTAAATATCCAGCCAAACAACAAATAACTTTTTAAATTTTACGATTTGGCTTAAAAATGAGCTAAATCGCCCAATCTAAAAATCTAATCATAAACAATAAGTTTATCTTACCATTACTACAAAATAACACACATATGTACATAATAAACCCTGTAGAATTATCCTAACATATTAATTTTAAAAGACCGCCTTCGAAGGCGACATCGGCAAAATAGAGTACCAATATCTTGGCCGCCCTATTTGAACCATTCTGTTTCGAGGTGTAAATCCCCTCCATTTTTTTCAAAAATACTGCCCGAACGCTGTCGTGTTTGTATAAATAAGATGAAAATTATCAATAAATCAGTTCAGTTCACTTGTTCAATTCTACTCTTCAAAAACTTGTTTTACTACTTCCTATCTCTGGAAGTCCTACGACCTGCTGCCTCCTGCTGAAGTTCTGCCTGGACGAGTACCTGGTGCCTGCCGCCATAGCCGGCCCTAACTCTGGGTACTCCCAAGGCACCAGGCTCAGGCAGAAACGAGGCGCATCCAGGGCCACCACCCACTGGATGTAGGGAGGCCAGTTTTAACCTACTATCATCATCATCATCAGCATACAAAGAGGGAAGGCGTGCACAGCCACCGGTGCCCTCTATTTTACAGTCTTGTAAGGACGACGACACGACCGTTACAGTATTCGACAATACTTTCAACAATGTATTTGACAATACTTACAACAATGTACATATTCAACAATGTATTCGACACACTGTTAAGAAAGTCGACAGAACTCTAATATTTAGAAACAAAATTCTTTGACAAATTACCAGAAAATATGAAATCCCTTGACAAAAATTTCAAGAATTCAAAGCTACCTTCAAATTAAAAGATAGATACATAATTATAAAAATGAAATATTACTACCTACACATTAAATTATTCATACTGAGGCCCTTTACTCATGAAGAAACCAAAACCAAAATAAAACTGGTTAGCAACCAAGCTTCTCTCACGACGCAACTCAATTTTAGGAGTTAGGAGAATGAAGAAGAACACTTCAGCTGTCTTCTGCCACAGTGCCACTGTCATATTGCGTTCATAAATGTCCAAAGAACAAATGATGATGAAGACACCATACTTTATTGTTTTTATCAATGAATGGCGTGGAATTTATTTGTATACAAATCAACAGTTTTATTCCGAGGTTGATGAAATTTTGCACATTTCAAAATAAGAGAAATGTTATTGTCTGCACAATGGGGTATTTCCACAAACGAGGGATTCTGTTGAAAACGTACGGAATATTTCAAGATCGTTTTTCTGATTTTAATCATCCTACTAAAAATTTTCTTTTTTATGTTTTCATTCAATATTATTGATTTTAAAAATGCTCTAAAACTGACAAAATCAAAACAGCTCGTTTTTTGCAAATGGGTTTGTGCCGTCGCAAGCGTAGCTCAGCTGAACCAGCATAAATAGATGTGGTGAACGTATGTCTTGCGGTATGAAAGAGACATGCGTGTATGAGTGAGACAACATGAGGAACGTATAAAAGGGTGTGATTGTTGTCCATTCGTCCTCTTACCACCAGACTTCCTTGATAGAACCATTGTACCTTATCCCGAAATAAATATCAGCAGACTACCTACGCATTATTATTGCTATCACCCTGTACTGAGATCACTATATACAGAGGAATCTGGATCCACATATTGGGAGTCCAGAATTACATGGGATAACCGGCCACGGTTATCACAATAAACACTGTCATTGAGAGTCCGCACTCATGATGTCACTCGATAGCCACGCCCCAAAATATAGTTTTAGCGGTAATTCAAAAATGGGAAACTGTAGAAAATTTATTCATCAACATAAAAATAAAATAAAAATGCTATAATCATCGTAATTTTTTTTGCTTAATTTTTTTAAGCAATTAAAAATAACGTGGAAATACCCCATTATGTTTACAATATTAGAGGAAAATTACAGTTTCAATCTTATTAAAAAAAAATCAACGTGAAACCCGGGCACCGTCAGAGACTTCAGCTTTGGGTCTCTATACGGGTGTAACAGGACGTACACGAGGGATTTTATGCAGCGATTCCTGAGCATATTTGGAGTAAAAAATGTACATGTCATTTTGCTGTTCGATGACTTTTTTTCTATTAAAAATATTTTTCTACCACAAGCTGCAACTGACTAGTTAAAATAGTAAGCGTTTTTATAACCCAGCGGACACTTGATAAGCGTTGCGTCTCGTTCCAACAGCATTATTACCACACGAAACCGCGTGTATCGCTCAAACACCGACAGGATATATCCCGCATAGCGATGGGAACAGTAGCGATGTGTAATTGAAAACATGTTTTTTGTTTTTAATAGAAAAAATATATCAATGATCCTAAACTGAGTGCAGGTGTTGTCCATAAAATTGTGTAGTTTATTGGATATGTTAGACAAGGTGAAGGGCAGGTTGTAATGGAAGTACTATGTTGTCTTCTGTTTGGCGGTGAGAGCGATCTGGGTTGGTTAACTCCCCCCCCCTAAAATGGAAACTCCTTCGTGTTGCGAAGAGTTTGTATCGTCTCCATACGATATAGGAGATAGCAGCTATTACCAAACAGCTGGTTAGTGTGAGGTGTAGAATTCCATGAATTCCACTTGTGTTAGTCGTAATGCTGAAGTCTTGATGTGGTTTCTCAATTTCATCTACATTTAACGTTGGTAATTTTAATAGTTGTAGTTCTTCTCTGGAGTACGTAACGACTACTGTTTCTTTGTTGATAGTTTTTCCCATATTGGAGGTCTTTCCTTGGATGCTGCATTCATCATTTGTTACGAGTACTGATTTTGATATGACAATACTCTGTAGATGCTGTGGGCAATGTGTTTGTAGTGGCGTCGACTTGTCACGAAATACATACATCATGTTATCTCCAATGATATGAGTATATTCTTCTGGACATGTTATCTTGTGGAGGCTGCAATTTTGTTCGCTGTGATTTTCTAATACCAGGGTGGTGCAATCGTCAATGGTGTTTATCTCCTTGTTACATATACTGAGTTGGTCCGCGATTATTTAGTGTTTGCTTGCGACATACATCTGCTTTCCGTCTCTTAATATTCGTCTGGATAGGAGGTGGGGTTGGAAGCATTTGGTTTCGATTTTGGATATTATAGGGATTATTTCATTATACATATACAGTGAAACCCTCTTAAGAAGTTTCGATGAAAATTATTATTTTGTCCAAACTGAGGTGAATTGAATCTACTTTGAGTTGTTTGAGCGAAATTTGGGACTTGTTTATGTGATTGTCTATGTTGGTGAAGCTCTCCATGTGCCTCCAACATACATACGCACCTCGACACATAATGTGTCATAATTTTTTGTTAAATTTGCGCATTTAATACGAGTGGGGAGGAAATTTAAAAGAGTGTTGCATGCCGTGTCTTTATATGGTTCCATAAGGACCTGTGCACTAGCTGGTCCATATTGATCCGATATTTTAATCTTAATTGAAAATATAATCTGATTCATTTCATGAATTAAAGTTCCAAAGTCTTTATTACCGCGATTAAAATTTATTAATTCTGTTTGAAGTAACGTAACTGATTTGTTATCACCACATTCTGTTTTCAATGTTTCAAGGATAATTTCTATATTGTTATCATGTTCTTTAATTAAAATTACATGAAGCGCTTTTCCACGCAACCTCGAGATTATTCTCTCGACATTACAAGGAGTATTGCCGTTCCTAGCAATGAATCCGCTGGCTGATTTAACAAATAAATTTATGTCTTGAGGAGAACCATTATATTCCAGAATAGACTCCGAATACTGGGGAGCGGGTCTTTCATTTGGCTGTGCCATTTTAATACTTTAAAAAAATTCGAAAATACAAATCGAAAAAATATTATTCTTGAATTTTATCTCTGACCTTTACTTATGAGGTAGGAAAGGGATCTATCGTATGGATGGGATAGACGAACTTTCGAAACGTACTTACATAAATATTATTGCAGCGATCTTCATCTCAGTTAACGAATTTGTTTAGTGTGTAGTCCTCTTCGTGTCGAGATATTAAAGAATATCTAGGGAGTCCTGGCTATGGCCAAGTTTAACAGCTTCCTCGAAATGACCCACGTACTGGGCGCCAGTTAACTTTTAATGTCGCACTTTTTATTAAAAAAATAGTACTTTTGGATATTTTATCCTTTATTTAGAAATACAAATTATTAGATTTACAAACAATAAAAGTAAGGTAATCTTTCGTTACTGGTGACCACACGTATTATGAATAATTTTTAGAAAAAAACTTTAGATTCGCCTTAATTACTATAAAAGGAAACTTTTTGCATTTCGGGCGGCGGAAAATTATGCATTTTAATTTTCAATTGCGTAAATTAAAATTCACTTCGCGAACCGATCGGCGACTGTCAGCGGCCGTTAGCATAAATATACCCATAAATAAACCAATCATTAGATTGATAACTTCGCGCTTTTTGTACGGACCAAGTGTCAACGCTATTTGACCATAAACAAGCCAATATTTAACGATTTTTTATTCGATTTGAGATCATGTCGTCACACAAACCATCGACAAGGATAGAGGAAACATAAAAAAGACTAGACCATATACTTCTCTTTTAGTACCTACCCAATTCATTAGCCTAAAATAGTATTTTAAAAATAAAATGAAATGTCAAAATGTTCCCCCAGGGCAACAGAGCCATCTGACAGATTATTGTCTTGAGAAAATGAGCTTACTTTTCTTTACGGCTCATTTTCTCCGGACAGAGCTTTGTCAGATTGAAACCCGTTGCCCTATAAAGAAACCAACTGTCGTAAAAATAACCTAAAATTACTTAAAATTTCAATCCCTTCAAAAAGGGGAGTACAATTTCAAATAAGATTTAGCTTTTCTACGATAGTATCGACTTTGACATTTCTCTGGTTTCAACAGAAAAATGAAAAACTCAATGAAACGTTTTAGTATTTTATTAAAAACAGGAAATACAAAAATAACTAACTAACCATCACGCCATTTCTCCGCAGGGATTGGCAGATAGGACGGACTGCCAAAAAACTCGGGTCTTGGCACACACTATTTGTCTCATTCACACTCACACATCGACTCATACATACTATTCTGACTCTTGACGTGGCCCGATGCAAGTATCGGATTCACTTCATCGTGTCAGGTTTTCCTCTGGCGTCCCTGACTTCATCTACCACTCACATCTGCGTTGTATATTCTACTTACATTCCATGCTTCATTCATTCGCTCTACATGCCCAAACCATCTAAGCGTCCCTTTCTTAACCTTACTCATTACAATCAGCCTTGCATTGCATTGCTTGATCATCAATAATAACAATATTTGGATGATTTGTGTAGCGCCGTTTTTGTAAAAAGTTACCTCAAAGGTGCTCTGCACAAACTTATATTTCTACAATCTAATTTCAACTACAAATTAGACAATACAAGAACTTATGGCTAAAACTTGCATCCACCGGTTCATCGATCATTGATATGAAACTATTTACAACGATTTGACCAATGAACGCTTTGCTGCATAAAAATGTACACATATTATTTTATTTATACTCTGTGCAGGCAGAAAATTTATAGGACCATACGTGGTTTTACCACACATCCTCAGGGATCTCATTTCTACAGCATTCAGTCCACTATCCTCAGCCAGTTCCATGCCTCACTGCAATACATCAGGGTAGGTTCCGTTGTGGACTGCTAACTTTGCTTCTTTAGATAGTTTTTTGTTAGCGCCAATGGCATTCAGTCCTCCATTAATAGAATTACCTTCATTTAACCTTCTTTCAATATCTCTATCAGCCTTCCCATGTCTCATACACATACTTCCCACGATATACAAACTCATCCACCTGCTCCAAGTATTCATCATTCCCAACTATGGAAAAAATTCGGTTTAGTGGCCAAATTCCTAAAAATACAAACTAGTTATTTTTATACTAACTATGGGCCGGGGAATACGAATCTGAAAGAATTAGGCGGCGGCAAGCAATATTAACTGAATTATACGACTTTAAAAAAATTTTTGACACACATAGGAAAATGGCCATTTTGGAAGCATTCTGATTCCTAGAAAATCAAACTAGTTATTTTTATACTAACTTTGGGCCGGGGAATCCGAATCTGAAAGAATTAGGCGGCGGCAAGCAATATTAACTGAATTACACGACTTTTAAATTTTCAATAAACACAAACGAAAACAGCCATCTTAAATGCATTTTAACACATAGAAACCATAGAAAAACAACAATTTAAGTGTGGCCATTAAACAATAATATCATCGAACATACCTTATAAATCAAACACATCTTCGTAAAGTAAAACTTTCCGACACGATAATTCTTCACTTGCTGCTTCCAAAATGGCCATTTTCCTATGTGTGAAAAAAAATTTTTAAAGTCGTATAATTCAGTTAATATTGCTTGCCGCCGCCTAATTCTTTCAGATTCGTATTCCCCGGCCCATAGTTAGTATAAAAATAACTAGTTTGTATTTTTAGGAATTTGGCCACTAAACCGAACTTTAGCCCCAACTATATTCCACAATGTGTTCGTACTCTCTTCACTGATAAAAATAGTACAAATTTAGAAAAGCTAAGCGTACTGAGAATATATTGCTCCTGCCGCATCATGGTCCAGTCCATGGAGTACTCTTCCTCCTTCTTGTGTTCTCTCAAGAACAGTGGTGCAAGATAGTGGTGGAACACGCCAGCCCCCCATCTCCTGACATGACACCACAACGTTACTGTCCTACATACCTACAACAAACAATCATATGTCATCATTGGTGCTAAATTAATGCTTTTATATGTATTATTATAATAAGGTAAAATGCAAACAAACCCTGAGACCTGTAGGCGCGGGCCGTCGCTCGTGGAAAGTGCTCTCTACTCTAGGCAAATGACACTAGTAATCTCCACCAGCCTGTCAGCTGTAAGGGTATCTCATTATATCCGTCACGATTTGGTGTTTCGAGCTGAAAATATTAAAGAAAATATCTTATGAGATATGTCAAGATGGATAAAAACAAATCAAGATAAATGCATAAATGTTTCATATAAACGTTTGTACCTGCAGGTTATAATATTTTTCACGAGCACCATCATATCGCGAAATGAAACATTTTGCGATACTAGTAGCCACAAACATATGCACGAGTTCTCAAAATCGGGTAATCAATGTATTTAAGGCTGCTTATTTCACATCGCGCCTATTTTACTTGTTCAGGAAGCAATTTTGAATTCGCGTCGCTTGTAAATAAACCGTTGAGAGCAAACATTTTGAAAAATTAATTCACCCAGCTGTCAAATCGCCAGCATAGAAAATCAAAGTTTTCCCATTGGTGGAGAGATAGTGTCGTCACACAGTCATAGATATTATCCATCTTTTGTCTTGGTTGAAAATTAGGATCGGAGTTATACCCCCCTGAATATACCAATCCCTAGATCGATATCTTCGGGCCTTTTCTATGGGACAAATTTTGACATCAACTTCACCACGGAAAAACAATCCCGATATACGTAGATGGGAATTCAAGGCCATTTGTCATAGACAATAGCACAAGGCCTATCATAGACAATATACTCGACCTACTTCAATAGCCCAATAAATTATTAAAAAAAAAAATTGTAAAGCAGAAAAATGTAAAACCTTTTTCCCAGGACAACAAGGTTCCATGTGCCAAAGCTGGTTCTGAGAAAATGAGATTTACATAGCTTTTTACAGTTCATTTTCTCAGGAGGGAGCTTTGTCAGACGGAAACCTGTTATCCTGAGATGAAAAATGAAAAACTCACAGGTGCATGTTTTAAATATTTTTTATTTTCAAAAAGACAAAGGATAAACAACACATAAAAACGCAGAGTCGGTTCGACTGATAGATTGAGCATGAGTCAGAAACTAATGTTGACTGGGCCATAATGTATTCACGCCTGTATTACAGCTTATCCTCGAGGTACACTGTACTTGTTATATAATTAATAGTAATAATATGACAAGAACAATGTACCTCGAGGGCTCGTCATATTAATATAATTAACAGTATTAATATGACAAGTATTATATAATTGTTCATATATCCAATGGAATATCCATGAATACATTATTTGGCTTAATACGATAACTCTGTAATCTTTTATATAAAATGTACAATAAATACAAATACACAAAAAATAATAGCACAAATTATAAGCACAAAAACAGTAGACAAAAAAAAATTTAAAAACATGTTAACACAAAAAGCTTTATACAAAAATATGTAAACATTAGAGGGTGCCCACCACTTTCCCACAGCGTTCTAAGGAAACAGATGGTTTCCTCCTTCACCGTACACCTCAGGACTCTAGTTAGCAGGCAGTATGCGAGTGCGTACATGTTGTTAATTATTTATTTCACTGTATCACGTCTCATCTCCGCCACTTGATGTAGCTGAAATAAAAGTTTATTAATATAAAGGAAGAAGATTTAAGGCAGTCCCACCGAGGATGAGCGGAGCCATCATTCCAGTTGCAACAATCGGTAAGATTTTGGTCCTACCTTGTAAACAGCAAGTGCCAGTGACTTGTCTTAATTGCTGTATCTCCGTCCTTTTTTGTGACGTGGGCTAAGTTTAGCTTGTGCTAAAATGAATCTAGAGAGAATGGGGATTGAACTTGAAAGAGAATCTTCCAAGCTGTTTCTTACTCTATATCGAGTTGCTATCATCAAACGTTTCTTCAACGAGCAATTCTTACACTGGACATATTGCAGCCGACGCCTGGTCTTCAAAATGTCCATATTCACCTTCTTCTTCCTGGGAGTCAGGGCTGCGTTCTGATATAAGTTAAAATACTCTTCCTATTACCTAGAAAGACAATATTTGAGAAAAATTATTACATTTTTCATAAAAAAATATACCAAACCATGATCTACAAACAAAAAGCTATAAAAATGCTTACGTTTAAAATGTTCATTTTGGTGTGTTGCGAATGCATGACTACTGCCGGTGCCGGGTCTCACAGGAATGCTTATATCTGAAAATAAGAATATGTATCTTAGTTCTTGAAGGAATGGAAGAAGAAATCTACATGTTAGATGAACAAAATGTAGAATTACTATTCCCTTTCAACCAAAATAGTAAGGAGTAATGTTAATGTTGAGTTTATTATGTACTAAACTCTTATTATTATACTCCTGAACAACTTATGTGTATTCTCCCAAAGCCTTCAAGGCGCATTTACTCATACCGTTCATTAATAATGCCTTTCTCAACGCACATTCGGGATTCGGGTGTCGGAATATCTTTTTTTCGTGTGCCTAAGTTTACTAAATGTACATACCTTCGTTAACTCCTGGGACCCCTTTGGCAGGAACAATCTCACTGCTGGTGCCTTCATATCTGAAATAAATATATTTAATATATTAACTAAAATTTGGGAACAAAAACTACTCTATTTTTTCTCTTTCAAGAAATATAACCCCCCTTGGCAGGAACAACCACACCGATGGCAATCGGGAAGTCATTATGCACTGAAATCAATATAATTAACCAAAGTTTGTGAACAAACCAGTGTTATACCAAAGCTAAATTGAGGATTATATGTTGCTCAAGGTGCTTCTGACAGAAATAAAAAGGTGCTTCAGAAATAAAAACTATTCAAGTTCTCATGCTACGCT